>JANVYH010000002.1:0-1428249 GCA_027406125.1 Colletotrichum tropicale
GCGCTTGCGGCGACAGGGCAGCGATGAGCTCGACGTCGAGACCGAGGAGGGCATCCGCGGCTTGGCCTTGTACAACCGCGGCGAACAGCCTGCCGAAGGCGCCGATCTTCTTCACCTTGACGCCGTCTTCGCCGTTCTCCGAGACCACGGCAGCCAGGCGGAGCGCTACGTCGTGCGAGTCCGACAGCGTGAGCCCAAGCTTGCCGGGCGGGAGGGCGGGGAGGAAGTCCAGACCGGCGCCGCAGACTGTGTCCAAGATTGTCCCAGTGTACAGGCATCTGCTGATGTCGACCCTCTGCAGACGGAACATCCTCGACGTGGTGTCCGCCGACGAGGGATCGATGCCGAGGACCTCGCAGGTGAGGCTGTGGATATCGCTGCGGCTCCGGTACACGGCGGCGCTGTTGGATCCCGGTTTCTTGAGACGCGTGCTGAGCTGGATGTGCGCAAGCCTCTTCCGGTACCTGGCGAGGGTCTCCTGACTCTTGGCCTGCTGGATGTTGCGGTAGAGTGTGACGCGGTTGTCGCAAGGCGGGAGGTGGAGCGCGGCGCTCGCGGGCGCGGCGCGCCATGCTCGGAAGAATGCTTCGCAACGTTCGACGCCGTCGGCGAGGAGGGACTGGACGAACGCCTCGCTCTTGCTAACGGCCGGCTCGGTGGTGGCGGGCTCGGTCTCATCTGCGACGGTGCTCTTCGGCTGCGCTCTGGTGTTGGTGCAAGCGCCAGGCGTCTTATCCGGGCTTTCCGGCGTGTTGTCGCGGGAGCTGAGCGACTCGATGTCGTCTTCTGCCCCGTCGTCTCCAACATCCGTACCCCTGTCGCCGAAGGCGCCGCCGTCTGCCTGCGACCGGTCTCCACGTACGCAAAGAAGCGCGGCAGCTCGACGCGGGCTTTTGGGCGGTAGCGCCGCCGCCGTCGTCGTCGTCGACTCCGGCATCAAGCACGTCCTCTTGCTTGAGCGTCCCGCGGCTTCGCGGGCATGGCCGACCACAGGCGGGTCGTCAACGGCCTCGAGCCTGGTTCGCTTTCCAGTCACCGTCTTTGCTGGCAAGGTTGTGTCCACCTGCGCGACAGTGGCGTTGTTGCCGCTGGCTGGCCGCAGGCGGCTGCGGCAGGGCGGCGGTGAAGTTGACCCGCAGCTGTGGACGCTGCCGGGCCTCGCTGGGGCCCCGACGCCAGCGTCGTCATCGCCCGAAGACGGCGGGGAGGGGGGGTCCGGCCCGAGACGGCCACGCCGCGGTGAGGTGCGGTGCCGGCCTTCCGAGACTGAGCAAGGATCGGGCCCGCCGTTCTGGCAGCCGCCGCGCCGACTCTCTGGAAGCTTTGTCCTGATCACGGGCGTGGTGGCGTGGACGGCGCGGCCATCGTCATCGTCGCGGTCCGGCTTTGGGGCGTCGTCCGACGCCTGGCACGCTGGCACCAGAGACGGCCCGCAGGTTTCGCCGCAAGGCCGGAGGTTGCTTCGGTACGAGGTGTGTCCGCCGGGGCCGGGGATTCTGGCCACCTGGGACAGGCATGGGCCGGCGTTAACGACCTGGAAGTAGGTGCCCGGGGGGATGATGGCGACATTGCCTTCTGCGCAGTGAAATATGGAATATGTGATGTTCCACCTGTCCAGGACGGCTTTCGTGACAAACATTTTGTCGTGGTTGAAGAACTGATGACAAAGCGTGTTGGAGGGCCCGTCGTCCCCAAGGGTCTTGCCTTCCCGTCCTTGCTGGCGGCGCGAGCCGGCCAGTGTGTCGCCAATGCACTCCTCGAGTCTGCTGGTGGATGCGGGATTGACGACGAGCCAGACCTTTGGCCCGCCCCTGTAAACGAAGTCGGTGGTGATGGAGGTAGAGCGTTGCAGGTACATGCCGGGACAGCTGAAAGCCGCCGGGGACAACACGTTCCAGACCCGGGTATCATCAAAGATGGGTTGGCTGCCGGCAAGACCCTTTCCGCCCGTCTCGGTCTTGCTCGACCTTCTGTCGACACCTTCGAGATATGACGTAGTGATGGGCCGGGGCTGGGAAGAGAAGGGCTCCGTCGGCACGGCGTGGGGGGGAAAGGGGGTCTGCGGGACGCGCGACGGTTCCGGGGGCACATGCGAGGTGTAGCGGCCGGAGAGTGTTTCCTCGGGGTCTGCGTCCACAGACCCCGAATCCTGCGTGTCGAGCATAGACACCCCGACAAATTCGGACCTGCGGAAGGCACATCTTCGAACGCGGAGGGGTGGTTCGACATCGTCCAACAACGTCTCGGCCAAGCCGGCCGCAGTTGTGTCCAGACGGACCTTCGCAAAGCCCATGCCGGTTGAGGCTGGGAACCGGAGGATGCGGTCGTAGTTGTCCGCGCGCAGGGAACTGAAGACGTGCCAGGGAAGGTCCATCGTCACATCCCCCGCCGGGACGAAGACTGTCACGGGTGGCGGGGCGGCGGCAGTCCATTCGGTCCGTGGCCTGGCGGGCGTAACCCTTGGGATGGAGGTGGCGGGAACGTCAGGAGGGCCGGGTTTGGCCGCATCGTTCTCATCGAACACAGATAGCATTGTCGAGCTGCGCTGGGAGGGTTGGGGCGCCTGCATGTCTCCCCTGGGCATCACCTCCTTTCCGGCCTGTCTCTCGTCCCAGTGTCAGTCAGGACATCAGGGTGATGCCTCCCGGCATGCCTTCAGGGGGGAGGGGGGAGGAGGGAGGGGGTGGCGGAAGCTAGCAAACAAAACGAAAGAGATTGAACAAAGAGTGAACGATAGGAATAAAACTGACGTGCAGATAGACTACCTACAGTGTGTGTCGTGTGGGAGAGACGCCCGCTGGCTGCTGCCGTCTTAGACCTGGGCACGCCGCTAAGTCTGCAAGCGTACAGGCGACGCCCGCGTGAGCCAGGATGAGGGCGCGGCCGGAGTTGTTCCAATTGATGGGGATGCTCAGGCTCGCAAGGTTGTTGCCGGCCAGGAGGGACTGTGGGGCGTGGTGGAACAGGCGGTAGAATAGGTAGGTACACGGCTAAGCGGGTGATTGAAGGAAGAGGGGTTTGCGAAGCGGATGCTGTTTGGCTTGGGATGGATGGGCTTGCTGCGCTGTCCTGTCCGGATGGCTCGTCAACGCGGAGAGCAGGGTAGTTGAGCGGGTAGTGCGTTTGTTTGTACCCTACTTACCTACCTACCTTACCTTACGTGATGGGTGAGGTGGGCTTGCTTTTGAGACAGAGTCTGCTCGACCAATCAGATAGCTGTCTGCCCGACGGGATATCAGTCCTGCCGAGCCCCGAAATTAGGACGAGCTCCCGTCCGCACCCGTTGTGGACGTCCACTACCATGGGGACAGGGAGCCGGGCCCGGCAATCAGCCTCAGGCGCCAACAGCCCCTTCCAGCAGTCCACCACAGTGTCTTGGCCGATGTTGCATTGTCCCACCGGCGCAGCTCTTGGTAGCAGGGGTAGTTTGGGACGAAAGACCTCTGGCTGACGGCAGCGGCGGCTGCTTGGAACAGCGCGGTGGTAATGAAAAGCGCCATTCACGAGAACGATATCGACGTATCAGTACTGCACGAATGAGCAATATATTGCCCGTCTGCTGTGAGGACGCTTTCTCAAATCCGCCGACCTCCGCCGGACCAGTACGCTCACCATCCGGCCTCTGATGCTTTTTGCCTGGACGGCGACGCAAGGGTCTCGGAATGAGTGTTTGTTGCCGCCCCGGCCAGCCATCGTTCCGAGCGGCAGAGAATACTTCAGCTAGCACCTTGACGACCGCGCTTGTGTTTGCTGAAAGAGATGACTGACGATGGCGGAACCGGTAGGAAGCTGAGGCTTCAAGCACTCTTCAAGACCCACAACAACCAACTCTCGGGGCCGGGGGCTACCTTACGACGGCAACGGTTGCGATCGTGGGCGCTAAAGGGGTGTTTCCAAAATAAAGGGGCGGGTACAGTATGTCTCTCTGATGGATCGGGGACGGCTGATCGGACACAGGAGGCCATGAAGTGTGTTGACGACAGTGTAAGGATGCAGAGACTTGGGTGTGGGGCTGCACCTGGGGGCAACAGCGTTCCCATCAGCCTACCCTGCTACGAATGGTGCTTTCCAACTTTTCGTGGCCGGGGCAGGGCAAGCAAGGTAGGTAGGTAGGTAGTGCTAGTACGCTGGGCAGTGGGCGCAGGTAGGCAAGCAACCTGGTGACCAGGGTCCCTGCCCATGCATCAAGGTACGCCACCTCTCTTACTCCTCAATTGATGGTTGCTGCGGGGGAACCGGCTGCTCTGCCGCCTGATGGCTGGTTGGTCGAGGGGAAGAGCATCGCCCCACACGTCCGGGAGGTGGCCATATGGGGGCGTTCAACGTGGGCAGCCCCATCAGATCGGCGAGGCCGTTTTCTGATGGGGGATTAGCCGGATTCAGTTTGTTCAAGCGCCACTACCTCCTTACCTGCAGCTGACTGCGACGACATGAGTTGCTTTTTTTCCAACTTTTACGACACATAAAGAGCAAGGAGTAACAAATGTATACAGGTGGAATAACGTAACGAGGTAAAGGAATAGCCGAGAAGGAGGATTCAGGAAATGCTTGCAAAAGACGGCTGTTGCTAAATCCAGTAGTACTTGTCCGTCCGATTCAACTGTCTAGCTATCGTAGGTGTTGTAAACACTTATGTATAAGAGTAGTGTCTCGAAAACCGAAGGATAAAGGAGGTCAGCAGTATCGCATTCAATACTTTCATACTCACAGTTGTTTATGCGAGAGATTAAGGTTGATGTATAGAAAGTAGCCTCTCAGGCTGTCTTCTTACTATGATTCCATCTGATGTCAAGTTATGTATTTCTAGTCCTATGAGGATCGAAGGTCTTAGTAAAAGTCAAGAGTTCTTATGCTGGATTACCTTCACGCATGTATACAGACGCCTCCATCCCCACCCACCCACACACGCATATACGCTGAATGAAACGAGTGAAAGAGGCTCCACCCAACGCATGTTCTCTGTCGTCTGTCGCCGGAAGATGGAAACGAAGTGATATATAACAACGTACGCCCCCCGGCGCCAGCGGGGAATGAAAGGCACGGCGGGATACCAACAGCTGTAGGTCGGCTTGTGGCAACGCAAAGCCTGCGAGACTTCTTCTTCCAAGCCCCTCACCGCCCAGGCTGGAACAGGCTCGATCGACTCTGAGTGATGTAAAGGCGCCAGTCTCCCCTGTTGCATGGTAGGTTGAGAAGCAGGGATCGTATGCAACCAGCTGCTGTGGCCGTAACGTGGCTGTTTGAAAGTTACATGGACCTCCTCTCCACCAGGTCTCAGCATGTCGGCGTTTGCAGGCTTTCGCAGCTAGGCGCCGGTTCTGGGTTCGCGGAGGAGAATTGTGCCTGCGGAGATGTGCCTCTGCATGCCGCATCCTGCTTCGGTCTGCCATATAGGTGACGCGTGCGACCTTTGCTCGGCGTCTTCCGGAGGGGATCCGTATCGGAGGACGAGGAAGGGGGGCACGTTGGCTTCATCTCTGAGGGAATTTTCAGCTTTACTGTCTTGTTCCACGTTTTGTCCGGGGGGCTGCCTTAGTTTACATGCACTGTCGTCTTCATTTCTATTTGGTTGTACCTATCGATGATGTATCTAAGAGTGAGCTCGTCTACCCACTTCACACTTTGGCGGGAACATATAACAACCTTGAAGACGAGTACACCATCGCCCGTATCATGCTCATTCATAGCCGTCAAGGCTGAGGACGCTAGGACATATTAGGTTTTCTCAGACGGCACGTCGACATGGAAATTAACTGTATGCCCAGTCTGAACCTTTCTCATCACCTACTGGTTTCTTTTTCCCTTCTCCATGCCTGTAACATCGAGAGATATTTGATGATCTTAGCCGATGTTGCTTGACTCTGTTTGCTATACCTTGCTTAGACCTACAGGCTACAGAGAAACGCGATGGGAAGACGCGCACGAAACGCGTCGCGGTGTGTGTATTAGCTTCCGGGTATTGCGTATCCAACATGCTTGGGCTGATTGAGTCTTCGCGACGGGTTGAAGTGGGTTGGGTTTAATTCATCCCCAGGATCACTCCTTCAGAGATTCCCTCTTTAAATCAGTGTCTCCCGCATCCTACATCAACCAAGAGTGCCTACGGAAAAGAGTGTTATTCTCTATTGCAGTACGTGTCGAGTGCTACCGCTACAATCCATAGCTTGTTCATACCATCTTTCAAACTTTTGCTATCGTCAGATCCGCAAAGCAGGACGTTTGATCCTTCTCTGGCACCTCACGATCTACACAGACTGTGAGTAAGTCATACTTCTTCTACCTACCTAGGCATCCTATCTCTGGCACAATCTTGGTCGGTTGTACGGGACTTTTCTCGCACAAGCTGGTATACCAGGCGTCGTAGCACTAGGTCATCGTCGTATCCCACGTCGTCTAGTTTGCTGCAGTACTGCTGCTATCTGTCGTTGGAAGTGTTAGCTGATGGTGAGTCCGTGAGCATAGACGCACCGCTCAGACTGAACGGAAGAAGTCTCAGCTTCGACTTTCAACGTCCACTGCCATCTCAGCCATGCCTGCCGATATCCTTGACCAAGACCCTCGGGTCGTACTTCCGGCCGACGTACCGGGTGTCGCGGAGGCGTTCTCCGTGCCGGACGATCTAGGCGGGGCCGCCAAAATGGCGGCGCCAGGACCGCCTGACTCCGACGGGGACGGGCCGGGAATTCGCGCTAAGGTGCGCAGGCTGGTAGATGAAAATATACGATTCTGGGGTGATCTTCAGGTTGGGAGGGGCCAGTTTTACTGCGTGTCCTGCAACTACGGCATGTTGGCCTTAGAAGACGACGAGAATAGCCCCGTTGATGGCTTTGCTGAGGTGAGTCTGTGCAGGTGGGCGTGCCATCATCTATCATCTTTGCGCCTCTGTTTTGCCCGGTCGAGAGGCTCTGGCGTGTTTCCCCGTCGCACAACGACGGTGCGCGTGTACTCTGTCGATTTCTGCTGGCGCAGGCAGGCTATGATGTGCTTCTCACTGCGCTATCACGGAGCTAACAGAGGACGACTTAGGTTTCCAAACACCTCAACAACAAACACGGAGGGGCATCCTCTCTTGTGCTGGAGGGAGACCTGGCGGCCCTTGGGCGGCACCTCCGCAATCTTGCCGGGGTCGACTTGAGAGGGAGGTTCATGGAGAAGCTCCCGCCGTGGGATAGAAGTGTCGGCCCGCCGCGGCCGGATCTGCGTGCTGGGAAGCTCAAGAACGAACCTGCATCGGTGCTCAAGAAATGGATCTGCCTGAGGTGCTCTCCGGGATCAAACCCTTTCACTAACGATGTTGGGAAAACTGCCAGCACCGAGAACGTCATGAAGAGTCACTTGACTACCGACCACCAGAGGCAATGGAGGTACGTGACCAGATGGGCGCCTATCGCCTCAGACGTACATTCGCGGAACGAACGACCGAGGTCCCACGCCCGCCCGGCCCCGCCCTCCGTGTCCGATCTGCGTGAGCGGAATCAGCTAACGGTCTTACGGCAGTGACTCGCGCCAGTGTGGAGACGGCCCAATATGCAGCGACGACGGGTGCAGCTGCTCGGCGGATTATAAGGTCATATACGTCCAGCCGTTCCTCAAGACCATTCATCGTGGCAAGGGCGAATGGGAGAAGTCCAAGACGAGCGTGCGCGTGGACGGTCCGCTTCAGGTCTCGCATGGATCCGGCGCGCAGATCCAGCCTCCGACAGGTCAGTGTTCCGTGTGTGTGTGTGTGTGTAGACATGACGGTCTGTCACTGTGCTGCGTTTGCATCAGAAGAGCTGACGATAACCTCTGCTGAGTAGCTCGTCCGGATGTGGGATCGGACTTGCGCCGTCTGGCAGGCGAGCTGGCGCCAAGGCCGACGACGACGGTGTTCGCCACTAGCGGGCCGGGCGTCGACGACGCGTTCAAGTACGCGTCTGCCATTGACCTTGATAGTGGGTTGCTTGAGGGTGTCGACGTCGACAGACTGAGCAGCCTTACCAGCTCGGATGTCCAGGGGTGGGAGCCGGAAGTGGTCAGGAAGATGAGTGACAACTTCCACCTGTGGGAAGCGAAGGCGTTTTGCTGGACGGTGCTGATGGACAAGGTGAGCGGACGCTTGGATTGAGCTGTCGCCTCCGGGACCGTGAACGTTGATGTTCCATCGTTTTCGGCTGTTTGAAGGCGGGACAGGACGGCTGCTGACGCGACGTTTCTCGCAGGACACGAAGCGCGATATGGAGAGGATTTGTTGCCGCTACGGTGCCCGCGGTGCGAGGGGCAAAGCGGCCTTCCCAGCCCAAGACAGGACACTGTTCGCTTACCTCAGGGTTTGGAAGAGGGCCTGCTTGTACCTCGTTCGCCGCTACCTCATCGACAACGACATGTTCGTCGACGGCGGTGTCGGCCCCCTGCCGCGCATCCTGTGGGACTTTGAAGTCCCGCGCCAGGTGACCGAGGCTGTGCGGGGTGTGTCCAGTTTCAACCGCGTGACGGTCGCAGGCGCCCTGCTTGCGATCGTTCAGTTTGTGCAGGGCGGTGAGTGCCAGCAGGGCGACATCAGCAACGCGGCTGCGTCGGGAGACGGGGCGGATGTCGAGAGCCTACGACAGGCTGGTTGGCAGATGCTCCTGTTGCAGCTGAGCCTGGCAATGAGCGAGGGCGTCATCACGTCCTCGAAGTTTGCGTGTCCGCTGGTGAGCGCGGCGGGTGCTCTCTGCGTTGACGCCAGGGGCATCAGGCACCCTACCCACGCCAGCAAGGACATGTCGGCCCTCATCGCCTGCGCCAAGGCGTCTTTCGTCTCCTGGGGATGTTGGGAGTCGCTGTGGGGGGAGGCCCTCATGGACGCGTCCCGCGTCATGGATGTTTGCTGGCCGCGGTACATACGACCTGTGCTGTCCTGGTTCACGCAGCGGGATGCGGCTTATGCGATGGAGTCCGGCCTCTTTGTCCCGAGGACGGCGCTTGCTTGTCTGTACGACTTCCGTAACATCGCCATGGAGGCGTGTTACAACACTCCCGGCCTCACAGTCACTACCCTCAAAGACAACGGCCATGTAGTGGCGCACGGCGCCAATATCGAGGTAAGTCTTCTCTGCGACTCTCCTCTCCTTCGCCCGCGTGTTCTCCCTCGGCGGCGGCGCCGGGCCGCCGGGCTGCTTGCGTCGCACGTTTTTCTTCCTCTTCTTCTTCTGTTACGGGGCTTGTTCTAATCTGGTGTGCGAGGGCTGACAGTCGCGCGAACGCGCGCCCGCGGTTCTAGCTGAGCATTCTCGATGTACGCAGCGGACTGCGTGACCTGGTCGCCGACCTGCACCGGAGGCTCGTGTCGTTGCTGCTCGTCCCCGAGGTCGTCGACGTTGCCGACGGACGTGGGAGTGGGACGCGGTTTTCCACGTGGCAGGACCACATTGACGGGTACTTCCCGCACCCGGACATCAGGGACGACTTCGAGAACAGGGACGCGGGTGCCTCGGCGTACACGCAGACATTCCCAGACCACGGCGGGGGTGCGCAGCTGTTCGGACGCTTGGCCGTGGAGCCGCACGCATCCGCCTGGACGGATTGCGGACGGGTCTTCTTGCCTTGAGGGACGAGGCGGTGTCGAGATACTCGTGGAGGCGCACGCCTTCCCTCGGTGACTTGCTGGTGGCCATCTTCCTCCTCCTCGGGACCCAGTGTCGTGGACGGAGTTCCTGACCGTCCGGCACACCAACACCGTCGCCAACGGCCGCCGTAACCTGTTCTGGGACGAGGACTACAGCAGCTGGGTTGTGAACATCAGGTACCACAAAGACGGACAACGGGTCGGCCGACACGAGGTCTACCTGGCACCTGCTGCGCCGCCGCCCCCTGGGGCTACGTCGTGACGTACTACCTCTTCTACGTGCTCCCCTTCGTGCAGTCCCTACACGAGAGCCGGGCGAGGGACTTGGGCGTCCGGGGGCTGGAGCACAGCGAGTTTCTGTGCATGAAGGGCCCGGAGCAGCAGCAGTCCGGCGCCTTTGCCAAGCGTCTCCGGGCGCTCATGGTACACCTGACCGCTGAAGAGGGTTATGGAGGAGCTCAGGAGCGGGAACGAAGCAGCGACGAGAGAGCTGACGGGGGTTGACGTGGACGATGGCGTGGGCGACGGTCGGTCGGCGGACAAGATTGACGTCGAGCCTGTGGGTGACGGGGCTGATGATGATGATGATGGAGATGAAGGAGAAGAGGGTCGGCGCACAGACAGGAAGAAACGCGGCGACCGGCGCCGACGGCGGAGGCGGAGCTCTGCAAGCAGCTGGGAAGGCTGTACAAGTCCATGCGCGGACGGCTGGAGAGCAGGGTGGGCAGTGAGTACTGCAAGATCTTGACGGCGGGACTCGACGTGGATGACGGCGGCGGCGGTGGCGATTGGCGGCGGGACGGCGCCGGGGAAGCAGCTGCACTCCTTGAAACCTAACCCGAACTCTCCCGGCGCCTGGGCGACCAAGATGTTCTACGTCCAGTTCTCCCGCTTCTTCCTCGGATTCGGCGTCAAGATGGGCCTGGCCGACTGGCGTCACATGGCGGAGATCTGGGGACGGCACATCAGCGTCATGCTTGACCTCGACAAGGCCACGATGCCCGGGTTCGAGGGGCACAAGGAGAGCTTCCTGTCCGTCGTGCACGAGATGGCCGGGCACAGCGACAGTATGGCGGCGGCCAAGTACGCCGTGGACTCGACGGGAGGGGTCAGCCTGATGGACGTCAAGACGAGGATGCTGCACTGCAGGGCCAGCGTCCTGCTCCACCAATGGTTCGGCGGCGACGAGATGCTGAAGAGGCCGGCGACGCCTTCGATCTTGAAGCGGTGAGTGCGCCAGCGTGGCCTGCCCGGGTCGAGGCTGCGGATCGGACCGCGGACGGCGGTACATGATCATTTGCTGACGTTGCGTTTCCTAGATGGCCTGCGCGAGCACTGGATGCCTTGCCATTGGGAGGATGCTTGCAGTATCTGGAGAGACTCCGGATGACGAGTACGACGACGCAGATCGCACGTCTGGTCGCGGCGGACAGGCATGTGGCGGAGCACCCTGAACTCGTGCTGCAGGCTCTCCAGGGGTCCGGGCAGGTTTGCTTCAAGCCGGGCCAGAAGGAGGCTTTGAGGTTCGCCCACGCCGGGAGGCCTCTGTCCGTCGTGGTGCTCCCGACGGGCGCCGGGAAGACCGTGATAACGTTCGCTGCCGCGAGGCTGAAGACCTCGGGCGTCACGCTCCTCATCGTGCCGTTCTTGTCGACGATGGAGGATATGTGCAGGCGGGCGGAGGCGGCCGGGATCGTGGCCGTGACTTCGGCGCAGCTGGCGAAGAGCCGTCGCGGTTCGGCCGGTTTGCCCGCGTTCACGAGCAGGACACGCCTGATCATCGCCGTGCCCGAGTCGTTCAGGGACGGCCCCGTGGGCGCCATCGTCTCCGACCTGATCAGCAGCAACCAGCTCGACATGGCCGTGTTCGACGAGTATCACTGTCTCTTCGACACAATGATCCGCCGGTGGCGGCTGGCGTTTCTACGCCATCCTGCACCGCCTCGCGCGCGTCCCCCGCTGGGTCGTTCTCACGGCAACGTTGCCGCCGTCGCTGGGAGCACCTCGTTGTCAACACTTTCAGGAGCTCGAGGGCGGGGGGTTACGAGCGCGTGGAGGACATGCTGGACGCCGTCCTGAGCAGTGACAGGCTGTTGCCGTACGACGAGCGCGGGGGCCCCGGGCTGCCGGACATCGTTTTCCGCCGTCCCACCGAGCGGCTCGACCTGACGTACCGCGTCGTGCGGTACCGCAGGGAACAACTCTTGTCGCGGCTGGGGAGGCGATCGGCGAGCCGCACGACGTCCACACCAGGCACCTGAAGCGGCCCCGCAAGATGCTGATCGTGCTGGCCCTCAACGTGCACGAGTCGAAGCAGGTTGCCGAGCACTTTGGCGAGCCTCTCATCTGCGCCGCCCACAACTACGACAAGGACCCCGAGGGGCGGAAGCGTGCGGACGACGCCCTCGCCAAGTGGAGATCTGCACCCAATGCCTGGACGCCCCTGGGGCCGGCGCAGCCTCCGATCGCCGACGCCACGAAGTGCGTTGTGCTTTTCGCGACGAGCATCATGGGCACCGGCGTTGATACTGACGCCAACGTCGCTGTGATGGTTGGGTCCCTCGGGATGTGCGACATTGTCCAGACGCTGGGGCGCGCCAATAGGATTGGGAAAAAAAGGCACGGCTGTGTACTTCGCTCCCCAGGGAGACGGCACTGATGTCCCTGAGCTCTTCCCGGCGCCGGGCGGTTCGGACGAGAGGGAGTGGTACGGCAAGGCGAGGCTTCCTGGAGATTTCGCCACTGGCAGCCGGCCGCGAGGGATGATTTCGTCCAGACGAGGAGGTGCCGCCGCGCCGCTCTCGCTCGCTACTTCGACAAACACGTCCGCCGTACGGAGTGCTCCTGGGAGGCGGGCGAGGCGTTGTGCGACTTGTGCGAGGAGCGTTCCATGATTGCGGACGCGTATGACGGCGGGTGGGAGGATTCGGTGGTCGCCGGGGGTCGCGGGAGTCTCGAGCGTCGCGGATGACACCGCCGACAGTTCGAGGTCGGACCAGCAGCGCTCGGCCGCTTCAACACCGCCTTCTACCATTCCACCCACGTCGGATGACGGGATCCATGGCTTCTGGAAGAGCCCACGCGCGACGCCTTCTTCTCGGGGGCCCGGAGAGCCGCACCCACAGCACAAGACTGGTGGTGGTGGTGTGGTGCAGTGCTCGCCGAGCATAAGGGGTGGTGTGGATGGGTATGTCGCCGGAGGCGGGATCCGCACCGTTGGTGTGAAGCATGCGAGGCCATCCTGGCCCGACGAGTTTGATCGGCGGCGGGATGGAGAGGGGAGAAGAGAATCCGCCTCGCTGCCGCGTCAAGATTCGCCGACGTTGGCGGGGGTGATGCTCAACTCTGCGAGGCTCCGATTGAAGAGGACGTCACTGTTGTGGATCTGGCCAAGGTGCCACAGGTAAAACGTCGGGGGCAGATCTTGGAGCTGGACAGCGCCGGAGCCTGGAGAGACGCCTCGCTCCTGCTCAGCCGGCCACAGCAGCCGCGAAGGGCGGGGAAGGACGGCACCAGCGGCGAGATTCGGGGCATTCGGGACGATGGGCGAGACGGCAAAGAGCCGGCGGAGGCACCCGCGTCCGGTAACATCTTTTGCGATGCTCAGGACGCATCAGGTGAGGATGGCCGAGCTGGTTTGGGACCAAGTGCGTGGTCTGCAAGGTAGTGGACGGCGATGGCGATGTCGGCCATGGTCCCATGCAATGTCCCAAGACGCGGCAGGGGGGCCGGGGGCGCGGGCGACACCGCCTAGATCGGATGATCGAGGACAACGGGAGGGTGGCCAGGACAAAATACGTCAAGGCCCCCCTTGGCTGCTGCTGGGGATGCTTCCGCGTACAGCCCAAGCCTGGTGGCAACCCTGTGAACACGGCCGTGTTCGGGTGCCGGGGTTTGAAGCAGGGTGGGCAGTGGCCGTGCGACGAGAGAGGCGAGAATGTGCGAGGTTTCGGCGTGCCGAGCGGGAAAGGTCTGTCCCTCCTTGTCGTGGCATGGGTCGTCTTGCTGGCCACCAGGCCATGGTCAGCGTCCGAAGAGACGCTCCGTCGGCTGGGCGCAACGGATGACATCATTGGCAAGCTTAGAGAGGACAATTGGTGGGACAACACGGACGTCGCGCAATGGCTCTCGGGAGCATCGCGACAGGCTGGTCGGCCGGTCGGAAGGAGGATGTTAGGATGTGGATGTCTCGTGAGATGGGATTTCACCCCAACGATCGGCAGGAAGCTTTCGGGGTCACTAGAATGGCCATGTGTGTTAGCGAGCTTCTGTGAGTTTTTGTTGGGGGTATTCGTTGGTTGGGTTGGGATGGGGGTGGGCTAGGTTTGTGTGTGGCGGGAGGCGGCAGGTTTCCCGTTGTACGCTTGAAGACTGGGCTAGGTATGTTGGGGGCATTGATTTGTATCTATATTGACGACCCTTTGCAGGTGGCGGGCGTTTTATCTGTGGCTTGATCTTTGTGTACGCATCTATGAAGTATGAATCTGCTACTGGTCTCTCAGGGTTCCGCAGCCCTGTTCTTATGGTCAGACCGAAAAAGAAAAAGACCTATGACGAAGCCATGGTGACGACGATTGAGCTGCAACTTGACAGCCACTGACTGCAGTTGCTGGTGTGGAAGAGCTCGCGGAAGAAGGACTCGGGGTCGTTGAACAAGCTAAAAAGCCGTTTGCGCATCGCCTCGAGCTTTTGGGGGCTCTTGATCTTCTGGCGGTCGAACATGCTGTCTCTCGCGGCCTTCTTCGCGTCAAAATCGCATAGGCCGATGAGGACGAGGGTGTGATGGTTGATACCGGGACTGCCTGCGAGGAAGAGTGAGTATATTGCTTGTAACAGGGTTGTGAAGACTCGGACTGTCTTCTTCTTTTCTTTCTTGGTTTTTTTTTTTTTTTTTTTTTTTTTTTTTTTGGCCTTTCTTTTTCAGGTGTGAGGGAGGTGCGAGGTGATAGCAAGGGGCTTGCTTCATCGCGGTTAGTTTAGATGGGGGGTGGATGGATGAGCGGGGTGGCGCAAGGATGACCGAGTTCGAAGCGCGAATTGCGGTGAGATGAAAGCGGAACTTCAGTCAGGCGACGCCAGGGATAAATGAAAATGGTAGATGGTTAGTGAAATGCTGCTTCACTCACCGACCTGTCGGAAAAGCTCTTGTCTGCGGAGGATGGAGCCGTTGTCCTCGGCTTCGCGGAATTCGGCATCTTTGATGTACCAGAGGGCTCTGACGATGAGCGCGGCGGCGCGGACGGATCCGAGAGTGGGCCCCTTCACGGAGATTTCGAAAGCTTCCTTGCCGGGCGAGGCATACGGAGTGCCACTGCAGCTGCCGAAGACGAGGGCGATGACGAGAAGTAGGTTGACGAAGGGTTCTCGCTGCAGTATACTTCGATCGAGCAGCTTCTTGGCGAACATGTAGTGTGCGGCGATGGCCGGCTTCGAGGTGGACTGGAGATTCCGGTTCTGCAGGTGCTCGAACCCTTTCGCGACGAGATCCGGCATGGACGTGAAGGGTAGCTGGTCGGCGAGGCTGACGCGGCGACTGTCGCCGGCAAGGACCGTGTCCATCCATGCTGTCCCCCGACGGCTGGGTCGACAGGCTGGGGCTGGTGGTGGGCAGGTTGACGGGAGGCCGCGCGAAGGGCTCACGGCCTAGCCAACGGGTCACAACCCCGAGAATGTCGCTCCACGGACCGTGGGCGCCGAACCGCGCGGCGTAGGCGGCAGAGCCGAGGGAATGCGTGTCGTGCAACCAGACGCGGAGGTGGGATTCGCTTCTCCAAAGCTCCAGCCTGGGCTGGATCGCCCTCCATATGTCGTTCTGCATCTCTATCGACAGCACCTCTGCCAGCCCGGTGAGAGGGTCGGACGGGTGTGCTCGGAGCAGAGCATGGAAGTGGTTCAGCGGTACGGCGTCCGAAAGCCTGCTGAGACGCACACCTCTGCTGCAGACGGAAGAGAAGTCCTCTCGAACGCGGGCGAGGTCTAGTCCGAGACCGCGGCACATGGCTGTGACTGGCGCCGGGCATGACGATGGATTCTGTGTGCCGTCGCTGAGGATGCGCCTGAGTGTGGGGATGAGGGCGGATCGGTAAGGCGGTTTCGTGTTCTCGCTGTGGACGGGGTCAGGTTCGTTTCCCGCGACCCAGGCACTCACGTGGTGCATCACCTTGGCCAGCACCTCGGCATCCGACCTCCGAATTGCTAAACGCGCCGTGATGTCGAAGAGGGGAAGCGGAGCGTGGGAGGCGAACAAGTCGCGCAGGCGGTCGAGGGACTCCTTGGAGGGGACACGGGCGAGGAATTGCACCCTTTTCGATTTCGAAGGCGGGTTTTCCCCCGTTGTAAGGTCCGCACAGAAAAGTTCCCGGACGGCGCCTGCCGGGTCGCCCTGCGGTGTTGCAGGTCCTGGCATCGTCGCTGTTCTGATGCGGTTCCAATCGTCCGCCGATGGGTCGAAAGTGGTCTGGGCTTCGTCGGTCACTAGATCAAGGACGTGGAGGACATCATCGATCCATTGGAGCCAGAACTGGCGCACGGGTTGCATCGTCAGTCAGTCAGTCTATCAGAGAGTAACTCGGTTGTTTTAGCGAGACTCGTGCTATTGGGAGGAGCTGGGAGGCGCCTTGTCCCGGTGAGGGGATTCGCTGCCCGGGCCCCGGTTTCTTTTTCCGCGTGTGCCTGGCTGCGACTGAGGGCTGAGGACACGCGGCGAGGAGGCAGTTCGAGAAGTCTCCCGAGGGTAGGTTGATAGAGGGAAGTACGTAGAAGGGGCGAAAGAGAAAAGAGGGAAAAGACAAATGAGCAAGCGAGGAAATACACAAGCAAAGGACGGATGGGGTTCAGGGATTGAAATACGACTCACGTCTTGTATCCTGCTTCTCATCATCCAATCCCACCTGGATATGTTGAATGTTGTGTCGCTGATTCTACGGTCACACCAACGAGTGATGATGGGCCGCCAGGTGTTGTTCTTCCAGAGCGTCACGAGGCGGCGGGTCGGTATGCTCTTTCTCTTCCCCGCGAGGCCCAGAGTCCGGCATACTATGGCCTCCAACCCGGACATGCCGTCAGTCTCGGTGGACGCGGTCGTCAGTTGCTCCCACTTGGATTCGGCAACCGCTGACGCTGTGTTCGTCGGCGACAGGAGGTCTCTGAGATTACGCCACGTATCACGGTGGTTCTCGACGGAGTTGACGCACTGGTCCGCATTGCTTCGGAGCTCAACGAGTACTCGCTCAGGGAGGGTGTCAGCGTCATACAGTTCACAGATCCACCAGGCCTCCTCGCAATCGACGTCAGCGCCGCCGTCCGCGCTCAGGTAGGTCTTCAACGCCGCCGCCCGATGCTGGCCCGCTATTACGTCCAAGGGACGCTCATTAACGGCAGACCAGTCGCAGAATGGGAGGATGATGTGCCGCGGCGGGTCCTTGGCGTCCACGCCTAGGTGGGACACCATGGCATCCAGCTGCTTCCGGGAGACGAGGGCCTTCATGAAGTTGGCCGGGTCTTGGCGCTGGACGCCCACGTGCCGGAACTTTTCAATCAGATGGTCTAGCTGCCTCGGAATGATCTCGCGGCTGCCTGTGTCTCGTGCCCAGCTGAACTGCATGTCCGAAAGCTTGACTTTAGCCAGCTGTAGGAAATGCGGCTCTGCGGAACGCGTGCGCACAAAGTGACTCTTGCTGAGGTCGATGCGGTTCAGGCCGTCATCGGCACGGCATTCAGTCGGCGCCGGGAGGGAGGACGTCTTGGAACCGAAGCGTCGCTTGGCCGCTGGCGATGTGGTGGGCTCGATGTCGGCCTGGGATGACCGCCTCTTCCTCGACGCCTGATTAGGGGCGGGGACGGCGCTGCTACTGAGATGGAGCGTGAGACTTGTCGACGAGGACAGGGTTGCGTCTCCGGTACTATCGGCGGAAGGCATGATGCGGCCGAAGGCTGAGCTACGCGAGCAGACACTGAAGGCGGGTGGGGGTGAAAGGTCTGGAGATGCGCTTAGAAGAAGTACATGTATTCTGGTAGACGGCATGTTATGGATTTCCTCTTTTCTTGCTGCCCATATGTTGCGGGTGACATCGCAGGCGTTCGTTTCCCCGGGAACTGATGTGAGGGTGACGTGTGTCTGTAGAGAGTGTGACATGGTAATGAGACTATCACTTACCGGCAAAGAACTTCATTTATGTATCGGCTGTTGGTGTTTGGCGAACCAGGGTATAGTGGAGAACGGCGTTGGCCAACAGCAGCTGGTTTCTGATCTGCTATGCGACTGTGAATACTGTAGCGATCGGGGGCGCTGAGGCGTACGTAGGGAGGACGGTCTGTCACCGATCAACAGGGTTATTAATCGAGGTGATATCTACAAAGAAAGTGGAAGGTATGAACGGTCGCTCGGACGGCCTGCTGCTCACTTTATACATGTGCCATGTGGCCTGGGGAGATGAAGGGGCCGCGTCGGAGACGAGAGGGATAATTGGTTGCCCACATGGGTTGGCACGACGGGCAGCTGTGCGTAGTGCTGGACGAATCAGAGCTGCTGTACACATTGAGCAATTGTAAACGGGCTTGGTCAAGGCTATTATAGTATGTACCTAGTATCAGATGCTTCACTGCGATACTCTCGAGCTGAGTGTGCAATGGGTTGGTGGGAGGAAAGGGTTGATATATGAATGGTTTTGCGACTGTCGCTGCAGACCAACGGTCGGCGAGAGGAGGTTGACGGATGGGATATTGCGTGCTTTGTTTGTTATGATAGGAAGCCCAGTAGGTTCATTTGCACCTCAACCGAGCTTCTGGGAATGTGACCGATTGGTATGACCTCTGCGGACTGCGAATCGGCAACTTCATTCAGATGACTCAACGAATTTGATAGCGTCTGCAAGAGTTCGCTTGATAGACGCTGCGATGAGTAGAGTGTTCTCGGGCACACTACCTGTTGGAACCGCTGCAGATGAGGCGTCTGAAGGCTGGCTCTTGAGTTGAATGAGAGCGACCGTATGTAGGGGAAGTACTGTGGGTAGATAGGTTAGATGAGATGAGGTAATGCAGGTGCGGTCAAAGGAGTGCACAGGAAATTAGGTACGCGGTGAGGTGATGAGTAAGCGGAAAGGAGAAAGTTTAATCCAGTGCGCGCGCACCTCCAGCTACCTATTTGCGTTTGCCACTTCCGGAACCCCTGTCAGCTGAGGGATCTCTAGGTTCATAGTTTTCAACGTTAATTGACCTCGTTTTCGTGGTTTCCTCAATGAACACAGTGTGTAATACATAAAAATCTATACTTCTATAGTGAGCAAGATCAGGGCTATCGGACGGTATATTCTATGCTTATATATACTCACCTTTCATTTATAATCTTCATATCATGTGAAACTTTCCTAATTTTACGGAATTTGCGAATAACCTCAACAAACGACCAATTTGATTCCTCAATATACGCGATCAAAAAGGATACTAATCGAGAGCCCTAGTTTCAGCAATTATAGAAACATGTTTCGTCTTTATATACACGCCGTATTCGCGGAGATATTCCCGGTCAAAGTTAGCGAAAAACGCGCCGCAGCGGAAAACCCGCGAAATCGCGCATTTGCGTCCACAGGGATTTCGAAGATGGTAAACGCAAATGGGTGCGATTGACTAGAGGTCGCGGAGCCGCTCCAAAAGGGAAAATGTAGCGAACCTGCCGGGTAAGGTGATTTGACGCTTGGGTTCGCATGCCGCCTAGCAAGAAGAGCTATGCCTTTTCTAGTGAAGAAGGTTATGCACAAGTTAGGCAAAGGCTTGCAGCAATTCCCGCCCTGGGAAGATCCCTCGAGATGCTCTTCCTTAAGACATTGAACAAACTACTTTTTCTTCTAGTACACTTAAGAAACGTCTCGAAATGAAAAAAGAACGAGAGTACTAAGGAATAACTATTTTGACATATTAATAGGTTTCTGAGTCACCGCTTTTGCTTCTATAAAGAAAGTGCTCTCGCAATCGAAGGTTCTACTTATCAACAAACTTCTTCTACCGACATATTATTTAATAATAAGGCTCTGCACCTCCACTTCCCTCTCCCATCCAACCAACTGGCCCTTCCTATCACCAAATTTATCTCTGATAATCATCCGCACCCTTTCATCCATCACTATCGCTATGGACCATTTGAAAATCGCACGGTGGTTCGCAGATGAACCTGACAAGCTACAACGCTACCTCGGCGAGCTTTCGGCCGACATGAGGAATGTAGCTACCGGCCCCCCACTGGAGGGGTCGGCGAAAGAGCTAGTGCGGGGGCTGGAATCCCGCGGCGTGGATCCCTCCTCGATCATTCGGCTTGGTCTGCGGATGCTGCAAACCGACGTTACGTTGATCTACGACCGTGGCAAAACCTTCCCAAGGGAGGGTCGTCTTTTGCACTTTGCCGGCAGGGAGAAAGTCATGGAATTCTTCGGGACCTTTCTAGGCTTTGCCGAAAATCCGCACACAACGAATCCGCACACGACGGTTGTCCAGGACTCTATTTCCTTAGACCTGGACTTTATTTCAGTTTGCGTAGATCGAGGTCGTATCACATGTCTTTACACGCGTGATATGAAGATGGAGGAACAGTTTACACGCACTAATCGCCTTCAACTTGTCCGTATGATCATGGATTTCGAATCGCCTAACGATACCGCTACCCTCAATGTTAGTTGTATTCACTATCATGTTCTGAAGGAGCACAACGATGTTAAGGGGATTGCTGGACGTGTATAGGAGCAGGACATGAAGATTGCAGAACGGGGGGGGGGGGGGGGGGGGGTGACTGGTGGTGGTGGTGGTGATAGAAAACAAGAAGGACGTGGCGATTTCGGTACATGTCCGTACAATTTAGAACTTAGCAATCTTCACGCCACATGGATCAATCAACATTATTGGCAAATGTGAGGCAAAAACAGAGCGATAAGCCGAAAAAGGTTTTCAACATATTGCCTTAAGCCTGATCCGAGGGAAAGAGGGAGAGGCGGAGAAGACAAAATATGTTACTTCTATCCTAGTTACCTGCCCTACATGTGGGCTTACCAGCTACGGTATGAAGAGGCTGGGAAGGCTCGGGATGATTCTCGCAAGAGAGGACTTGACGTTGGAGAGCTGAACGGCATTGATGTGGGTTATAGTACTGAGATTTGAGCCTGAGCGAGGATCGGTAGGCCGGCGGTTGTAAACTTATATGTCTGTTCCTTTCTAATAATTCATCATTTGATTCCTCTCGGCCTACAACGGGCCTCTATTGTATGGTGCGGACTGTGAGCCGCATCATGTGCAATTCCTAAATACATGAGGGCAGGTTGAAATAGTACTCTCAGAGTGTATAATGAGAGGACGACGACAGCAGGTTTGCCCATCCACTGCCTGACGATGTGAAATAGTCCAGTGCGAAAGATGCGGGTTGGGCTGGTCCAGAAGGACGACGAGTTGGACTAAGACCACTTCTGGATCTGCCCTCTTTCGGCCTATTACCGGCTGCCTGGTCCGTCTCTATCCTCTGCAGCGACATTCTCGGGTTTGTCGATGGACAAGGGGATGGAGAAGGCTTCCGTGGACCTGGCCGTTGATAGCCACCTGGGATGCTGCGTAGCTCTCGGTTGTAGCGGGCTAGGTGCATGGCGGCCAGCCCACCAGATGCGTAGGATGTCTGCGAGCCCTCACGCAGGTACGTGGAAGCCCGAATGATGGGAGGAGACGAGGAAGTCTGGGATGGAGATGATAGAAGCGCCAGCCGAGAGCGCTTGTTGAAGTCGGTAGACGGTGTACGTATCTCAGATAGAGGACTGCTTGCGGTCGGTGACAGGGTGCGCGAGGATGACTGGGTTGAGTGTCGGTGTTGCTGCGGATGGCGGGGAGCTGTGCGGGCAATGTCCCGCGCTTCACGTGGAGATTCGGCGGTGTTTGACGTGCGTTGGCTTGATCGGAGGGGCGATAAGGAGGGTCTAATGGGGGGAGAGGGGTCGCCGGGAGCGGCGGCATGGGAGGACTGCGCTATCGCCCAGATTCCTGAAGCCCGGAGACACGTCAGTGACTCTTCGGGAAAGATTGCATGCAACACAGACGCACTTACGGAATCGTCAGCATCCAAGTCGAAGCTGCTGAAGGATGCTTCAGACTTCGCATCGTGGTCGCCTGGCTGGCCGTTGGGTGGGGTTTCCGCTCCGGCGACTCCTGCTGACGGCCCGAAGTGGGTGGCTCTGTCCACACGGGGATCGTCGACGGCTTCGGGAGCCTGGACCGGAGCAGGCTGAGACGTGGCTTCTGCACAAGGGGACGGGGTGCAGGGAGGGTACGAGGCCTCGCGCCGGTCATCGGCGGGCTCTGCAGCGACTGGATAGGGACAGGGAGCGGAAGGGGAATCCAGACGCGGCGATTCGGCTCCAGTCGCGCGACGGCTTGCAAGCTTTGGAGGGCTGAGGGATGTGTTCCGGGCTGGAGTTGGAGGGTGGCGATGGGCCGTAGTTTCAGCCGACAGAGTGGTAGCGCAAGTTTTGCGTCTCCGTTTGATGCGCTGCGCGGGGGACGGGCTGCTGGAGGGGGACCAGCTGAGGACGCGCTTCGTCACCCGAGCCTGTCGTGCTGCCGGTGCCGGTGTCTTATGCGTGTTCACAGTCTCAGACTCGTTCGGACAGCGGTCCGGCGACGACGGGATGACGATTGGGCTCGACCGCCTCCCGTCTTGTTTTCGGGCGGCGCGTGCCGGGCGGGTGGCGGAAAGAGGGATGTCGGAGTCCGAGTCTGACAGGTTCATGGGTATCCGACGACGGCGGTGCGGGGGTGCTGACCGCAGCTCGGGGCGGGGGGTCACAGGGAGTGCTGGATCCAGCCGGTTGGGGATACGCCGCTGCGTATGTCTGGCCGTCGGAGGTCCACTCCCGGCGATGGACGGGTTTGTAAACACTCTCATCGCTTCCGCCTCACCTTGATGCTGCCTTAGCGTGGCTGCGGCGGCTTGCTGCCTTTGTTGATTATTTCTTTCCGTAAGTTCCTGTTTTCTGACTTCGTACTCTTCGTCGGATCTGGCGAGGATCTTCCGGTTCCAATCGGTGCCGTAGTGGAAATTGTCGCTAACTTGCCGGGATGTTAACACCGTTGGGTATAGTAGGTTATCGCTTGTGTTGAGGCTGAGTTGGGGATGACTGGTCCCCTGACGTATGGTACCTGGCTCTGTCTGGGCCACCAAATATCTCTGTCGCCGGAGATGCGGGTTGAGATGATGCCTCAGTTGGAGAGAGGGTATGGGGGGACGACGGCGGCTCCGTCTAGGGGATGTGGCTTCCTTCAGTGGCATAGGCCGGTTTCCAAACGCGGACTTCTGGCTTCATCTTAGCATATCCATGGGAAGGACAGACAAGTTCCAGCTTATGACCCTTACCTTTGGCAGCGATGATGACTGTTACGTTCACGGTTCACACGCTATGATGCCCCTTCCTGAT
The DNA here is from genome assembly GCA_027406125.1 of Colletotrichum tropicale. NCBI lineage: Eukaryota > Fungi > Ascomycota > Sordariomycetes > Glomerellales > Glomerellaceae > Colletotrichum > Colletotrichum tropicale. The sequence continues at coordinate 23,026 of JANVYH010000002.1, forward strand.
AAGAGCGGGTGGGTAGTGTGAAAGGTACGTAAGGTGGATGAAGGGGTGTGATATTGGGGGAACGATGCGGTGTATGCAGTGTTCACTGCGATAGGCGCAGCTGAGACGAGACGCAACGGTTGTTCGGTCTGTTTCCAAACGTACGATATCTGGATTGAGCTGCAATGGGCGGCGAATGCTAGCAAGATGATGGCTTTAATGCGAGAGATAGGGAAGAAGGGTGGAAGAAATTATTAACAAGATATGGGGAGGAAGAAGGGTACGTGGTTACTCCATCAACGAGGGTACTGAGATTGGAAGCGCAAAAATGAATGCAGTTTGAGGGTAGTGTTCCCAGACTGAAAAGTGCAAACGTCATGTTCAGCGACGGTAGAATAAATAAGCCAGAAGTAGCGATCAGGCTTAGCATGCTTCTGGGCATTATTGACGTGTCTTTTGCTGCAAACCTGTATAGGTGTAAGACTGTGGTAGGGAGTGAGGACGTCGTATGAGTGTAGATCGGTTTCTACCGATTTCATTGGCCACGAAATGGTGTGAATGGTATCACGACCCACCGCAGCTACATAAGGTTCTTATCCGGTTAAGGTGTCGGCTCCTTCGGGAACAGAACGGTGTCGGGAGTTGTTTGATTGAGTGGGTTTCGAAAACCGTACGTGACGAATGAAAATGGTTAAAAGGAGCGGCTGCGGCTGAGACGTTGGAGATTGTGAACATGGGATAGTGATCCCTGAGAGCTTGGCTGGAGGGGCAGCAAAAGCAATGACTGGGAACCATTTCGGGCCAATCATTTCGGTTATATCTGAGGAAGAGAAAAGTGGAAAGACACGGCTCTTTTGGGGTGGTCTGCACACCTACGCCACCATATTCAACACCAATTAATCCATCTCGTCTTTTCGTAAATGGTTCTTCATCCTAGTTTTATCCATTAATTACTACAATACACTACACCTATGCACTGCTGCCAACTCATTCTCCGCGGTTTCAAGCGTATGTGAGAATAGACTACGGCACATATGTATGGTGGCGTTACTTAGCATCAATCTGAGGCTTTTGGATAGCTTTTCACATATCCTCTGCGTGCTGAGGTTATCGTAAAGCAGGTTGCTAATCTCTATGAACCTCTCAGTATACTATAGCGATGACCTGATTTACCTCGCCACACTGCGGAGATTCCTCACTGGACCCCTCTTCCTCTACATTCCTCAATCCTCTTCGACGTTGCGAATTTCAATTTAACGATTGAAACTCTGCTGGGGCGTCGCTTGATGAATACTACGAGGATAGGGCCTCACCTATCATCCTGACTGCGTAGCCAACGGATTAAATACGCCGCTATTCTTGACGTTTTTCGATAGAACATGATAACATAGACGGATAGAGAGGGCCTTCAGACAGCCACCATTGTTGCTAGCGATGTGGAATATTACTGCCACCTTAACTCGGTCAAGTGTCCTGATATTGTGGACAGGTAAACTTACCTCATTATAAGAGCGAAGTTCTTTTCGACCTAGGCACTAGGTTAACAGTGGAAAATTCATTGAATTATATTCGGTTACCTCGATTGTTAATGAAGTGACGTATTGAGATAGTAGTTGCATAGCTATTGGGCGACATCTACATATTAAACAAGAAGTTACTCTAGCTGGATATATCCTATGTCCTTCTTCTCACTACCAATCGCAAGTTACATTCAAGAGGGTCTTCAATCACTGTAGCATGATGGTTCTGATGATCGACAAAGTCTATACAATAACGATATTATACTACAACTTTATATAGAAGGGTTGCTATGCTCACGAATCCCTTTCTCCTACTGTAGGGGTCGTACATGACAACTCTGGTGAGTAAGGTACAGGTGTTATGGGAATCTGTGACTTGAACGAGACGGACGACTGCGAGGACCCGGGTCCAGGTGAATAGTAATCGCCTTGTGCAAAAGAGGTAGTGGTGCAAAATAGTTCAGGAGAGGCCTTGACGCATTCTCGGAAAGGGAGGGAAGGGCATTCTGCAGTGTCAAGAGCTTTACCTAACCTGTTAGCAAGTCCATTTTTAATATGAACTCTAGTGTGAGTTACAAAAACATAGCAAGATTGCATTACACATACCATTTATTTGCATCATTGCTCTAGGAAGAGCTTCGCTGTCCCTGGACAGTGGGTAAATGTGAGGGATTGTCGATGAAGATATCTTGTTGATGGGATGAGATAAAGGAGATGGCGAAGTAGTGGGACCTACGCCGGCGGCAGGAGACGTGGGACCTGCAGGGGCCGGATTGGAGATATCTTTCGAAAACGATAAACCAGGGCCGGAGTCTGTGCCGGTGCCATTTCGTGCACTATCGATAGGCGTTTCGGGTTCAGGTGAGGAAAAAGAAGAATATTTTGGATAGATGTAGTCGAGAGATAGGTGACGAATGTGACGGGAGGGGGAGAAAGATGGGTCTGGTGAAACTCTGGGAAGTGGTTTTTGTCCAGGCGGTGGGGTCGCAGTGGGAGGACTAGGCTGAGGCTTCCGCGACCGACCGCGTCGGAGCTTCGGATGATGACCAGTTTGCTCCAGCGGAGAACGCTTTCGGGGCCGACCACGTCCACGCTTCGGCTGAGGCGTATCTTCGGACCTCAACGGATGCTTCCGCGGACGACCCCGGCCACGCTTCAGCGTCCCCTCTGAAGTGCCTGTCATGGTGATGTTGATGTATGGATTTAGGAAGGGATGCTTGATATTACTGATAAAAAAGGTGAATACTGATGTGGAATTAGGATCACATCTTCATCAGAGGAATGTGCTACTTTATATAGAGGAAATAAAGGCAGTAGAAGTTGAGACAGTCCATTCAATACAAGGCTTAAAGTCACGGATTTCTAGGGTGAGACCACGGTTAGGTTAGTGTGATGATTTACATCCAGGACGGAGACCGCATACGTGGGTTAGCCAATAAAAACGGTGACTTGATCACAACACCGAAAATGATTATGCGGGTTTCAGTGTGGGTCAAATAATACCATAACTATTGGTTAGACATACCTAGAGAACGTGAGGGGAACAACAAGGATTATGGGACTGTGGTGTAGTCAACAGGTTTTATGAGTACCCGTAGAGGAGTTTAGATGGGCAATCTCTGTGTAAGTATATTGGACTTACTGCGTCGGTTTAGTTCATGCGATATCAATTATGAGATGGATGGAAAAAATCTAGAAAAAACAATAGAAGATGTAGTTTGTAGTTATAGTGTAGCTGAAGCTCTCTAAAAGCGTGCATCGCAGACATCAGGACGTTAGGTACTGGAGTTTATACGATTAGAAGTATCATGAACATAGATACATGTATCTAGGGCTATTATGCAGGTACATAATGACTTGTCAATGCCTGGGCTGAAGGAGTATTGTAACCGTTTCTAAGGTGGGAATCTGGTTACTGTGCTGGATTGCGTAATTCGAGTCAATAAATGAATGTGTGATTACGTACAAGGTCACTTGTGAGAAGGAAATGTATCTCAAGAACCATTTTTACTATGGGCGAACCATTTTTTTGGTGTTGTACCTTTTCTGATAAGAAACCAGGACCGTGCGCAGATTTTTTCAACCAATCCTAACCAATTGTCAAACCAAATTTGGTTTAGGGATTAGACTCCTAACAGTTAGTGCTAGTAAGACAGGCATTAACGCCTGCCTGTGGTTACTTTCGCGAGGCATTAACGCCTTAAAATTAACTTAGATCATGCCTTAAGATTCATAGCTTTTTAACTGCAGCGAAAGTCAACTAGGTCTAAATTTTGCTGAGAAGAGCCTCAGTATTATTCCTACGCAGATCAACGCTATTATAGAGGCCACCTCTGTGAAGGATCTATTGAAGCAGCTAGAAGGAGCGCAGCATCTCATGCGCCTTAGTGACGACGTCTAGCCGACCATGTTTCGATGCGCCAGCGTGTCTGTAGCCAAGTTCGAGCAGCTCAAAAAGATTACAAGCATTATCCGCCAGGGCCAGGTCGTCAGCATCAGGCTTGATAAGGTCAAGTTCGACAACAGGAGCAGCTACCAGCCACAGCCCAACACTCTCTTTATCAACTACACAGCAGATAGACTGCAGAAGCGCGAGGCAATTCCAGTTTTCAACGGAAACCTAATCACTTTGCAGGCTGTCCGTGCTTACCAGCAGGTCTTCAGTGCAGCCTTCATCGCGCACGTCGAGGCAGCTTACAGCAGAGATAAGATGAAGAATATACTCTACCGTCCAATTCCGCATCCAGATCAAGATTTCAACTAGTTACTCATGACATGCCTCAATCTCGAGAACACCATGCGGTAGCACGCGAAGCCCAAAACCGCAAAGTAGCTTTCCCAGGCTCGTCTAGACTAGGTCAGCGCCATGCTAGCATCTCCCAGTAACGACAACAGCTCAGCGAAAGAGCAGGACCCAATGCAGGCTATGGCTCCGCAAATTCACGCGGCATGCGAGAAGCTCAAGGTTTTGCTTGCTCAACTTCCGCCGAAGGATTGGAAACGGGTCAAGACGCAAATTATTGACGCGTAACTCCGGAATCGCTGAGGGGCATTCACAGAGCGCTTAATTTTACGTGTGATCCTGTTGCCGCCTCTTACAGGTAGTAAAAGCTGGTTAGCGGATTTGGCGGTGGGGTGTGGTGGGCAAACTCCGGTTATCGAAATTGTGGACTGTAGTTTTAAGGGAAGCATTGAAACGTGGACTGAGTAACGCGTGAATGAATAAGTCTTCTCGAAATTGGTCAAACACCTCTCAGATGGTTTTGAAGGCTCGTAGCGTATATTATAATGGTGTTCACAGGAGCTTCGAAGGCTAAGGCATTCAAAGGTGCCATCTTTGAGTGACGGTTTGAGAATCTTAAACATCTCTTCCGTCTCGCGCAAGCTTAGCCGGAAATACCTAGGAACAAGTCCGGACATCCCACCATACGCGTCTCTCGATCGCGGTTCAACAGCCCAAATCTCAAAGTACGACTAGCATGGAATTCCTATTTAGAGAAGAATCATAGTTACCTTAACCACCTGGTGTATACTATAAGTTTACTAGTTAACATTTCACTTTTTCTCCGAGAAAGACTCAAAAGCCGATCAGTTCGTTAGAGAACTAGGTGTCACATACACTAGATAAGGAACTACTTGAGATTAGAGACACAAATTAGGAAAAGAACAGTAAGACGGGAAGAAACAACGTACGAACAGTCACGAAGAATTTCTCAAATTGAGAGATTTAGTAGGAAAACGAAAGAATATTATATCCATGTTGGTTTGCTTTGAGTCTTCCCTCACAGCAGAAGTCGCAGGGAAGGCCGGCAAAGACCGGATCCGGTCCGGTTGGACGACAATCGTCGATTTTCGCGCTTTCGCCGGGTTTGCCGTAGGGACGGCATGCGGGGCACCGCTGATCGGCACCCCCATACTCTTCTTATCGGGACGTCGGCGAACAGCCTCGGCCGGCAATCAATTCTGCAATCATCATCATCTGACTCCCCGCACTACTGCCTAACAATGATGCCGTTGATGTGCATAGTCACCAATAGAGTCAAATGGCGCGCGGAGAGATTTCCTGCAAACCGGCCATCCTCGGGACGAACTCATGCTGATTCAGAGCTGGCACCGGGCTTCGGCTGGCGGCTTCTAAGCAAAGACCTTGTTCGGGCTATAGTCGATGACTCTGATGGTTCGGAAGTTATTTATCTTGGGAAGCAATGCTCGCTGCAAAGGCAGGCTCGCTCCCCGTCTTAAGACGCGACATTGGCACGTTCAATTCACCCTACGGAGGTAACGCAAAGAACCAATCATGAATACCTCATTTCAGAATGTTCTTTCGCTTGGTCTGCTTGCCTGGCTCACTGCTATGAACTTAGCAGTTGCAGTCAAGCTATCGGATCACACTCAAGATCTGTTTGAGGAGTCGATGAACTTTCTGGACAAGATTTATGATCCTGCTGCTGGCTATCTTTACTTCTTCTACTTCCCGCTTGCCGCGGGAAAGCATGAAACCCGCTCCTCCGTCTGGTACGCAACAGGCCTCCTTCAGCGCAATGAAGGAGACGACGTGGAACAGGCCGTCAAGATCATTAAAAACGTCATCGCGGACCAGAAGAAAGTACCACTAGAACAATGGTAAGAGTGGCAGCGTACTCCATTCTGTATTCTGAGACTTGCTAATTGCTCCTTGCTGTCTAGGTATGGAGACTACACTGTATATCCCGAGGAACCAACTGTGGGATCCCCAGCATACCCTAAGAACGTATGTCTACTTTTTCGAAGCAACATCTCTTCGTCTGTTGACTTTATACCAGATCTTCAACTCCTGGGACCCAAATTGGCGAGGGTTTATCGGCAGCAACCTCATCGTTATTTATGAGGAGTTCAGGCACCTGATTTCCGAAGATGTTCAGATGCTCATCCTCGAGAGCATGCGGAACAATACTGTTGGCGATAGTTATCGCGTCGGGGGCGTGGATGATGATGTCTTGTATCCATCTTACAGCAACCCAGCTCTTATGAGGGCTGTTGTTACTGGGTGGACCGGCCGTATGCTCAACGACTCTAACATGACCGCAGCTGGAGAACTGTACGCTCGAGAAATTTTGGACCTTTTTGGCCGCAACGACACGCTTTCTGAGTTCAATAGTCCAACATACGCAGGGGTCAGCCTCTACGCGCTAACAATGTGGGCCAAGTACATGCCCAAATCGTCTCTCATGGGCCAGAACGGGGCACGCATGATTGAGGCAGTGTGGGAAACAATCGGAAACATGTACAACGCTAACCTTCGCAACATCGCGGGCCCATGGGATAGAACCTACGGTTTTGATATGAATCAATACGTCGCCATCCTCAACATATACATTTGGTCCCTCGTCGGCAAATCCCAGGCGCCGGGTATTGATCAGACCTGGAGCATGGCCCATGCTGACGATTTCGAGTACGCGCCGCTCATCTCTGTTCTGGCTCCATATCACGACGCACTCGTGCCAAAGTCGGTCATTCAGAAACTCGTGTCGTTTCCTGGAGAGCATATGTACGAGACCACGGCAATTTCCCCTCCTCACGACTTGGCACCTCGCAACGTTACAGCATGGCTTTCTGACAATATAACCATTGGCGCTGAGTCATACGATGAGGATACTCTTGGTGGTCCCCGACAAGACTCTTTGCAGTGGTCGCCTGCTGCAATCCAATGGGCACGAAATGACGGCAGCATCGGATTTGTAGTCCTTCATGGAACTGAACAAGCGATGGAAGTCAAGGTTGATCCAGGGCAGTTGACATTGGCTTACCCACGCGGCAACGTTTCAAGTATCTTTACATTCATTGTCAGCTCTAACCCCATTGGCGGCAAACGTGATGTTCAAGGATTTGGGGATTTGGACGGCATTAATATTACCACCACTGGATCAGTTCTCCCAGATCCTGACATCAGTTTCTGTGGGCTCGTGGGCGGTACGTGCTCCATCATCCAGTAAGTAGACAAGGGTCTCCCATTTTGAGTTCATCTTCTGACCAAGCACAGTGGCTTTGAGTTCTGGAACATTACCTACGCAATGCCTCCAAATGCTTCTGCAACTCCTTCTATCACATTCAACATCAATCTGTAGTTTAATACATGATTAAAAAGCTGGCACGCTGCACATAGACGTATTTGCAATTAGCCAGCGAATACACTGGGCTAAGACGTCCAGTCTCAGGATCAAGGAATCAGACAAGTCAGGTCCTTTCGACTTTTGAAGTTGTGTCATGAAGTGTCATATTGAAGTGTCACATGTGCACATATATCTATCCATGAGCGTCGGTATAAGGGTTCCGCGGCGTTATATTGCTAAGCCATGCTTCCAGTGATAGATAGCAAGGGCTACCCTACCATAGAAAGCGTCGGGGCTGATGGGGATTTATGTTTACCGTTACCTATTTACAGGCCCAACTGACATGTCATATCTTGGCCACACAGCAGGAACCTATTAGACAGAGATGGGCGATGTATGGAACAAGAGTCCCCATAGCCTTGACCATCTCTTCCTAGTAGGTACTGATGCGTGTCCAAGAGATGCATACTTATTCCGATGACGGGCAAAGATCGTAGTAACCATCCGCATTGTTGCCCCACCACGTTGGGAAAGGCTTTGAAGAGCCTCCCGCCCCAAACACAGCAAATGACAGAATGAACAGAACAGTAAGGCTAGCGCCGTCCATTGCACCGGTCACGAGGTACGAGTAGTCTCTGAAAACTCGCGGGCGATAGTTCCTGAGATAGAACTGCGTGAAAAAGCCAGCGATGATTTGACTGAAGATGACGCAAGTCTGCGATTGATTATACGGAATGAATCCGGCATACTGGATGAACTGGGGAAAGTTGATCTCAGACAGCGAGAATCCACGGATTTTGGGGACGAACTGGTGCGTGGGTAAGCTCATCAGTACTGTCTGTGACATGGGTGCCGATATATCGGTGTCTTCTGGCATTACTCACGTGAACAACGAGCCTATGAACGGCAACAATGCCAAAACCGATTCCCAAGCCGATGGGCACCATTTCGTACTTGCCACCTATCTTGTACAGGTAATGCGCTAGCGCCCAGGAGGTTGCGTTGGTGTTGTATGACTGCATAGTCGCACCGCTCCAAGCGTTATTACCGTCGCTGTCGACAAGCAACTCCCGGTTGCCGTTCACAATTGAAATCATGACAGCGTAGTTGATAAATCCGCCCAGTATAGTTCCATACACTTGGGTCAAGAACATAACGCGGGGAGGAATTTTAACTGTGGGAAACATCAGTGACACTGTCCAGATATAGGTATTGTTGCGACTCACGATATTCGCCCATCTTCAAGTCATTCGACAGAGTGACGGCATTAGAAATCACGTTGTGCGACCAGGCCGCGAAGTACATGTTTCCGATAGGACGTTCAGGCAGTAGAAGTCCAGCAAGCATCTTTGAGAGGTTGTTGGTCGCAATACCATTACCATACCGAGAATAGAGAATGGTACTCTAAGCACTGGTCAGCAACATGGCTGCCTCAATGTGAATGCAACATACCAGAGGGGCAATAAAAATACCCAGCAGCAACGCCACAATGTATGCCCATGCTGGAAGGGTGATATTCTGAGTTGTCACCACAACTATACCGAGGATGAAACTAAGAACAAGCACCACCACATACCACCACCACGGTGTCTCTTTGTAGTGCTTTGCCATGTGCGCGTGATGCCTGTCGTCGTACCGTCCCCTTCGGGCGCTCTTATAAGCATTAACGACATCTCCGCCCCAGAACAGAAAGCAGTGAGCAATGAGAGCGCCAATCTACTAGTTATTAGCATACTTCTAGATGGCTCGAACTTTCCCACTCAATATTATGACTTACAGCAGCATTTGCCATGAACATTGCGTACGCAAAGCTACCCGTGAGCCTTGGAATGCCGTAAGTCGCCAAGGCCTCCTTGTTGAGCACTCCACCAGTGAAAACTTTCGCGATTGGGTATGTCGATCCATCTTCAGACCTGAGACGAGTGGACATGAATGGCTGGGACTTCGCATCCCAGGCGTTGGAGTAGTAGATACCCAGCATCACAATAAAGCACACGAAGTATCCGAGAGCCGCATGCGCCTGCAGCGCCAGAGGAAGGGAGGTATTAAAAGAGGTGATCTGGGTCCAGTTAGAGATGTGAATATGTTGTAGCACTGGGAAAGTCTTGTCTTACGTATTGCCAGTCGAAGGATAGACTGAAGAGGCCGAGTCCTTCGTTGTTGATAGAGCCGCCAAAGAGGTTTGTCAAAGTAGCAGCTTTGGCACCAGTAGCGTGCATCGCGGCAAGGCAGGGGATTGAGACCGAGTTGAGCCAGGGCCATATATACGCAGGCAAGAACTCATATGCAAACATGCCTGCAAAGCTGTACCAGAACCACCTCAACGGTTTTGAGTTCTTCAAGTCTTGCCAATGGAGTCCTTGAAGGGTCTTTACCGTGGGTAAAGTGCTCCAGTATACCGCATCAACATGCCATACAGCAATAGGTCGCATTATGCCGCAAATTCCGTAGCCAAAGAGTCCGATGGAAATGACGCTCAACACGACGGTCGCAGGGCTGAGAGGAAGGTCGTAGAAGAGGTCCTGAGCAGCAAACACGGTGATGCTAGCAGCAGCGTTGGACGCAGATGTTGCAGTAATGGCGCAAATGGCATGTTCCTTCAAGTTCCAAGGGCCATGGTTCAAGAATGAGACGGTCCGAATCCACCGAGGAGGCTTTCCCTCCCCACCCTTCTCCCTCCACCGAGCTTCGAGTTTATCGCCTCGGGGGAGAAAGTTGGCCCATGCTTTGCCCATGAAATAGGCAATGAGAACGATGAAGGTTCCCGAGATGGTGACCTGGGTGGGTTTGAACTGGAACGGAGAACTGTCAATACGTTTTGTCCATCTTCTTCAAGGAATGTTGCACGACTAGACATACCGTGTAGATCTGACTCATGACAGCTTGAAAGGCCGACAAGCAGGTGGCCAGGAAGATGCTGCGAAATGTCAAAGAGGGTTGAAAGTCATCCCGGAGAGGCAGCAGGTGCTGAGCAGCATCTGCTCCAGTTCTGATGATAACTTCTTCGCTGCCATTGTCCTTTTCATGACTACCACTCTCCGATTGGGGGGGCACAGCTTGAATTTCCGCTTTCAACTCTTTACCAGCCGCAGTATCATCAAAGCTGGCCTTCTCGTTGATGGCCGCGTGGTTTGGCACGGAGACAATCTTCCCTTCAACAGGGTTGAGAGCACCGGCGACGATGGTGTCACCAATTGGGTCTGGCGCTGGCATGGCTGCTGCGCCGAATCCTACGAGGGACTGAGGCTCGAGAAAAGATTGAAAACCCCGCTATCTGGGGGAGCGAATGCGACCGACCGATGTTCAGGAGAGCTGTGAGACCAAGATGGTTCTCTAGTCGCATCGGCGACGGTCGAGTCTATAAAAGCTTTGAACCCCTTGCTGGTGATTTCACAGACTACATGTACATAGATGATACGGAATCTTCGTTCTGGAACCTTTGTCTTGACAAGGTACAGACGTCTGGTGCGATAACTCGTCAAGCTGGGCGGCGACAGATGGCGCCATGGGAGGGGGGTGTTGTGCCATTGGATGTCTTGGGGAGGTCCGCCCAGAATTGTCGGCGACACGTTGCGTCGGGCAGGGGCGTCCGAGTTCCGACAGGGATCCTCATGCAAACCCAATGGCCCGGTAAATTGGAATGTCACTTCATATACACACGAAGCTACATACAATTAGGAAGGTGAATGTCTACGCGTACTGACGTGATAAGGAGTTTCCTGATGCAGGCTGTTCTTGTTGGTGGTTGATTTCCCTCTGCCCCAGTAAGTGGCGATGCGAAGCTGTCCTAGCAATGCTCGTATCATATTCGGCGGCAATTCCAGGGTAAGTTACATTGTGGCACATACAAGCAAATGCCCAGCCGGGAAGGTTGTGCAGAAGCGTCGCCAAGGAAGTGTCGAGACCACCAGTTGGAAGCTTTTCAGTGTGCTGGCCGACTTGGCGAACCTCGGATTCGTGACCTGCCAATCAAGAGTTGGAGACGAGGAACTTTTTGTCTCCTTGTCGATTAGTGTGGGGGTGGATCCTCAATTTGGACGAGTCGCAACAGCATCCTACACCTGTCGTGCTCAGTCGTCAGCGGTCCGGATGTCTTCTGTAAAGGTTTTTTCCGACTTTTACATCATTTCTTGTTCCTTTATCAATCCCTTCAGTCGACTTGCCCGTGCACATCATAGGCAAAAGTTCCTCGCCAGTGGCGGAACTTGAGGGAATTGAGCGCAGTGGTTGCACACCCGCTTCATTTTGGGACGAGGGCTGAGCCGGAGTTCCGTCCTGGGAACACGACGCAAGAGATAAGCAATGTGATACCATAGCGATAAGGGCAGCTGGTGGGAAGAGGATGCCGAGAGATCCCGGGTCTCAGTGATCGGGACGTGGAGAGCGTTGTAGCTGGAACTTTATCTCGACCTCTCCCTCGGGGGCAGCCCAAAGTCGATTAGATCAGACGCCCAAATGGAATGGCAGCGCATTGCCAAGTTGTTGGGGTCTTTTGTCAAGCCGCACTGCGTTGATGGTCAGGTTGCTTCTGACTGAATGCCAGAGACTGGGCCAACGATGTGTGTGACAAAGTCGTACGAACCATCTACGTATTTATGCCCTCACGCGTTAATCAAGCTGGCGCAGAGACATTTCAGTACTTCGAATGTCTGTTTTCGGTCTTGCGCCGGGCACCTTCGTACTCACGTGGAGGATAAGGCCCAGAGATGCTAAGTAACGCGTGACCGTGGAGACTGGGGGCTGGAAGACGGGACACTGCCGTGCCCACAACCTGTGCAACGGTACACTGATTGGGCCGCGGCACCTCCAGGTGAACCTGATAGCAGCAGTATCTTCTCTCGCTGAACATGGCCGCACTCAACGCAGTCAGGGGAATGAGAGAGGCCGCATCCGAAAGGCTGGGGCTGGTAACTCCACCTTTGCTGAAGCAGCACATCAGCGTGTGAGGTCGAGAAGGGTCGTTGATGTTTGTCCACACACGTATGCCGAGCAGTGGTTCGCTTACGTACGTACGTGGGCCCGCGAAGTAAGCACCTTGTATTCGTATTTCCGAGACCATATTGGAACTGCGGGGTCTCGTCGTCGCATCGGGCGACCAGCGCGCTAATTAGTGCCGCAACCAAAGCGCCTGCATCCTGCTGTTTGGCTTTCAATTCTTGGGGGCCATTACTCAAATTGGGAAGAGTCAATCTATTTTTTAAGGAAGCGATTCTTAGGGTTGCCAGTTTCATCGCTTTTTTTCTTGACGTCCATGCCGCAGAAATTCAGCACAGTATATGGAACATTTGAACTCATCGCTAGTGAGGCAGTAGAGCATCTTGGAAACACCAATGAAGCTAAAAACAATTGGAACCCTTGTGGGACCAACTCTCACTTGCATAGGTACTTAATCAGCTCACTAGTATTGCACCCAAACTGCAGAATTGACGGCTCACATAGTGCCGACTTAATGAAATGGACAGCGCTCATGAAGATGAGCGAACCTTTCTCTAAGCGGTACCAAAGTCCTCAATTCCACGGAGTCCGACCTCCTCCGTCAAGATATATTGGCTGTTCTACCAAATGCTTGGACTGCTGGTCAGAAAGCAGTCGAAACTACTCGGTCTCCTGAAAAGGCCATGTAGAACGAAAAACCCTCCAAGAGGATGGCCAAGGAGTGCCTCCTTCCCAATAGTAGCGCCACGCGTGTCCCGAAGCCTTCGTTCAACCACCAGATCTTTCACCTTACCTTGAATCAGGTCGAGAAAAGCATCAGCTCCTCCCTCCAATGCGAGCGTGCCTTCAGCAGGCGAGGTGAGGTTCTTTGTCCGCCGAGGACACGTCACTGTGCTTGAGTCTGGAAAAAGAGGATATCCAATAGCAAGGATAACTCCGTCGCTGAATGATTGTAGTATCAGGGAGAAGCGACGATCTAGTGACTCGAGCGCGGTAAGAAGGACAGAGTTACCGTCCACGAGGTAGCTGGTACGAATTAGTCGTCTTTACGTTTTCAGCATTCTTCACATCAACCTGTAGGACTGGAACGCCAGGCTTGGCAAGGGCTGGTAAAGCTTGTACTCTAGTAGGTCTAATCTTGGGGATACCTAATTTGGATCGTATAATGCTCTCCCATAGCCGTGAGACTCTTTACATTCCATGATTCAGAGCAAACGTATGATCGATTAAACTCTGAGTTAACATTGGATGCAGTCTGGATATTTTACTACTGAATCACCATGTAATTCGGGATGACTGAAAAGTCTCAATCGTGCTTCTTTGAAGATTACTCGTCTCATTACCGAGGCATATAGCTTTTAGTGCGTAAGGATTCTGTGTTCTTTCATGGCTTGAAGTGCACATTGCCCTTGTGCGCGATTACGGACGATACGGGCGACACGCCTAGGACAACACCGGCGCTGCCATCGACAGAAACCATGAGAATGATCGGGATTAAATGGATTGCAACACTCTCACTTCGCAGTATGGTGATCCAGGCACAATTCTGGGGAGAAGTTTTGGAAATTGGGACAGTGTACCTTAAAGGTAAGAATCCTCATGCCCCCGCACTCACAACAATCACCAGCGCCGCAGGTCCTGGATATCAATGTTAGCACGTGGTAAATAGTCTTTGCCACTCTACCATTGGGTAACGTCCATTGCCGTGCAATTAGTTGGGTCTCTTTTGACTTTCCCGTTCAGCAGTCCGTCATCCATCCCACTGGCAGCTATCTGTTGGGTGGGGGCCCCAGAGCGTGTCTAGCGTATCACCGCAATCCGCGTAAATGGCGTATCCCCAGCATCTAGATCTGGAATTGACTGGGGTATCCGTACATAGTACCACCTCCGATGGACACTTGCTACAGACACGCCACCTTGCTCTTGCAGTTCTGCCAGCTATTTCCCCGCGTCTCTCCGTGTTCGCCTATTCTGTGATTCAACTCCTGTTGAAGCCTGAACGAAGGATAAGGGAAGAAAGTGTCAGTCCCATTGACGAAGTCATCTAATTCACACGAGGACGAGCACGAGCATCTGTTCCCCCAGAGTCTCAAACCTCCCACATAATGTGTGTTTGACTAGAAAGTCGCATAAGGTCACCAACATTAAGGATGAAATTACGGCAGAAACTTGTCATTTACAATTTGAGTGCACAACAATAGTTTCAAGCTAGCGCGTTTCGATGCCATCATTAACTCAAGCACCGCGTAGGTACTCGCAAACCGGCTTTCCCCATCTGACAGCGCTTTTATACTTCCACATTCCTGGGCAGTTTCCTTTTTTCAAACCTTCAATTGCATCAGCAAGTGCAGAACCCATGCCCTCCGCCTTGATCTCTTTCAGGGGGTACAAGTATGTCTTGAAAGAAAAGAGAATGCTGTGTGACTTCGGGAGTCGGCTCAAAGTCTGCAATTCGCATCGCACAAATGCCTTTGCAATTGTTAGCTGGCTCATCTCATCCTCGGCCTCACAAGTCTTTCTATATCTACCTTTTCCGCATCAACATATTCTTCGGGATCCGCCTTATATTCGCCGTGGATGTGGTTCCCCTTCGCATTATAGAGACTTGTGTGAGTCTGAATTGTCCACTTGGGTTCTACTGCGTTAGCTTACACATTCTGAGCCTTTTTTTGTCGCGAAATAGACTTTACATTGACACGTTTAACGCTCTCTCCAACTTTCAGCTTTGTGAAGAAACGTTCCATGCTAGGTCCTATTTTTTCATACGCTGGAACAGTGGTGTGAATGGCATTCATATGTTTCCCAAGCTTCGAGGCAGGGTTCCACCCTGATGGGAAGCAGCACATGAATGCCACACACTGATGTCCACCAGGTGTTGGTTTCAGGATGAAAATGTCCTCTTCGACCGACGTGCCTACTGCACGTAGGGCAGCAAGTGTATCAAATGGGGTTTCGACCGAGTATTCATCTCGTGTTACCTGATTCCTGACGATGCTGCCGTTTTCCGCGAGTTCGAATAATGTGGGATATCGGGTGGGTAGGTATTCTGACATCAGGTAGCTGTACAGCTCTTGCACAGCATCCTGGCCGGATGGAATATATCCATGAACTGTCTGGCCATGTTTTTCGATGAGGGTTTTGCGAAGATTGATTCGTTCAAGATAGTCTTTGTCGATTGTGATAAGATCGGACGGCGTATCGGACTGCAGGGCTGTACTCAGAGCTGTCAGAACCAGTCTCGCCGGCGATCTTATGAATTACACGAACCCATGGTGATGTGATAAATTGGCTTGAAAGGTCTGAATTTCCTTGGTGATACGGATTTCCAGTCGAAGTCTTCAAGCCGTTCCAAAGGGGCTTTGGTCGTTACTTTATGAGCGTGGTTCTCCGATTGTCTGAAACCAGACTTGAGCTCGTTGGAAAGACGCCATTTCCTAATCTTCATGGTCGATGTCACTGTCAGTCATGAATACAGGATGAGATA
Organism: Colletotrichum tropicale; assembly: GCA_027406125.1. Lineage (NCBI taxonomy): Eukaryota > Fungi > Ascomycota > Sordariomycetes > Glomerellales > Glomerellaceae > Colletotrichum > Colletotrichum tropicale. The sequence continues at coordinate 39,033 of JANVYH010000002.1, forward strand.
TGAGCATAACCCTACCGTTGATGTAATCCAGGCAAAGAAACCAATGAAGAGTACAAGTGCTGCGGCTGGCGCCGGACTGAAACTGGCTTTGAACTCGTAGTTGAATGTCATTGTAGGTGGCGTATGGATTTGGCTGATGTATTTGTTGAGTATCTATGTCGACGACCAAGAAGCCCATCTTCTTTGGTGGTTCACTACTTTATATGGAAGCGAAAGAGCTGTAGTTGACCTCCCTGGGAGTGTGGGAGTGTGGGAGTGTGGGAGTGAATCTATTCAGTAGGACCCCACACCCCCCACCCCTTTTAGACCGGAGATGCACCCGTGTGACGGGTTATCAAGGCGGGGAAATGACACGGCAAGACACCCGAAAGTCCTCGAATCCAATCTTGTCTGGATCTAGACCAGAAGGTTCGGGGTTAGAGGTGGATTTTCTTCGGTGTTAAAGAAATTGCACAGTCCGGTAGCGTTGAATTGTCCTTCCTCGTGATGCCGGCATGGCAGCGTAGGCTAGGTCGTACGATGTACCTATTTTCTTTGCCTAAGATGGTTTACTAATGTCTCAGAGATTACCCTCGCCCTCTTTGCTACAAGCTTGCTTCGACTCCGTTGTATGCGAGCAGATTGGGCGTGTACTCCGGTACTCCATCAATGACGTCCGGCTTAGCCAGCTCTAAAATCCTGGCAGTTACTGCCTCAATAGACTCTAGGCCTCCTTCCAGGCTCTTCAGGTACAGCACCAGGCCAGAAACGTGGGGCGAGGCCATAGATGTGCCAGTCAATGCTACGTCTTTTCCTGCTTCTAATGAAAGCGAGTACACGTCAACTCCTGGAGCATACAAGTCAACTTTGGATCCGAAGTTGCTGTAGCTTAGAACAGTGTTGTTTGCAGCGCTAGCTGCGACCGTGATAGCACTGACTACTCCCGCTGGAGATACGCGGTTCACATCAACACCAGCGTTGCCGGCGGAGACGACTGACAAGATCCCCTGCTCAGAGGCTGCGTGCACCAGGCTATCAAATGCGTAGTTGATTGGGCCGCCTTTTTTGGGGTCAGCTTATCCGAACCAAGTTTGCAGTCACATATGACTCACCCAGGCTCATATTGATAACTGACACTGCAGCACGACCAGGGATCGACGTGATGTTGTTCACAGCCCAAGAGAATCCATCCATAAAGTCCGACATGACACCCTGCAGATGTATGTGAGCCTCTGTGTCTTCGTCGTTCCACTTAGTTACTCACTCTACCAGGTGCAATTACTTTGACAGCAATGACACGCGCTTTCTTCGCAACTCCCCATGTCTTGGACGCAATAGTACCAGCAACATGCGTGCCATGGCCAGTGCTATCTTCGAAGGGGATGTCCGCGAATACAGTGTATCCTAGTTCGGCGCGCCCTTCAAAGTCGGGGTTGTCGATCCAGACACCGGTATCAATCACATACGCGAACGTACCTTCTCCTCCATTTTCTTCGTGGCGATATTCGAATCCATCTCTAAGGTTGTCATTAGCATCAATGGGGGCCACGTGTGAAATAGTGCCCAAACCCCATATCGCCTGCTGCTAGGACACAACATCAAACGGATAGATGGAAGTGTCTGGCTCCACACGCTCGACCTGTCACACAAGTCAAACATAATCCCACTATTCTCTTTTTTAACTCAACGTACGACTTCATCTCCTTAGATCTCCCTCAAGGTTTCTTCGTCGAAAGAACCCGTATAAGCGTGGAAAGAGCCGATACCAAAGGTCTTTTCAACTCCGACGAGGTCGCGACAGGATAAATCCCGCTTGTTGTGGACTTCCTGCACCCATCTGAGATGGTTTTCAATAGCAGTCTCAGGTATACTCATCTTCAGACTAATAATGTATTTATCCAGAATCACAAGTTCTTAACCTGCCAAGATTTAGGCAAGGGCAAATGGAGCGCTGTTCAAAATAATAGAAAGACTTAACCTCATTTTAACGCAGCTAGTGATCTGAAATTAAAAGGAACTAACTTTTCCAGCAGGAGATTTTACGTTTTATGCTCTAGCTTTAATCACACAATACTAATAGAAACTACTAGTTACCTGAGGCTGTTTTCTTAGCTCTTATATTTCTAGCTCGCTAACCCTCAATAGGGAGGTTAACAAGGATTATCATAAGGGGATCTTAACTAAATATTACCTTGCTATGCCGCTTTATAAGATGTAATCATACAGCCTATACGTTAGCGCTATCTCAACTTTTAAGGATAAAGTTAAGACGCATTTCTCAATTTCTTAGACATAGGTGTTATAGTTAGCTATCTAATAGTAAGGTCTACTAATAGAAGCTAGGGATTAATACGTTCTAATAGTATGCTAGGGTTATAGTCTAGGTTATAAGATATAAGTCGTAAGCTAATAGTAGATTAGATCTTTAGAGACTAAAGTGATTAGTCTTAGACTTAATAAGTAATTTATAGTAAAAGTAAGCTAAAAGTATCCTGAGGATAAATACTAAGTTAATTACTAAAGAGCTATAGAAGTCTAACTATAAGCTAAGCTTAAGGTTATATTATATATAAGTCTTAAATAGTTCCTTTATCTAGTTACTAATTTCTAACTAAGTATTAGTAAGCACTTAGTAATTATTAATAAGCGCTTAATAACCCTTATTAAGCGCTTAGTAATCTATATTATTTGCTTAGTCTTATCTTATTATTATATAATTTATACTATAGTTCTTCTATACTAAGTAAGTCCTTATTATTCCTATAGTTCTATAGTATAAATATCCTATTCTAGCTGCCTAACGCCTAAGTAGGTTAGTTAACTATTATCCTTATTTATAGGTTATAATATTAGGTCCTCTCTCTAAAAGTCTTATCCTTAAGACTTAATATAAATAGGTTATTAGTCTTAAGTTAGAGACCTATTAATTATACTTCCTAATTTACCTATAATGCTAATATTATATTAGGTTGCATTCCTAAAAATCCTATAATTTCTACTCTTTATTATTATTATCATTCTTTAAATATTACAGAGAATAGTTTTAAAGTTATACTTTATTATTATTATTAGTCTAAAGGGTTACGCTATAAGATGCTGCTTAGTTCTTTAGTTTGTAAGAAGTATATCGCTATAAGTAGTATTTATTATTTATATAATACTTCTAACGACATAATCTACTAATATTTATATAGCTTTAGGCTTATTATGTTTATTTATACTAACTTTATATATAATAGAATACTTAATAGTTAAGTCTTAGCGTTTAGATAATAAAGAGGAGGAAACTAAGGAATTATTTTAAAAGAGAATAGAGGTGCTATAAAAAGCATAAGCTAAAGTAAATAAGACGCTTATAAAGTTAGATTATATTTATAAAGCTAAGCAAATAGTATTTAAAAAAGGTTATAAGGAGACTTTAGTAGTAGCTAAAGAGGAAGGGGTGCTAAAGCTTTCTCCTGCTAAACCTCTCTTAGTTCTTAAGGCGTAGTTAATAAGTATTTTTAGTATAGTAGACCTAGATTTAATCCTTAATTAGAATCTTAATACTCTAAACTTCTTATCTAAAGAGTCTTAGTTATATTCTAATATCCCTAGCTAAATATATAGTTTTCCTTACTATATTAACTAAAGGCGTTCTAACTATAATTATAGGAATAGAAGTTATACCTTTTACTTCTTAGCTTCTCTTCGCTCTTATTATAGTTCTTCTTATACTTTTTTTTCTCTTTTATTAGTATATTTATAATATTCCTTAAACTCTTCTAGAGTTATAAGTAGACTTAGTCTATCCTTAAGGTTAATATAGTTAAGCATTCTAATATACTTATTAATTTTATCTTAACAATTAAGTAGGTTATTATTAAGTTCCTATATATTTTCTTTATAACTATAATTTTTCTACTTAACTAAATATTCCTATTTATTATCTCTATATTAGTAATTAAGTAGTTTTTCTACTTTATATTTTAGTTTATTATCTTCTATAATAATAATATTATTTATTTATAATCCTTATAGGGCTAATTTAAATAATAAGATATAGAATATAAAGTAACACTTTATAATATCTAGGAGTTTGAGTTTATAGTTAACTAGTGAAATAACTTATAAGATTTTAAATAGTCTAAGTTTTTTATAGTTTAGCTTATCATTTAGTTGTTTTATTTTAATATTTTACTATATAAGATAAGCACTATCTCCTTCTTTTAAAGTTAGTCCCTTAATCTTTTATTTATTACTAAACTTAGTTATTCTTTATTATATAAATTTAAGTTCTTTTTATGTATTTTTCTAGATATCCTTAATTTATTATATTAAGGTAATAGCTTTTACTATAGCTAGGCTTACTTAAGGTTCTCTATAGGTAGTAAGTTTAAATCTATAGTTAAGGTAGAAAGAGGATTCCTTAGTACTTTTTCCTATTATGCTATTATAAATAAACTAGGCTATTAGTAGTAATATAACCTAATTATCTTAGTTATAGTTGATATAAGCGTAGAGGTAAGTTTTAAGAATTTAGTTAATTTATTCTATTTATCTATTAGTCTATAAGTAAAATATAGTAGATATTAATTATTTAATACTTAGGTATAATATAATTAACTTCTAAAAGTTTAATATAAAGATCTTATCTCTATCTAATATAATCTCTTTAGGTGTTTTATAGTTAGTGATAATATACTTAAGAAAGGTATAGGTATATTCCTTAGTGTTGCTTGTTTTTTTATATAGGATGAAGTAGGTATACTTTATGAGTTAGTCTATAATAATAAGAATACTATTATAGTGTACTTTTATAAGGGGTTCTTAAGATTTTAGTAGTTTAATAATAAAGTTAAGTAATATAGATTGCTAGGCAGTTTACAGTATAAGTAAAAATTATAGTATATTATAAGGCTGATATTAAGTAGGTTTGCTTTTAAGATAAACCTTATAATCCTTAATTACTTTTGCTATACGTTCTCTAATAACCTTTTCTCTATACTATTATTATAGTTATTTCTAGGTTTTTATAATTCCTTAGTAACTATAAGTAAAATAAGTATAAAACTCTATAATTACTTTATTATTTAGTTTGCTAGTTAGGCTAGCATTAGATCATTTAGCTATTATTAAGAGTTTAGTAGCTAGCATTAGGTCTCTATTATTATTTCCTTTAAGAATCACTTAGGTTTCTTTAGGTACTAAGATATTATAATTTAGTTATTAACTAAGAGTATTAGCTTTACTATTATCTAATCCTTTCTAATAGATAATTTAGAAATTAAATTCTAATAAAAATTCTAACTATCTAACTTATTATTTATTTAATACTTTTAAGGTTATAAAGTATAAGAGGTTTTTATAGTCTAAGTATATAAGTATTTTATAAATTATGCTTAAGAGTTTAGGTCTTTATTTTTTAAAGGCTTTAATAATTACTATAAGTTCTTTATTATAGATTTAGTAGTTTAGTTTAGGTTTATAAAGCTTATAAGAGAAGAAAATATATAGGTAAAGTTATCTTTCTAAATCTCTCTGTAATAGTTATGCTCTAAGGGTATAGTCTAAAGAGTTTAGTTCTACTTTAAACTACTTAATAGGATTTAGTATTATTAAGACTAGTTTATTACTAATAAGGTCCTTAATTTTCTAAAAAGCTATTTATTATAGTTCTTCTTATATAAAAGAGGTATTTTTATAGCTAAGGTTAGTAAAGGCTACGTTAATCTTACTATAGTTCTTAATAAATTTTTAGTAGAAGTTAATAAAACTTAGGAATCCTTAGACTTCCTTAAGGTTCTTAAGTTCTAGCTATTCTTTAATAGTTTTAATCTTATTTTCTAATATTTAAACTTCTCTAGGGGTAATAGTAAATCTAAGGTATTCTACTTTTTAGGTATAGAATTTACTTTTCTTAGGTTTAATAAGAAGCTTAGCTTCCTAAAGGGCTTATAAGATATAGTAAATATCTTCTTTATATTACTTAAGTGTTAGTAAGAATATAAGAATATTATCTAGGTAGATAACTATATAAATATTAATGTATTTATGTAGGACTGAATTAATTATATTCTAAAATATTATAGGAGTATTAGTAAGACTAAAGGGTATAATAAGGTACTTAAAGTATCCTTTACATATCCTAAAGGTAGTTTTTTATTCTTCTCCTTACTTTATCTTAATTAGGTTATAAGCACTTTTAAGGTTAAAGGCTATAAACTAGTTAGCTCTATAGAGGAGTCTCTTTATTTTATTAATAAGTAGTAATAAGTAGTAATTTTTAATTATTATTTCGTTAAGTATATAATAGTTAATATATAGTTATAGCTTCTTATTTTTCTTTAGTATAAATAAGATTAAACTTCCTATTAGTAATATTAAAGGTTTAATATATCCTTTCTTAAGGTTTTCTTTAAAGTATTTATCTAAAGCTTTTATTTCTATTAAGTTAAAGCTATAGATTTTATTAAATTATAGTTCTTTTCCTTCCTTAAGGGGGATTTCATAGTTAAAGCTTATATATTCAAGCAGTCTAATTTCTAACTTAGCTATAAAAAGTTTCTCATAAATTCTATATTCTTCTAAGATAAATAAAAGGAGATTATTCTTAAGATCCTCTATTATTAATTATTATAGCGTAGCTTCTTTTACCTTAAGGTAGTAGATATATTATTTTGCTATTTCTTATTATATTAGTTTATTTGAGGCCTGCTCTCTATAAAGCTACTTAGTAATTAGACTATTATAGTCCTACTAGAGTTAGCTTTTACTCTAGTCTATTTATAAGTTATTTATTTATAGCTAGAGTAATCCTAGCACTATATTATATATTCTTATATTAGTAATATTAAATTAAATTCTTTCTTTTTAATCTAAATAACTTATCTTAAAGGGTATAGTCTTATTATAGATAATACCTCCTTCATACTTAAATTCTTCTCCTTCTACTATATATAGGAGGTATAGTTATTCTTTTCCTCCTTATTATACTTCTAGCCTATTAATAGCTTAAAGGGCAATAAAATTTACTTTAGCTCTATTATTAATTAGCATAAGTATTATTTATTTATTAATAATAACTTTAAGTTTTATATTCTTCTTATATCCTTATAATATCTAGTAGATAGATCTTTTCCCTATTACCTATTATAATCTATTATTAGTAAGTAAGTTTAGTTTTTTAATTACTTTAGTTATCTTAAGTAAGTAATCTTTTTTCTTTCTTATTATACCTTTATAAGATTATTCTTATAATATCTAACTTAAAGAGGTCTTAGTCTATCTTCTATAATTCTCTATACGTAAGCTTTATCTTAATAGTAAACTTAATATTTATTATACTAGTATTTATCTTATTTTATATTATTATTATACTAGTATTTTATAAGGAATTAAAAGCTTAGTTAAAAAGTAGTAATCTTTTTATTAAATATTATTATTATCTATCTAATTATAATATATATAGTATAGATATTTTTAATAGGTTTATTATTAAGTCTTCTAAAGTAAAATTAATAGTTATACTTATCTCTTATATATTCTTTATATTTATTATAGAAATACTAAAGCTAAAAGAGGGTTTAATAAAGTTAGTAGTTACTCCTTAGCATAAGGTAGTCCTCTATATATAGTTAAGAGGTATAATCTTAGTCTTACTAATCTACTGAGGTGCTATAAAAGTAATACTATTATTTATCTTAGAGTATATTAATTTTTTAGTACTTTAGGAGTTACTTATTTTCATTCTTTCTATTATTAGGTTCTTTATTAGAACTAAAGTTATTAATTCCTAGGATTAGTCTATTATAGCATCTTACGCTCTAGTTAGCTATATTTATTAGGAAGTTAGAGTTATAAGGAATTCTATCTAAATTAAATTTAGACTTAGGTTTTCTAAAGTTCTAGTTGCTAGTTATAGTGAGGAGTTATTATTCTATTAGGGGGTTATATTAGTGCTTTAGTTCTTCTTTAGATTCTTTTTTAACTTATTTCTCTATCTCTTAGTTAATCTATTTAATCCTAGTAGGGTTTCTATGTGCATATTCTTATTGTTTTATATGTGAAAGCATAGTTCTAAGTTATTATTTCTATAAGAGGTTATAAGGTTCTTCCTAGATTTATTCTAGGTATAGGTTTTTAGCTACCTAAAGGCGTTTAAGCCTTTATTTATTATCTTCTTTAAGTTCTTATCTACATATAGTAGATAAGGTATTAATTAGTTTAAAATATTAGATTTATAGTATCTTATTAAGTTATTTAGCTAGCTTTCTAGTAACTTTGCTATTACTTTAATATATTATAGCTAAGGTCTTAAGCTTAGGTAGATAGTATCCTAAGTTTTCTTTATTATTAAGGTAAATATAGTAGTTATTATTATAGCATCTAGTTTATAACTAAGATATATATAAGGCTTTTATAACTATATTAACTTATTAAGGCTGCTTAGCTACTAGCTTCTAAGGGAGCTTCTTAGGCTATTTATAATCCTTAGCGATATATCCTTATCTATTATAATTATAATACTTAAGGTTCTAAGGCTTTTTATTATTAGGTTTAGTTATTATACTTAGATCTATTAGTTTACTATGCTACCTATAAGTAGTACTCTAATAAGTATTACTCTAGCTATTATAAGGTTTATTATTATTTTATTAGTTATTAAATTTTTACTATAGTTACTATTAATATTTACATCTAAAGTTAGCTCTTTATTATTTTTTACCTTTTTTTTTTCTTTACTTAAAGAGTTAATTATTAATCTTAATAGCTATGCTAGTGTACTAGAGGAAATCTTTAGGTTTATCTAGCTTGATAATTTCATTCTTTATGTTATCTTTAAGTCCTTAGTAGAATATAAAGATCTTTATTTCTTTAGTAAGGTTTAGTTATATGCTAAGCTATTTAAATATAGTAGTATACTCTTTTGTAGACTTAGTTTATCGTAGTTATGCAAGCTTATATTTAGTTTAGCGTCTTTTATCTAGGTCTTAAAATAGAGATTATAAGGTATCTTTAAATCCTTAGAAGCTACTATAGATGTTGTATATCTCTATAGAGCATTTATTTAGGGTTTCGCACTTAAGGAACTCTTCTTATATAGATTTAAACTATTTAAAGGCTTATCTATAAAGGTAGGTAGCTATATAGATTACCTTCTCTATTTAGTTAGTAAAGTTGTTATAATAGAAGTTTTAGTAGGTTTAGATTTAGATTAAGAATAACTTAAGCTATCCTTAGGTATTATTATAGGTAATAGGACTACTAAGTTTAAGTTTCTATCTTCTTCCTATAAGGGTAGTAATAATATTAGCAGTAGCCTAAAGGGTGTTAACCTTATTTTAGAGTTTCTATATGAGGGGGTTATTACCTTATCCTCTTAGGCGAGCGATTCTATTCTCTAGGTTCGTAAGTTACTAAGGTTTATTACTAAGTTCTTAGATTATTTATTTGAGGCCTTAGAGTTTGTTAGCAGTTTTGTTATATATAGTCTAGATCTTAATAATATTATTATCTCCTTTCTTAACTTATACTTAGAGTTAGTTATAGGTCTCCTTCTTGAGGGTGACTTTATTATCTAAGTCTATAACTATAAGGGCTCCCTTAAGTTCCTTAGCTAGGCTTTTAGCTTACTACTAAGAGGAAGAAGAGCTTTCTAAGGTAAGTAACTTAGTAGAGGCGCATAAAGATATTCTTATCTATATTATTAATAGGTCTTAATAGTTAACTTACTAAATAAGAGCAATTAAAGTATTATAGTTAGCTATCTAATAGTAAGGTTTACTAATAGAAGCTAAGGATTAATATATTCTAATAGTATGCTAAGGTTATAGTTTAAGTTATAAGATATAAGTTATAAGCTAATAGTAGATTAGATCTTTAGAGACTAAAGTAATTAGTTTTAGACTTAATAAGTAATTTATAGTAAAAATAAGCTAAAAGTATCTTAAGGATAAATATTAAGTTAATTACTAAAAAGCTATAGAAGTCTAATTATAAGCTAAGCTTAAGGTTATACTATATATAAGTCTTAAATAGTTCCTTTATCTAGTTACTAATTCCTAACTAGGTATTAGTAAGCGCTTAATAATTATTAGTAAGCGCTTAGTAACCCTTATTAAGCGCTTAGTAATCCATACTATCTACTTAGTCTTATCTTATCGTTACATAACTTATACTATAGTTCTTCTATACTAAGTAAGTCCCTATTATTCCTATAGTTCCATAATATAAATATCCTATTCTAGCTACCTAACGCCTAAGTAGGTCAGTCAACTATTATCCTTGTTTACAGGTTGTAACAACAGGTTACATAGTAAATGTTGAGCGCTACAATTATTAAAACCCATTTAAGCAGCAGCAGTAGAAAATTACTACCCAGGCTTAGTAACTTGTCAAGCTCAGCCAGACAGACCTTTAAGTAACCATTAATTCAATCCCAGTTTTCATGGAACTAAGAACCTCATTCTCAGGAGGCGGCCTTGTTCATAATTACTCCCGATGGATCTCAAGTAACCTCGTCACCCCACTGCGCCTCCCAGTTGTTCTCCTGCAGATATTTTTTCCAAGCCTCATCGTCATCGTTCAGCCGGCGGGACACGTCCGGAATAACAAACAGCGCGATTATGGCACCTAGAACAGCAAACCCTAAGCCAATTAGGAAAGCTACTTAGTTTCCTTTGGAGGGATCCAACGTATAGGAGTTGAGAATGGCCGTAAACACCTTAGATGAGTCAGTTTGAGAAGCAAAGACCACAATCTAGCGAGAAGAGACGAAGTTACCTGTGTCCCAATAGCCGCTCCAGCTTTTGAGAAAGCCGAGATTAGACCCATCATCTGTCCTCTGATGGACGTTGGAAAACACTCAGAAGCAGTCAAGACAACCGTACTGGATAGCTTGTTAGTCGAGCTTTTCCGCCGAATCTAGGCGACTCGCCCTCGTCTCACTTACCTTCCGGGTCCAACTTCGCCCAGCGTCAAGAAAATACCGTACAACACGACGAACAATGGGAAGATGTTTTGGATAGGGTTCATCGCTCCACCGAGAACAAATCCGAGGATTGCCTGCAGTGTGAACCCCAAGGCCATAGTCTGACGTCGACCAATCTTGTCGGAGAGATATCCTCCGATGAAGGGACCGGGTACGTAAAAGCAATTGATTACGACACCCCATCCAAGTGTTTTCACGAGGCTGTCACCGGCGTTGGCTCGAGACATGATGGTAGAGCTGAAAATACCAAAAGGAATGCTGATCCAGTTGTACAGGAACCAAGTCGAAGCGGAGCCGATGAGAGGCCTCCAATATCTTTTCAAAGCCAGCCAGTAAGGTGTGCGCTGCTTACGCATTGCTGACTTGCGGTATGCTGTTGAAACGGCCATGCGCATTCTAAACCAGAAAATAAGAAGGGGGGGCGCCATTCCAAGAGCAAAAGATGTTCGCCAGACGATGTCATACTTGGAAACTTGCTGACCAACACACAGCAAGAGAAGCAAGGGCACCAAAGCGCCCCAAATATATCCCAGACTGCTTGACAGATCCGCCAACATGGCGAACATGAAGCCTCTCCTCTTGCGATACTTGGCGTCTTCGTCTGTGGCTTCGGCTGCACCAGCGCCTGACACAGGATACTCTCCACCAGCACCAACGCCGGCTATACCGCGAGCCACAATCAACATCCAGAACATTCCAGTCGGGTTTGTTCCACTGGCCGCCGTGGAGAGCGTGATGCCCAGCACCAACAGAACTGTGGTTGCAACGGCGCCGGTCTTTCGTCCAAGTTGGTCAACTACCACGCCAAAAAGCAGCATGCCAACAATCATTCCGATGAGAAACGCATTTGACAGACGCTGGTAGATTGTGTCAGTTAGTTCGTCGGGATATAGAATAGCGAGCAGCAGCTCCACATTGCCAATGACGGCGGCATTGCTGCAGAGACAACTGTTAGTTTCGGACGTCAAGAGGGATTAAGACTAGACATGACGAGAGTTCGGAAAGAGTCGTACTATCCGTCAGAACCAATCGCCAAGCCAGAGAATAAGACCATAAGCCAGACAGAAACGGTGCTGTAATAGGTCTTCTCAGGCTCCTCCGTCATGATGTCTATTTCTCCTTTCTCCACGTTCGCAGCCGCCTTTGCATCATCGGTTGCAATCTTGTCGCTGCCCGCAAAAGTCGTCGGCACCTTTGCGGGCGCGTCGATGTCGTGTGTTGGTTCGGCGCTCATAATGCCGGTTCGCTGCAGTTCCACGGGCAAAACATAAGATTGATGGGCAAAACCGGGAGAGAAGAGGGTAACGACAATCCTCCCCAAACTCCGGCGGACCACCCATCCATTTTACTCATTACCGCGGCTCGATATCTCACCCAAACCTCTGGACCGGGTTCCTCAGGTCTTCGGCAAATAACAGGCAGCGATTGCATTCCTATCTGCTGGTCCGGTTCGGCGATGTAACCCGAGGGAAACACGCATGCGTTATCAACACCCTTGCGAATGATACGAGTTGGTCGCTGCAAGTGTTGGTACCTGCTGCGTGGCTGGCATGACTCGTGTGGGGAACATTCCAAAGCCAGGAAATGATCCGCATCTGCTGCACCCCGGAGAGGGGTTGGTGCGCGAAGTCGGACAGCCCCCGACATCCGACCTCTCGGCAGTTCATCCTCCGTTGTCTCTGCATTTGCCTGTCATTTTCTCACTCGCGAAAAAATTAGAAAGACACAAATCCATTCGTCAGTTTGAATTAACAAATCTTGCAATTGTCTGTTGAAGATACAAAACGACCGATGCCCAATCCAGAGAAGCATCCCATAGGCGCTCCAGCCTTTCCGGCTCCGACGCCGCATCCGAAGGCGAGCCGCACCCGAATGGTTCCCCTTGTTGCGACTGCGCTCTTTCTTTTGGCTATCACCTTCTACAAATCTTCCTTATCCCACGTCAGCCAACAAACAGTCTTCCAAAAGGTTCAGCAGTGCGCCATCGACAACTTGAAGTCTGACTTGTCATTTCTCGACTCTGCTGTGCCCATTTCCAGCGACGAGTTCATTGAGCGACGGGATCGTCTCGCCAGGGCCTTAGCCGCTACAGGTGTAGACGCCTTCGTACTTGAACCCGGCTACACTTTTCAGTAAGCTAGTCCGCCCTGTGAAAGTAGCCTTTCTGTCCGTTCTGACGTGGGAGAAGATACTATGGCAATATTTCCCAGGTTGATTGGGAGCCATGGGAGCCTGAGGAGCGACCGTTTCTGATGTTGGTCTTGCCTCAGACCTCATCATCTGGTGAAGTCACTGCCAAAACAGCCTTTCTGTCCCCCCATTTCGAAGAGGGCCGAGTTCGCATGTTGGGAATTCCTTCTAGAGACGAGGATCTTGACATTGTGATCTGGGAAGAGCACTGGAATCCATACGATACACTACTTAAGTCGCGTCTCTTTGATGGCCACAAGGCCAAAGTCATGGTTGATGAGGAGATGCGTGATTACATCGTCCGTGGTCTGGGCTCCGTCGGATTTGAGACCGTCGGTCTGAACCCGGAAGTGGAGCTCGTGCGACAACAGAAGACTCCTGCAGAAGTAGAGCTGCTCCGCGCCGTCAACACCGGGACCGTGGTTGCGGTTAGGGCAATGCGGCCTTGTCTAGTTCCTGGTCTCACCGAAGATGAGGTAACCGAAATCCTGAACGGTGCTCTTGTGTCCATCGACTTCCAACTCTTCTTCAACATTGTTTTGTTTGAAGAGCACGGAGCCTTACCCCATGGCGGCTTCGTCACTGGTTGGAAGAAGTTGACGACCGAGAGCATGGTCGTCATTGATGTTGGCGCTCACTATTTGGGTTACAGCTCGGACATCTGTCGCAGTTTCTTCATTGACCCGCCCAAGATAGAAAGCCGCAGCATGATTGGCATGCTCCTGGGACTTCTCGGGAAGTCATCAACAATGCATACCTCTGAATTGACCTCCGAGCTCCGAGCGGAGAAGTTCAAGGTCTGGGACATTGTGTTGGAAGCACAGACCGCGGCTGCTGCTGCCTTCAAGCCGAACAACACGGCTGCCAATGTTGACATTGCCGCGCGCACTGTTATTGAGGATGCAGGCTACGGTTACGGTTTTACTCACCGTCTGGGACATGGCATTGGTATCAAAGGTGAGTTTTTGTACTCACCGCCGAGACCCACGTATGATTGCTAACGTTTCTTAGCCCACGAGTCCCCTTACTTGAATAAGTGGAACAACCAAGTTTTGCTTCAGCCGGGCATGACCTTCACTAATGAGCCAGGCATCTACCTTGAGAATAGGTTTGGTGTAAGACATGAAGACATCTATCTTGTCAAAGAGTCTGGAGAAGCCGAACTACTCACAGGTCGCCGAGCTACAGGACCGTACGATCCGTAGCTTCTGTGCGGGTCTGAATGAGTAAGAAGGAAGGATATACACTTGAGACTTCCCTAGACAATAGATATTCTCTCAGTATGAGACAGATCAAAAGCATCAAGTCCTGCCCCTGACTGCGGTGTAGAGAAGAATATCCCAACCCGGTAGAACTCTCCACTCACGAGCGTCGGGTAGACCACCAACCCATATGCCGTTCGATCCTTCTTTGCTATAGGTCTTAACGGCTGTTTTCCTTCAATGGGATGACGCACTCCACTCTGCTCATTGTGATCAATGCGGCATTCTATCCATTCGTCGCTCTCAGCATCGTCTTCACAGAACTCATTTGCCTTGGGCTCTTCGATCGTACTCCCAATGAGGATCAATCGAAGTCTTGAAGCCTCCGCCCCCAAAGGAACCATTACGATATCATTTCGGAGACATTCAAAGTCCAACTGTATATCGATGGTGGTTGTTCCATCGCATTGAAGCCGGAAAATGCTTTCGTCGCACCACGCCGCCTGTTCCTGTGTCGTCGACATGCTGGATTTAAGAGAAAGCGATTTGGCAGTAATTTCCAATACGCCGTTGGATACTGCACGAAATTGATTGGGCCCGGACGGCGTAGCCTCGAAATGATGCAGATCATACTCTGGCTGACAGCGGGTATGTGAAAACACAGCGTACTCTCCGACTTGATACATGGGGAAGGCAACTCCGTCGCACATGTGGGCAAGTCTGGCCCAGCTCCATGAGGGTCCCATGTAAGTCCTGGGGCTCAATAGCCCATCCAGCCAGACTCGGTCATCTGCTGCCTCAACGCGCATCCATACCAGTGCCCGGTGGAGATCCCCTTTCCAGAGTCCTGCTACATATTCGTCACAAACTAGATCCTGGAATAGGCGAGCTGTGCCCGCAAATGCTGGCAAAACGTCCGTTCCAACTGTCAGGGTTTTGGTCCGGTCCGTGTAAGAGGTGACAAGGCGGGAAGACCACCTATCATAAAGTTCAACGCGGTCATACTCCATATGCTTCGCTGATGGAAATTGAAATGATTCGCTCCCAGCCCAGTGACGGCATTGCTTGGAAACGTGAAATTCGGAGCAAGAGAAATGGACACTGCGTTTCCCGAATAGCAACATTCGTGTTGAAAGCACGTTTTCCTGGAAGGTCCATCCTCTGTCGTCCCAGTTACTCTCTGCGACATCATAGTCCATTGACCAAGGGTCCAAACAGTGTCCTGTCTCGCGGATGACTGGCTGGTCAACTGCAAACGAGCCTGTGATGCTGGGATGAAGTCGGGATTGAAAAGGTAGAGTCATCTTTGCTCGCTTCTGCAGAAACCCTTGCCGACAGCTGGCCGACCCCAACGCGCAGACAGTCACGTATGCATTGCGATAAATCTTGTCCATGATGGCGCACTGGATGGCCCAGTCGCTTCCAGCACCCTGAATGATACAGAGTGCGTCGACCCAGAGATATCTCAATCCAAGAGCTCTGGTGACCATTATGGATTCTTGGATTGAAACGGTGAGCTCTGAGAAATCAAAATTCTGAAGCCTTTGGGCCATGTTCGCCGTGGTCAGTTTTGCCTGAGCTAAGGCATCTTCTTTCTTTCCCCAACAGTAGCTCAGGGCCGCATATCTTCGGTCAAACGTTTCGGGTCCCTGCCATATTTCCCTTTTTGGAACAATTTTGAGAGCATCATTGGACACGTCTATGAGTCTGTCGGGAATGAAATGCTCTCGTGCCATGGGATGACAAACTTGTGTATGGTTTTCGCACAAGGAAAGCTTCTCTTCCATCCATTGAACGTATTCAGGATCCAGGTAAGAGATTGGGTCGCCAAGACTGAGCCATGAAGCAACAGTTTGTGCGCCTAGACTATCTACAAGGCCAGGACATTAGTCTCCCTGCTTTTTTAATCCAGTGTCATATTCAATAGTTACCCGATGATGTGTTGGTGGGAATTACTCTGCTAGACGTGATTCGAAAATCAACGGAAAGACTTTTTATCAAATCTGTATAACTGGTCAATGTCTAACCATAAGAACTACACCATTTCTTACTTTTGCTGTGGGAGTGGAAGTGGGCATTCATTACTAACGCCCGAAGCCCGCGTCTTGCAACTCCAGGAGACAGGCCCCATGCGTAAGATAACGATGTCTTGACAAATCCTCTGATTTCATGCAACTCAAACATTCTGTCCGCACGAATCTCAGTGAGTGCGTCTTTAATCCAACGACAAATTGGACAATAGAAACTTTGCAGACGAGCACGGAGCTGTTCGAGTGATGGCCAACTGATTTCGAAATGCCAGTCAATCGGAATCTCGAAAGATTCACACTCGCTGTCAAAGTCAAGATACTGTGATCCATCTACTGCTACTGTTCTATGACTGCCGAGTTGGTCGTCGTTGAGAGGGATCGCTTGGCAGTAACTGCAGAGAATCGACATTGGAAGGATCATGTCATACCGGTATTGGTCCATTTTGACAGGCGGTTTGGTCCAAATCTTTCATGGTGACGGAGGGCAAAGATAACTTTTGGCCTTTTGCTCCGAAGCACCAAATGTTTGGATGAGTCAGACGGGAACTGTGCAGCCATTGGTCGCGACGACCTGCCATGCTGACGCCCCCACCTCCTACGAACTTGAGTGGGCGACATGACCTGGTTATGCCGAGGTTCGCATCGCAACATATGGCAACCGAGTATGCTGTTATTAGACATCTCGAATTCTGTCTAGTCCACTGATACTTTCAGCTTAAATTTTGGCTGGAGATATTAAGAGCTGGCAGCTAATGCCTACAATTCATCATGCCCAATCTGGACCCCATCCTGCTCTGCCACTGACAACTGACCATCCCAAGGCTGGATGTTGCCCTCGGAAATATCGACAATGAAACCTTCCACGCTTTTGGCGTCAATTTTGCCAATGTATGGGAAAATCTGTCCGGTTTGGGGGTTCTGAAGCGCCAATGCTTCAGATACGTCTCTTGGAAGTCCTAACCCTACTAGCATGTCGGGATACTCGCTAGAGTCCACAGTAACAAAGTTGAGGTACTCCTGAAAGTTTCTTGCGAGCTGTCTGATGTCGCTGGAATACTCTTCCCGTCGGTTGTGGTCAGAGGCGAAGAAGTACACAAGCGATTTGCCAGCCTGGTAGCAGTAAGAGCCCACTCAAACATACGTCTCGACTGTGAAAACTTACACTCAAGTGTTGCATCTCGTTCCTCCGCGTGAGATGTGCCACGAGAGGCGTGGAGCACTGATGGATGAGCGACTGTAACGCATCAACTGCCGAAAGGTCGTTTGCATTGAACTGGAGGTTGTCGAGGTTGTTATGGCAGCTCACGCTAGACGATGTATCTGAACCTTGCACAACACCAAAGGAATATCGGTCATGGTAATGCTTTGCTAAATTGTCAAATCTCACTCGCAGACTGTCGTCGTTATTCGCCGGTCTGGCGACGAGAACAACATTGTCGCTCTTTGAGAAGTCACTTGCAGCATTTTGCGTGACATATGTGATTACTGGACGCGACAATCTCTTCACAAAAGCCGTGATACTGTCGGTATCCTTTAGCCATGGATCCCTGAGATTTCAAAATGGGACAAATACTCTTTAGTCCTGCGGGGCCCGCGGTATCTTTGCATGCTGCCGTCTTTAAGATACAGTCTGATGGCCGGGAAAGACGCTAGATCAGTCTCGTCGCAGAGAGAACGGTCGTGGAGACAGTCGACTGCGATGGCGTTGGGGTGTTCTTGATGAACCTCTGCCCATTGGGGTTCGAGGCTGTCGCTTGCGGCGCTGCAATACGAATCAGTACAAGCGTGTTCGGCGTCGTCTTCCTGACCATGGCAGGCCATACCTTGAAGGCTAATCTAGATCAGAAAACCGGTTTCTGTAGTAGTTATCAAATCCAAGAGAAGAGCTCACTGCAACGACTGGGACAGGTCAGAACTCATGTTTGGGGCCAGATCAGGGATAATGTACTCACAAGCAACCAACGTGTCTTGGTTCCTCGTTAAGGCACTGCGAAACTCGTCCGCGGTCGCGAATTTCCAACAATGCACGAGTTGTCCAGCGCCTAGCACCAAACCGACTGTGTTCAAAAACATTATCAAATATTCGGATCCCGTGTCACCTCGTCAATGACTGAGAAGAGAATGAGAAACCAGACGACGTTGAAAAAGAGCTCGGGGGAGCTTTAGGTTCCAACGCGTTCCGGGGGATTACCCCAGTGCTTTGGGGGCCGACGCCCCATAATCGCGCCGTTTTCGCCCCTTGAGCCACGAAGATCAGACAAGGAAGCCCCTGAACTAGCCTCCGACTTGCTCAGAGAGTTAAGCCACCAGCCTGTGAACGCCAGCCCCAAAACATATTGAGTTTCATCAGCTCCTCCATCGGATCCGTCATCCGACTTTAGCTGTTGGCTTGACTGATTGATAAAAGGGATATCGTGAGACTCCCACTCTCGACCACCACTTTCCATGTTCTGATACGTCGAAGTGAGCGAAATGAGGTTCCTTACAGCAGCAAAAAGGTTGGCCCTTGTGGCAGCACTGGCAACCCCAGTTGTCGGACAAGATCAGAAGCCAATGACCAACTACCAATGCACTCACCCACCATACAAGATGCACATAGTTTCGAAATCGCCACTGGTCATTTACATTCCAGATTTCGTTACACCAGCCGAACGAAAACATCTTCTGGAGCTTGGGTGAGTGAACCGAGATATCTATTCCCATGCTTGCCTGCCAGCCCGCTGACAGCCCATAGAAGCGAGACCTTCACCCACTCCGGCGTCATCGACGCAGCCGGCGGAAAGACAACCCATCAAGTCCGCACCTCGCAGAGCACAGCTTTATGGCGAGATGATGTCGTTCGCTGTATCGAGGACCGTGCCATCGCGTTCCAAGGCTACAGCATGCCCAAGAGTCACATTGAACCCCTGCAACTAGTCAAGTATGGGCAGGGCCAGCGGTATCACTTCCACACCGACTGGTTCACAGATCCCAAGCATACGACGGCATCTCAGGGCGGCAATAGGATATCGTCCTTCTTTGGATATGTCTCTGTTGTCAATGTGACGGGCGGGGGAACCAACTTCCCCATGTTAGATGCCCCTCACGACGCACGGTGGTGCGAGTTTATCGACTGCGACGAGCCTTGGGAGAATGGGGTGACGTTCCGTCCCCTTGAAGGGAATTTTGTGTACTGGGAGAATCTTTTGTGGGATGGCACTGGAGACCAGCGAAATCTGCACGCCGGGCTGCCTGTGACCAGTGGGCAGAAGGTTGGCATGAACATTTGGACGCGACAGGCGCCTCTTAGCAAGGAACTCCGGGGAGAAGAATAACCGCAACCTGGTGAATATCTTCCATGCATGTATCCGCAATGGCAAGGAAGCAAAATGTCATATGTCGGAAGTCATGACTTGAACCTTGGGAGACCCCATTTCAAGCGGTGTGAACAGCGGATTCTAGTTTTGCGCTTGCACCTGTATCAAGGTTCCCGTGATTTGTGTGTTTCAACGGATGTACAGCTTCTATCACGTCATCTCATCGGGGATCAACAAGGAGCGTCTGGCGCGTAGGTAGAAGACACTTTCTGTAGAAATTGTCCACAATGCCCCGGACGAAACTCTTTCAAAATCACAACCGCATAACATCCCAAGAGGCCGAGCCCAAGCGATGACAACGAGAGCAACATGATTAACATGGAGGCCAGGCGGTGCTGTGGCCAAAACCAAAAGCGATCGCCGGCTTCAAGCGTAATAAGATTGACCAAGGTGCTGTATTTTAACACACAAACTGCCTGGTGGCTCAAACCATTGTACCATGGCGGGAAAAGGAACAACGTAAGAAGCAGCTGAGAGACGTATCCATAGACGTGGGATGGCATCGATGCGGGGTTCTGCAGCCCGAGCCGCTGGGAAGATGAGATGAACCTGGCAGCTCAAAACGGGAAGCTTCATGCAGGCGCATCAAGCCAAGCTAAAATTCTTTTTCTAATGCGACGAGAGCGGCAATTTGTAGCTTGTTCCCCTCAAACAGCCACAGACATGCAGCTTAAGTAGCCGATGACAGAGTTTTGCGGCCCGTGGTGGATCGGCCGGATTCTGAAGTGTAGTGAGGATAGTGGCAGCAGTACGCAAAGGAGCATTGAGTACGAGAGCGGATGAGCGTTCTGAATGGCAACGAGTGGCGGGCTCGGGAGATGAGGTAGGACCCGAGTATGATGGCAATGGGGCGGCTTGAAGTCAAATAAAGTGAGATATCCGCGAGGGAATTTCGGGATTGAAACGGATGAATCGGCGTCGAGATTGGGGTCGTAGCCAGACCGGGTGGCTGCGACGGGACGGCGGTCGACCAGGATGCTGGGTGATGAAGCGGCCGCGGAACCCGACTCAGGCGATGGGGAAACGGGGCCATCTGCATCAAAGACAAGTCTGGTGGACACATTTAAAAGGAGCGTAACGGACGACTGCTCACTATCTCATCAGTGTGGTGACTTGGCACAAGTCATGAAGGTGGACTAGGAAGGTAGCTACGCGGTAGCTAGTGGACATGAAAATGTGTCCGACAAGACTAGTCTGTGGTTGACATGCTCTTGGCTTGCGGATTGAAAGAAGAAGAGGTGCTCTGGACGTGGACAGCCAGAGATGGCAGATGATGGCGGAATCCCGCAGCCGAGATCCAAAAATAGGGGGGGGGGGGGGGGGGGGGGGGGGCGCCTTCCGCCCGGATTCGCGTGGCAAGGCAGGCTGGCGCAGAGCAGCTGAATGTCAGCTGCCAGCTCATGAGGCGGCAGACTGCGAAGCGACCAACTGCTATGAACAACTTGTCAAGAGTCTGGATTATGTACTGCGTATCCGTGATTACTTCTTTCCCAAGGTTTCGGGCGCGAATGAAGACTGGGGTTTAGAGTTGATTGAGACAGGCGCGATAAAATCTGTGGCAATTTCGCGGGTGCAGTCAGGATGAGGACGGGCGCATTTTCAGGGGCACTGAAGGCAGTTTCCTTTTCAGCAGGTGCGAACTCACAGAGTGGCGTCATGGTGGAGCGACAGGGACTCACTACTGCACCTTCAAACCACCTAGTACTGGGAAAACGGCAGCAGCAGCAACAAGAAGCGAAACGAGAAAGAGAAAGCTAAAAAAGCTTAACTCGACTCGGGGACTTGTCGAGACTCTGTTTTTCTGGGCGCTTTGTAGCAGGCATTCTTTCGTAGGGACCGTAGGTACGAATAGGCATGGGGGTTTCTCTCCTTTTGCCGTTTTCCATTTGCAGTGCAGTGCGGCGTGATGTCGTTTGGCGCCGTTGGTCGGTCGGCTTGGCTTTCGGGAGGCTACAGATCAAAAGGAAGTTGGTGCGAGGATACGGCATGGAAACGCAAGGGGGGCACAAAGGAGAGTCAAACGGCGCGGGCTTGCTTGGGTTGGGTTTGGTTGGGTCTACACGGCGTTGTGTAGCCGCTGGTGAAAGCAACGCTACACCTGTCGCGAATGCACATGCTCATCTTTTTAGATTTTACGCAGTAGGTAGAGGGAGGGGTTCATCTGACAGACGGTGCAGCGGCGCGCTTCTCCTTCTGCATCAGTCCCATTCTCCGGTCTGTCAAGTTGAGGCGAATTGCCAGCCTAATAGTATTTTCCCTTACTTTGGGGGCCTGTGTCGTGTCGTATTGGCAGATTGCACCGTACTTGTACACTTCCATCCATTGCGCCTGCCGTCTCGCCGTCTCGCCGTCTGTCCGTAATTAACCGAGCTCGCCTTACCGTCGCGAGCCAACCAAACGGCGTCAATCCAGCACAAGCACCGTCGCCCCTGTCGGTACGTACCTACGAGGCGACCCTACCTTACTTAGTCCCTTAGGTCCTTCTTTTTCCATCGGGGTGTCCACATGCCCACAGTCCACAGTGCCTTTCCCGCCCTGCTCGTGTTGGCAGTTTTAGGACGCCAAGCTTCTCTGTGGCTTGCCCATTGGCCCATCCCGCGCATGGCTCTTTCCCTCCTTGATGCCAAGCGAGAGAAAACTGCATAGGAAGTGCAGGTACTTGAGAGGGTCTCCACTTAAAAGTTAACATTGAATTCAAAGTTTCCCAAGCTCCTTTACCTCCAACACTGTGAGCATTCGTGGTGGGGGTCTCACTCTCACGCTCTCTCTCTCTCTCTACAGAGAGTCCTTGAGGCGTAACGTCCGTGTATCAACCACAGAGCATCGACATCGTCAATTCTTGGCCCCCGGTCCCTGCCTGTTCCCATCAATGCGCGCGCCTGGCTCAACGCGTCAATGTGAAGCTGGATACCTACTTAGGTCCGTTTCGAAGGCAAACCCGAACGGACACTGGGACCGAAGCATCCAGTACGGTGATATACCTGGGTAGGCAGCTGAAGCTAAACACTAAACCAAAGTATCCTGCCGTTTGGCCCGTCCACTCCCCCTTCTCAAGTTCTCCCTCTACATAGTACATACACTCTACACATGCAGTGATAGCTCCCCACGCCATCCAAAACTCCAAGTCCCGCCGCCCCGGTCCTTTTTATTCTAGCGCAGGCCTTGGCTTTGGTGGCTCTTTTTTCATCTCCAAGAGGCTGCCTGCCGTGCCTGCCTACCTGCCATCCAAGCCGCCTCAGTTCCTGCGTGTCATCCTCTTTTTCTCTTCCTTCGCTTTCGCCTCTTCGTCACTTTGGCTGGGTACCCTCTTCCTTGCTCACTCTCTCCCTCGCAAGCAAGGTTGGTTCAGCTCTAATCAATCCACTTGCGACGGCCCGTTTCCTCCTCCACGCATCTCGAGCTCGGCCGCACTCCTTGTCCGGGGCACCCTGTCTTCTTCTTGTCTCCGTCATCCATCCATCCTCTCTTTTGGCTTTGCTGTTCTTTTTGCCCTCGACGTCCCTCGAACTTTCTCTTCCTCCTCTCCAACGTCTCTCTCCGATTGCGATCGCGCGCCCCACGAGTACGACCCGATACCTCACGCTCGCTGTCCGGCGCCATACATAGTACCCGCCGCGATACCTCCTGTCTCACGCAGCGCTTCCCGCGACCGACCGATCGACTTGCACCACCGACCTCCGTTGTGCCCGTCGTTCCCGTCGGTACACCGTCCTAGACCCTGGGCAACACAGACAGATCATGGGCTTGACCCAAAGACGGCATGACGGTTTTGTAAATCCCATACTCGCTTCCAAAATGTTATCCCGCCGTGCCCTTACCGTCCTTGCGCTCGTCACCGTCACCGCCGTCGTCTTCCTCATTTCCTCGCGGAGACTCGGCGCCGACTGGGCCATCGAGGGTCCCAACTACCATCCATTCCAACAAGGCCATGGCCCGCCTCCTCCGCCAGGTCCGCCAGGAAGTTCACCAAGCGCCGGTCCCGGAGGGCGTCCTCCCCCACCCGGCCCGCCGCCTCCCGGAGGCAAGCCCGACAAGCCCAGCGCCGAAGATGACCGCCAAGCGCAGCACAACGTGACGAACCAAGACATCCCTTACCGTCCTCACGATCCCATATGCGACACCTTCCCCGACACGAGCAACATTCTCGTCATCATGAAGACGGGCGCCACCGAGTCCTTCGACAAGGTCCCGACCCAGCTCATGACAATGCTCAAGTGCTTGCCCGAATTCTTCATCTTCTCCGACCTCGATCAGACCATCGCCAACTACCACATCCGTGACAGTCTAGACAGCGTCCTGCCAGAGGCCATGGACGGCAACAAGGACTTTGACCTCTACCGCCGCCAGAAGGCCTGTCAAGCCGACCAGCAGAGCTGCAACAAGCTTGCCGTGTCCAAGGATGAGGGATGGAACCTCGACAAGTACAAGAACGTCCACATCGCCGAGAAGACGTATCACATGCGCCCCAACTACGACTGGTACGTCTACATCGACGCCGACACCTACGTCCTGTGGCCCACGCTTGTTCAGTGGCTCAAGAAGCTCAACCCCAAGAACAAGCACTATCTCGGCAGTGTGACTATGATTCGCAACTTTATCTTTGGCCACGGTGGCTCCGGCTACATCATCTCTCAGGCTGCCCATCGCGACATGATTGCTGGCAAGGAAAAGGTTGGAAACCAGTGGGACGTCCGCGCTAGCAAGGAGTGCTGTGGTGACTACATCTTCGCCCTCGCCATGAAGGAAAACGCGGACGTGGACGTTCATAATGTGGTAAGTATTGATTGCCCGCTTTCAACCGCGCGCGCAACGTTCTAACCCGTCGCAGTGGCCCACGATCAACGGCGAGAAGCCCTTCACGCTCCCCTACGGACCGACGCACTGGTGCCACCCCATCGTCACAATGCACCACATGAACGCCGAGGAGATTTCGACTTTTTGGGAATTCGAGCACGAGCGCTACGCCGACCCAAGCCTGCCGAGCCCGCCCCCCGTCATGCGCATCAAGGACATTTACCACCGATTCTTCGCCCCGAAGATGATCCCCGAGCGCGCCGATTGGGACAACCTCGCCGACGATCGATTCTACCTCGACCAGGCAGCCAACAAGCACGACGATACACAGCTTAGCCGTGCCAAGCTGGACGACCTGTCGCCCGAAGAGAAGGAAGCGCACAAGTCCTTTGGCCAATGCCGCAAGGCATGCGAGGCCGACCAGAACTGCTTCTCCTTCCAATACAGGGACGGCGTCTGCGGCTTCAGCTGGGCCTTCAAGCTTGGCCACCCTGTCCGGAAAGAATCCCAGGAGGAGAAGCGCCGCATGTCCGGCTGGGACGTTCGCAAGATCAACTCCTGGATCGAGAAGCAAGGCGAGTGCGGACCCGTCAAGTGGCCCGATGTCTGAGATATCAAAACTCGACAAACGAGACGCACGCCGATCGTCGCCGGAGATCACCCGTGGGGTTCGACGACGATGGGTTAAGATTGGCAGATTCGAGAGACTGCGAAGTTACGACTGCCATCCAAGGCTTGAGACGTGACGTATGTTTCACGTGGGTCCCTATACCATGTCTCAGGGCGCCAATGTCTTGGATACACCAAAGCGGACTGTCTTGGAAACGGCAGGGGAAAAGAAAACGGGTTCTCCCCCAATTCTGAATTTCCCTGGTGTCGCATCACGGTTTCCGTCAAAGAAACCGATCGACAACGAAAAAAAAGGCACCCGGCTCGGCATTAGAATTTCCCAGCCCAAGCGTGTGTGCATGTGTGTTTTATTTTCTGTATGTACAACTATTACGAAGACGGCGGCAAGAGTTCTTGGAAATGCTCTGGCGTTCACATTGGAAAGACTTTTGTTTTTATTGGAGACGGTGTCTTTGGCTAGCAGACTGGAGCAGGGAGGGGGCCGGGTTCGTTCAGCTGGGCGCCAGACGCCGATGCTCCTGATAGAAGAAGCTCTTTTGGGTACCGATTTACTATCTTACGTACATATATTCCGATTCGCATATCATATCATCATTCTAAGACGTCCTTCCTTTCTGTGGGCGTGCTGCCAGTTCGACTTGACGTGTAAGCTCTCCCTGCTGACCGGGAAAGAGCGAAGGTTTCAGATGGCAACCGGCGACTTTCTTGACTCAGGCCTTGAGACACTAGACAAGGCGGCCGTGACCGAGATGGTACAACCTTGCACACGACTCTCTGCTCGCCCTGTCGACTCTGGAACGACGGTTCATCCGGCATTCTGTGTGCTATTTCTGGCTTCCGCTGACTGGAATGCTGATCGCTAGAAAAGAAGTTGCGGGGGTTTGATGCGGCACTGATTCAGTCTGGGAAAGAATAACGACGGAACGGACGCAATCATGGTGGTGATCATAACATCATGAATTATCTATTCCTTGTTTTGCTTTTTTTCTTCCTGTCTCCCTCCCGGTAATACCTTTAGGCCTTATTTGCTCATCAACTCTGCGCCGCTGCGAATGACGCCGACCACGGCACCCGTCTGCACGGCTTCGCTGCCTCCACCCGCGACGCGGTGCTCAATGTCTGCCAGCCCGTCAAGCCACTTGATCATCACCTCTGGCTTGACCTCCAACGTTGCCAGCTGCTCCGATACCGCCGTGATAATGTCCGCCAGCGCCAGGCCCCGCGACACCTTGAGCGAGTTGATGGTCGTCAAACAAGTAGTCACGTCGGTTGTGCTCAGGAGGGTGTCGAGGATCTCTTGGATGGCATCGGGCTGCGGGGCGGCGATGCAGTTGTATATCGTCTCGGTCGTGATTGTCTCTCTGACGATCTCGCTGTCGGGGACCTTGGGCTCGTCCTTGGTTCGGAGTGGTGTACCTTGACATGTTAGCTTGCAAAGGATACGGCTGCACGCTACTGCTTACTTGATGCATGGCAGGCCTGAAGCACGTTCAGCGCCCGTCTCATGTCTCCCTTGCTCAGCTTCACCAGCGCCTCTGTCGCCTCGGACATGATCTTGACGTGCTCCTCCTCAATGACCTTGTCCACCAGCACCCTGATATCCCGCTCCTTCAGCGGGCTGAACCTGAACCGCGTGCATCGCGACAGCAACGCGGGCGACAGCTTGTGGGAGTAGTTGGCGATGATGCAGAACCGCGTGTTGACCGTGTACTTTTCCATGATGCGGCGAAGAGCCATCTGGGCCGTGTTGGTCATGGCGTCGGCTTCATCGAGGATGATGAGCTTGTACGACGCCATGCCGCCGGCCTTGGCGGCGGGGCCGAGGGTGAAGATCTGCTTTGTCGAGGCAAAAGTCTTGATCTGCTCGCGCACGACGTCGATACCACGGTCGTCGGAGGCGTTCAGCTCGAGGACCATCTGGCGCATGTTCTCGGCGCCGTAGATGCGTCGGGCGAGGGCGAGGATCGTGGAGGTCTTGCCCGTTCCCGGGGGCCCGTAGAGGAGGAGGTGGGGGAGGCGGTTGGAGTCAACAAACTTGTTGATCGTGGCGAGGATGTCTTGGTGGCCCGAGACGTCGTTCAGGTTGACCGGACGGTATTTTTCGACCCAAGGCAAGCTGTCTTCGGCTTCGACGGGGAGGTTGGCGGCGCTGCGTTTGCCCTGCTTGGCGTCGGACGAGAAGGTGATGTCTTTGGACGCCGGAGCATCGACGTCCATTTCATCTTCGTAGTCAGACATGGCGACAATTTGAGATGGAAGATGGTCAATTGGGAAGTCCGGAGGTGTCGAGCGGGTGCAGCAAAGGAAATCACCGTACCTACGGACGTAGCTGGGGGGCGGTTTGGTGCGTGATGCAATTGAAGCATCGAGACGCGTTGCGACGCGTTGAGGAATTAGCGCGCACGTGACCACTTAAAGTGCTCGTCTAACCTACCGCGACCGTACGTGCTTTGGCTCATACACTGTACCAAATGCACTGTCAGGGGCACTTTGCACAGTATCATGTCACGTCAAGCGCATTTTTAGTCGCCCAAGGCATGGATACATCACGGCATTGTTCAACTGTAAAATCGCTCATCGGCATTCCAAGTGTGCAACTCTTCCTTCATTGTATCTCAGACTTTAGGGGAAAACAATAGTGTCAAATGTGTAGACATATGGAACTACGAGCTTTGCGGCATATTGAAGCTCTTCATGCTCACCTAAACTGCCGCACGTTCGAAACCTGAGGTGATGTGGTTGAGTTGGGAGACATGCTAGTGCTATATCATGAGCAGCAACCTCATCAATACAAATTTGATAGTCATTCATCAAAGAGCTCGCAATTCCACGTCGTAATCCTCATTACGTAAACGATGCATTAACATCAGAGAGACAATGCCACGGGACGTTTACGAGTTCCCCCACTTTCAGGTATGGATGCCATCACTCTTCACCCCTTCAAGAATCTCACCTCATTCCCCATCCTGCAGAATTGAAGCTCGGCACCAGCGGACAGGTGCAGCTTCCTTATTCGCAATGCTCGTATCCTCAAGACTCTATTGAATAGTTCGGTTGAATGCGGACCGAGTAAGAGCCGTTCACAGCTTGTAGTTGGGGGGACCTAGGCCAAGGTGTCACGATGTCACATCCGCCACAAAGTTACCACTCAAGGCCCATTGAACCCTGTAAAACCAAGGCTTTGGTCCCTCAATTTTGTAAATGGCGGAGTCGGACTCGGCCTCGCAGAACCCCTGGCCGACGGGACACCAGATATTCAAAGAGAAAAAAGTTTATGTCAACTCCCGCCCATCCTCCCACCGCCTTTCATCTCATTTCTCCCACCCGAACCGTCTCACTGCTTATACACGGCTCGCTCGCACCTCGAAAACCGAGGGTCTCACTCGTCAACTCCTCGTCCCATCTCATTCTTGCTTTCCACGCCATCCGCGGTAACCTCAGATTACAATGGCCACTCCCGTAGTGGAGGCTGCCCGGATTCACGACGCGCCCGCGCTCGCCGAATTATTCTTCAAGTCTTTCAATGATGAGTTTTTCCAGACCCTGTTTCCTCTAAATGAGTTTGGACGAGACTACATGACCAAGGCGTACGAGATGTTCATGCGTTCCAAAGAGAACCATAGCCAAGAGGGTCAAGTCTACGTGATAAGAAACGATGAAGGTAGGCGGATCTACGGGATATCCACTTGCCCCATCTCCGAATCCCGCTCCCGCTTCCTTCCCGCAACCCACCCCGCAAACGCGGGAGACTGGGGATACCGAGTGCCCGCCAAAAGGTACGTCTTCAAAGACTGACAGCAGTCCGTCGCAGGTGAAGTCGTCGCATCGTCCCTTGTGTGGATTATCCGTCCCGAGGACAACGGAACCTGGTCCTGGCGGAAGCGCTGGCCTGCCGCGAATGCAGGCCAGAAGGATGAGCTTCTCGATCAATTCTTCACCGACATGGCCCTTCAACACGACCAGAACATGGGAAAAGATGCACACGTCTGTAAGTTGATGAAACTCACCCCACACCTCACCCCACACGTGCAGTTCAAACAGGGTATGAATGCTGATGACAAGGACCGGTAGACTTTGAATTGATCATGACGGACCCTGCTCACAAGCGCAGAGGTTATGCTCTCGCACTCCTCCAACACGCCTCCGAAATTGCGGATCAGCTGGGTTATCGGATGTACCTCGACTCCGACCAGGATGTCGTGCCGCTCTACGAACGCGTCGGGTATGTTGTTCGCGGTAGTGCGGGCAAGGCTTCACTCATGGTTCCTATGGTGAGACCAGCGAAAGTACAAGTTTCTGCACAAGCATAAATCGACACTGGGATTCGCATGGCTGTTTTCCGTAAACCATTCTGTTCTGAGCTATATACCAAAGTGCCCGGCGTGTAGCTCCCCACCCGGAGGGTACGTTCTGTGGCTAGTATACATCAGACGGAAGTCCAAACAGGCTTCGATTTCATTCGCTCGCTATCGCTCAAATGCTTCGCTTTTCTCTTCTGACTTTTCATCTCAAGTCTACGTTTTTCATCGCCTCCTTCTCGTTTCCATAGGGAGGCGAGGCACCCCAGTACTGCTGGACTCGCTGATCCGGCCGGGAGTTGTTGTACCCCTGGCCCGTCTCCATCGAAGAGTACATGGACGGCCTCATAGGGCGTCGGGGAGTCCTCCCGTCATCCATCTGAACATAGAAGTCCGTAATGTCCGGATACATCGTGGGCTCACGCTCAGGGCGCGGAGGCGGTGGTCGGAAGGCGTCGATGAGTGTTTGCCGTCTAGTGATTCTCCTGGGTCTCTCCGGGAGAGGCGTCTGTCCTGGACGTGACCCATTCTCCGAGTCGCCGCCAGCCACCACGGTGGCATCATCCGAAGAGCCGTCTTTGAGGTCCTTCTTTCCGTCCTCCTCCTTCTTGGCCGCAAAGAAAATTGCGAACACCATCTCCATGTCTTCCGGACCCTTCCTCTCGCGCATGATTTGATGTGGAACATCAAGATCATCAATGAGGCGCTCTATCTCTTCAACAGAGTAGTTGCCCTTGTCTCTGTCGCCGGAGTAGTCTCCTGGTCCACTGGCCCCGTTCGGAACATGAAATCGTAGGTCAACTCTGCCGAATGCGTATACAGCCACAACAAGCAGCTCGAACAAGAAGCCCGTCGTGTAGAAGACCGCCTTGCCATAGATGATACTGTCCGTTCCAGGCGGCTCCTTGTTAACCAAAGCATAAACACGAATGGCATGCCCAGCCATCAGGAGAAATGAGCCAAAGAATAGCAATGCGACCTTGACACGCATCGACCCTATACCAAACTTTTCCGGCTCGGGTCCCGGGATACAAAGACATCCAGCTACCACAATCACCGGAAAGGCGGCAAGGAACATGTTGTATCCAGACCCAAACTTGATCAGATCATCTGTCGCTTCAAGCCGATCAAGATTGCCAACGCTAAAGAAGCTGATGATCAAGTTGACGCCATTGAATAGGATGAAGACTGGAACAGAAAATAGCAACAGTAGGAACGTCTGGCTAGCTGCAGTACACCATCCTGCTTTTGGGTGTATGGAACGGAGCAGGCGCTGCGCAAAAAAGATGTTTACTGCAAAGAGCAGCGCAGCACTAAGATTTTGTTAGTCATATTCTCACTCATCTCAGTGACAAAGTGAGTACTCACCCGCCGTTCTCGGTGATCAGCGCCACAAGAATGACACCGCGTGTTGTGACAATTGACCATGTAATTCGAAAAATACAGGTCACAGTCCGGAGCATACAAAAGTCGAAAATGATATCCGAGATCAAAAACTTGTGTCCTCGCTTTGCGTTGGCTCTGTAGATGCTGATGTGGACGTATGCCCCTAGCATGAAAAGAAGCATGAACATGATTGTGACAGGAAGGTCAAGATTCTTTGTTGGTACGCCACCCGGGAAAGCTCCGTTGGCTGGATCAGGAGGTCCCATTGGAGGACCTCCAGCAGGCGGGCCAGCCTGAGCCTGCGGATTCGGTGGCGGCCCTCCACCTCTTCCTGAACCAGGGCTGCTCATGACGGGAGCGAGCACCGGAGGTGGGGGGGTCTGGTTTATCAGGGTAGTCGCTGGAGGCGAGGATGACTCTTGAGCAGGAGGAGGGACAAGTCCAGGCGCCGGAGGAGGTTGAGGTACTGGTGACGCAGCTGCGAGCTGAGGGGTTGTCTTTGGAGTTACTGAGGACTGTGACAAAAGAATAGGCGCTGCTATTGAATCGGGATTGGCGGCAAGAGGGACTGCATTAGGAGGTCGAGGAGGTGATGGTGGCTCTTTTGGGGGCGGCGGTGGTACTGGAGGAGGAGGAGGAGGAGGAGGAGGAGGAGGCGGAGGTTGTTGTGTTTGTGTGACAGTTACGATGGCGGGCGGAAGTGTCTTTACCGTCGTATAGATGATGTAGTTTGTTTCAACGATGACTTGCGGAGGTTGGTTCTGCACAGCAGGTAACGGTGCACCATTAGGGCTAGAACCAGCTACTGTTGCTACGGCCGGCGCGACGAAGGCTCTCGAGGTTGCTGGTGAGAGTGCAGCTGGAATCAATGCAGGTCTGGATGTCGATGCGTCTGCTGGTCTTGCACCTTGCTGAGCAAGATTAAACCCTTGTGCGAGGAAAGGGGACACAGCAGATAATAACTCGGCAATGCCAGCCATGGTTGCGTGTAATACGAGACGTTCCCGTCCGTAGTTCCCGTTCGGTTGCCTGAATCAGGGATGCGGAAGAACGGCTGGATTGTGGAGACAGTCGGAGTTGGGATCGATGGGAAAGGAAGGAGGATTGCAGAAGCAAAACAAGAACGGATAGGCAGGGTCTCAGGTGAGAGAATATGGAACCCAGTGTCTATGTGCCGGTATGCGTGTTCCTAATGGTCGAAGGTAACTGAACCCGGTGCTGCATGGCGCCTCATCTGTAGTGACGAAGTGAATGCACCAAAGCAGTAAGCGGGTCCTCCTCGTAGTAGTAGTAGACAGGTCCAGCTGAAAGGGCTTAAAGGGAGGTAGGTAGTGATGGAAGAGAATTCGGTCGACCGGACTGGCAAAAGTGCGATGGGTATACCGGAATGGGTAGAGTAGTCTTGGAGCTGACCCCAGGCGAATACGGATCGTTGTAGGGCTGTTGAGGCTGTAAGGCTGTAACGACAGCACGTATGTCGTAAATGGGACCTGTATTTGCTTGATTTGGGTTGATTGACTGGCAATTTTCTCAGTGTGCTCGCTCGTGGAAGCAATAAATCGTCAATGATGAGGTTTTGGATTGGAGTCGTTTCGTTAGCTAGTGGTGCTCTTGTTCGTTTTCTTTTTTGGCCAAAACTGCAAGAATGAAAACAGGCGCAAAGTGCCAGTGACACCCTTATTAGAGCCATTTCGATCCCATCTCATCAGCCTTTTGGCGCTCCATCCTTCTCCCTCTTCTCTTCATCCCACCCTCTCGCAGACCCATCGATGCCACTAAAGTACGACGATGGAACAGCGCCTCAGCGGCGGGCCGGTATTAGGAGGAGAAGTTGACTCTAGACTTTCCGCCGAGTTTCCCACTGAGGCAGGTCGAAGGAGGAGGTTCGGCGCCAAACCGTTTCAGGAGCCGTTGGGGAACGTCGAACCATTTCCACTTCGGGAGCAGAGGCGCGGGCTCCAGCCTCTTCTAATCGCAACGACTTGCCACCAAAGGGGCAATCAGCTCAAAAGCTCACTTTTCATCCCGTCTTTGCTGAACTGTCGTGTGCCTGTCCTGCCTGTCGCCGGGCTGTCTCTGCATGTGTCCAGGCTGTCTGGGGCGTCTGTTCGCACCCATGGGGGTTGCGAGCCAATGCGACCCATTCTGACGGGACTGTCAGCCTGATGCGGTAAGTTGCTGTCATTTTGACTCGAGTCCACAACGGTCGTCTCCCCTATTGTCAAAAGAGTCTCGGATAGTGCGAGGAATGCGAGCCCGATCATTGCGGCTGTTGCGGCTGATGTCCTGTCTACGGCCCGTCTTCTTGGGTACGATCTATCTTCCGTTCCACCGTGTGGCTCCTCTCTGGTGGCTCCCGATTCTCCCCATCATCCACCTGTTGTGGTAATCGTAAGCAGATGGCCAGTGTTTCGATCCATTTAGACGCCCGACATGCAATGCGATTCGCCTTTCAGAGAGCCAGCAGCTCCACGATCTAAGCAGGGAATGGACTCAAAGCTATGAGCTTCGCCTACACCCTCCAAAACCCACCACGCAAGGTGTGTTGATTGATAGGGAGAAAAACTACTGAAGCAGGAGCCAATCTTGCAGAAACGTCTTGCCATGTTGTCCGAGCTCTCTGGGGCCAGTTGCGTAATGTGCACCTACTGCAGGCACGAACGCTGCCCTGCATGCTTGTCAAGGACTGGCGATGATTCCGAAGCCATGAGTGATGAATCGAATCCCGCTGTCTGAGACTTTTCAAAGGCGGGGTTGGATCTTTCTTTCGCCGCGGATATCGGATTTGCTTCTCGGCCGTTGCATACGTCTTTTACTCTGTTACCTCAGCCGCATCATGCGTCGGTCTCGGTGAACAATATTCTCCCACCGGAAGTGAACACATCTGTGAACGTCCACTGGCGATGAGAATCACGACACCATGCCTGCGGCGATCTGCTTCTCGCTAGCTTCAAGCTTAAATCACGCCGCGTGCAGGATCGCAAGGTGGCCATTGCACCTTGTGCTGCAAGGCCCGCGCATATGCCGGGAGAGGGTGGGGTTGCTGCCACTCCGTAATATGATCGCCCATTAAGGCCCCCTGATCCTGACGCGGATCGGCCCAATACCTCTCTACCAACGCTTTCGGTTTCGTACTACGATACTTGAAAGGGTTGTACAAGACATCAGATTTCTCTTCGGATTTTGGAACATTTTGACATCTCCGCACAAACTCCTGTCAGCCCTCCTGGGCGGCCCATGGAGGGGTTCACAGAATGATCTTAGGGAGCGGTGAAGACTCGTAACCCGAGCTAGGTATAGAGTTAGAGTGCCTGAGTGATACACATGCCATGCGAGGGGGACAGCCAGAGCCAAACTATGGCCCATTCGTCGGAAGCGATCGGACTCAGGGTATCCTGGTAATAGCCCACATTCCGACAAGACCTCTGGGAACTCCTGCGGCAGAAAAACACCTGGACAGACCCGTCTAAGGTTACCCCGGACAATGGAGAAGAAACGTCAGGGTCCGACATCTGCCATCAGCGTGGCTTGCTCCCGCTGTCGAGTCCACTTCTCGAGTCCGAATTCCGCTTTTACGTACGCCTGAGACAGTCAGCCCCGGACTGATGTAAGGCGGAGCGGGTTTCGAAAGATTGCGCAGCTGAGGCTGCCTCGAACCGGCCGAACATCTATCCAGTGGGGACGGAATGACTTCAACACATATGTCGTTGGGAACGAGTATGAGGATCCAGCGGGCCGGGAAAACTGCTGAACCTGGAGGCCTTGCGTACTAACGAGACTCACTAACAGCATCCTAGGCATATCATGTAGTTTGGATTTACATGTTCAGTCTTTCTCCCCGACCTTGTCTTCAGAAGGGCAGATCGCGTCGAACCCTGATCCTGGTATCTGGTCTCAGAAGGCACCACACCATCACCATAATTGACATGGGTAATGGCCTTCCGGCAGATCCCGCACAAAGGCAGGAATAGCCACAGCCACGCTTGTTTCCTGACTTGGTGGTTCATTCGAGACTGTATCCAACACGATGCTTTCCTTCTGAGCGGAAAGGACGAGTCGCGATAGCTTCAGCGATTTATCAAATGTTTTGGGACAACAACCCGAGCGGCAAGTCACACACATTTGTGTCTTGGAAGACGCAGCGTTGACCGGCCTGGCCATTTCGTAGCTATCTTACAATACTAGCACGAAATTACATGCTTTGAAAGATCATTTCGACGCATTATCTCAAGACGTCCAAGGTGGTACGCGATTTGTCCAGTATCCTTTCGATGCGTTGGTCACAGCCGGTGTGATCACTGGATGTGTCCATTCTTTGTACAATGCGATACCGAGTTGGAGACGACGGATTTTCCGATGCCAAAAACGGCAGTGGCATCTGCCTGCAAACGAAATCCTGAAGCGGAGTTGGTATCGCCAGTCTCGAAGAGTCGGCTTTTGCAGCTGCTCCCCACGGGGTGAACGTTGTGCCATCCACCGCAGACTGGCAAGGAATTCGGGATCCTCGGATTGCCCTCGCAGAATTATTCTGCCTGACAAGCCCGGCAACTGTTTTTCTGGTTATCTGTGCCGAGACCGAGTAGGTTATGTATCTTGTCATGTCTGTCAGTTCTTGTGGGTTCGAACGCGTCAACAAAGAGCACTATCAGATGAATCGGCGAAACCGACAGCAACTGACTCTGACTTTAAGGAAGTTCCGTCATCTCACATACGTACGCAGTCTGAAGGTCTGAGAATATGACCACTGCCGCTCCTGCCTCGGGCCAACCCGAAAATGCCGAATAACATCCCGAACACGTGAAGGCGTATTCGGCCGCCGACCAGCATTGAACGCAGAGCATCTCATCATCTTTTTCTCCCATCGCCGCCGTTGGGCGGAAATCTTATTCGGGATGCGAACGCTTCATCGCGCCTAAAGAGACGAAAGATCATTGCCGTTCTAGGCCGGCAACTGCACGAGCTTAAACCCGATGGGCGGCTTTGGCCTGAGAGACGGCCAAAGACTGAGCGCCTTCAGTCTTGAACATAAGACAAAAGGACTGGGCACCTAAGCTGCTAATGCGGCAGCCGTTAGCTCTGTTTTCGGCGCGTCACTAGTGATTTGTGACAGACAAACTGCCAAGTTTGCTGAGAAACGAGTTGCTGACAGCCGGCACGCTAATCCTACGACACTTGTGGAGGGAACCACAGGAATAGGACGGAACTTCCCTCTAACGCCCCCCCTGCGAAGATCCTCAAATCAAAAATAAAACGTCACCTTCCTAGAATCCATGGAATGGGGAATAATACGTTCCGCTCCCAGCGTGATTCCAGAGAATAAGTGCCGCTCGTCCGCCGTTCCAAACCGGAAGGCTTCTAGAAAGCGTCCATACGAAAGGCGCCTTTCCTAAAACGGTGGTCTGTTGCGTTGGTCAATAGGTGACCAGGTTTCAGAAACACCTATCGTCTTCGCATGGAATTCCGGTTTCACGCTCTCAGTTGGGAGCGACGCTTGGGTCTTACCGTTTCGTCTGATGTTCCTCTCTCGCATCTTGTCAACAACAATTCGCACTCGCAATGACCGCCGACGGGGACGTATGCCGAACTGCGTTGACAGCTTCCCAACCCAAGGTTCGACAGGCCGGGTTCGACGGCACGCCGAACAGACATGAGGTGGGCTCATCTGCCATAGCCTCCCTTCATGTCCCCTCCCCCCTTCATCCGCCAGTACATCATTCAGTTGTATGCTTTGATCGAGCTGTCTTCTGCTCCTCCTACACCTCAAGCTTCTCCAATTCTCCCCCAACCATGACTCGCAACGTCATCGCAGGTGCCATGTAACCCGGCGACGCCTCTTTCAATCAGCAGAATACCACCAACAAAACAAGCGGGGCAGTGGTTTTAGAGTTGAAACATATCATCGTTCACTTACGGCTTCTTCCATCTTCTTCTGCCCACGAGGGGGACAGGTCCGCCGGTTCCCACGCAGTCCACAACTACGAGCGTCCTCGGCCGCTCTGACACATGTCTGGCCCTGTCTGCCCATTTTCCTTTTATTGCCGTAGGGAAGCACGTCCGCCTCCTTATTCCTCCCAGAATTTCCTACTCTGATAGGGGTTTCGCCCACATGACACACGGTCTGTCAAAACTAAACCCGTACACGTCGACCGGCATTGGAAATTTGGGGTCACTGCACAGAAGACTTTCCATCTTCCTCAACCCCACGCGCGAAGACGGACATAGAGACGCGCGTTACCACGGTACCATTACATACTGCATCGCCCAAACAGAAACATGGTCAACACGGGACACCCGAGCAGGGCATGCAAGCTCTGCCGAGCGAGGAGAATCAAATGTGACGAGACCAAGCCGTTTTGCTTGAAGTGCGCAAAATCAAAGAGAGTGTGTCCTGGGTATCGCGACGCATTTGAGATCAATCTCCGCGATGAGACGCAATCAACTATTCGAAAAGCCAAGTCGGCAGCTTTGAGGAAAGCCATAAGGGAAGGACGCGCAACGGAACAGGACGCGGAGAATGAAAGTCCAAGTCAAAGCCAGAGTCAGAGCCAGATCCAGAGCCAGAGCAAGGCGAAGGTACAGGAATGGACGCCGCCGGCACCACCTCCGCCTCGAAAACAGCAAATTGTCGCCATCCCCGAAGACGACTGGTTCGACCGACACTCCATGTCTTCGGGGTCTTCCGACGTATCACCATCCATGTCCTACGCGTCTTCGCTTTCGTACATCAGTAACCAGGCACCAGATACGTTTGTGTCTTTCAAGGAATTGGAAGGTGGGACTTATGGGATGCCGCAAACGTTGCAGACACCGCTCGACCAACAGGCCACCTGCTTCTTCCTCGCAAACTACGTGCTCGCGCCTCCGACTGGTGTGGGCAGAGGAATCCTCACATTCGTGCTCCCGTTGTTGAACATCCCGAGTTACCAGTATTCTCCGCTACAATCGGCATTTTCCGCAGTGTCAATGGCGGCTTTGGCAGGAAGACCAAATTCGAGACGACTATTTTCGATGGCACATCTTCATTACAGCAAAGCACTCGAAGATTTGACGCGAGCAATGCAAGACAAGGTTGCTGTGAGACAAGACACGACTCTTGCGTCTGCAATCTTGCTTGCGTTTTATGAAGGTCTGGTGTCAGACGACGTGGAAATGTCGGGATTCAAGAAGCACATCTCGGGAGCAACAGCTATTGTGAAGCTCCGCGGACCTCAGCAAACAGCGACTGGTGTGGGATTGAGCATGTTCGAATTTGTGCGAGCAACATCGGTAGGTCCTCATAAGTGAAAAGCTTTATACCCCTTATGCTGACGCACTCAGGTCCGACAATACACATTCTTTGCAAACATCTCGCTGGAAGATTTGACGTGGTGGGCGCGGCAAGCAGTCTGCGATACCGTCGGTCACCAGGCTCTCGTCTTGAACCTCCAGACTACTATGATTCGTGCGGAAGCCGATAGTTTGCTGAAAGGCGCGAGGACGACAGACAAAATCGACAAAGCTCTGAAGCTTCTCCAACGAGCTCGGAAAATGGACGACGAACTCGGGATGTGGTTCGACAAGTGTCCGCCAGCTTGGAGAAAGGGCATCTCGGGCTCCGCGATTGACGTACCTGATGACAAGATTGGCCTTGTTTCAGCGTTCCCCGGGCCTATTTACGATTATCCTAACGTTTGGGCTGCAGGAAAGCACATCAACACCCACGTCTCTAGGTTGCTGCTTAACCAAGTCATCGTTCGCTGCATCGCGTGGGTATGCGCACCGAGCGATCACACCTTGACCAAGGAGTACATCGACGCCAATAAGATTGGCAAGGAGCAAGTCGCAGATATCATCTCGAGCACACCGTACTTCTTCGGGTGGACGGGCGATGCCCTCAGCACCCCGTACTTTCCCTGTGGGACGTCAGAGATGCCCAAGGGTCTAGCCGGCATCTCTTGTATGTGGCCGCTTTTGGCAACTGGTTCGAGCCGATTTGCCACCAGAAGGCAGCGCATGTACGTCAAGGCCCGTCTTGCAAAAATTGCAGAAGAGATGGGCATCCGCCAAGCCGATGTTTTTTCAAAGGTAAGAATCACGGGTTTCCCCCAAAGTTTGCCGCGACAAGCCAGCTAACAAAAACAGCAAATTATGCTAGGTGCGCCGGAACCAGACCCAGCCAACAGTTATTGCCCTGACACTTATCTTCATTTACGTACATAGCTTAGCGTTGAAGAATCATACCCCTTTTGCGATGTGAATGGGCTTCGTTCTTTTCTAGACCACTATTTTGCTGTCCACGGCTGGGATTTTCACAATGTCCACCGAGGCAAGGTTGTTGAGTTGTTCCGGAAGTGCAGCGATGCCATGTTATTGTAGATAAGATTGAAGCTGTCGCCACGAAAGTCGTCTTTCAAGTACTGCGTGCGATCGCTGAAGAACCAAAGAAGCTGGTGATCCTCGCTCCACTCTGGCCACTTCGCATAGCCGCCTGTGCCGATGTTGGGATCCTGATTGTACAGAAAGTTGAGATAGTACGTCCTCGTACTTTGCCTCGCAAACGTCGGCAATACCCCGAGAAAAACCTGCACGATGTCCGACGCGTGAAAAGTGCCTAGAAGAGGAGTTCCGTAGCTGTAGCTGTTGAGATACGACCAAACCGGGACCGAAGGATATCTTGTCTTGGCTGCGTACAAATACGAGCGTCGAGCTAAGGTAAATACGAGATCGCCCAGAATGGCCGCTCTTCGTTTGAATCCAGGGTAGATTTCGTTCAGGATGCCTGTTCTGAACGGACTCCCCGACGAAATCCGGCGGTCGTAGGTGCTGACCAGGGTATTTAATTGGTCTCTAGACGCGTTGTGGAAGTAAAGATCGGACAAGTAGTCGACTAGTTGGGAAGTTGTCGCGACTAGAGGCTGAAAAAGGGCAAAAAGCGTGCCCTCATCCTCTTGGTTCCCGATGATCATGGGCACAGCCGCGTACCGCCCATCCCTAGCCAGAATGTCGGGACTATCTCTTAGAACGACACCGTCCGGTCTTGGGACGTATGCGAGGGCGAGCGATTCGAACGACAGAATACTCGGTACAGAAGCAGCCGCTTTCAGGAAAGTTTCGTAGCTAACGGATCGAAGACACTCCAGTGTATTGACAGAATCAGAACAACCAG
The DNA here is from genome assembly GCA_027406125.1 of Colletotrichum tropicale. Classification (NCBI taxonomy): domain Eukaryota; kingdom Fungi; phylum Ascomycota; class Sordariomycetes; order Glomerellales; family Glomerellaceae; genus Colletotrichum; species Colletotrichum tropicale. The sequence continues at coordinate 79,015 of JANVYH010000002.1, forward strand.
CAGCTCGAGCCACAGTATCGTAGACAAGCTGCCCTTTGGGGCAATCAACAGGGTCTGCTGGCACAACACTTCCGGAGTTCATGATTGCTCCACGAAACAACGGTCGTCCATTGTACTTGTTATCGCCATCGTACAGAGCCATCTGATCGAAGACGGAAATTGCGCCGGCCGATTCGCCCCAGATAGTCACTCTCTCTGGATCACCCCCGAACGCATCGATATTAGTCGAGAGCCATTCCAAAGCCATCCGTTGATCCAGAAGCCCGAGATTCGCGGCGCCGTCTTGGAGGATTTCTCTTCCGGGAAGAAAACCGAAGCCTCCTAGACGATAGTTGACCCCAACAAACACGAAGGGCTGCTTCAAGTCGATCGCATCGCGAACAAAGCTAGCGCCGTTATAAGAAGCTGTCGATCCAAATTCGAAGCCTCCTCCAAAGATCCAGAAAATTACGGGCAACTTAGAGTTTGGTGTAGTACCGGCTGGTCGTTGGACGGTCACCGTCAGACAGTCTTCCTGGCCGGTGATGGGCTGCAATATCGGAAGCGTGAGCAGCGATCCGAGGGCATCGAGGATGATATTGCGACTATCGGTAGAGAGCACAAACTGTGGACAGGCGGCAGCGGTACCAGACGCGTCGAACGTCCCTAAAGACTCGTTGAGCCTCTGAGGGGGCTTCAGCCGTAGCGGACCGATGGGCGGCTTGGCGTAGGGAATACCGGCAAATGTCTCAACAGAGCCAAACGTTCGTCCACGAAAAACGCCTGCCCCGGTGTCGACGGCAGGTTGGGCAGCACGTGGACTGTGTTTGTAGTTCTCGGGGTTGGCCGCAACTAAGGGCGAAAGCATAAGAGATGCCAGTATCAATATAGAGAAAGACTTCATCCTGGCGGCAGGTTGCAAGGGTAGCTAGAGATAGACAGGTGTCGCGATGTTGGATTTGGAGAGGAAACGTGCTGTATTTGAGCAAAGCAAAGGGCCAAGTATTCCAACAGAAGAAACATCGTCGTCGTGGGCCGAGGAGCGGTCTCCCTCTGAAGGCCGCTGGTTCCCTGACCACACAAGACATTGTCTTGTAGAAACAGCGTTGCAATGGTGCTTCCGCCCGCTGATTCGGCCACGGCTACTCAGGGCAAGCGCGGCGGGGGTTGAGGCTCAACTGGAATAGTTTCGCGAAAGACAAGCACGTGAAGAGATCAAGTCCAATCGGCGGGCCGCTGATCGTGTGCCTCCCGAAGAATAAGAAAGCGCCTAGCGTGGGTGACGGCGCTGTCATCTTGTGATTTGCAGATCTGACAGGCGACTGGCTGCGCTCACACACCACCTCGGACAGCTGTGCAGTGTGGCCATGCATGTCGGGAAGACTGCGTGACCCACGAGGCGCATTTGTGCCGATTTGCGTCGTATTCTGACATCTCCAGATCCTGTCCCCCGGCGCTATTGCTTGAGGGCGCGGAACGGGCAACGAGAACACTGAAATGTGATCAAGTTTGAGCCAGATCCGGTCCCAAAGACGGGAACGCAGGCAGACGTTGCTCCAGCGAGAGCCGAGGGGGGACGATGTCGAATGCCCTTTTGGGACATGTGGGTGGCAGGCAGAGGCCGACTGCCTGAAGGGGGGCCTACGCCATGTCGCATACGGGAAAGCGCATGTCGGTACGCTGGATTCTGGTTAGGTAAGTGCACACAACACACGAGGTTATTCACGGCTATCCTTTCCGAGGTTGTCTTCAACTGTCATCGCAAAGTTTCTGTTATTGAATGCCAAGCGGCCGAGCACTTCTTCCAAGAGGATACCGAATCCTCTCCTCCCATCTGCCTGCGCACGTCTTGAAAAGCAAAACCACCATGACGCTAGCCGTAGCTGAATGCCCGATGCCTCTTCATCCGTCTATCCCAAACACAAGTTTGAATCGTAACCCTCATCAATGTACTGTACTGTTTTCCCACAACTCCGATTGCTGAATGAGTCAAATGTCCGTATCTTCGATCGGTTGCTGACCCTCAGGACTGGAGAAAATGCCATGCTCCATCTTTAAACGCCTCGTGGCTTCGTTATGCAGAGATCAAATCGCCGCCTTGCAACGTCTCTAGACGACTACTCCCACCTGCCCGCTTTCCTCGTCAACTAAACATCTCCGTTTCCCACTGAGAGGCATACCGTCGGGTGCCTCTTCCTCGAAGCTGCCGTTAAACACTTCGGCGAGGGCTTCGCGATCTCGGCGTCGCTTGAGCTTGTCGCTGCTCTGTTCCGCTTCTTCCTCCCATGTCTCCATGTTGTCCTCGTCGAAATGTCCCACAATGTCTTGCCCAAGAACCTTGCCCAGCCGCTCCTTGAGTCCCAAAATTGGCCAGACTGGCACTCTGGTGTACTCGATGCGAATACCGCCGCCCTCATTGGCCGCCTCCCCCATCCTCTCAGCAAGCGTCTTGCCAGCCTCGGCGCCGGGGTTCTTGGTTGGCTCGTGGAACTTGCGCAGCAGCTCCGCTGTCACCACACCCTTGTACACAATGAACTCGGATGCGTCGTTGTCGTTGGTCAAGATGTGAACCGTGACGTCGTGGAACTCTGGCTCTCCAAGCCCCAGAGACAGGGGCTTGGAGGGGAACCATTTGTTCGCAGTAGGCTTGGGCTCCCCATAGAAGCGCCGCTGCGCCAGGGCAAGAATGATACCGACCAAAAGAGGATCGTGGTTCGGGTTGGGGGGGATGAACATCTTGGATCGCAATTGTTGCAAACGCTCGACTGGTCCGTTGTACGCACGGTTGGGGCCGGGTATCACGCGATACATGTTACGCCGTGTTGCGGCAACCGACGCTTTGCCGATGTAAGCCAGAACTGGCTGAGTGAAAGGCGGTTGCTGGCTGGCATTTCCACTGCTGGCTCCGTTGCTGCTGTTCGTGCCTGTTGGGACACCGAAAGACTCGGCAGGACGCGTCGATGCTGATTCGAATGAGGCGATTGAGCCGCTACGCGACGGTGTCGCGTCCCAAGCCACTTGCACGCGGCAAGTATCACGATAGACCAGACCACCAAAATAATGGTGGAGGTCGAGCTGTGTCCTGGCGCGGGACAGCTTGCCGGGATAGAGGGTCGAAATGACGGTGCGTATCGAGTTGGTGTAGAAGGTTCTGTTGGATCCAGGGGCCAGCATGTTGGTGAGCTCGCGGCTCAAGGTTGTTGCCGCTGGAGAAGGCTTCATGTGGCATCTTGAGGGCGAGACGGGGGTGCCGCGCGGTGACTGAGGGGGAACTGGAGTATTGGAAGGAGGAAGCTCGACGAATCGCGCATCGAGAAGGCGAACGTGCAAGTCGGTCCAGCAGATGGGGCGCACGAACAGAGAGATGCCGGCGTGTTCCCACATGAGATCGTAGAGGGAACCTTCGTCAGGACTGTAGACGCGACATGTTCGTTTGCGCTTCGCAGGCGCGGTCATGGTCGGACTGGGACTTGAGGAGGGAGGGGTGGCGTGGATGGGTTCTGGCGACGACATTGTCGAAACGGTCGGCGCGCTGCTGGGGAGATCCATCTTAGCGATGGGTAAATCGGCGGTGTTGCGCAGATGTCCGAGGAAGCTGCTTCTATTGAACACTGATCTTTTCGCTTGTTAGCATACTAGTAAACGCAGAAAGGAGGGTTGTTGCAAGGGATGGTAAAAACAACAGCGGCGAGTAGGACAGGACGGCGGCGACAACAATGGAAAGGATAGTCTTACTCTAAAATGAGCATCGGTGTGTGGCGCACTCCCTTTCGTTCTTTTCGGGGCCTCTTGGGGGCCCTCTGTGCCTCTTGGGGGATCCCACGTTGGACGCGACTGTGGACGGTGGTGGTGGGTGATTGACGGGGCAGAAGCCGGGGGTTTAGTCGGCGGAACAGGGTGCGCGACGCGGTTTTTTGAGAGTCGCAGTGGGAAAGCGAAAGAGAAAAGAGGAGTCGATCCGCAAATGGTCGGAGAATACCCGTCTTGTATGCGACGTGACCAAGGTATTTGAGTAGCGTTGGTATGCGTCGCAAATCTGTTGAGATCGACGATGCGTTTGAAGCCGGCGCCGCAAAAAAAAGAAATTCTCGCAATCCGGGGTGGTGCTTCGCTCGGAGAGGAGAGGGGGGCGCACGACGGAGAGAGCGAGGACGGGAGAAAGAGAAAAGAGGCGATGCGATCGATGCGCTGGTTGATGTGTGACGGAGTTGGTGGAGCTGAGGCGGTTGATGGGGGCTGAAGGTGGAATAGGTAACAGGGAAGCGGAATCCAGAGAAGGGGAAAAGGGTTGATCGTGGGAGAGCAGTGACTGCTGAAACGCGGGATGCGCGAGTCAAATAACAATCAATGGTGACCACGACTGACCACGACTGACCACGACTGACCACGACTGACCACGACCACGTCAATCGCTCTTGTTGTTCCACCTCAGTTTGTGGGCGGTACGAATCCAGATTAAAGAAAAACTAGGAATGGCAGGAAGCACCTGGAGGTGAGGGTGCCAGTGGTGCCTGCCTGCCAAAAGCGCCCCCGAAAACGGGCCAGACTTGCCCTCTGCAACGGTAGGAGAGACCTTGCTGGTGGTGACGGTGACAGCGTTGTCACCGCTTCGCCTGCAGCCACGCCCCGCTCCGCTGCAAGCACTGCTGGACGGGCAGCGAAAGGGCGCGACTTGCCACCCTGCCGGGCCTGGTCAACGCCAACAACCTGACACGCCGGATGAGCGAAGTCATGTGATCCCAGGCACCAGCCTCCTCGCTTAGATAGTGGCCTGGGCCTTGGCCCTTGAGGTGGCCCGTGTGGCGTCTGCTGACAGGGAGCAGCCTGAGTCATCATCACCCAAGAATCCCGTGACTTGACGAGTCACGTGATATCTATACAGCTGCGCCACCTTCCCCCCACGGCTGATGGCTGAAGCAGTGAGCAGGAAGCTGAGGTCAATGCACCTCTGGCGGTGCAGTGAGAGCACAGGTGCGGTGGACGTCAGTCAAGCCCCACCATTCCTCCATCGGCCGCTGCTTCGTGCCTCAGTTGACGTCTCCCCATATTGCGCCCAACCAACCATCACGACCAGCTTCATTCCCGACCGGACCAATCTCCTGGTCACGAAGCTGTCAAAATGCCGGTATGTCCAATGATCTTCCAACTGCCATCCAGCTCAAGCATGGTGGATGAAACAACACCGCTCCCCCATCATCCATCGATTGCTAGCTTCCTTGGAGCTCACCCCCGGGCATGAACCGAAGCTGACGATACACCTATCCAGGCCTACAACTCCATGTTCAATGCCGACCCCAATGTCCCTCGATTAATAGGCAACTTCCCTCTTCTGCCACTCCGAACAAAGACCCGTGGTCCTGCCTACACCCTCCCCTTCCCGAACCCTCCTCTGCCCGCCAACGAGTCTCCCGACCCGGACAGCGAGAGCTACGACATCCTTGATGAGGTCCTCGCCCTCTTCCGCGCCAACACCTTCTTCCGCAACTTCGAGATCCAGGGCCCCGCCGACCGTCTGCTTGTCTACGGCATCTGGTTCGTCAGTGACTGCCTGACCAAGATCAAGCCCAGCGCCGGTGTCCGCGATGCTACCAAGGATGTCCTGAACCTCGCCCTTGACACCAACTTTGCCATTCCGGGCGACCCGGCCTTTCCTCTCAACCAGGTGCGACACACTGCTAAAATGACCCACTCACGCTTCATCCACTGACAGCTCACCGCTAGATGTACGAGCCTCCCCGCGACAGACAAGACGCCGAGCAGCTCCGACAGTACATGTCCCAGGTCCGTCAGGAGCTGGCGGCGCGCTTACTGGCGAGGGTCTTTGACGAGGGCGGTGATGGAAAGCCGAGCAAGTGGTGGCTGAGCTTCACCAAGAGAAAGTTCATGGGCAAGGCGCTGTAAAGAGGCTGTTCAATATCAAAAAGTCCCAGGGGGATGACGACCATCAGGAAGAACTCATTTTACGTGTTTGACTTTAGAGCGACCGGGCCAAAGATGATGCCATTATACTCTCATACGGCTCTGAAAGCCTCAATGGAGATGCCAGGGTATCTATATGCAAGCTGCCATGTTTTCCCTGTTCGCCCCGCATCCACCGTGTTGCGTGTATTCTGTACTCCACGTAACCGTCACATTCTCCAGCCATGTGTCTCTATGCCTCCGTCTTTCTTCTCTTGAACTTTCCGCGGGCCTCGACCTTGCCCTCCGCTGGCACCGCCTTCCAGCCTGTAAACACGTAGCCCTCCGCTCCGCCACGGCCCATCATCAACGGATGCGTACGCCCAGAGAGCACCTGCCAGCGCTTCGCGCGACTCGTCTGCACGTTGGCGCCCAGAAGCAGAGTCGGGTTGATCGGGAAGTCATCAGAGCCCTCCCAGCGCTCCAGCTCCTGAAGAGACTTGCCAACCGCCTCCGCAGGGGGGTTCGACGACCAACCCGCACGACGTGCGATGCTAAAGCAGTCGGCGAGCTCGGTCAAGGGCTCAATGCTCTGCGAGTATATCGCAATGGGAGCTCCGCCGGCCAGAAGGGGCAGGGTGTGGCGCAAGACGGAGACAATGTCCATCGTGGTAGCGATCACGAGGCCGGAGAAGCCGCCCGCACGTGTAGAGTCGACAATGTAGCGAGTGCGAGCCCAGCGTCTGCGCTTGCGGTGGTAGTTTCCTCGGCGGTTAGCCTTCCAGGAGTGAAGCACCTCGTCAGAGACATCGGGGGGCGGCGTGGAATATGTGACGTCCTCCTCGGGCTCCAGCAACTGCAGCCAGGAGATGGGGAGCAAGTTGGTGGCCAGGGGGTGAAGGGGATGCGGTGGGTTCGGATTTGTGCTGTCGAAGTTGTAGTACTTGAGGAGGGCGAGGTTCGGTTGGCTGTTGGGGTGGATGAGGGTCAGGGTGTTTGTCGGAGCGAAGATAGACTCGAAGTCGTCGCGGCGGGGCGGGTGCCTCTTGCGAGGAGCTTGTTGCTTCTGCTCCTCCCCATTGTTGACCGCAGATGCGTCGGGCATGGCCTCGTCGGGCTTCGTGGAGTCCACAGGGGCAGCATCTGCGCTTGTCTGCTCCGTATTTTTCGTGGTCTCTGCGGGCTTGTCTGCGGTTACGTCGGCGTCGGCGCCCTCCTTCTTCTCCTCGGAATCCTCGTCCTCTTCAGTCTCGCTCTGGTGCAAGATCCCCATCCTCTCGGCCATAGCAGCGGTAACAAGACCAGCAGTGTCATCCACCACGAGCCACCGGCCACAGATTTCTGACTTGTCCAGCATACCGGAGCCGTCAGCCGTCACCATTTCTGGCTTGTCTATGGGAGGTAGTCCGCCGAAGTGGACGTTAGCCCAGCAGCCCAGCAGCCCCATCATCTCCTCTCTCATCTCCAGAACCTTGCCGGCATCCTTCTCCTCCAGCAACCACTTGCCCAGTGTCAGGGTGTCCAGCGGCTGTATCGTGAAGCGACGGATGTACTTTTTCGTTTTCAAAAGCTTATACTTGGCCAGGGAGAACGACGTCTTCTGGTCAATGGCGGTATGCGACAGGAGCAGCTTCGCAATGATGTCCTTGCCGGCGTCGGTGTTGCCCTGCTTCAGCTGCTCAATCTCCTCGGTGGTCAAGGTCTGACGGGCAGTTTCGTCGATAATCTCGCGGCGGGATCGGGCGACAACATCGCCGCTCTCGTTATCAACGACGGCAAACTCGGCGCCGTCTGGGGCAGCGATCACGTTCTCGAGGTTGACGCCATCTTCTTCGGCAGGCTCTGCGGTCGTGTCGGCGAGGGCGTCGGCGTGGATCTCGCTTGGGGGAACAACTCGTAGTCTGCTGTAAGACTCGCCTTCGCGCTTGTCTTGAATCTCGTAGGTGAGGTGGTAAGGTCGATCAATTACGAGGTTTGTCGGGAAGGAGCCGAGTTTGCCCAGGGAGATGGTCCTGGAGGCCATTAGCTGAGGTCGGAGACGAGAGAGGCGCAAAGCTGAAGACGAACGTGTTCGGAACGATCTGCAAGACCTTTGTATCTTCCGATAAAAGCTTTATGGACACCCATTGGTTTGGCTTCACGAGGGAGTACATGATTGCGACGCAGGTTCACCAGGCGAGGTGATGGTGTTGGTGGTTCAGCCGACAGAAGCCTTTGCGAAAAGGAAAAAAAAAAAAAAAAAAAAAAAGTTGGTTGGGGTGAAGCGCCAATTGGGCTTATCGTTATCGGGAAAATCATCAGAGGCCAATCGAAAATTAGCAGTTCGTCCTTGTCACCCAGGTACCCCGCGCGGGGCAATTCTAGGTACTGAGTGCGCCGCTGGAACCTTGTGAGAGCCCCTGAAGGCTCTAACACCCACCTCATCACCTCCACTACGATCGTCCAACTGTCACACTTCACTTCAGACACCGCCACGAAACGGACATGCAATGTCTTTTATCAAAAGCATGTACTTAACACCCGGCTTTTTAAGAAAAAATTACGAGCGTTACCATGATGGCATGCGCCGGCTCATTGGTCGGTCCAACTCAATCATCACCTTCGCGTCTGGGAACGTTTCCGGAACCCAAGACAACCTTCGCCCTTTCTTCCATGCCCATCAGCCGGAGAACGCCAGCGATCATATGCAGAACAATCGTCAAAACTCCAAGAACAATTATCGGGAGCAATGTGTACGTTGTGAGGACTGAGCGAGCGATGAGTTAGTCAGAAAATCAATACCAGCAATGAGGCCGCCAGGATGACTTACACACTCCGCCTCCGGTCTGCTTCGCCACATCGAACAGCTCTCCGCGCATGATGTCGAGAGCTCCCTTCTCCCACTTCCACGGACCGACAAGACGAAACTTGCTGTTGAAATTTGATCCTATGGCCCATGTCAAGAACGCCTTGAAACCCTGGCGTCTCATGAAGGTGAACGTTGGGGCGGCACCCATATCGAGGGCAAGCTGGTACGCGTACGATTCCTGCTCAACTCCGTGCTTGGTCTTGAAGAAATCATGGCCGCCTCGTGCTTTTAGTGCATAGTCGATTTCGTAGTGAGTTACAGAATCCGCGTACTCAGAAGGCGAGGCAATCTGCTGCGGATACTTGTGACGAAGGAGATTGAAGACCCAAAGCTGTGCTTGCAACTCCGCGAGCGGGGGTATGGCGCCTGCATTCAAGTAAGCATCCTTTCGGGGCCTACGATAACTCCAGGATGACTTACCTATTCCAGGCCGTACAAAACCAATGAAGCCAGCCGTGACATCTCCACGTCTCCATATGCCACGAATGTTCAAATCATCTGGTTTCGGGTAACCCTCCCCTAAGAAACCAAAGCGGCGAACATATCCTGTAGCGAGCACAAGCAGGTCCGGCCGCAACACCTTCGAAGTCGCTTCCTTCTGATCGAGTCTTTCACTGCGTGGAAAGATTGCAGTCCCGGATTTTGTGAACGAGATGGGCCAAGGTGCTGTCAAAATCTTTCTTCCCCCGGTATCCTTCAGCTCAACATTCATCACAAAAGCTCGAATGCGGGAGAGAAGGTCTGTAGCGCGGTGACCTTCATTAAGATATGGGAGTGCGCGATCTGACTTAACAAGAAACACTAGTGCAGTTAGCTGAGTTGTCAGGAGCTTCCGCTGGAGTAAACCTACGAGAATCGGCGTTGTTCCGGTCTCCTTCTATTTGGCCAACCCATTGGTCAGGACCTGCGAGGGTCCCTCCCGATATGAAATGAAGAAACTTCAACGTCTTGTCATACAAGAACCATGGAAGTTGAGAATGCTGCAGTCTCTCTGGCAGGTATGCTGTATCAAGGACACTGGCAATGGCCGTGTCTACTGGCTTCTGATAAGGAGCTGGTTTCACAACCCTCATCACTATCGGGATTGGCAGTACCTGGCAAAGTAAGCCAAATGAACAACCGTGCTTCTGATTGCATGTGACATACCTTCTTGGCGCAGTAAAACCCATCTTTGTGGCACATCACCACCTCCCTAGCGTTCGAGGTAACGGCCAAGTGAGCCAAATCCATGGCAGTCTCGCCCGCTCCCAGAATCATCACTGATGTGTTTTCGCCAAATTGACGTCTGCTCTTGACCTCCGAAGAATGGAGTACAGACGACACGTTGTCCAAGCCCTCGATGGCAGGTATTGACGGGATATTGTTCAAACCAGAACAGACAGCGACTGCGTCACAGTCCCAAGACAACTCTTCAGGTCTGGCTTCGTCATCACCGCCAGACCTTCTGTCAACATGAAGCTTGTAGAAGACTCTGTGGCTGCCCTGAGTAAGTCGTGACACTTGAACAATCTCAGTCTGGGTCTCGATTAATTCCCAGAGTCCGAAGTTCGTGCAGTACGCTTCAAGATAGCGCACATACTCTTCCATAGGAAGAAAATCTGGAAGCTCCTTGGCGACCCTGAAGTCCGAAAATGCCGTCAGATACTTGGACGAAACCATCTGTCTCCAAAGTCAGCCTATTGTATGATTTATCCATACTCTCTCCGATGACGGGCGTTGCAATACAATAAGCCAAAGCTTGATTCAAGGAGGCCAGAGTGACAAATCATATACATACTTCTGCATCCTCGTATACCTTGTGTCTATACACGCCTCCTATGCTTTTTTCCCGCTCGAAAACCCGAATTTCAATCTCAGGCACGCCGAAATATTGCTTTGCCTGGCTTAGGTACTTGGCAGTAACAAGGCCAGAGGCACCGGCGCCGATGATGGCAACTTTCATCGACTTCATGCTCAGGATAGTCTATCGTTGGAAAAGATGTTGTTCTGGCGAAGACTTGCTATTGTTCCGATTTTCAAAGGTCAGTGGGCTGTGGTCGGGTAATTGCACCAACAAGCACAGAACAAAGCCTCAGTATGTCAATGTCCCAGAATAGAACAGCCAATCAGAATGTGCAAGACCAGAAAAAATGATCGTTTGGTGGTCTCTTGGAATGGAAGCCGGGTGCTCTCAGCTCAGTAATATAGAAGACCAGATGTTCCTGTGGTCGCAGGGGAATCTCGGCATGGATCGGTGCCTGGATGTTGTTCAGCGGTCATGTGGCGCAGATGGGCACACCCGACCAAGAAAATCGATTGTATTGGGGGCCGAGGGGGCCATTCTTGAAGCGGATTTCACGGGGGGGCAGAGGCAAGGGAAATTTGACATGAAAGACTTTCAGCAGAGTGACACATGATCAGCGGTGTGGTTGACACACAAGTAGAGCGACATGGTGTGGTACCTAAGAGAGGTTATTCCATTCATCGTGAACAGCTCCGCATATTCGGTGATGATAAATACCCGGCTTTGAGATAGAAATTTGAACTCGTCAAGAGACAATACCGCAGGCCTATCACAGCACCAAGTGCCTAATTTCCGGGCAAAGAAATGAGACATTTTGCCCCTTACTGGAATGGTATGCTATGTGAATGTGTATGAAGGATCTGGGCTTACTATCATAGCGAATGGCTCCTGCCTCTTAGTTGCAAGCAGGGCTGACAGTAGCTGAACTGGATAATGTGCCAAGGTGGCGGAGCCGGCCCCCAACTAAATTCCAAGGTTTCGGTGAAGAGTTCAGTTGCGTAATTAAATTTCGGGCGAAGCTGAACCAACTTCTGGTCATCATTGGTCCGTCACATATTGCACTCAATCGGGCAAGGCGGGAATAGCCAAACTGCTGTGAGTTCCTTTCCGACCTGTCACATCTCGATCATGTCATGCATGTTTGCTGGAGCCGCGATGGTGACTCTCACAATAAGTAGAAAACAACGAAATGATTTCTGCATGCGTGCGAATTTCGCAGCTATTTGGGTTTACTGTGCGACGGATCATCGTTCGGTGGATGTTACGTCCTGTACGGAAAACGCGCTTTCATCCCTGGGACAGCTCGTGCTGCAGAATGGCATATCATGGCATATCGCTTGTTAATCTTCATACACTTGGATGTAAATCTGTTACGTGATGGCATTATATCTGTTTTAATGATAGCCTGCAGTAACACGTTGAACACCCGACCATGTCACCAAATTGATATTATTGTATTATGCTGATGCTCTCAACCTCTTTTCCTCATTCAACCTCTCTATTTCCTCCCTCGGCCACCGCAGAAAGTCTGAAAACTCTGGGCCCAAGTACAAAGCGACCCCATGAAGAATGTGACTGGCCCAGCCATCCATGTACCATAGCCACTCTAGTGTCTTGAGGAGAACAACGAAATGCGCCAATATCAGAAGCGCGACGTGTCTCTTCTCCTTGAGACATTCCACAAACTCGTCCTCCATGCGATAAACCCACGCAATGATAATTTCCATCTTTCCATCGAAGGCATGTCGTGGCTTTTGCGCGGTGCCAAAGGTTTTCGCAAAGCACTCGGACAGATCGGTTACCACCTTCTCGTAAATCCGTGAGTTCTGGTCATCAGTCGCAGCTATTAGGTCAGAAATCCTGCACACAGCTGGTTCCCACTCGACAAGCCTCTCTGTCATCTTCTCTGCGGGTGGCTCCTCCTCCGGTTGCTCTGTCGGCATCGGTCCGAGGACACCGGCGAATATGGCATGGAAACCAATAGTTTCCACAACCATCCTAACTCCCCGCAAAAGTTCAAACCATGCTACTTCTGTGCCATCGGATATAATGAGAAGATGACCTGGGCTTGGTCGCTGTGCAAAACTGTACGAGCAGACCAGCGTTGAGGCAATGTACAGAGCCCCGGCATTCTCTGCGTTCAAGTTGGGTAGAATATCCATGATATGTCGAAGACCAATGGAATAGTGTCCATCAGCTATTACTTCGAAACGAGCTGCTTCATCAGGCTTTTGTCGCGCTAGATGTAACGCAGAAACTGCTAGCAGCAAATGCAGGACGCAATGATTGCTGAACGCGAGGCGTGGTACCTTTTCTCGCCAAAGAGGTAATTCACCAGGACAGAGATCATCTGAAGTCATGTAGTGATGCTGCAATTCCATGTCATCTACTGTCCATATCCACATCGGATTTGGTAATGCTGGCGGGCAGTCCACAGTGAGGGGCAAATCGCAGGGCGTCGACCCCAAGCTCATGATATCTGGCAACTCTGACTCGGCCGCGCTAGAGTATGGGGGACTTGGCCCTTGAAGTACGGGATCCCAGTTCTTGCGCGGACGGCCTCTTTTCCTCGGTTGAAGAGCAGCGTTTGCTTCAGGTGACATATCTGGTATTGATTGAGGATCCGGTTGAGTTGCCACAAGGGCGAACTCGCAAGTAATAAGTGCCTTCAAGCATTGCCCACATCTAGGCTTCACTTCGTCACACTACGTGCATGTAAAGGTCAGAAAATGGACGTAAGAATTCACCCTTTCGGGAAGGATGTGTGCTTACCTTGATCCTTCTTCTTTTGCAACTTTTGCAGCCGTTACGTGATTTTTTGTGGGATCTCCTCTTCGCGACGTGGCATGTCGTGCATGTGCAGCCCGGATCGCCATGTTTTGGGTTTGAGCCGCTGGTCTCACTCATTTCAACTAATTGATATGACGAGGATTTCTTCAAGTTCGTATTGACAAGTATGAAAAAGCGACAATGACTGCGCTGGTGGGCAGTAGCCAAAGATGAAGTTGGTGGTTCAAAAAATCACGGCAAAGCGGCGGACGGCGCCGCTAATTAAGGCTCGACAGGCCTCTAGCTTCCCCTGAGCGGCACTGCCACTTGTGGTGCCAAACATGCCCGCCAAACAGGGTGGTCCCCGCTGTGGAGGTGGCAGGCAGTTGGCCGCAACCGACCATCGACTTAGTGGGTGACTCCTCCACTAACAAACGTAACATCATTTTGTTGAAGTGAGGCCGCTTAGACTCGTTGTGTTGTATCATTCTTCTGCAGCGTGAATAAGCTGAACATCTGCCTCTCGAGACAGGAAAGGCCTGAGTGGATTTTAGCCATATTACTACGATGTTTGCCCTTCATTTCAAAAAGGACTGGGCCCAATGAAATCTCTTGGCTCGGTACAGATCGTGCGTTCAGAGTGTCGATGAAGACTCAGGAACAGCGACGATTGTGGGGGTAGGGAGCCGGCAACTCCTCAGATACACGGACCCGGAGCCATCAACCTATTCACCTGACTTGACAAACCGCAATCGAGCTGGAATAGAGTAGAGGAAGGCGTATTTATGTTCAGAAACAGCTCTTCACGAATTTCAAAAAGTACCGCGAGATGGTCAGTCAGTAGCCTCCGTCCACGGCGGGTCGTCCTGGAGCCTAGGCGCCCAGCACATTCTTCCGGGGGCAGCGCTGCGTAAACCAATGAAGAGTCAGAAATTTTCGTATTATACGAAAATACGACACGGTCCGCGCACATCAATAACACACCCAGCCAACCACGATCGTCTTCAACGAAAAGCTACGCGGCCTTCTATTAATCCAGTAGTCTATCCCAAAAATGTTTTTAACCTGAACTGTCTATTTCACCCTGGAACAAGCAAAGCATCTAAACCCCCTAGACGTAACTACCTGACGGAACCCCACCGAGGTCTGGTACCGATGATCCAATGAACTTTGTCGATCTGGACGACTCGCAGAAACTTTTTACATTCCTTGCATTTTCATACCGTCTCCTTGAGACTTGTAGCCTTCGGTGACAGGTGCGTACTGCGTTCGGCCGATCACCTCATTCTCGTGCTGAATCAGGACGCAGCAAGGGCACCAATACGCCGTACAGCAGTCGCCACACTGGCTGCCTTCGATGCCAAATTGCTGACGGATATCGGTTCGCTTACTCATGAGGTACCTTTCATCCGGAACAGAGAAGTCAGCAGCTGGCCTAGGCTTGCTTGGCAGGTGAAACCCCACGAATCTGACTGGAGAAGTCTGGGGATGGGGCATTACTTACAACCAGCCAAACCCAATAGAGCCTAGAGCGGATATCATAAAACACTCTCCATTGACAGGTGAGTAGTTTGTTAGGTTGGGATCTCTCATGCGTTCGGATGTCTTTCCAAAAACTGCGCACCAGGGTTCACGTCAGTACATTAGATTGGTGGACCCAAGTGCGTTGAAGTCTACTGACCCAAGCATGGCAACCACGTGGCCATCATGCAAGTGCCGCATGGGGAACAATCCATGAGGCTGCTGTTCCACTCTCGTTGCGCCATGATGCTTGTGTAGAAGAAGGATTCTGGTTCTATGGATGCGTGCCGCGTGTGGAGCCTGGCGTAGTCCGCATAGCAAGACCGCAAGGTAGGTCTTGGAAAGAAGTTCGATGAAGATATTGAAACAAGTGAGATCGAATGAGAGTTGTTTTCGATTGTCAAATGAGTGAATTGAAAGATGAAAGAGTGGCAGTCTGGAGCAACAGAGTTCGGCGGCTTGTGTCAGCGTCGGCCGTCTTTATACGCTTGCTGGCCTCCGGCGAAAATTGACGATTCCGTCGAAAAGCTCGAGCTTCTCAGTCAATGTGCATTGACCTTGACTGGTTTTCAATTCGTTTTCCAATCAGCTTCTCGAAATGCCATCTCTGCGGAGTATCTACCGGGGTGTAAATCGCGGGAAGGGTGCGATCAGTATCAAAAAGACCGTATCGAATACGAATTATTATGTCAGCAAACTTTCGACCCTCAACACCACGACTCTTTTTAGACACTTGAGATAATCAGTGGCCCGTGGAGGACGTATTTTGCTTGAGCTTGTTTAATTGAATCTCTGTTATTCGTTATACATTTGTCTTCGAGTTTAAGAATTACATCGACGGCGCCGACCGATGAATGCCACCGGGCCATCATGGTACTGATACCTACGTGGAATGTTCGCACGACCGACTCTGATCATTGATGAAGACATAGCCACTGAGGTGTGTTACTGCCAACCTCAAACGCTTGTCGCCACTGATTTTTCAATTTTGTATTATTTTGAAAGCAGAGGGAGGATGTTGATTCACTAAAGACTGGAAAATTAACAACTGATATTGAGGCGATCTTGAGGACAGGAGACCAGGTGTAGCGTCAGTGCGGGGATCACGCGAACATTCTTCCACCATTGTTTATTACAATATTACACCTTCTAAAACCAGAGCAGAGCCACTAAATTCTATGGTAGACCGAGTTGTTCTGACTTCGTATTAGCCCACGGGTGATACATGAACGCATCGCGTGTGTCCTCAACCCTCAGCGCAGGACATACTTGTCGTGGTGATACCGTGCCAAGAATTGCTGTCTCCCGAGGAGAGAGAGATCACGCGATCAAATGCCAATTGCGTCAACTGCCGCATACCGCCGAGAGAAGAACCACCCAGAACCTATATCTTTGATGTTCTTGGCAGTCTGATGCAAGAGCTTGGCAACTTCAGCTGGCAGGTGTGACCGTGTGAAGCAGTGACGCTGGCATAGCCACGATGAAAGCTTGGCGCCGCCCAATGCCTCCGAACAAGAACCATCCAACGTCCAATTGCAATTCACAACGCTCTTGACAGCTCTGCGGTTAGTACAGCGGTCCGAATCTAAGTTTGCCAAGCTTGAGCTATCTTGATTAAGATATCATTCCGGATGATGTGCACCACGATGCTCCCGGTGTTTCTTTAGTAGCATGGGCTGCGGTGCCAATGTTTCAAGTCAATTAGAGGAGTACCCAAACATCGATGCATTCTCAATAGCCAACGCAATATCTTTCTGCTTCTTGGCTGATTCTATTCCTCTAAAACAAGTAAGCGACCGTTCCATCTGGCTTCACCAAGACATCCCTCTACGGTTCATTCAGGGGCGCCCGAGTGAGCGAAGTGCAACGGCCCGTGAAGTAGCACTAGCACCGTGTAAGGTGGATCATGACCGGATCCGTCACCGGAGAAGGGGGATTGCACATATCACTTCTTCAGGTTCACTTCGCCAAGCACTTGGCCGTTAGGTTGTCAATGTGACGATTCTTTGTCATTATTCTTCTGTTTGATGCTAGCGACATACTGCCATCCTGTCAATGCTATGCCAAGTCCCCTTTTTGATGTACATTAAATCTAGTAAAACTTTGCCATGACACATGAGTCAAGTAAAAATATTCCCTACAGTTGGGAACGGGTATAGTGCGTTTAGAAGTGAGGAGCGTTGAGGAAAAGACCCATGAGGACACCACCAAGGGTGCCAGCAACGGGGATGGTCATGATCCAGGAGAAGACCAAGAGACCGACACGCTGGAAGTTGACGGCCTTGAGGGTGCCGTTGCAAAGACCAACACCGACGGTAGCTCCAGTAATGCACATGGAAGTGGAGACGGGCAGGGAAAACTGGGAGAAGACGAGGACGGTGATGGCGGCGCCCATCTCCATGGAGCTGCCACGGCTGGGGGAGTGGTAGGTGATCTTATTGCCCATGACTGCTTCTGGTTAGTGAATTATTCGAATGTAGCGCTTGAATCGGTAGCTTACCCTTCATGATGTTGTAACCGTAGGTGATGAGACCCAGAGAAATGGTGGCAGAGAGGACAGCAAGCTGCCATACGGGAACAGGAGCCTTGGCGGCGGCGGCGTTACCAGTGCTCCAGGCAGAGTAGATGACAGCCCAGGGACCGACGGAGTTACCGATATCGTTGGCACCGTGGGCGAAAGAGGCAGTGCAGGCAGTGATGATCTGGACGAAAGAGTAGGTGTGCTCGACCTCGTTGGGGTACTTCTTGGCGGCGCCATAGAC
Source organism: Colletotrichum tropicale (assembly GCA_027406125.1). Classification (NCBI taxonomy): domain Eukaryota; kingdom Fungi; phylum Ascomycota; class Sordariomycetes; order Glomerellales; family Glomerellaceae; genus Colletotrichum; species Colletotrichum tropicale. The sequence continues at coordinate 96,575 of JANVYH010000002.1, forward strand.
ACGCTTCATGCGCTCACCCTCGGGAGTACCAGCAATACCAGTCTGGGCAGCGTGGATGTCGTAGTGGAGACCGTAGAGAGCACCGACGGTGATCATGGCGGGAATGCGCTTGAGCATAATCTTCATGTTGTGGAACTCGTAGATCTGGCCAGGGCCCATAGGGTTGTCGCGGAGGAGGCGCATGGCCCAGCCAAGAGGACCACGCTTCTTGAGGAGCTTTGCGTGCAGCTTGGCCTCACCTTCAGCCTGCAGTTGCTTGTAGGAAGGTCCCTGACCAATCTCTGCGGCGGCCAAAGACTTCTCGTGGGGGACGGAGGTCTCCTTGCTCTCCTTGAGAGGCTCGTCGCCAGACTCGGAGGCCTGGGAAGACTCGGTGTGGCGGGGAAGCTGCTCATCCTCGTCCTCCTGGACGACGGCGTAGTTGGGAACCTTGGCCTTCTCAGCGTCGGCGGGAGCGGGGCGCTTGAACAGGAGGGGGCCCTGAATAAAGTGGTACCACTTGATGGTGTAGTCCTTCTTGATAACCTTGGCATGGACGAAGGGGACGAAGAAGAGGGCGGCCATGACAGCAAGACCACCGCCGGTTCCCATTGTGACGGCGGCAACGTACCAAGAGGGCTTCTTGTTCAAGCCCAGGTTGGGAGATCCCTTGTAGACGATGGAAAGCGTGCAGACGGTACCGGCGATGAGGAAGAAGAAGGGCGAGGTGTAGACAGCCCAAGGGACCGGGTTCTTGCGGACGTGGACCACGAGCTTGATGAGCATGAAGATGATGGCACCGAAGCATCCCGAGATGGCGGGAGCCATGCCCAGACCAGCGAAGATGGCACCGAGACCCTTTCCGTTGTTCCATCCCCATTGGACCTTGTCGGCGCCCGCGGTAGCAACACCGACACCAGCAACGGCGGAAATCAAAGAGTAGGTGGATGAGACGTGGGCGGAGTGTCGCGTGCACCACATGACCCAGGAAGAGGCAGCGGCGAGGGCGCAGGTGAAGGCGAGCATCTGGACACCGGCATTGTCGTTGAAGGCGGAGTTGGGGATGATGCCGTTCTTGATGGTCTCGGCGGTACGGGCACCGACAGTGATGGCTCCGAGCATCTCGAAGATGGTGCCGAAGATCATGGCCTGTCTGTAGGTAATTGATCGCGACGACACACTGGTCGCCCAAGCGTTTGCAACATCGTCTGAAGGTTCATGCGAGTCAGCCTCTGAAAGTCTATCTCATCGCGTGCAGATCGGTGATGGAGGGGCACTGAGGCCACCTTCCGTTGTACAAGCACCTTGACCAGCCGGATCGGAGTTGTTACTTACTGGCACCGTTGTTGTATGCGTCAAGCATGGCAAAAAAGGTGCCAATGGCAAAGACGTAGGTGTACTGATCGAGCGCCATTGTGACTGACTGCCGCTTGGCTGTGGCTTTGCGAGCAGATGTGTTGTTGGTCTCGAGGAATGAGGGGAAGGGGGCGCTTGCTGAGGATCAGGACAGACACAAAAAGCGATTACGACTAGGGACGAGCGCACACGATAGACCTTATATGTGTCTGCTTGGCGGATGCTGGTTTACCGCAGAACGAGGGCGTGGCGGCCATCATTGGATGCAGAGACCAAACTCTGACTCCAAAGACTCTGGCCACACCCCATGCCCATGCCCCCCCATGTCTCTCCAGGTTCAGTTGCTGAACCATGTTCTCCTCTTCGTCTCGATTCCTCGACTGCTGTATTCGTAAAGAGACGCCTCTCCCACATGGTTGTCCGTGGTCGATGAACCAGACCCGATGGACGGATGGCAGACTGGACGGGATGGATGCATCAAGGATGATAGATGGGGTTAGCGTGCCAAGATGTCGGTATCCCTAGCATACTAGTTCGGATCCACCCAGCAAGCTTTATTTGGGCGAAGAATCTCATCCCGCAAAGATTGGGGGCATCTGGAGTTGGCGAATCATGAGTCGTTGCCCCTCCACGTGTGGCATCTCTTCGCTACAGTTGTTTGACTTGGTCTCAACCCCCCTGCTCCTCGAGGAGCATATTAAGAGAGCGCCAAGCCCTCCTGGTCTTGGCTTGTTCGTCTCTGCTTGTTGCTACGCCGTCCTGTTGCTGATGTTGCACACGACTCTTCTGCTCAAACTATGAGAAACAGCGTTACTACCGACGAAAGACCCCACGCACGCCTCCTCCGACCGACGCTCGACCTACCGATAAGGGTTTGCCTCTCCGGTCCTTTTGAGGCTTTCTCGTTTCTCCGTATCCACCAACATGAAATGTTTCTCCTTTGGATCGCAGCTAGGCCCGTCCTGAACGGGGTTTTCCCTTCCCACTCAGCCACTGTCGCCCAGTACCCCTCCGATCAACGCTCAGCCCGGTGTCTCTCTTGACCACCCGGAATGCGTGTCCCAAGCACGTTGCGAAAAGTCTGTCGCCATACCTGCGCAACCAACTCTTGGCGCCTCGGTGCCCGGTTTGGTATAGCCCCGTAGTATGACCAACGACCGACGCCTCGACTCAGCAGAATAGGCAAACCCGGTGTCCGTATTGGCTGGTCGACGTTGCCATGCATTCTAGCTGAGGCCAAGAATGCCCAATCGTGACCGAGGACGCATGAGTTGTTCGGTTTGGCAAATCCTTCGTCAGTGAGCTGATTTCCGCGAAGTCCACGACCCGACTCGGTCCCATATGGAGGAAAAGCCGCCCGCCCGCGATGTCGCGGCCAAAGTGAACTATGGAGTAAAGGGTTGTCCCTCCAAGCCCATGACTAGTCTACCGCGGCAGGCCGGAGAGCTCCTAATTGCTCCGGCCCTCTGGGACACGTTATGGTTACATCCTTGTTCACGTCCATTTGCCTCCATTCGAAGCTGTCACACGTGTTTTTACCCTCATCTTCCAAGGGCACAGTTGCACCCGGCGAATTCTCTTCAGAATTCCATGCATTGACGTTGATAATTGCGACTCTCCAATATCCAATTTACGACTGACGTTGCAGAGACGATGAAATAACACTTCGCCAAGTCGGGTACGCGATGCCAGGACGCACCCAAGCCTCTCGAACCCGCCGATCGGGACCGAAGGAACAAAATTCATGCCACAGCAGTGGAAGAAAAATCTAGCAAGGCTTGCTACAGGCTGACAATCGAACCAAGCTTTCCGCCTCCCTGATGACAAGAATCTCGGCGCTCCAGTGTCAGGCGCAGAAGGATGTGATGGCTGCATGCCGCAGTATTGGCAAGGCTTGACGCCTTCCAGCCGTGTCCAGACTCCCTGGAGATGACACGGCAAGTTCTCGGCGACCCGAGTTTTCGGATTGAAGTCCACATGCCATCCGTGACAATTTTCTTCTTCTTCCCATCTGGTCCAGGTCCAACCAAGACCGCGCCGCCTCCGAACCGCGTGCTGGACGGCCAAGACCGCGACCCCCACCTCCCCGGCTGGCCCGCCCACACCCGTTCGCCGCGGCCGAGCCCACGTGCTCGCTTCGTAGGCCAGGAGAGACCGCACCCGTTCGCGAGGCCAAGCCGGCTCATTTTGGCTGGGCGATGCCTCGGCGATGGCCCTGCAAGGGGGTTGCAAGCCGGCCCTGGCTCGTTCAACAGCGCAATCGTCTGCAGCAGCGGCACGCCACATTCGCCTGCTCGCCTGCCAGATGAAGCGCGCGTCGAACAATCTCACGCGCTATTGGATCTTTTGACATTGGTGGCATTGGCCGTGGACCAGCCTAGAAGCCTTTTCGAATCTTCTTCGTCCGCACAGCTGGGGTGCTGCATTGCTGTCTGCATCTGCGAGTTGCATCCGCTGTTGAGACACGTTCTGTTGCCCGACTTGGCGAGCATGACTGATGTTCATGTAAGTTTATCGCCACCCCGGATACGAGTGGTGTCCTGAGGCTTCCCGATAGAGTTCGTAAGTATGTAGTATGGTCCCTTGGAGCCTTGGCATTCCTTCATAATGCTGTTGTTGGCCGCCACTTTCGTAGACTGCTTCTCAACGGCGGGCGCAAGAACGGGAACTCTTTGATCCTCAAGAGACACCTGAACATGAGGAAAGCAATTGCCAACACCTGTATCTACAGTCTGGGATAGCGCTTGCTGTGGTCGAAAACCACACGTGACGCCGTGCCGCTTTTGACACCTATGTGCCCCCCAGAGAGGAACAAGGTTGCAGTAGGTCAAGACACATGGGTCAGAGGGTCCCTGTGAGACCAAAGCAACATCGATATGCGAACCAGCTGCGGAGACCCAGTACATGTTGCCGCTATGCATATCAAGCACCCACAGGCATGGTCACCGCCAGCCGGGACCCGGCAGCCCGGCAGGGTTGTCCGTCCAGTCTGCCATGGTGGGTCGCCCATGCCGATGGGCCGACAGCTGGACCGCCTAGTGGCAGACCTGTCTCTATGTCTATTCCCACTTCGACTCTCTAAAGACATGATTCGAATGGCCGGGGTTCGTGCAGACGTGGCAGGCCAATGATGATGCACCACTTGGGTGGGAATGCCTGCTTCGAATTCGACAACCGAGTACTTCGAAAGGGGCGTGTCAAGACAGCACCTACCGTAGCAAGTATGTTCGTCACTGCACCGAGAATCATGCCCGTTTTGCCGAGCGAGCAAGTTGATGCTATGTTTGTGAGTACATGTAGCTTCTCCGTGAAGCACGGCGAAAGATGTGGGGCGCGCGGGGAGGTTTCCCGGCCCGGAAAACCACTTCCCCCGCCGCAGCGGCCGTGACGGGTTCGGACCGTTTGTCTCTTGGCACGGCTCACGGTTTCCGGTAGCCAACGGTCGCAGGAACAGAAGAAAGAGTGTTTGGATAAATCAGGTCTGTTGCGCACTCTCCTCAAGACTTCTCAAGAGGTCCCTATGTAGGCGATTTGTTTGACCAATCCCACAATGACAGGAACGAAAACAGCACTTGTGTTTGGAGCCAGCGGCGTCTCCGGCTGGTCATTTGTCAACGAGATTCTCCATGACTACCCCACTACCGGCATCTGGGACGGCTGCATCGCACTCACGAATAGGCCACTTGATCTCGAAAAGACGCTATGGCCCAAAGATGAGAGATTGTCCGTCGTCTCCGGCGTTGACTTGCTGGGAGGGAATCAAGATGAGTTGAATAAGATAATGAAACAGAAGGTCACAGGCATCGAGAAGGTTACCCATGTCTTCTATCTAGGTGCGTTAACCAGAGTCTGCGATGGAGATATGGGAATACTCACAGACATCCGGTAGCTTACAAGGCTCACACGGACCGCAACTATGAGGCCGAGTATCACGAGAACATTGACATGTTCAAGAGGGCTGTCATCGCTGTAGATGGCCTCTCCCCGGCACTTGAGTTCGTCGTTCTACAGACAGGATCCAAGGCCTACGGCTGTCACCTCCTTCGTAATCGACCAAGCAACATGGTTCCTCCAATGAAGGAGACGCTACCGCGAATGAGCCCGCCGCATGATGCAGGCCTCTTCTACTACCCGCAGCTGGATTGGATCGCCGAATATGCCAGCGACAGGTCTTGGTCGTGGTGCGAAACGAGACCCGATATTGTCGTCGGATTCGTCCCCAACGGCAACTGGTACTCTCTTGGGACCGTCTTGGGCATCTTCTTCAGCTTGTATCGCTACATCCATGGTGCCGGCGCTGAGTGTCCCTTTCCTGGATCCGAGGATAGCTGGAACGCGCTGAGTGTAGATGCTTCGGCGGACATAATTGCGAGGCAGACACTTCATTTGTCAACCACGGCCGCCGGGTCCATCAAGAAAGGGGATGCTTTTAACGTCGGCGATGCGATAAGGGCGTCGTGCTGGCGAGAGAAATGGCCAGTGCTGTGCGAATATTTCGAGTTGAAAGGCGTAAAGAGCAAGCAGGACAACCCTATTGAGGTGCGCAAGTTCATCCGGGAAAACATATCGAGGTGGGATGAGCTGGAGACCAAGCATGGGCTTGCAAAGGGGCATGCCGACAATCCCATGATCTACCCCGGATTTGAGTACTTTCTCCTGACGCAGTTTGACACGGACCGGCAGTTTGACATGTCGAAAATGTACAGCACCGGCTTTGGCGAAGAGCGATCGACAATCGAGGCTTGGGGGAAGGTGTTTGATCGGATGAGGGTGGCCAGAATCATCCCGTCGGCGTTCTGAGCATCATGTCTGGTTGAAGGCATGGGAGTAGACACGCGGCGTATTCGATGACGCGACCGCAACCTCTGTAGTGGTATCCCACATTTTTTACCCTGAATTTCAATCAAAAGAGAGGATTTGCCATTTTACAACATCGGTGTAGAACTCATCGCAAGAAAAGGGTCTTGGCCGATATAAAGCGTGCCCCCGATGCGGTATTTTCGACGTCCTTCGGTGACGGTTTGGGGAAAAGGGGTGCGCACCCTAGCCTGCCACGCCCAGTGTGCTCAAATTGACCAGCTTTTCACTGCGGCAATGATTCGAAACGCGCTGGATATCATTACGGCGCTAGCCATCACCACTGCTTGTCAGATCTTGGCATCAGAGAGCTGTGTTGGTGCTAAGGAGACGCGATGGCTTCTCGTTGGTCATCGAGCGGCCGTCGCCGAAGTCAGCCTTGGCATGAAGAATCAGTGAACAGATGGGAGCAGCTGAGAGCAGCTGGTGATTTGGAAGCAGGGATTGAGTCACATCCAACGTGAGCGGCCGCCCACTCTCGCGCGCGCTGCGAGTCATGGCGCAAACTCCCGTCCGATCTCCAACGGCTTCGCGTTCGGCAGTTCACCCTCAGTCCGCTCAGGTCACATGGCTGTCCATGCTTGGCAAAATGACAAAAGAAATACCACAGAGTACTGTGAAAGGCTTAATTGATGATAAGATGCAGAAATTTCCTCACACTTTGGGAACTGGGTTCTACGGTCTGCATTCGCGCTGATTGCGAATGTGAATGAAGGTTTGGCTGACGCGCAATCCACTATTGTTTCTGCGCCCGAGACAAGTCTCAAAGGTAAGCTGTTGGCGCTGAGCTTGTCTTGCACTCATTCGCATGTTAGACCGGATCGCGATGTAAGTGATCTTACGTCGGCTGGGTGAGACCCAGTCCTCAGAGTCGGGCAGTAGGTTGAGCGCATAGCAGAGCATGCTAATTCTGTGGCATCAACACCTGACGATCGTCTACCTATGCTGTCACATGGATACTCAGATCTGTCAAAGAAAAATTCCAGCCTCTCGGGTCTTCTCCAATCTGACACATCGCGAATGCGACGATGTCAGACATAGACTTGGAGATGGTAGAGGGGAGTCTATTTTTGATGTGCTTGACTCCTCACGACGCGTTTCGCCAGAACCGGGGATCGGCATCGAGCACACGCCTGCAGGTTGTCTCTGAAGTGCGGTATTCATTGGACCAGACCAGGGCACAACATCCACAGAGACGAATCAAACGTGGTGGAAGAGGAGTAAACATCAAAGACTGCTGCAAGTGATGGCACCTTCTTCCCCAGACCTGGCGCGCGAGTCCTTCAATTGCCCATGGCCGGACTGCTACGCGAACCGTGTGTCCGCCTTCGGGCCAACATTGCGTCGAGCCCCGGACTGTTCAAACCAGACCCCAGGAACTGCCGCTGATATCGCCCAATCATTGCCTTGAGGACTCGGCTCTGTTCCCACTCTCACTCACATGATGACCGCCCATCTTTGTCTTTCATCCGGGGGAATTCCAACTTTGGGCTTTCTGAATGGACATGCCAAGGATGCCATGCGAACTTCAAGGTCTCCAGAGATCCACCTCGTCTCTCTCAAGTGGCTCCCCCAACCTTCACCCCGCACTTGAACCGAGATGGATGGGGGCACAACCAGCTTCCCCGGCGACTCAGAATCCGCCGTGTCCACCCCCGCAATCCTCTCCAAACACCCGTTACCCCAGACAGGCGCAACCGACTGCCTGTCCGTCGCCATTGACCTGAAGTTGTATGCGGGTTTTACCCCCTTTGCGAGGGTTTGCAAGCAAGGGGGGTGGACGAGTTCGTCAGCTTAGCGAATCGGCGCATGGGAACATCAGGCTCGAAACGACCGAGAGTACGGCCGCCTCGACCTTTTATAAGCTTTCATCTGACCCGGTTCCCCTCGTTCCAGAAGACTTTAGCTCTGTCCGACGTGCGTTAAGACCTGAGCACCAACAAAAGCCCGAGCGACCAACGACTGCTAGCATCCGATTCCCGTGTCTTGCCCAGAGGCTCTGACACTGTTGCAACTACCATCACCAACGTGCGACCGTCTTCGCTGTCTTATCCCGCATCCAGAGACAAGCCTGCCTTATAACAACGCCGTCTGCCATCGACCGTCCATGATGGGCGTAAAAGAATTCTTCAAGAAGCGGTCCCTGCGCCAAAAGGACAATGTGCGGACGAACGCGGCCGAGCTGACTCTGAAGGAGTCGCTCTTCCCCATCTTCTTGGTCACCATCCTGTTCTTCCTATGGGGCTTTTCCTACGGTACGATTTCATTGTCATTCGACCCAGTCTTGGCTCGGACGATAGCTGACGTTATTTGGACAGGCTTACTTGACACTCTGAACAAGCATTTCCAAGTCACACTTGGCATCACTAGGGCCAGATCTTCCGGCTTGCAAGCCGCTTACTTCGGGTTCGTCCATCCGCACGCGAATTCCCGCATCTTTGGGCTCGGTGCCACTTGGCAGTTTGCCAATCTCCCACGCTACCTCGCCGCATGCGCGAAAGGGGCACGAAAGCTCGCCAAGTTTCTATACAGTATTCAAGAGCCATCATGTACTGACTCTGCCTCCACAGTGCCTACCTCCTCGCCAGTTTGGGTCATGCAGCCTGGATTTTGAGACACTGGGGCTACAAGGCCACCTTTGTGTTCGGCTTGTTCCTATATGGACTCGGCGCCGTCATCGCGATACCATGCATCATCGCAAAGAGCTTTGGTGGCTTCTGCGCCGCCATCTTCATCATCGGCAATGGTCTGGGATCCCTCGAGACAGCCGCCAACCCGTACATCACTGTGTGTGGCCCGCCGAAACATAGCGAAATCCGAATCAATATCTCCCAGGCCTTCAACGGTATCGGCACCGTTGTGGCCCCCGTCATGGGATCATACGTCTTTTTCAACTTCGACGACGAACGTGCTTTGTCGAACGTCCAATGGGTCTACCTTGCAATTGCCGTCTTCGTTTGGTCTCTAGCCATCGTCTTTTGGTTCTCCCACATCCCTGAGATCACTGATGCCGACATGGAGTTCCAAGCTTCCGAGACTCACGCCAACACCGATGTCAAGCCCTTCCGCAAGCAGTACCGCCTCTTCCACGCATCCTTCGCCCAGTTCTGCTACACCGGTGCTCAGGTTGCTATTGCTGGGTGAGCTTCTTCATCCCTTTGTAACGTTGTGTTTGTCACCGCTGCTGACATCTTCTTAGCTTCTTCATCAACTATGTGACTGAGCGCCGAGCGGAAACTGATGATGCGTTGGGTGCCAAGTTTCTGGCTGGTGCCCAAGCAGCTTTTGCAGTCGGACGTTTCGTCGGTGTTGGTATCATGCACTACCTCAAACCTCGCTTGGTATTCATCGGCTTTCTCACCTGCTGTGTGATCTTCATCGCCCCCTCAATCACACAACACGGTAACACCGGTATGGCGATGCTTTACATTGTTCTCTTCTTCGAGTCAATCTGCTTCCCAACCATTGTGGCTCTGGGTATGAGAGGTCTTGGCAGACACTCGAAGCGAGGCAGTGGCTTCATAATTGCTGGTAAGTGACTTGTTTTATTCCTCACACATGCACTAGGCTCTGACCCTTCTCTCACAGGTGTCTCCGGTGGTGCAGTTGTTCCTCCTTTGCTTGGTGTTGTGGGCGATCACAAGGGCATGGGAATTGCCATGGTCATCCCCCTCATCTTTTTCGTCCTAGCATGGAGTTATGCTTTCGCCGTCAACTTCATTCCCGCCTACCGAAATGTCGTCGATGCTTTCACAGAGACCGAAGTTGGCATCCGACCCGTCGAGGAGGAGAAAGGAGGAATTGAGGCCATCGAGGAAAAGCAGACCAAGAACGCCACTCCCACGTTGCCGTAAATATGACTCGGAGACTGGAAGAAGGGGCTTGAAACAGACAAGATGATTGCCGGAGCAGTGTACTTTATTACCGAGATACCACTTGATTTTGAATTGCAGATCTGAAGAACATTTTGTCCAGGGAGGTTAGAAACGTCTGACGTTACGACAAAGTGTCCCACCAATCGGCAATTACGTCAAAAGATTTAATTAGCATGGACAGATACCAGCTGCTGTAATTCGGAGTTTGGGAATGGCACTACCAGATGCTATGGTGGTCATTTCTGTTATCCCGTTGCAAAGGCTGCATACAACTGGGAAACGAGCTCAGTTCTTTTGATGCAAACCGGTGGGTTGCGCTGAAGTTTTCAGGAAGCATAGGATTGCTCATGACTTGGTTCCATGATGTTCTAAGACGATAGAGACTATTGATATAATACTTAAACTGGGGCTAAAACAGATAGGTGCGGTGTGATGCGGACTACATGTTGCCCTCACCTCCTTGATACTAGAGGCTGAGATGCTGCTGTACCATCGCATTTGGTGAAGTTTCCATTCTCCTTCTACCATGATCATTATAGTCATATTCGGCCGCAATACTCTGTGCAATACTTGAGAAAGCCGTACCACGGCCGCAGGACAACCAGGGTTCTGATTGGGTTTCATTGGGCGTAGCCGTGGTACAAGCCTTGTGAAGATCCTCTGAACCTGCTCTCTTCTGAGTCATGCGATAGACTTGACATCGTAAGCTGCGGACAGTTTCTGGGTAATTTAATTTGTTAATCTCTGTAAATGCGGTAGAAACCCAGGACCCAGCTGTCGCCTGTCCATATAGTCGGTCTACAAGGGCGATCGTGCTGGATGCCCAATTGTCGCCGAACCAAAGCATTTCCGAGGTTTATGGGACATCTGCGATGAATCTATCTTAGAAGCGCGGGTGCTTGTATTAATAGTTTGAGATAACACAGCCTTAACTAGAGTATCAAATGTGAGTTTATCGATGATCACTAAAGTTCGTTTGAGAAATGTAATAGAGATCCCAGAAGAACTTTCGCAGAGTTTTGGGAAGTGAAATGTGCTTGAAGAACTCAAGGGAAATTCCATTATTCAAGAGAACATCAGGTTTATAGCCGTAGCATCAACTTTTCCAAGATATCCTCACCGCACCTTGTGAAAGACCTGCTCACCTGAGAAGCGTTTATTTGCAAAGCAGTTGGTTATCGTTGGATGCATTTGACCCATTCTTGACGAAAAGTCACATTCTCGGCTCAGGAAACTACGACGCAGCACATTGCGTCTTGCTAATGGCTCTTGCTGGTGTCCTAGCAATGGAAGGTACCAGAGGTAAAGATCCGTGAATACTTACTATGGCTCGTTCTGTCAAATAACTACAACTGGTAAGGTACTTTACTATTATAAACTGATGAAAGCGTACCCAGCCAATTTTGCTACTGATATTCAATCAATGCACACTTCCAGGTCGAATCCTTTGCGAACACGCACATATGAGGAAGCTTCTCCCAAACGCATGTTCTTCAAAGTCAACAGTCTGTGGGTTTGTTTTGGGTCAAGATGGCGGCGCTGTTTGAGTTGAAAATGGTGATTCGGAACTCTTTGACCATTCACTAGCTCCAGTCTCCGGCCATGACGTCCCCGACCGCCGCCGTTCCGGCCTCCGACCCCGCATCAGCCCCCGCCGACACCAGCCAACCTCTTTCGGAGCCGGCACCCCCACCCCCTGCCGAGCTCGGGCTCACGATCGACCAACTTTTCTGCCTGAAGGCTCTTAGGTCCACAGCCAAACGAACACCGTCGGCCCCCGACCAGATAAGAATTCCGCCACTCGCTTCTGCAGCAGCGGCGGGCCCGTGGCCGAAAGAAGAAACGCCCCCAGGCCTTCCAGAACGCCTCGGCACCGCGGCCAGTGCCGAGTGCGGCGGGGGCACCAAGTCAACCACTTCCAAGGTTTTCGAGACTCGAGGTCCCACCGTCGGCGTCACGATCCGCGCTGCGGCCCTCCTGCGAAAAACCAGGAATACGGTTACCGCCGCAAAACCGCCGACGCGGCGAGTTTAGCGAGCTCGGTAGCCGCTGCGTATCGATCGGATCGTGATCGTCAGTACCAAGCTGGTTGACTCTGCTGTCAAAGGAGAAAAAACTGGTCTCGGGAACAGGTGTTTGCAGATCGATGTCACGGAAGATTTTTGGGCAAGAATTGGCACTTTGAATCGTTGGGTCCCAAAACTGGAACCTGGTCGTTAAATCGACTTCACTTCTTTGGCATCACGACGGTCTTATCAGAACATGCCGATTTGCTTGATGCAAAAGGGGTTCCCCCGAAATATTGTTGATACGAAGCAATGCAGCAACAGTTCCGCTTCTCATCGGTGTTGAGTATTGACGTCATAGCCTTATCTACCTTAGATACTCGTCCACGCTGAAACCATTGACAGAATTCATACTTTGTGATAGAGACTGGGACCAGTGGTTGCCAGACAATCACTGTGGAATCCTGTCTTGTTGGCGATGTACACTGCAAGAGGTTGTAGTTGCTTATTCATCCAAATACCAACCCAGATGTTCGGTTCGCTGCCGCTGTAGCATTATCGTGAGGCTTTCTTTGGGACCACTTATCCACACGATGTGGAGGTGGAGTTTTTCAACGACATGCGATGGATGCGCGGCTACGAGGCCTTCGAAAAGAAGACGATTGATGCTCAGATATGCGAAATACTCAGTGAGCCAAGTCTTTGGGGCAGCCTGTTCGTTCTGAAACTGTCTCCGAGCGTCGAACTTTGTGTTCTCCAGCAACAAGACCCAAAAACACCGAAATGGCCGTTTGACGGTCTTGAAGCTGATAGTACGGCAGGATGCCTATTTGGACATTAGTTCTGATGCTGTCGACGTCGCGGTTTTCCGAGGCTTTGTGTTTTGACGTGTCGATATTTCGCGAGAGGTTTTGCAGTCGTGACCCATAAATGAAGCCATCGTGAGTTTTTTTATCATTGTGGGGTGCGAAGCATTCGCGTTTTCTGGGGTTCGCAAAGTGAAACTATATCGCATGTAAGTCAAGCTCCATTCCAGCAGCCCTTCTCAATTTGCAACTTCATCAAACCCTCAGTAACTGCGACCGAAAGACATTTTCTTCGTTCATCAGAATTTTACCCTCATGAGGCCTCCACGTCATTCTCCGGAATCTTCCTCCCCTCCGACTTTTGACGCGAAGGCCGTTGGGGATCGGTGCTGATCAACATCTACGACTCGTGGCGCGACATGCGCAAAAACGACTTGATGTTACTCTACCTCGCCATTTTCTATTGAGATGCTCTCATCGACGTCTGCCCTGACTCGTGCCACGTCGGGCGTTGATTGCAACAATTCAGCGTTATCTTGCGCAGCTATCTACGTGTACGGTGTCGGCCACGGCATTTGATGACGAGTATGTCCGAGCTCAATGGCATTGTTGAATGCGTTGTTTTTTCCCCCCCATTTGCGCTTGTAAGATTGACGGGCGCAGTGCGTCTCACTTTGCGCAGACTCGGTTCCATTCTTAGGATCTTCTTCCGCGGCGCCTGGCCGTTTCGCCATTATTCTCGGCTACCTCGCGGGAGTCTTTTTTTCCTATCCCAGCCTCCCGCAAGAAACCTGCCTCATTGCCTGATCCCGATGCATTAAGACGTAATCTTACCGCAGCAACTTAGCTGTCGGCGTGAAATCCCTCATGAAACCAAGTTTGACTCTGCAGCCTCTCCAGGGATGACATCCAGCAGAGTTTGAAATTTAGATCATCATCCAATGAAGACGGGCGCTGCAACGAGCAAGAGGTCCTGAGAGGAAAATCCATTATCAATGTTATGCTGGCAAGGTGGACCCTTTTGCCCCATTATCGGTGTGTGAAGGTCAACACACCGCCAATAGCACCGAGTCCTATTGGGATTTTTGGTCTTCATGCACCGTGCTGAGAGGCTGAAGGGTGAGGGACATTTTTTCACCTTGCATCGGGGCTCCACCAGAGATCTCCCCTCCAGTCTGTGTGTTGATACCTCCCTATCATTGATCCTTTCACGGCGAGACGGGGGTTCCTTTTGGGACTCTTGGCCTTAGCGCCAGCCAGTCCCAGTCCACATTACGAGGCATTTACCCAGTAATAAACTGTGTTTCGAGTCCACAATCACGCCAGGCAGGCTGGCAGAACGAGAATGTGCCTCGTTGCCTTGGACGAGATAATAGTAAACTGGAGAACGCGTGGGTCGTTGATAGGGCCTTGTCTCAGGGTGCACAAGCACAAGCACAAGCGCTGCACTGCACTGCAAGCGCAATCACGTAGATAGATGCCTCTTCAGGCAGATAGGGGTCGGTATCGATAGTCGCCAGCAGGGATCTCGGGAAGGCTCTGCTTGGCTGCTTGCGTTGCCTGCAAGGCGGCGGCGCGGCTTCCTTTCGCGGCTTTGAGAAGATGTACAGGAAAATCCGGATATCTCCTGCCGATCTACTGCCTCGACAAGTCGTAGGCGCGTCCAATTTGCTGGGCTGGTGGCTTGGCGCACATGTGAAAAAATTCTTTTCTGATTTTCTTCTTCTTGTCCTTTTTTGGTTGACAGCGAACATCGATAGGGCTCGCAAACTTGGTCAATCAGGGTCTCTCTGCAGAGAACATCCTTTCTCAATCCTTCGTCTCATGCTGTAGAGCCATGCAGAAGACGGCAAACAGGGACATACCACCCAAGGCCTCACCGACCGTGGGCATGAACACGGACACGGCACACAGGGAACCGATAGCGATACGGATGCTGGACGGAACAGAGGCCGATAAGGCTCAAACTTCCAATGGCTGTCAAGCTGTTGCAAACGCACAGATTGTCGAGTTCCCAAGAGGCAGCCAAGTCGTCCACCTCTTCGCCCAGGCTGGAGGAACAGCGGGCCCTTCCGAACACTCCCGATAGGACATAGGGGTCCTGCAGGCTACATGCCTCCATTCCGCCCTACATCGGACCCTCCAATGACATCACGGCGTGGCCTGAAACCACGTTCCTGAGTTTCGCAGGGGTGGAAGGCCAATCAACGATGTGAAGCAGGGATCAAGAGTTTCCTGAAAGGCCCCAGCGTTGTAAACGCTAGAACAACTTTTCACCGTCTTCTCCATTTCCCGTCCAGTTCAACCAAGTCCGGGTACGTACTCGGTACGGGCTGAGTGGGAGTCCTGCAACACGGTGACAGCCTGCTCATCCCAAGGAGATGCCGATTGGAGGTGTACATCATACATGTGATGGCAAACTCGCGACTCGCATTACAGCCCGTCCCGCATCGCGCTTGCCATCCGTTCATACGCCATACGCGCAGAACACCATTTCCGGGAACTTCTCGGGCTTCAGTATCCAGTTTAAGATGGAGCTTGAGAAGCACCACGTTTTAAAAGATCCACCACCACTGTGAGGGCCTCCGCGGCCTGACGTCATGGGCAGATGGAGTGTTGCCGTCGCTAAGGGCGCTTCATCTCAGACACCTTACCCAGAAACCCCGTACAAAGTCCCTCATTTGCGGGTTGCACTCCGGAGGAGGAGGAGGAGGTGGTGGTGGTGGTGGACAGCCACCACTTCTGCCTCGGGTTTTACGGAGACCATCTACCTACGAATACGCATGTCTTTAGCTATCGCAAACGGCGACGGCTGAAACGGCGCCAAAGTGGCTGTCTGTCTGCAATGTCTCTGCAATGTGTCCTCGGGAAAAATAGACCGAACAATGTTCCTGGCTATGGCTCCAGTTTAATTCTAGAAAACTTCTCGCGTCCGACCGTTGCGAGTTATGATTGAATGACAGATTCACGCTAGAGGCTGAAGATCAATCTATTTGCCACCACCCGAAAAAAGCGATGGGAAAAAATAGAGCAAGGCACAGATTGAGGCTCAACAACCAAGATCTTGGCTGTGCTGAACCATACTTCAGCCTCATAACGGGCATAACCAGGACACCATTTCGTCTGATACAGCGCCCGTGCCGGTATCGATAAGCCATGAATCGCCCTTGTCAGGCTAAGCGGGATTCGGGATGGTCCATGGAGACGGAGGTGAGGGCCTCAGCAGTACATACGAGCGCGCTTGGCTGCCAGCCTTCAGGTAGGTATGCGGGCACGCCCTGACTCGGTCGTTGTCCATCGGCTCAGCGCCGGCGGAGACACGGCACGTCATCGGCCCATTGCACGGCGGAGCAACGGCCCAACGCCGGCGGAGAAGTTCTACGTCATTGGCTCCAGTTGTGTGCGGGTCAGAGACTGAGAAGACCCCGTTATCGCTGGTCTAACGGGGCCTCAAGACGGTTCAACCCAGTACCGTCGAGACAACGGACGGAGACCGACTGGGGAACCGCCAGCACCGACTCGAAAAACAACATCGAGATACCGTCTCAACACCAACGAGGTACAGACCCAAATTCTACGGGGCACTGTCCCCAGCCTCAACGGGGCATCAACCTGGTAGGGACGGGACATTTACGGCGGGTCCGCCGCAGGCGACAACAAGACGCCATCGGTCCGAAAAAGGAAACAGGAGGCCATCCACTGTTGTTCTTCAGAGAGACATCGAAAAGGATAAAAAGGACGAGATGAATCTGCTTCAATGGGTCTCTTTTCGATCCAGCATCACACACCATTCCAATCCAACCTCATCACATTCAAATACTCTGCTCCGCGCCTCTCAACAGCTTCATCTGATACCCATTTCTCTCCAACATCAACTTCGACACTTTCGATTGACACCACCACCACCACACACATTCAAAATGGCCGCCGTTGAGTTCGCTTCCCGCAAGCCTGAGCTTGGTATGGAGAAGGTTATCAACCCTCGCCGCCAGGACTCTGGATACGCCTCTCCCTGCGACTCTCCCCGCCTCACCGTCCAGTTGAACGACGGCAACGAGATTCCCCAGATTGCTCTCGGTGTCTACAAGGCCCCCAACGGTCAGGAGACTGAGGAGGCTGTCATCGCCGCCCTCGATGCCGGATACCGCCACATCGACTCTGCTGCCAGATACGCCAACGAGGAGGCTTGCGGCCGCGCCCTGAAGAAGTGGCTCCAGAAGACTGGCACTCCCCGCAGCGAGGTCTTCATCACCACTAAGCTCTGGGATGCTGACCACGGCTACGAGGCTACCTTCAACGCCCTCTGCGACTCCCTGAAGAAGTTCCAGCTCGACTACTTCGACCTCTACCTCATCCACTCCCCCTCTGACGACAAGGAGAAGCGCATTGCCTCCTGGAGAGCTCTTGAGACTGCCCAGCGCCTCGGCAAGGTCCGCTCCATTGGTGTCTCCAACTTCGGTGTCAACCACCTCGAGGAGCTTATGGCCGAGACCTCTGTTGTCCCCGCTGTCAACCAGATTGAGGTCCACCCCTTCCTCCAGCGCCAGGACCTCGTCGATGTCTGCCGCCAGCACGGCATCGCCATCGAGGCCTACTCTCCTCTCGCACGTGGCAACAAGCTCGAGGACCCCGTCATTGGCAAGCTTGCTGAGAAGTACGGCAAGACCCCCGCGCAGATCCTCCTCAACTGGAACGCCGCCAAGGGCAACATCGTCCTCCCCAAGTCTTTGACCGCCCACCGCATCAAGTCCAACTTCGAGTCTTTTGACTTCGAACTCTCTCCTGAGGACGTCCAGGTCATTGACAACCTTGAGGAGGGCTACATCACCGGCTCTCTCCACAAGACCGAGGACTAAATGCCTTGCATGGCATGTGCTTTGACGCACCCCTTTCGTTCGGCACCCCCACCGCTGGACCCTCCAGCAACACGAGCTTTCCTCCATCCTGAGAGGCTACGGAACAGCCTTTACGATTGCCGACGACGAGCATCGCACGTCGTCCACCCAGGACATGATAAGGAGTTGATTGCTACTGGCGCCATTGCGCCCTCTTCCCCCGCCGAAGAGCATTTATTTCGGAGTATGGGTTTGGTTTTGGGATATCATAGAGATTGCATAGATCTTTGTCTAGACTAGCGTGCTAGGCATCAGTCAGGCTTGTTCTGATACGAATTTACGTCTTCAATTTTTACAATCTGAGCTTCAATCGTGATAGTGAGTAATATGGCAAAAAGTGACAAAATGACGAGATCCCAGGTCTTTTCATGCTGCAACGGTTTCCTTGGCTGTGAATGGGTCCACAGTGCACTCATGCCTTCTGCCTGGAGGATGGCTTGACGAAAACTGGGTCACCCCAAGGCTTCATGTCCTGTCGTCTGAAGTTTCTTCCTAGCTGACGTCGATCACGAATTAGAGTCGGGAAAGCCGCTAGTCATTCAATGGAGCACACCGCAATTTCAAAGTCAATCATTAGCCCGGGCCGCCTTTTTGAAAACGAAATTGAAACGAAATTCTGAGGTTGAAGATCAGCTTCTCAAGAATCGCCGATTCCGTTAAGTTCGAAGCAGGCCGAGCGTAGATTTCGCTTGGCATTCCCATGTGTGATCTTCCATGAACACCGTTCGCGAACTTGTCCGGATTGATATCAAACTCAAACTGCGCTGATGTACACAAGCTGCCAAAAGCTAGTTCTTCCACTGATGTCCGTTGGCTCCGTTTGTTCTGCCATCGTATTGGTACCGTTCCTCCAGCTCAAAGTACTTGTTGAATCCAACACCGTCGCACACTTCCGCATAGGAAAGAACGGTTGGTGGTTTGCCGACAGTGAGGGAACCCTTGAGTGCCTCCAGTGTTTCCCGGATGCTTCTCAATTTGGCTGCGACGAGTGTCCATGGATATGCCACTCCGCAATATCCGAGTTCACCCAATTCCTTCGCGGAAAGGTTCTCCGTCTTTCCGCCCTCAATGATGTTGGCGAAAAGGGGGAAGTCGAGATCCTTCCGCAGGCGCGCCATGGTCTCACGATCGGGAAGGGCCTCTACAAAGACAGCGTCGACTCCAATCTCGATTGCCTTCTTGGCCCTGGCAAGCGCCTCATCATACCCAAGAATGAGACTGTCGGTTCGAGCCATGATCCAGATATCCAATCCTTCGTTCCTTGCATCCACTGCAGCCTGCCATCGGGCGTATGCCTCACTTCTGGAGACCACACTCTTGCCAGCGGTGTGACCGCATCCTGGAACACTTAGCCCCAGTTCATCATCAAATCATCAAGGGGGTGCTGAAATAGCTTACTCTTCGGCCAAGTCTGGTCCTCAATCATGATGCCAGCAGCTCCTGCTGTTGCGAAGCTATTCAGAGTAGGTTAGCCTGCATAGAGTACAGTTTGGCTAGATGTCACCGTACCCTTCCACAGTTCTTCTGACGTTCATAGGACCGCCGTATCCAGTGTCGCCATCCACAAGAATCGGGACGCTGGTCACTCGTGCAACTTCTTGGACCTTCGCTGCGACCTCCTGGAATGCAATGTATCCTGTATCAGGCAGGCCAAAAGCAGAAGCCATGGCGTAGCCAGCAAGGAAGACAATGGGAAATCCGGCTTCCTCGCAAAGTCGAGAGCTGAGAGCATCGTAGCTGCAGACGTGTGCAACAATTTTGGAAGGGTCATCATGAGCTTCCTGCATAAGGGAGCGGAGCTTGGACGCCTGCAGGGACGGAATCCGTCCGCGCGAGCTGTCTAAGCTTATGGTTGCGCGGTCGCCGCTCTTCGTGACATTTGGTAGGCTGTTTGTCTTGAAGTGAAAGGGATATGGGTTCGTGTTCACAATTGATTTGGACATGGTGTGTGAGTTCGAAATGCTTGAATAAGTGAAACAGAGTCTGTGAATGTTGGGCTGGATGTCCACCTGCCCATACCAAGTTCATCACAGAAACTGGCATCTTATATACACGATTGATGATGGGTCCTGTGCACCAAAAATAATGTCTTCCCCGTCCGATTTTCGGAGTGGTGAAGCGCAAACTGTGAACTTCGGCAACGTGTTTCCCTAAGGTCTTTGTAGATGCCTCTTGGCCAGGCCATCGTCAGCGCCGCTTCGTGCGGGGATCCAAGCACGGATGGTGCTGCGCGGCGGGGCATGCAAGGGCGGACCGACGCGGATAGTCGCGGAGCGTCGCGGGGATGATTTTCCTCCTCATCACTTTTCAACTGATCGTCAACAACGTCGGCTTACTGCTAATTGCATAGACTGGATACTTGGGTGGTTTCACGAGGTAAGATCAGTCCTAATGGCCCACAGCTCCTGGTTGACTCAAGCAGGGCCCCCATAGACTATCTTTCATATTCATGATTGACACTCATGATGAATGATGGATCAAGGGCCGACCTTGGGGATGACTCGGCACCGCAGGAGTCCCCACGGTACAGACGGACATATGTCGCTTGTGATTCTTGCCGAGCTCGAAAAGTAAGATGCAACATGGGAGAGAAGCCGCCTTGCGCGAAGTGCAAACGAGAGCATCGCGACTGCCGATTTGACCGTCGCCCCAGAACCGCGAAACATAGAGATGTCCCGGCCTGGGCAGGATCGACAACATCGCAACGTTCAACGACATCACCGGCACAGCAAAGTTCATCCGACGTAACCCAAGCGGTTTCCTCGGCAGCATTGACTCAAGCCAATGTTCGACCTCATCAGCAAGACGTCTCTCCTGAAGATACTATGCCATCAACCGATCCTGATAACCACCCCATCGCATGGCCTCAGAGCTCCCTTCAAGACAGCAGGTCAATCTCTGACAGAGTCATGTCGAGTCTTGTTACGGGTTCTAATGATGCGCTCGACGTGTTGTCTGACGCGGCAAACTTGCTTCATCACAATACGGCATCACCTGCTTCTGGGCCACCCACACAAACAACTCTGGCCATGCAAGATGTCCCAGTCGCTGTTCCTGCCGCTAGGAGTTCAGGCTGTCAGAGCGGAGCGGGGTTCAACATAATAACTCTGTCGGAGCCGACTGATGCCATCCTGGACATGTGGGATAAATGCAGATTTGTCAGACAAGGCTGGTTTACCTCACAGGAGGCCGTCACATACGTTGATCTGTGAGAGCGGCAACTGCAATGAAGAAGATTGACCACTGATCCTGGATGCAGATTTTATAAATATCTGTCGCCATGGTCACCAGTCGTCATCGATCAGTATTGGAATCATGAAGCACACACCGCTCTCATATGTGAAGAGTCAATGCTTTGTTGCACAATATTGATGATCTCTTCACGATTCTTCATGCTCCCAGGCGCAGGCGGGGTATCCAGAAGTCATCTTATACACAACCGTCTTTGGCAGTATTGCGAGTCCCTGATAAAACGAATCATACTCGGCCAGGAGAAAGTCTCATCCGCCAAAATGAGAATTATCGGAACTATTGAAAGTTTATTACTGATATCAGATTGGCATCCCCGCGCTGTACATTTCCCACCAGATACAGAGGGCTGGGATGCCGTGCTAGTCGACACCGAATACGATCGCCAAAATCGCAAGCGTACAAATAATGAAGAACCACTCCTCCGGTGGCGTAAAGATGTATTCGAGCCAGCAAAAAGAGCCAGTCGGATGTCCTGGATGCTTCTTGGCTTGGCGACAAATCTCGCATATGAGCTTGGAATTTTGTCCAGCGACCATCAAGGAGACGCATCTGGCCTCAACGTAGCTGAGCGTCGGAAATTCCGAGCTCAAAAGCTTCTTTACACCTACATGACACAGACAGCGACACGACTTGGCTATCAAACCGTGTTTCCAGAAAGCATTTCAATTGTAGTCGCCCGATCATCAATGCGACATATAGACGACGAGGCACAGGTTTCATGGAACACTCACATGGATGCGTGCCTGGAGCTTACCCGGCTTTCGAAAGTGGCATCGACAATGTTCTTTCAATCCAAAAATCATCTGGAGGCTGTTCTTCAAAACGATAACTACCCCGATCTTCTGGAGCACTTTCTCGCCTCGCTGTCGACCTGGAATAATACGTTTGGGTCGATTCTGACAGGTTTGAAACCCCACTCCCAACAGACCAAATCGCCTTCTATATCTGACTAGTTTCGTAAGATACTCACGAACCTCTCAAAGACTCGCTGCTCATTGAATTGTACCATCTAAAAGCCTGTATTGGTTCTGTTTCCATACAGGCAGTAGTAAAACGGGCAACTGGTTCGGCGTCAGTGCGGCCACATCAAGACGGTCTGGCTTCGTACATGACCGTTCAAGACGCGAAATTCTTGCAAGGTGTCCTTTCAGATAGCTGTCAGGTGCTAGAAATGGTAACCGAGAGACCATTCAGGGAACATCTGGCATACGCTCCTGCCCGTATCAGACTGAACGTAATTTCAGCATCTGTTTTTCTGCTAAAGGCTATTAGCCTTGGATCGCCAGCAACAGACGTGGACGGAGCTCTGCGTGCGCTGGATCGGTGCACTTCTACCCTGAAGAACTATCCGCCAGACGACATGGACTTCGCGATGAGATACGCTGATCTTATTGAAAGACATGCGTCAAGTCTCCGTGGCACGCTGTCATCGATGTCTCAGCCTTTGAGAGAAGGAAGAAGGCCGAGCCGAGCCTTACCAGATGGTCATATGAGCAGTCTTTACGGCGGACTGGATCTCACTACTTCTCATTCAGAGACGACAGCGACAACTGAAGCAGCATTACTGGATCAGTCTGGGTTTTGGCGAACGTGGCAATTTGACTCCAGCATAGCTCCATTTGGCGATACAGCTGATCAGTTATCCCACGGTTTCGATGTTGATTCTCTCAACTTCTTATGGAACCTGCCGGATATTAGCTCGTGAAGCAACCAAGGGTCCTGTCTTGCAACTTGAAGAATACTTTGCCCTAGTCAAGTCACATTGCCGCCGCTGTGTCCGGAATCTTGCCCAGTATCGAAAAGAGCAATCAGAGAAAACAAAAGTCAGGTACCAGTCAATGCCAACGCCATTTTGATCCGTGTCAATCCGTATCGGACCTCATAGGTCCGTGTCAATCCGTGTCAATCCGATGGGCTCCACACCGGCCTGATGACCCTCGGCCGTGCTCCCGCCATCCGTGTAAGGCCGGACTGAACCTCAAAGAGGACATTCGGCATATGCTATAATCCGTCTGCAACCGAGCTTATCGAACCATACTTTGTCCGGGCTAAACGACATTCAGTCGAGCCAGCGACAGTGTCACTGAAGCCACGGACGCTAGCGGACGGAAACGTGCAGGATCTCTGGGGCAGTCTGGGGTAAATCTGGGGAAACCTAGCATGCGATTGTCATCATCAGCAAAGATTTGTATAAATAGTTCACTCGATTTTCCGAGATTTTCAACTGTTTCTTGTTCAGATCGCCTCCGATTTGGAAATTTGCACGTATGACCAACGAAACCCAAGGCGAATTCATGAAATGGCCCCTATCGAGCTCAAGGAAGATACGCCTGCTTGCGATCATTTTGAGAAAGGCGAAGGCCTTGGGCCAGTAGCCAGCAATATTGGCCATACTGGCACAGGTAAAAAAGTCAGTCCAGCAGAGATCAAGCTTGTGAGGCGCCTAGATTGGACCATTCTCCCTGTTCTTTGGGTCATGTATTGGTTCAAGTAAGCAATGTTAGGACCAACTAAAGCGCCGCGGCTGATAACTACAGCTACCTCGATCGGAATGCTATCACTGTCGCTAGGTTAGACGGAATGGAAGAAGAGCTCAACATGACATCGACGGAGTACCAGACCTGTGTCTCCATTCTTTTCGTGGGGTACATCTTAGGGCAGATTCC
Organism: Colletotrichum tropicale; assembly: GCA_027406125.1. Taxonomy (NCBI): domain Eukaryota; kingdom Fungi; phylum Ascomycota; class Sordariomycetes; order Glomerellales; family Glomerellaceae; genus Colletotrichum; species Colletotrichum tropicale. Next base: position 120,267 of record JANVYH010000002.1, read on the forward strand.
AAGCAGTAAGGCCTCCCTCACAAGCCATTCCTAAGTCTGACTTTTACAGATATGCTCATAACAAGGGTCCGTCCTTCCTGGTTTATGGGAGGAGCGATGGCTTTATGGGCCATCGTTAGCACCCTCACAGCAGTGACCAAGGACTACAAAGGTCTTCTTCTCACACGCTTCTTCTTGGGGATTACGGAAGCCCCCTTCTACCCAGGAGCTTTGTACATCCTCGCCATGTTCTACGATCGACAGGAAATCGCCACTCGAATTTCTATTTTGTTTAGTGCTAATATTTGCGGCACGGCTTTTGCGGGTCTCATCGCCATTGGAGTCTTCCAAATGGAACAACTAGCCGGCCTGTCTGGCTGGAGATGGTTATTTATCATCCAAGGAGTCATTACATTCGTCATTTCTATTGCCTCCATTTTCATTCTACCGAACGAGCCCCTTGACACGCGATGGTTGTCTGAAGATGACCAAAGACTTGCGCATGCCCGGGTAGCGAGAGACACCGTCGAACTTGAAGATAACACGAGCGCTTGGGCTGGCCTGCTCCAAGCGACACGTGACCCGCGTCTTTGGGTTCTTGTCTGTTGTCAACACTGCCACATGGCCGCAAGCAACTTCAAAAACTTCTTCCCCACGATAGTTGAAACTCTGGGCTTCGATAGGAACGTCACTCTCGCTCTTACTTGCCCACCTTATCTAATCTCTGGTGTTATATCTGTGATTTGGGCGGCTAGCTCTGGTGAGCTTCTTGCGTACTCTTTCTTCGGTTTTATTTGGTTAACAATGAATTAACAAACTTAGGGCGTTTCAACGAAAGAGTGTGGCATATCACGATCGCCAAAGCTATTGCGGTCTTCGGGTTTGTCCTGGCCTGCAGTACGCTTAATACCGGGGCTCGTTACTTCGCAATGTGCGCGTTCGCAACCGGAGTCTATGCCTGCAACAGCGTGATCCTGGGATGGGTATCGAGTACTTGTGGGCAAACGAGAGAAAAGAAAGCTGTGTCTCTTGCGTTGGTAAATACCATCGCCACAATCGGACCCATATACACTCCTGTAAGTACACATACAAATTGTCTCAAGGTTGCGTCCCTCAGGCTTGACTCACAATTCTGAAGTACCTTTGGCCGGCCTCAGACGAACCCAGATATACTACTGCTATGGCCTCAAGTGCTGCATTTTCTGCGGCAGCTGCGGCCTTAGCATGGCTTCTGAGACGGATGCTGATCAAAGAGAATCAAAAGGTACTGCGCTCAGGGACAAGCAACGTGTTACTGTATAGTTATTAGTACTATAGCGGGCTAGTTACAATCTCTTCAAACCCCGTCGTTCGTTGCTCAAATCCATCTTCCCTTTCCACCGCTCGTGTATCTTTTGCCTGTCCGTGTTGCAACCAATAGCATATTGAATTTCATTTCGTCTTTCATCCTTTCGTGGCTCATGTACCGGGATCTACGGCTTGGTTTAGAGTGTTGCAGGAAATGCGATGTGCCCGAGGAACCCGCTACCAATTTTTCCGATTTCTCTCCACGCCGTCCATCTTTTGCGATTGGACTCTGCTTGGAAGGTCCGTGAACGATTTCACCTTGACGAGCCGATGAGGTGTGCAAGATACCGGTGTCGCAGGGGTTGATGCTGAGAAGACTCTCTCGACAGGGCGAGATGATGGATGAAGGCTGTCCGAAGTTGCCCGGGTCAAAGTCGGGATGAAGAAGGATCCTTTGCCAGCGGAAGAAGTGACATCGTTGGAGTACGATGAGACACGCCGTGGAGGCTGGTTCGGGGTAATGACCAGACTCGGCCGTCTTTGAGTCTTCTCTTGCCGTTCCTGGTCTTGTTCAGCTCTTGAGTCGGAAGCAAGGTTGTAATCAAACCGGGTGATTGGCGACGAAAGATCACCAACAAATGATCCCGTTCTGGCTTCCTTGGCTGCTTCGTCTCCAAGTTCAGCTTTCCCGACCGAACGATACCAGTTTGCAACGCCGTCGTGCCCCGTTGTGCTCGAATACGGCGTGGAGCCTTGCGAGTGACTTCTAAGGCGCCCAATCGAATTGTTATGTACCTGTAGATGGGTTGAAGGTATCATGGCAGACATCCTCCGCCCCCGATCAAAACCAACTCTTCCGGTTGCCATATCCGTCTCTCCCAATTCGTCGTCAAAAAAAAAAACGGCTGGCAGCATGCTTCTTCGGGGACTCTGGCCGGGGTGGGAGGCTCAATGACCCAAAGGACGTCTGTGAAAAGCTCAGGGCTTGATTCATGTTCCCACAGTTATCCTCTGCAATCCTGGATGATAGAGTTTCGTCTTGGTCTGGTCTCCCGCTGGCTTGCACGCCTCCATGCTGGTCAGTTGTCTCGTAAGGATGCTTCCGTTCATCGATCTCCTCGTCGAACATGTCGAAGTAGATGTAAGGAACGTTGCGAGCTGCGATCTCCATTTTCTTTTCCGCCTCGGACCCGGGTAGTTCTTGGTGTGCCTTTCGAAGGGAGTTTTTGATCATGCCCTCCAGCTTGTTAAGGTCCTGGAATAACCTCTCTTGAGAAATGTTGGTTCTGAAGCTGAGAGCACTAATAAATCGTCAATTTGAAGAAACCGAAGATCTTGTTCGGAACTAAAATGCTTACATGGTTACCAACTGCAAAGTCATCTGAATAGCCCAGTTTGAATTAAAGATCTTGACTTTGTAGTCTTGAATCTCTTCCTTGTGGATACTCAGGATGAAATAAAGGTTTGTTTTTCTGAGAAGTGTTGCAAGCGAATTGCCTTCGGCGTCGAAATGTACGCTGAGTTTTCGGAGAAACTGATCGAGACCAGCGATTTTGGACTTGCAGTCTGCTAAGGTGTCTCCAATCTGTCCCCATATGTTGTGATAAAAGTAAGAAAGTGACAGTACGTGTGTCTGACACTGCCTCACTGTCTTGTCCACGGACACAAGGAGTCCAGACAGCTTTTGGACCTCTTCGCAAGTCTCTGATAGTTTGATGTCCACATTCTTGACCTTTTTGGCCAGTCGAATCAACACCATAGCAGTCTGCAAAACGTCAGCAAGCATGAATCGAACAGCAAGCGGGTATTCCTATGGTCTGCCTCTCTTCGCAGACCAATGAACCGAAGGACATGGAGAAACCACTCACACTTCCACCAGCTCCTGCTAGTGACGCTGCAGTCGCAGCAATCGATATGGGGTCCATTTCAGATGTAATGAGGCATTGAAATGAACACTCCTCGTGAAAGCTCAGAGTCTGTCAAGAAGAAAGACACCATGCTTCTAGAAACGATCAGATATAAAGGATTCTGGAGAACGATGAGCTATTCTAGTGCTGGTATTGCAGCTATCTGAGAACATTCCAGATCAAGTTTAAGCATATTAGTCGGATCTTGGAATGGGTGGCTGGCAACGTTAACCTTTGGCGCCACTGGGCGCGTCATACCGCTGAGGCTGAAGCAGGAGCTGACAGCGGATTGGGACCACCAAAATATAGACCTGTCCGATTTGGGACACTTCAGACGTCTAGCACGATTGAACTAGAAGGCTTACTTGGTTTCAGACCCCGCGCCAGCACACCAAACGGTTGGATAATAGACTAAGTAAAGGAGATAGGCGTGACATGTCGAGGCCAATCTCTTTTGGTGCACCAACCACTCTTAGTCCCTTACTCCTGAGGTTGCTTTAGACTCGAAATAGTCGAACAGAAAGACGATAGTTGCTCCTTTTCCGGAAGGACAACCTTGCTTTTTCACAGCATACTAGTGTTGGTCGATGCTCAAGTACAACCGCCATGTATTCGACCACAATTCTATTGTTACACCGAAAGCAGCCACCACAGCCCCTGTAAACGTATAATTGACCGTTTAACATGCGCCTAACTGAGTTCTTGTCTCTCTGGCCCCCTTTTCTTCCGGCTCAATCAATTTGTTTCAGTCACCACTAAGGTAGTTCAACGCTCTTCACAACCACGAAAGAACCCCTGATGAGCCAAAATAGAGTTCACCCCTGGGAAAAGATGCAGCCACGCCAGATCTCCCGTAGATCTTAGGGGAGGGCGCTAAGCCCTAGGCTCTATGTAGCGCTCGGAAGATTGTTCCGGTCCATGAGAGGTAGCCTGTAGCATTCTCAAACGAATTTCGCGTTTCCAACACCCGACTCAACAACGTGGTTGGGACACGTGTTAACGGGCACATTCACGAGTTTTCTGTAGCTCTCCCAAATGATCAACGCCATTCAATTAACCCCGGGCCGTAAGACGTGTTATATGTAGGGATATAATCCAAGTATTTCTCGAGTATCCTTCCATCATTCTTGGCTTGCAAACTACTTGGTAGGTACTTTGATAAAGTATTCTTACGAGTGCATAATGCTCAAGATACGCAGTTATAAATACTTAACTAGTCGGATTTAGCAATCATGGACACGAAGTAATCTAAACTTCAAATAAGGAATATCACATAGACGGGGGAAAATGGGACTGTACAGGCTCGAGTGCAATGTAAGCATTAACTCATCCGCTGCATGGCATTCTGCAGCGAACTTTCACACCTTTATTCAATATTAATGCTAAGAAAGTGCTCTGATTTGCGCAGTAGACGTTTTCAATTCTTGGCCTCGAACTTTGTTGTCGGATTGTTGGTCCCTTAGCTTTTATAACCTCGCTTGATAACGCTCAACAATTTCGATCATTGCCTGGTGATGTTCACCGCTGGTGAGCAGCACCTTCTCGGTGAGCATGGAAGAAGAAGGTGAGGAACACCAAGAAGGTACACTAACTTCCCCATATTTCAAGCTCGGACACAGTGCATTCGTATCCGTACGAACACCTGCTGAGTCTAGCCACATTGCACGTGACCTGCGCCACAGCTCTCACCAGTGAGCGAAGCCCGTGCCACTCCATCTTACATCACCAGCCTCATCAGCCTCGCGGACGTCGCGCGTCAACCAGATCTCGAAGTCTCATCTAGAACCTCATCGTCGCAGATCGCAACAATGTCCACCAACGCCCCCGAAGCAAACGCAGAGCAGGCTCCGACCGCGCCCAACTCGCAAGAGGCTCCTGCCCCCGGCGCCGCTCCGGCTGGTGGCGCCCCGGCGGCAGCCCCAGCTGTTGCTGTTCCGGAGGCAGTCGCGCCTGGCCCCGAACCGAAGGCGATCACTCGTAAGGACATGTCTCTGCGCGAGTTCCTGACCAAGATGGACGACTACGCTCCCATTGTATGACTCCTCACCTCCCAGCCTCAACGACGCATATGAAGAAGCTAATTACGATGATCACAGATTCCTGATGCGGTTACAAACTACTACATGACCAAGGCCGGCCTCCCCCCTCCGCCGCAGACCGATCCCCGCCTCGCGCGCCTGCTCGCTCTGGCGACGCAAAAGTTCATCGCAGATATTGCCGCCGACGCGTACCAATACAGCCGCATCCGCGCGTCCAACTCCAACGCCAATAACCCCATGGGCAACCTCGGCGCCGCCGCCGGCTTCCCCATCCCCGGCCAGCCGACAGGCCCCGCTGGCGCAAAAGACCAGGGTCGCGGTGGCCCGTTGGGTATTCAGCGTCCCGGCTACGGTGGCGGCGGTCAAGGAGGCAGCCAGAACCGCACGGTATTGACGATGGAGGACCTCGGTATGGCCGTGGGCGAGTACGGTGTCAATGTCAAGAGGAGCGAGTTCTACCGGTAGAGGAGTGGGCTTCAGCAAAGGTTTCTTTCCGGACGGGTGTACACATATCAAGGCGTTGGATGGTTTGCTTCGGCGTCGAGGGGCCAGGGAACATGGCAAAATAATTTTACAGTTTCAGCGGGCAAGTCACGCACGACCAAGAAAGAATGATACAATAGAGCCCATTCGTATATGAAGCAGAGGGTCATCATCGGCACATGGCCTGGCATTTTGATGCTACAATGCATCGCTGGTATCTTGACAATGTTGTACAAATGTCGGTCGTCATTTTCCTCCTCTCGCCAGAACATCCCCGGCTCCTCAGCAAACGTCTTCTTACAATCTGGACCAGATGAAGGGCTTTCTCGTACTAGACAGGCGCGAATTAGTTCCTGCTTAACCCGTTTGCAATGTATATGTCACTCACGGCGCGAATTCTCCAAGCTTGTGTCCTACCATATCCTCCGTAATGACCACATCGAGGAAATATCTTCCATTGTAGACCTGGAACTTGAGGCCGACGAAGTTGGGCAGAATAGTGGCCGATCGAGCCTGCGTTCTGATGGGAGGGACCTTCTTGCCAGGTGCTGGGCGGACGATGGCGAGACTGTTCGCATCAAGGTTAGGATCGAGGGGTGTTGGCCGAGGGGTATCGCAAAGGGTTCTCTTACGGGACGATGTTCGGTCCTGGAGGCGCAGCCGTCAGTTCACCATTTCCACATCAATGCAAGATGATTGCGACTTACCCTTCCACACCGATCTCTTCAGGAGGGCCAACGTGGGTTGCATTTTGGCGGCTGATGACCCTGTCTTGGGTTGATGGCGCTGCTGCTCTTCGCGATTCAACGCCTTGCTGCGGCGCGCGGGAGGAACTTTCCGAGCTTCGAGAATTTGTCCGCGTCACGTGATGAGCCACCGTCGCGGTACAGCACCGCTGCCGCCCCCAACGGAGACCCACTTCAAGTGCCGTCCCTCGTGCTGCTTGGTTCAACACATGGGCCTGCAGATTGTCACCGAAATCAAAGTCGAACGTAACAACAGAAGTTTTAGTCGCATCACAAGTTCACCTGATGTTCATTGCATTTCCTCCTCATCGCTCAAATGGCCGAGCCACTGCGGGATAGCTGCAGCACACAATGCGCTGAATGGATACCTACCTACCCATCGTTTCAGACGGCCAGAGAACGCTGGACTCGGTCAACTTTGTTTCCTGTCACGAACTGATGAAACGACTCAATCATAGTTTGGACTTCACACAAGGCCCACCCTGCTCCCCTTTGGAATGCGCAAGCCGGCCAGCGGGCTCAAAAAGAGAAAATCGCCTGTGCTGGGCGCTCGCAGTCAGCCCAATATGGCATCTTCCCCTTGTCTCATATCCGTAAACCAACGTCATGGACAGGCAAGAGATCACATTGTCTCCTATTCACCACGAGCCGTCTCCCGACTTCTATATGGATGCCAATTATCTTGCAACCGTGCTAGCATCATCCTCCCGGCCTCGCGGCTCAGTCTGGGCCTCTATGTGCTCCCTCTTGATGATCAATGTGGGGAAAGTAGTCAAGCTGGCGATCCCTTAATTCCAGCCCACTATACCACGCGGAGGGAGATTCCCCGGCCATGTGAAACCAGCCCAACTTAATTCCCCCTTTGGACCAACATCAGTCCATCACTCAACTGAATCCTGTCGCCGGGAAACTCTGCCAAACATGTCATTGTCTGCGCCATATTTGCTTTTGTCAGGCCGTCACGGCACTTGGCTTGCTCAAATTTGCTCAAGTGCCGCTGCTGTCACTCCAACAAATTGCTCCGACGCGAGATATATGTACTCAGATGGTTACGCAGACAGACTGCATGTAATCTAACCCCGACGTGACTAGACCACCACGACCCGAGCAGCCGCAATCCTCGGCATTCTCGGCACCAATAACCACAACGTGACAAACCAGGAATGATGCAAGATCCAGAGGGAAAAGCGCCCTAGGAGGTCCAGGTCCCGAGATCTGCTCTTCCCTGCCGGGACTACCCCACACGGCACATCACCCATGCCAAGCAAGCTTAGCCGGAGGAGGCTCTCTCTCTCTCGTCTCTATGTTACAGGCACACTAGCCAGGTTCCCAAATTTTCCTGCAAATCGCGTGCCTTTTTGGTTCTATACATGGGACGGAGCAAGGGACTCCGTCACGATGGGCCCTGGACGAAGGCAGTCAGCCCCCAAAGTTCGAACCACACCCCCTAAAACTGTAAACGAGACGAAAAGAAGAGGGGAACGATGGGCCACGAGGGCAGCCGAGTATAAAGCCCACGGTGCCTCTGGGCTGATCTGGGGTGGTGGTCTTGGCTTTCTGGACCTCATCCGACCTTTACCTTCTTTTCTTAGTCTGAACCCCAATTTTTTGAGCTTCTTCCAAATTTCCATTCTTTCTTCGACATCATGAAGTTTTCCAACTTGGCTCTCGGAGCTGCGTCCGTCGCGTCGGTCCTGGCGGCCCCCGTCGACGGCTCTGCCAAGACGAAGCGTGCCGGCAAGTTCACCTTCACCGGTGTCAACGAGTCTGGTGGCGAGTTCGGCCAGGCCAACCTGCCTGGACAGCTGGGCAAGGACTACACATGGCCCAACAAGACGGCTATTGATGTGAGTATTTGTGGTGAACGGGGTAAAGCAGGAGGCTGACTGAGTAAGACCCTGAGGGCGGCTGGCCTCAACACCTTCCGTATTGGAACTATGATGTAAGTTTAAAAGATGGGGATGTGAAGTTCTCGTTTATTGACCTGTGACAGGGAGCGCATCATTCCTGACAAGTTGACGGGCACCATCAACGAGACCTACTTCTCTGGTCTTGAGGACGTAAGTGTTGCTCGTTGTCATTCAAACACCAGCGTAAGCTAACCCAGCCACAGCTCGTCAAGGACGTTACCTCAAAGTGAGCACCGAAAAGACTCTCGACCGAATCACAGCGAACTGACAATTCCAGGGGCTCCTACGCTGTCATCGATCCTCACAACTACGGCCGCTACTACGGCAACATCATCACCAGCAGCGCCGACTTTGGTGCCTGGTGGAAGACCGTTGCCGCTCGTTTCAAGGACAACGAAAAAGTCATCTTCGACACCAACAACGAGTACCACGACATGGACAACACGCTGGTCCACGACCTGAACCAGGCCGCCATCACCAACATCCGTGCGGCGGGTGCCACGACCCAGAACATCTGGATCGAGGGTAACTCGTACTCTGGTGCTTGGCACTGGATCGAGAGCGGCTCCGGCGACGCTCTCAAGAACCTGACTGATCCTTCTGATGCCACCGGCAAGAAGCTCTTCTACGAGATGCACCAGTACCTCGACACGGACGGCTCCGGCACCAACGAGGCTTGCGTCAGCACCACCATCGGTGCTGAGCGTCTCGCTGTTGCTACCAAGTGGCTCAAGGACAACAACAAGCAGGGTGTTCTCGGCGAGATTGGTGCCGGTGCCAACGATCAGTGTGTCACTGCCGTCAAGGGTGCCATCCAGCACCTTTCGGACAACTCGGACGTCTGGAAGGGCGCTCTCTGTAAGTATCCAACCTTCTGACCTCGTTTTTTCACGATTCTAACCTTGAGAAGGGTGGGCTGCCGGTCCTTGGTGGGCTGACTACATGTACTCTATGGAGCCTACAACTGGTAAGGCTTTCGTCACATACCTTCCGGTTCTCAAGACATTTGCTTGAGGCCGATCGCGATATTCGGAAGTGGGGCCGTATTCGGCCGGCAAAGACAGGGGCCGTACCCCGTGCCCCGTGCGCTCGATATGAATGGTTTATATGCATATGTACCATAGAAGCGCATAAGGTACTGGGCGCGTTCCCTCTGAATCAGTTTCAGTGGTAGATATTTTCTCAAGAGGGGCAAACCCCGTGTACATATCTGGAATATGAAGGCATCTTGCCATTGAAGTGCAACCACTTTGCCAACATGACACACAATTGAAGGGACCAAACAACGCCAAAGCAGGCAATTGCATGCATGACCAAATTTCAGCTGTGAAATGAGGCACGGTGGAAGCTGTCTTGAACAGGCAGGTGGGTGGGTATCTGACAGGATTCCCCACGTTGCAATCAATGAACGTGTCCTCATCGCGTCCCTGAACTTTGGATCCTGGGTCGCCTCACCAACATATGAAGACTGAGAACCGCGGTACAGGGACCGGAGTTTTGGAGATGGGGTGTGGCGTTGGTTCATCAGCCAGACGGACGATTCAAGCCACCGAGACACATGTCACGAAGACAAATGGGAGGCAACGGAAATTCTAGCCTAGCTCGCATGGCCCAAAGCCTGGCGTCTTTAGAGATCCATGGTTGTTGCATCGAATGCGCCTGCGGTTAACATAGTGTATTCTCCGTTTGTGTAGGCAACCAACATACCGCGCAACAAGAGGGGACATGAGCCTCACTGCAACCCCTGCAGCTAGGCACTTTATGTGACCAGAAGAAAGACGATGGTAGAAGGCTACAGAATCCCCAGCGCTGAAAATTGTGCAATTCGCAATTCGCCATCCCGCTGGACCCCGAACTCTGGGCCAGACCTACCTACCTACCTACCTAGCTGGGCACAGGTACCCTGAGCGGCCTCTCACCTCTGCAACCAAGCGCAAGCCGCGAATCGGACCGCGCTAAAAAAGCAGCCGGCCAGCAAGGCTCTCCACTAAAGCACCTCTCCACCTCCACCTAACCCAGCCGTTTCGACCACCTCACCCTCAGGGCTCTCTCTGCTGCCAGTACAAAAACTCGCAACCTCCACGTTCGCGCCTCTCGCATCCGACCTCATCCAACCAGCCACCCTCCTCCGTCTCTCTACATCAACCCTCGTTGCATCTGCAGAGGTCTCGGTTCACCTTCGTCCCTTTCGTCAATCCCAGGAGTCAATCGTCAACACCGCCAAAATGGTCAGCCCTCAGATGTGCGTTTGCCTGTCCCCTCCAAGGCCTCCCGCGCCGCGTCGCATGCAGACCCTGCGCGGAGGCAAAAAGGAAGCCATCACAGGATGCCAAAGCTAACAATGCCACAGCACCAACCTGATCATCATGCTCGGCATGGTCCAGGTCTCGCGCAAGGTCCCCTTCGATGACCCGAACGTCCTGAACATGTGCCGCGCCGGCTACATTGCCAGCAACGTCCTGATCGCCATCCTGTACCTCTACGTTCAGGCCCAGATCAACAAGAAGAAGGGTTCGTTGCCTCCCGTTTGCCGATGCCACTTTACAAACCACTGACACAGTTCCTTGACAGACCTCACCACCCTCAAGTACGTCGAGCCCGCCCCAATGGGCTCCTCTGAGGAGGGCAAGCTCGTCACCACCACCATCCACGCCTACGACTCGACCCAGCTCCGCCAGGCCTTCCGCTCCCAGGCCATGGGCATCGCCATGATGGCCTTCATGCACATCTACATGAAGTACACCAACCCCCTCCTCATCCAGTCCATCATCCCCCTCAAGTCCGCCCTCGAGAGCAACCTCGTCAAGATCCACGTCTTCGGCCAGCCCGCCTCCGGCGACCTCAAGCGTCCCTTCAAGGCCCCCGCCGGCATCATGCAGGGTCTGCAGTCCGGCCCCGCCCAGAGCGACAAGAAGGCCGTCGAGGCCGCCGAGCGTTCCGGCCGTGGTGGTGCCAAGGAGGAGTAAACTGGTTACTACAAGCGGAGGGGGAAAACTGTGTGTGTTGGGATACAGGGTACTTTTTGCGTTGGCGTAATGCGCTTGCTTTCGCCTGTTGCTGGGAATAGAGCCGCAAAACAGCTCACGGCATCCGTGTAGATGATAGTCCGAGATACTGCACATTAATCGCAACAATCCGTTGACCAGCCCTTCCTTTTCCTTTCACCCTGCCGTGTCTACCTAGGTCGTTTCTTTAGCGCATACGAGTGGCAACCGCAGCTGCCGTCGGTGAGCTCGGTCAGCGCGGAAACGGCACGTGCGTTCGCGCTTCGATTGGTGACATAATCGACCCTGAGAACTTGCCCCTCCAAGATTCACGTTTCCCATCTTCAACACCCGCGTCTCACCACCACCGTCGCACAGCAGAAGCTCCCAGATACCCGAACCCATTTCCTAATATTCTACTACCAAAAAAATGGAGCGACCCAAGACTCCTCCGGGGAATCCAAGGCCCGCCGTGCCTGCCGGAACACCCCCAACGCCAGCTGCAACTCGTCGCATGGTGCGCCGCCCTCTTACACCAATCTCCGTTGTCATTGTTGCCGCAAATATCACTAACTCCCAAACCAGGAAGAATCCCGTCTGAAATCAAAAGCCCTCCGCGACCGCCGCGAAGTCGAAGCACCCTCCGCCCCGGTCCCCACGACCTCGTCAGGCTTCATCGCAACAGACACAGTCCACATCACCAAGGCCGGCGCAGCAGCAGGCACCGGCGGCGGCGCAGGGACAAAACGCCCGCACTCGTCCATCTCGACGACGACAGCGCCCGAGACGAACCGCGATGCCCGCGACACCACCGCCCTGCGCCCGGCGCGCAACTTTGCCAAGTTCGTCGACTACAACATGTCCGCCATGACGGACACCAAAGGCGGTTTCCTCACGGCCGAGGACGACCCGCACAACACCGCCCTCGTGCCCAAGGTCAAACCGGGCGGGCCGCCGACGGAGGAGAAGCCGAAGGGTATGTCGAGCCAGGAGTGGGAGCGCCTGCAGCTGCTCCGGAAACTGCGCAGGCAAAAGGCTGGGCCATTCGAGCCCGGGCTAAGCGTCCTCGCCGACGACGCCACGCGGAAAAAGTGCCGCGAGTGCTCGTCGGTTGAGATCGACTGGGTGTGGGACGAGGTGTTTGGGATACAGGTCTGCCACGCCTGCAAGGAGTCCATCCCGGACAAGTACTCCCTCCTCACCAAGACGGAGTGCAAAGAGGACTACCTCCTGACGGACGAGGAGCTCAAGGACGCGGACCTGCTGCCGCACCTGTCGAGGCCGAACCCGCACAAGTCGCACTGGCACGACATGATGCTGTTCCTGCGCTTCCAGGTGGAAGAGTACGCCTTCAACACGAAGTGGGGGTCGGCGGAGAAGCTGGACGCCGAGTTCGAGAAGCGGGAGGCGGACAAGAAGCGGCGGAAAGAGGCGAAGTTCCGGGACAAGCTGAATGACTTGAAGAGGAAAACGAGGACGGAGGCCATCCGGCGACAGCAAGCCACGCAAGCAGCCGGCGCCGGACCGAGGAAGTTTGGCGATTCCGTTGGTGGCGGGAAACACGTTCACGAATGGGGACGGGCGGTTGAGAACGAGGACGGGATGACGGTGAAAAAATGCAACGGCTGCGGGATGGAGGTTGAGGAGCTAGAGTTCTAGCACCTTGGCTCTGGATTCAAGCCTTTTTTTTCTTCTTCACAGCCAGTCTACCATAGCCAATCAATACCCAGTCAATCATCTTCTCATTTATGGTAATTATATGTACGTCCCAACGATCAATCAAAAAAAAAAGTCACGACAGGCATAGCGGAGGGTATCGACAGTTATAATGAACAATGCCCCAGTACAATATTACAACAGGACGGCTGGCACCAGTCACGCCCGTATCCTGTCCCCGTGCTTCTCAAAGGCGCCCCAGCCCACTGCCGGCCGCCCAGAGCTCACTCGTTTCCTCATGCTAAACGTCCTCGTTCCCAATCATCCCATTCGTCTGTCTTTCTTGCCAGGGTCTTGCATCAGAAGTCAAGCTCCGAGAACATCCGCATCCGCATCCGACCCAAAGATAACGACGCCATTCAACGGACGCTATGCTGCTGTATATTTTTCTCCGTTTCTTCGTATACGCCGTCTACCGTGCAAACACCTTCACAACACCATCGCCGCCACCGCTGACAACCCACTTGCCGTCCTGGCTCCAGACGACGGAGCAAACTCCCTCGCCACGCATGATGCGGTGGCTCGTAATCTCCTGCGTGCAGGATCGCTTCTCAAGACTCCAGAACCGCAGGGAGGCGTCGTGGCCGGCGCTGATGAGCTCACGGCCATCTGGACTGAGAGAAAGGCTCGAGATCGATGCAGGGTGAGCGAGCATGTTGTACGTACATTGCCCTGACTTCATTAGCAAGTAGCCTTCTTCACAGGATCCGCCAGGACTTACCGCTGTTTGCATCGAAGAATCGCACGAACCGATCTTCGTGTCCAGAGATGATGACGCCCTCGACGCCAGATCCCGCCATCGACCTGCCGCCTCCCGTAGGTCCGCCACCAGCACCACTGTCCTCTTCAGACATGCCGCTCTGGGGCTGCTCCAGGCCGACAGTGGTTGCCACAACAGCATTGACGCTCGTGTTGACCGTTCCGTCGTACGTCTCCAAGCTATCCATGGTTCCCGTCTGTTCACCTGTCCTAGTGTCGTAAACAAGAATTGCCGCGTCAGAGTAAGAAACGACGAAAGATTCGCCATTGGGGCCAAGGGGTGTGATGCAAGTCGGGGTACCCGTGGCTCCCTCGGGTCTCTTGATGTTGTGTACCATAGTGTGGTTAAATGGGGAGTTGGTAGCCATGTTGGGCTGCGGAGTGCTCGAGAAAGCGCTGCCAGAGCTCATGGAATTGCCGCGAACACGACCTCTGCTACCCGTAGGCCCAGCTCTGTTCGTGCCTGGCTGAGGACTAGTCAGCTGAGGCGGTGCGCTGACCGCCCAGAGACGGACAGTTCCATCCGCACCTCCAGACACCAGCATGATGCGATCAGGACTACCGTATTGGTTGTTCTGTCCAAAGACTGAGCCTAGAGTCGTAGGCAACACGCACAAGGCCCATACGGCATCAGTGTGTCCCTCGAGAGTCGCCTTCGGGTCGACCCTGCCACGCTCCCAGACTCTGATGGTGGCGTCTTGGCCACCAGAGAAGATCCAGCCATCACCTTGGGCGCGCCCGCCAGTCGAGAAGTTGGGGGATGGAGACCAGGATGTCAGACAGAGGACCGCCCCGTTGTGACCACGGTGAGAAAAGTTGGCTGTTACATCGAGGTCAGAGGCGGCGTTGGTTTGGCCATGGCCGTCGACGCGGGGGATGTGGAAACGCTTGATCATGCCGTCGTCGCCTGCGGTGCAGATTTCAGGCTCACCAGGACTGCCGCCGCCGGAGAAGATGACCGTTCGCACGGTGTCGAGATGGCCTCGCAGACCGAAACGCAGCTTGAAGTTGCCCGTCTCCGCCTTCTGAGCGGCTGCGTTCAACGAAAGTTCGTGATCGGCACTGCGCCTCCTTGACATAGAGCCTTTGCGGCGATGGGATGCTGGCCCGCGGTTAGGCGACTTGGGAAGGTTATCTGCCGTAGGAAAAGCGTCCGTATCAGGTCGGTTGGTCAGTTGCTGTAGGGGTTGCGATGAATTTGACTCGGGGAACGCGCCCTCGGGGAACTCCCATCCGTCGGTCTCAGGGGCAGGTCGGCTAGTTTGCTGAGGCTCGTCTGTTGGTTCAACACTATTGACCGACTCAACGGCGTGGCTAGGCCGCTGCTGCAGGTTGTCGTCCAGCATACGGGCAGTCACGGACATGGGCTGCGGCCACTCGTTTCCGGCTGCGTACATGACGGGAGGAGCAGGCTCGGGGTTCGGAGGCGGCATTTGTTGCGGCGGCTGTTCGGCCGGCCTCATGGGGAGGCTCGTCGGCTGGCTTCTTTGCATAGGGGGCGCGTGATTAGGGGCGGGGGGTGGTCGATTGGCCTCGCGGACATGGTTCTGCGGCACGAGGGAAGAAGAAGCGAATGGGAAGGGCGGCTCCTGGAAGGGCTTGCCACCGGGAACACCGAAAGGCTCGCCCTCACGAAGATCTTCAAGAAGCGGCAGCGGCGGCGATTCGCGAGGAGGCAAAGGGTTGGCCGGAGTAATCATCAGGTAGGTGAATTCTGCTTGGCACTGATCCAGGAACGACTTGAGGTCGGCGCGCTGCGACTCGTCATCGCCCTTCTCGACATCGATTTCGTTGCCGTCGGCGTTGGTGGGCTTCTTGTTCGAGGCTGCGAGCACCTGTAAGCAAGTCTTTGATCCATATTGCGCATCCCGAACTCACGTCGAAGCTTCTCCTGGATCATGGCGGCACGATCCTTCTCGGCCTTTGCAGCTTCCTCGGCTTTGGATCCTCCCTTGAGCTGCGCGGACTGATCCTTGACCTTCTTCTCGAGAATTGTGACGTATTTCTTGAGGGCCTTTTGGGTGGCATCGGCCCGTCGTGCCTGGCCTTCGAGGGCGGCTATCCTGGCCTTCATCTCCTGGCGCTCAATCTCCCACGCATTCCTGTCGCGTTCGTGACGGTGCCATTCGGTTTGGAGGAAGCGCATGACGCCTGTTTGAGGGTTGTGGTCAGCGGAGGCATGCTCTCAACTCAGTGCCTAGGTAGGCCGGTGATGATAACGTACCCTGTAGCGTATACTCGGTCGCATGAGGCTGGCCAGAGCCGTTGCCCTGCATGGCGCCGCCCATCTCGTTTCCTCCAGGCCCCATGCCGTTTCCCATGTTCGTCCCCATGCCCGAGACCACCTGCCAGCTCATACGCGCGCAAGGGAAACTGGTCCCCAGCTAGCAGCTCAGCACTGCCGGCAGATGTCGAGGTGGAAGAGTGTTTGATGGGTGTGGGTGGTGATGGAGCTCGATCGAGGTCCTTCTTTGCTGGGCTCCCGCTGTTGCGGCCGCGCCTTTGATGTGCAAAGAAATAGAGACAGAGAAAGTGGTGATGTGTTGTCTATGGCATCTGCCGGGCGGGAAATGAACGGCGGCAACTGGTTGGGGTGTCGATACTTGCGTGGGCCCGGTCGGCCGTCGTCGTCGTTCGTTCCTTCGTGTCGGCGTGTCGTCGTTGGCGAGTTCGTCAATTCCAAACCCCCCAAACCTGGCAGGATGGATGGTGGTTGAGAACCTGAGGTGGGTGTGGTGGCAGTCGAGTCGGAGCTGCGGCCCCCCTGGTCAATTGGAGCTTTCCGCTGTCCTGCTCCTGTCGCGTCGGTCAGGTCCAGTAGGAAGTATCTAGGTACCACCTCAGTCACCTAGTCAGTGGAGGGCTCTTGACACTGAACACTCTGCTCCACGCAATTGGCCCGGTGCTGTTGGGGGTTCTGAGGATCGTGGCAGACGTCGTGGGATCGCAGCTGCTCGCTTCAGATCGAGTCGAACGAAGAAAAGCACACGGCCAAGGAAGAGGTCACACCAAGGAGGAAGCTATGCGCGGGAATGGGTGGCCGCAGAGATTTCGTCGATAAGTCGCGTTTTGGTGGCTTTTTCGCAGCGACAGACACAAGCAAGAGAGACAGGCAGGGCTGAGGTACCGTCGGGTACCTTAGGTAGGTGGTCACTCCCGTCCAAAGTCAGGTCAGCGCTGTCACGCTGTACAACTGCACTGCACTGGCTGCCCTGCACTGCACTGTCCGTTTGTGACTGAGCTCCCCCAACCTGCGTTACCGCCAATTTTTGGCCCAATCAGACGGAATTTGCTCAATACTCACACCCTCAGGCATCAACATGAGCAAGGTTCCACCCTCTATTCAGGGGCACAGGCCACATTGCCTGAAGATTAGCTAATGCGTCCATCTCCCTTATCTCTTATCGCGGCATTTGTGCAGCGTTGCATATCTTACCTACAGTACCTAGGTATGTGGACATTGTGCAGACCGTTGTGCATCATCCAAGAACCCAAATAGCCACAACACAAGGCACCGAGTAAGCTTCGCACTTGTTCATATCAACTGAAATCGTTCCTATCTAAGACGGCTATTCCCCCTGAATGGAACATCCAAACCCAAGAATAGTCATGGGCTGGCGTCCAAACGCACCCCCCTAATCTACACCCAAGCCATCTGACGACACTTATTACAACTAAGGAAAAAAAGAGAAAGAAAGGAAAATTGGACTTTTATCCGCCCGGCCAGAGATCGATCAAAGCCCAAGCGACTCCGTTCGCATGCCCATATCACGCCGCCCGACGAAACGCAACTCAATGAAACCAACCCCATTCTCCAAAGCCAAGCAGGGAAACGCGGCCACGAATGCACTCACTGCCCGACTGCCCTGCTTCTGGCATCATGTCTGCCGCCATCCCAAGCCCTATCCCCCCAACAATGTCGGCCCCGCATAGCAGCGAAGCCATCCTGCAGTGTATGATGTCGAAATGTCCTATGTACTTGATATCGTCATGTCGTCAAAGGCTCAATGCCAGAAATATGTCATCCTCCATCCCTTTAAGCGTAGTGAGGCTCGTCTTGGCAAGCGTCCATGACGCGCTTGGCGTTGTTGATGATCTGCGACAGGTTCTTGAGCACCGGGTCGTTGCCGGCACTACTGCTGATGCGAACGAAGAGCTGCTCCACACGAGCCACCAGCATACCCATAATCTTAGGTGTAACTGCGCGGGCATCCTCATCCTGGATAATCGTTAGCATTCGCGAGACTAGAAAGGTACCGCGGGTTGATGCTTACCATGTTGCCAAGAGATACCTGCAGGCTGTGAACAACCATCTCGAGCCAGGCAATTCTCTCACGGGTGCATGACTCAAGGTTCAAGCTGACGGTGGCAGTCACCGTCAAGAGAACCAAGTGAGGCAAGTTGCGGACAAACTCGGGACTATACTTCGACATGTACTTCTCAAACACCTCCTGCTCGCGGCCAGACTGCATCCAGCGGACAACAGCCTCCTCAGCTCTGCCTTCCTTCATTGACTGGTTGACAACAGCAATGCGAGCCTGCAGGTCCGCGTCATATCCAGAATCAGGCTTCGCAACAGTCAAGGCCTGCGAGTGACCGTAGCCCATGGACTGGTGCGAGGCGCGGTCGGGGCTTTGGACGTTGCTGTAGACCTGGCTTTGAGCTTGGCTATGAGCTTGGCTGTGGGCCTGGCTTGGAACCTGGCTAACGACAGATGGAGCGTACGAGGGAGCGGCGTGGTGATGGGGCACCTGCGCCTGCTGCTGGGCCTGCTGCTGCTGGGCCTGCTGTTGCTGTTGCTGTTGCTGCTGGGCCTGGGCCTGAGCGCGAATGATCTGCTGCTGAGATACGATGTGCTGCTGGAGCTTGACAAACTCGTTCTGGTACTGTTCCTGAGTAGCCGCCATGCTGGAGACCGTGCCCATGAGCTGAGTGACCACGTTGGTGAGCTGGTCAATCTTCTTAGTCTCGGCAAGGCGCTGGGCGTTGATGGCCTCCATCTCGGTGCGGTGCTGCTTCTGAAGCTCGCCAGCGACGCGCTGGCAAGCCTGGACAGCCATGTTGGTGAAGGACGGGCCGAGGCGGGCGGTCAACGTGTTGACAACCTCCTGCTGAACATTGGCTGCGACGGTCGATCCGACCCTGTCAGAGATGGCCTTCACAAAGTCGCCGTTCTGCAGCGCGTGCTGGGTCGCGGAAGGAAGGGCCTTGTGAATCTCCTTCTGAACAGAGTGGGAGACCTGAGCATTCATGCTCTTGGAGAATTGGTCAGATACCGCCTTGGAGGCGACATCGGAAATGGCAGGAATGACGGCAGTGCTGAACTGCTCGTTGATGAGAGCGTGGAGCACCTTCTGGGTGTTCTCGTTCAGGACGTCAGACACCATGTTGAGGAGTTGACTCTGGCGCTCGGTGAAGTCAGCTTCGCGAGCACGAAGGCCATCCTCAATGCGGTTGTGCAGGGTCTTGAACGAGGTGTTGAGAAGACCGTTGAGACTGTTCTGCAGACGAGACTCCATGCTGCTGATTGCAGATTCAACCGACTCTTGCGTGATGGCGTTGGAAGATTGCTGCTGCTTGTCCTTCGAGTTGTTGTTGGAAGAACCGACGCGAGGAGATCCGTTGGATTGCGGGTCTGTAGAGGCGGCAGCAGCAGCAGCCGCGGCGGCGGCAGCGGCCTTCTTCTTACGGCTCTTGCGTTCCTGCTTCTCTTCCTTCACAGGCGGCACAGGAGCCGGCGTCTCCTCGTCCTTGGCCTCGGCCTTCGCGATCTTGACTGGGGTAACGGATTCGGGGCCGCGGCGGGGGGTACCATCGTCCTGGGAAGGCGTGGTCTGGAGCAGAGATTCCTTGGCAATGTTACGGGCCGAAGGATGACCACCGTCGTTGTTCTGGTGGGAAGGCTCGGCGGGCTGAGCGGCAGGAGGCTTAAGCTTGGAGATGGTGACAACACCGGCTTCAACAGCATCAACGGGAGCCAGGACCTTGTTGTCTTTGGACCATCCGAGTTCAGCCTGCTTGATGAGAAGGCAGGCAACACCCTTGGAGTGCATGGCGTAGAGCTCGAAAAGAGTCGGCTCGTCGGTCTCTTGGCTCATGGCAGGGTTGCACAAAATGTCGAGACTGCGAAGAATGCCCCGGTTCGCAAACGAGTACTCACGCACGCCACTAATAACAGCAGTAGAGTCGGGTTGCGGGATGGAGGCATCCTGGGCCACCAGGCGCTGAATGTACTCAACCTGCGACACGCTCTTGAGGTTGTACTTAGGAGCCGAAAGATGCGCAAAGTAGATCGAGTTGCGGGTCGGATGGCCAATGACCAGCATGCCAGTGGGAGGGTGGTACATGACACTGCAGACAGCGTCTGACTCCTTGCTGTGCGGCAGGTTGAACTCCTGGACCGGCTTACCGAGAGCAAGATCCCAAAGCTGCAGGGTGTGGTTCTGCTTCATGCCGATGATCATGTAACGCAGGGCGCAACGCTTCTGGTAAGGGCGGAGCTTATCGACCAAGAGAACCGAGGTAGGCCACGCCTTCTCACCCTCAGGAGTGCTAGTCAGAGTCATGAGAGGCTCCTTGATCTCGAGCGAGGTATGCGCGGGCAAGGGCCAACGCGCGTCGCTACCCTCCTCGGCGGCAGTGAGGTCGCGAACGTCCCAGAACTTGACGCGGCCAGACTTGTCAAGAGACACTATCACGCTGTCATCCTGACTGAACGTGAAGTCTTTACCGGCCTTACCGGTATTGATCTTCAACGAGCATTGCTTAGCCAGCTTCTCTGTGTCGACGACGCGGTCATGACCAGGCTTGAAGAGGTTGTTCTGCATGATGTAGGTGGGCCAGATGATGTTGATCGACTTGCCGCGACCAACAGCGAAGAACTCAGGGTGGATGGTCGAGGTGCGGGCGCGGGTCTTGAGGACACCACCAGGGGCATCACCACCTTCGTGGGAAGCCATGGGGGGAAGAGCAAAGCCATACTGCTCGGGGTGAGCGTCTTCAATGTGGTCCTTCTCGCCACTCTTGATCTGAACCCAGTAGACCGTGCCGCTAATGCCAGTACCGATGATGGCCTCGCGGTGAGTGCCACTGTGGTCAGCGGGCGTAACCGACATGGCGACGTTGAAGATGCGATCCTTGGTGTCGGTAAAGATCTTTGCATCCTTGCCGTCGTCCTGTCGGATGACACGGAGACCTCCGGCCTTGGACATACCGTAGGCCATGTAGCTCTCCGTCGCGGTGTACAGGTTGCGATCGATCTGGTCGAATTCCTTCTTGAGACGAGCAATGTCCATGATGGCCTCGTCGCGGAACTGGGGACGGGGCTCGGTGGCACCATCCTGCAGGCCAATTGAGATCCAAGGCTTCATGGGGAAGTTGAAAACCTTGACGGGCGAGGGAGTTTCCTCCTCAATCACCACAATCTCATCCTGGTCGGCGCTCTCCCAGCTGTCGGCGACGGCGTGCGCAGCAGCCTCCTCGACAATCTCGCGAACCTCTTCGGCGACCTCGGCAGAGACGACTTTCTCGAGGAGATGTCTGTTCTCCTCGCGGTCCAGCTCCTTCTTGATGGCCTGGGCAGCATGGTGGGCGCTCGCTTCGAACTCTCTCTCAGTCCGGGCGGTGTCCATGTCTTCCAGATCCTGCAGGTACTCGGGCCGCGACTGCTCTTCCTCAGCGCGGGCCAGAGCCTGCTGAGCCTCGAAATCCGCCTGCTCGGCGATGTCGTGAACAGCTTCCGACACGGTCTCTTTGTTCTTCTCCGCGGCGGGAATGCTTGCAAACGAGGCAGTTGAGCCGGGGGTGGGGTTAGCAAGTTTATCGGCGGGGGAAGAACCGTGGCCAAGGTTGTGGCGGGCACGCTCGGGGGAGGCGAGAGGGCTGCGCTCGTTGTTGATACGCTTGGATTCGCTTCCGTGATGAGAGCTCGGAGAGTCGTGGGTCTTTTTCAGGATCTGGAAAGCCGGGCCTGCAGGTGACTGGCCAGCAGAATGAGGTGGGGCGATACCCGAGATGGAACCAGACTTGGGGGTGCGGTTCTGTGGCGAAGTGATGTGAGGCTCATCGAAGCTGCTGCTGGCATTGTTGTAGCCATATTGCTGCTGCTGGTGTTGAGGCTGCTGCTGCTGCGAGTGAACAGGCGGCAGATTGGCCTCCTGCGTCGAAGGATAGGAATAGGTGCTGAAGTTGCCACTGGATTGGGCGTAGGTGTTGGGGTCGTATTCGAAGGAGGAATTTGAGGGCAGGTGCGACAGGCTGGGGGGAGCTTGTCCAGCCTCGGCGAGGACTCTCTGGAGAATGTTTTCACCGCCTTGAGGCAGAGGAGAACGAGTCGACTCGATCAAGAGCATGTCGTTCTGGCTAGGCTTGGGGCGGTTCAGCAGATTCAGCAGGTAGGCGCGGGTGTCATCGGGGGGCGATGCGGCGGCGCCGAAGTTCGCGAAGGAGCCGTTCTGGGAAGGCTCCGGTCGCGATTCTTCGCCATCGTGCGCTCCTTTCATCAGAGCGGCGAGCAGACCGGTCGGGTCGGCGGGGGCGCGAGCCGGTGCAACGATCTGGGTCGGGATGGACGAAGGCATCGTCTGCTGTTGCAGCTGCTGGTGGTGCTGCTGAGGCGACTGCTGGTACTGATCCGGCTGATGCTGGTGCTGGATCTGCTGAGACTGCTGGGAAGACTGCGATGCATGCTGCTGATGCTGCTGGTAGCTCGGAGGGTCCTGGCGAGGCTGAGGCTGCGACTGCGACTGTGACTGCGAAGCTTGGCCACCACCTCCGGCACCACTGAACTTGAGCAAGTTCAACAAGTTGGTGGTGCGATCGCCGTTTGAAGGCGCGCTGCCGCCGGGGGGCGTCGGAGCCGGGGGCATGGGCGACACCATGATGGCGTCTGGGGGGGGAAGGGAGGGAAGGGATTATTCGACGAGGGAAACGAGGGACAATTGACGCGGTGACCCTTCCGTCGTGACGCTGAATTGATGGTGGTTGATTGGAGATGTAGAGAAAGTTGAAGGGGATGGAGAGAAGGAAGGCGAAAAAGAGGATCTGAAAATAATTTTGGGACGGGATCGATGACTTGGGAGGCTGGAATCTCAGCCCAACCTAACACAACCCTGTAGCGCCAGCGAAGGTGGTGCAGGGGGGTGACGTGGTTGAATTGAATGGGAGAGACCTGCCGCAGGTGCAGGTGCAGGTTGCCCAGGTCAGTGTCAGTCGGTGTCGGTGTCGGGTAGGTGCGTGTGGTGGTGCGGAGGGAAGGAAGGGCCGATGGGGAGCACCTCAGGGCAGCAGCTTCCACGGGGTTTAGCTTTGGCAGGGCAGCTTTGGCGTGTGGATTGGCGCGTCCGCGTGCTGAAGAGAGGGCCGTTCAGTGGGTGGTGCAGCACTGGTGCGGATTTAGGATTTGGGGGGGGGGGGGGGGGGGGGGGGGGGAAGCGATGGGAGGAGGTTCCTGGACCAGGGCAATGGAGCTCAGGCACGCTGGGGGGCTGCTGCTCCTGGTGCTGCTGAAGCTGCTGAAGGTTGATGAAGCTCCTACTCCAGTACCTAGGTAGGTACGGATACCTCCCGGTCGCCGGAGAAATGCAGAGGTGCCTGGTGATGCCTGGCCATAGCTCATTGGCCCGGGCGCGCCTCAGGTAAGCAACGAGCACCTTCTGTGTTGGTTGGCCAGGGACACTGGACACTGGACACTGCTTGGAGTGGAGATGGTGGATGCTGGCAGAGAGACGTGGACCGTGCATCTGCTCCAGTGCAGTGTCGTGGTGCAGAGCAAGGGCCCCCCACTTCGAGACTTCCATTTTCTGCCCGTTTGCAGAATCCGAACATCACAGTGTCCAGTGTCCTGGTCGTCGTGTCTGACATAAGCAAGTCTCCGGTGGGCTGGCTACCTGGTGCTGGTCCAAGAACAACCGCAGCGCAGCACAGCACAGCGCAACGCAACCGCACGCATACAGCCGAGTCCATGAACGCTCGTACTTTGCTCCCCTCTGCCTTACATTCCACCAGCTGTTGACGGCGTCGCTACAAGGCAACCGGCCATTGTCTGACACACACGCAAACACTTTTTCGCTCTGCCCACGGTTGCGATCGGCTGGCATCCGTGATATTCCCCTCCAGCCTGTCGAAACCCACGAGACTCCGTTCGGCACGATACCGCAAACCACGGCACGAGGACCAGGGCGCAGTCCCTTTGCCATTCGGACGTCACTCACATATCCTCCTCATCGAGAGTTTGCGCCCTTCTGAGTCGCCGCTCCCCCGTCCCGTCCTGCTCTGAGGATTGCCGGCCGGAGAAACCCAGCGAAACAATCCCGTCAAGGGAACACAACCCACCACCCTCTTCTACGTCACCACCTCAACCCTCCAATATGTTCTGCTTGCGAAGGTAAACCATCCATATCTACCCCGTCGCAAAGTAATGTCTGCTAACAGCGCAATTCAGCTGGCTCCCGCTCCTCTTCATCCCGACCAACGCCTCTCCCGCTTTCATCTTCCTCTTCTTCATCTGCACCTACTTCCTCAACCGACCCTGCGTCTACTGCAGCTTCCTGCTCCTCATCCTCTTCCTCACCTCGTGTAACTGGTCCGACCGTTGCTTCTTCGACTTCAGCAGCAACTGGTTCCAACCCCGCCCGCCGACCTCCCTCTCCACCTCCCCGATACCCGACATCGATCCGAACGCGAGCTTCAATGCCACTGTCGTTGAGGTGATCAACTCGACTGCCAGTGCCCTGGCCGGTGCTGCTGCCGAAGAGCTGGCACGTCAAAGACAGGAGTGGACCGGCTTGGGCATCGAGTGGCTGCGCAGTCTCCTGGGACGGAGGGAATGGCGGGTCGAGTGTCTAGACATCAACATCCGACTGTAAGCGTGAGAACAGCAAGAGGGGTAGAGTGCGTGCAAAGACTTATGAGTTTCAATGAGTTCGCGCGTTTGAGGGCAATGCCACGGCCGTAATGAGGCGGCCTAAAACAAATGTGCAATACCAGGCGGGTTTCGGATGCATACTACGGCGTTGTCAAGGTGCGTGTATTCTTTTTGTACTGGATAGAGCAGAGTGAAAGGTATGCTCGGGCATGTTTCCTCGGTATCGCTGTCGAGCCAGTGTTATCATCGTCCGAGTACACTTATGGCTCGAATGTATAAACAACAGGTCTTTGGATCATTGGCCGAGTATGGCTCCTATGGGCGAGCCCACGGGCAGCTGCAAAGGCTTTGTCGCAAATACAAGCAGGTTTTATACTATACCCGATGTGCTTCATAATCGAGTGGTCTTCCTCTCGCCGTGTACAATGCTTGTGTCTGCTTACCGCAGCAGACCTTCTGACCGCGCGCCTCCCGACTTTACGACTTTCAAAGGTTTGACGCCGGTAGTGCAAACGAGTATGGTCTTCAAACTAGTCTTCATATTGCCTTCCTCTCGTCCTTTAGTGTGAGATGGTACTAGTCAAGGTGCCAGTGCGGCATGTATGAATAGTACCCACGTACCAGGTGAACTTGATGTAAGGTATTACTCTGGGCGGAGGTTGCTCCGTAACTTCGAGATCACATCGGGTTGACCAGGCCAGACGGTGCAGTGAAATGGGAGCAAAAGATCTTCCTGCGTGGCTCTGGCAGCTTCTCTACAGACCCAGCGTAGAAACTTGGTTACATTGCCGAAGGGCTCTTGGCCGTCCTCCGCCATATCCTAGCCCAGGTATCTCGTCACCATGTATATCTCACGAAGAGCGAGTTCTCAACTGTGTGGGTTTCTACGCCATCCCTCCATATTGCCTACACAAGTACAACATCTCACATGGCATCTTCATCGCAAACATTGTGCTAAAGTGCTATTATATTGAAGTCATGCAAAAATGGGAATTCCGCGTCATCTTGGCTTCTCTTCTTCAACGTATTTTACCTTGAGTACATCCGTAACTAAACTATACTGAACCGATGGCTTTGATAACCGTGGATTATAGCTGTAGCTGATATGAAATGGATCGCAGTGGGGATCCATGTGAAATGTTGTCTTTATAAACCCATACATACTTACCCAAAAAAAAAACTCAAGCCAATTCGGAAAGAGCAATCAAATCTTGTATCGTCTCCAAAACCAGAATATTTCGATCTCCTTGGAAGGTGTAAGAAGAACAAAGTCTAAACATGGACAAAATCATCATGATAGGCATATCAATAACACATAATATGCTGAACTAGAAGTCGAAATCTGAGGTCATGGTTCTGCAGCCAAAGCGCCCCATGACAAGTTCATGATGTTCGACATCCGTTCAAGGCAAGGCCATCACATTCTCGCCGTGGCCAGCCCTTCGAATCACGTTGCCATGTATCCATTCAAGGTTAAGATACTGGGTCTCAAAGGGTCTTCCCAGACCCATTCTGATGCCGATATTCCGACAAGCTCGCGATCCCAGACATGGCCGCTGCAGGGGAAACAAGCTTCTGGAGACACGTCGCTTGCGTCTCCGCTCACGTGGGCTGTGCCGATACGCCGCGCAAACCCTCGCATGAAGACGAAGAGGGTCCTAAATCAGCCTCATTGACGACACGCCGAACCAAGATGACGGAAGAGGGGCTGAGGCCTGGAACAAGCCGGCCGGCACTTGACACAGAGAGACATCAAGTTCGGCACTCAATTAAAGTTTGGCCTCGTTCCCGCGACAGGAAGTGTCCCCCGTCCAGCCCCCGGCGTCTAGCCCGGCGCGGCATATCCTCTATGAGCTTGGAGGCCGGATAGCATGCCCCTGTCCGCGAATTCTCATCACGGCCGTGGCGGTGACGAAGGAGCGGAATCGCATCAGACCCACTCGACATGCCCGGGTGCGGAATCGAGGCGATGCGGCCGCTGCGGCGGCTGTGCCCGAACCCCGGAGCAGTCATCCCAGCCAGCCCTGCCCACATTACGGGCACACGAGCGTAACCGTAACGGGAACACCGGGCAATTAATATCGAACTGCGGATCTTCGCGGTGGTCAATTTTTGTTTAATACCGCGATGGTGATGCAATCGGGTTGTGGCGTCAAAGACCCGGGAGGTGGTGTAAACGTTTGACAGCGCTTGCGATACGTGCGCACCGGGCCTTGATTACCATGTTTGTCATGATTCGGGCCAGTGACGAGGAAGCCACGAAGCTTGTTCGCCCTGCTTAACCACTTTGATTGTGGCTGCCACGATCAGGCCATGCGTGAACGAATGCGTACACTCGACCAGTGCACTGGACCAAGAACGGTCTCGACGACAACGTGACAGAACCATCTTCGGGCTTCTACCAATTGTCTCGCTACGGGATATAGCTGTGCTTGGCGGAGCTAGCCTTCGCAATGACCAGGTTGAGCAAGAGATGGAAATGTTTTGGGGATGATGGCCTTCTCTTTCCCCTCCAAGGTGTGGTGAATTGAGAACGTTTAACTACCCCGGTTCTTGGAGACCACGGGCAGAGCCACGAGGACATCAACGCTTCCGGCGAATGTCTCGCGATGCACTTCCCGCAACTCGGTTCAGCCAACCACGAACTCATGGCTCTATCCTTATTTCAGTGCACTGTGATCTGGTTCTCCTCCAAAGGTCATAATAATCCTGAACCTTTGACGACTGATGGAAAATCGTCAGATGGCGTCTGAAGGAAGGTCCAGACACGGCTCTGTTTTCATCAGGCAGCCTATGATAGATGGCTGGCTGAAGGAATTAAAACAACTCCTTCAGAGGAAAGAGATATCACAGTCCTAAATGGATGCTTGCAGAAGACAATAAAGTCGTCTTTTGCTGGCCGTGGTTTAACCGCTGCCATTGGCCCTGTTCGGATCCAAACCCCGAAAGCCATGGGCCAGCCAAAGACAGTATGGAGCATTCTTGGCCAGAAATGACTGCATCTCGAAGGATTCCGCGACGGTCGTTGAGACATTCCACTTTACGCCCGACGGTCAATATGCATCAGTCGTTATGGCTGTATCCGAACATCAGAGTCGATGCACGACTTGAGCCGGGACAGCGGCAAGAAGCCAAGACAATGCCAATCTCCAGCCGCCAACCACACTGTTTCCCCAGCCTTTCCTCGCGAAAGGAAGGCCAACACGCGACAAGGCGATCATGTCGATAAGGTGCGATGAGCGGGGTGAAGAGGTTGCCCAGCAGGCTGCAGCTTTTGAGTTGGTTGCCCCCGTCATGTCATCACCGCGGTGTTGTTACCAATCCGCCGGTTCGGTGCCGAACATGCGAGAGGTTGCCATGTTGAGATGCAGACATCGGATAGCCTTTCCCAGCTCTCTCTCCCTCCGTGCTCGCTGGTGGCATTGCTAGATCTGAATTGCTGCAGCTAGCTTGCAGCGTAGCGGTGCCGACTTCCTTCAATTGCGTGGCCAGTGACGAGTACCGAACAGTGACATTAGGACCTGAAACCATGTGCCACGAATGCGTCTGCTGCTAGCCGCCAGAGATGCCATGTTGCCGTGGGCCTAGCGACTAGGAGTGCTGGGAGAGCGTCACAGAGGCGGTAGCTCAGGCCCTGGAAGGCAGCTTGACGGCCACCGAAGCAGCCCAGAGAGCACTGTGGCACAGCCTTTCTCGATGCTGAAAGCTCCGACAGGGAGCGCTACCCCGGAGGCGGACGATGGGCGGGCGGAGCGGAAGCGCTGTGTCGCGCCACAGGTACCTGGTGGAAAGTCAATCTGAGGAGTGTCGAGTTATGCATCAAACAGAGAGGAGTGATGGGCAGAAGGGCAGAAAAAGAAGAGACAAGATTGCATCGGACGTGCGCCGACCTGGGGCCAGACAGCCGTTGTCCCAAAGAAGGATAAGGGGTGCAGGGGATAAGGGAGCAGGGCCACGCGTCTCTGTGGGACTGTGCAGCAGCCAACGGCCAATGGCACGAAATGGAGGCTGACGCTGAGAACGCTGGGAAGCAGCTGTGCCGGGGTTTTGGGTTTGGTTTTGCTGCTGCTGGCCATCCCAATTCCGTTCCAAACTTCCATCAGGCGCTGGGTGGCTGTTCTGGCTCTCTCGACTTGGGACGATTCAATCAAGTGGTGCGGTTCGTCAGCGGCCACCTCCTGTCTCGGGCGCCCATTTCCAGACGTTGCAGAGCTGCAGAGCCTCCCGCCGATCGCCAAAGGGGGATGTTCCCTGGGAATTACGGAGCTTCGCCTGCCTGCGAGTCTCTCGGATGGGCGTACGAAGACACACACGCTGCGTTCGGATGTTGCAGCATGGGATGAAATTTCGCGATTCACGATGTGGCTGACGGGAGAGATGCAAGATGACGAGCGGCTCGTATTGCAAGACTCTGTGCTGTGCGTACGGTTTCTTGTCTGTGGTGGCCTCTCGCGCATAGGTGTTCCATGGGCAGAGTCCGAGGATGACAGAAGGCCAAGCGGCGGAAGGGGGTTTGCATATATCGGTGATGTTGGGGAGGTTGAATCCGTTCGGTATGGTCAGCCTGGCGACGGGATTTTGGCAGCAAGCGACGCCGAGGATGGCCAAGATGAGGCCCCGGCGCAGGGACTCGGCTCATTGGCCCGGAGGCACAATGGCTGGAGTTGTGAAGGCAGCGCCAAACGTGCCAAGCGGGCGGATTCGCTTTCCCAAGGCCGTGCCAGTTTGCCAATTTCTGGGAAATGGCGTCGAGCTGGCGCTGGCAGACCGGCACCATAGCCGTAGCCGTAGCCGTAGCTGTAGCCGCTTTCTCGCAGTCTCTGTCTCTCCCCGCGTACGTATCATATCTTATCCCGTTAAGCAGATATGCAATCCTCGGGAGTGATCTTCGCTGTCAACCTTGAACAAGTTGCTCGCTGTGCTGCTGGATGAGATGGGATGGGTCGGGATCATGGATGATGGCTGCAAATGAGATGACGGGCACGCGACAGTCGCCAGCGGACGATGGACGGTTGACGGTTGACGGTCGATGTCCCATTCGCTGGGCATGGAAAATGCGCCCGTCATCGATATCTTGTCGGTCGCGGGAGCGAATTTCTGTTGATTACGCCCAGATTGGCTCGGAGGTAGGCGACAGGGGCAGCTTCCATTTGATGGGGGCCGGCTGTGAGAATGGAACTTCCATTGGGAGGAAGGGTTGGTTCCATTGTGACGTTGACGCCAATCCATGGCCGTGGACCGTGGTGGTGTGTGTGGTGGTGGTGCTTGACCTTGACCTTGACCCTTGGGAGGCAGGTCGGGTGCTCTCCTGCCAATTTCGATATCGGGAGCACCGCAAAGTCCGGGACCGGATTGATGCATATTTTGTGATGACGCATACCTATGGGCCATCTCTCCCGCGTATTGCTTCTCTCGTCTGAAGAGTCTTCCGCTGACTGCGGCTGATCGAGAGTTTATTTGTACGGCTATACATAACGCTTCTGCATCTGCATCTCTGCGCCTGCGCACACAACGAAGCAACAGCTGATTTATCAGATGATTCTATGTTATTATTGGGACAGACATGATGGCCAGTCTAACGACACCAGAGCCTAGGCTAAGAGGGTTCGGGTAGCCAGAGACAACGGCGGTGCATGGGAAGATCGGCACGATAGTGAGCGCCTCTTGGGAGACATGCATGTACTTGATAAGGCAAGGTGAGGTACTGTATATCGGTTAAGTGCAAGGTGTCTCTTAGGTCGGTGCTGACGCCGGAGCCACTCCTTATGCTGCCAAGACCGCTAGCGGCTTATGCGGCGACCGGGACCAAGAAACACCAAGGAAGGTGAGCACACGACCACGACACCCCTGGCCCCGTCCACATTGTACTATGTAATCCCTCCCCTGTCCAGCCTGTCGTCTGCAAGTGCGACTTTCCAGTGGCTGTTCAGTGGATGAAAGGGGCCTTTCCGAGCGCTGTAGGCGGGAACCCTGCGACCTCACGCGATCATCTAGCACCTATCGAACCTCTTCTCGTTTTCAACCTTGACTGAAGGCAGTGAGGTGACTCGGGTCCATGACAGTCAACTGTGAGCCACAGGAATATCAAAATCTGCCGTCTCCATCCCCCCCCTCCGAGGCCCGGCCAGTCCAGCCCCAAGCTTCTTTTTTGGTCGCCTCTTTTAATTAACTCTATGTTCCGTAAATGGGTGTTTATCCACCCCCCGCTGGAGACTCGTCACCTTTTGCAGTCGAAAGCGCGGCTTGTTACTGGCTCCCGTGCGCTGGTTCAAGGCTCAAAGACTAGGGCCTCCTTTTCCTGCGCGGGATTACGTATGCCACTAATCATGGCACATACGCGCAGACGTTGGAGTCGATTTTTTTTCTTCCTCCCCTACTGGTGCAAGCCAAGGAATGTGGGAGGACGTCTGACGAGGAGTGACACTGGGGACATTGGGGACATTGGGGACACGGGTGGCACCACAGCAGCGGTGCCCTCACCAGTCACCACGAATAGACTACTTTACTCTCTCTACCTTATTGCTGCGGACTGACTGACACTGACCCTTATTACGAATGGAGGTATCCATCTGTCGGGGCTGGTGACGGTGGTACGTAGGCGCGAGTACGTACCACAGTTTATCTGGCGGCGGGAGACTCCCTGTTCCGCCCTGCCCTTGTCTTGTTGCGTACCTTGGTCCGATGTCTGGGCTGTTCAGTCCGATGTCTTGTCCTGGCCGTCTCGTCTTGTTTGGCAGACAATGTTTCTTTGGAGAAGGGGCCTTTGTATGCGTGTGAAGGATCCAATGTCGGAAAAAATGCTTTTCACTTCCTGGGTGTTCAAGATGCAGAGAAAAAAGGAACGAGTCTTCGGAAAGAATGGATCCAAAAAAAAGACGGCCCAGATCTTGGCAAGGCAAACAGGGTCGCAACAAGGCAAGAACTACCTACTGGGTATCCGTAAGGTATGCATCTACTGCGTACGGATAGGTAAGGTATCCGTAGGTTACCTCTGTAAGAAGGCGGGCCTCGGGAAGCAGACCTACCTTAGGGAAAGGAAGGAACGGTGGACGCTAAGGCAGGATGATGCGGCAACACCCACGACGTGCAACAGCTCAACGCCTCCTCCCCAGAAAACGCCTCTCTCCCGTCCCTCGCTGCAGACACACCTCTCGGCCAATCCCTCTCCACCCCCATTGGGACGGGAGTCCACGTCCACGTCGGGAGGAGCTGGAGACTGCCCTGGACGTGGAGTTGGGGACTGGCCTTGGCCTCACTCACTCACTTACTTACGAAGTACTCCATGTACTCCTCCTCGCCATCCCATCCCACATTTACATATCAGTCTCTGCCTCGCCCTGCCCGCGCTTCACACATGTCCACTCCGGTTCCTCCTTCTGCCTCTACTACTTCTTGGCAATCACCTACTTCAACGTCCCAGTTTCCTAAAAGCCTGGACTTGACATCGTCTGGACATCCTCCACATCAGGGTCCTCCTCCATCTCCATCTCGTCTTTCCTATCATTCCACGGCAGTCACCGCCTCCGCTCCCGCTGTCGACGCTTACACCGAACCGCTCACTCAGATCAACAACTTACATCGCCTCACCTCACCTCACCTCACCTCACCGGCCTTACGATACCCACAACATCGAGACCGCGTCTACTACAAACAACCTCCCGTGCTTTTCAGTTATTACTGCGCAGTGATACCCCTCGGCAAGTTTGGTTATCAGTCGCCTTTGGAACCGCCCTCCTTCTCGTCTTGGCTTTGGACCTACCTCCTACCTCCCATCGTCTCCTATCCACTCGACGACTTCTTGGCACTGCGAACCCTCCCACCCAATATTCGAACAGACCCAAAAATCCAACAAACGGTCTTTCCTGTTTCTTGGATTGGAAACTTTTTTTTCTTAATCACCCGTTCACGAGGTCGACAACTTGCTCAGCAGCCTCACCACTCACCAGAGCAATACATTTTCACAGCCGCCACGATGCGCTTCAGCTTCGCCCTCCCCATCGCCCTGTTGGGCCTTACTACCACAGTCGCCGCGGCGCCCTCACAACAGTCACCCAACGCGGCATCACCGCCAGTCGTCGCTAAGCGCGCAGACACCAAGTACTTTCACGAACCCTGCTGCGGCGAGGAGCTGGGCCACTACGACATCCGCTACTTCACCGAGGCTGTTCCCTACGACGAGCACCGCGTCGTCCTGCGCAACCT
Organism: Colletotrichum tropicale; assembly: GCA_027406125.1. NCBI lineage: Eukaryota > Fungi > Ascomycota > Sordariomycetes > Glomerellales > Glomerellaceae > Colletotrichum > Colletotrichum tropicale. The sequence goes on from JANVYH010000002.1 coordinate 153,143, forward strand.
CATCCGCTCTTACCTCACCATCACCAAGAAGCTCAACATCGAGACATGGCTCGCCCACGGCACCCTGCTCGGCTGGTGGTGGAATGGTAAGATCATGCCCTGGGACTACGATCTCGATGTTCAGGTCTCGACTGCAACTCTCTACTGGCTTGGCCAGAACATGAACCGTACCGAGCACGAGTACGAGTGGACCGACGCCGAGGGCAACCCCCAGAAGGACCGCTACCTGCTTGACGTCAACCCCCACGGCACCGACAAGGACCGTGGCGACGGCCAGAACATCATCGACGCCCGCTGGATCAACATGGCCAACGGTGCTTTTGTCGACATCACCGGTTTGGCTGAGCGCGATCCCTCTGGCATGCCCGGCGTCTGGAGCTGCAAGAACTATCACCGCTACCGCACCACCGATCTCTTCCCCATGCGCGAGACAGAATTCGAGGGTGTTCCCGCCATCATTCCCTACAGCTTCGAGCGCATTCTCTCCGAGGAGTACGGTACCAAGAGTCTGGTCACTACTGAATGGCAAGGGTAAGTCAAGATCTGCGCGGAATTCCGTCCGCCTATTTAAGCTTCTTATGTGCCACGACTAACAATTACTTGCAGACACAGGTGGGAACCTGAACAGAAGGAGTGGCTCAAGGTGCAGCAGTCCTCCTAGAAGGCGATGGCGGAAGACCTTGCGGATGATCTCGAGTGGTCAAAGTAAGGATCGTATTGGATTTGGATCAGCACAAGCGATGGCCGCGACTTGTCTTTTTTCCACAAAAGCACATGGGCATATTTTTTTTAACGGCAGCATTTTGCGTTTTGCACGCGTACATGCATTGGTGGCGTTCCGGACATGGTATGGCATGGCATGAGATTAAGGTGTTCCAGGGTCAGGGATTTTTGACAGGGAGGACACTCGGGCATCACCTCCCTTTTTTATCTTCCTTTTGTCACATCATGAAGATGGAGAGTAGCGCTACGATGAGCATCGCCCGTTGGGTAGATACGGCGCGCGGGCTGGTTGCCAAATGAACTGGAACCATTCGCAAAGCCACTAGAGGAGTCGCATGTGCACACTAGATACCCAAAGATACCGAGGTGCCATGGACCTCGAATTGAACATTTCACAAACACTTTTGAGATTTCGTGTTGGATCGTGCTGAGATTATCTTTCCTCGCTATGGAAGCCCCAAGCCAGCCAGTACAGCGACATCATACGTACATAATATTCACCAACGCCATCGCAATGCCTAAACCCGACGATCAAAACAACCTAGGCTAATGTGTGTAAATGCAGACCATGACCAAAAGTAGAACTCAAGGTGATGCTCCTGAATCCGGCTTTCCGCCATCCCTCCTTTCCATATTCATCTTTTTCAGGCGTTCCTCTGCGGCTCTGGCTAGAATCTCCCGTCGGCTCAAGCCCTTGTTGTCAGCGGCGCTTCCGCCGACAACAAAGTCGCCTCCTTCCCAGCCCCCGTGGTCCTCGAAACCTTCCTCCTCATCCTCTCCAGCCGCATAATAGGATGATGATTGCCCGACGGTCTGCCCACCGTGCTTCCAGTCCGCGGCGTCAACTTCGCGCTCGATCTGGTGGCACAGGTCCCAGAAGTTCCTGTCGTGGGGGCCGTGAACATTGTGCGCCAACTCATGGCACAGCGTCTTTCGAATCGTCTTGTAGTCCCTGTACCCGTCATGCGCGTCCGTCCTCAGACGCAACTCGATGACTTCCCCCTGGTTCCGGTTCAGCCCCAGCAGCCTCGTCGTGCCCTCGTGGCTCGATTGCGTGTTTGATAGCGGCTCCATCTCCGTCAGCAGGCCGACGCTGAACTTGTGCTTCACCATCGAGGCGCGGATCCCCGGGTCCTCCTTCAGCTTCTCCAGCAGCGCCAGCGACCGCTCCGGGTTCGGCAGCCCCGCCAGCGGCCTGACGGACAGGAAGGTATACGTGCTGTGCGCCTGCGACCGCGCCTGGTCCCGCCTCCGCGAAGGGCGATTCGCCCTCCGCGCGGCGCTGCGGGCGGCGTTGCGGCGTGCGGCGAACTCGGACGCGGCCTGCAGGGAGGCAACCTCCTTCGCCTCGACGCCCATGAGCATGATCTTCTTGCCCTGCAAGTCGGCGAGGGACATGTCGGGGTCCTTGAACGGGGGCTTCAGCAGGCCGAGCTTCGGGACGATGAACTTTTGGTTGGAGGCCGGGATGGAGAGGGTGTCTTCGACATCTTCGGAGAGGTGGGTGATGGTGCCGTCGCTGGGGAACTTGAAGGTGTGCGGGGTGTTGCGGTGGGTGAGGGTGATTGTGATGGCTTCGTCGGCGGAGTCGTCGTAGTCGGACTCGTCGCGATGGGGTTCGGCCATGGTGGGTGGGTTCGTGGTTTCTTTGAGCTGTGGTGAGAGACGCTAGATCGGTGTATATGCAAGTATCTGATGCTGTGGGTAGATGCGACAAGGTTTCGAAGATTGAGAGAGGCGCTAGAGATATATACAAACGAGATGACTGCGTAGAATGTGCACGAAGGCGGCGTTGGGGGCGCAGGCGCAAACGCAGCCGGTCACCGGTGAGGCCGTCTGGAGCGTATTCGCAGTGTTTGTCATTCAGGCAGCTTTGTAATACGTCACTCGCTGGCAGGTGGACTCCGGGCCTTCGGGCTGGACTTAGGGGTGGGTCCGAAGACACGAAGGGTTCTTCTTTCCCGTAGTGCTCTCTTCGGAAGCCAAGACACCGGCAAAGCTTCGGGCAATCCGAGAGATTACCTCAGCAAGGACGGGCAACGGAGCAGTAGAGAAACAGGGACGGCGTCACTGCTTCCGCGAGGCCATGGCTCGGGCTCTCATTGGTTCCTGGCTTGCTGAGGTAAGTGACCGTGAGCTGTGAGGCAGCTAGCGAAGTGGACCTACTATGTATCCTCGCGGAGTGGAAGCGGCAACTGGCGGGAATGCACTCTCACACTAGCACCCACGCACCCAAGCACCTGCAGCGCTGCAACACGGCTGCAGCTGTCTCACAATCCATTAGCTAAGCCGAAACCAGGGACCTGCCTTAGGTAAAACAGCAGGCGGCCAGCCAAACAGGACGCGGCGTCGCTGTCAGTGCTTCGCTGCCACTGGTCGAGAAACGGGAGGTGCCCTACCGGGTTGTGGCTTGGCCTGTCGGTTCCAGCTTCCAATGAGCGTGCAATCGCGTTCGTGTCCTTTCGACCTCCTGGAACCACGGTCCCAAAAAAATAGCTGCCAGCTCTGCCGCACACAGTTGAAGCTCCCTCCCTGGACACATCTCAACGCCAACACCAACGCCAACTCATCGATCGCGACGACAGACGACACCGGTCAGAACCACGACCACGACGACAACAACAACCACCACCCATCCGCGCACTGCGAGTCTATACCGCTCCGAGGCTGCACCTGCTTGACCACAATCCCCGCTGTTGAGGCAGCTTTAAGCTCCGATCCGACTCGACTGAAGCTCCCGTCTCCCGTCCACTGCGACCGATCCCGCCGCCCCCCGCCAAGCCGCGACGATGCTCAACCTCTTCCGTATTCTCGGTACGTGTAGCATCTACCCTGCGCAGCGTGCCGAAGCATGTCTGCCCCGTCTTGCGATGGCTCTGTCGACTAACACGGCCTCCAGGGGACTTGTCCCACCTTGCCAGTATTGGCATCCTCCTCCACAAGATGGTTCAGCTGAACGTGAGTGTTTGCGATGCCAACAATGCCGTCACCCGAGCCTTATCTAATCCTTCGGCAGAGCTGTTCCGGTATTTCGTTCAAATCACAAGCTCTCTACCTTTTGGTTTACATCACCAGATACCTTGGTATGTCGACCCTCGTCGTCCTATTGCCACCCGACCTCACTTAGCTGACATCTTCCGTCAACAGATCTATTTTCAACCAGCAGCCTTTGGAACCTGGTCTTCAAGATTCTCTTCATTACCTCCCAAGGCTACATCGTCTACCTGATGACCACCGCCTACAAGCCCACCAACGACCCCAACCAAGACACGTTCCGCGTCCAGTACCTGCTCGGAGGCGCCGCCGCCCTGGCCATCGTTTTCCCTTACTACTACACCTTCTGGGAGATCCTCTGGGCCTTCTCCATCTGGCTCGAGGCCGTGGCCATCCTGCCCCAGCTCTTTATGCTCCAGCGTACTGGCGAGGCCGAGACCATCACTACCCACTACCTCGCTGCCCTCGGTATCTACCGTGCCCTGTACATCCCCAACTGGATCTACCGTTACTTCACCGAGGTGAACCACAAGGTCGACTGGATCGCCATCGTCGCCGGCATTATCCAGACCATCCTGTACTCTGACTTCTTCTGGATTTACTACACCAAGGTGATGAAGGGCAAGAAGTTCAAGCTGCCCGTCTAAAGTCTCTTTGCCTGCTCTTAAAAGAGTTTTCTTCGTGCGTTTCCCTCGCCTGGAAACTTCCGCGACGGGCGACGTGACGGAGCGGAGAGTCATGGGCTGCACTAAATACTCCGAGAAACATCGGAGACTAAGTGTTTGGCATGACCTGATTTCTTTTCGTCCAGTCTCATCAAACACAACACATCGGATTTCAGGCACACACATACAAAAAGTTGGCCAGGTGCTAGGTACGGGATATCCTCTCCGTGCAGGATGGATGCATGACAGGCGTTGGGAGATATGGTTAGTTTTGCATGGGGCGTGCCACGCAGCCAGTCAGTCACGCCACGTTTTTGGGTGTTGGTTGGATGGCTGATTCTTCTTCTCACAGATCGACGGAGATCGTGGACGAACAGGAAGAAAGGCCGGGACACCACTGGTATATAGATGGTCAATGTGAAGAACGTTTCCAAATCTCTTCAGCCCGCTTTCTCAAGAACGTTTCCGCTGTCCCCCCCCCCTCCTCATCGTATGCCAGCCGCCCGCACACGCCATGGGGCGGTTACCGCGTGCTGCGATGACTCGTTCTTTTTCGGTTAGTTCGCCGGCTTCCGAAAATCTTGATCTTGTTCTTGGGTCGCCGACTGAGGTCGGTCCCTGCTCAGTATTTGTCTCTCGTCGTCATTTCCCAACTAGGAGGGAGGGGAAAGGAAAAGAAGCAGACCCTGAAGGAACACCTCCCTTCTTTTGAGTTGGGGGCGATTCAGGAACAGACTCTGCAGAAATCTTGTCAGTTCCCCTGGAGTTCCTCCGGCTACCCCGACCTTCGTGGTCTTGCCCGCACGCCGGGCCCGAGTCAAGTGACGCCGGACAGGGATATGCGACACCAGGAGCACGAGAGGATCGACGCTGGTTAGAGGGGCAATCCCGCCATTGCAACACCCCTCCTTCAAGAGCCTCAACCTGACCAGGGATCCAGACCAACTTTGGCTTTTGAGACAATACCAAGCTCGGAACGCAACCGAATATTGATGCCGCGAGGGTATAGCAAACCACTCCCGTTCGGCAGGCATAAACTTTTCTGTCGTTTCTGTCAGCTTTCTGTTTCCAAAGCCCCTTGTGAAACCATCTGTGCATTAACCACCAACTCGAGCCTGGGCGTCTGACCGAATGAGAAGATGGGACGGTTCGCGGCGGGCCCAAATCTGATCTATGGGAAAGGATACCATTTCACTTCAACTCCACTCCTTTGAGAGCGTCCGAAAGGCAACCAACCGGGCAACGGGCAGTTACCAGCGTCTGGCCCAACCCCGTCCGTCTCCGCCACCGTCCCTCTGCCAATGAAGCCGACTGGATAGCGACGGGCGTGATATCGAAGCGGAGTCAACCGCAGGGAAGGGGAGGGATGATGGGGTCAAACCAAAGAGGAATGGTGCCGTAGGGCGGCGACAAGAGTCGTGGGACTGGGGCACAATTAGGACGAAGCGGTCCATAACATGGGCGAGGGCCGCCGACTAGGGACGTTTCGCGGAACCTTTGGCTCTTTTCTTGGATTGGTCTTTTTTTTGTGTTTTCATCTTTCCTTTTGTTCGTTTCTTGTGTTGACGTGAATCCAGGAATTATACATCTTTTGTGTGTTGTGTGTTTTATTACCCGTGGAAGAATAGGGATAATATGGTTACAGCAAAGAGGAGGCATACATAATCCGACATGAAATCATGGTGAAGGCTTGCCTCCCACGAATACTACTACTATCTGCTTGGGTCTGCTTCGTGTTAGCGGCGGTAGCAAAGGCAGATGGGGCCAAAGGACGGTGGGCACGATGGGTTGACGCGGGGGATCATCAGTCACCGGCACAGCCTCACCGGAGGCGAGGGGGAGCAGGAAGACATATCATGATGGACCTCTTGGGGAGGCGGGATATGGAGCCCCCAACGGCGTCGGTGGACATCAACAAGCCCATACCCCTCGAAGACCGCGTCGTGCTGGCGGTACCCACGCCGGCCGCCCTCTTTGGGAGACAGGATAGCTTCAACCCTATCGACCAAATTAACCAGGCGTCCCGGTCTGCCCAGCAGGCCATCGCCTCGGCATCGCAGTCGGCGGCACAGGCTGTTCAACAAGCCAACGACCAGGTACGACAGGCCCAAGACAGACAACGACAGGCAGAGGAACAGGCGAGACAGGCCAACGACGCCGCCACGAGGGCGTCCATCTCGGCGAACAACGCCGTAGTACAGGCACAGGCGAGCGCGAGGGAGGGCATTGCCAACGCGCAGCAACAGGCGAGGGAGAGTGCGAGCAGGGACATTGCGGCGAATCTGGCGTCTGTGACGAGCAGTGCGAATCAACAGCTGGCGTCGCAGATTGCGAGCATCCAGGCGAGCGCGAGCATCAGTGCTGCCCAGGCCATTGCATCTGCTACAGCTTCTGCGAGTGCTGCTATCCAGAGTGCTCAGCAGCAAGCGCAACAGCAGATACAAGCTGCCAGGGTACGTCTTTACAACTCACTCACACTTTGCATCCCTTAAACGACTAACACATGAACAGGACGACGCCAACTTGAGAGTCTCACAAGCGCAGGGAGCAGCCGTCTCAGTCACGCAAGCAGCACTGGCAGTCGTGGGCGCCATCATCGGCTCTTCACTTCTCACCATTTTGGGCCTCTACATCTGGACACGCTATCGCCGGGGCAAACGCAAGGAAGCAAAGGAGAGGGAGTTACGACGGGAAATCAGCTACCCGAAACAGAATACGCTCATGACGACAAACGCATTAGCGGCTAACAACGGCTACCCGCCAGACTTAAAACGTTCTATATCACCGACGAGGCCAGACACGGCACGGACGACAGGGTCGGGCGGGATGGGGTATGCGGTGAGTGACTTTGGCGACGGAGCACCAAACTTTTCGAGAACGACGACGTTCGTCAGTCAGTCGGCACCTCAGATGCAGACGATACAGCGAGAGCCGTCGGTGAGTCGAAAGCCAGTGGTGCCGCCGTCGCCGAGGAAACAACCGCCGTACTCTCTCTTCCCGCCAAAGTCGAGAGACGGACCGCCGAATACGGCTCTGCCTCCCACTCCGGCTCCAGCTCGAAATAGAGAGCAACTACAGGAGCAGCCACCGGGAACAGGGGGATCACAAGGACCTCCTCCGCCATTTGCTTCAGCCACCAACACTAACCCGTTCGCTTCGACCAACAACGAGAAGCTGAGCAAGGTGGACGAGGAAGGCGAGCTCGTGGAGGGCAGCAAGGGCTGGTTGAGACGGACGCAGACCGTGAGCCCGTTTGGGGACCTGGTCGACAGCCCGACAGGGGAGAAGGGTTCGGACTGGCCATTCAGGAGGTCAGATTCGCCGCCTCCCAAGTGAACAGGGAGGGAGGCCGAGAGGAGGGGGCGGAGGAGGAAAACACGCCTTTGGACGACTACCTATGATTAATGCGCTCAAAAATAACGTTCACTCTTTTGTTCTACTATTACTCTTCATGTTATTAATTACTGTTCTACAAGGGGGCCTTATGACACCCGTTATCAACACCACCAGCTCAGTATAATACAAAATGTATTATGACCCTTTGACATTCATGCCATCCAACGACCCCGCCCTCCAACTGCAATCACATCACAACCCGTTGCTGCATTAACCAACCCCATCCATCGCTGTCTTGTGTGCTCGAATAATAATAATTACATGTGCTTGCTCCCCATCTGTTCGGAAGCGTGTCGTGTCTTGGAAGTCAAAAAGAGAAGAAGAAGGCTTGGCAGAGCATGCAGCAAGCAGAGTTCGGTCTCAAGTCCGAGGCCTCCTCCACAGTCCCGCCGCTGCTGGAGCCTCTCCCCCGGCGCCGCAACCACCGCTTACACCACGAACGACGGCACCACACCCAGTACCGACCTGCTGGTGCTGGTGCTGTCGCAGGTTCCTCTTGTCGTCTGCTGGTGCTGCTGCCGCTGCACGACAGCTGCCGACGACGCCGGTGCCCGATTTGGCTTTCTTGGAATCCCACAGACACCCGGCGGGCGACGAACTGGATTCTGTGTGCAGGGTGTTAGATGGGATCTCTCATGTTTGATCGACGGCCAGGGAGGAGGGGTTTTGGGAGGTTCATGGGTCCAGTCATGTTGGTGGTGGTGGTCCCCCGGCTTCCCACTCTCAACTGCTGAGACAGACACATGGCCAAGGAAGAAGAAAGAAAACGTGAGAAGAGGGCGAGGGGCGAGTGAGTCTTGACTCGTCGTCTCCGTTAGGATGGTTTGAGGGGTGGGTGTTCGTGACTTTACCTCTTTGTTCTGAACCTTGCGGCGAACGACTGGACCCGAGGTCGAGTTTGCGGTCAAAGTCTAAGGAGATGCCCAGGATGGAGGGGAGGGCCGCGTCGATCTGCACGTCCTCGAGTTCACGTCGCATTCTCTCGACCTCGTCGTCGTCCGCACCACGGGATGCCGCCTTGAGCCGTATGATGGCGATTTGCTGTTGCAGTTGCATGGCGAGATGGCGATCCAGTTCGCTTGGCGGCGGCGACGACGTCACCGAGATGGCACCCCGGCGCCTGCTGGTGCGCCTTGAGGAAGTCTCCGGCGGGAGCGAGAAGGAGCGCGGGAGGTTGAAGTCGCGGTGGTCGCTTTGGGTTCGAAATAGCCTCTCGGTGTCTGGCCAGAGACCCTGCGGTCGCGGTTCATCTGGATGTGGTGATGGTGCCCAGAGCCATTTGAAGGCGGCCGATCCAGCGCGGCCTCTCTTGTTAGGGGGGCTGTGATAAAATTCGTCTTCTTCGTCATCCTCTGCGACGCGCTTTCTGCGTATTTTCATCTCGGTCATGGCGTCGCATTTGGTGGTGAAGCGTCCTCTTTTAATTGATCGGGTGATGATCCCTGTTGGCGGTGGTGACAATTCGCGGTGAGACAACAGGAATTAAGTTGCGGATATCACATTCTGCAAATCAACGAACGCGATAAAGCCCACTTCCACTCTCAAAATTCGATAAGGAAAGAACCAGCCAGCCAGAGAGAAAGTTCAGGTGAATAAAGACAAACGTGGTGGAGAAAACGTGCGAACGTGTGGTGTCAATGTGAGAAGTGAGCAATGAGCAGCGAGCATAATGAACAGCAAAACACTGCAAGGAGCAGCAAGTGTCTCGGTCGACGTGAGGTTCGTGCGCCGGCGGGGTCTAATCGAAATCAAAAGGAATGTCCCCTGCCTCACTCCGGCCACGGTCTGGCGCGAGCTCTCTCTCCTTTTCTCTCTTGTTCAATCAATCAATCACACCTCCGGATCAAGACTAACTCGTCCCAAACACCACCGCCGCTAACAAGATCTAGGGTCTCGCTGAAAGATGCGTAAGAACAAGTGGGCGGCCTGACAGCAACAACGCATGATTCCGCTCGGAAAATACATGAGACCTGTCACTTCGGCACCTCGGGAGTAATGACTGGTGATATTGCTGCTGGTATAGTTCCCTGAATTGCCCCCTCCACCTCCGCTCATTACATCCTCCGTCCCAATTCTGTTGCGGATGACAGTTTCAGCCGCGCCAAGCTATCGAGGCTCACACAGACATGAGGATTGCAACTGCCGGGACTAGTCTTCCGACTACGGGAGGTCCCGGTTGGGAACCAGGCGATTTAAGACCCAGAACGAAGGGCCTGGTTTCACTTCCGTTTGTCCTCACTCGCGCGCTATTGGTTTGTTCTGGTCCAAGAAGCAGCCCTACATATACGACCCTCCCCGGTCGGATGTCAACCGGAATAGGGTGCGGGGCTCTCGACATTGTTTCTTTGTCGTCAATGGGCATAATGAACTCGACGTGCCACCGACACGGCTGGTCCATGGTGTGGCCTGCTCAGTCGATCTTGGCCTGTGTTGGGAGGCCACTTGGTGTCATCTGCGTCCGAAGCTATTCATTCCAAGATCTGCTCGAGTGATCGGCCGACGGGCAGAAAAAGCCAGGTGCGCGCATCGTCGTCTCATAGACGTATGATCTCCGGATGACAGGTCGGAATTCGAGCGAAACGCTAGCTTTGAACCTTCTCGCCCTCTCATGCTGACGATTATGGAGTTGCTTGCGCATATAGCTATATCATGCAGCCGACCAGAATCGTCCACTTCCCACGTCAGACTTTAAAGCCGATGGGATGACTATCGGCTTGCGATCTACTCGGCAATCTCGCATTGTCAATATGCAAGGCCGACAGTGGAGTTTCTGTCAAGAATGGCCCGCCCCGCGATCGACTTGATGTCATCCCTTGTACCGTAGAACCCGTCTGTTCAGCTGCCGTCTTAACTTGCTTCCAACCGGCCGTAGCTCAGTTGACTACGGCAGTGAGACTCACTGTGACAAGGAGGATAGTACTTCGTTCAAGACAGCAGACCCCATGCGTTGCTGTTTCTGATTCCTTCATTCACTTAGAACTCGCAGACTTCGAAGACTCACTCAGTTGGCGACAACGAGGACTACACCAACAACTGGCTTCAGCTATCATGCACGCAAGAGCCTCATAGGAAATTTCTCAGAAAAGTTTTCCATTGGGGTATCGGCCGACTATGTACACGTCAAGGAAATATAATACAAGGTGGGTTGCACGTCTGAGGCTGCAAACGCAGGTGCATATGTTGTTCATCAACGACGACTACCACTGCTGGCATTGCTCCACTGTTGGTCCCACGCAGCCATCTGGCCGGCCATTGACTGAGATGATCTGCCTGTAGGCTGCCCGGTGGCGTAGAATCTATCCGAGGGGCTGGACGATGAAGCGTAGGAGGTATAGCGTGTCTGACTGGATGAGCTGCTTGATGTGCGCCCTCCAGTGTTTGAAGACATGCTGTACGATGACTGCTGGTGTCTAGTCGATGTCAGAAAGGGACGGCCCGGTTGAGGGTGTGACGTGGTCGCCTACCTAGAGGAAGAAGCGCCGTACTTGGATCCTGACATGATTATGAGAGGTGGAGTAGTGGTAGAGTATGTGAATTGATGTTGGTGCGGTCTAGTTTGGGTCGCTGAGAGCAGGATTATCGTGGTGATGGGTGTGTTGGTGAGGTCTGAGATTCAAGGCCGACTAATCGTGGGTCTTATACTCACCTGGACATGATGAAGGAGAGAAGGGTAGGCAGTTCGACAAACTAGAAAAAAACAAAAAAAAAAAAACAAATACAATACCAGTATCTAACAACTCCGTTGCGAATTCCCTATGTTGGATCATCGCAATGTGTGGGGTTAGGATTCAATGGCGGCGCTTAGGAACATGAAGTCGAAATATCGCGTGTGCGATGTACGCAGACAGAATCTGTGTGGCGGCGTCCAGTATCATGGTCAACTTGCTCTCACTTAACCAGCTAGCGCGTTGGAGTTAGGAACAAAATTGGGGCCCCGGGACATCAGATCTCTCTCTCCTGGACTCTAAAGAATGCAGACGACTAAAAAATGTGGGAGAAAGGCGATATGGAAATGCGCTGTTGAGCGAAAATAACATCAATTGTAAAAAGACGTGGCCAACCTAGTCAAGGGGAGTGAATCCCTGAAGACAGGAGCGCGCGAGTGCGCGTTTGGAGCTTGGATGTGATGCGATATTCGCCACCTCACCTAGAAATTGACGATTGTGAGCAACACATGGAACAAACGCCGCCCGCGAATCTGCGCACGAGAGAGTATTGGCTTCTGCCCCATCAAATTGTGGCGGTGGCATAGAAGATTCGAAGGTGAGATGGAATGGGAAGAGAGACGGACCGCCGGGGTTGAACGGGCGGGAGCATCAGGGCGCTGCCTAGCGTTGGAGCGGGACGGGAATGCGGACGAGAGGATCCTCTCAGATCGTTTGTGAAGTCGAAGAAGAGTCGAAGGAGATTCTGCGCTAGACGTTCGTTCAAGGGCGGTCAAGGTTAGGGGTTCAATGGGTGAAAGCTTGACTTCGAGACTGTTCCTGGCTTGGCTCTTGATGCTTCCCATCTTCAGTGAGGAGCAGGTGTTGCCACTGAATGTGACGATGTCCTGCCCCTAAAGGCGGGTCATCCCCATGCCCTGGCCCTGGCCAACACGTAGGAACTGGGAACTATTAGCCAACATGCGTGTTGGTTCGGATGGGTGCAGGACGGGGAACCGAATGGAGGCAGCGGGGAGGCATCCAGCGGCTGCCAGTGGTGCATAGGTTCAATGATGGGGATGGATCAAGGAAAGGGAAGGGAGGGTGTGGCTGAGATGGAAATCTTTTCACTACCAAGGTATGAAATGGCTACCCGAGGCCGCCAACCATGGAATATGAGTGCTCTCACTGCCAAAATCAAGCGGTCTTCCAAGTTGATGAAACGAAAATGCAGAACCAGTGGCTGTGGCTGGCGGTGCAGCGGAAGGATTGAGGGGCAGAAAGGCATGCATGTCACAAGAGGCAGGGCATGGGTGGTCTCTTCCGCTTCTTCTGGTTGAAATTCTCTTCCCTCTTGACATCCTCGGGAAGATTTGCCGTCCCATCGAGTAGTTGAGGCCAACAACTCATTTTCTCTGTCAACCAAGTTGATATTGGGCATTGAAATTCACAAGATCACGAAGGGGCTTGTTTGTACAACGTCTGTGTTGGCTACACGAGGAGTGGAAAATACCCTTGTCTGAGGCCGACTTGGTGTAGACTGACGTGTCAACAACGCTGTTGAATAGAACAAGAAGTCTGAAGAGAATAACTTCTCTCTGATAAAATAACGCAGCTCTTTGTAATATCCAAAAGTGACAATCTATTGTCGTTGTTTGCTTCAAAATCCAACATGAGCTTAATCATCTCAGATGGAGATGCCGCCAGACATGGGTCAGGGTCAGACGGATACGTATCTCTCGGTCTGGCCCAGCACAATCGAGAACGAACAGCACGGCACAGCACGTCATTCCTCCCCCCCAGTTCATGTCCCTTCAACTGAACTGCTTGCACGGTGCGCCCGGAGGCCTTTGGGGACACTGCCACACAGCGATTCCCCTCCTTCGACTCTGCCTGACAGGGCTGTTTTCTGTGTTCTTCCACTCATGCATCATTCTCGCACTCTCCCGAGTGACAGCATACAAGCTGCGCCCATCTCGATTCCACTGCGGCCCAGACGGCAGACCTCCCGCTCATGGTTCGTTGTACGGCGTCCAGGATGAAGTCATTTCTTGCAGTCGAGTCTGCCCCAGCAGAAACAAAGACCGTCCTCGCTCTTTCGACTGTAACCGATGTCCAAATTACCGATCTCGTCCTGACGAGGGGTTGTTGCTGATGCCTTGAATTGTGGACGCGGGCAAGGATGGCCAAATGCTGGTGCCTTGAGCTGAACACACCAAAGAGAAATCATCAATCACGCTCTGCCGGCGGTTGCTTCGCTACGCGGATGGCTTCATCGGACATACTGCTGCTTCGAGCGCACGTGAGGAAGCTTGTTCGCGCGCAAATACCCTCAGCGGGAGCCGCTTCCTGGCCTTCTGCAATCCTTCGGCGAGCTTGATCTAGCCGCTCCCTTGTTCCGTGTGCCATGGCTGCGATGAGTGATCTTGAAGTCACGACCTCATGCTCGTCAAACCCCGTCAATATCTCACTCGTATTGCCCAGAGTAGTCAAGTCTGGCTGCTCCAAGGCACACAGCTGAGCCCCCGTCCCCTGCAACCCAGCCTACCGGCGGCACCACCATCATTCTTCCACTTGGGAGACACGGAGAAGTCATTGGAGCACCCGACTCCGCCAGACCACCTTCGAGACCTCCCCTTCAGGCTCCAAGTGCTGTGCAACTGCAGACCCCGGTCATCTCTGGGGGCCGGCCAGTCAGTCTTATTGCTGTTGGCGAGCTTCCTGGGCTGCATCTCTAGGCTCTAGCTGCGTTCCATCCTTGCGCCGTGCCGGCTCCCGTCTTCTCCAGCCTGAGCCGCCCATCCCTCCTCTCGCACCACGGCGCCACGGCGGCGCGCGCCAACGTTCAGCTCCATTGAATAGCCTGGTCATCCCCCCTCACTTCCCATCGCAGAAGTCCATTTCGAACGCTCTTGTTCGCCCGTCATGTATCTGTCCATTTCCTGAGCCTTTTGCTTCAATCTTTCCCTTGGCTCTTGATCCGAAGCGAATCTTAACGTCCATCCGGTTGATTTACCCTCAGACGCTCACTTACACGCTCTACACTGTCCAACACCACAAGGCTGTGGCCGCCGGCCTCACACCAGAGCGCAATGTCGGAGTCTCCCTCCAGTTCCCACGCCACTCAGACCGGTCGCCCTTCGTTGTGGACCGAGTCGGCCGAGCGCAAGCTGGCTAGATTATACGTTTACACTACTCTCCCTCTCGTCAAGATTGTAGAAGTCGTCCACAAAGCGACCCCAGGCAACCGGGACTGTCCAGGGTATGCGCGCTGACATTGCTGTTGCGCCGGCGCTTATGCTGACATTTGAGCCCGTAGAAAGGATTCTGCCAACAAGAAATTGAATGCGATCCTCGACAAAGAACCACGATGGCTTCACCCCCGAACCCGAACCGATATGGACCGTCGCATTGGTGCCCTCGATAGTTCCCCCACACGCCAAGCGCCCCCAGAGGATGCTTTTTCGCCAGACTACACGCGCTCCGCCTCCTCCGGCTCCAGATCGCACTTGAGCGTTAACCCGGAATTCAAGGTCGAGGCCGGCAACAGTCCGAACGTGAATGACTTCCAGTCCTTTGACCACTCCCGCGCTTCGTCCGCCGGGTGGAACCCCGCCGCCCCCGGCCCGCTGCCGACCCTTATGACCCCCGAATACGCCTCCGTCGCGCCGCCCGAAGCCGGGGGCCTCCGCCGCTCAGGCACCATGCACACCCTGGGAGACGTTTTGTCCGAGTACTCGACCGGTTTCATCCGCCAGGTCAACAAGTTGTTGAAACGCTACACGATGCCCAGTAATACGATGCTCAACCAGTCGCCGATGGACGACGACCGCCCCGGCACCGCCGACTCGAACCCGGCCTCGTGGATTTTTGAGTACGACGCTCCGCAAAGGAGATCCGAGACCGAAGCCAGACCACTTCCCGGCGATTTCCTCAGCCTTCATTACCGTCTTCATACTCAGGGTGCCTGCTTACCAGGCCTACCCGAGCACGACACGAGATCTTGCTACTGCCATGTGAAGGATGAGCTTCCGGAAGAGGCCTGGGTATCAGACAGGGGACCGGAACCCTTTGCCCAGCAAGTCCTTATGTATGGCAGACCCGCGGATGGCAACTTTGCGCGCCGCGACGCCTTTGGCAACACCATCCTTCACCTACTCGCAGCCGGAAATGCTCCTCACACCCATCTCTCCCACGCCTTGAAGCAGGAGCTGTCGCCCAACCCATCGGCAGTCAACAGTGCTGGACAGACCTTTATGCATGTTCTCAATGATTCTTGGTTCTCGTCGCCTGCCAACGATCTCTATCAGCTCATCGTATTCCTCAAACAACAACGCTTCGAGTTGTATACGTGCGACGTCTACGGCCGCAATTTCTGCCACCTCATCCACAATAAAGACCCGCGAATCATGAACCAGGACACCAAAAACGCTCTTCTGGCACTGCTGGATCCTTTGGAGTATTGCCGTCGCGATGCATTCGGAAGCATCCCCGAAACCGCAATCCCAGGCCACCTCCGCCGAGCCTACACCTCCGCCATCGGCCAAGAAATGTCTCCTACTTGGGACGCGAGCACCCAGCGACAACTCTCCTCACCCATCGAACAACAGGCCAGCCTTCTTCGAACCGTCAATGAATCATATAAGAACCCTCGCGTACAAGACTCCCAAGGCCGCAACGGTCTCCACTGCCTCGCCGACGCCATCCTCAGCCAAGAATCCCTCCTTGCCAAGTTTCCCGGTGCCGTTTCCGTTGAGCAACAAGAGCAAACATCACCCGTCAGCCGCAAGCGCAAGCACAACAAGCCGATCCTCCAAAAGTCCCTCTCCGACTCATCCAAAGAGCGCCTCACGGCTCGCGAAGGCGTCGTCAGGGACCTCATCGAGCTCGACGTGGACCCGAACCACTACGACAAGTACGGCAACACGGTTCTCATGGCCTTCGTTGCGCAGCTGCCTGAAGATGACGACTACAAGAAACCCGTCGCAATCCTCGAGTTCCTCATCCAAGCCGGAGCCAACGTCAACGCGCGCAACCGGTCTGGAGAGACGGCGCTGCACATTGCCGTGCGCAAGGGGAAGAAGCTGGCTATGCGCACATTAACGCAGAACGGTGCCAATGTACAAGCCCGTGACGTTGAGGGTCGCAGCGTGTTGGATGTCGCTGATCGTATGGTCGCCTCTGGCAAGCGTGGCATTGACCACCCGAGATACGAGGCCTGCCATGCTTGGCTGTCGGGTCAGGGCAAGGCGGTGCAAAACCCATCAATACAGCAAGAGTGGGATTTCAAGGAGTCATGAGTTGGACGAAAGTGGATTGGTATAGGTTTGGTATACATAAAAGTTGTGGCTTTGAGTTTTGGACTTGCTACTACCATCAGTTGATGGTTAGTTAGGTGTATGGCGTTTGGATCAGTGAACGATTACAGCGGATTTGCGCTTATATGGATACCCGGGGCCAGTAGTACTCTTCTCTTCTTCCTTAGGTAGGATTGCACGAAGCTGGCTTTTTATCATGAGACCGCCTATTTTTCCTGTGCTATAATGACTACTTTTCCTGTGGCCATACTCTACGTTACCGTCGTTATTTCTATCATTGTCGTTTCTATCGTCGTCGTCGTTTCTATCATCATCGTTATCGTCGTCGTCGTCGGTATCGTCGTCGCTGTCATCGTCTCCGACAGGAGTAATTGAGTACACAGGAAATATAACCGCGCGGAGACAGGAAGGATAGACGGTCTCTTTATCGTTGTAGTTTGAAATAAAGACAATGAGCGCTAGCCCTTCAGCCGGGATGTCAGCATGCCGAAACTGGCTACAAATGCTTCTTCAACATAATTGTGCACGAACCCTGATAGTTCAATACAACGTAGGTTTGATTGAGTAAGTTTCAAGCTTGTAGAAGTCCAAAGACAGTGTATGTACATGTCCAGTATATACAGCGAATGTAAGTATGCTCAAGGCCCCCTTGAAGGGCTTGCAGTCCCCAGCGGGGGAACAGGGTTACCGAACGCCAACAAGATAACTTAAGAGTTAGTGCTAGTCGTCTTTCCAACACCGGCGTTGGCCTTGACCTTGGCGGGGACATCGGCAACACCGATGTGACCGATGAGGGAGGACTTGAAGGCACTCAGCTTGGTGAGAGCTGTGGTGCTGGTAAGGGAAGTAACGGTGCCAGAACCACTTGCACGGTTCCATTCGCAAATATAGCCAAGGTAAGAAGTGCAGCGCGAGGCCTCATCAACAGTATTGACGACGTAGATCTGGCCTCCGTTCGTGGAGCTGGCTGGGGTGATGGGCGTCGTGACAGAGTCAAAATAATTACCCTCCAGCAAGACAAAGGTATTTCCGTCAATGTCATAGGCATGACCTGATATAGCGCTGAGGAGGTTGTTCTGCCGCCCCCGGCTTAGTGTTGCTCTTCATCAAGATCCCCAGGGTTCACTTACGACTCCGTGGAAGTAGTTCTCAGTCACACCGTTAGTTGTGCCCATGTGGGGCGCTCTGCCGGACAAATCGTGCAAATAGTTGCCAGCGAAAGTATAGTAATCCTTTGCTCCGATGAGAAGAAGGGTCCAGTAGTGCTTGCCGTTGCAACCAGCAGACCAGGTAGTTTTGCCGTCGAACTCGTTGTTGGAGATAGTGACCTTACCGGCAGCACCCCAACCTGAAACGATAAACTGACGACCGATGAGGGAAATCTTGCAGTGGTCGATCCAGATTCTGTCGGAACCGTCGAGGGTGATGGCATCACCTCCCCAGACGTATTGGGGGTTCAAGTTCGTGATGTGAACCTAGGTGTGTTAGTGCGGCTTGGAGAGGTTGAGGAAGGCACCAAATGGACCTACGTTCTGGATAATAACGTTGCTGTTTCCACCACGAACACGCAGACCTTTGCCGATAATAACACCAGAAGTGCCAACACCGACAATACTCTTGTTGCTACCAACATCGATCGGGGTTCGGGCCGCGTTGTCGTATGTGCAGGAAACCCAGGTACCACTGGCAGCATCACAGGTATCCTGAATCCAGGCCTGGCCTGCAGACGTGCCGCCAGGACACTTCGTGGTCCGGTTGTCACTGCAGCACTGGGTGGATGTCGTGCCCTCGGTGTTGCGGAAGTCCCAGGTACGGTTGATCATGATGACACGCGGCGTGCTGTCTGTGAGCCATGTCTTGAGCCTTGTCGCTGTCAGTAATCGTTCCCCGAAACATGTGTATAGAATTTCTAGAGCAGATTCGCTTCGTTACTCACTCAGCAAGAGAGGACGGATACTGAGGAGTGGCAGAGCCACCACCAGTGGTGCCGGCAGCGAAGCCGAAGGGCTTTCCCTGGACCTGAGCGTTCGCCGCGCTCGCGAAAGCGGCGACGAGAGAGAGGAACGAGACCTTCATGATGTCTTGCCAACCAAAGACTGGCAGATACAGCGGCGGAAAGCTATTCACAGAAGAGAATGAAGACAAAGACCAGACTAAGGACGGTATCTGGATTCGCGTCGGGGAAACCCAGTCTTAAAAGGACATCTATGAAGCTAAAGGCCATGCAATTTCGTCCTCTCAACACCATGATGGTGGGGTGACACGAGGAGGCCTCGTCCCGACCTGCCTGGGCAGCAGCTCACTTCTCAGAGCCCTCATCTCTCAGCAATATGCAACGGTTTGTGCCAAGCGGCGCTATAGGGCTGGGCCGGCATCTCACAAGCGGCTTTTTGTGAGTCTATTCCCACCAAACAAGGGGTGAATATGGGTCTGTCTGGCCGCCGGGGTCACCACATTGTTCACCGATGGAATGGTCCCTGGATCTTGGGAACCTCCGTGTGATGGGAATATTTAGGCCCGCAGCCCCGGCGCTTTACCCCAGCCGTCGGAGACAACTCCATTGGCGTGCGGGTCCGGCTAGTCTTCCCTCATCCGGGAGTTGAAGGCCGGGGGATATTCCAGACAGGGGACTGTCAAGCGGGCCACTCGGTTTAGGTTGCTCTGAATGACACACTGAAAAGACTGTTTTCTCCGCTTCATTCTCCGTTGCAGCTCAGTCGCAAGGATTCAATCAAATGAAAGGAGCACGGGATTGGGAATGAACGATACAGTTGGATGGAATTTCCCGCTGCTTGCACTTCGCTTTCGCTCTTGAGCAACCATGTTCCGTCCCAACTCGGGCAAACACTTCGTCGCCACCTGTCAAAAGAAGGTTAAGCTTAACATTGACCCTCTCGGCCGATCTCCATCGGACCTGAAGCGACTCTAGCCCGAGGGTGGAGCAGCGAAGGATCGTCGCACAGGACCGGACACCGAACTGCCATATGGAAGCTACGGTGACAACGATCCGAACCTCAAAGTGGTCAAATTTGGATCGATCAGGTGCATACGTCTGCAAGGGGACACGGCAAGTGTCCAAGACGCATGTACTCCTAAGAAAGGCGCAATCGACCGTCATGATGAGAGCCTTCAACTGCACCGGCATTCACCGGCCCTCACTCGCTCGCGTGGAGAAATTGTCGGCGGCTGTGGACAGCCGTACTTTCTGTGTTTTCTAAAGGACATGACATGGGCAAGGCAGCGATTGATGACTGGAAATTTGAGGGGCTCTGTTGTGCCAGACGTGCAGAGCGCCAAGCCAACAAGCTTTGGTAGCGGTCTAGTTCCGAAAGCAAGTCATCTCCTCAAGCTTTCGAGTTCCAAGCGTGCTTCATTATCATTCATTTGACTGCCAAACTCCAAAAATACTCGACCGATGTTGCCGAACAAAACGTTACCACTCTTTGAGCTTATGCGCGATCATAGGGAGGTTTCTACCCATGGAGTTGGTAATATGGAAGCTCTATCGTCACGTCTAACCATTTGGGAACACTCCAATAGGCACTTTCCTCTTTTTCAAATCCACACGGACGGCTCCGGAGTTCCTCGCGCCCGATATATGCGCGCCACTGTTTGCGCATAGATTGCAGGTGCATCTGACAGCTACACTGCCGGCTAGCTTGGACGACATAAGCTTCACATTATCCAGGTTCGGGATTTCTGTCAAGCGGGGGGGACAACCGACCATGCAGATCTAGCACCCCTTTTCGAAGTCCCGGCATGCACCTACATATGGCCCGAGGTCGCATGCAAAAACCAATAAAGTGACTGCCGCACCAGTCAGACACACGGAAAGGCGAAGGTACGCGTAAACGCACGGGGGATGAATTGATTAAAACTTGAGGAAAATCATCGTCCAGCGCCACTGAGGGGAAGTCTATATTCATGTTTGGACTCAAGCCGCTGTGCTACCATTTTTGGAATCTTGCCCGGTGATAACGGGTGGCACTTTCCCCAACCATTAACTTTAGGAAAGCGAAGTCGGGAGTGGCGTCGCCAGGCACACTATTATGCTTTTATTCGACTGCTGGCTTGAATCAAAGAGTTCGTCAACTCATCTTCCCACGAAGTCATTGAAATCCATGGATCGACCACCATAGCTCTCGGATGCGGCAGTTGTTCTTCTCATTCAAGCAATGAGTGATTAAACGAGTATCTACTTAGAAATCCCAGATTGCAAAAGTCGTAACTCAACTGCAAGAGGAGACACAGCGACATTAATCCCAAAGCCATTCCTCTGATGCTTCATACCGAACTTCTAGTAGGCGTAAAGCTTGACGTTCTCATCCTCACTCTCCCGAATCTTGTTGTTGACCCGGATCAGCCATACGCGCATAGCCCAGGCGCACATGATGCTGGTAGCGGCAAAAGCGATCATGCTTGAGAAGCCCATCATGTACTTAGGCCCGTCAGAGCTGGGCCAAAGATAAGCACAGTAGATGTATGCGAGGTTAGCAGTGACGTTGACCAGTGAATAAGCCACGGCTTTCTTCTCAGGAGTTTGAGAAAGCGTGTTGCTGACCCAACCGAGGATTACAGAACCAACACCTGATACCAAGTTAGCGGTGAAATTTTGGAGGAAACCACACAATGACTTACTGTAAGCTCCCGTTGCGTAGAGAAAGGTGGCCGTGTAGCGAACGGCATTGTTCTGGCTGCCGCAGGTCATGGCAAAACCAACAATAGCCAGGCTTAGGCCAGCAGTAATGTGCCAAGTCCTCTCGTTGAACCTGCCGCTAGACCATGCAAAGGGAATTCCTAGAAAGCCAGATACGAAGTAAGGTGGCGCTGTTGTTTGTCAGTCCCGTATTCCAACGCAGCAGGAAATAAAGGCTTACCTGTGAGCAGAAGAGCGGTAGTAGATCGGAAGCCCCTAGCAAAGGTGTAAGCATCATCTTCGCCAATAAGAAGTTTCTGTCCTGTGTCGAGTAACTTACATGCTGCGGACAATGGTAGGGAAGAAATTGTTGAAAGAACAAGCCGAAATGTGCAGGTTCTGCATAAGGCAAAAGAGCCAGGTCTTTGGATCTTTGCAAGCTTGCTTAAGACCCTCCCAGGTCGATCCTCTTTCTTGATGGCCGACAGTGTCACGACGGATGCGCTCAACGGCCAGCTTGCGCTCTTCCTCCGTAAGCCAGCGCGTCTCAGATGGGTCGTCGGGGAGAAGGAAGAAGCCAAAGATGGCCACCAAGGCAGTGACGGAGCCTTCGATGATGAAGAGCCTTCAAACGTGCTGTCAGTACATGCTTTGTCATGAATGGAGCGAAGACTCGTACCATTGCCATCCAGCGATTCCCTTGACCTTATCAAGTGTTGCGAATGTAGCAGCAGCAATCAGGCCTGAGCAACCAGTGCTGACCACCTGGCCTGTGTAGAGAAGTGAAATTCGAGTCGCTAGCTCCTTTCGGGTGTAGAAGATCGACAACATGTACAGCGCGCCGGGGTAGAATGGCTATGTAGTTGTCAGTATGGACGGAATTTTGCTCATTCCTTACAAATACTTACTGCCTCGACGAAACCAAGGAAGAATCGACATGCGACAAGCCCAGAATAATTCTTGACGCCTGCAGTAGCAGCAGAGATGGCCGCCCAGCCAATCATACAGATTGACATGTACGCGGAAGGCTTTGTACGAGTCAAGAACATGTTTGAAGGAACTGCTCTGGTCAGCTATGTCGCTGGTATCATCGACAATAGTCTTCAGTGGCGACTAACCTTGCATCAGAAGATAGCCGACAAAAAGGATGGAGATGGCAGTGTTGTATTCGACACCTTTGAGGTTGAGGTCCTCTTCGAGGGTGTTCAGACGAGCTTGGGGCAGGGCGTTTCGGTCGAGCTGTTGGGACGAATGTTAGCAGAATGGTCTAGTGGAACGGCACAAGACGATCGACATACGTAGTTCAAGAAGTACATGGCCCAGAGAATTGGCTTGCAGAATGTTAGCGCTAGATCGTCTGATAGTTGAGCTACCAGACTCACCATGATTCTTCTGTCAAGCTTTCGGACAAGTGCTATTTCGACAGGATCGGTCTTCTCAGCTGCGCCAGAGTAGTCTCCAGAGACAACAGCCTCCCCCTTGACCGACTTGTCGTCATGTTCGATTTCAAGGGGGCCGCCAGGCTTATGGTCCAAAGTGGTCGACATGGTGACAAAGGTAGAGTCTCGGGGGCCAGATTCTTTGTCAATAAGAAAAATGAGAGAACAAAACAGGCGAGCTGATCTCTTGGAGAAAATTAGAAGAAATCAAGGAGAGAAATGGCCATAATTATACCTCCAGATATCTATCTACCTGTCGAATTGAGCCCCGGGTTTGCGGGGATGGTTCGACCACACTAAGCACACTAACCCCCAGAACTCCAGATTCCCCGCAACGAGCTTATCCCACGTTTGCGGTGGGTGGCAGCAGACCCGGGGCTGGGGATCGTACGGGGCCAAGACCAGTTCGCCGGGCCTTGGCCCGTGCTACGCCGTTACGCCGCTACTCCGCTACTCCGTGTGTGGTTGGCCGCCGTGCTTATCCCGCCCTCCGGCCCCCCGTTATCGCGTTATCCCGTGCCCCACCGCGGGGTTCGGTGTAAGACCGGAGCTGGCAGAAGGATTCCGTCCTGGGAAAAAATAAAAGTATTCGAGGGGAACACTTGAATGTCATTGGGACATTTGAACCGCCGCGTCCTTCCTCCTGAAAACGAACGAGTCTCTTGCCTGTCGGCTTTCTCCACAAACATCCCTTGCTGCAGAACCAACAGTAATACCAAGACCTTCATTTCAAACCAGTCCTTCACCATGTCCGCCGCTACCGTCTTCGACTCCACGTTGTTTGGCAACATCTTCGGTACCGAGGAGGCTCGTCAAGCTTTCTCCGAGAGATCTTATGTTGCCAACCTGATCAAGGCCGAGTGCGCTCTGGCTGAGGCCGAGGAAGCTGAGGGCATCGTGCCTTCTGGTACTGCTGCTGTTCTCAGAGCGCACTGCGACGTCTCCAAGATTGACTGGCAGCTGCTTGCCGCTCGTACCGAGATCGTTGGATACCCAGTTCTTCCCTTGGTCGAGCAGATGTCAAAATGGGTGCCCGAGGAGACCTGTAAGTCGGCCAGTGAGCTCGACTGGGTGTTGTATGCGGGAGCTAACACAAAGTCTTTTCAGCCGGATACATCCACTGGGGTGCGACGACCCAAGATATCATGGACCTCGCCTCAGTTTTGCAGATGAAGCATGGTCTTGAGATCGTCGAGCGCCTCCTCCGCAAGGTCACCTCCACCCTCGAAAACATGTCCGCCGCCTACCGAGACGTGCCAATGGCTGGCAGAACCCACTTGCAGCACGCCCTCCCCATCACCTTTGGATATAAATGCGCCGTCTGGCTTGCTGGCTTCCGCCGTCATGTCAAGCGTCTCGAGCAGATCAAGGAGAGCTGCCTGCTTGTTCAATTCGGTGGTGCTGCTGGAACTCTCGCTTCTTTGGGCACCTCGGATAGCGGTATCCGCGTGCGCAAGCGTTTGGCGACCATTCTTGAGCTCCAGGACCCGGTTATCACCTGGCACGTCGCGCGCGACACTGTTGCGGAAATCATCAACTACCTTGCCCTGGTTGGCGGCAGCTTGGGCAAGATTGCTCTTGACCTAATCATTATGTCCTCAAATGAGCTGAACGAGGTATGTCAATCATGACGTCATTTTCGATAGGTTCCATACTAACATGACTCTCCAGGTTGCAGAGCCCTACGTTCCTCACCGTGGCGCGTCCTCCACTATGCCTCAGAAGCGCAACCCCATCTCCAGCGAGGTCATCCTCGCGCAGTCCAAGATTCTTCGTGCCCAGGCTGGCCTGGTACTGGACGGCATGGTTTCCGATTTTGAGAGAGCATCTGGCCCTTGGCACTTGGAGTGGGCTGCCATCCCCACTGCATTCATCTCCATTGTTGGTTCTCTTCACCAGGCTGAGTTCGCTCTTTCTGGCCTGCAAGTCAACAAGGATGCCATGTTGGCCAACCTGAAGTCTACTCGTGGTTTGATCGTCGCTGAAGCTGTGATGATGGACCTGGCTAAGTACACTGGTCGCCAAGAGGCACATGAGATTGTCTACAAGGCCTGTGTCGAGGCTCACGAGAACAGTATTTCCCTGCAAGAGGCTTTGGAGAAGTCATCACAAGTCACAGCACACCTTGCCTCAACGGATCTCTCCAAGCTGTGCGATCCCACCAAGTACTTGGGATGCTGTCAACTGATGCTTGACGAGCTCCTGGGACAGAAGACTGTTCAGGTCAATGGCAATGGCAACGCCACAAATGGCACACATTAGTTAGTGGAAGGGAGATTGAAAGTAAAAAAGTGAGCATCAATTCATGGCGAAGGCGTGTACCAATATAGAATCCATATCCATTAGTTGTCTTATACCGTCCAACGGTGTTTACATCATAAACGTGTTCGCGTCTTAAGACCGAGTTCTGCCACACAATTCGCGGGCTAGAACTACATTTGAAAGATCTCGAGAAACGTTTTGGATTGTTTCATTCATCCATGAAAACCTCTGGTTTGGAAAGATAGTCTCGTCCTTACCTTACTTTTGGACGCCTAGCGTTCCATCTCACACCCCCCTGTATTTACCTACGTACCTACCTACGTGGCGATTCTCATGGTTCTTGGAAACGCTCAACAACTTCCTTGTACATAAATGCGAAGTTCTTTTCCACTAAACTTGGAGAGATGAAGAGTCCGTCTGGACTATGAAAAGGACTATTTTGACGTTGCTCAATGGGGAATGGCCCTCTTAGGCGGGATGTGCTGTGTTGGGTCACCCAGCGGCATGCAACTAACCGAGTCATGCGGGAACACCACTGCAGAATTTCCGCTGTGGGCGGCGCATCCTGAATCTTCTCCACAACATCGCATCACCATCGACAGCTCATGCGCGCGCGACTACTCTCATGCACTGTCGCTGGCATCTGGACTTGAAAGAGTTTGAGACTCCTTAGACTGATGATGTCGACGGCGCCGGTAGCATGAATGGACAGGAAACCCCGGGCGGAGCGCAGTCTGGACAAGTTTGGTGAGAGCTCCGCCCCTTGAGAAATTTACCGTCTGCTGACTTGCACCGCAGTGACCGCTGTCGGCGGTATGTATTTGACCAACTGTTGAATGCGTCTTTGATCAAAATAGCGCCAATGGGCCATGGAACCAAACCCACTGACATACCTTCAAACCTACAGACGAAAAATCCGCTGCTATGGGGATGGGGAGAAGGTGAGCCATTCCCGCGGACCGCTGCAGCAACCCGAGAGCCATCTGTCGATTCAACTGACGCATCCACCTGCAGTGCACGCCCTGCACCGTGGGCGGTGTCGCCTGTGTGGTATCAACCAAGCTGAAGCGCAACCGAAAAAGAAAAAGGTACCTAAGGACCAGCTTTTTCTAGCTGCAGAATCCATGCTGATGGCTTTCAAGTTACTACGAGAATGAAGTCGTTGATGAAAGACGGAGCGGGTCGGCTCCGGTGAGAACCCCCGACTCAGCGGCCGGTGTGGTGGACTCGACATTGAATCCAACAGAACCTTCACAATCGCGAATGACCGGGCAACCCCAGCCAAGCATTTTAGTATCGAATGGTTCCGACAGATCGACATCAACATGGCCACGGCGTACAGATCTGATATCGATCGCGAGGTCGAGACAGGGCCCCGAGCCTGTGATCGGCCACATGGGCCGACTGGTCTCCAACGATGATCAGATCGCCATGTTCGCCGGGTCTTCGACTGGGGTTCACTTCATCAGTCAAGCTGAACAACAGCTCCAGATGCTCCGGATACACACCGACACGTTTCCAAGCAGCGTATATAGCCTGTACTTACACAACATCTGGGGTAACCCGCCGAAAGATTCCGAGGCGCAATTGATTGCTGCGATGGTTGGTCAGTTTCCTCGTAACGCTGCCGATATCCTCGAGACCACAATTGATCGCTGGACACCGCTTTACCCCATCGTACACAAGCATTCCACTTTAGAAGCATTTCACAGACTTCGAGACGATCCGGAGAATGGTGATCTCAGCATTCTGCACCAGGTTCTAGGGCTCCTAGCTCTGGGAACTCTGGGTCTTCCAGGGACTTGCACTCAGGCCCACGAGCACTTTCTATGCTTGTCTGAGAAGTACTACCACATGTCTGCAACTCTGACGAGCAAGCTGCATGAGAGACCGTCGTTACCAACGCTACAGGGATTAGAGATTGCTCAGATTTACCTCCAACTTTCGTCCCGGTACTCTGTCGCATCTCAACTTGGTGGCATGGCAACACGCATGGCGCAGAACCTCGGACTCCATCGGCACTCTCAGCGATTTAAATTCGACCCCTTAGAGACAGAGCTGCGACGTCGCGTTTGGTGGTGCCAATACTCTCTCGACGCGTTGGGTGCCCTCTTCCCCTCATCTTGGTCAATCGCTAACATCTCCTTCAGATTCTCGAGTGTCTACCATGGAATGCCGCGACTAATACGGGACCAGGATGTGGACACCGATCTTCCTTCACGCATAGACCATGACCAAGTATCACGCGAAAGTGTTGCCTTCCCTCTTCCGGGTGAGCGGTCACAGGTTGACACGGCCTTATGCATGTTCAAGCTCGCAGTCATTGTCGGAGAAGCTCTGGAAAAGCTGTACACGACAACTCGTCGACGCGGTGGCGTAGCCAAGATCACGCAGTTGCAGGCAGAGCTCACCATGTGGGAGCGAATGTTGCCGACTGAGAAACTGACCGATGCCGACGACGATGGGGGAGACCTGCTCCCGGCAGTCAACATTGACACGTTTGAAGTTGCCTTCCTGCGCGCCGCCTTCTGCAACGCAACAGTCCATATTCACCGACCAGCATTGGCTTTCACAACGTCTGACCCGCAGTTTTCGGTCTCTCTCATTGCTTGTGGCCGTGCTTCTGCGGAGCTCATCCGTTTGTTTGCGATAGGAATTGGCGACGAGACCACCCCTCGAAGACTGGACGCCGTCACCATCGCACACCTTTACCCAAATGGCATGCACATGCTTTGGCAAGCTGGCTTGACTATTCTCTTCGCAAGATGGAAGGGCCAGCCAATTACCACGGACGAAGAGGACGAGGATTTAGTCAGGACATGCGCGACGACCTTGCGCCACCTGAGAGCGGACGATGTCAACGGCTACATTACACAATGCGCCGACGTACTGGACATGCTCCAAGCAAAGACATTCTCGTCGAAAGAAGCCCAACCACCGGTAATTGACCAGTTGCAATGGAATGTTTGGGATTGGCCGATGGCATCGGCCTTGGAGCTTGCAAACACACTCGACGCCATGCCGTTGGATCTCCAGTTTGAGCCTGGCCTGGGACTTTGAACAGCCCGCCCAAAGAGTACCATAACCCAATGGCTCTTCAGACGCCCAAGACATACTCTGATGGTCATGTCAAGCCTCCAGCTGCCCATCTCGACTCGCTGCGGGCTGTCGGAGTTCGGCCCTAAACGGCCTGGTGTCGCCACGATCGCCAGCATTCAGCCCCTCGCATGCTACCTGTGTTTTCTTTAATCACATTGGTCCCTTGTAGAGACAAACAGATTGGCACGAAGATGGCGCTGAATCTTCCATTTGATATAGAGACCGCGACGGTTTAGGACCTTAGGTGCCCCTTGCGGAACACGATAACCCTCCTGTCAACTCAAAACTCCAAGAATACCCAATATTCCCACCACATTGCGCCTGAACCCTCCATTTGACTGTCGAGACCAGTCCAACAACCTCCCGCAGCAGAATCGCTGATCATGGTTTCACGGGAGAGCCCTCGAACACCATCGTCGGCACCCTTGACGATGGCTAGTCTCCTCTTACTGGCTGCCCTCACCTTGGCCGGAACCACCACAGGTGCCCTCGCAAGGGTCAGCATCTTTTCGGGGTATCAAGACCTCGGGGTTGCTTTGCAATGCGATTGCCAATCCATCAGGCTGCTACTGCAACACTGGGCTGGGTAGCTCTGCCACCTCATACATCTCATCGTGCATCAGCAGGGGATGCAGCAAAGTCGAGAACTGGTCAGTCGATCTGACAAACATGCTGGGTCTGTACGACTCGTACTGAGCGACCGCCAACGGGCAAGCAGCCAACGCACTGGATGCGCCAGCAACTCTGACGAGCGAGCAAACGTCCTTGAAGACCACGGCTAGTAACGGCGCAGGTGCCTCGAGTAATGGGCAGGCAACGCAGGCCTCGAGGCTCGGCTCGAGCAGCACGTCGTCTGCCGAAGCACAACAGCCATCGGCAGCGGCGGAGAGCGGAGGGCTGAGCCGGTCAGATATTGTCGCACTCGCCGCGAGCTTGGGCGTCGGGATACCTAGCCTGCTTATAGCTGGCATGACGCTTTACTTCCAGATCAAGAAGAAGCGCAGAAATGCTGTCGGTGAGACCTATCCTTCAGCGGAGCACAGCATCGCGCATCATAATGTGCCCGGTGGACACATGCACGGGAGCATCTTGCCTCCTATACCTCAAGCAGCTCATTCCAAAGCCTGGCATTAGCCATAACGAGTGAGCATTCAGTGAGCCAGGGAGGGTGGCAGAGTCCACAGTTGTGGGCTGGAGATGAAGGCTGCCCCGGTTGTGCCTCAAGCTAGGTCCGCGCTGGGAGAGGATAGATGTAAATATGTCAGCTCGAAGCTGTTTGTCGCTATAGACCGTTCTAATGAAGGTGTGAGATGATTTCAACAACCAGAAAAAATGCAATGATGCTTGAAAGTTATGCAAGGTGATACAAGTGAAGCCTGGGTGAAAACTCAACAAGGGCGACGTGCAGCTCGGCTAAATTGGTACATACCAGTCAGCTCCTTGAATTGACAGCAAGCTCGTCGTCATGTCAGCGGCTTTTGGGATTCGGCAGTCCCGTCCAAGCCGTTCAAGACAGTCGGTAGCAAACTGGCGCGCATCGGGCGGCGTGATGGAGACTTCAGCGATGACTGACAGCGGCCAGATCAAGCAGCGAGCTGAAACAGAGAACCTTTCTTCGGCCGGCTCGAGATACTCACCGCAACTGGCGAGTACCTCGACCACGAGCGTCGACATGTTTCTCTTGGCGGACGTCTGAAGCTCCTCATAGTCGGTCTCATCGTCTAGTTCAGGGCCCTGCTGGAGAATCTTGGAAGACTGCACCCAGACAAGATCGTTAAGGAACATGCGGATGATCCGAAGGGCGTTCCAATATCGAAGAGCTCGCAGAGACGGGTACCGAAGCGAAATGCCCTTGTATGTCAAGCGTGAATTCTGCCCCGGAAGCCTCGCTGTAAACTTCCAGTCATCCGCAACACCTTGACCAAGCCTCAAAGTCTCGATATCCAGATCAAGTGCCTCCCATACTAGGTCTCGTCTGTTTTGGTCATGGACGCGCTCTATCCTTGACCTCAAACTAGCCACTCGGTCGACAATTGGAGCTGTCATGAGAAACGGATCGCTGAGATCCAGCATCGGCTTCGCACTCTCAAAAAGCTGCAGGAGTCGAGGAGGAACCGCTCTCTTGGTATGCGCACAGCTGGTCCGGATGTTGCCACTTGAGTGGAGGAAGAGAGTGCGCCCGAGAGGCGTCTCCAGCTGCTTGGGTCCACGCAGGCGGAGAAGCTCCACGGCTCCGACGGTGTGTGCGTTCCAGCTGTCGAGAGACTGCTGGCCTGTAAAGACAATCGCCTCGAAAAGGCCCAGTAGAAGAACGGCAGCGAGCGTTGAGTCCTGGACGGCAAGGTCTGTGGAACTGAGACATTTGTTGGTTTGGCAGAGTGCTTTGGCGTAGTGCATTCGCGCTTGCTTCATGAGATTTCCATCAGAGCACTTGAGGGCAAGGCTAGCGAAGGACGCGGCCATTATGGCGGCCGACATGGCATTTTGCTCATTCAACCCGTGGGGATACAGTTTAGGTAGGTACTCGAAAGGCGAAGATGCGATGTATTCGACCATGAAATATGTGCGGGCAAGGTTTTCGATAGGGGTTGAAACATTCCGATAACGAACTACAGATACATCAACCTCGGAGGAGGGATCTGCGGGCGATCTGAAAGCAGTATTCAACTTCCGAGCGGCATGGGGAGCGGCGCCGGCCGCTTTCGCCCCCGCCGCCGACGTCGACGCGACCGCCTCTGCATGTTGCCGTTGAGGAAGTTTCAGTTGAGAGGACGACGCATCCGCCGACGGCTGCGGCCGAACCTTGGCCTCGTGGCGCCTTCTCGGCTTCCGGTTCTGTACCTTCAAGGCGGCGTTCGCTGTCTCATCCCGAAATAAGAAGTCTGAAAGATCCCTGTAGCCGGGGCAGGTGATGTTCTTGCGGGAGCACTGAGTACATCCGGGCTGGATCCGATCACACTGCGGAACGGGAAAGAAAAAGGAAGAACGTTAGCCTTGGCCCCCTTTGCGTCTCTCGGTCGGTTATGTGCGAAGTGCGGCGATGCGCACTGCGGAAGTGGTGCGTTGCCACCATCGTAGGGCTGACCTGACCGGTTGAAGCCCGAGGATACGAGCGGACCAGTAGGCGAAAGGGGGGTTTGGACGGGAAATGATGAGGGATGGAGTACGAACCCGGAGTCTTCCCTTGCGACAGGGGTAGCACGCGTCTGATGGCCGGCCGGAGAAGACCATGATCGGAACCTAGCCAGACAATATAATCTGAGTTTGGGCAACTGGCCGTGGGGGACTGTGGTCCGCCGGTCGAAAGTCCCTCACCGATGAATGTTCTCCTTGACTCGGCGCGGGGACTGGAGATAATGTCGAAGCAGACAGACCAAAATGGCGGTGCGTCAGTGCTTTCTTTCTTGTTGGTGGCTGTGTTTGGGGGCCGTTGCTACGCCGAAAAGCGTCGGAAGAACGGCGTTGGCTCCAACATCCCAGCTCTTTCACAACCTGGGTTCCACGTCGAGACGCCCACCCCATTTGGTTTAGTCTCGTATTTATGCAGAGCATTAATGAACATCTTGAGTCTTTGTGAATGAAGACCCGCCCGTATTGCTCCATATTTCATCCCTGCAAACACGACTTTGAACAAATCATTCCCACCTCTCTACGGCGGTACGCGGGAGGCCTTCTTGGTGTCGTGAAGCCCACTACATTCGGCGAAGACTTCAGCTCAGCTGGGGTTGCTGAGAAGCACTTACACGGCAATGGCAGCAAATCGAGCCCCGTTTGCTGCGGTATCAAGATAGAGGATTTTTTTGCAATACATCCCTCCACTTTGATTACGATTTCAGGTAATGGTCGGATATCAGTGCCGGTCGACTGTAGCGAGTGCGAGCTGCGGGGGCCTCTTCATCAGTCCTGCTCTGAGGTCTATTGCTGCCTTGGCGTATAAAGACCAACATGAGCTCTTCGATATGGTGGCTCAATATGAATCATAAAGCCTCCACTGTTGAAGCCCAACTAATCACTTTTCTTCTCTTTCTCACTCACCCAAAATCTTGCACCATAATGGGTCGCCCTTTTGACGGTAGAGGAGGGGTCTCTGTAGTAGAGGTGGCTACCTACGGCCCAAGTTTATTACTCGCAGCCTACATTTCTTCCAAACTTGGATTCAATCGCTCCGCTGGCTGGATATATACCGTCATATTCTGTATCGCTCGATTTCTTGGTTCCATCATTCACCTAGCCACGTACGACAACTCGTCTGTTGGCTTGATGCAAGCTGCCCTTATTCTCCATGGGGTTGCTATTTCGCCACTACTCCTGGCAACGCTCGGAATGGTTTCAAGACTGTAATTGACCCCGAACACCAAGAACGTCTCAGGAAGCTCACACCTTGACAGCTTTGACTGGGTGAAGGCAACCAGAGGTTCTTCATTCAATACTAAGCACTTTAGAATTATCCAGGCCGTATTATTTGTCGGCCTAATCCTAAGCATCGTTGGTGGCACGAGTATGAGCTACTCCTCAGACGGCACGTACCAGCCCCAGGCCATCACAAAAGCATCTATATTGCTATACCTTGCTGGCTTCATTGCAATCACGGCTGTCATAGTCGTCTCCCGACAAGCCTTCACGCCCCTCAGCCAAGTCCCTCATATCGAGCGACGCTTGCTTGTCGCGATACTTTTGGCATGTCCTTTTCTATTGGCTCGAATCATTTATTCGATTCTGGGTACCTTTCTGCACAACAAGACGTTTTCTGTGGTCGGGGGCAATCTGGGCGTCTACGTGACCATGGCTGTCCTTGAAGAATTTGTTGTTATCAGCATATATCTGGCACTTGGGTTCTTCTTGGTGAGAAACGACTCTCCTGCGACAGGAGAAATTGCCAATCGTGCATGGAAGAGTCGGGCCGCGGATTCCATGGAACCGGAACGCATCTAACATGGCGAAGAAGCCGAGCAAGGTATGCCTCTTCGGCTGTGAGAGCGTGGGCCAGTAGTTCGAAATGACAGAGTTCTGTCACTTATCAAGTACCTTAATAGTGGACATGGTAGTATCATCTAAATTCGTTGTCTCTAAGAAGTCGTGAGATTACAGTGTTTCAGAATTATCTATGTATTGTGACGGCTATCCGGGAAGTAGAAACTGATTGATGGAAGCATCGTATACAACCCGGTTGATATTGTAACATACTATACTGACGCTATGCTTTGGTAATGGTTTGCGGAGGTGTTGCCTTTGCATCCATCCTAGTCGTAGCCCCATGCTTCTTCAACGGAAGAGTTGACAACTTGCGGCGATGGAGGTGCTGCAACATGAGTTAGCCTAGGCTTACAAGTCACAGCTTGATACGATACATACCAAAGCCGCCGCAACAACTGCCATTGCCTGCGCTGTACGTTGGTTGCTGTCGATGGAGTAGCCCCAAGCTGTCTGCTCCGCTTCAGTACATGTCGCCAATGCACAAGTTTTGCCTTGATCAAAATCGGACGTAAGCTGTTGCGTGTGACAGACTTCGGCGCTCACGTCCATTTCCTTCATGAAATGAAGCCCCCTAATGACTGCGGACGCGATACTGCTGCCGGATCCATTGACCCGTATCGTCAAGCCGTCCGCTGGATTGACTGTTCCAGTAACGTTCTCGAGGGTTCCGTCACTAAAAACGCTAATATTTCCGGTACCATGTCTTTCTGACGAAAGTGCGTAGCTGGCGATGAACAGGTTGATGACCTCCTGATGACTGATCTCCCGAGCCAGGGCCTCGCACATCATTTGTACACGGCGACCGAAGTCAATCTGAAGGTCGACAGGAAGATCGAGCCCCCATCGTCGGCTGAGAATCCAAGTGGCGGCTGCCTTGCCGCTCTGCGAATTCACGCGGATAACTTGATCCATCGGAATGCCTAGATCCAGCGGGTCGAGAGGAAGATAGGGGATGTCCCAAACCGGCTGCTCACCCCTCTCGAAAGCTTCGTTCCGCCACGCAAGCCCTTTGCGGATAATATTCTGGTGGCTGCCACTGAATGCTTGTAGGGCAAACTCACCAGCGTACGGTGCACGCTGGGAGATTGTTAGTCCAGTGAGTCTTTCAAACTTTTCTCTGATCTGTGGAAGATTTGAAAAGTCCAGACCGGGGTGAATACCCCTCGAGAAGAAGTTCAAAGCCAGAGCGACGAGATCAACGTTTCCACAGCGTTCACCGTTGCCAAAAAGGCAGCCCTCAACCATACCAGCACCGGCTAGCATGCCCATTTCCGCCGTGGCAATTCCGCATCCACGGTCGTTATGGGGATGCAGCGATATTCTGATCTTTTTAGGCTCAGATAAGGAAGCCTGAAAAAGTTCGACCTGGTCTGCGAACACATTTGGCGTGGCTACCTCTGTACTGGTGGCTAGGACGGCAACCAACGGATTCTCTTCAGTCGCCCCCCAGGCCTCTTTAACAGCCTCTGTAATCAACAACGCGAATTCGGGGTCAGCTTCGTTGTAAGCTTCAAGACCAAAAGCGAGAGTCCAGTGGGTGACGGAGGCAGATTCCGGATCGTCTTTCGTGAGAGACCGTAAGAACCGAACTGATCTCACGGCCTGTTCTACAGCCTTCTCGCGAGTGAAGCCTTGATACTTTAGTTGTTTGTCGCTGGTGCATATGTATGTGCAGATCGCGGCTCGCTTGGCTCCCCGTAAGGCTTCGACCGTGCGGGCCAAGAAGTCCTCACGCGTTGGAGAGAGTCCTCTGATCCGAACGTCATCTGGTACGGCCCCAGGAGTCTCGATGAGACGGCGCGTGAAGTCAAATTCGATTTGGGAAGCCGCAGGAAAGCTGACTTCGATCTCCTTGTAACCAATTGAGACGAGCATCTGAAAGTATTCCCACTTCTGCTCCACAGTCTGTTTGAACGGGTAAGCACCACTTCCAGAGTCAAACCAGGCGTATCGCGTACCAATGGGTTGATGATAGATTGGTTACCATCTCGAAGATCTGTAGACAGCCATATAGGCGGTCTTTTCAATACTCTGTTGGGCCATTTCCGGTTTGGATTTTCAAACTGCAGAAACCCAGCATACTTATTTTGGGGATCTGATAACCTCCGTGAGAGTGAGTGTCAATTCATGTCTTAGAGAGTATGTGAAAGACGTACATCTTGACAACTGATATTTGGCGTCTTAACGCAGTAGAACCTTCAATACAGAATGTCGTTGACGCAGAACACCTACTTGACCGAGGCGACGATGGCGGTTTTGAAAAAGCAAGAGGAATCATAGTTGCCGGTCCCACATCTATATGTCGTAACATCATAAGCCCTGCAAACCTTCTTTGAAATGGAGCTGATTCAGTATCTGTTGCATTTCCACAACGGCCCTACTAGGAAAGTTCGGACTGTGCAGCGTCACAGTGTGATTAGACGTCTACCAAAACCACCGCCAATGAGAGAGCTTCCTGAGACTGAACCCCATGGCAAAACAGACTATATAGTTGTCTTCTCGATGCTTTCTCAATTATCCGGCCCCTCGGCACACCGTGGTCCTGGACAACGCGGATGAACCTGACCAAGTCCAGATGAAACCTTTCGGTTGGCATCGAGGTGTGGAGTTTTCTCGCCATTAGATCTGTCTAGCCCAGTTGCATGACTGGCATTTTTGAACTCTATTTCCATTTTCTTCGTGCCCAACCCCAATGAAGAACTACGAATGTATCGCAAGCTTTCGGACCTGGGATGTCCCAAACGAGAAAGCGCCGAAGACCATGAGTCAGGTCACTTGGTTCGTCCCTGGAGGTTACAACGTTACCCCAGGTGTAAGCATCGTAGGTTGTTGTGTCTTGCCGCGTGGCGTTCCATTCTATCGGATAACACCTCGGACCGGTAGTCTGCCTCGAAGAACGCAGTCTGACTGAGGCAGGTTATGATATTTGGTTGACCTCACCTTCGCTACCTGCTCTAGATGAGACCTAATCTCACTACCCCGAAAGTCTCCGCATAGGTGAGAATGCGCCGGTGGCCGGCACTCCTGCCCCTCATTCTGATCCCGTAGGTTGCGTGCACATAGCCACGTGCATCCTCGTCTGCATGCGCAGCCCCATCATTCTCCGACTTCGTTAAATTGGACCCAAAACCTTATCCAGAACCCTGACAATTGCCTCAACCTCGTCCACTAACACGCCTTGGTGTAAGCTCTCTGGGAAGCATGTCTGCAAAAGACAAGAATCACGATGTTACTCACCGGTGTTGTAGTGCACTAGGCTGACCCGCACTACACCATCATCGTCGAGACCAAGAGCCTTTTCAGCCAGTCTCTTGGAGAAGAAGTGACCCCAGCGAATTCCGATATTCGATTGTGTTTCGACAGCCTCTACCACGCTCTGTGAGGATCTTCCCCTCACCGTGAA
This sequence comes from Colletotrichum tropicale, assembly GCA_027406125.1. Classification (NCBI taxonomy): domain Eukaryota; kingdom Fungi; phylum Ascomycota; class Sordariomycetes; order Glomerellales; family Glomerellaceae; genus Colletotrichum; species Colletotrichum tropicale. Next base: position 189,696 of record JANVYH010000002.1, read on the forward strand.
ACTCACAGTCGGTAGTCGAACTGCGGCCTCGGATGAAGTTTCTCCACGGATGGAAATGTCTGGTCTTGAGTCGAGGTACTCAATGAGGCGCTTTTGAAGTTTTCCTTCGTGCTGAGTGATCTCCTCCCATGTCTTTTTGGGGTTCTTCCCAAAATAAGCGACAAGGGGTATGATAGATTGTGTCAACTCATAGCTGGCACCGGCAAGCTCCAGTTTATCCATCAAACTTGCGGATGGATTGAAATAATGTCCTAGCGGTTTGAGTTGTTCCTGGGCCTTGCGTGAGCCGTATAATAGGGAGATATGAGGTCCATAAACCTGGTTTCCACGTGTCAACTCATATGATAATGATGCCAGATGCTGTCATTCTTTGAAAATAATCTCATAGGCTCGGTGAGCTCACCTTGTACCAAGAGAAGGCATAAAAGTCTGCGCCAAGTTCTTTTACGTCAATCGCCCGGTGTGGAGCGTAAGCAACGCCGTCCACGCAAAGAAGGGCACCGGGAATCTCGTGCACCGTATCGGCAATGGCTTTGATGTCATGAATGCTACCAAGAATATTACTAGCATGTGTACAGGCCACAAGGCGTGTCTTGGTAGTCAATAGACTTTGAAGGGTCTTGACATCAAGCTTCGGGTTCGATCGATCAGCTGGCGACCACCACTTGATGTTCGCGCCAGCGATTTGGGCGTAGTGAAGCCATGGATCAATATTCGACTCATGGTCAATCTCAGAGAGAATGACCTCATCGCCAGCTTCGAGCTTAATGGAAGCGGCGAGATTCCGCAAGACCTGAGTGGTGGATGCTCCAATCACTCGAAGTGAAGAAGACCTATTAGTTTTCAGTTTTCTTGGATGACAGCGTCGGTCTCACCAATTTCGTCAATGCCAGCATTGATGTACTGAGATGCGATCCGATAGGCCTCATCAAACTTGGCGGTTGATGTGCGCGATGTGCTGTAAGTTGCTCCAAGCTGGACATTGTTGGTTATGAGATATTCTGAGATACTGATCATGGTGAGCTCTTACACGATAGCACGTCGTCGTCAGAGACATCACTTACCTGTGGGCAACACTGCCTAGCACTTGACTGCCACCAGCGTTATCGCCAAAGATCTGGTCCTTCTGCAAAGACGGGAATTGCTCCCTGGCCTTCTCGACCGAGAATTCCGAATCCATGGCACTTGCAGTAGAAAAGTGGAATCCTCCAGCTCCTATCGTTGGCTCTGATCAGCGTTGCTATTGGGCGATGATGCTCACGAACATCCGGCGGGGACCTGATTGATGAAGTAATGGTGGACTGGGGTAGTGCCGACCCTTCTTGTTCACACCGGATCGGTCTGGAGCCTGCGTTTGTGCTGTCGCAGAACCCGCTCTGACCGCCAATGAACACCACAGGAGTGGCCGGCCTCGGCTATCTTCTAGCTGCATATGCAGAAAGATGGCGACCGAATGAACCTGTACATCCGAAGTTTCCTCTTATCAACATCTCACCCCTCATTAGCAGCTCCAATTACCCCTCACTCCTCAGTGTCTCTGTGAACGATGAGCCCCTTGGGCTGACCTGTAAAGCATATCTCCCTTCAAGTCAGCTTTAGAAGGCTTCGCGTCTCGCCATCCTACAGTTAGCTTTTGTACTGAAGAAAAATATATTATGGAGCAGAGTAAGTAGACAATGATCCATGTACGAGAAGATGCTCGCGGCTTCCATGTCTAACCGAGGAAATCTAGTCGTCGAAGTAGGAGGAGTTCCCGTTCGGGTTGCTCCAAACGGAGATAGTCCTGAAGCAATCGCATCTTTTGAAGGTCTCATACGAAGATTGAAAACGACTCCAGTTGTTGCTCAGATTCCTCAAGCAATAAGTGCGCCATCTCGACAAGTTCGGGTGTTACTATCGGTCGACTTTGATGCAGTCTCCGGATGGTTAGGCACAGGACAGCACCCACGTAACTGCTTGGCAGACTATTCCTCAGGCTTCTTCGCAGGCCATGTTGGAGTGAGCCGTCTGATCCGTCTATTCAAACGATTGGATGTTGCCGACAAGATGACTTGGTTCATTCCGGGTCATTCAATGGAGACATTTCCCGTGGAAACCCAGTTGGTCATGGATTCTGGAGCAGAAGTCGCGTTACACGGCTATTGTCACGAAGACTGTACGAGACTAAGCACACAACAAGAGAAGGACATCTTCGAGAAGTGCATCAAACTTGCTCAATCCCTCACCGGAAAGAAGCCTGTTGGATACCGAGCGCCCCTCTATCGACTGCGAGAAGAAACGATTGAGTTGCTCGAGAGTGAAGGCTTCTTATATGACTCTTCACTAAGCGGTCACGATTCTCAGCTATATCAGCTCACAAAAGGGCCGTCTCCAGTACCAGTAGACTATTCACAGCCTGCACAGACTTGGATGCGACCCTGTGCTTTGCCACAACCTTCCAAGGTCGTCGAGATCCCCGCCAACTGGTACATGGAGGATATGACACCCTTGCAGTATCTACCGAACGTGGAAAACTCGCATGGATACGTGCCGTCCCAGTCGATTGAGAGGATGTGGCAAGACAGATTTACTTGGCTTTGGAACCATGGACCGGACGGCGAAGGTCCTGCGGATTTCGTGTTTCCGTTAATCTTGCATCCTGATACATCTGGAATGGCACACATTATTGGAACCATTGAGAGCATGGTGCTGTGGATGAAAGGTCATGGAACGCAAGTTGAGTTCGTCAGCTATGAAACGGTAGCGAGATCGTATTTGAGTCAAAAAAGGGCATGCATGAGAACATCTGGTGCCTCTCATGGTGGATAGTAGTACAGTTATTTCCGTGTGTTGAGAGGAAAAAAAAACATGATCCGCATAAACAGTAAGAGATGACTAGACCCTTCAACTGAGGGCTCACCGAGCTTCGAGATTGAACGAGAAAGTAATACTTACTATGGCCGGAACCCCCAGTTGCGTGGAACGCACGGATGAGACTGCGTCGTATTCGCCCTGACTTGCGCACCTCAGGCACCCCGGATGCAGGTGTTGTAATACGGGCCGAAGCATTGGTCCAGCCCAGCAAGTTTAAACTTTAACATATGACCCCAACCACACTGAAAAGGCACCGGCTGGCCGCCCCAGAAAGCATTTCCCTGGAGCAGACGTGAAGAACGCTGTGGTAGTGGGCAGTTTCTAAGTTGAACCCCCACGATTTTCGTCGATCTACCTTAGACTTTGCCAGTGACCACCCGAAGCATCCTCCTCCACGATGGCCGCGAATAGTTTCCAAACTCGAGTCCTAGAAATATTGAAAGCAACCAGAAATGTTGGCATCAATGCTGGCTGGGCTCCAGCAGGTCCGAAATCCCGTGCTTCCTAGCGAACCATTGCAGAATCGACGCTGGAAAGACCGAGTTCCTTGTACTGACTATACGTAGACCAGGGTATCAATGCTCTCTCAACTCTATCGTCGCTCTCAAAGAAGCTGCTTGAAGATGGAAATCCTAAAGAAGCAGGCGCAATCCAAGAGGTTCTCACTATCGCCACGGGATCTCCTGACTACGGAGGCATGGGACTTTCAACGGACATGAACTTATCAGAAAAAGACACAGATGAGGTCGTACTTTTGGCATCCGCATGTAAGAACTCTCACCCCCTCGTTCTTTGTTATATAGTGCCAAGAACGTGCCTGCCGTTCGGGTCGTACTGAGAATCGGACCTGTAGGGCTTGAGTCTCTCAACTCGGCCGAAAGGTGCGGCGGACCAATCGTGCCGTTAGTCAATAGGCCCGCTGGCCGCCGTCCTATGAACGTCACGGAGAAGATATTTGCCTTGCACGATGTAAATCTTCCAGGTTGGGTACGCACTGGGGACACTATCAGGATTTCCGTTGACTGGGTCATGGCCAGTGAAGCAACTTGGCACGTAAGTTGACGCGCTTAATTTCGTGGAGAGCAACCCCGATAACGGTATGACAGGGCATGCTTCAAGCGTACAACAAGCTTGGAGATCCTGGTATTTTCTCGAACTCCAGGTTTTGGCTTGCAGGCGATCATGTTGTTGATCCCAGGGTTATGGACACACCGCTTGTCCAGAAGCTTGTTGGCCAAATGGACTTTGCCAGAAAGAGGTTCAAAATGACCGAGTTTCAAGGCCACAACTACACCATCATGCATACAGAGTTCTACCGCGAGCGTGCACAGCCTGGACAGATAATCATCGGTTCTGATTCTCATACCTGTAGTGCGGGCGCTGATGGATGTCTTGCTATTGGCCTAGGCGCCACCGAAGTCACGATGGCGCTCGTCACTGGCGAGATCTGGTTCAAGATTCCAGAGGTTGTTGAGATTCGCCTGATCGGCAAACCACGACGAGGTGTAGGCGGGAAGGACATTATCCTATATATTCTGCAACAACTCAAGCGCAACACCGTTGCGGCGGACAGAGTTGTGGAGTACACTGGGCCAGGATGTCGATGGCTGAGCCCCGACGCCCGCTTCGCTGTCGCTAACATGACAACCGAATTTGGTGGCATCACAGGCATCTTCCATGCGGATGAAGTAACCAAGCAGTTCATCGATTCTCGAAAGACGGCTCATCACAAGACCGCTTCTTACTACTTCAAGCCGGACGAAGGTTGTTCATACGCTGAGTCTCACATCATTGACATATCTCTGGCGCAGCCATTCGTGGCTCGATATCCTAGTCCCGATGACGTTGTGCCCGTTTCAGAGGTTGCAGGCACACATCTCGATGGCGTATTTATCGGCGCATGCACAACGGCGGAGGAAGATCTCATAATGGGAGCATTGGTTCTGCAAGCTGGTCTCGAGGCAGGAAAGCAGCCCGTTGCGGGAGGAAACCGCCGAGTGGTGCCGGGAAGCCGCCCTATCGCGGACTACTTGCGAAAGTCCGGGCTCGCAGAGATCTATGAACGGGCTGGCTTCACCATCGGTGTTCCAGGATGCAGCTATTGCGTGGGTATGGGTGCGGATATGGCCCAGCCGGGTGAGGTCTGGTTGAGCAGCCAAAACCGCAACTTTGAAAACCGAATGGGGAAGGGTAAGTGGTTTTGAAACGCGGATGTGTCTTTTTGATATTTACTGGAACTAATGGTGTATAATAGGGGCTATTGGTAGTTTGGCTTCCGCCGCAACGGTCGCTGCCTCGTCCTTTGACATGGTCGTGACATCGCCGCAGGAGCTCATCGATCTTGTGCCAGATGAGCGATGGAACAGCATCAAAGGCAAAGGCTCACTTCCTGAGGGATCTCTCACCCAACCGCTCTGGGTCGAGCCACCTGGACAAGACGCCGAGAAACAAGAGGGCGTAGAAGATGAGCAGGAATACAAACTGACTGACGCCGGAGCGGGAGACAATGGGGCAACAGGATCTGGCACTATTAAGAGCAAAGTCTTTCGACTGGGAGACTTTGTTGACACTGATGCGGTACGTCTTTTACCCTGCTTTTAAGACAGGTATTAGACACTGACGTTGCTGACTGCCGCTTATCAGCTTGCCCCGGCCCAATATCTCCTTACATCAAAGAACAACGAAGAGTTAGGAAGCCACTGTCTTGAGCACACCACTCCAGAGTTCCGACAGAAGGTCAAAGAAGGTTACGAGGTGATCGTCGCCGGCAAGGCGTTTGGGTGCGGATCCAGCCGCCAGGAGTCTGTTCAATCACTGCTAGGTTTGTCTATCTTTGACTGGATGCAACGCGCTTCTCGGCCTGGAGTAGTAAGGACCATGCTGAACATTTGACAACAGGTGCTGGGGTGAAGTGTGTTATAGCCAAGAGTTTTGCCTTCATCTACAGCAGGAATCAGCCATCTTTGGGACTATGGGGGTTCATCATCAACGATGCTCAATTTTACGAGAAGGCAAACATGGGAGCGGACATCGAGATTGATCTGGACCGCAATGTTGTGACGATTGACGGAATGTCTTTCGATTTCCAGCTTTCTGAGCTTGAGAAGAAGCTTACCAAGATGGGCGGTATGACAAATGCATTCAACCAATTTGGACAGCGAATCTACGACGTCTTGACTGGGCGAAGCTCCAAGAATGGCAGTGTTCTCAAGGAACCTAAGGTTAAGGTCCCACAGGACGTTATGGCTTGGTAAACTGGAAAGGGTTTTGGACACCACTTTCAATCGGTATTTTTCTCGATTTCCCAGCCTTTTGTCTATCCCCTCTAGCACTTAGTTAGATGATGATTTAGACCAACCAGTTTCCATTCTCGTCCTCGTATCCCATGTCAACGTAAGTCCAGCCCTGCTGAGTCATAACGCCATCGATGACCATGTGCTGGGACTCGATGTTGTTAGAGAATCTTTCCTTCCTGATCGTCTTGTGGGCGTCGTTGATCTTGTTCATCTCCTCATCGGTGAGCGTGACCAAGCGGATGTTCTCCTCAATGCGCGATTTGTTCGCGCTCTTCGGGATAATGCTAGTTCCACGTTGGACAGCCCAGGACAGCGATACAACGCCAGTGGAACAGTCATGCGCCTTTGCGATGCTGGTGAAGAGTTCGTGAGTGAGGATTTCATTCTGCGCGGATCGCGATCCGCCCAGGGTACTAATGAAGTTAGTAATCTCTGGTGCCGAAGGAGCTGACGGTCTCACCTCCAGCCCATCACATGAATGCCCTTCTCTTGGCAATTGGGCACTAGCTTCAGGTTAGGGTTGAATGCGTGCATCTCCACTTGGTTTATGGCAGGAACAATCTTGGCCTCAGCCAGGAGCTCATTCATGACCTTCGGCATGAAGTTGCTAACGCCAATGGTCTTGCACTTCTCCCCAACCAAAGACTCCATTAACTTCCAGGTCTCGATAAAGGTAGGGCTCTCCCACTTCTTGAGAACCTTCTTCTCAGGGGCGGGCGTGGTGGCCCACGGCCAGTGCATAAGGAAGACATCGATGTAGTCGAGGCCAAGAGCATCGAGAGAGATCTGCAAAGCTGCCGCCGGGTCGTGGTGCCACTCTCCCCAGAACTTGCTCACCACAATGATCTCAGACCTAGGGACGCCACTGTTACGGATGGCCTTGCCGACGACCTCCTCGACACCATAAAGCTGGGCAGTATCGATAAGGCGGTAGCCGACTTTGAGGGCGTGAATGATGGACTCCTCTAGGGCCTTGGCGTCATCCGTTCCTTGGCTGCCTGTAGCATGTCAATCTAACGTGTTTAAATAAGCCAAGGCTGTTTACTTACCTTGCCAAGTTCCCAATCCAACGGCAGGGAATTCGAGTCCTAGGATTTGCCCTGTCAGTCCGGCAACCTTTCCCTGGTAAGAAGAAGCGCACCATTGTTGAGCTTAAACGTCTTAGTGCAAATTGGCGGCGCCATAGTGTCGACTGTAGATCTGTGAAAACCGACAGGTGATCTTGTAGTTCCTGTAATCGGAATATTTCGCGAGGCGTCAAGAGGTGGTAGTGGTAGATCGGTGCGTCTGCTGTGCGACCTCTACAGGCTCTACTGCGGGGAAGCAACGGGTTTGGACATGACGTCATTCAAGCTACAGCTTGTGCTGTCATTGGCTTGCATATAATGAATTAGTGGTTTTCAACACTCATTGAAATTGGAAAACGGCTGGTTCTAGGGGAGAAGATTTACCCAGGCTGTAGATCTAACATCTAACACAGATATCCATATCAGAAACGAAGTCAAGGGTGCGGTGTTGCAACGGGGATAAGCGCAATACCATGGTACCAAGTACAGGGCCCCGCAGCATCACTTTTTCACATGCCTACGCACGTTGGTTCTTGGACCTTGCGACGGCTTCTCATATTATTTCATATTTTTCTTCGGGAGTACGGAATAATGCAAGATTCCTCAATATTTCCCCGACCGATAGTTTAGTTCTCCGTATTAGCAGGTCGGACCGATGCTGCTGTCGTGTTGGGCCGCATAATCCATCCCCCAGAGCAGCCTCATGTCACCCAACATCGACTCGGCGCAGGCAAACCCCTTTCCTGCGATGTCTGAGACCACAGCTTCCACCCTCTTCTGATATTCCACCTGCCTGACCTCCATTGCAACACCCATCAAAATTACCAAGTAGCACCATGACTCAAGACCTAGCATAGGAACTCTTTGCTCTAGCCTTTCGAGAACAAAGACACCATGTGCTTCAAGATCAGGCATGTCGTGCATATGCGGGAGGTCCTCGTCGATGAGTTTCCATGTTGGGTCCCAGAAGGTTCGGGTGAGTCCCATGAGGGCGAAATGGTAGAAGACCTCTCTCATGCAACCAAAATCGCTCCCTTCCACGTCGTCGCTTGCATCTTCTCTGCCGCGAAACATCTCCATCACGTCGATCACTCTACCAGAGCTTTCGACAACCTCCTTTCCGGATTTCAGCAAACCATAGCTGGCCAGAGCCTCCTTAAGCTCGTCCTCCGTTGCTTCAGATTCGGTTTGACGGTCTGCGATGATCTGACGCGCTTGTCTCACCCATTTTGTGGCTCTGTATTCAAATTTCCCAGGCTTAACAACCCTCCAATACACAGATATGTTGTTTATGATAGTGAGGCTTACCTGTGGTGTAGTCGAGCAAAGTTCACGACGTATTTGCAGTAGTGATGGAGGATCGCGGCATTTGCGCGGATATTGCTGGTAGCTGAGTCAATGTCTGCGAATGGTGAAGGATCGTAGAGGTCAACATCGACGAGATATGTGTCTTCAAATGAGATCATGGCGTGGTAGCCAGCCATAAGAGAATAGTTGATGAGAAGGCCCCTATCGAAATACAGATGAGGGCCTCGTCGCTCTTTCTTTAGTTGATCCTGTATTTTGTCTGATAACTTGCGCAATACTGCTTGGAACAGGAGCCATGAACGGGCTACCATGGCCTGGAGTTGTTAGTTAAACCAATTTTCCACATCCTAGCGCCGGGATCTCTTGACTTGCCTCCATGTAAGCGAGGAGAATGCCAAATACTAGCGTCAGATGTTGATCATGGCATTCTGGCGATGTGAGAATATCCAAGAAATCATTCAACTTGGGACGGTCTGAGGCAGCCACCGCAGCTGCAGCCGCCTGCTTTTTGCTCACGTCTCCCCCTTTTCGAAATTCGAGAAGAATTTTGCCGATGGTCATGACAACAGCCCTCACGGGCATGGATGTTTCCAGGTATGTTCTCAGAAATGAGAGTGAAAAGACATCCGTGAGGGGCGATGGCGAATCTCCGACGAACGCGAAGAAAGCAGTCGTGATTTCATGCGGCAAAGGTTCCAATGCACCCGGCGTGGTATTGAGATCTCCAGGTGTTGTAATTTTTGAGCCAACAGTAGCTGGAGATGAATGGCTCATTGGCGACGCTGAGGTGGAAGACGACAACGATCTCTTCCGTTGACGGATCCGTCGACACTCGCACTTTAAGTCTGGTGAGCATTCTTGGTGTAACAACGAGTCAGAATATGACTGACCATTGCCCATAGCTGGCGGCAAGATGGGCATTGTCGAGCAGCCGCGGCCGCTTTGCGATCGCGAGGTCCGGTCGGCTTTCGTATCCTGTATCCATCCATGGCCATCCTCTTCTCGCTCCTCTGCAGCCTAGGAAGTCGTTGAAGGCGCGCGCACTTAAAGATGAAGTGCGAAGACCGATCGCGATCGGCCAATTTCCGGAGATGTAGTCAAGTGCCGAGAAGGAGCAACTCGTATCGGCAGCTTTCCCTGTACGCCGGTAGGTCACAGGTGTTCATGAGATCCGGTCGACTTTCGGCTCAGAGGACAGGGTTCTGGACGTTCACGTCGGCGTGGAAACTCCACGTGTGCATGAATCTCATGTTACCCTCAAAGTTTCCAGGTTGTGAAAGTCAATTATTATTGGGCGATTTGCTGGCGAGGCACCATAGGACGGCATGAGGATAGGGCGTCCGGACGGCCAAACCAGAATGTGAACAGAGAGACAGAAAAGACGGGGAAGAGATGACTGGGAGGAAGTGCGACGAACAACTGATTTTGAGTTTAGGCCCCATTTGCCGGGCCGCACCACGGGGCGAATTGCTCTTCGAAACGAATAAGGACCCCCCGCTTCGTTTGAGTTTTGAGTAGGGTAATGTTTGCCCGATCCGTGCTGTGACGCAGAGCAATGAAGTTGCCAAGCAAGGGGCGTGCGCTTTTGCCTTTGTCTTTAGTTCGCTGATGATGGCACCGCCTGCCGACGAGTATGTGCAGCCGATCTCCACGCCTTCAGCCTCAATTGTGCATCAATGACAACATTCAACCCTACAGCCGGAAAAGGGAAATGCGTTTCCGTCGGACTCCCACAGTTCTCCGTGAAGGCACTATCGCGTATTTTGTTCAATAGCGTAACGCAACCTGATGCACCTTAGGATACCCACTCTGTGACAGCAACTTAGACGACCTGACTCAGAATTCTGGGTAATGAGGCCATGGCCATATCGCGGAAATAAACCCCAAACAGGAGGACGTTCAAGGCCTTGGCTAAATAAGGGATGCCGGTGCTGTCAACGGCTTAGTTGCACGGTACTGCGCCGGGCAGATAGACAGGGAAGACAAACAGACAAAAGCGAAAATAAGCATAATCTGGTTTCTAGATCTGGCGGCGGGTCAAGGTTGGTGAGCCAATACATTAGCCGTGTTTACGAACACGGAGCAGCCCGTAGCGCACGTTGCAGATAGTAATGTCTTGCTTAAGCTGATTCTAGCCTAGATTGACACGACTCATATCATTGTTCGCTCTGTATTGACCCGTCGGAGTGCTCCATGCGCGGAAGCTAAGTTATTGAAAGCTTTTCCGCGTGGGAACTGCGAGATCTTTGTGTTACGTTTGGGGTCATAGTTCCCGTGGAACAGATTCAGCTTCCATGCCATTAAGAACAAATGAATTTGCTCAAACCTGAGTCAATTGGACGTTGCTCAGCGCCGTTGTGAAGCTCACGAAGCTTGTTACTCCGGTATACTGCAAAATTCGCGCGACTGTTGCGACTTAGTCTAACCGGCCACCTAGGTAGCTTGGTTGGCAATGTCAACTAAACCGACACTACTCCTTTCTCCGTTTGGTCCCTCTCCTCAAGTCCAAACTCAGTCTCTAATTCTTTCCTCAACTTGACCTCTCTTCCAAGAAAGCTCAGCAAAAAGGCGAGCCCCGCAAACGAAAGCGCAATCAAAAAGACCTTCCTCAAAGCTTCAGTGAAAACCTCAATAATCTGATCTCTGACGGGTGTAGAGAAACTCTCAACGAACACCTTCGTCGCGCTCGCATAAGCGTCTCCATGTCTCAGCACATCCCTCGCCCCAGCGTCATCAACAATCTCAGCAAACTTGGCGGTGTAGGTGTTGAAGATAGCAGCTGGAATAGCTACACCCCAGATCTGACCAAAGCTCCGGATAAACGACCAGCTCGCTGTTGCTGCCGCCTGGTCCTTCTCTTCTAAGCTAGCTTGAAATGCCGGCAGTAGCGTGTTGAGGAGCATCCCTGACCCCAGCGCTGGCACAACTTGGACCAACACCCATGTCGCTATACCGCTGTGTCGGTATAGCAGGGTCCAAACGCCGAAGCCGACTGCAAGTAGCGCAAAGCCAGAGACGTGGAGGGCTTTATATTTTCCCCAGCGGCTGAGTACCACCGCAGATACAGCAGCGCCTGGAATAGCAATAAGGCAAACCGGTAGTAGCTGCACGCCGGACCGCGCAGGGGTTGATAACTTCACGGCTTGGAAGTAGAGAGGGAGAAAGAAGAATGCCCAGTATACCATTGCCGAGTTGAGAAAGGTCGTGGCATAGATCACAGCTGAGGTGCGGTTGGCAAACAGGCGGAGGGGCATCACTGGCTCTGGGACGATTCCGGATCCTTCGAAGACGCAGAAGACAGACAGACCCAGAAGACCGAGAATCAGGGGGACAATGACCTTGTAGGAAGACCAGGGATGGACGGAGCCTGCCCAAGTAAGAGCAATGAGAACCGACACTGCCGATGCTATCAAAATGGCGTTGCCAATCACGTCGATCCGGCGAAGTTTGTTTCCAGTTGTAGAGGTCCTATCCCACCAGCGCAGCACCCCATTCAAGCCAAATCAAATAATCAATCAATCAACCAATCAAATTGAGGCTATTCAGAGATTCAATCAGACAAGCCTAGGGCGCCAAAAGCTTGGTTGGCTTGATCAAGCTGACGTTCCCCGGAATAAGGTAAATCCGGCCTCCGGACCAATCAGAAATTTTGAAAGAATTTTAAAAAAATAAAAACACATATTACCGACCGTGCCTAAAGAAATTCACGATCGGTAACATGAAGACCCACAGCGGGATTCGAACCCACGACCCCACACTTTGTTAAACAAAGTTAGGAATTATACCACTTAACCATGTGAGTACTAACAGATACTAGCAAGATAATTTTTATCCAATAAGTACCTTGCAACGCCCATTTTTTTTTGACATATGCTACTGCAGGGCCAAAACGCGCTTTTGGCCAGTAGGCTCGATTAACGCGTTTTTGGCCACCTTGCCAGGGCTCGAAAAAAGCCCGTTTTTCGACCCCTTCGCCAGCCCTCGAAAATGACCCTTTTTTGACATCACCAGTAACGCTGCCGCCGCCGCCGCCGCCGCCGCCGCCGCCGCCGCCGCCGCCGCGCCTCTACGCCTCGAAGACCTACCTATATACGCCTCTCGACGTCTTTTTTGACCCCTCGCCAGTCGTTGCGATGCCTCTGCCAGCCCGCAATCAACGTATCGATCACTTCGTCGGCCGCGAGGCGTCGACTCCTCGTGGCATCGCCGCTCAGATTCGCGCGTCATCTACCGCTGCCAGCAACGCGTCAACTGCCGACCTAGCTACGCGCAATACTCTCGACGCCTTGCCTCACGCGATATGGAAGGGCCGGCGATTCGTCAACGTTGACGCCATCTCGAGGAAGGGTACTCGAGGCCGTACCTCTTGGATCACGCAGGAGGGCATCTTCGTCTACGAGATCCTTGCCAACGGCGTGAGGGGTAGTGCCTACTGGGTTTGCCGACGCTGCGACGAGGCAGGGTGCCTAGACCAGCCCTTCAACGCCAACGCCACATCTGCTGCTGCCAGGCATCTCGAAAACGAGCACTCCGTCTTCCGAGATGGCCAGGGGGCTAGCCACCCGTCTTCTGATGAGGCTGACGATCCTGGGCCACTACCCAAGCGCCACAAGTCTCTCCCCCTCGCCATACCCAAGCGGACGACCTCCCAGATCGAAGAGCTAGCTGTGGGCTTCCTCGTTGATACCAGCAACCCTCTCACGACTTTCGGCAACCAGTACTTCCAGCATATGCTCAGCCTGTTCAATCATAACGTCAACGCCCAGATCCGATGGTCAAAAACAAGCCAGAGGGAACAACTTCGACGACTCTACGTATCCAGGAAGGAACAGATCAAGGCAGAGATGCTCAGTGCCATCTCAAAGGTCCACATATCGTTCGATTTATGGACCTCTCCTAATCGATACGCCATCGTCGCCATCTTCGGCCACTTCATCAACCAGTCAGGTAAACAGACGCAGTACCTCTTGAGCCTCCGTCGCCAGCCTGGCGCCCACTCTGGCGAGAACGTTGCTTCCACGATACGTATGGTTATGGCAGACTGGGACCTGCTCGATAAGATTGGCGTCACAGTCTCTGACAACGCCAGTGCCAACGACACTTGCGTCAAGGCTCTCTATCCATCTGTATCACAACTATACACCGAAACAGACGCTCAGCATCGCCGACTTCGATGCTATGGCCACATCCTCAACCTCGTTGGTCGTGCTATTATTCATGGCGTTGATGAGGAGGCATTTGAGGAAGAGTCTGACCGTCTCATCAACGCTGGCAGAGTGAAGGAGGACCTGGCCTATTGGAGGACCCGGGGCCCCGTCGGCAAGCTCCGGAACATCGTTAAGTACATCAGATCATCGCCACAACGTTCTGAGAGCTTCTTAGCCGTCAGCAATGAGGCTGCTGATGGTGATGATGCCTTTACCCTGTGGGAGGAATCATCACAAGAGCTGAATCTCATGTTAAGCAACACTACTCGATGGAACTCGACGTACAACATGATCAACCGAGCCCTACTCAAACGTACCCAGATCACAGGCTACGTACGCCACACGTTGGGCCTCGAAAGTGAGGAAGATCATGTCCCAAATGATGATATCCTCACGAACGAGGATTGGCAAGTCCTCGCCGAGTTGCATGAGGTTCTCGAGCCCCTCTACAAGCAGACCAAGCGATGTGAGGGCTGGGGCAAGGGTGACGGGCATGGTCGACTCTGGGAGGTTCTGGCAGGCATCGAGTACCTCTTGGATCGACTCGAGGAATGGCGCAAGCTCTACGATACTCCTACCGTCGAAGAGATCGACCACACGGCTACGCAAATATCTCAAAGTCTCTCATCGCAGCCATCTCGACCAGGGAGGGCATCGCGTCGATCTGCGAGAGCGTCAGTCTCGCAGACCCCATCGATTAACAGTATCCCAACTCACAGCCAGGCTGACTACGTCGCCGCTTCGCAGCAGGGTCGACCAGGCCCCCCCGCCGCTGTCGACTTCGACTCTCACGGTTACCTGCGCCTGTCGATTATCAACGGCTGGCAAGTACTCAACAAATATTACCTCAAGCTTGGAGAGTCTCCTCTCTACGCCGCAGCAGTGATCCTCCACCCTGGCAGGGGTCTACGATGGCTCAAAAAGCGTTGGAACACCCCAGAGACGCGAGGGTGGCTCCATACTGCCCAAGAAGGACTTCGAGACTTCTGGGAGCAATGGTATGCCGAGATCGCTGCCCGTACTAACGAACAAACTTATCCACAGCCTCCGCGAGGTGCTTTTGGGTCGATCGCAGTGCCTCCGAGGGCTGAAGACTCTGACTATGGTCAATGGTTAAACAGCAGCCTTCATGATGCTACTATTGACGAGATTGACGAGCTGGATCGATACTTCGCTCTCTCAGTTGCTCAGCCCGTCGACGACCCTATTCAATGGTGGCTTTCGCATCAACAGACCTTCCCAACGCTATCCAGACTTGCCATCGACATCTTCGCGATCCCAGCGATGGCAACTGACTGCGAGAGGGCGTTCAGCCTCGCCAAACTAACGCTAACGTCACAGAGGCTATCAATGAAGCCATCGCTGCTCGAGGAGACGCAGTGCCTCCAGAACTGGGTTCGAGGTGGCAGCGTTGCCGTTGGTGGGCATTACTTCCAGCGGAAGGGTTGACGGGGGGCAGGATGACAGTAGAACACTAGATAGGTACGTTTCTGACGTATCAAGACATCGTGAGAGCCTCACTGACTTCCCGAATAGGTAATACGAATCAATTCAAACCAAGCCAGTCAAATCAAGCAAGTTTCTGGTGCAAAATCAGTCAATCAGACAAGCCTGACCCCCAGGCTTGGCTTGATTGATTGGTATGCTGCGCTGTATCCCACTTCACGTGGAGGAAGAGGTAAAGAAGGACTAGGGAGAAACCGCCAACAGGCAGGTTGATATAGAATACCTGCGTGAGTCAGTATTTGCCACAGAAAGACCAGGGGAAATCTGACCCATCTCCAAGACGTCTTCTGCACAATGATTCCACCAATAAAGGGGCCTATCGCGGTTCCAATCCCGTACGTGACTAGGATGATTGCAATATAGTTTCCTCTGTCTCTAAGCGGCACAAGATCTGAGATGATGATGTCGACAATCATGTTGATACCCCCACTACCGGCTCCCTGAATCGCTCGGCCAGCGATGAGCATCGCAGGGCCATTTGCACCGCCACAAATGCCGCTCCCTAAGGTGAAAAGAGCTACAATGGCGATGGTGAGGTATCTGCGACCGAACAGGTTCGAAAGTTGGCCGAAAAGCGGTTGGACTGCTGCGCTATGTCTCAAAAGATCAGAGAGGAGTTGACATGGCTGCATACGACGGCAAGGGGTTACCTCGTTAGGAAGAATATGTTGGCGACCCAAACGTAGCTACTTCTAAATTTGAGCTTTTCGACAATTGTGGGCAGCGAGGTGACGATGACTGTATTCTCCAGCGATGCGAGAAGGGAGGTGATGCACAGCGCAAACAAGATGGCCCAGAAACGGTAGTCTTTCTTGTACGAATCTGATGCATTCAACGCAGCCACCTCCGGGGTATTACTGGACCTCACGTCGACGTGAGGCTCTGTCATGTTGACGGGTGTGCTGATAGTTTTGTGGATGTGGTTCTCTGTGTCAGCTGCTGTAAGCCTTGTCGGTGGTTCTGAATCTCGTGAGCTTAGCATAGTTCAAAACGAGCTTTTGAAGAAGATTCATACGGTCGTTGTAATATACAGCAGCGCGTCTTTCACCTCTAGTACCCCTGAGTATTTAGCATGGTAGCTGTGTTAGCAGGAGAGTTTTAATTCTTCAACCGCGATGATCGGAGGCTTTTTGATGATCATGTTGCTGACGGGCTTACGACACGATCCTTCGACAAGCAGTCGGAGGCTTTCGCCAAATGCCTTACGCTTTTCATTGGGGTCCTATTGGACGGTCTTATTACATCAGCCATTGGTCATAACGAGACCAAGTCCGATCCCGTCTGGGCCAGCTCATATGAAATTTCTGTATAGTGAGAGAAAGCGCATCTTTGTTAATTGCAAAACGACACTATTCAGAAGTCGAAAACCTAAGTATCGCTCTACTCATATTTCCAACTAATGGGCCAATAACTTGCATCGCTTAGCAATGCTTTATGACTACTGGGCTCCCTAAGTTGCCCCTTGGGGCCCCACGCCCAAAGTAGTAGCGAGATCTCTTATGTATCGGCAGATACATGCACATGCTTCCATTTCCGGGGTATGCGTTGGCCGCAAGATTGAGAGTGTCTCTGTTCACTGATATCTAGAATCATAATATTCGTCAATCTTAAGAGCCGGCATAAGAGGGTTTGAACAGAACATCAAACTCCAAACACCACCCCCATTGCACACTGTGAAGAAACTCCAAGCGTAGCAGGTGGACTTCTGCAGGACAAGTATCTGAGTTCCAAACTGGTGCTTCAAAGCGTCGACGAGCTGTCGGAGGATGACGGGGCCCCCGACCCCAGTGAGTCTGCCGCAAACCCATTCGTTTAAGGGGATAGGGTCTTGTCTAGTGACAATTTCGAAGTTATTTCCTCTTCTTTCCGAAGAAGAAGTGTCCCCTTTGTAGCCTTGTTCCTCCAAGTCTTCAAGGTATGATTAAGCATCTTTTCCCAGAGGACCACCAAGAATGGAGGCTGCTCTGGCACCCATGACTGTGATGGCAATAGATAAGATCAGATTGACAAGTTTCTGGAAGCGGTTTGGGTTATTAGAGACCAAAGAGATATTTCAGGGCAGAGAACGTACCATGTTCAGCGATGTTATAGCTGTGGGCGTGCGTTATGCAGAGCAGTTGAGTGGAAAATAGCCTTTCGGGTCTCCTTTGGAGTCTGGGGGAAGGGAAGAAAGACTGTTGTCGCCCACATTCATCACTCGCGGGGTCTGGTACTTTATCAGTTTCTAGTCACTGGAGAGTGGTCATGTCCATGGTGTCTTAATTACCTCGAAAGCATAGCAAGTCCACCAAGCGCGAGGCACGCCGCCGCCCACGAACCTGAGCCGCTATGAGGCTTGCAATCTCACACTGTGTATACCATATTGCCTACGTTGGCGGCTCCACCCAATCAGTGCCTCCTTCTGAAGTCTGTCTTACAACGCCATTGAAGAAGCCATATCCATAAGCGGGCTGTGCGCTGGCCAACAAAGACAGACATTCATTCCCGCTAAACTTTGGGGCAAGACATCGCACCACTGCGTTTCGTCGTTGGACATTCCGAAAGGCTGCTGATCTTCGCGTAAATACCTCCTCATTGAATTAATATGACAAAAGTTGAATGTGCCCCCGAGGAATGCCAGCAAGATAAGCACTTTTCCTAAATCAATCAAAGATACTCGCTATACCCGTAATTGGGATATTGTCCAACATCCACATCGAACCCGTTGTAAGCGTACGACATCGTCGGCCCGGAGCTGACTCCAACAAATCCGCCGCCCGCACCCTCGTAGCCATTGCCTGGGGCAACCATTCTTCCTCCTCTTATGCGGTTAACAAGCTCCGTGAGCTCCTTGAGCAGAACACTTGCCGCAATCACCTTGAAGCTCTGCAGTTGCTTCCCGTCCTCGAGTTCGAAGCCCTCGTTGGGCATCAGGCCCACCATCAGGCAGGAATATGACATCTCTAAAGCCTCCCTGTTTGGCGCGAGCATGCGGGTGACGGGATCGTCCGACAGAAAGGAGTACTGGTTGCTACTGCTGCTGTTGTAGATTGAGGAGGCTTCCTGGTCCACGGTGCGGAGCTTGCGTCGCATTTGACCCACGAGCCATTCCGAGAGACGGTCGAATTCGGCCTTGAGCTTTTTGGAGTTGTCTTTCTGGCGCCTCGTTTGGGCACCAGCCTTGTTAAAAATGGACCCGCAAAAGACCTCAATCTCAGTCATTCGCTTCACGTGATTGTCCGAGTACGTGCTCATAGCTTGTGTAACGGTATCCTCGTATCTTGGGGGGTTCTGTCAGCAAGCTGTGAGGGGAATTTGATCGGGGTGCATACACATCACGAAGCCTCTTGGCCTCGGCTTGCCTTGTTCTCCACGTCACCCTTCCACCAGTGTAATCGTATATCTTTCGTTCAATTAGCCCGACAAACTGATCCCAGACCGAAGGGCCAGCTCTGGTCACAACTCGCTGGATATCCTCGGTCCAGATATGCTTCTCATCGACGTTGCGGTAGAGAATGCCAAGGATCTTCTCTGACTTGTAGTATTGATGCGGCGGCAGCATGTCCTCGTCGTCCTCTTCCAGGGTTTCATTTTTACCGATGAACTCGATCTCGTTTCGGTCAAAGATATGTGCGGGTGGAGCAGGCGCCAGACTAGATCTCTGTCAGCAATGGTCAGAATCGGCAAGCAGCTCTTACGTACAAGTCGGGGCGGAATCTGGGAGCCTTGGGGATCTCTTTCGTGTCGACGGGAATACCGGTCTTGGAAAAGTCGACGGCTGTCGAGTGCAGCCCAGCGAGCGTCAGGCAGTCGTTGCCCAGCGTACCATTTGGATCTTGATCAGACACGACCAGATGTCTCGTCGCGATCAAGCCCAAACAGTCTGACTGCATGAAATCGACAAACCAATTGGCCATGTCTTCTCTTTCCACCGTCCTGCCGAGAGCTGCCGGCGTCACTCGCGGGTAGTCGGCAGCTTTGTAAGTGACCTTTGGCATGGCGTCTCGATCCCAGATAATGTTGTAAAGATCTCCGTCCAGATCGCCACCACTCAATTGGCTGGGCAAGTCTCGCCTTCCGAACTGACTGAAAGCTATGCAATTGCGCAAGTTTCGTAGCGGGTGCCCTGCGGGCGGCGTCCGCATCTTGACCAGCTGGATGTCGCCGGGATGCAAAGCTGGAGATCTTGTGACGAGTACAGGACCGTCTCTCAACGATCCATCAATGAAAGTCCTCCCAGGTCGTCGGTATGTATCGTAAGCGATGTACACCTCCCCATCTCTCAAGAAGCCGGTCTCATCCATGACTCCGAAGACAGTCACGCCTTTCGGGACAGGGATTCTGGCTTTGTGTTTGAGTAACCGCAGTTCTTGAAGCACGACATTCTGGACTACTGTCCGCAGGAAGTCATCTCGTCGATAATCGATGCCATATTTATCAAGGCTCTTGATAAAGGATGGTAGGAAACAGTTTAGTCCGATGCCTTGCATATGCAAGAAGGTTCCGGTGTTGTAGGCGTCCGCTGTGACAGCTCGAAGTCGATCTAGTTCTGTCTTTTGTAACCGAAGGAAGAAGTCGTTGCGCACTCCCAAGTCTTCCAAGATCTTAATCATCTGGCGATTGAGGACCAGCTTCAGTGGCTTGGATGCTCCGCCGCAAATCTCGAGGTTTTCGGTGTCCTGACTTGGAAATTTCTCCATGGACTCTCTCCTGATACACATGACACGGCCTGGAAGACGTGTATCAAGCGATAACATCCCTTTTACGCCTCCCCACCGAATTTGAAGGCAGGTAGGGATGAGAGAGCCCCTCGGCAGACGGGGCCAGATCAGTTCGAGGGCTTCCCTGGAAATGGTGCCCACCCCGTCGCTGAAGACGCGGTCGTCGCCTCCAATGGAAGACTTTATGTCGGGAATATTCCAGGCGCTGATGTCGCTATCAGTAAGAGAGATGAAGGCGGGTGTCTCAGAAAAGGTCTGCCCAATCCTAGCGGCACACTTGGCCGGAATTTGAATGTGTTCGAAATCACCGAGGGACTTGATGATGTGTCTGTAGAGCTGCATTTCTCCGCTGTCGTCGACGAAAGGAGCCATGAACCAAGCTGCGTGTGATCGGAGAGAAGAGTGTGAGAAGCCGAGGAACTGGTAGATTCGTCCAGCAACCTGGATTCCTTTGTTGAGTACATTCTTGTAGCGCTCGAAAACATCTTCGTAATTGACCCTTGGATTGAACCAGAGGTCGGTGCCGTCCTCGTCACAGAACTGCACTCTCATGAAGTAGTCTGTGTGGTTTCGGTGTTTGCGAAGGATGCGGTTGAGTGGCTCCATCTCGGGTCCGTGAAGAGTGACTCTCGTGGGTGTCACCATGGCTTTGAACACCCATGCGTGGTGATTGGACACATCCGGACCGTACAGAGTACTCCTGTAGTCACCCTCCGCCTGTATTCTTCTTTCCATCTCGAGGAGGAATTTCAGAATCTCATCTGGATCCAAGACGTTCGGATGTATGTCGTGAGTGGGGAATGGTAAACATTCTCGAGGCCCATCACGCAGGCTTTGAAGCGCCTGGTCAGACAGCGGGTCTGGCCGCTTCGCCTTTCTTGCCTGCCTGAAGAGGACCTCGATCTTGAGAAGCAAGTCATAGGCTACCCGGGGATGCAGGTAATTGTTCCAGACCAGAGACTGCATGAGAAAGAGGATGCGAAAGGGTAAGGCCGTCTCTGTTCCCAAATGTGTCAAGTGCTTGTAGAAAACATCCCATGAGCTTTGATAGTCAAGCGTCCAATGAGCCGGGCGTCCATCGTAAGAAATTTGAAAGTGGACAATGCTGAAAAGTTGCCTGTTCTTCAGCGACATCATTTTGTGGTCAAAATCAGTATCCAGAACACTGAGTTGGTAAACTAGACATTTGCCAGCGTAACCGGCATTCAGTGGAGCATCTGGTATATCGGTGCAGCGTACGAACTGTTTGTGTTGAGGCGCCGGTCTCGAAAGGGTGAGTTGTGAAAATTGGTCTTCCAGCTTGGCCTTGTTGCGGTAGAATTTGGGAGGTTCGGATAATATGAAGGTAAAAGTGCATGGGGATGAGGAATGAATTAACTCAAAGACAGAGGAATACGGAATCTCAACCTTGAAATCATTTGTGAACTTGATGATAATCATCCTTCTGCCAAATGATGCGACAGCTCCAATATCAAGGCGATACTGCTCAACAAAGGTCAGGGTTTTGGATCCGTTTCGAAAAGAATTGTGACCGCAAGCCAAATGTCTGACTGGAAATGCAATGGCTTCCTCAGCAGAGAGAGCATCGAGTCGATCCCGGTCTTTGACTTTCTCCTGGAGACGATGATGCAGGCTCTTGAGCATGAAGGGGTCCGGTGCCTTGTTTCCTGCTTGGACGAATATGGGGGTGTTCATGAGATAGAGCCTGGCCCTCTCCTTGGGACCCTTTCTGGCTTTGGACGAGAAGCCGCGGCCGTCTGTTGTGGCTGGATCAACGATGATCTGTTTGCCATAGCGTTTGAGAAAGAAGACACCATCCTTCTGGTTTAAAAAGGTGACCCAGCCGACGTTTTTGTTGAGTTTTGAATTACAAGTCCACGCAGTGATGCCCAGGGCATTCATATAAGGTTTCAGCTGTTTCTCCAAGGTGCGATCCGTCAATTGCTGAGGGACGTTGGTCATGAAGACCTCCATGATGATAGATGGGTTGCGGCTTTCGACCGGACTGCAATGGATAAGATAGAATAGCGGTGATGAGGGAATCCCGTGAGTCCGATGTTGTTGAGACCGTCAATTTGGATGTAAGCATTGGCAGAGCAGACAGCTCGTGGCTCAATTCGGCATGTTGACGGGCGATTGCATCTAAGACGGATGTCAGTCTTGGCCTGAGTGAGGGTTCCTCTCGAACAAGAGATAAGGTACCTTAACAAGATGATGACCTATACGGTATGAGTGATGTCCCGTAGCCAGTCACATGGAAGGTTCGGAGAGGAACGTAAGATAAGATTTCAATTAAATGGCCAGCAGGCTGGACGAGCGGAAGCTTTTCAGGCGTGAACGACGGCGCTTGCTTCTGTGGTGACGGACGCGAGCTGGCAAACGACCACCCGAGCAGCAAACAAGCTGGGATGAGGAGCAAACAATGCTCTTCTGCAGGCCAATGAAGATGCCACTCGAGACTAACGGTAGCCACCGGGCAGTTGGCAGGATGGGAGCTTGATGGTGCCGTCCCTTGGTAAGGTACTTGGAGTAGGTAGCTTCCGTTCGCCGTGTCGGGTCGCGTGCGATTAGCGAGCAAAAAGTGTCCTCCCTGCTGGGTGAATGGCCCCTCCCTCCAACCTCCAATTGTGCCCCTCCGTTGCTTTGAGCTTTCGATTCGGATTAGCGCTTGCTGCTGCACTCTTTCGTTGATTGGCTTGAGAGGTACGTCTCCACCACAGAGCGGGGGCTGTTATAGTCAATGATAGGACGGCCTCCAGCCGAAGCGAGGGGCTGTCATTGGTCGTCAACTCAGCAGGAGGGTGTTCCGGTGCTGAAGATGAGGCAGGAGAGAGCGTCCATTGTCGCGATGGTCCTACCTTCCGATCAGGTAGTCTCTGACGGGAAAGAGCTCTTTACACCGCCTTCTTCACTCAAGATCTAGGAAGGCATCGTTGCCCACCTCAGGCTTGACTCGACATTCTCGCGCAAAACAGCCCGAACAGGAAGACGTCTACCCGGAATGAGTAGCAGCAGTGTGTTCTTCAATGGACACCAACTCAGAAATGGATACCATCTCGCCTTCTCCAACTGGTCGAACTGTGACTGAAATTGGACATCAATCCCTTCTGTCGTTTTCGCAATGCTCTGATCACAATTCCCAGGATTGCGAACCGAGTCAATAGATCTTCATGCGACCGACATCGCTTTGAGTTGTCTAGCAGGAAAAACCATCAATCGCGGTCGCAAGACCAAAGATGCCCTGGCAGAACACTTTTCCGCCAGCCTCCGATTATTTATCTCGACGATGCCGAGCAGCAATGCCCCTCCTCCGCGCGAATGCTACCTCTGCTACACCAATACCCCAACCAAGTCGACAGACAGCACAACGGACGGTGGCAGTTCAGCGTCGTTGACCCCTCACCACCGCTGAAATCAAACCTTTATCCCTGCTGCCGCTGGCTCGTTGCGCTGCGCGAGGTGCCGTGCCATCATCCCGAACCTACCGACCCTCCCCCAAATCGACCCCGCGTTCGTCATCTGCCCCGCCCACTGCCGAGCAGCACCACCGAAGTCGCCGCTGAAGATTCCGGCTTGTTTTTCTCGCCATTCTC
Source organism: Colletotrichum tropicale (assembly GCA_027406125.1). NCBI lineage: Eukaryota > Fungi > Ascomycota > Sordariomycetes > Glomerellales > Glomerellaceae > Colletotrichum > Colletotrichum tropicale. The sequence continues at coordinate 213,226 of JANVYH010000002.1, forward strand.
CCAAGCCTCACTCCTTTTTGCTCTCCCCCAAACCACAATTGAGTCCCGGGAATCATCGTCGAGGCATTGAGACACAATGGCGACCCCTGGAATGCTCTACGTTACTATGCAGCCGAAGCCTACTCTGGCTGAAGAGCAATTCCACGAGTGGTACAATAACGAGCACGGCCCGACTCGCCTGCGTATTCCCCAAATCTTCACCAACGGCTTGCGGTACCGCGCCAACGACGGCAAGGAGCCAACCTACCTCGCGAGTTACGACGTGACCGACATGTCTCACTTGGAGACTCCTACATACACCACGCTCAGAGCAAACAGATCTTCGCGCGAGGCCGAGACCATTGGCCAGGTCGCTGTCACCAGATACTTCTTCGACCTGGTTATCGAGCGCAAGGCCCCCTCTTTCCGCCCCATTGAAGAGCTTTCCGATAAGGAGGCCGAGGGTCTCGAGCTGGTCGCTATCGAGACAAACCTCAACGACGAGGCAGCCGAGGAAGAATTCAAGAAGTGGTACGAGGAGGAGCACATCGACATGTTGTCAAAGGTCCCCGGGTGGTTGAGGACGAGAGTCTTCAAGATCTCCACCCTTGGCGACGGTGCCGGTGCCAAGTCCACTTTCTTCGTACTCCACGACTACGCCCGCGAGAATGGACTCGGCGGCCCCGAGCACAAGGCCTCCACCGCTACGAAACGCGCCGGCGAGATTGTCAAATACGTCAAGGGCATGAACCGCCGTACCTACTCACTCTTTTACGTTTTCGGCCCCGCGCCCCGCGATCTGAACAACCTCAAGAAGCAATCAGACTCGGTGGCCGTCTGGGCGGCACCTGATGGCAAGACCAACACCGTCCCCGGCAAGGACGGATCTATCAGCTCTTACATCACCGCGGAGGATAGCCTTGCTATTCCCTACAGACTCGAGGGCAACCCCGCGAACGATGCTCCTACTGTTGCTTTCTGCAACTCCTTGTTGACGTCGCTGCACATGTGGGATCCCGTCGTCGAGATTTTGAAAGAGAAGCGTCCGGACCTGCGTATCCTGCGTTATGACAGCCGTGGAAGGCACTCCATCCCCAGCCCGCCCGTGCCGGCAACGCTGGATCTGCTTGCATCCGACCTTCGCACAGTCCTCGATGCTCTGCGTATTCCCAAGCTGCACGCCCTCATTGGTGTATCAATGGGAGGTGCGACCACGACGAACTTTTCCCTCAAGTATCCCGAGCGTGTGGAGAAGTTCATCGCCTGTGATTTCAACGCCACATCAAGCGCTGCCAACACCCAGGCGTGGAAGGATCGCATTGCCGTAGCGGAGGAGGATAGTGGAGCTGGCATCGCCAAGCTGGCGCAGCAAACGGTGGGCCGTTGGTTCCATCCTGCGACGATGGAAAAGGAGAGTGTTGTTAAGGCCATGACTGACATGGTAGCCGCCAACGACGTGGCCGGATTCAGGTACAGCTGTCAGGCGCTGTGGGACTACGACCTCAAGCCAGCCCTCGGTTCTTGCAAAGTTCCCGGCCTGTTGGTCGTCGGTGATGGCGATGCCAAGGGCGCACTCGTGAAGGCGATGGACGGATTTAAGGGCACGATCGGTGAGAAGGGCGCAGAGTTGAAGATTGTGCCGAATGCTGGCCACCTTCCCATGTGGGAGAGCCCTGCCGCATTCTGGGAGGCTATCCAGGGATTCCTTTAGAAGATAACATAAGTTTCGCCGAATGAATCCTCGCTATGGCAGCAACGGAAAGTCAGTCGCCAAGAATGTTCTCGGTTTGTCGAATGTCGACAGGTTTGGCCGTCGACCAGAAGGGGGACGTGATGCAATCTCAATCTGCCGTGATACACCGGCCTCGAGCCGAACAAACATGTTCCCTGAAGCCATGGTCCAGGCAACTCAGACCACACTCACCGCCATCGTCGTCAACTCGGCACATTGAACTGTCGAGGAGCTGTCCGTTCTCAGCAAACATGACTGCCAGGAAGGCTTGACGACGACTGAAGTCTATCCAAAACAGACGCTAACCCCGGAAAGGTCGATGCTGGGGTTGAGATTCGCGGCGCTGGACTGTGTAAGCGACGACAGCCCTGTCAATGCAGGTGGTCCCAGGGATTCCGCGCCGTGACGCCGTCTGCAGCGCTGCAGGAGGTGTGGCCTCCTGTGTCACGGGAGGAGGGGGAGACCCGACGGCCGCAGGATGGCCAGCGCGAGCGGCGGCGGTTCGTTGGTTGGTGCTGATTGTGAATGATTCAATGCTGACTGTTGGCGACCGTTTGTTCGACGGCCATGCAGGCCCGTTTCATCGAAAGTGCCCTCGGACGACGGGTTCTCGACGACGAGATGAATTCGCAGTTGCCAAAGTCTCGGCGCATGAAGAAGAATCGGTCTGGCGGCTGTCGTGTTCATCTCGACTATGAGATCGACGCAAGGAAATGCCCGAAACGAGATCACATATTGCTGGGCGCGCCATGGAAAGGGGAAGAAGAAAATTCAATAAAAACGTGGGCGGCAAATGTGGAGCAATAATCCAGGGGTGAATGGCGCCAGGAACCACACCTTAATCATGAGTTCGGATTCTCTTACGCTTCTGTCTGTCTTTGCGCTCGCCGACCGACTGGCTGGCTGTAGGGACAAGAGGGATCACGCATAATTGAGTCCCGGCATCATCACCACCTCCAAATAACGGCACGACATTAACCACAACTCAACGACCAAGGAAGGCAAGGCGCTAACGAGATAGCGACAGCATGGGGGGATATGCATATTCCGTCGGGACCTGGCTCCGAAAATTCAATTCCAATCAATCACGCACAGGCCGGCGGCTCTTGGGTGGAGCACGATGCACACGCACATCTTCTTATGATCTACCTTGCCTTATTAAGGGCGCCATGAGGGGCTGTTTCATGGCCCGCGCTACGTCTGAGATTCCGGTGTGTTGCTGTGCTCTGCTAGAAACGGCAAGTCTGCAAGTCATGAATCCCCACGCGTCCCACGCTTCACGCGACCGACGCTCTATCAGCGACCCTTTCAGACGCCTAGCTGATGCCCAGCCGGGCTCGAGACGCCTTTACGGGATCCCCTGCCGCTGGCCAGGCACCATTTCTGGGCAGAGCCGTCTTCGCTTGCCAGGGGCATCGCCCATCATCAGCCAACAACGCTTGCCAACACCGCCTGCCAACAGGGCGCCAACGACTCCATCATGACCGTCACCTTCCCTGTGCCGCAGGACCCCGGCTGCGATCCCGGCTGAAGCCCCTGGGCCAGATCAATGATCCTCCTTTCCATGATTTCCATAACGGCTGAGCAACCGGAATCGACCACGACGCTGGAGGCGGCTGGAGCTGGGCGCCACGCCGCAGCCCGGGTGGAACAGTCCATCTCATCTTTGCAAGACCGGTCACCCTTCCAAATCGGAGTACATCCGACGACGTCGATGGTCCCCCGGCCTTGACCGGGTGCCACCCCCCAAAATTCCACCACTCTGGTTTGCATATTGGTGTTTCGGTCTTATGAAGTTTCTTCCATCTCCACCCGTCTCTCCTCCAGAGGCTCCAGGGTGAGCGCGGCTCAGTCGTCGGTGTCTGCGAGTCTATCTTGGCAGCGGCAAAGAGGAAGAGAGAGGTGTTGTGGAAAGGGGTGCCCTTCAGTATGGCCGGTGGGATAAATACAGCGACGACGCCCTCGTTCTTACATCTGCTTTCCTCTTGTTCAGCATCCAACATTGCAAGGTCGCACACACTCTTTGGTTCTTACCACCTTCATTCTTTTCCAATCGTCTAACCGTCAGTTCTTCACTGTGTGAAGCTGGGACATTCTTTTGCAACACTTTACATCCACGAACAAGCTCATTCATTCCACTTCAACCTCCTTTTTCAGGACCCATCCTTCTTTCATCCAAAATGCCTTCCATCAAGAACACCGTCGCCCTTGCTGGCGCTTTCGCCGCTTCCGCTCTTGCCCACGGTACCGTCACCGGCTACGAGATGGACGGCGCCTACGTCCAGGGCTACAAGCTCGACTACTACTACCTCAAGCAGAACGGCGGAACTCCCCCTTCCATCGCCGCCTGGTCCGCTGAGAACCTCGACAACGGCTTCATCGCCCCCGACGCCTACGGCACCGTCGACATCAACTGCCACAAGAACGCCGCTCCCGGTGCCTCCTCCGCCAAGGTCGCTGCCGGCGGCACTGTCGACTTCCAGTGGTCTGCCTGGCCCGAGTCTCACATCGGTCCCGTCCTGACCTACGCCGCCAAGTGCGACGGCGCCTGCACCTCTGCCGACCCCGCCACCCTCAAGTGGGTCAAGATCGATGAGGCCGGTATCGACCTGGACACCCAGGAGTGGGCTGCCACCAAGCTCATCAAGAACAACAACACCTGGACCTCCACCATCCCCTCCGACCTCGCCGCTGGCAACTACGTCCTCCGCCACGAGATCATTGCCATGCACGGTGCTGGCTCTGAGAACGGTGCCCAGAACTACCCCCAGTGCGTCAACGTTGAGATCACTGGATCTGGTACCTCCAACCCTGAGGGCACCCTCGGCACTGCTCTGTACAAGAGCACCGACGCCGGTATCCTCTTCAACCCCTACTCTACCCTCACCAGCTACGAGATCCCCGGCCCTGCTCTGTTCGGCTCCGGCTCCAGCTCTGGCGGCGGCTCTGCCACCCCCACCACCCCCTCCAACGGCACCGCCTCTGCTGTCCCTACCGCCGCTGCTTCCGCTTCCGCTTCCGCTGCTGCTGATGCCGGCTGCGCCAAGAAGCTCCGCCGTCACGCCCGTGACCTCTTCCACGCCCGCCACTAAGCGGAGAATCGCCGCATTCGCGATCTGATGGAGAAGAAGGAAAACACACATCCAAACTTTTGAATGAGCCTTTGTTCGTTTCTCGACCATGTAAATAGATTATACCCGGTGTATATATCGCTGCAAGCACCCACACCTTTTTTAGCCGACCTCCTAAGCGCCCAGCACACCTTTTTTGTTGCTGGGTGCTAACAAGCTTTGCAATGTATTAACTGTTCAGTCAATATCTTCTCCACTTGCCTCTGTGATCGTGATCGTTAATGTTGTAATCGTAATCTGTCTTTTTGGCGACTCTTGGAGTGACATGTCTTAATCCATCCACGCTGTGCCTTATTTTGACTCAACGACATCGCGTTGAGTTCGTTCCATGGTGTTAATCCGGTGGCTGACTCGAAACTGTGAGACGAACTTGACGTGAGGGCGGGCGTCAGAATGCCGGCGGCATGGATGTGGTGGGTGGGTGGTTGCGGTCGACTTGAAGCATTTTTCAGCTCTCTCCCAAGTCATTGGAGTTGGAAAATGTTTCATGAAATAAGTCTGAGCAGCGGACAGAGTTTTTTGGACGTTGCGTTGAGGAAGGGCGCCCATGTCGGTTGATATACTTGGCGGACGATGTTATGGAGTGGGGCCAGTCTGAGCAGATTTGAGGTCAAAAGAGCAGTCTAAAACGGAACAAACTGCCGCGGGACGATGGGTGCCGCGTGCGCCCACTTGATATTCTCCGTGGGATGCCGATTTATATTGAGCGGGTAAATCGGCCGATGCTAATGAGTTCAATGAACGGATGATGATGGAATTTTGTTATGAAGCCGAGTATACGATGGCATCGGAATTCCAGACATGGATTTGATGGCCCTGTCGTTTGGTGTTTGCGGTTTGTTTGTTTCATCAACCGGCGGTTGGGGGCGGTTGAGGGCTTGGGCTCCAGATGCTTCGACAGCAACCTGATCACTCGAATTCGGGTCCGTCGACGCTCCCCGCGCACTTTCCATATGTTGAAAAAGAGCGTCCCAGGTATGATGATGTCCCTGAACTCCCTGCTCCTAAGAGGGGCCAAGGACGCGAATCTGTCGTCAACATTCCCCGCCTTTTCAAGGGCCACGAAGCCGACTTTCCGGACACGTCGGATATCCCACCGGAACCTCATGATCTTCGGCACCACGCGTGGGGCTTCATGGGTTGAGACCTCAAGTGATTTCCACTAGGGTCCGACGCGCATTGATCGCCAGATTTGATCCACTGATTTTCAACATTTAATGAGGCGCAAAGTCTAAGTGCTTAGGGCTGATGCTTCCGTGAGACGTCTTCTCATCATTTCGAGGCTGTCTCTAAGCTTTTCTGTCCGCAACAGCGAGTCACCTGTCACTTCCTTGAGTTGACCACGCAGTATATCGCGCTGCTCACTGGATAGAATTGCATGATGCGGCGATGTGCTACACCTCGAAGTATGATGGTCTCGCAGGCCGAGAAGACGATCAGCTCTCTCCAAGAGACTGGTGATGATTTGGGTGAAGATGATGCCTTGCAGATGTCCATCACCAATCCAGAAGGCCCCGAATTTGAGACCCTCAATCGGCGTCAGGGGATTCACGGCGAGTGATTCGAGTCTTTTGTGGATGTGGAGGGTGATCGACTCAAAGAGGGTGATGATTTGGACGAAGCAGCTTGTGATGACGAGAGCCAAAGGCGGACCTACGGCTTCGGGCGCGGAGGTTGCGGTTGACGGACTCATGATGTCCGGCGATGGGAAACTATCCGACGGAACGATCCAGCCTAGAGCAGTCGGCAGCCCGCCAGAGTTATCCCACGGCAGAGATGGAACAGCGTCTTGGCTTGGCAGGATGGCCAAGTCAACTGCCGCCTGTTTCATTGACTTGGCCAGAGTCGAAAGAACAGTCACGGAGTCTTGGAAAATGACGAGAGCGAGCTCAGCCAGTGTGACAGAATCAACGCTGAGCACGGAATCGGGGTAGATGAAGGAGCACAGATCCATATGCTGCCGGTGGTCATGGACCTTGGACAGGTGCAAGTGGAGGTCGACGTTGACCTTGGACAGCCTAACGAATGCTTCGTGCTGGATTGTCGCATCCAGCTGTGACAGCGGACGTGCAGCTATCTCTTGAGAGCCCGTTAAGTGGTCGCCGACGTCAACGGCGAAGTCCGTTTCATCCCATTCAAAGTCGCAAAGAAGGGGGTCAATTTGAACGTCGACACCAACTTCGGCCACCTCCTCTCGAAATCTCGCAGCCACTGGCGGCGTGGTCTCCGCGGTCGCATCTTCAGCCAACAACAGGTTGTCCCCGCGGAGACCCGCAGCCTCATCCCCATCCCCATCTCCATCTCCTTCGTCCTCCTTCTGCGCTGCCTCACGATCGCAGCCTCGGTCTCGGTCATTCGAAACATTGTTTCCCTGGTTTTTGGCGTGCGAGGGCCGGCCGATCCGCCGTTGCTGGCCGGCGACACAAGGGAACCCCAGTCGCGCGCACCGCGAACAGCGGGCTTCTTCTTCCGTGTCTTGGCGGGAGCATCGAAGCTTTTGTCGGCGACACCTCTCGCACGTTGACCGTTTTTGGTTCGGATGACGGGCGATGGTCATATTTTTTCTTCCTTTTGTTCTTCCAAGAACAGAGAAGGTGCTTTGCTTTTCTGGGTGACGAACGTTGTGCACTGTCGTCTGTTGCAAGACGCGAACCCCTCGTAAGACGCATTCGGAGGCTTTCCCTCCTTGCTGTAGGGGGCCGTTGGGAGGCTTTTGGTGGTCAGACGGCGGGGTCATGCGTCGGCTCCGAGCCGGATCCGGGGCGTCCACACGTCCGGCCGTGGTTCGTTTGGGTCATCCTCGGAATTTAATACACGAGCGGAGAATACTTGAAAACGCGGGCTGTCGCACCGTTCAAAGGTTAACGTGCTCGGCCTCAGCAAACCTTGATGATGGTGTGGGAGAACGGGCGCCGCGGCTGCGCTCCCGGCAGGCCAATCCGGCAAAGGCGACCCCGCATCCGGCTGCTGTCGATAATGCATGGGATATTAGGATATATGGCTTCTTCTGATCTCATCAGGAACACCTCCTCAACAAGAAATGCGCGCTCCGCCACTGAAGTCGATATCTTCCTCCGACGTCGGGTTATTAGACCCGATCAACCCTCCCAACCTATCGCGAACCCCCTCGTCGCTCAGTCTCATGGAGACGGACGAGAAGCGTCAACCCAGCTGGAGCCATGAACACGAGCCGGAACTTGAGAAATGGAACGGTACTCGGACGAACGCCTTCCGATATGTCGCCACATTGTACAGCTTCATCGTGATGGGCATGAATGACGGAGCCGTCGGTGTAAGATTCCCTCCTAAACGCTCATCCGAGACCATCGCTGATGATATCACAGGCCTTGCTGCCATATGTGGGCTGAACATCTCGTCAAGATGCCGTTGAGCTTTGCTGATCCGGTGACAGATTGAGAGCTACTACGACGTTTCATACACGGTCGTTTCTCTCCTTTTCCTAGCACCATTTGTCGGCTACATCATTGCCGCTCTCACGAATAACTTCATCCATCATCAACTGGGCCAGAGAGGCATTGCGATCATCGGGCCAATAGCCCGAACCATCGGCTTCCTCCCCCTGGCCCTACACCCACCGTACCCAGTCCTGCCGTTCGCCTTGTTGGTGACAGGATATGGCAATGGCCTCGAGGACAGCGGCTGGAACGCCTGGATCGGCAACATGCAGAACTCGAACGAGCTACTCGGGTTCCTCCACGGCGCGTACGGGCTCGGTGCGACCGTTGGTCCCCTCATCGCCTCTGCCATGGTTGCAAGGGCCGACCTGGAGTGGTTCAACTTCTACTACGTCATGACAGCCATGACGGCCCTCACCTTCATCCTCACCTCGACTGCATTCTGGAAAGCCACGGGCAAGGTGCACCGTGAGAAACACCATTCGTCGACGGACGGCGCCAACCACACGTCGACGGTAGCAGTGATCCGTAAACCGATCACATGGCTTCTCGCGTTCTACCTACTCGCATACGTGGGCATAGAAGTCGCACTGGGCGGCTGGATCGTGACCTTCATGCTGCGCGTGCGGCACGCCGAGCCGTTCCTCGCCGGCATCACCACGGTGCTGTTCTGGCTCGGTTTGACGCTCGGTCGACTGGTACTGGGCTTCGTCACAGGTCGCGTGGGAGAGAAACGGGCCATCGCCGTGTACGTCCTCCTGTCTATCGTCCTGCAGCTGCTTTATTGGCTCGTTCCAAACTTTGTCGCATCGGTCATCTTCGTGATGCTGCTCGGTTTCTTCCTCGGCCCGCTGTTCCCAGCAGCCATCGTCGCGGCCGCGAAGCTACTGCCGAGGGATAACCATGTCAGCGTCATCGGGTTTGCTGCAGCATTCGGCGGGGCTGGCGGTGCCATCATTCCGTTTGGCATCGGAGCCATTGCGAACAGCCGAGGAGTTTGGGTGCTTCAGCCCATCGCGTTGTCGGTGCTGATTGTACTCTTTCTTTTATGGTTATGTTTTCCGGGCGGTTACCGGAAGGGCGGGTTAGAAGAGGCGAGGAGAAATCGGGAACCCATTGGAAACGATTTTCGGGCTGCTGTGCGTTGGGTTAAGAATCTTGCATCATGAGAGACGCATAGCATACCGTCTTTTCGTTGTCCTCTTTTCTAATAGAACATTATCGCGGATGAAGCCTGTCGGTCCCATGCGATGCAGTGTAGGCTATGAAATGTGGCAGGTCGTGGCATGCAGCAATAGCAACCACGAACTTGCATGCCGATGACGAGCGTCGGCCCGTGAGATGGGATATTGGTGAGGCAGGCGATGGGATGTAAAGGCGACGTGTGAGGCAGTAAGGTTCTTGGTGGGATTTCCCATATTCACCAAAGAGGCAGGCAAGGCAAGGCAGGTACGGACCTTACCCACCCGTCTGAGTTGTTCCTGCCTAATAAATCACACGTGGCGTGGCGGGTTCGCATTCACTTTGGGCAGTGACAACCCATTCGGGTTCCCGCTTTCCCTTTCCATTCGGAAGGCGCGACACCTTCCCGTCCACAACGTCGGGTCGAGGTTCACAAGGTGCCATTGACCTCCTACCTTCCGCTCACCTCCCTGCGGTTCCTTCGTACTCAGTCATCGAAGCAACCACAAACCAGAGTCATTCACCGAGGTCGAGACCGAGACCTGCATCACTGACGTTCGCTTTCCGGCCCGGCTCCCGACTACATCTTTCACGTCTGCCAACACCTTTATTGTATCGCTCCATAAAGTCTTTCGCTGATTACCCAAAAGATCAATCGAGTCACGGAAGCGTCCAGTATGGCAATCGCTCTCAAGTTCGACATTCCGCTTTCTGTCCGCTCGTTCGCTCCGTTTCCCAAACTCCCCACCGAGATTCGACAGCAAATTTGGGAGGATGCCATCTTTGAGCCTGGAATGCAATACCTCCGCATCGATACGAAAGCCCGCTCTTTTGTATCCCACGGGTCCGTAGCCCTTGGCCCCCCGGACAGCGATGACGAGGATGACGACGTTCTACCCGACTTTTCCCAGGAGAGACGCCATGGCCCCCTTGTACCAGCAACGTTGAAGCCTCGATTCGCGGCGCCTCGAGCAAACCTGTCCAACCACGTCTCCGTCAACCAAATCATGGCCACCCTTTCTGTCACCTGCTCCGAGGCAAGGTCCGTGGTTCAGCGTCTGGCTAGCCATCCAAGAACTCTGAAGCTTGATGACGGCCGTGTGGTATCTCTGGGTGCCGCAGACGATGTCGTTTTGTTGGAATACATCCCGTTGAAGTCAATGGGAGCCGGCTGTCGCTTGGCTCTGAATATCAGCTGCGACCAGCTCGCCAACGTTCGTCGAGTCGCCGTCCAGTACTGTCCTCAGTGGGAAGGCGCGACATCAGGCTACTACTGTCGACAATGCGGGGAACATCACTTTGGCAGCCGTAAGAGAACGTATCCCCTTCACCTGTACGAATTCCTGGCTCGACACCTTCCAAATCTCGAGGCTTTTTACTTCGTTGACTACATGATCCTGCGGAAACCTCGACCGGAGGACGATGACGACTTCGACATCCCCATGGCTGATTGCGACGACCCTCAACCGTGCCCGCGCGAGGGTGCCAGCAAAAGTAAGGAAGCCTACTAGGTTATCTGAGGCAAGTTGCTGACGAGTCTGTCTTTGTAGGCACAGGCAGATTGAAGGCTGTTGATGAGGGGCCACCTCGAAGGTACAAGAGCGCGCGTCACCTGTTTGAGGAAGTGGACGAGGATGACTGGGTTGTCAGGGATAAGGTTCTCGATACGCTGTCCTGGGTCCGTAAGAGATTCAACCAGTACGCCACACAAAGCAAGTTCAGCAAGCACAAACATCCCAGCAAGGTCCGCTTCGGCGTCTTAGCTTGTGAATGGATCAAGAACAAGGAGGAAAATTTGGTCTATTCGACCACACGAACGGCGCAGAACAAAAGACGAAAGATATCGGAGCCGACCGAAGCGAGCCGCAGTCGACCACCCCGAGGTATTCTCTCGACACACCACACAGGAGGGCGACTGCTTGCAGCGAACTTGCCTGTGCCCCTTCCTGTGCCTATGCCCACGGAAGCAAGCTTCGTGTTCGGGCAGATGACGGATTTTGATTTCAGTTTCAGTGTTCATCCTCAATAGCCTGTGGGAAGTGCTGGACGAATAAGAGGTGGCCACGATGGCAGGCGCGCTTTGAGGAGGAGACGAGTGGAGGCAGCTTCCCCTTATTGCCCTACAGTACAAAATCCATAGCGAACCATCGATATTGATGGCATTCCCGACCCCTAGATACCAACACAGTAGTAATGATAATACATGATGAGCACTTGGATCTTAGGGCGCATACTGCGGTGGTGTGGCCAAGACAGCTTGCTTGATTCCTAGAGGTACGGAGCAGTGCAGAGCCGGTGGCAGCGGAGGATTTCCGTGACGTCATCAGCTGAAAGACACTGGTTGCATCTTGGGTGGTCTTCAGAATCATCGCTCGTCGTTTGGTTGCCTTGCCTTGTCTTGCAAGAACAGGCTGGGACAAAACTCCATGGGAAAGGGAAGTCATACGACAAAAAGTGAAAGGACTGCACATCTCGGACAGCCCAGGGACTTGAAGACCGGTCCGGATTGCGCTGTTCGGTCGATCCCAGGGCTTGCAGGCGAGGCATCCGACAGATTGGGATTGGCGCCCTCTGCCCTGATTTTGAAAGCAGATTTCGGGTGCCATGCGCCCGCCAAGCACCCCTGCACACCCCCAAATGCTCTTCTCAGGGTCCATCCACGAGTGAACCGGATGGTAGATTGGCGACTTTTGATCATGGGAATCTTGGCAATCCCCGATGTCTCGAGTGCACGATTTCGAAAGCCTTCTTCGTCGGAAAACGAACTGGATGGCTGATCCTTTTCTGGAATAGGCATCGTGTCAGGAGCCCAATTCCACGATCCAATGCATGGAGCTGGCAATATCTCCCCAGTAGCAGCAACATCACCGTCGCAAACCCCTTTGGCTTAGCATGGAGCTACGCCTGTTTTCTCGTGGCCAAGACAAGCAACACTCGAGTGAAGATAATCGAGCAGCATACGTCATTGCTCAACAAGCCGTATGCTCCACGAGATCATCGGACCCGAAGGCGCGAGGCAGTGAGATCAACCAACCATCAACAGCCAATGGCTGCCGTGTCGGCGCAGGGGGGGCTGATGCCCAGGGTCCAGCCCCCAGTCTGGACCCTTTTTCTCCAGGACCCTTCCATCCAATTCAGACCATCTTTTGGTTGCCTGACTGTTTCGTTGCGACACTGAAGTCCTCCTCTTGCCGGACACAGCTCCGGATTTAATTGAGAGATCTCCGTGACGTCAGCGTTCTCATTCTGCACGTTGCTTGGCGATTACGAGAGAAAGGCCTGGACGGGTCTTTTTACACATTGCAAGCCGGATCCCGCTGCGGTGTGGTGTCTCATCTGCAGCGAGCCGGAGCTTGGTCTGCAGACACGCCGTTGTGGTTCCTCCATTAGGCCTCCATTAAGACGTGAGCGGCAAGGGGCCGAGTCAGCTGTTGCAGTAACACTGCAGACCATTCATGGCATTCTCAGATTCCCTACCCCAGACAATTAAAATCGAAAAGTCCAGACCACAGGGGAGGGTGTAGATCTCTGTGAGATTTCCGGAGTTGTAGGGGCGGGTGACTGCTGCATCCACGCTGTCGACGCCTCGTAGACTCAATTGAAGGGGCCATGAAGCGAGTTCTTGTTGTCTGAGATAGGCCGCGACCCGTTCAACGGCTATTCAAAGTGGGAGATTGCCTTGCCGGAGATCGTTGACATGGAGCCCGGCGCAACGGCCTAGAACACGGCATCACGTCACTTGCTGAGAAAGCCACGATGTTCATCCCCCACGCCAACTCTGTGTGGTGGTTGTCGATGACAGGAAGCGTACCTTTAGCGCAAGGCTCCCTCCGAGTCTTCGGGTTTGGCTTTCTACCCACCATGAACAGCAGGTCCATCTATGCCTCTCTCGTCAGGGTGCGATGCTGATGACGTTTAAATACACCAACTCATCCTCTTTGGCTCGATCGTCGCGAACGATGGAGTTCAAGCTCATCGTGCATCTTCATCGGCTAGTATCGCGAACGCCCTTGACATCACGGTGCTTGATCCTCCCTTGTCTTCCCTCCAGCTCGGTGCACGACAACCGGAAGGTATTGAACCGGAAGACCCACTGTTCCCGGGGTCCACTCATTGGATGCCGCCGGCACCGCCTAGACGAACCACTGCTTCCCCCGGCCCCTACCCGAACAGGGTATGAAGCCATCAGCATGCCCACCTCATCAACAGCTGCAGTCTGCGGCTTCGATCAAAGGTTTGTACATCGCCACCTGTAGACAATATTTGAGAGCGATTAGCTAACACTTGCCCCACAGGTCCGTTGAAGAACAGCCAACATCCCCGCCGCTCACTCCGACACGGCCGGAGGAACGCCCCGCAATTCCCGTCATGTCGGATCCGGGGTACTCCATCGGCCGGTTCTTGGGCTCACCGGCCTCCCAGCAGCATGCCAGGCCACCACTTTCCCAAATGGCATCATCACCCACGACAACAGAAGACTCCGAAAAAGCTGGTTGCGATCGCATGGCGGGTATCCTGGCAGAGATTGGATTTCCAGCGTCGGATTGACAGATAATGAGGCGAAAGATTGCGCGCATCGAAAGGGAAATCACACACCTGCATTTGCACGTGGTCTTGGATGCTTACCATACAAATACATCACATACTTTGGCAAACCTTCCGCAGTGCGCATGATGTGCTGCAGCATTTGCCTCGTCCTTCGCAAGAGGCGAGCTTGTGACGTCAATATGCTCTCCTGTGCATCGCTGCGTGAGGTGCTGCTCGAGAGGCGAGAGGCGAGACTGGATGATTCTTGGTCAGCAGCGGCAACGAAGCCTTGCCTTTGCATATCGGTCTTGGCCCCCTGGGAGTGATGTAGGAGAGGAGAAGAGAAGATCTCAGCGTGATGCGTAACTCAACGAAAACACTGGGTGTCTGCCGTCATACTCATAGGACGACGTACACGAATTGCTTTCAGCATAACGGCTGACTTAATCGTGGGCAGATTGATTGTGTGCAGAACAAGATGAGCAGAAGATGGCAAATAATTCCTCAGTTACACGGCACCCAGCCCCATCAAAACCCGGAGGCAAACCACCGGACCTCTCCTCCTACGCTCCGGAAATACGCCGTGCACTACAAATTCGCAATGACATTCTTCTTGGGGAACCGGTAATAGGCATGTGATGCTAAAACTGCAGAAGCAACAGCACGGGCTGCCCTGACATGTTTCGACGCCGTGCAATCTCGGCGCGCAGACCGAGCCACACCTTTCCCCCTCCTTGTTCCCCTGGCAGGATTTGCCGCTAGAGGTTGGCCTCCCGGAGACGGTTGGTCGTGGGCACGGGCCGCTAGTTCGCGCGTTTTCTTTCGACGAGAGAGAAGACGATCTCATCGCTGTCGGATGTGAAGAGTTCCTGCAGAGAGTGCGTCAAGACCTGTTTTTTCTTGGCACTTTGGAGGTTTGGCCGGATGTTTCCTTCTCTTCATCCCTAGTCTTGTGGCCTTGAGATGCACATGGTGCATGGTCCAACTCTGAGCGCGCCGAGCTCTTTCTGCTGCTGCTGCTGCTGTTCTGTTTCTGCAACCCCGTTGGTGAGGCACCATAGCGAACAGGAAAACAGCTCGCTTTCTCATACAACAAACGAGAGGCCCGAGAAACACACTTCTCGGCTTAACACATCCCTGTCGCCCCTCTCTGGTTCAAACGCGGGGTACAGCTTGCAGAGGCAGAATGCTTGGATTTCGGTTGATGTTTTGTGCTGCACAACGTCCTCCTGCATAACCTCCTGTTTGGGGCTTTTAACCGTCACGAGCATGCACATCATGACATGCTCAGCCACAGCTTGCGAAGCATCTGCAGATATTGATGCGGACTCAGGGTTTTGATCGCCTGGCAAGCTTCACTGCAAGGCGGAAGAACCAGGCGCGTGGGAATGACTTTCGACCCCTTGCATCGTTGTCCGCAATCCTGGTCGCGGGAGTTGAGATGGCTGGAAGCTTGGGGCAGAAGGGATTTACCCGTCGACAAGGTACGTGATGGTTGGACCTTGGACGAACTCGCCATCAATGCCGTTAATGCATGCCTGCCCCTGGCCCCAGCTTTCAAATATTTTAGTACTCACGGCATGAACCCGTCTTTCGGAGACTGCAACTTTGCCCATGTGTCCGATGGGAACACGATGGCGGGATCCAAATAGCATTGAGAGGTCTTCAGCTAAGAAGCTGCTCGGTCTCTTGATAACCGAGGTGGACGGACGAGAGAACTAGATCCCGGTCAGGATCTTGGCTGGTCGAATTATCACAGCTAAATCGAGGTCTTGACAAATTGGTGGCGCCGGGCTAGAACTTGAATCGAAGCTTCTTGGGGGTTGGTCCATTGAGGGTGGCGTTCACGACGGACGCTACTAATTAAGAGTTGCCTAGGCAATCATCCGCCATGTTTCTCCGTGGCCAAGACTTAGTCTTAGTCTCAGCGGGAAGCTTGGAGAACACGAGAAGTCCCAACTCTCATTCTGCGATAATGATTCAACAAAGAGATATGATGATTACTCAGTCCACGGATGCAGTTTCTATGGCCTTGCCGCTTTGCGGTGACTCACGGGTCTGTCTCCGGACAGGCGTTGCCACAATTCGCAATGTCAAGTGAGCAATTGAGCCACACTGAAATGCTTCATAGCACAGACTGTTGTTGTTTCCTAGGGCCATTCGAGGCTCGGGCTAGCTTGGGACAGTTAGTCGTCTTGAATCATGCTACGCCTCAACGGGTGCCACAGATCTGGAGAAAGCTCTTGAATCACCAAATCAGCAACGGTAAGCCGGCAACTCGGTGTGACACAGGTCGTGAAGTGGTCAAAATCTGCGTGGCACAGAAGCACATTCAACGGATGAATTGGGGAAACGCAGTGCAGTGTTGAGGAGAGAGCAGACCGCAATATGGTCCTCGCGCGCACGGCCCGGTGCTACGGCGGCATGTGAAACTCGACAGCGGCTTACTACGGGGAGATCGTCGGGACAATGGGGAGGCTTGAGAGCCGCAGTGCGGATGTCCAGACTGAACCTGGTGGTTGGGACTAAGGCGAGCTGGGGAGGGAAGAGGGAAGGGGGGCAAGTGGACGTCCTACAGTCAGCGCCATGCGCATCTGAGGCTCTGAGCTTAGCAGGGTAATGCCGAGGGCGGGCGGTGGCCCAAACCTCGCTCCTACAACAGACCGAAGCTCCAGAGAGAGTAAGAGAGAGCGGCCCTGGAGAGAGTTGAGCGCTGGCAGCTGTCCCTCGTCATTTCCCGCAACCTTGTAGCGATAAAGTATGCTCTAGGGGCAGGATGCGGAACTAGACGTGGCCAAGGCCACCCACGTACTCCGTGCCTGTTGGTCGGATACCTTCTCCAGGGTAACGGAACATTGCTCAACCCTTGAATTATCTTGATCCCTTTTTACCATGGAGGATTTCAACATGGACCTCAGACGGTCGCCCTCAAGATGAAGACCAAACAATCGGTTCCAGCACCATGCCGTAGTAGGCCTCTGGACGAGCAGGGCAGGACTGAGATCAGGCAATGCGCCGCAGAATCTCTTCTGCCAAACAACGCCGTGCGTTGATTCTTCTTCTCCCTGCATGGTACCTCGCTCTCCCAGAAATGGCTGGCGAGGACCCTCAAGTCCCTTAGCTTAGAGGACTCAAGATAGACTACCGGGCCACGCTAACAACAAGGTTTGAGCAATGGCACTAGTCCATGTCGGTTCACGTGGAGAACAGAGGCGACAAACACGGTTGACAAGCGAGAAAGACGTTTCACGATGCTATGCTTCGACAAGACGCTGCCTACAGCTGCAGATGCTCTTGGGCCGTCCTGTGCTGCACTGCGCCCTGCGCCTAGAACGCTGCAAAAGGTACTTCTCTGCTCCAGGAACGAGACACTATGCTCCTCTTTTGGCTGAACACTTCGGGTTACCGATAGCGTCAATGACTTCTCGGTCTGAGGCTTGGACAGCTCGGGGCCTCTGCCATGCAGCTTGGCTACGCCCACTACCACAGCCCTGCCTGTGACCGGAGAACCTCTGTCTGCTTCCTTCCCCCATCAGTGCCACTCTTCGTCTTGTCATGGCACAAGCTGCCGGCTGTTTCGACGCCTAGGGGCCTCCCGTGTGATGCCGAAGCGGATCTCCGGCCCTGCAGTGTGGGAAGAGGAGGAGCAGAAGGAGCACCGTTCACGCAGGGCATGAACTGTTGACACCCAGAACATAAATATCCTATCACGATCCCGTCTCTACCCATCTTCTTTCTCACCTCATCACGCACCATCAGCTTCACTTCGCCTTCGACAGCTAGTCTCTCGCCCTTTACAACTCTTAGCAGCCTCGGCTCATTTCAACGCTCGCTCAGCATTTCCAACCTGTTCAACACCCTTCACCTCAACAACAACCCCCCAACCTTCAAAATGCAGGCCAAGATTGTCGCCCTCTCCGCCATTGCCGCGGTTGTCAACGCTGACCTCCGCCTCAACACCAACGACATCCCCTCCGACTGCACTGCCATCTGCCGCCCCATCCGCGACCTTGGCAACATCTGCACTGTCAACTTCATCCCCGGCCAGACCAACAACAACAGCGACCAGCTTCAGGATGAGCTTGACGCCCAGTGCGTCTGCACCAACAGCTCTTTCGATGTCAAGAACCTGGCTGCTCAGTGCTCCTCTTGCATGAACGAGAAGGTTGCCAGCGACCAGCAGCGCAGCCTTGAGGGTGAGCATTCTGAACATCTTCGCCGGCTTGCACACATAGACTGACTCTTCCCACCACAGGTATCAACTCCATCATGAGCCAGTGCGGCTTCCAGTCCACTTCCTACGCCTCCTCCGCTACCTCCTCCGCCAACACCGTCATTGTCTTGGCCACCCGCCTGACTGCCAGCTCTCAGCTGACCACCACCATCGGCGGCGGTGCCACTCCCGCTCCTACCTCCGAGCGCTCCCGCACCTCCGAGGCTCGCACCACCACCTTCCTCACCTCCAACGGTGGCGGCTTCCCTTCCATCGCCACCTCCACCATCGGCGGTGGCCGCGAGACTGGCTCCCCCAACGCCGCTGCTGGCGTCGTTGCCCCCGGCAGCAACAGCGTCCTCGGCGCTGCTGGCCTTGCCGTTGCTGGCGCCTTCGCCCTCGGCGCTTTCATGCTCTAAACGCCTTGCCTGGCTGGGTCTTTGCCTACAAAGCGGTATACAATACACATATGCATGATTGGATGACTTGTTAAGATAGTGCGCTGCGATACACCGGGTAAAAGTGGAGGATAATGGTAGTCTGATTTAGTCTTATGATGTTACGGTTGTGTTTTGGAGTATTGAGGAAAGCGTCACTCCTTTGGTAGTTGGATCTGGCCTGTGTGGAAACATCTCTGTACTGTTTAGGGAAGATTGCTATTGGATAGACGCCTTAATCAAACTGGTTTTGACTTATAAACACTTTCCTTCCGATTGATATGTGACTAGAATTTCATAATTGATATGTGACTAGAATTTCATAACTGATTTGCAAAAATCATCTAGTCTAGGGATTCTTCCTCAAGGATTGTATGGATTAGTCCTTTCTTCCCACATGGAGGGCTACGACAACATCTGACCCTGTTTCTACATCCTGCTTATTACTGCTGACGTGTGCATCCACCCGTGACAAGTCCATCTTCTGAAATTTTCGCAAAGGAACTTCCATTTCAAACAGCGTATCAATTTCCTCAAGCGTTCGGCCCTTGCACTCCGGGACGCACAAATAGACAAACACCAGGGACAGAAAACCGATACTGCCGAAGATCAGACCGACCTTTGACCCCAGGTTTGCATATGGTGCGTTCAGAAGATATGGCAGCGTAAACGCGATTGTGAACTGCATTACAATGTTGACAACGCTGGCGGTACGATACGTGATATCACGGAGACGCATGCTCGGAATCTCGGCAGACAGGACGTGCGAAGTGGGCGCCCATCCCAGGGTGAATCCAGTGGTCATGACAATCATCATGGCGACGATGGCAGACTTGACGGGAACGCTCGGGTTTTGGGTGAGTCCGAGACCACCCATGGCGAACAGACCGGCCGTCTGAATCGATCCGCCGAAGAAGATGACATTCCTGCGATGTTGGTGTCCGCGTCAGCCAATCGGTCTTGCAACTATCTGGGAGAATCCTTGCGGGGCGCAGCAGATGAGAGCACAAACTTACCTCCGTCCCATCTTGTCCAGCAAGACCATTGCGCACAGGCACATGAAGATGTTGATGATTGATGTAATGATCGTTACGGTGAAGGGGTTGATGAAGCCGAGTTGTTTGACAAAGATGGCGCCGTATACACTGGCGAAGATGGAGCCTGTTGCCTGCATGAAGAAGTTGACGCCGATGACGGACATGGTGCGCTTGGTCATTTGCTTTCCATGGAACATGTCCTTGAATTTGCCCTTCTCGACTTCTCTGTCTATCCCGGCGCGAATGTGGGTCATTTCAGCGGCGATCTCGTCTTCGGTGAACTTGCCTTCGCGGAGGCGAGTGAGGGCGATGAGGGCTTCTTCGTTTCGACCTTGCATAGCAAGCCATCTGGGAGACTGTAGACGAGTAAGGTCAGCATTCCACCGGCTGCGAGACTCTAAAACGGGGGGCACATACCTCTGGGACGAACCAAATGCCAGCTATCACTATCAGCGGCACTAGATAGAAGAGCCCATATGGGATCAGGTACGCGGCCGACGAGTTCAGACTACCCGTTCCCCGCGCAACAACATTGACGACCAAGCCCCCAACCTATCCACGTCAGTATTGTGTCCGTCCATTTTTGAGAAAGAATACGTACTGCAAGACTTAGTTGGTATGTCCCGACGACAAACCCGCGGGCGCACTGGGGTGTGATCTCGGATTGGTAGATGGGTACCACCGCTAGCTCCATTCCGATGTAGATGTATGCCAGGATGCGAGCCGCCAGTATCTGATCTCGGCTCTTGGACGTCATGATGACCGTAGTCGCGATGCAAGACCATACGCTCATGGAGAACATGCACATGCGTCTGCCGAACCGTTTGCTTACGGAGCTTCCGATCAAGATGCCTATCAACATCCATTGTCAATCTCAGCTTTGGCCCACACAACCGCCAAATTCTCGTACCTATCCCAAAACCAATGTAGGGCAAGCCTGCAAAGAGTGAGAGCCACCAGCTCTCCAGGTAGTACACCTTCTTCTGAGGGTTGTACCACCCAAACTGGCGTTCAAAGGCGTCCATGGCTTGGGTAGAGTTGAAGCCCTGTTGGTCGAAGCCGAAGTTGAATTGAGACACCGCGATCAACATGACCGTGGTGAACAATGACCTGTTGAAGGTCTTTCTCAACTTCAGATGGCCAAACATGATGAATGATTTTGCCGGAGAGATTGCCGTTGTCCAGCCCGGCTCAACTGCCTTACTCTTCGTGAGGAGTCGACCGAGCCGATTTTATACTGATCATCCCGGAGAGCTGGCATCTTACAACTTTCCGGGTTGCAATTGCGCCATAACGACTTCGATTGACGATTTGCCGGCCTCGAAGTCGAGAAAGTTGGATGCCGGAGAAGTTGACCCAGCATCAACGTGCGAAGTTGCGACTCGAGATGCCAAGCGAGCTGCCCTCGTGATGGGTCCGCGCCTCCACTAGTGCCAGGAGGAGGTTCTGGACTAAACCGAAATCGACATAGTGCCCGTGTCTCAGGGACATTTCTCCCCGTCCTTCCCCGTTGACACTGCCCGCCAGGAACGGGCAATGCCCAACCTTTGTCGAAGAATGATGGTTTACGCTTGCGGACAGTCAAAGAACACATTCGAATTTTCTTTGGAGTAAGACATTCATCTAGGGACATTTCATTGGCAAGTTTGCGAGATTTGTGCCGGGTAAGACACGTTGTCTTTGATTTTCCCAGGGCCCCTGAGACGATGCTGATTGTCTGAATGTGACAGATGTGAAAGGCTTCTGAGCTACCCAAATGTCCGTCTCGACAGCATGTCAAGAGGAAAGACAAGGATGATACAGCGGGCTACATCACTGGTCACGATATTGTTGCAGTTTCCACCCCCGGATCTCGGCGGATCTCGAGTGTGGGGTTGATGCCACCACTGTTTTTTTCGTCAACGGGGAAGCATGGGGAGATAACTTCTGAATTACCCGCGGATTTGGAACGACTTGCGCAGACTCCGTTTCCTTGCAGTTTCAGCCCCTCCAAAATCAGGAAAATAATTTCCAGATCAGAACTAGCAGTCATTGCGTCAGCTTAAAATGTGATTGCGACATGCTGTTTTGATTTGAATGCTCTAGTCGCCATTGATCTTGCCATGGTGAGAAGTTCTTGAGCAGCACCACCGCCAGTTCCCAGCCCGCCATCTGCTTACTCCAATTCCTGAACTCCCCGCTCTTCCAAGATGACAAGCAAACGACCAAACTTCCTGGTTATCGTAGCCGATGACCTCGGTTTCTCTGATATCAGCCCCTATGGCGGAGAGATCAACACGCCCGTATTGAAGAAACTATCGAAGGACGGCATTCGCATGACAAACTTTCACACGGCATCAGCATGTTCTCCCACTCGCTCAATGCTGTTCTCCGGGACCGACAATCACATCGCAGGACTTGGTGCGTTCTCAGTTAGAGACTTCCCGACAATAAATCACTGACAGCGAGCAGGCCAAATGATGGAGCACATGCGGCATTTCGGTGACTACTTCAAGGACAAGCCCGGTTATGAGGGGTATCTGAATTGGAGAGTGGCAGCTCTGTCCGAGATTCTTCAGGACAATGGTTATCACACGATTATGTCTGGAAAATGGTTAGTGCGAACAAGCGCCGATCGGTGCTGAAGACATCTGAATACATGCTGATCAATGGCGTAGGCATCTCGGCTTGTCCAAAGAACTCGCTCCATGTAGCCGCGGGTTTACCAAGAGCTTTTCCTTCTTGCCCGGATCTGGGAACCACCACGCATACGAGCCTCAGCTTGACGACGACGAGTTTAAGATTCCATGTCTCAATACCGAAGGCCACTGGATGGACGGTGACAAGTTCATCAACCACAGAACGGACCTCCCTAAGGACTTTTACTCGACAAGGTATTTCACCGATCGCATGATCAAGTTCCTGGAAGAGAGGAATGAAAAGGAGAAAGACGAGCCTTTCTTTGCCTACCTCCCATTCACTGCCCCTCATTGGCCCCTACAAGCTCCTCGTGAGGTTGTCGAGAAGTATGGTAAGTTGAAGATTACCTTTTCCAGTGAATGGCTGCTAATGACCACAGCTGGAAAGTACGATGATGGACCAGATGCTCTGACTCAATATCGTTTGCAACGGCTCGTAGAGTTAGGCCTTGTGGATAAGGGCATCGAACATGCGCCCCCTACCGGCGTTTTGGGGAAGGATTGGAAGGACTTGTCGGACCTTGAGCGCAAGGAGTCAGCAAGGAAAATGGAAGTCTTTGCTGCGATGGTTGAGCTGATCGATGAGAATATCGGCCGCGTGATTGACCACCTCGAGTCCACTGGCGAACTCGACAACACGTTCGTGCTCTTCATGTCTGATAACGGAGCTGAAGGAGCGGCGCTGGAAGCAATTCCCGTAAGTCATGCGTCATTCCCGCAAAGTCGTCTCTCGACCGTTCTGACAATTGTCGCAGATGATGGGCGGAGAAACAACTTTTGCCGGCGTGATTCAAAAGTACTACGACAACAGCCTTAATAACATCGGGGAGAAATCATCCTTCGCTTGGTACGGTGAGTGACTTGAACCACCCTCAGCATCTTACCCGCAAAAATAGCATCTAACGAGAACCCAGGAGCTCGATGGGCTTGCGCAGCGACCGCACCATCCAGAGGATCAAAGTGCTGGATTACAGAAGGCGGCATTCGATGCCCATGTCTCATCAGATACCCCCCTTTCCAAGCTAAGGAAGAAGCCATCACCCATCGTTTCACGACAGTCATGGACATTCTCCCTACCATCCTAGAAATGGCTCAAGTGCAGCATCCCGGAACCTCGTTCAGGGGCCGCGAAGTCGTCATACCCCGCGGCAAGTCCTGGGTGTCCCACCTGTCCTCCCCAGACTACTCCGCAGCCGACTCGACAGTGCATGGAGAGGATGTTCATGTTCACGGTTGGGAGCTTTTCGGTCTCAGAGCCATTCGCGAGGGCAAGTGGAAGGCAGTCTGGCTCAACAAGCCCAGGGGAAAGGACGATTGGGAGCTGTATGACGTCGAGAAGGACCCGGCCGAGATGAACGATGTGTCAGACAAAGAGCCCGAGGTGATGCGCCGGCTTGTCAATCACTGGGAGAGGTACTATGCGGAGACAGGGATGACCCAGACACCAGAGTTCCCCATCACTAAGGCTTAGCATACGGGTGAACATCAGACGACTCAGTTCAGATGAGTTCCGGATTGTGGGGTTTCCTCCTTCCAGCGTTTTGGTCTCTCGAGTTTACGGTCAGCGCCGAAAGGAAGGGGGGACTCTCTTCATGGACCATTGGAAGTGGCTCATTTGTGACAGATGTAACATCTTTAAAGAAGGAGTGTTTGAAGTATTCTCGCAGTCTACATTGAATCCAATGATGGCTTGCATCGCCGCACGTTTCCAAATCCTTGCCAAGGACTCCGCACTGACCCTCATTATTTGCTTCGGTGAGGCCGTTGCCAAAAGAGCGAAAGAAGCACCGCGTACCCCGTCCTCATTTTGTGACATGGGTCGCCAAGAAAGTCATTTTCATTATCAAGAAATGTCACGATTTGCACTGCGAATAGTTGCGTGGAAGTAATTTTCAATTTGTCGTGGGATATCTTGCTGGGGGCCTTGCAATGCTGCCAACTCTGCGGCGGTAATCGCGACCGATTTGTTATGAGTAGACCGTCCTAAACGCCTAAACTCCGCTTGAAAAAGATGCCTGGTGATTCCGAGTGCCGCTCAAGAACGACCACTAGCAAACCCATTGAAGGCACGACTCCTCCGGCTTGGCGCAGACGCCGCAGGATGAGTTGCAGCAGGTCGTGCCGATAGGGCAGATGACGCTACCACACGCCTGGGACTCCTCTGATACGGTGCCGTTCGCCTGGCAAGCCACGGGCTTCTCGAGACGGAAGTCAAAGACTTTGCAGTATGAGTTCTCGGGGCAGGTGACGCCGGAGCAGCGGTCCTCCGCCGGGGCGTCGGGGGTGCCGGAGGTTTGCGGAGCCGGGGCGGCAGAAGCGCCGAGGGCAGCGAGAGCGACGATGAAGGAGTGAATGAACATCATGTTGATGGATTGTTGTTGTGGGAAACGAATGACTAAAAGACTGACTGGTTGAGTTGGACTTTGGTTTAAAGAGAGTGAATGACCGATTGGAGTTGGGTGGCAAGCATCAACGACACTGATCAGTAAGGCGGGAGACCATTGGCCTTTATGGCTCAGAGAGGCCTTCGTAAGGCGCAGAGTTTGGAGCGACTCAGGTCCAGTGCCACTTGGCGGTTTGAGAGTAATTGCTAGGAGACGCCGTTGGCGCGCCCCAATAATATCATCAGGAGGGCCTAACTCTAAAACAACGTGAAAGACGGACTCTCGGACGGCCGTATTACGGCCAGGGAATAGGGAACAGACCTTTTTGATGGGAGTCATGTGTAGTAATCACCGTGCGGCACGTTCGGGCGAGGATGATCAGCGCGACTTGGCACATTTTCGTGGGCGATGATGGTTTTCAATTAGCTTCTAAGCAATTAATAGATTCATGCCTCAGGGGCTCCTTTAGAGTTTAACACTTTTCCCAATTACCAATTATTTCCCCCGCTAATTATAAGTTCACGTTCCTTAAGCGCCGATCCTACTAGTTCCCATTACCGCGGCCTCCCTTGTTTTCAATCTTTGTGTGGGGTACATCGGCCGGCCAAGCCACCCCCCGTCTCCTATTCTCCGGTGTTCGTCTTGCTTTTTGTCGAATAACTTGTTGACTGTTTACTGAGGAACAGCAGACAGGATTTCGTCGATCTTTCCCTGGACATCGCCGATAACTCCAGCGGTGGTGCGCTTGCCTGCGGTGAACTTGCCCTTCAGCTCAGGGGTCTGGACAGCGGGCAGCTCGATGGTCTTGCTGATGGAAGGGACTTGAATGAGAGTGCTAAGCGGCAGGTCGATCGCGGTGCGGGCAGCAACGGGCACGGGAACAGTCGCGGTGAAGGCGGGAACGTCAACACCGACAGCGACAACAGCGGCGGGAACCTCGGGGAGGGTGCCGCGAGCAGCCTTGATGGGCAGCCCAGTGCCTGCGGCGTTGCTCAAGACAGAGAGGACAGAGCTGACAATAGGAACCTCGACGGTGACGCTGGGAATGGTGACGCCAACGGCCGCGAGATCGCGAGAGTCGATGATGCTCTTCAAGACGGCCATGACAGTCTTGACAGCGGCGATGTCGACGGTGGTGCTGGGAACCTCAACGGGCAGCGCACGAGGAAGAAGCGAGGCCTTGATGTCGCCGACGACAGAGGCAACAGAGCTAACAATGGGGAGTGCGGCAGGAGTCTCGCGGGCGATAACGGGACCCTTGATGCCGCCAACAACCGAGCTGACGATGGAGAGCACCTCAGGAGTCTCGCGGGGAAGGACTCCGGCCTTGACACTGCTGAGAACCGAGTTGACGATGGGAAGGACCTCGGGAGTCTCACGAGGGACAACCGCAGCCTTGATGCCGCTAACAGCCGAGCTGATGATTGGAAGGATCTCAGGAGTCTCGCGGGCAAAAACGGGAGCCTTGACACCGCTCAGAACCGAGCTCACAATGGGGAGCACCTCGGGAGTCTCGCGGGCAATGATGCCGGCCTTGACACCGCCAGCGACTGATGCAATAGAGCTGACAATAGGAAGCACATCGGGTGTCTGGCGAGGCATGATCGCAGCCTTGATGTCGCCGAAGACAGAAAGAACCGAGCTGACAACAGGAAGAGGCGTCGGGATCTCGCGAGCTGCAACGGAGGCGTTGATGTCGCCAAGAACAGAGAGAACACTGGTGGCTGCGGGAAGATCGAGCACCACGTTCGCAGGCTGAGGCTCAGCGTTGCGGGCAGTGACGAGGCTGCCCAGGGCTGAAATGATGCTGCTAATCGCCTGGAGATCCACGGACTGGGTGGGGATGACGGACTCGGGAATCTTGATGTTGCGGCGAGGCAGCTTGGGAGCATTGGGAACCTTTGGGTAGGAGATGACGACGTCAGGGATCTTGACAGACAGGGTCGGAGTGGAAACGTTTGGGAGAACAGGCTTGGGTGGCTGGATCGCGTTGAGGTCGACTGGGAAGTCATCCTCGCGAGGATCCAATGCCGGAGAAACCGCGCCGGCGGTGGGCACGACGATGGGGGCGCTGACCGAGATCTCAAGGCCTTGCGGAGTGAGCTTGACCGGAAGGTCTCGTGCTACCTTCGGGCCCTTCAACTCCACATTCGGTAAAGCCGGCTCGAGGATAAGGTCCTTGTTGATGTTGATCGGCGGGACAGTCGGGGCCGTGGGTTCGACCGTGGGGAATGCCGGAGGGGTGACACTGGGAGCGTGGACCTTCGGGACGTCGGGTCGGGGAGGCTGAACCGGAGTGAATTGAACAAGCTGAGGGGCTGCCGCGGCGCCAAGGGCGAGAGCAAGAGTGGTGATGCTGCGAATGGTAGACATTTTGAATATTGATAAAGGTATTGATTAAAATTAGGAATAAGAGGAGGTATTAGGAGTATTAAGTATTAATTAAGAGAGTAGAGGTGGTGTTGGTAGTAGTAGTGAAGACCTGAGCTGATTTGTTGCTGGTGAAGAAAAAATAAACCTTGAGAAGGGAATTCTCGTCCAATTTTATAACTGTTTCTCGTCATGATTCTCACGATGAAGCTTAAGATATTCCCGTTGCAGGCAGCTTCAATGGCCGAAAACAGTCAATGTCTAGAGGTGAGCTTGACGTGATCACCAACTTCCAGCCCAGGCGTTTGTTCTATCACCAACTTGGCTGAAGCTGAAAGCTCAACAACCTTTGAGCTCTAAAACAGCTCCTCCCGGATGGCTGGGTCTGGTCCTGGAGATGGCTCACGGCCGAGACGGGAGGAGCACGCCAAGATCGCACATGGCCGTTGATGCTGACTAGCCCACCAATCTGGAGTCCGTTTCCGAGACATGGCTCTGGACTTCTTTCTAGCAGATGGTCGGTAGATCCCGTTAGTAGTGGACAAGGCCTATAGCCGTGGCTTGCTTATGACGAAAGTGTAGTCAAATGGTCGCATGCAGCCATACCTTAAATTTCCTCATATTGCGCAAATCGGTTTCCAACTGTTTGAGGAAGTATCACAATCATGTCTAAGATGGAGTCCCTGTAAAATTTCGGTGATTTCCTTTCAACTCCTGGCAGAAAGGTCTTCTCTCGTGGACATCTCGTGGTGTGAGTGTGGCCTGCATGTTGCTGCACGTTGTCGTGGAACGTGAGGTCAAACGTGGGAGTAAGCATTAGGACTGCCGATCACTCAGGAGAAAACTTTTTGATTTGCCGTCATTCTAAAGAAGCAGTGATCAACAGGACGTTCAACCGTATGCGTAAGTTTAGACCCTTGTTCCTTACTTGGCACCGCCTCCGAAGCGCCACTGACTGAGACAAGATGACCTAGATCAAGCCTTAGATCCCGCGGCGTCCAAGGGAGGGTTTTCTTCCGCCCATATCCACACACCGGGCTTTCCCGCCGTCAAAGCAAGGAGATACCGTTCCCAGTATCCCGTCACAGGCTCCTGAGGTAAGACCTTTTCCAGAGACACAGCCCCACGGCGCTTATCAACAAGCACCCACCGCCATTGCCCGACCCTGTCCCCAACCGGATAGAGTTTTCCGTCGAACTCGCCCGTACCAAGATCCGACTCCCTGGGTCTGAAGCTTTTGATCTGATTTAGTTCGGAGGCGGTCAAGCCAGACCGGCGCTCTAGCTTCCAGAGCGCACTGCCGTCCGCCGCCCGGGTAAGGGGCTTGCAGTCCCAGATCTCTGCATCGTCAAGAGCAAGCCCTTGGCAGGCTAACCTGACGCGAACGCTGCTGTGGATTCTTTGGTTGGTATTCAGCAGAGCCTCGTCGCTGTCTTGGTTTCTATCTGGGTCAGAACGCTTGAAGATTCCAGGATGTCAGACTGTGGTCCCGCCAATGGTCTGGAGGCGGCCGCCAGGGTCTCGCATTAGGCCTAGTCCCCAAGGTCGGGCAAGCTTCCAGAGATCTTGCTTGCTGCCTGCCGGATGTGAATCCTTGCCATTACATTCAGCCGCATCGCGCTTCACACTGGAGATCTTCGCCGCACTGATCTCGGGCTTAGCCCATGGGAGGAACTTCTTCGCCGACAGCAATGATACCCATGAGCCTCGAGGTACGCAAGAGAACGGATGACCTACAGAGTATCGCAGACCTTGATTGGAGATGGCCTCCATGCGGCGTGGGTCAAACTCAACTCCGACACTCGATAACTAGTCGCACATCCCTGGGTATGTCAGCTGAATGTCTGCTTCACTCATTTCTCAATCACATAAAAAAGCACGTACAGGCGAGAGATATGTTGGGAATTTGCTGCTCGTGTCATCCGCCTCCAACAGTGCTATGACTTTCGGGAAACCACACCTGTTTGAGATTTGTCTTGGTGTTGTCTAGCCTTTCCCAAAGAGCTGGCCTGTATGCATACCTGGGCTCATCAAGAGCAAGGGCATGGAATGCATTCTCTACGTGATCTGAGATCTGAGTACTTGAGAGTTTCCATGTACATGAAGTCAACAGAAGTCTTACGCTTAGTAGATGGGTAATTTATTGTTTGGAGGATCCGCATAAACCGATGACTGGCGCTGGGGGGATGCCCGGGGTTCCAACAGTATCCCACACACTGATCGCCTTGATTTTGATCTCCGTCGTACCATCTTGGTATTTGTGTCTAGTGTAGCCATTCTGTTGGTGTAAGCCACCATCTCGATTGCACTACTTTGGAGCACACCTACCTTTGTAAGCCACTCCTCATACTGCAGCTTTCGCTTCTTTTCCCACTCGCGCTTGGCTTTTACTTTCTCGCCGTCATATGGCAGAACCTGGGGATCCAGGAAGAGAGTGAGATCGCGATTCACGTCAGTCATGCTCTCATAATCTTCGAACACCGCGTAGAAGTGGCCTAGCCCCGATGGCGTCAGTAAGCTGACTGTTGCAATCATGTTCGGAACAGACCGCGCAGTGAATGCCCCCCGCGGGAAGCCGATAAGGATTGTATCGTCTCCGTCAACGTAGTTGGCGCGGATGAAGTTGTCTTCTCTGATATTCTGGAAGCTGGTCGTCAGAAGTGGAACCTTTTGATTCATAACGGAAAGGGCGTACCTGACCAAGTCCAGTCCCCAGAAGGCCACCGGTGAGCTTGTCTACATAACTATCCGAACTCCCGACGCCTGGAATAATACATGATGATATGGTGGGTGCCGTCATGACAGGTTTTTCGGAGGACTCGTGAGATTCGCGTGACGTTGGATTGAGGCCCAGCCCTATCCATGTTTATTGCATGAGACTATCAAGTCTAAATGGATTGAACGGCTCTTCTGGCTTACCCTTTCTTTCCCCGTGAGTCTATTCATTTTCCATCGGGGCAAATGATGAGCCGCTTGTGTGCTCCGTGTGTTGTCTGAGCCATTTTGGACGGGATGTACGGCTTTCTGACCGTGAGGCTTGATGAATGAGGATTCCTGGCGCAGTGAGAAAATTTCCTCTCCAATGAGCTGATTGTATGTTTGGTGGCTCAGGGATGTGTTATGGCCAGGAACCATTCAGCTTTCTGATGCCACATCACTAGTTGGGGTTGGTGGCTGCCTTCATGCAGGCAGCCGCATCACACACTACATCAGATGTAGGCATTTTGAGAAGTTGCGGTTTGGTTGAAGTCCCTTCCAAACAGCGCAATTTCACAAAAGGTATCCTTCCCGCTAAATGGATCTCTAAATAACCCCCGCCCCCCTTGCCGTCATCACATAGAAGGCGATAGTACCCACATTACGGTACAGAAACGTCCGTTGCTCCGAAGAATGCACGCGAAATACGCAATAAACACTCGATTGTGTTCATATGGCGATCGGGTTTGAACACACAGTCTGCTATACCATGCTGCATCCGAAGGGCGGACTCTTGGCTTCGTATCCTTGTGGTCGTTCGTGAGCGGGTGCCGGCTCAATCCAGCACGTCAATCTTGCAATACACGCTTCATTGGAGTAAATCAAAAACATTGCAGCCACTTCTGCCCTTCGTGAGTTAGTGCTTATGTTGCTCCCTTGCTGTGCCTCAGAAATGCTCTGCCTGCTAGACCCTGTAATTGTCCAGAGCTGAATGCGAAACCAGACCTGGACCACTAGAACAGACAGGTCCACGGGGGCCAGTTGAGTTGAAACCTGGAACTTACGGCAATTCGCAGTGCTCGTCATGTTAGATGCATCTTGGACGTGCACGACTATCATTATTGATTGTCTTCGTTGCGCTTGCTGTTGCCTATTCTTTATCTATGCATCATTTGTGTTATTTTGTCTTGCTCTATATCATCTAGATAATTCAATGACATGTGAGCCAGAGATTGAAGAATACACAATTCTGGAAGAGTTTTGCTTTCCGGGCGGATACTTCTAGCTAACCGGGCGGGTAGTAGATGTTTAACGATAGGGATAATACGATGAAGAAAATAACGACGACGACGACGATAATAATAGGGGCAGAGAGAGGGACAGGAACAGCGACGAAAGTAGTAAAAGTTAATTGAGATCAAATTAACTCTCAGACCTATTATAGGTAGTTGTCCGCCCGGATAGCAAGACTCTTCTGGAATTGGGTCCTCCAAAAGCTCATAGCTTTGGCCCAGGAGGAGCAACACCTGACGCCAGCTCTATGTTTCTAAGAGCACGACTACCACGAGAACCTTCCATGAGCTGGTTGACAGGCGTGCTGTCATCTTCTAGAGACCTCCATTTCCACGCCTTCACCGCCGGTCTGTCCAAACCCACTCCTTCAATAATGTCCACCACCCAGTTGCCAATTGTGGGCAGATATTTGAAGGCATGGCCGCTTCCAGCTGTGGCAACCATGAGGCCCTTCTTCTGGGACACTCGATCGATAATGAAATGGTTGTCAAATGAGTCAGTATACCAGCACAAACGCGTTGCTAGGATGTCGATGCCTGATAACTCCGGAAGAAATTCGTTGATGAATCTTCGTATGACTTCGAGTGCCTGGGTAGGGATTTGACGAATTGTTTCATCTTCGGTCCATCGAGTGACTGGCACGCTGCGCTCTATGCCATCTGGTTGCATTCTCGGGTTGGTGTACTTAGTGCCGCGGTACCCGATTTTCAGTACACCATTTTCATCCACGGGGAAGCCGTACAGTCCGCCTTCTGCACCATCACCGATCTTGTATGACCAGGCTGGGAAGCGTGCAGGGGCAAAACGTCCACGAAGATGTTCTGGGACGCTCAACAAGACGACAGACCCTGCAGTTGTCTCCGCAAGCCCATCTAGAGACGGAACCAAGGTTGGAGTCCATCCGCCACTCGCAATGATCGTTAGGGCAGCTTTGTGTGACTTTCCATCCGTGGTGCGCACACCGATGATATCGGACCCCTGACCTTCCATCAAGGAATCCACCTTTCCAGCCGTTGGATGGAGAACAAGTCGAACACCAAGACGTTTTGCCTTATGCAAAGCAAAACGACAGGCTTTATCGGCCAAAGTAATACCGCCAGTAGTGTCCAGAACTCCCAGAAGGTTCTTGGAAAATGGGTGCATCATTGGAAGAAAGCCCCTTCTTGTTGCAGCTTCCAAGTCCTGTGGACTGTTGTTGACGAGTTGAGTATCTCCATGACCGGCCCTCTCCATGTTATCAATTGTCGCTTTGTCGGAGTCCGGCAAAGCGTCGCCGTCAGCACACGAGAGATCGCCATTGTTGATCCAGAGGTCGTCTGTAGCGCTCATTCCCGGGGGCACAGCATCTCCTCCTTGTCGAAGCTCTTCAGTCCATGAGTTCCAACAATCAATCGCCTCAAAACTCAGGTTTTGGTAGATAGTTTGAGAGCCATACGCGGAACGAATGATCTTGTTGATATCTAGAGTACAGATTAACCAAGAAGAACGATCAAACTTTTCCTCGCATATCTCACCTGCAGATGCAGCATCACAGCCTTCGAAATAGGAATAATGAGTTTTTTCATACGGCTGTTTATCCAAGAGAGTGATGTTGGTGTATCCGCGCTCTGCTAGGTGGATAGAGGTACTGAGCCCAAAGATGCCAGCACCGACCACAACAACATGATTGTCTTTGGCCAAAGCAGCGGTCGCAACAGACATATTGTTCGTGTAGATCAGAACGAAAATCACGACATGGAAACATCCATAAAAATCTTTGCAGGACATGAGCGTTTGTTATGAACTCGGCCATCAGTCTTGATATCCGAGGGGATCATACCTATGACAATATCATTTGATTAATCGAATAAAGTCCGGTACCCGCAGCTTCGAAGAGAAGTGGCAATATGTGGTGTTTTTGCCGATGCTTCCCCCACTGAACCTACCACAAGTGACTCTTCTTACAGTACTTGACCCGACTACTGCTCTTGAAGTGGGCACACTGGTCGTGACCGGTCGAGGGCCAGGACTGCCCCGCAACGTTCACGCATCGGAAATTGCGCCGGGAAGAACCGATGCACACGAGTAAGATCGCTGAATTTTACTGGTCAATGAAAACCAAACGGTCGTCCGATTGCTCCATCATGATGCAATATCTCCAATCCAAGCGTCATATTGCAACGAATCGGAAGCCGAGCTCGGATACACCCGATAGCTACTTCGACTCTCCTCCAAGTGTCACCGGCCCGTCGGAAACATGTAACGAGATGCAGCAAACCTTCTGCCTTTAGAGAGCCAGGATCAGCGTCACCCCGCGCTGTTCTGCGGGGCTCACATTCATCACAAGCGTTGCGATAACGTCCGTCTTATCTCAAGATTGACGAGGATGCCATCTTCTCTGACACAGGTCTCTTGGCGAGATATCGTAATGCTTAATTCTACAACTGTCAGGCTGCTTTTCATACCATGCATCAGGATGTTTGTTTAAAGTCCGACAAATACCTGTACAAAAGACTCGTCTTCTTCGCCCCTCAGAGTTGACCTCGCCACACCACATCTAGAAACAAAGAGGAAAGAGGTATCAGACCTCTCGACAGTCAGCAATCACAGCAGGGCATTATTGAGCAACTGTGTTACAGTCATGGCTTCTACTGAGGAACATGATGATCCCGCGTGGCCGCCCGGTACCGTACGACTGGAAGGTAAATCATCATCTTTCTTTTCGGTTCTGGACGTCCAGACAACAGACTAAAGCTTTGCCCCGAGAAGAAAGTGGCTCTATGGAGATCATTCTACAACCGCTACCATCACGAGACCCTAACGACCCGCTGGTAAGTTGCCGCAGCTGAATTTCACCTTACATTAGTTCAATCCCTGTTGACTCCCGTATGACTTACCAAAATATCAGAATTGGCCCAGACCCTTGAAATATTGGAATTTTGGCCTGGCCGCCTTCTACACCTTGATGGTGTTTGCACTGTATGCTTGACATTCCCGGCTTTGACACGCTGCCGGCCCACCACTAACAAGACCTCAGTATCGATGCGGCCACTCCGACTTGGGCTCCTATGCATGAGCAATTGGGCTTCAGCTACGACATTCTCAACACCAGCTATGCTGCAGGTTGTGGTGCTCTTGCCATAGGAGCTGTCATCTTGAATCCGTTCGCATTGAAGTATGGCCGGCGACCAGTCTACATCCTCAGCACAGCCATTCAGTTCGGTGTAACGATCTGGTCTGCACACCAGCAAACGGTGGTAGATTTGATGATGGTCAACATAATAAGCTGCTTCGTGGGCGCCCTCGCTGAAGTGGTTGTGCAAATGACCGTAGCCGACGTATTCTTCGTCAACCAGCGGGGCACCATGAATGCTTTGTTCTTTTGGTCAACTCGAATAGGGGCATCACTCACGCCCTTGGCGGCTGGCTATGTGACAACGTCTCAAGGTTGGCGCTGGGTATGGTGGTGGATTGCCATCTTCTTTGGTTTGCTTTTGCTGGCCATGGTGTTTGGCTACGAGGAGACGAAGTTCATCTTGCCTACAATTAGTGGCATTAGCCATTCTAATGGGGGTACAGGAAAAGTCGACGAGAACTCCAAAAGTCCTGACTTACATAGAGATGCTCCATCGAACAGGAGGACCAGCCTCGAGCCGAACGGCCAATCCATTGGCCACGAGATCCAACGTAAGAGCTACAGGCAGCGCCTGTCACTCACGACGTCATCACCTGGCTCATTTCGCACCTTTTCCCGTCATTGCTATCAACCATTTCAAATCTTGTTCTCGGTACCGGGAGTTTTGTACATGTCTCTCGTCTATGGTGCGATGATGATCTCATCCAACATTCTAGTCACAACCATGTCGAATTGGATGACGCGGGCACCATACAACTTCGACCCTGACGAAATAGGTTTGATGAGTCTGGCTCCCTTCACAGGGTCGACCCTGGGAACCTTACTTTGTGGCCCGCTCAGCGATTGGTGGATTCTGTTCGCTTCCAAACGCAATAAGGGAATCTATGAGCCAGAAATGCGACTCTGGGTTATGGCAGCATTTGCACCATTCGCACCAATTGGCATGATACTGTTTGGCGTCGGGCTCAGCAACGGCTGGTCTTGGCCCGCCCTCTCTGTGAGCTATGCCATGTGCAGTTTCGGAACAGCTCCAGCAGGGACCATATCCTTGACGTACATAACAGATGCCTACACAGAAGTAAGCACATTTCTTTCCTGCACGATGAGTGAGAACAACTGCTGACACACCCTACTTGCTAGATTGTTGGCGATGCTATGGTCGGAGTTACCTTCGTTCGGAACATATGCTCCTTCTTCATCATCTTCGCTCTACCTCAGTGGATCGCTTCTTCAGGAGTTCAGACTGTGTACGTCACAATTGGCGTCTTAATCACTGCCATTCTGTTCGGAAGTGGGCTATTTATCGCCTTTGGGAAGAAGTGGAGGTTTCGCTTTCGCTTGATGTACCGTCACTTCGCCCGGAGACAGTTTGAGCCTCGAGCGCTGTGATATCCATGGATCTGTTTGGCATCATACCGAGACGTGTCGGCAAACTCAATGCGATGGGGATAAGTTCCTCTGCGGAGATATGAACACAAATAAATGAGATCCACGGACACGATTGACCTTCAACTTTCGCCTACTAATCGCTACGAAGCGGGGGGATTCCACGTGGCTTCAATTCCTTATTTGCCTGCCTGGCGAAGTCAAAGTACCGCGGTGGCCAGTGCTTAATAAATGCATGAACTCAGCCAAGAGCCGGATAAGCTAGCCGCCTATACGTGATCACAGCTAAGGCGCGGCGCTGTCGGATGAACATTAGTTCTCGAAATTAAGGTTATCTGACACTTTAATTGAGTATTTGCCGACTGCCATAACGAGCGTTGGCGTGACGTCCGGCCAATAGCAGCAGGACGAACCCCTGGAACTACTCTGATAAGCTTTGGCCCGTCAACTTCAGAATCAAAAGAGGGAGGTCGAATGCAACTGAATATGCACCAATCCTGACCTGTGGACTTTCAGTCCATCTCGGCTCAGTCGGGATCTTCAGATACGAGAACTCTACTGCTAGTAATAGGGGCTTGTGCATTGGAAATCCGCTCGCCCTCTTCTTGACGGGGCATCTGGTCCCGAAATGGTGGTCAGTAGGAGTGAACTATATGTATTGAAGGTCCTTCCGAGGTGCATGTAACAGTAGCATCTTCTGACCAGACTCTCGGGTCCAAACAACATCAGATTGTCGCGCACAAACACCATGGCGAGAACTTCTTGGCTGCTGCTCCTAAGCTCCCTCCTCGCAGGGATTGCTTCAGGGGCTGAACTGAAGAAAACCTACATCGTCACGATGCGCGACACACAGGCAAGCGGCCTGCTCCGCAGGTCTCTCATTGACACTTCTTTACAATCTGTCTCTGCCGATCCTGCTTCGGTCATTTACACCTACGAACACACCATCAATGGGTATGCAGCCAAAATCACCGATGATCAAGCCAATGCATTGAGGACACAGCCAGATGTTCTCTCCGTCAGACCGGACAAGGTCTACCACCTCCACACCAGTCGTACTCCTGCGTTTCTAGGACTGCTTGACTCTGGAGCTTTGCTTGGTCGCAGCCCCGGCGTCGACACGGGCATGTACCTCGACGCGCGTGACGACGTGAACGGCACAAGCGCCGAGTCAAACTTGGTCGTCGGCATCTTTGACACTGGGGTTTGGCCTGAAAACCCAAGCTACAAGGACGATGGCATGCCTCCCGTTCCTTCGCACTGGAAGGGCGAATGCGAGACTGGTCCAGACTTCCCGGCCACGAGCTGCAACAAGAAGCTTGTGGGCGCCAGGGCTTTCTACAAGGGATACGTTGCCGCTTTCACCAACGGAACTGGAGCTTTCAACTGGACTGGAGAGTCTCAGTCTCCCAGGGATGACGACGGTCACGGAACCCACACTTCGACTACCTCTGCCGGCAATGAAGTCCCTAACGCCAGCTTGTTTGGACAAGCCTCTGGTACAGCTCGTGGCATGGCTAAGGATGCACGCATCGCTATGTACAAGGTTTGCTGGAAGGAGGGTTGCTTCGATTCCGATATTCTCTCGGCCTTCGACCAAGCGATCGCGGATGGAGTGAACGTCATGTCTTTGTCGCTGGGCCCCGATCAGCCAAGCTTCAACGAGGAGGAGGGTATCGTGGTTGGCAGCTATGCAGCTATGAAGAAGGGCATCTTTGTTGCTGTGTCGGCTGGAAACAGCGGTCCAGGACCTGGGACCGTCACGAACCTTGCCCCATGGGTTTTGAACGTCGCCGCCAGCACGTTGGACCGTGATTTTCCTGCCCACATCACACTCGGCAACGGCAAGAGCTACACCGGCTTTTCTCTTTACAGCAACGGATCAGTGACAGACATCAAGCCGTTAGCCGACGGAGAGGTGCTTCCTCTGATTCACGGTAGTCAAGCGGGCAAAGGAAATGCCACAACAGCGTCACTCTGCCTGGCGGGCAGTCTTGATCCTGCCAAGGTGGCCGGCAAGGCAGTTGTCTGCGTCAGGGGCCAGAACGGAAGGACAGAGAAGGGCGGCGTCGTCAAGTCTGCTGGAGGTCGTGCGATGGTACTTGTCAACTCCGAAACCGATGGCGATGGTACCATTGCTGATGCCCATATTCTTCCTGCTCTGCACCTTGGCTATTCAGACGGATCTGAAGTTGAAGCCTACGCAAAGACGGGCAATGGGACGGCAGTGATCGACTTTGAAGGTACTAGATTGGGTGTTCCGGCTCCTCTCATGGCATCTTTCAGCTCTAGAGGCCCTAACATTGTGGTTCCCGGTCTTCTCAAGCCGGATATCACTGGCCCAGGCGTCTCTATCCTGGCTGGGTGGTCTGGCACCGGTCCGACCGGACTTGACATTGACACAAGAAAGATTGACTGGAACGTGATTTCCGGTACAAGTATGAGTTGCCCGCATTTGTCTGGGATTGCTACTTTCATTCTTGCCCGGCGCCCTGAATGGAGCCCTGCAGCCATCCGGTCGGCCATCATGACTACTGCATACACCACGACGAAGGGCACCCAGTCTCCTCTTTTAGACTCTGCCAACGATAAGGCGGCCTCTGTATTCGATTACGGAAACGGCCACGTTGATCCCGTCGCAGCTCTGAACCCGGGCCTCATATACGACATTTCTCCGGATGACTACCTTGACTTTCTCTGCGCGGTCAACAGCACATCTGCCTTTACCAACGGCATCACGAGAAGCAACTTTACCTGCGCCTCCAACCAAACATACAGCGTCTACGACCTCAATTATCCTTCTTTCTCTGCCCTTTACGATAGTTCTACAAACGGGTCCTACACTGCCACGTTCAAGCGCACCGTTACCAACGTCGGAGGTGCTGGTACTTACAAGGTTGACGTCTCTCTCACTGACCCCGCACTGGTCAAGGTTGCTGTCACCCCTGAGACTCTCACTTTCAGCGAGGCGGGCGAGAAACAGAGCTTCGTCGTCTCCGCCACCTTGGGTTCATCACCCGGTGCCGATGCTAAGTCTCAAGGAAGGCTTGTCTGGTCTGACGGGACACATGTGGTCGGGAGTTCGATGGCTTTCATTTGGGGGTAGTTGTACTTAGTGTCATGCTGAGTCAAGGACATTACCACGAGATCGTGCTAGATTTAGTGTTGTCTGAACGCTGTTAGGCGCCAATTCAACGGCCTGTGCCAAGTTGATAATCCCTGACATGGCGGCGAGATAAGGAAGATAGCGCCAATCATGGCTCCAAATCCCTTATCAATGCATTGTGTATGACAGCGAATTGAGTCTCCCATTGCTGCGAAATATCTTCCTCCTCCAAAACCTCAGCGACCAACAGTCCTTCAGCCAGGATCCAGCTTTGGAAAGGTTGAACCCCAAACAAAAAAGCAAGTCCAGGCCAGTTAAGGGCTAAATGACTCTGGCTATGGCGTACTCAGCTTGCGCAGCTTTTTTACTGACCCCTCAAGCTAACCATTGCGCCAGATGAGCGATCGCCAAAGACGCCCGGCGCGTCCCCCGCGTCGAACACGCACCAGAGCCCAAGGAGCTTGCATCGGCTGTAAAGAAAGGAAACTGAAGGTAAATTCGATCAGGAATACTCTGCATCAGCATTTTCATCTGGATTTCCAGTGACTCAGATCACTAGTGCGATGACCAAGTGCCATCCTGCGCCAATTGCAGTCGTCTGGCCATTGGTAAGTCAAGTCCCCTGGACCGCCGATTTTGCATGCGAATGCTCAACAGCCGCTAGCATGTCTCGTGGAAGATTCCTCCACCAAGCGGCACCTCCCACGGAATTACGTTGAGACTTTAGAAGAGCGCATTCAGCTTCTGGAAGGAATGCTGCAGCAGCAAGGTCAATCGTCTTCTGTGTCTGGGTTACCTTCCTCATCTGTCATCTCTGAGCGGTCTACGGATACTCCGAGCGGTAATCAGGGTGACCAGGATGATGCTGCTGATCTTGTTTCCAAGGCAGGCATCTTGAGTCTACATGCTTCCGGTGCCGAACCACAATACCTCGGTTCGTCGTCGATGTTTTCGTTCTCCCGGATAATTCACGCCTGCGTACGTCAGGTCGCACAGAGCAACCCTAATGACCATTTCGACTTACATACGGGTGAGATAAACTCGTCAGTATCACCGTGCCGGCTACCACGATATGAAGTGGGACTACTATTGAGCAATACTTATTTTGATAACGTTCATTTGCAATACCCATTCCTGCATGAACCTACTTTTAGGCAGTGGGAGAGAAATGCGGCGGGACTAGAGTCGGAGTCTCCAACTCCAAGCGAGTTGTTTTTCGTCAACATGGTGAGTGATGTCGGATCAAATTCTTGCATTGGCCTCTTCCCGTAGGCTGCATCACTAAGACTAGGCAGGTTTATGCTATTGGCGCGTTGTTGAAGTCGAATCCCAAATTGCTCTCACAGGTCAGTCACCGATTCAAATGCGACAACATGGATCGCATAAATCTAAATATAATGCTGTTTTAGCAACTCTATGCCTCAGCGCTGTTGCACTTGGAAAGTGTTCTCTCACAGAAAACCCTTGAATCCATTCAGGCTTTGCTATGCTGTGCACTATTCTCTATCAGGTCTGCTACTGGCCCGTCAGTGTGGTCAGTTCACCAACAAACCTAGCCGATCATAAACCATGAGACATGACTAAGACACCCTCAACAGGAATCTTTCAGGACTTGCTCTTCGCCAGTGCATTGAACTTGGCTATCACCGCAACGTCAAGAAGTTCCATCTTCGGACCAACCTTCTGCGTTTAGAGTTGCGAAAGCGAGCCTTCTGGTGCGCATATCAGATGGACTGCGCTGCCTCCGTAAATCTTGGCCTCCCTCTCACTCTCCCAATCCAAGAGGTGGATGCCGAGGTGAGATCCCATAGATCTATGTGATACGTATACTTTCTCACTGACCTGACAGCTTCCTCTTGATATCGACGATACCGCGATAAGCGAAATAGAAATCCAAGGCACGCCGCGAACATCACCAAGTGGACCTCCCACCACCGTCTCGCATGCGCTCCACCAATATGACATCAGATGCATCTGGGCGCGCATCTATGCTGTTTTCTACTCCAATATCTCCATCGAAAACTCAGATAAAGATAAGCACCAAGCCCAAGTGCAGATGTTTCGCAGAGAACTCGATGATTGGATGGCACGTACACCTCCAGAGCCGCGTCGAGCAGCTGTTCCACTTACTGTGTTCTCCAACATGGAAGACTACAAGCTGACCTACTACGAAACTATTCTCTTTCTATATCGCGGCCAGCTTACTGCTAAAAAGGATCAGGAAGACGATGTCTTTCTGGAGTGTGCTCAAGCAGCTGCAAGTATCTGCCAAGGCTGCAAACGCCTTTACATTGGCAAACCGATCAATTACACGTGGTCAACGCTACACCTTCTCTTTTTGGCAGGTTTGACCTACATGCACTGCCTTTGGACCTCTTCGGCCGTTCGAAGATCAATTAGAGTCGACAACGTTAGCACCATCTTCACGACTTGTACAATGCTCTTGGCTGTCATGGCGGAACGATGGGAGGCTGCGGCACCATACCGAAACCTGTTCGAAGCGTTGTCTGCCAGAACCATGGCAATGGTGGTAGATCGGAATCAGGTTGACAGACCGGAGTTTCAGCCGTCTTCGTTGACCTCCAACGGCCCGAATATGGAAGACATGGCAAATTGGGCGTCCCAAATTGCGGATGTCAATATGCCTGATGCATATGGGAGCCTTCTAAGTGGCATCATGGGCGACTTCAGCACAGAAGAGGAAGCAACCAAGTTTTATGATAGTCTTTGGAACTTCTGAAAGAAGTCTAGTCCTTTCAAGCCCTCTGCTTAGGTCCCAGAGTCGCTCTTTGGAACATCTACATCGCAGAAGCGCAACATTGAGCCAACGGATGCTAGTTCTACTCGCCGTCTTTCTTTCGGCGATGACAACACTGCATGGAAGTAACTCGTGAGATTTGAGAAAATACAAGAATGAAGTTATGACTAGACGAGTTGCGGATCCGGGTGGTAAATACCTAGTTTTGATGAGATTTCGCAACGATATTTGATCCAAATATAAGAACCACTCTCGCGCGGGTTTGCATGCAAACTATTTTCAGTGTCTTCCAGGTTCACTGACATCATGCATGTACCTAGGTGAGGTCGGTACGGTTCCTGAGGTGCCTCGTAAATAGGCTTCAGGCGACCCACTATGCTCTATCTGTAATTCCTTAGCGC
Source organism: Colletotrichum tropicale (assembly GCA_027406125.1). Classification (NCBI taxonomy): domain Eukaryota; kingdom Fungi; phylum Ascomycota; class Sordariomycetes; order Glomerellales; family Glomerellaceae; genus Colletotrichum; species Colletotrichum tropicale. The sequence continues at coordinate 255,068 of JANVYH010000002.1, forward strand.
GATCTCGGGGCGCTGAGTGGTCCGGCCAAGCCTTGGCTTACGACTCAGGGGCTTTAAAACCGAAAGAAGCCCAGCCCAACGCGGACGAGGTCGCTTTTTCTTCCACAACTCCACAATTGTTGGTCTGGTTAAAGAAATGTCGAATCCTACAGAATTGAGTGCATCGAGTAGCGCAAATCCGCCTACCAAACTGGAGCTCGACTTAATACCCCATCAGCTGGAGATGAAGGATCCCGCAGACGATTGGACCGGGGTCTCATCAAGTAAAGAAAGGCGGAAGATACAAAATCGCCTTAACCAGAGGGCGCGTCGTTAGTGATCCCAAGGCTCTACGTAGATGGTCAACTTTGGTCGCTGACACTTTCCTTGTGCGCATAGGAAGAAGAAAATTGAAAGAATTATGTAACAACTTAGAAAGTGGCGAAGGGGAGGGTGAGTCTTCAAGCTCACTCGATGGAGATGGAGGCTATGTGCTTCTTCCGTGTCCGAATAGGAGGGCCGAGATGATCATTCTCGCAAGAAGTGCCCAAACAAACTACTCGCTGGGAACCCCGCAACCAACCCAGCTCTATGCTCTTGTTGGCCTGAACCTACTGAATGCCCTGGCTAGAAACGCCCGAGTACTAGGATTCATCCCTCAATCTCTCTGCGAAGATCATTTCATTTCACCCTTCAACTTGGAGGGACCCAAGCTTCCTTGCGGCCCTCGGCAAGCATCACTGTGGCCGCCATTCCTTCGACCCACGGAAGCCCAGTACCAAATAACTCACCACCCGTTCCTGGATTTGTTCCCAATTCCCTCGCTAAGGGAAAGTGCGATACGGGCTGAAGATCTTGGCTTCTTTGACGAGGACGAGTTTTGTGCTGATGTCTTTGGCGTTGGCCACAAGTCTAATGATGGAGATGAGCGACCTCGGCTCTTGGTCTGGGGCGAGTCTTGGGACCCTCGGGGATGGGAGGCAAATGAAGCCTTCTTCAGAAAATGGGCATGGCTCATCCGCGGATGCCCTGAAATACTAGAAGGAACAAATTACTGGCGACAGAGGAGAGGAGAAAAGAAGTTGAACTTCGGACGGCTTGGGAGCTGACACGGTATGGCGATGAAATGAGATGTACGAAGGGTTTTACGTTGACTATATACATAGAAGTGATAGACTTGTCCTAGTCTGCATTCGATGGTAAACAGAAAGCGGACTATCAACTGCATCACTTTCCCAAGCATATTTGGCCTCTAGAAGGGCACAGCCGTGCCGTGCCAGAAAATATCACCAACAGCGTAGCGATCGGTGAAAGGCTTGACGTCTTCGTGGACGCAGGTCTTCTCAACGGGAACTCCTTCAAATCTCGCGGCGATCCAAGCAGCGATATCAGCCCTGGCAGCCTCCAAAACCTGACCGTGTCCCATATCCGGATACACGCGAGCATGTACTGGACTCTCAGGGAAGGTGGTGCATGTCTGGTTGAAGTCGTCCAATGTCAGGTTGGCCGGAGTGATTGTGTCTGTCGAGCCCTGGATAACAAGCATGGGAGCCGCAATAGCATGGGGCCCCTGACCGTTGTATCGGACGGCCCAGTCGTTTGTTGCGGGATGCGTAAGCCAACTAGTGTTCTTGTAAAGCTGATCAGGCGTAAAGCCACCGACAATGGCAAAACCTGTCTGGAAGCATGACTTATCCAGAGCTCCGAGTCTTTGCAGAGGAATCTCGCCGAGATAGTCCTCTACCTTGATCTGGTCTGGGTAGAGCCTTGAGAGAGACTGAAGGAAGTAGACGGAGAAGGGGTCCCGAGCGGCTTGGCCCTGAGCTCGTTCAAGCGTTGCTGGGATCAGCTTCTGGGGACGCAGGGCAGGGGCTGCCGCAACGGAACCGACGAACTCCCCGGCAGCCAAAAGGGCCTCTTGGTCAGGCATGGCCAAACGCTCGTTGGTTCGCCAAGCAGTCATTCCGCCTTCACTGTGGCCGTAAACCATCCACTTCTGGCTGAGAACATCTCCAAGACCCTTCCTCGCAGCAATGAGAGCATAGGCAACATCGGCAGCATGGAGGAATCCAGACTCGTACATAAATCCTTGGGGGATATCGGACCCCTGACCAGCATAGTCCGGAGCAACAACAGCATATCCCGACTCGGCGAGAATGAATGGAGCCTTCCAGTCGTAGTAAAGACCCTTGTTGTTAGTGGGAGCGCAGAGTCTGCTGCGGCCTGCTGTTCCGTGCGTCCAGACAATGGTTCGCAGCTTGTTCTCCTCCGGCGTTCCCTGGGGTTTGGCAAACGGGTGGGTGAATGGCAAGAGAACCCAAGCCGAGGCCGGAATGGGCTTCCGATCGATATCTTCGGTCATGTACAGAACGCGTGAGAGCGATAGACTGGCCGGGAGTGTCCAATTGGAGGCCAGCTGAGCTGCAGGGACGTTCTCCCAGCGGAGAATATCTCCAGGTTTGGCTCCCGTGACGTTGGCAGGTGTCGAATAGAAAGGATCAGAGACAATGTCGCCGACCCAAAGTGCCGCTTCCGCTTCGTAGGTCGTCTGGATGGCAGTCTGGCATTCCGCGTCGCAGCTGGCCTGGCACTCGCTGTCGCATATAGGATCGAGGGCCATGGCAGCGCCAGCAAGGGCAGCCGATAGTGTGAACAGCAGATGCATGATGATAAGAACAACGAATGAATGAGATGGTTATCTGAATTTCAGATATGATGCTGAAGCGAGGATCGATGCTCATTATATACCTGTTGTACGAAAGGACTAACAGGGTCTTTTAGGGGGGCGAGGCCATAGTCTGCACGTCGTCCGTGACAGGTGTGAACCACGATCTGGTTCTCTATGGATCCAGAACTATTGGACGAAAACGGTCAGTTGAACTCTATTTTGACTGCTTGTTTGCAACCCATATGTTTATTGTGGTATTGATTATCAAGAAAGGGGTGATGGGTGGGTAGCATCTTCGGGGCGCATGTACCTTCCCAATCTGGTATAACTACCCGCCGATGGTTGTAGTTGAGGATCACTGCTGCGGGACCCTCGCGCATAGACTCTGTCATTTACTCAGATCTACTGCCAGAGAAGATGGACATGTAGAATCAGCTAACCGTAAGGATAACATTCGGAACCCTTCCGACGTGTTCCGAAACTCTTCAAGGCAGACGTCGCTCCAGCTGAACAATCGATGCTCTGTGGTGATGCGGATGTCCTGCGAGCAAGTAGGTATTGGAATCTTTTTGCGTACCTTACGTCCGGAAGCTCTGGGGCGTATCCCATCGGCATTGAAGCAAAGTGCAGTTCTCAGCGCACGTGATATTGATTAATCAAAAACAGCTATCATATGCCCCGGCGGTTCCTACTTAACAAAAGCTGAAATGCCAATTCCGTCACTCATTCCGAATCTCCCATTCGTGGCTTATTTGGCCAAGTTCATAATCGACATCTTTTCCAGGAGATATTTGTTCGGGGTGGTATCCGCACCATCTTTTGTCGTGCTCAGGGCGACCTTCTCCCACTCATCGCACAGCCTGAGTTGTTCGTAGCACTTCTGTCTGACCACGGCCAACGCATCGAGGCCCAAGGGTACCCGAATAGGGAATGGCTTCCCCGCAGCCATACCCTCGCTTTTGACTACATCCCAAACAGCCGAAGGGAGCTTCTCGACGGTAGAAGGAATGCTTTCCGACATTTCCGGCGAGGAGAACTTTCCCATTATCTCCCCAAACAAGCCTTGATAGTCAGAGATGCTAGGTGCCCCTCCGAGACCCTCATCAGCCGCGGTCCTCGTCTGCCCGATGCCGGTCACGAAGGCTCCAGGCTCGAAAACAACGGCCCGCAGTCCCAAGTGGGCGGTTTCTCTTCGGAGATTCTCGGCAAAAACTTCGACAATCAGCCGTCTCGTGTACATCGATCAGGAACAATCTCTATAACTTACTAGAGAGGCCAGCTTTGGTGACACCATAATGGGCAAAGAACGGGAAGGTTTGCCAGCCCATTGCAGAGCCAATGAAGGCGAATGTACCGGCCTTCCTCTCTCTGAAATGAGGAAGCACGGCCTGCACAAGCCTAATTGCACCAATAAGATTGGTATCAAGCATCTTCTGGGTGAACGCGTCGCTGAGTAGAGTATCGGAGTCAACTTCACGTCACAATAAGGTCAAATAGGTACTTACTCTGCCTCTTCAATCGTCTGAGGAACTGAGATACCGGCATTATTCACAACGAAATCGATGTGACCGAAGGTCTGGATGGCTTTTTCGATCCGTTCTTTCACAACAGCTAGTGGGGCAGTAGCATCCAGATCCAAAGGGAAAATGTTGCTCGACTTCTTGTCTGCGAGTCTGACACTTGCGCTGCGCCCAGTCGCTATCACCCGGTCGCCTCGTGCGGCGAAATGCTCCATCATAGCAGCCCCCATGCCCGAGGTCGTGCCGGTGATCAGCCAAACCTTTGAGTCTGTCATATTGTTGAAGTTTTGGTAGGTATTATTTTCGGTTGGCTGGCTGATGCGGTGTCGTCTAGTTATCCGTTCTAGGGCTCGGACGTTGAAGTTCTGATGCTGGTTTGGAATGGAATTGTATCAGTGAAGCAGAACAAGATGGCAATACATATATGCACCCTGTGATTTATAATTCGGCACTTGGCACGGACCGAACCACCGATCTCAGCCGGTGGGATTAAGCTTGTCTGGGGCCGATTGGGGGTGGCCAAGGATCGCAGACCATTTTCGAACACTTCTTACAAATCTTACAGATATTTCAAAAAGGCGGTGAGAATATTAACGCGTTATCGCTCTTAAGGGCTTAAAACGAGATAGACGGTTGCTCTGCCTCGGTGAGAGGGCGAAACAAATTGTCTTTTGCAACTTTTGCAACTTAATTGTGGGACTCCTGGTCTGTGGGGATGAATGTACACGAGCAGACGAGTACCATAGCATTCATTAGGTAGGTTAGGAGTTTGATGACCGCGAATGTTTTGAACATCTTTTATTCTTTGTCTCCATCGTTTTAAGCACTTGTAAATGGCAGGCGTGGTATGACATAGACAGGTTCTTGTACAGAATTGAAGACTGCTTCCTTCGGACCTCAGGCACGACCATACCAAACATGAACAGATACTAGATAGTATTTCTAGCTAAGGGGTGTAGACTTTATGTATCTTAGGCAAAGCCTCTGAGGCTTTTTCATACGAAAATGCCTCTAGACCTTACCAGCTCAACAAATCTGAGCACATCGTCAAGGAAAATCTCAGGCTGCTCTAGAGCTGCAAAGTGCCCGCCCTAATCAAGATTTAGACCTATACACTAGCGTGACGTCATGTCTCTCTTACCTTGTTCTGTCTACTGTATTGGATTAAATTGGGATACACCTGATGTGCCCATGCCTTTGGCATGAGAACACACTCGAAGGGATATGCCGCATATCCGAACGGCTTTATCGTGGACTTGCTGATTGAAAGCGAGTCACCGGATGCTAGCACTGGTGCCAGGTGGCGATACGGATAAAGACTCCGTGGAAATGTTTCCGTCAACCAGTATAGTGTGGTGAGCTCGAGAATGGTTTGGATGCTTAGTCGGTGCAAGGGATCGGTCCAGTGGACGTATTTCTCACCAATCCTTCATGGCAATAATCAGCGGATGCTTCAGGTGGATGGGCTTAAAGCCGCATAAAAATGACTGACCAAGCTAGTAACGCAATTGGGCTCGACGCAATGCAGTGACCTATGGTTGCTGGTCTGAAACCGTGCTCGAAAACGTATGCAGAACCACTGAAAGCGAAGTTCTTCCCTCGTTCCATCTGCTCCTGTTCTTCCGAGGTTGGACTCTGGACAGTCGACAAATCGTCCCCAGGTTCGGGGCCTAAGAAGTTGACTATGTGTGCATTAGTCCATGCCCATCTCGGTACTTCTTGGTTCTGTCTGCTTACGATGATACGCCTTGCATTCCTCGAATCTTGCGGACATCTGTCCAGCCAGATTGCTACCAACGTCGCCTCCCTGTGCGACGTACCCAGTACCAAAACCAAGCTCCATCATAAGTTGGTGCATCAGTCGCGGCGCTTGATCCAGAGTGAGTTCATTTTCCAGGTTGCCACTTGACGAAAGTCCGTAACCTGGTATCGAGGGCACGATAATGTGATAAGGAAGAGTTTCAGGAGTGAATCTTTGCGTGAGTAGTCGCAGCATTGGTCTGAATTCAAGGAAAGACCCAGGCCAACCGTGCATGAAGATAATCGGAACCGCATCATGCTTTTTTGAAAAGAGACCTACGAAGTGTATGGGCACTGTACCATGGTCAGGGTCTTCGATGGGTATTCTGAAGTTGGGAAAAAGATTGACGTCGTTTTCGAATTGATGGAAGTTGAATTCGAGCCATTCATCTCTAGCCTCGATCATCCATCGGCGACTGAGGCCAAATTCAAGATCTTCTTGCCTGTTGTACCATGTTTCCGGGGCTATGGGACAAAGTCGAAGAAGCGTTGTAAGGGTTTCGATTTGCAAATTGGAGATTTGAAAGTTCAACACTTCAGGCCTCTTGATGGCAAATGCCGGGACAACTCCAAACCCTGTATGCGACATGCCCGTTTGTGTCAAGTGCTCCTGGAACGACGATCCGGTGTTCTTTGGCCTGGCTCTATCATATCAGACTGTGCGCAATTGGCAGTTTATCACTAGTTTGTGCCGTTTACTACCCCAGTTCGGCTACTATGCAACGCTGCTTCATCGAGCGGTGGGTTTTCTCCGGTGGCTTACTTCCTCAGATCCATGCACCGGAGTCCTTCCAGCGGCCCGTGATGCATGTTTCGGTCTATCAAAGGAGCTGCCCGCGCCGGCAGTTGCTCCGCACTTGTCGGAGAAATCCTTGGTCTAGATGTCGGTTGGCTGCCGATCGAGGATTTGGCTGAATCAGAACTTACGCAAGCTCACGATCTGCAAGCTTTGTCAGCGGGGACGGGCTTCTGAGTATGAGCGTAGCAAGTAGCCGGGGAAGATGCCTATTTCGGTATCGCATTCGGCGGAGCCCAGCGGCCGGACTCCGGTCTTTACGGCGGCTGCATAGGGCGTAGAATACGACTCGACTTACAAGCGTATCAAATGAATCACTGTAGAGATCTTAGATAAAACGCTCAGTTAGTTCATTGAAAATAGGAGACTTAGAGCCCAGCCAGATTTACAACACGACTATTTCCTCTGCATCAACGTTTGAACTCTTTGCCTGACAACTTACGGCCCCGAAAAGTTTACCAATATGAATTCTCGACCGACATGGTGGGAGGAGCTGAGGGTTGACATACCCTTTGCTGACCAGCCGGCCGTCTATATTCTCACCCTGGCCGTGTTGGTGTTTTTTGCGCGCGCCTTTGGTGACCAGAAGAGCAGCCTCCCGGAGCTTAACCCTAAAAAGGCTTTTGAACTCACCAACAGGCGTCGAGTTTCCGAATTCTTCCCCCGAAGTGCCGCACTGTTGGCCGAGGGAAGGTCTCGTTTCGGCAACAAACTCTATAAGGCGTACTGTGATTGGGGGGAGGTTATCGTACTGTCGCCTCAGCACATCGAAGAGCTTCGAAGTGACGCGCGACTGTCGTTTCTTGTCCCGGCAAGTGATGTAAATCATGTCTTGTCAACGATGCCCGTCTTTGATAGCTCACATGGACTCACAGGATACTCATGGGTACATCCCCGGCTTCGACGCTTTCTCTTTGGATGATAAGTTGGCCAAAATTGTCACGAAATATTTGACCAAGGCTCTCAGTGGGTGGCCCAAGACTCGACAAATCACAATTTTGCAAGACTAACAAAAGTTGTCGTTGTTTACAGCCAAGCTCACGGCCCCTATCTCTCAAGAAGCAACGTTTGCAATGCGGGCAGTGTTGACAGACTCCCCAGGTACGAGTGTTCTCCAATGCTATAGTAGGAGCCAGCTAACCTTTCATTGCCAGAATGGCACGTCATGAGCCCCAAGGAAGACCTTGTTCGTGTTGTGTCCCAGATGTCTACGAGGATCTTCATGGGCGAGGAACTCTGTAGAAATGAGGAATGGACAAAGGCATCTGGTGACTACACGATCACTGCCTTCAAAGCTACCGATGAAGTCAGAGCTTGGCCCCGACTCCTCAGGCCCATCGTTCACTGGGCCATGCCGGTTTGCCAGGACCTTCGGCAGCAGCTGGTCAAGGCCAATAATGCCCTCGAGCCTCACATCAAGAAGCGAAATGCCATCAAAGCTGCTGCTCTGGCCAAAGGACAGCCGAGCCCATTCGATGATCTGGTCGAGTGGTGGGAAACAGAGTACGGTCCATCCAATGAGCATGCCAGGCACCAGGTAAGCATCTCAGCTTAAAGAAGAGTAGCAGACTAGCAGACAACTAACCCTGAAAACAAGCTCACGCTTACTGTCGTTGCAATCCACACGACCTCTGATCTTCTTCAACAAACGATGATTGACATCGCCATGAATCCCGAAATATTAGCCCCCCTCCGAGAAGAGGTCATCACAGTCTTGGGATCTCAAGGATTGAAGAAGACGGCGTTGTACAACCTGAAGTTAATGGACAGTGTCATCAAGGAGTCTCAACGTATGAAGCCGGCACTACTAGGTAAGTCTCCGAGTGAACATGGAACTGTCTTCGAACGAAGGTTGCTAATACATTTCATCAAGGACTCTGGAGTCGACAAGCACTCGCTGATGTCGAGCTTTCGGACGGCTTCGTGATCAAGAAGGGACAGAGGGTCCTTGGAGAAGGGACTCACATGTGGAATTCCGAGTATTGGAAAGATGCCGACAAGTTCGATGGCTATCGATTCTTGAGGCTGCGAGAGGCGGCGGAGGGTGAAAAGGATGAAGACAGCAAGACGGCGCACCTAGTGAGCACAAGTTCAAGGCATCTTGGATTCGGGCATGGTATCCACGCCTGTCCTGGTCGCTTCTTTGCCGCCAACGAGATCAAGATCGCCTTGTGCCATATCCTGCTCAAGTACGACTGGAAGCTTCCCGACGGCTTCCAGCCAAAGGCCACCACCTTCGGCATGTCCATCATTCCCGATCCGGCCACCAAGTTTCTCATCAGGCGACGGAAGGAGGAGCTCGATCTGGACTCGCTTGAGTGTTAGATGACGCTCTTTAGGTTATTTATCTGCATGAAACTTTTCGTCTCCTCTAGTTTCCCTTTTTGGGCTCTCCTTTTCTTAGGGCCGTGTCTTGTTTTGCGCACTTTAGGGTGGAACTTTGATTAGAAAGTAGATCAGGAGTCTTTCGTACAATAAAATCCCGCTCACTCTCGATACAAATAGAGAATTCACAGGTGGATTGATAGACCAGTTGAGCGATGGACGCTATCTGATGCTGGTAACGGATACTGCTGCAGGTACGCGGGACTCCCGCACCTGTCAAGAATCAAATTCCATTTTCAACGCCAAAAGCCACCAATCGTAGAGTGCGAACTAGTAACTGACCCAGGTACTAGGTGCTTCGCTATTATGGGTGTGATTGGGTGGGCTGGCCCAAGTCATCAAATAACGTTAGGCGGATGCGACCTCGCCATGAGGTAAGGTAGAAAGAAGGGGAGAATTACGTGATGTTCGTTGGAGACCATTGGCGCTTAAACCATGATTGCGCTGGCACGGCATGTGATGGCGGTTTCCTTCCTTGGGTGCAACCTTTCGCCCAAGTACCACAATCAAGGAAACAAGGTTGATGAGTGATTTCTCCAGATGCCAAACCCCACAGGACATGGTGTGCCATGGGGTAAACTACCGGAAGAGTGCATCTTCCCCATACGCTAGTCCCGGTGACGGAGTCGATTACGCCGTTTGTGGAGTCGCCCATCCCCGCATGGCGAGAGAGCTCGGCAGGACGCTACCCCGACGGTGAGCTAGAAGTCTAGCCGCGCCATAGAAATGCATTTCGTATATGAAGCTTCACGCCGGCTGACCTGAATGCTTTGGCGCAGTAAACTTGACTCGGCTCAAAGCCAATGCCAATATTGCCAAGGCCACGGAGCTGTGCGTGACTGCGAGACTACATCACCAAGACCGTGTGTATATAATGTCGATAATATCCAACAAATTGAGCGTGACTCTTTTAATCTCTGACGAAGTGGAATCCGTGGATCCACCAGGCTGATTCGGTTCAAGATGCGCGTTCTCTCAGTACTCACCGCTGTGGCCTCGGCCGCTCTCGTGGCAGCGAACCCTGTTCCCCGTCAGGCCACCAACTATGTTGGCTACCTTATTTCGACGTTCAGTGATGCCAACCCCAAGGTTCAATTCCATCTTTCAAACGGGAACAGCGCTTCGAGCTTCAAGTTCTTGAATAAGGGACAGCCTGTTCTCACTTCAACAGTCGGCACGAAGGCGGTCCGCGACGTGTTTCTGACGACCAATGCTGCTCGATCCGAATGGTACATCATTGCCACAGGTGAGTACGTCAATATCACGCAGTACAAGAATGCAACTGATGGGTGGTGAACATAGATCTCGATATCAATGCCTCTGGCTTCAACTGGGACAAAGCCACGCGGACCGGCAGCCGTGGTATTGTTGTCTGGAAGTCGACTAACTTGGTTGACTGGTCTGCACCCACTCTGAGAATGTAAGTACTTCAGATGAAGTGATGTAACCATTGCTCACACCTTTTTCAGCGTCGAAGCCGACACGGCTGGCATGGTTTGGGCGCCCTCTGCCGTCTGGGATGCCGACAAGGGCCACTGGTACGTCTTCTGGGCGTCTAGACACTACCGCTCGACCGACACCGGTCACACCGGCACCGCAACGCTCGATCGCATTCGCTACACGGCCACCAAGGACTTTGTCACTTTCAGCGCCGCCCGAGACTACGTTGCCCTCGCCGACACCCCTCTCATTGACCAAGAGTTCCAGTATCTCGGCACACCTGGAAGCTTTGCTCGCTTCCTGAAGAACGAGACTACCAACCAAGTCTACCAGGAGGTTACCACCGGTGGTCTCTTTGGAACCTGGACGCGTATTCCTGGATATGTTCGGAACGAGAGCCCTCGTGAGGGCCCCGCAGCATTCGCGGATAACACGACCCCCGGCCTGTACCATCTCTTGCTCGACGATTACACACAATATGTGCCCTTCCAGACGAGCAACATCCAGTCACCTAACTGGCAGGCTTCAAGTACCTCTGGGTTCCCAAGTGGATTGAAGCATGGGTCAGTCACGCCTTTGACACAGACTGAGTGGAACGCCCTCAACTCTAGATTTCCCGCGTGAAAGGGAAAGGATGTAAAGCGAAGAAATTATGTATATATGAGCCATACAGTATGAGTAATGAAGGAGCTTTTTTCTGAAGAAAGCACAGGGCTCAGTTTGATGGTGAACTAAAGTCTGAGCATCTGTTCGCTAATTCAACAAGAGCAAATGCTCCTGGGCCAAAACGCCTGTCATTCCTGTCGAGTAAGAAACGCCAAGCGTGCTCTGCGAATTACCGGGCTTTGAATAACGGGCGATGATCTGTAGATCTTGTAAGCCATCGCCAACGTGTGAGAGGCAGCCCATCTCCATGTCATTGGGTGCGGGCGCTGACATATAACGTAGTTTTTGGTGCCATTGATCTGCCGAATCCAGCATAGACATTGCCGCCTCCTAGGTAAGACCCCAGATACGACATAATCGGACTTTTGTGTGGCGCATGTTCATTGTTGCCGGTGGCATACTTGCCCCTCTTTGAAAGCCATGACTAGATCTTAGTGTGGGATACCGCAGCCACAGTCAGACTGTTGGCGCTTACGATGAGTGGTTACCCAGGTCAACTCCGAAGCTATGATACTGGCTTGCAATTCAAGCACTCGCACTTTTCAAAGTCACATCTCGAACCATCGGACAGGAGAAGCTCTAAGATGTCCAGGTGTATTACTTTTCATCGTCGTAAAGTCAGTTTGAGCTGCCCAAATGGCTGCTGTAGTAGCCGTATTTAAACAGCAATGATCGATAATTTTGCCCGAAACTGTCCCACTTGGATTCTGACTAATCTTGCCACCGTTAGTAGCTCGAAAGAGACACTTGGTCGCCGCATGCTAATGGATGTGCCAGGCGAGTTCGGGCAAATCGGAGTTGGCGCCATGAGCCGATAGTCCAGCACCAACATCGACCCGGTGGGCCGGGTATCTGCTCCGGTAGACGGCTCAGGAGAACGAGATCGTTATGAAGTATCCTTTGGAGCACCATTGTCCCTTTGGCTCAAGGTTGAGCGCCCCTGCACATCAATCCGGGGCTAAGGTGTCTGCTTGGAAAGTTTGAGCTGGTCGAGTCTCGTGGTTGGCTGGTTCCTGTGCATCTGAACTTTTGACAGCAATGCCAAGTGTTTAGCGGCTTCTCATATGCAAAATCTCGAACCAAGGTCGAAATTTGCCCGTAAATATGACGCCCGCCGATTCAGCTGCCCGTCCCTGACGATGCTGGGATCGCTCGTGGCGTTTCCGCATGCGGTGAGACATACGATGTTCCCACGCCACGGGCAGAAAACTCGCTGAACACGGTCAAGTGCCTGATGACAGCCCCAGCCCCATGTTGTTCCAGATTTTCTTCTGCCCTCTTCATATACACGTGGTCGCGTCCTGCTCATATCGCCGCTCAACGGAGCACTTTCCCGGCTCCATCTTGCAGAAAGCACACAGTCTCGTCGCAGCCTGGCCGTCATCAACATCATTCGTGCACAGCTTGCTGCACGGATTTCACATCGGCTGCCTCTCTATCTCCGTCACAAGCCTATATTTGAAGGAGAGGGCTCAGGAAGCATCATTATTTCCACCAGGTGGTGGCGATTGGAGACGACACATGGCCACGATGCATAACGAGTCAGCAATTACGTCTGGCGATGAGATCCCGCCGTATACGGATGCCAGCCGAGCGAGCTGGCTCATTGTTTCGACTGCGGTATGCTTGTCGGTCACTTTGGTGTTCGTCCTACTGCGGGTCTACGTACGGGCAATAGTCATCAAGAGCTGGGGCGCCGACGATACTCTCGTTGTCATTTCATTTGTGAGTTTAGTCGATGGAACCGGAGTGAGCATGACCTCTGATAGAATCCCAGATACTGGCCATCTTGACTGGTGTTATTTTCTCCATGTGTAAGTTTCGTTGAGATCTTTGTGGCCAGGATCATTGCTGATATCCAATGCAAGGTACGGCCAAAGGACTTGGGATGCATATCTGGACCATCCCGATCGATGTTCAACAAGATGGCCGCAGGGTGAGATAATTGGAAGAGAAAACTCAAAGATTTTTACCCTAACATTCTGGGACAGATAACGATCGGGGCTACCTTGTGCTATAGCGCCACGTTCATTGCAGTCAAGATGGCAGTCCTTCTTCAGTTTCGACGGGTATTCGCGGTACCGAAATTTCGCCTCATGTGCAACATCATGCTCGGGTTTATCTGCTGCTTTGGAATCGGCGTTGTCGTGTCGTCCATCGTCATGGCAGCCCCGACTTGGAGGGGTGACACCTTTCAGGCGGAGAGGTATGATCAAAGCGCGTGGTGGTTGGCGACGTCCTCTGTGCATCTGGCGACCGACATCATCATCTTTTTGATGCCGATTCCAATGTTGCACAGACTGAAGCTCAGAGCAATGCTCAAAGTCGCGTTGATGGTGAGCTTCGGGCTTGGATTCATGTGAGTGAAGCTGGTACCAAGAGTTTACGACGGAGCTGATGCGGAACAGAACGACGGCGATCTCAATTGTGAGGATAGTGACAATCACGCACGTATTCACGGCGGACGTTACGTGGGATGTCATTCCAGCCCTGGTCTGGTCCCAGGTGGAGGTCTGCTGTGCCGTCATCTGCGTATGCATCCCAACTCTCCGCCCTCTACTACGCGTGATGGGTAGAAACACGGACAGCCAAAAGATCTCATACGAAAGCGGCACTCGACTCACTCGGAGGCCACTGAAGGCGACGACAACAGTCTCGAGCGAACAAACGATTACGAGCCCAGACTATCTGGATGTGATGGAAGTTGAGCCAAGGTCTAGGGTGGTTGAACATTCACCAGAAGGTGGCCTTATGGTCCGAACGGCGATCAGCCCGGCTTTGACAGCAGGAGGAGAGTCGGATGACGGGTCTGACGGGTTTGGTGAGGCGAATGAAGAGGTCGGCACGCCACTAAGCCCGCCGCCGAAGTCCTACTCCAGTCCGACGAGGAATCGATTTTCGTTGCCTGAGACTCCGGAGGATGAGGAAAGTATTGGGTCTCGAAGATGAGAATGGCAATGGATGGTGGTTGAGATTGCTTCTTAGCACGGCGTTTGGGGATACCAGGGTCATCACAACACAGTAGGATGTGATGTGGAAACTCGCAATGAAAATCAATGCATAATACTCTGTGAAACTTTTGATGAGTTTGACGCGTTCGGGATGATGACTTCATCCGTGGATGTCTTAGAGACGCGTCTCAGGTCACCATCCCCTTCGGCAAACGGTGGCACTTGTCCGTCTTTGGATGTTGAAAGCGGATATTTGGTTGTGAAACATATGATTCATTAACGACTGAAAGGATTGGAGCGCGACTTCGCCTCCTTGATGAAGGGCGAGATGCAGGACAATGAGCCGACGCTGAAGAAAGAAGAAAGAAGAATGAATGTTTGCCGAGTCAGGAACGGTTGGTCACGGCGTTACCTGCATTTTCGGGGTCTTTGGGCCGCTAGACCAAGTGGGGAATTTCACGTGCCGGACCTTCCCTCTTCCGGAAGGCGGTAGCCGCCTGATCCGGCAAAATGGGAAAGATGTCGCCCGCCGCACGTCCCCCGCCATCGCCGCCTCCGAGAGGACACCGAATGTCTTCCGTCTTATGCTTCCCCCGCCGCCGCCGAAAGAAGACACCACGTTCAACCCTTTTCCTCCCCCCCATATACCCGTGATTGCGACGCGCAATTCCCCTCGAGTATCGCCTGGAATCACCATGATTCACGCCCAAGGCCAGCACGCCGTCAGCGCTGCTCCCGCGGCCAACGGCTACCCCGCGAAACCCCACCTTTCCGAGTCGCCTCCCCGCTCCTTTCACGATGTCTGCGTCGAGCTCCGAGATAAGGTCGACGCTTTCCTGGCCGAGGACCCAAAGACAGATGTTCTGCGCAATGTGCAGGAGCAGCTCCGCGTATCAATGGGCGTGGTAGACGAGGCGTTAGCGACCTACAGGTGCGTAACCCCCACCACGTGTGCCTCGGCATAGTCCGGGCAAGTTGCTGATGCGCCGACGTGTAATAGTTTGGAACAGATCTCGCTCTCCTACAACGGAGGCAAAGACTGTAAGTGAATATCGTCATACGACGGGCCCCTCGATTCAGACGCGCCGCTTTTGACGGCCTCTAGCGGCGCATCGTCTCCAAGGTCACCCGGTCGCAGGAAATCATTTTCCGAAAGGATGCTGACATGTTCATGATCCCAGGTCTCGTCCTCCTTATCATGCTACTCGCCTGTCTTGCGCGTCGATTTCCCTCTCCCAAAACCAACGGTTCGAATGGCTCGAATGGCGCTGCGGATGCCAAGTCCTTCCCCGACGAATTCCAAGCCGTCTACATCGTTTCGAAGCACCCGTTCGCCGAGGTAGACGATTTTGTCGCCACGACTAGCTCAATATACCATTTGAATGTGAAGCGTTATGCAATGTCCATGAAGCAAGGACTGGAGGCTTATCTGGCAGACCGACCGAGCGTCAAGGCGATATTTGTTGGAACGAGGAGGACAGACCCGCACGGTGAGAAGCTGACACATTTCGACCCTACGGACTCGGGTTGGCCCGATTTCATGCGGGTGCACCCGGTGATTGATTGGCACTATGGTACGTCTCTTATCCCCAGAATCCGGCTCTTCCGGTTGTCGCAGACCTAGGGCACATCGGCAGCCCACTTGGAGAAACAAAGCTAACTCGGTACGCAGCCGAAATATGGGCAGTAAGTTTGATCTTAATCTAAGTGGATATGACGGGCCGACGACTTCGCTATCCGCTCCTCGGCCAAACCGAACGGCCGCTAATGACTCTCATAGTTCATCCGTCATTTGGGGATTCCGTACTGTCCACTATATGACCAGGTAAGTCCGGGACCCGACCATGCCTTTGTCAGCATGCTTACTGTATACTAGGGCTACACAAGTTTAGGCGGAACTCAAGATACCCATCCGAATCCTCAACTTAAGAAAGAAGGCCAGAATGGCGCGGGTTTCAGGCCTGCTTATGAGTTGACAGAAGACGACGAAGAAAGACTAGGCCGGGATAAATAATGAAGAATATAGCGTCATGTTCTTCCTGTAAGTTGCGTCAAGAACATATATCTCAACCCATATATCGCACAGCGACAATTTGTATAGACTTTTGAGCATAGATCCTGGCGTTACCTCTCAATACTTCACTTCTCTCTGGGGCTGACTCCCCTGTAAACCACCCTGTTCAAAGTCAATGGTCATTCAACTGAAAGCTCGGCGTCAAATAAACTCAGTTGATGCGGGAGCTTTAAGGCAGGAGCAAATGTTTCAAACGGCTTCTCCGGTGACGTCAGCGAGCAGCAGTTTGTCGTGATTAGGTTCCCTAAGGTTATTGGTTTGGTTGACTGGACCCGGCGTGCGCTGAATTTGTTGATAGTGCCCAGAAGTGCGACGACTCAAAACCCTGGTGCCAGTCGGCGGGGGTCGAGTCATTGCCAGGCAGTCGGTGAGATCAATATCTCAGCGTATGATTTGGTCTTGGCATTACCATACAGGATACGGAATCACGATGCCACAGGACACGGGGGCTTGAGAGGCTACACAATGCAGTATTCGGGTTCGCGCGTAATAAATCACTTGATAGGCACTGATGATGTAGATTTTCCTGTTCATTATTTCGTATTAACCAAGCGCAGGTGCGACGCTCGAATAGCTAACTCATAAGTAAGCATTGACGTGAGAGTTCTTCAACCGCCACAAAGCCGGACCCAGTCTCCAGATCCTCACTTCTCCTCCTTGTCGAGGCTCTTCTTCTCAATCGAGCTGGCGCTCTGGTAGTCCTCCTTGTATGTCATGAAGACCTCGTCGTTCATGTGACGGTGTCTAAACCAGAATACGACGGTCTGCACGGCCAGAGCGATTCCGGGAGCAGCCCAAGCCCACACCAAAGTCGGGTCAGCGATCGATGGAAGCAAGATCTGGCCCAGAGCACTGCTCAGCGCCGTCATGAAGAGGAAGAGGGCGACGACCGTCGAACGCATGTGCTCGGGAGCACGGGCGTAGGCCAGCTCGTACGCGGTGACGTTGACGAAGATCTCAGACATGGCACCCAGGGCGACGTTGGGAATCTGCCACCAGATAGAAATGGGCGAGACGCCATCGCAGTCGCTGGCGTAGTAGCCGCTGTTAAATCGTGTTAGCAAAGTATTCGGCGAAGTGGGAAATACTTCAGGACTCACCAAGGGCTGGTCTTGTACACCTTCCATTGAACAATGGCACCGATGACGGACGAAATAGTAGCAAGGATGAAGCCAGTCGTCATGCGGCTGATGCGTCCGTATTTGATACCCTTGCGCTTAAGGAAGGGGTAGACGACCTGCGCCATGAAAGGCGAGAAGACGATGATGACCAAGGGGTTGAAGTGGCTAAGCAGATCATTGGGCGCACCATCAGAGGTCATGGCAGCTCCCTGGTTGCTCTGGACGTTGCCAACACCACCATCGTTCAGGTACCAAATTGGGATGTAGAGGAAGATCTGAACAGCTTCCCAGGTACGTCTCGCATCGTCGACGTCCTTCTCGGAGTAGCTGACGCGGAGGCTGGTCTCAGAGTAGATGGTGCTGGGCTGGACTTTGTGCCAGAAGTTCTTGGCCAAGATGTTGCCCTTGCTAGCCTTCAGCGCGGCGACAGTGATCTTGACAAAGCGGTTCAGGTCTGAACCCTGGGGCGGAAGCCTGACGGTGCGCTTATACGTAGCAGCCAACAAGACCGGAAGCAGGAAGTAGACGATTCCCGGGATGAGGTAAGCCAACCAGAAGCTGTGGTACTTCTCGATGTAGACAACAGCGATCGAGAAGAATGCGCCGACGTTGATGAAGGCGTAGAAGATAAGCATAATGTGGCTGATGGTCGTCTCGGGATCGACGATGACCTTCTCACCAGTCTTGAGAACCTTGGTGTACTCCTTCTGGTGCTTGTATTGGTCAATGACCGTTGGAGCCACGTTGGGCTTGAAGATACCGGCACCGATAGCAAGCTTCCCAAAGCCATTAGTTTCACAAACTGACGCCTTGCAGGTTACCAAGAACTTACCAGGAAGTAACTGATGAGGAAGGGAGCAACACCCCTGCCGGCTTGCAAAACGGCAGGAGCCGCGCCTCCAACCATGATGACGTGCGCTACACCACCAATGAAGACACCCCATCCGATAGCCTGGTATCTACCGATCTTGACATCTGCGATCCAGGCGCCGAAGATGGGAATGACATAGGCCAGGAAAGTGAACAAGAGACCAAGCGCCGAAGCAGTACGCAGACCGAGACCGAGAGCGCCAGCGTGAGAGTTGGGCTTGCTGGGGTCAATGGCACCTGTACCGGGTCCGCCTTCGGGGAGTGGGAACTGGAGGTAGTTGTTGAAGGCGGCCTTGACACCATAGAAGGAGGCTCGCTCGGCCATCTCAACAACACAGAGAGACCATGCCGTCAGAGGAATGGAGTCGTGGACCTTGCGCAGCGTCGAGCGCTCCTCCTCGGTCGGGAGTGGATAGGTCTCATAGTCGACGACGCTCGTTGCCTCGACAGAGTTGGTCTGGGCCTCCGGGTCGACTTTCTCTCGAGTCTTCTCGGGGTGAACACCCTGGTCGGCGTCAGGTTCGACAACCTTCTGGACGTTGAGGCCAACCACGTTCTCAGCTATGGACTGCAGTGTCAGTGGGAAGCTGGACGACAGACGAATAACATCATCGCTTACACATGGTGTCAGACTTTCTATCTTGAGATTGTCAGTGAAGATAGCGAGAAAGAGCAAAAGTGAGTGAAGCGCACATCCAAGTCTTCGGGACTGCCTTTCAACCCCCTATATACAACAACCAACATTGCGCCAGCCGAGGTGCAGTGCGAGGCAGCCCCAGCCAGCGGCCTGGCCTGATCAACCCAGCAATGCCCAAATTCATCAACGGCAACGTTGCTCCCCCACGGAATCGATAACAACCCCGGACGACTCGAGACGAACACCGCGTACGATGCATCTCCTTTGGGAAGGGTTCCCTGGCTCGAGCGGCCAAGGCGGGGCCAAGGCGGGGCCAAGAGGCATCGCGAGCTTGGGAAAGCTTGTTGCGCCATTGCCATTTGATGGACCTCCCAACCCCTGGTCCCAGTAACCCCAACCTGAGCAGATAGCAGTGGGCGTGTTATCTTCCCCGTTGCCGACGTCTTCCATGATTCGGGAGAGATTGCGTGATAGGCAAAGTGGGCTCGCCTTCACCGTTGGACCAAAGAAATGCTCACTGCAATTTGTACGCAGACATCTTCGCCATAATCAGGCACAGGATGGGGCGCCCTGCGAAGCTTATTCTCAGGTTCTCTGAAAGCCAAGAAACACCATTCGGACCGGCCGTAAAGTCGCTGAAAAGTATGCCCATGACGATCTATCCCATGATGATGTCGCCATTCTTCAGCCCACAAAACTCCCTGACATGAATAGATTTTAGCTAATAGCGCCCGTGGCATTCGAAAAACGGGAAATGGCTGAACGCTAAGCTGTTCCAGATCGTTGTCGTGCTGTCAGGATACAGGGCCGATTGACAATCCCCGCTCCCGCTCAATCTAGCGCGCTATTCACGGATGTTGCATCGGGATGTGGCTGGATGCTCCGTTTCATTGATAACAGCGCGTTCTCATCCTGGACTCTTGGCGATCTATCAACAGTGCACTAATGTATGCGTGATAAAGGCTTCGCAATCGCCTCCTCATCATCTGCCAGTCTTGTGTCCGGTATGTCACGCCGAAGAAAATTGATGTGCTAGAATGTCTCAAGCCTCCCCCCCCCGCCCTCGGCTCATTGATCCGATGCCAATGCAAGTGTCAAACCTGCCAAGTATAAGGTATCGGTCAACGGCGGGAAGGCGATCGACAGTAAAGCCTGAAGCCGCTCATTTGTCGTTGAGCCTTTGAACATACGTAAGGCGGTGCAGCTGAGAACTAGGATTTGTTCTAGAATGACCATAGAACCCTGCAACTGAATCCTTCCAGAATCCTTCGATCGGGCAAAGCACGCGACCGTAAACACCAGTGACTGCCAGCTCGTGTTTTCTGCTGCCGCTTGACTATGAGCATGCCAACATACGAAAGCCTTGTAAAGATTTTGATGAACCAATATTAGATTGATTTGACATCGTTATTTAACGCTGAAGACAACTTGCCATTCACACAGCCCTCCATCCTCCGGGGCTGACTTGAACCCAAAGTCCGATAAGGAACATCGGCCAACAATTAGGCCGTGAGAGTTAACGACACCCATCAGTAGACTAATTCGAGAAGCCTGAAGGATGGCGACAGTGGAGCTTGGGGGCCATGAATGGTGGCGAAGATATGCCCGGCGCCGGAAGCACCGATGTGCGCCTTTTGTTAGTCCGATTACGTGACGTGCTTCCCAGTCGTATCATTGCTGATGTCCGGCCTGATGACAACGGAGACGCTCATATCGGACTTCAGAAATACTATGAACAGTCCTAGATAGTGTTGGCGAATGAGCGATTCGATAACTGTTCTTGGGAGGATCTTCTTGAGGGTTCCTAAGCAGACTCAACGGCAACGGAGAAATGATTATGAATGTGTTTAACACGACTCCTTCATGTGTCCTGGTCTCAACTTGACCACTCGATAATCCCGATCTGAACAGTCACAACCTTTATGTACGTACAAACACCGGTTGACTCCGTGAGGCGGCGAGAGGTGCACCCAAGATAGAAAAAGGTTCATGAATGCATACATTATCAAAAGCTCAAGCTTTTCGTAAGCTACTTTAATCTTCCTGCACGATATTGATGTTTCCGCCGCGCCTCAAGCCGAGACATTGTTGAAAGCTGCAGTCCGATACAGCACTTCCCTTTTTTTTAGGCACGACGGGTGCAAGAAGGTTCACCGCCGCACATACCGCAGGCTTTCTGTATGATATGAAGCCATCCTAGTTCTTGATATTTCCCTGTCAGTCATACAGTCAAAAGAGTGCGCCTCCAGGCGGCGAACTGCGAAAAGTTAGAAGGGAAGAAGGTTTATATATAATAATAAATTAAACTCAGACTGCCTGCTGAAAGTTGCAGATTACCGTTTGTTCAAGGCTTTTAAGGCGTTTTGAGAGGCAGTTTAAGGTTTCTTTTTGTTCTTGTTTTTGGTCCACGATACATACATATGGCTTCCCGGTTAACATCCAGTACTTCCGTCGTTTATACCGCAGGAAGACGTGTTGATTCCCGCCAACAGAAATCCAACATCAAGTCGCCGGTTACGGCCTAGCTGTCATGAGTTCAAGACGTATGCACCAGCATCCCTATTGAATGCGACACTGGGCCCAAGTCCTTAAGCTTACGACGAGTCAAAAGAGCATTCCTTGCTTTTGCCTCAGAAAACGAAGCCCCTGAGAAACTACGTGTGTGTGACTCTGGAAGAGATTGCTTACGTTGTCAAGGAAAGAGTTCCTCAAATCCGCCAACAGCACGCCCAGAGCAGTCTACATGTAATTGATACCGCATGATAGGGGCACGAGATTCTGGGTAAACAGACTGTCTATCAACGTAGAGCATAATTCACATAGAATGCATGAAAAAGGCAAAGATGTGCATGGGCATTAAAATGGCGTTGAATGACAAGACCAGAGGGCAACGCGTGAGGGTGGCTCGTGAATGTAAGCAATCACGAAAACTGTGTTCGCGGTTAAAATCAGAGCTTTTTGCCTCAACAAAACCGACGACGAAGCTTGGGCGCCTCACTTTCACTGACGATCACTGGTGGTGAAGGGACTATCTAGAACATCGACCGAATTCAATTAAAACAAACTAAGATGAAAGCGTATGTTCAATACTGAGTGGTAAATGTACATGCTGAATGCGTTCACCGTCGCATTTAGAGATAAGACGCCTCCACCAAGAAGCCGACAGTAAGCTTGGAGTGACGCAGAACTGAGTTCCATTGAATGCTCTCGTATGTCTGTAACCGTACGTGTCAGTCGTGGATCTCAACCAATAATGATTCATAACTCACGTCTCTGGAAGTGTGGATATTAGGGTTGGCAGTGCCGAAAGGCTCCTCGTTGACAAAGGCAGAAGCTGAGATTTGATTAGCTGCATTTCACTCCACAACCGCCTACAACACTTACGAAATCCGTTGGACCTAGCGCTAGCATGATCGGAACATCCGTATCCGCAAGAGGAGCTAGCGGGTGTAGCACCGGTGTACTGAGTAGTAATGAGACGAACGTAGGCCGTGAATGCGGCGTCGACATAGTCGGTGTACACAGTAGCTTTACCACCAGGGGAGTAGCCAGTCATGTCCTGGTTCAGCATACCAAGAACACGCTTACCGGCAGACTTATAGTTAGAGAAGACACCAGCAGAGCCGAGAAGGCCACCCTCTTCCCCAGCATAGAAGTGGAACTCGAGAGTGTTCTTAGGCTTGAAACCAGCAGCAACAAGCACACGAAGGGCCTCGAGAACGACGACAGTGCCAGAGCCGTTATCATCAGCACCAGGGGAGCGAGCAGTCGAGGATCCAGCGGTAGAGTCCATGTGAGCTCCAACAATGACCAGATCGGAAGTAGTACCAGGGTACTTGACGATAATGGAAGGCTGGTTGAAAGAGTGGGTGAATCGAGACACGGTAATGGCAGAGTTACCAGAAGCAATGCTCACAGCTTGATTGTACAACCAGGTGGAAGCTTGAGTACCGGTCGTGGATCGGTAGTGACGGTTGTTGAAGCTTCAGGCAGTGTGTATTAGTTTCGATTTGACATCCATACTCCAAGTTTTCTGCTTTTCACATACTCTGTCAAGGTCTTCAGCCAGGACTGAGGACCAGTGTTGCTCACGCGGCTGATGAGCGAGTTGGCCTCAGTGATATGGGTCAAAGTTGTGGGGTAGGTAACCGCCTGGCGGGCGGACAGCTTGGAAATCTGAACATCATCGGCTGTGGAGAGGGCGGCCAAGACTTCTTCGTCCTATGGTTTCATCAGCATTGCACATCAAGTGAGACTACGTCGGCAAGACTGTGTTTGAAGAATCATCGTCGCTCAGCCCGGCGTAGAAAATGACCAGCCAATTGACGTACAGTAATATCGGTGATGTCGATGAAGCCAATCCCCTTCGAGGTGTACTTCTCGAACTTCTCGTCCTCAGTAACCCATGTGCCAGCGTCCTCTTCGGACGTCTTGATCAGCCTCAAGTCGGCCTTGTCCGCAACGGGGGCCTCGGTAGCAGGGGCGGCAGCCACCAAACCGAATGAGGCCGCGGTGAGAGCGAGGGTTGCAATGAAGCGCATTTCGTCTGTTCTTGAGCGTGCTCGATGTCGGGTATTGAAGGGCGGCGACGATGAAGAGGCATCGCTGACATCGTCTGTCTAGGGAATGCCAGCAAGCCTATATACCCTTCTGTGTAGACCACAAGTCTGTGGCGTCGAACGACTGATTCACCCAAACTTTCCATAATGGTGCGGGGATTCAACAGCTCCATCGTCGGATGGTCCCGCCAGTGATCACCGCGATATTTCCCAGCTGCCAGATGAGGAATCTCGATTAGTCTCCGACGTTGCAACGCTTAGTAGCGCGCTCTGGGCAAACATCGGCATGGTGGCATTTGGCCGGAGCGAGGAGAAACATGGGGCAGGAGACGTGTTGTTTTTAAGCTTAAACGGGTCGCCAAGTGAACAAGCAACTTCTAGCTTCCAATTTCAGCAAAGGCTCGGTTGTTCGTCATTTAAAGCTAAAAGGCCGGCCAATGGAAACCACTTCTCACGTACCTCACTGCTTTCCACGGCGCATCTGTGTCAAGTAACGAGGACGTCGTAAGATTCCAATCAAGTAACACAGATCCGAAAATTACAAAATGCCGCCTCGATTTA
Organism: Colletotrichum tropicale; assembly: GCA_027406125.1. Taxonomy (NCBI): domain Eukaryota; kingdom Fungi; phylum Ascomycota; class Sordariomycetes; order Glomerellales; family Glomerellaceae; genus Colletotrichum; species Colletotrichum tropicale. Next base: position 279,095 of record JANVYH010000002.1, read on the forward strand.
GGAAGTTCCCTCACAAGCTTGGCTTGCCCTGCTCAACCTCAAACAGCAGTAGCGACTTGGCGGTTCGGCTCGCTTAGGGTCCATTCAGTTGTCAACTGCCTAAAATGTGGTGCAGCTTATTGGTGGTACGGAGTACGAGCCAGTGCGATGGGGAGGGGGTTGAAAAGTTCCGCCATGCACTCAGAGCTCGGGCGAAGCAGCTAATAAACGTCGACAGGACATGAACGTTACCGGGTGTCTCCTAATCAGCGAGGTGTTCAACCCGCTGCCCAAGCATGAAGTATGAAGACGTAGCAAGTCCGGAAAGATATCCAGGTACTCATGACTGATATATGCGTCCGATACTTTGTCAAGTAAGTTTCGTCATGAGCGCTAATCACATGCCGGGAGTATTTTTCAATTGTTTCAACTGATTGTGTACTTTGGCTTTATTGTTTTTGGTTGCTAAACCAAGGTTATTGTGGCTTTCCTGCGTGGAGGTTCACCTTTCCATGGCTCGACAGCGCGAAATCCCCCAGCGGCCCTAGTTTCTGCATTTCCAGCTTAGAAACCTTGCTTCTCGGCTTGGGCTTTAGCAGCAGCAATAGTTGCAGCGGCGTTGGGGTCGTCGAAGCCGCAGCCATTCTTGCCATTCTGGAATTGCGCCGCCTCAGCGGAGCACACGCCGACACCGCTGGCGTTCGCGCAGCACGCGGAAGAGCAGTCGGCGTCACTGACACATCCGCCCGTAATGAATTGAGAGCCGTCACCCTTGCCGACGTTGCTAGCACCGGCATTGTTAGGCTTGATCTGCGCGAAGGCCGTCATGGCGACTGCATCGGGTCAGCTGTTGTTTCCTGAAGATGGTATGACTGAGTGCACTCACGAGCGAGAGTGGTGAAGAGAGTGATGCGGACCATTTTTGCGGTAGTTGAGTGAAAGTTATTCAAGACTTTAAAATGATTGAATAATAATAAGAAATAGAGTGACACCAGGTCGGAGAAGCGAAAGAGTTTGCACAGCAAAGTGAATGTTTGGAATTGTCGCGAAGTTGTCAGTGAAGGATTAAATGACAACATTGAAAACTCCGAGGATGTCAACACTTAAATACCTGGTAACCCGACATGCTCTGCCAAATCCAAAGTCGCAGCAGCTGTGGGATGCCGTTCATTGGATGGGCCGGCGTGTTTTTCGCGGCTTTCGGTGAACTTGATACAAACCCGTATGACAGGAACCATAATTCTCGAGGCAATGCCGGGCTCACTGAAACTCGCCTCGGAAAAAGTCAAAGCTCTGGTCGAATCATGGTCACTTTTCGACGATCTTCTCCACGATGCATCTGATTCGGATGATGGCAGCTGCCATCCGAACGGGTTGGTCGGCCACTTGCGGTTTGATCGTCGTCTGATCCATGTTTGGCCCACGAATGTCAATGCAGAGACATCAGTTGCACCAGCTGTTCATCGGAAGACTAGATATAGGGATGGAAAGATCAGTATGATTGCCTTTTTATCAAGATCAACTAATGATCTACATAAGCTCGTCCTCTCGTCGTCCCATATCCTTCCGGATTGCTTGGCAACTTCATAGGTGCTTCGGCTTGGTCAATCCTGGTCTCGGTCGATCCAGTGCCGCGGAATAACCTGCGACTAATTCGAAACCGTGCGACTAAAGCTGCCTGTCGACATCGAACTGTCCAGTCCGGAAATTCCGTCTAGCAATTTGGAGTACTCATGGAGGCTTTCGCCAACGATCCTCATAATGGGCCAAGCGCTGTTGCATCTCTGGAACATTTTTGCGAATAACTCGATGACCACATTGCCAAGAAACCTCAAAGATTGCGCTGTTATTGGGCTGTCAGGACTCTGGAGAGTGTCCTGCATTTCGTCGACGGAGTCCAGTGCTTCATTTACGATGAATTCTAACCATCTGATTATTTGCCTTTCTTTGACTTACTCCAAGTGTTAGTGCCAGCGGGCTATTTGTCGCTGCATGAAATTCAACTTACAATGCATACTTCCAACATCGGGGTCATCGGCGAGTACCAAAAGCCATTTGCTGAGAAACACGGCTGCCTCAAACGAGCAAAAGCTATGTTGCAGGCTCCAGAAGAACGCTTGGCAATTAGCCAGGTAGTCAATACCGAGCTGAACCGGTATGTTCAGGGCATGAACGGCGTGTAGGAGGGCAAACACAAGGCGTAGGCCACGTTCAGGTGGCCGAGCTTCAAATGCAGCTGCTGCGATGGATTGAGGGTCCCCAGAATAGATTTGTCTCTTGTTACCAAGATCAAAGTGTAGGCGAATGTGAGCCAGCCCTAGCAAAGATGTTGCTGTCCAAGACAGCGAGCCTTTGGTATTCCGGATGTCCAGCACGGATTCTGGGGCCTTGCACCATTGCTCTCGCCATCTATGCAGTGAAAGTTCAAACTTCGCTACTTCATGTAGAGACAGTCCCGGCCCTTGAGGATCCAGGCAAAGCTGTCGAGACACGATGAGGCGCTGAAGAAGCGCGTGCATCAGGACGAAATTGCCGAACGGGGAGGTGGCTGGAATTTTCCCCATATGGTTGTGAATCAGTGGGACAAACCCCTCTTGAAACGAGATCACCGGCGTTGCCCTGGAGCGAGCTTCACGCCACCTGGACGATCCCGGTGCTAGCCATTCATCGCAGGTCACTGGCAATCTGAGAAAGATCTCATTGCCAAGCAGAACAGGCGGTACATTGAACACTAGGCTTTGGAGGTTCAAAAAGCAAAAGGACGCCAGCTTCACCCTTCTGTCTGACTCGGTTTTGGCCCATACATGCCAGTCGTCCCCATCGTTCTCAAGCGTCTCCGTCAATCCACTCTCACGGATGCATCTTGCCAGGAGGCCCTGGTACTCAAACGACTCCCGAACAAGAGTTCGATCCTGCTGCCATGTTGCGAAAGTAGCGAGCAACAGTATACCTTTGATGCTATCCATGCGGGCGCTTGGCGACTGGCAGTCTATTTCTGCTTTGGCAGCTGCGAGAACCGATTCTTGACCAACAGCAGAAGCTGCTGGCTGGACGGAAAACTGCCCGGATTGAAGTCGGTGCAGTATGATTGCCCTTCCTGCACGGTATAGTGCAGCGCCATTGCGAGACTCGTAGCGAAACTGTGCACCGATCGCCATCATAGCTAGCACCAGCTCTGGTGAGTCTTGATACTTGGTGACGCAGAAAGTGGGCATGTGAATGAAAGGATGGTGATTGCTATAACCATCCACAAAGCCGGCGATGTATCTTGACATAGACAATCTCGAGGGCAGTCTAAAGGATTCAAGACAGGATGCGTAAGACTTGAGATACTCTTTAAATAAAAGTCTTTGAGGCTCGCTGACTTTCCAGGGCTGTGATATGGGCTTCAGTTCACAGAAATCGTCTAGTTGAATCAAGCATGTAAGAATATGGTCTGCAGAGAGGTGGAAATTTAGCTTACCCTCTCCTGTATCACCATCAGGAATGCATTTACACAAATGCTCTGCAAGTGGCTCTTGTGAATTCGACCCTGCATATGGAATTTCTTGGCCGGGCTCGCCAGTCGAGACATCCTCCGCGGCCGAAGACAACCCTGCGGACACGTGGTCGCCAGGGCCAAAGAAATCAAATCCGTATTCGAAGTCAAGTCCCACGGAATCGAAGAAATCGGATATGTCGAGCATGGCTTCCATGGGAGAAGGAGGGTCCAGAAGCTCGGCATTGGCAATGAATGTGCTTGACTCAGTCGGTGTTGGAACTGGCAGCATGCAACTAGGAGGGTTGTTGGCGATGGTGTTGCGCTGGGGCTCGCTGTGCGAACTGGTGCTTGAACCATCGCCGCCGGGAAGCCAGACACCCGCCGTGCTCGAATTGAGAGCCGAATCTAAAGGCGATGCGGGAGTCGCCATATAAGTTCCAGGCACAGCAGAGTGGTAGAGTCGCTCATGTCTAGTGAGTAAGTCACGTCTTGCAAACGACTGGCCGCAGTGACAGCCGTACGGCTTCTCTTTGGTGTCTACAGCAGATTCCTACGTCAATTCGGGTGAAAGGCAATGGAGTAAATAGAGCGCTCACGTGTTCGCAAATGTCGCCGTAAGTGCTCGCCTCTCACAAAGGTACGATGACAAATGTGGCATATCTTCGAAACATAGGGTCGTCCAGCTTCTGGTGGCATGGTGGTGTGGTTGAATTGTTCAGTTGACTGTTTAGGTTCGAGCGACTGCTATCAAAGCTTCACTAGACAGAAATGCTTCACGGAGAAAACTCCTCACGGATTTCTCAGGGTGTCTGAGAGAATGATGAATTGCCATTACTAATCAACGCTAGAATGATTCAAGCAACTGGAACCTGGAAATAATTGCATGTACTTCCTCATCTTTCGAGCTCCCACTGCCCAGCCTGGGCTCTGGGTGCCCGCCCGTGCTGCGTGCATACAAAGTCTAGCGTCCAAATCAACACCTAACCTCCATTCAGTCACGGAGATACAAAACTTCCTAGAGATGGTCTCATATCTAAGTTTTCGAAAGGCTACTCTTGGTCTTATATTCAGCATCAGGACATGGAAACATGCTGCCGTCGAACGAGAGGGTTTGAGCTCCTGAACATGCCTCCGAATACGCGTGTTAGTGGATGTGCCCCGTGGTCCCCAACCTGTTTCGGGGCTGTTGGAGACCTCCACAGTGGAGTTGGAGTACCCCAACTCTTGCATGACCCGGCGCCAATTGAATCTGGGGCCGATCTTGGTTGGAGACCTGGCACCTAGGCCAGGGCAGGGTTCATTTCAACTCACATGCGATGCATTGGAATCGGGGTTTGAACCAAACCCGACCCGCAACTCCAGTAGGGTTTGATGTATAGTCACTCACAGCTTCTTCACTCATGCTTATAATTTTTCCAGAGGGGCGATCGCCGGGATGGTTGGTAATCCCCAAGCATCCAATTCGAATGTGTTATCTGCATCAGAATGGCTCCGTCGAGTGGGAACATGTCAACTTCTGAAGTTCTTATCGCCAACGGGGGCGTGGCGAGGGAGCTTTGGGTCACAAGTCGACATCAACGAGGAGATAAGAGATGTACTGTTCTATGAGCTTTGAGAGTATAAAATGCTAGGCCTCGTGGAGTGTCGCGATCAACTCAAGGAGCCTCAAGCTCATAGCTATTTCACACACCGTATCAATCCTGAAACGTTTTTCTGCTGAAAATGTCCGTCAGGCCCATTCGCGTCGCCGCCGTTCAGGCCGAAGGCTGCTACTTTGATTTGGAAGCTGCAGTCGAGAAGACATGCAAACTCATAGAGGAAGCTGCTGGTAAAGGTTGCGACTTAGTTGCCTTTCCCGAAGTCTGGATCCCGAACTATCCAGGTTGGATCTGGTGAGCCATTTCAACACAATATTATTCCTGTGTCTATGTAGTGCTTAACGGATGCAACAGGCAGAGACCCATTGACTTTGACATGGTCAAGGAGTACATGAAGTCCTCCCTCAAACGAGACGGTCCAGAGATGGCTAGAATCTGTGCTTGCGCAGGCAAGAACAAAATCGCCGTTATGCTGGGATACTCGGAGAATGCAAACCATTCCTTGTACCTATCTCAATCTTTCATCGGCAAAGATGGAGAGATAAAAATGAACCGCCGCAAGATCAAGCCTACCCATGTCGAGCGAACCTTGTACGGTGACGGCAGCGGTGCTTCTCTTCACAATGTTGTCGAAGAGCCTGGTATCGGCAAGGTCGGTGCCTTGTCTTGCTGGGAACACTCTCAGCCCTTACTGCGCTATCACACTTACTCTCAGGGCGAGGAAATTCATGTTGCTGCTTGGCCCCCCATGAACTACTTCAACTCCTTCCCCGAGGGCTCGGCTCTTTGGTCTCAGTGCCGCGAAGGTATGTGCCTCAAGAACCTTTATCCCAACCTGAATGGGGCAATTAACAATTTGTCACAGGCGCCCGCAACCTCTCCACTACACACGCCATCGAAGGTAACTGCTTCGTCATTTTGTCGTCTTCCTTTTACACCCAGACTGGTGTGGATCGCCAGAGGCTCGGCGATGGAAAGCTCTACCACATCGGCGGTGGCGGCTGCGCTTGCATCATCGCACCCGATGGTCGGAAGCTTACGGAAGATCTCGGGGAGGAAGAAGAGGGTCTTGTGATTGCCGACATTGATCTGGATGAAATCATGAAAGTCAAGGCTATGCTAGATGTTCATGGACACTACAGTCGACCCGATCTCTTGTGGTTGGGCGTAGACTCGCGCGAGAAAAAGCAGGTTCGCAGAGAGGCTGAGCTCCTTGACGCTTGAGGGAGACGGCTATCTCTGAATGATTAGATTGAGATAACATGTCTATGTTGATTTGTTTGCCCGGTCATCATATGAGTTCTGACCTTGCAAAATGCGTCTATGGAACTTTATTACGTCAATCTTTCGTTCCCATAATCTAGCAGTGGCCTCTGTATTTGTGATACGCAAATGCGGCATTACTCCCTAGTTCCATATTCTTGTCCCGCAGTTGATAGCAATCTTTGCCTCTCCTCCATAGCATCCAAGGCAGGCTTTTCCTCCTTGACGAAAGTTCGCCCCTTGATAGCCACAAAAGCTGTCAGGATGAGACCAACGACAGTACCCGCAGCGCCAAGAGTGATGTTGACCGGCGTTGGATCACCACCCAATGGGCCATGGGTGAGGGCATCGAGGCCGGATTGAGAGAAATTGATCAACCCAGAAACGCATACGATGGTGCCATAGATGCGACCAAAGGTAGCGAAGCCGAAAACCTTCGTTGCATAGTCGCTAAGCCTTGTTAGTCCCTCTGAACCTATGCAAAGAGGAAATTGTGCTTGGTACTTACGAAATAGCTGAGTAGTAGAGAGGTCGAAACACGACAAAGAAGACAACAGTCGCATAGCCCGCCCATACGAAGGGAAGGCAATTGAGAAGACCAATCGCCACAATGAGAACAGTCAAGACCCCAAAGGTTGTGGGCACGCTAAGATTGTTGAGTAGAAAGCCGATAAAGGGAGTTGACACCAGTCCTCCAACAGGCAGAGCGATGTCGAAGAAGTGATTGATTGCATCGGCTTCATCTTCAGAGCCCAGCATGAAGCGGTACTGGGCGCGGATGGTTGCAATGAAGTAGTTCATTCTCAACATCTGCACAATCGTCAAAAGGAGAATCAGAATGAACCATGGACTCTGGATCTGCTTGTGGGCAGAGACACCATGGAGCACACCCCATACACCGCTTGCCTCTTGTCGCTCCTCGTTGACTTTGACGCGTTCCTCGCGGGCTTGCGCATCGCCGGCGACCTCTTCAATCTGGTCCAATTTCGACAATCGCCGCTCGGCTCTGGCGCTTCGAACCTTCCTCAGCGCTCTATTGTCGGAAATCTCGTCATCCGAGTCGTGGGCATCGCGTGTCTCATCCTGTGCCTTTTCAATTTTCTCTTCCAACTGCGGCATGGTGTGATAAGATCGGGCCGGCATGTAGGCGATCTCAGCGATGAAAATGAGGACGGGAATGGCAATATAGGCATAGAAGAACTTTTCGAGGGACAACTGCCCATTAGTCGCGTCATACACCATCTGATAGATGAGGAAGACGGCAGCGGACGCGTCAAAAGCTCCGGTGACAAGGGCAATGATGAGCCCACTATACTTTGGGAATGCGTTGGCCAACTGAAAGCTGGAAACGAAAACAAATGTTCCGCCCAAAGCCAGGAAGATGTTGCCGAGGAAGTAACCATCGAAGTAACCTTCAAAGTTGTGGGAGGCGGCCATCAGAACGCAGCCAACGGTGAGGCAAATGGAGGATAAGATCCAGCAGCTCCGCCGACCGTAGCGATCAAGAACTGAACCAGCCAGAAGAGACGACACGTTGGCAGTGACAGATGCGACGACAAAGAAGAGATTGAGGCGCAAGTCCTGCTCCGTGCAGGGAATATACTCGCCGTCATCGGCAGTTACTAGGTCGTTGGCATCGCAAAGGTCGCTGTAGACTCCTTCGGCAATCAGAATTGGCTTGAGGGCAGCAAAGCCGAAGACGATGCCTGCAGCTAGCCAACACGCGACGATGCCGGTGGCCACCTGTGCTACGCCGTGTTAGCGGCTTCACGTGAAACAGAATGGAGATTTGGCGCAGCGCTTACCCCATCTCTTCGCGTTGGAGACTTTGTATGCTGCAATGGGCTTCTCGACGTGAGTCTGCTCAACAGGTGCAAAGCTCAAGCGTCGCCATTGCGGATCATTGTTGTTGATGAGGCTGTCAGTCGACAAGGGTTGGAGTGTGCCAAAGATGGCCTCGCTATCACCGGATTGGTCGGGCTGTTCTGCAGGACGTTCGTAGTCGAAGCCTTCGGCCTGGGTGACGTGCTGCGCGAGCGACATTGGCAGAACCTAAGCGGTTTGAAAGAATGTGCTGAAGGGACAAAAGCACGTAGGTCAGAGAGCATCCGGCACTCGTGGAAGAGGGGAAAATTCAGTCAAGCAGAAGAGTATTTATTGCCATCGAGGAGTATCCTTGTGATTCCACCGATTCGAACGCTCATGCATTTGCAACGTCCCCGGTCGTGCAACGCGCGCACACCGCCAGCAGGATACCGTGTCTGTGACGTAACCAAGCGTTAATGTTGAGGGGGGCTGGCTAGTTCGACATTTCCAGCAAATTCCAAACTTCGGAGCTTGGGCCCATCGTCGCGGCTATCGGAGCGGGGCGGCTCCGGGTCCCATCCCGTATCCGGCGCCGAGGAGTGGATCGCAACTCCGGATTGTGCTTCACTGATTCAATTTGTTGGCAAATCGACTCCTCGCCCGGATTGTCTCGCCGTATCCGACAAGAATCCAAGGCCCTGCGGTAAGCAACAAGCCAATTCCACCGAGTAGACTAGATGCCGGTCCGTACCCGAGATTGGTGTACATCTGCACTGTAACAAGCGGGAAGATGCCGCCCAAGCAATTTCTACAAAATGACTGTGCCGCCAAAGCAGAGCTAGCGTAGCCGTGGTAGCTGTCTGCCAAATAGTTGAAAACAGCCAAATAGATGGAAAAGATGCCCAGAGTTGAGATGCCGAGGCCGATAGCCGGGACGATCCAGTGGACCTGCTCTCGAGCCGTCCAGCCCAAGATGAAGAGGCCGATCGGTAGACAGATACTCTCAATGCAACTAAAGTATAGTCTTCTTTCCGGTCTGTCCAACGGAATCTTGGGATTGGATATCGTGTTCAACCAGCGTTCCTGGTATATGCTGATCGGAGTGGCGATGAGCGATGCGATACACGAACTTGTGAAGATAGTGTTAGCAGTTGAGAGATCGAAACCATAGACCGTAGTAAAAATGAGGGGAACTGCGGCAAAGCCGAGGTACAAGATTGACCAGCTAAATGCTGCCCAAAGTGAGAAAAAGAAGACGATTGGCTCAGTGAAGAGCAGGACGAAGGGAAGGGTCATGGAAGCAGCAATCATCTGGCCGATTGATCCTCTTCCTTCATCGCCCTGAGCTCGCCACATAATCTGTCGGGATAAAAGGATCTGCCCTTCTCCGCTGACTGTCACCTCAAATCCGGACACCGATTCGGCTTCTTTCTTGTACCATTGGTTTAGAACGTCTGCTTTTCGTCGAAGCAGGACATTTTGTCGAGTCTCTGGCAGGAATAAGAGGAATGCAAGTGCATTGATCGCATTGACAATGACTTGAACCCAAAATATCCATCTCCAATTCAGATACTGGACGATGAACCCGCAGAATAGAGGACCTAAGCCCGTCCCGAAAAGCGCTCCACCAGAAAATACGGCCATCGGTGCATTGCGCTCATGAGGTTTGTAGATATCCGAAATGACGCCTCCGATCATGCTGGAGTATGTCGAGCTACCCACGCCGGCAAAGAAGCGCGCAACTAGCATCCTAATTCAAAATGCAGTCAGATATTATAGACCCGTCTACGACGTCAGGGTTTCCTTCAACATCCAAAGCTTACCCTCCATATGACTGGGTAACGGCGCTACAAATTTGGCAGATGACAAACAAGGTACCAGTGAGCGTGAAGACCAGTTTTCTACCCCAGATTTCGGACAAGGGCGCCAGTATCATGGGTGTTATGGCGAAACCCAACGTAAAAGTCGTGATACCAACAGCGGCGGCTGTCTGACTGATGCCCCATTCCGCGGCCAGAGCATTCTTCGCAGAAGCGTAAGAGCTCGCCGCTACTGACGCGAATGCGGTAGCAACGCACAGCAAACATAGCACAGAGATTTTTCGTAGTCTGCCCCAAGCTTCTGGCGATCTGAATTGGTCGTTTACATGAGTTGGAGGAAGCAGTCGCTCAGTGCATGTGCCATTCGTAGAAGTTCTAAAGGGAACCGGCAAAGATGCGTCGAATGTGACAGTCAACTCGAGACCATCGATCAGTTGTTTGGAGCTCCCTCCTGCCAGTTCGTAGGAGTTTTCGCTGGGCATGGCTGTGCTTTTGCGTACATAACACCAAAGAAAGATCCCGGTTGTGGTGAATAGGACGCTAGAAAGGCTTAGTGTATGGGCTGAAAGGCAACGTCAAGAAATGAAGGTTGGATGGCAAGAATCAAAATTCCAGAGACGCCTGCTCAGAAGAGTGTCATTGAAAAAAGGTATTCTATTATGCCTCCAATTAATGGGAATCGACATTAGTCAGTCCTTGCGATGACACCATTTGTGCCGAATTTGTCACCTTTGAGTAGATGGCTTCGCTTTCGCTTCCGAGAAAAAATTTCAGAAAGCAAGAGAGAGTGGAAATTTCCGTGGACGATGGGTTGAGGTGTGATTAATTGGACTAGACACTATTTCAGCCCGAGTGTATGGAGATGGATCTGCAAATCAAGAAGGCCCAACTGATGTGGGACCAACGTCTCCAAGTCTCCAACTCTTGCATATGTCCCCAACCTGAGCAGCCCCACGTTGAGCTGCAAGTAGAGGGGACTGTTTGTAAGCGAAAACCACATTCGAAGGTTTCTTGGACCGGATGGGTGCTGGTGTCTGGTAACACAGCACAAGAAATGTTGTCGACGGGTGGTGTCTTTCAAGGGCTTTTGCCACCTTTCCTCCAAATGCGGAAAGTTTCGAGCAAGTCCACCCAGCATCTGATCGATAATACTTGGATTAGCTCAAACAGGAAAGCCTTAGGACCAGACGTGTAGCCATAACGCGGGGTGGACTTTGAGTCCGAAAGCTGTTCCCAAAAATCGAGGATAAGAGCAAACAACCCGCCAGTTTCCCTTTGTTGAGAATTGGTATAAATGGGAAAGCTGGTGCCTCTGTAATCGAAACAGCTTAGCAAAGCGACAAGGCCTCTCATTAGCCAACTCAAGATCATTTCGCAAAAGCTTCTTCGATATCCTGCAAAAATGAAGGAGGCATTGATTGACAATGATCTTCGGGTCAAAATTCAAGACGTGCCCATCCCTACACCCGGCCCTGGTCAGCTCTTGATACGGACAGTTGTATCTGGAACCAACCCCAAAGACTGGAAAATGCCAAAACTTTGGGCTCCCCAAGCTTCGCCTAGCAACTATGGTGACGATCTTTCCGGCTACATCGAGGCTATCGGTGAGGATGTGTTAGGCTTCAACAAGGGCGATCGCGTGGCTGCTTTCCACGAAATGGGCGCGCCCCACGGAAGTTACGCAGAATACACCATCGCATGGGCTCATTCCACTTTCCATCTCCCAGCCCATATCACTTTCGAAGGTGAGAGTTTACAAGTTCAATACCGTGGCCGACAAAGGGTCTAATGATATTGGATGACAGAAGCCGCGACGATTCCACTAGCTGCCATGACAGCTGCTTTGGGGCTCTACCAGAGACTCGACTTACCGCTGCCCTGGGGTTCGACAACCAAACCACTGCCGTTGATCATCTATGGAGGCGCCACAGCCGTCGGATCATTTGCCATCAAGCTTGCAGCGCTCTCGAATATTCACCCTATCATTGCTATCGCAGGCAACGGCACTCCTTACGTCAATACCTTACTCGACAAATCCAAAGGCGACATGGTGATCGATTACCGTCAAGGGGAGACTCACATACTGGAGAAAATCAAGGAAGCTGCCGGCGATAATCCGATCATCTACGCCCTTGATACTATATCTGAAATGAACACGCTTCGAACGATTGATCAAGCGCTTGTACCCAGCAAAGGCAAAATTGCAAATCTTCTACCAAGTTCGCCTGAAAACAAATTGTCTTCGGAGTTATTGTTTACGATGGTAGGAACTGTACATGCATCCAAGCCCACCAAACCTTGGCCGGTCCTCGGGGACAGAGAATTTGGGACACTCTTTTTCTCGTTCTTCGGGCGGGGTCTGCAAGAAGGCTGGTTCCATGGGCATCCCTACGAAGTGCGGACTGGAGGATTAGACGCGTTGGGAAAGGTTCTCAGGGATCTCGAGGCGGGCAAAAACTCGGCGAAGAAGTACTTGCTGAAGATTGCAGAAACCAAGGGCGATATGTGATGGGCTCGGCCGGCTCGTGACCAGCTTCACGACCACCGAGCCTTTTTTTCCCTTTTAGTAAATTTTCAGTATCCAACAAGACAGGCTGTATTTTCTCATATACCAAACTTCATTACATGTCATTCCATTGTCACTCGATCAACAAAAGAAAGTTGCCCGACACCAGCCACACTATTAAGGGGCAGCCAACACGGCCTTTTGACTTCCGTACTTGCTCTTCCACTCATCATTTACCTCACGGTAGTCTTCGGGGGCGTATGGGTCATACCACTCCGCCAAAAACCCCTTCTTACGCCAGGGCGTCAGTCCCAAATCCTGCTGCAGCAGGTCAAGATATGGAACCGCATCGAAGACAAAGCTGGGGCATTTGTTGGAGCCCCAGTCGGTAGGGTAACGCCAGTATCCGTAACGGTTCATGACGACAGTGTCATACTTCAACTTCTGCATTGCGGCATCGTCGCCAACCGCTGCTGCAGGGTCTTTCGCCAGACGACCAGAGAAGTAGGCGCTGATCCACAAACCCTGCATGTGTGCGGTGATCACGTTGCTGAAGTTGCTGACCATGCCTACGAAGGCTGTATCGCGACTTCGCAAGAAGCGTTCAGAGGCTGGGACGATGAAGTTGTGAAGCATGTATGGCGTGAGGGACTTATAAGGCGTGACCTCGTCTTCGCTTTCGATGCCCTTCATGTCAGTCATGGGGGTGTAGTCTTTGTTCCAGACCGGCTGGTTCTTCAGTCTTGGGAAACGCTCCAAGATTTCTTTGTCGGCCAAGTCGATCAAATCTTTCTGGCCGGCCAGATCCTCACGTGGGGCGTTGTCGATGGGTGTATGAGGGATGCCGAGATCTTTCTCAATACCTTCAGGAAGGAATTTGATCGGCGGGACATGTTTCCAACCCGTGTGAGCCAGCAGTGCGTCGGCATCGAGCTCGGTTCCGTCCGAAAGATGGACCTTTCCAGGACTGAGATGATCAAGCTCACCGACATAAACCTTCACTGTACCATCCCTGATAAAGTCGAAGAAGTTCGTGTCGTAGTTGAGAATACTGAAACTGGTTGAAGTGAACATTGCTTCGGTCCATGGCTTGAGCTTAGCAGTATCTGGATGAGAGTCGTACTCCATAAGCGTCTTAGCGTCATCGCCGAGTACTTTCCAGAAGCCATCGACGATAGTTCGTCCAGCCGCAGTACCGTGGAAGAAATTCCGAATGCCAGTGTAGCCATCAGCATCTCCCCATACGCAAGGGCTGAACCATGTCAACATCCGCGTGTCTGTGAAAGAAAGATTAGACTCGAGGTGTCTGAGAGTTCGCCAGGAAACTTACTGGCAAGCTTCTCAAGCCACTTTTTGAGCGGTGTAACGAATGGAGGGGCCATCCAACACGGGCCATGGCCCTTGGCTACAACTGCAGTCAGCGATGAGAGCACAAGTATGCATAATGACGACTTACATCGGACAATCCAATTCACCTTGACGCCTGCGGTTGCATAAGCATATGCAGCATCCCACGCGAACTTTGTTGAACCAAAGATCGTGACAGTCTTCGCCGTTGTGAGAGTGTCGGCGTTCTTTTGGAAGTCCTTGCCGTGGAAGATCTTGCCACCGAAGGACTCTTGGCCCTCGAAGTGAGGCAGCCATGGCTCAGATGTGAGCCCCGTCGCGATGATAAGGTGGCGGGCAAACACCTTGGTCTCCTCTCCGCTCGCGTTTGACACAGTCAAAATCCATCCACCTTCGACCGTTTCCTGGTGCTCGGCGGTGAGCACCTTATGACTGGAGCGAATCTTGTCGGCAATGCCAAACTTTTCCGCGTAGGCTTTGATGTACTTGTTGACCGTTTCTCCGGGAATATGCTGACGAGGGTGTATGTTGAAAGTCTCACTGTCCATGGGAAAATCAGGATACTCAAACATCCCCCATAGGTTATTGCTCTTCAGCCCAGGATACAGGCGACTTTCAGCCCATGTACCGCCAAGCGAGGGCTGGGAGTCAAAGACGACGAGCGAGGCTTCTGGCTGCGTGCAGTGAAACTGCTTCGCGGCGCCCAGGCCGTACCATCCTGTGGTGTTCTGTCAGCATCCCACGTCTCTGTGCGCGGTTTTCCGTGTCTCAGTGCCCTCAACATCTTCTAGAATGTCTCGGTAGCGTTGAGATTGACACGAGGGTCTGAGACCTACCGGCTCCCACAACGACGCAATCAAACTTCTCCATCTTTTCGGCAATGGATCAGCTTTCTCGAGAAAGACGAATTGCCGGATGACAGAAAGAGTAAGCAATCGGTCGGAGAAGTCATCCTGATGAATCTCTGCTTACTCTCTGTGCTTATTTTCTGTCAAGGGTGCGGAAGGATTTCGAGGCGCATCTGGCTAAATTAGAATGAGACGACCGCGGAAGCGGCATACCGGGGCCCCATGGCATGCTGATCTCCTCCCTTTGGAAGGTGAGCTGCTCTGCAAGACCTGGACACTTCCCATTTCGGCGTGGCGACAGGGTCTGGAGCCCCTGATCTCGACAGATGTTCGTGCCTTGGCCGCAAACCACTTTAATAAACTTCCAAAATACCAACCCCGGGTCCACCACCAACAGACGACATCTTCATCCCAATCCTGCCCGAACGCGTTGTCAAATTTGCTTACCGTTGCATCGGGGCGTTACTTATTGACTAGTCAGCGCGGGAAATCTGTCGGGGCTATCCGGGCGTTTCCTCAAGGTTCCCCGCGGCCGCAATCGTGATTGGATGTTGTCCCACGGGGTTACCTGCATTGAGGATCCAATAAACACGAGTGACCAATGATAACCTCTGTTCTCAGCAGTGTTACTATGAACAGGGTGTGAATATGTTGGCGCCAACAGACAGTCGTTCGCATGTCACCTTGAAGAGTCGAATGCTACCCTTCGATATGACGGCCGGCACTGAGCGAGTCATTCTGTAGGGCAATGGTTCGGGAGATGGCGACAAAATTGTGTCGAACGGGCACTTGTGTCCTGCGGATACATTTATTCAGAGGCAACTTTACCGAAAAGACAGCAGGTTGGAACTCTGCACATTTATTTACTTCCCACAATACGGCCCCTGAGCCCGACGGGCTCGTACTTCTCTTCTCTGGGGTGAGCTGCGCTGACTGGGGTCATTTCCCCCCTTTGGGGCAATGATCCAACAGATGTTTCGTTTCTGGAAACCTTAAGAAAGACCTGGTTGGTGAGCACTCATCAAATTGAGCGAGAATTGAACGAGATGGCATGACATTTTGTGATCGCGATGCTTGGGGAGACTTGATTTGGATTAGAAGGTAATGGCACTACGACCTCGGTGAAGTAGTACCAAATGGTTGCAATTCCCTAGCCGTCTTTCAGCCCGTATTCACTTACAACTCATCCGTCACCATGGCTTCGGATTCGCGCCCCTCTTGCCCGCCCGTCAACGACTCAGGCACAGACATCTCAAACGCCGTTCCAGGGTTAACTCCGCTAAATCAATGGCAGGGTGCCGGTGATGATGGACCTTGGAACCCCATGACAGTGGATCGACAGAACTCTTTGGGGCTGACATGCGTTAATCGAGAGCGCATTCGGACTCCGGTAGGAGCCTGGTTGCGCTCAGAATATTGTACAAATTGAACACCCTGGAAGCCAACATCCTCGCCTGGAGTTTCTCTTTGGTGGTTTTGCTTTCTTAGTCTTTCGTTTGGTTCGTACACAAGTCGGTCGTTAATCATCCCTCTTCAACATGTCCGACGCTGCTGCAATGGATCCCGCGGCGGCAGCGGCGGCTGCTGCTGCTGCCGCGGCAGCCATGAAGTCCTTCACGATTGAGGCGTGGACACTTCTGGCTGTTGGCGTTCTCTTCACCATCCTCAGAACCTATGCCAGAGTGAGGGCAGTCGGTTTCAAAGGCCTCCAAGCTGACGACTACCTGGTCTGGGTCGGAGTGGTCAGTTTCTCCATCTCTTAGACTTTCGCTTACCCGCTGACTCCGAGATGGCCAGATCTTTTATGTCATAGAGACGGTCCTTGCACACTCTGTTGGAGCCATCGCGAAGGGCATGGCTAACAATGGCATGACTGACGAGCAACGGGCCGCACTCTCGCCAGACAGCGAGGAGTATCGCCTCAGGTAGGATGCCCTGCCCCACACGAGTATCAGCCTTGGCTAATGGTCTTTGTGAAGGGTAATCGGCTCTATAATTCAAATCTGTGGATGGTCTAGTTATTCCGTTCTTTTGTGGTCGCTGAAGGCCTCGTTGTTGGTATTCTACATCAGGTTAACAGTACGCTTACTCGCGTCTTCCTGCATACAAGCGATTGTCTAACGTTTCATAGGCTGGTCTGGGAAAAGCCTTTAGAATGCGTATCTATATCGGCTTTGGTTTCCTTATTATTAGCTGGATCGTTGTCGTTGCAAACCTTTTCTTAGCGTGTCGACCCTTTCACAAGAACTGGCAGATCTACCCGGACCCCGGTAGTAAGTCAATGTCTTTCCGCAATGATATGTTGCCGTTTTGCTGACTTGCGATCTCTAGATGTTTGCCAGCCAGCAATTTCCAACCAGGTCGTCTGGGTCTACCTTTCATTCAATGTCTCGACGGACCTTTACCTGTTGTCAATTCCCCTTCCTATGCTTTGGCAGGCCAAGCTAAAGCCCCTCAAGAAATGGGGTCTGCTCTTTCTCTTCAGCGGTGGCCTCTTCGTCATTGTCTGCGCCACCCTTCGATGCGTTCTGATTGTGACTGTAAGTTGTTGTCCCCTGTCTGCGTTGGCAAATGCTGATCTTGGACCCCTGTTCAGGATCCCCAAAACGGAGCACAACTTGCCGGCTCGTGGGCGGTCAGAGAGACCTTCGTCGCTGTCATCACAGCCAACCTACCTATGGTCTTCTCCATCGTCAAGCAGTGGCTGACCCCGGTCTTCGGCTCCCTCATCACCTCGATACGTTCGTCGCAGAGACAGACTGAGAACACCCCAAGAGACGTACGCACCTTTGGCGCCGGCAGCAATCAGAGCTGGCGCGGGCGCGGTCCTCCTTCAGCATACCCGATCACCAACATCACCTTCAACGAAAGCGAGGAGCGCATGGTCAATGAGATCAAGATGCAAGATGTCAAGGCTTGGGGTGATCCGTACGCCGACGGAAGACCGCCAACCAGGTCCCACAGCATGAGCAGAAGTGCGAGCACCGCCAGCAGGCATAGAAACGGCAATATCAGGAAGGATATCGAGGTCGCCATCACCACCGAGGTCCGCGAGCTGAAGCCTGATGCGAACGGCAACATCAAGAGCGTGTCGCCTCGAAGCTTTTCGTTTGCCAGAGGCCCGAAGAGGAACTCGAAGAGAGCATCGGCGCACAGCGCGGTGTTTGATGCTAATAACAGGATTTAATGGCCTAATTTTGTATGAGTAAATATGTAGAGTACCAAGTAACAAATCGTGTGCAAGCAAGCTCGCTCCATTTCCCACATGAATGTTGTATTCTTGAACGTGATGAGTCACCTAGAGTCGGAAGCTATCCTAACATTGGGCTCCGTCATACTCAATAGATAAGTTATTGTCCCGTGAATGAGTTCACACTACATCTCCAAGAGGGGCAACGGAGCTTCGTTCGGGAAATTTTGTTTGTTTTCTGGGTCTAAGCAGATCCATAAGGGGGCATTGACGGTTGCCTGGGTTGCTCGGCCGGATTGAATGTTATGAATCGCGGGTTTTCCGGCGACTTGTAGATGCTACAAAAGCTTGGGTGCTTGATGCGAAGACGAGGAACTCATTGGTTGATTATGGCTACCTAGAACAGGCAGCCAAATTTCAGAGACCTGCAAACACAAACGCGTGTGTCAACTAAGATTCCAGGCGTCCGGAAGATAGAGAGATGTCTGACAGACGGCCTGCCATGTGAGAACCGTCAGTTAGCACTTTAGCGGCGTATCCCAGTAAGTTGGTGCTAAGTGCATGCTAGGTACCTTAGTTATCGACATCCCTGTCGGCAGCGTCCAGGCACCTATCGGCCGCGCTTCTCGCATGAAGTGGGCAACACGTTTGGTGAATAACTACCTACCCTTTGCGGCCTCGACGAAGATTCTGTGTCACCGCGACTTCGAAATGTCTGTCTAGTTGCCTGGTGGACTGGTTAGGCATCCATTTGACGACAATCGTGTGTGATTTCTGTTCATGTTATGGATGTCAGTATGCACAACGCATGGAGGACCTCCGTGTTAAACTGGACTCGCTGTATTTTGGATGTGGAGGTACCCCCGCCCAGCGCCGTATCATGCCGGAAGAGGCAAGAACACGACCGCTGCAGCTATCTGAGGTGGGTCCCGTTCCCGTTCAGCGCTCCTGCTTCACGGCATCTCGCTGACGGGGACAATTTCTTTCAAATACAAGACCGCGTCACTTTGCAAACGAAGCAGAGAAATGATCCAGACACAGAAGTCTGCATTCAGAACAAATTTTTGTTTTTCTTCAACTTCCCTTGCCGAATCATGGACGAATACCACACCAAGCATACCCCATGGTTCCAGGCCTCCGTTGAGGCCTTCGCGGCCAAAGCGGCCAAGGAAGACCTGGCCCGCCCCGATGATCCGAATACCACGTCGAACCCGGACATGATTGTCGCCGCCCGGCTCCGGCCCATGCTTGAAGACGAGGTCTCTGCCGGTCTCATTCGTGGTGTCTTTACGCGCGATAACACAGACGGAGCTGTCGATATCCACCAGATCCGAAAGCACATTAAGCCTCTTGGCCCTCCTACACTGATCGTGAGCAGCAATCAACTTTCCTACAGTTTGAACAGCAGTACTAATGAAAGGAGACGACGTCGGTTGCCTTGGACCGCGCATATGGGCCGGAGGATACGTCCGAGAAGATCTACCAAGATTTGGTGGAACCCCTCGTCCCATGGGCCTGGAGCGGCGGTGTTAGTACCATGTTCGCCTACGGCCAGACAGGTTCGGGCAAGACCTTCACCGTCAGCGCCATTGAGAAGCTGGTCGCTCAGTCTCTGATGCGAGGAAACCTCGATGGCGAACGCAAGGTGTACGCCTGCATCATCGAGCTGGCAGGCAATCGCGCCTTTGGTAAGGGCCTCTCCAATACGCAGCAGCAGTTCCATCACCACTAAACATAACATCCCCAGATTTACTCAATTCGCGCAAGCCTATTTCCGTCCTGGAAGACTCTTTCGGTGTTACCCAGCTGGCGGGTGCGCAGGAGTTCGAGGTGACCGAAGCAAGCACGCTGCTTGATCTGATCGAGAAAGCGGCAACTTACCGACGAACGGCAGCGACCGAGAAGAACGATGCATCGTCTCGATCTCACGCAATCTGCCGCATGCGCATCGAGAATCCCGCCATGCCCGCTGCCGAAGACGGGCTGCTGTACCTCATCGACCTGGCCGGTTCGGAAGCTGCTAGAGACAGGGCTAACCACACAGCCGACCGGATGAAGGAAGCTCGCGAGATCAACACCAGTCTGTCCGTCCTGAAAGATTGCATTCGGGGCAGAGCGACGGTGGATGCGGCATCCTTGACGGGGAAGCTCAAGAAGCCAACGCACATTCCCTTCCGCCAGAGCTCCCTCACCAAGATCCTCAAGCATGTCTTTGATCCCACCAGCCGTCGTAGCTGCAAAACCGTGGTCATGGCATGCGTTAATCCCTGTCTCCCGGACTGTCCCGCCGGCAAGAACACGCTCAAGTACGCCGAGATGCTGAGGGTCCTCCTACCCAAAGCTAAGCCTTGGCCGTATGACTCGGATGTGCCCTTTACATGGAACAACAATCAGCTGAAGAAATGGATCGGTGAAAATGTGAGCAGTTCCTCTTTGTCCTTGGTCGCAGCGTTCTAATATCCAGCAGTCCGGGGCCCCTGCCATTTCAAGCGATCTCCTTGCACCGTCTGAGACGGGCGCTCAACTCCTCCGTCTTCCCACCCCAGAATTCCTCACTCGCTGCCTCAAGACTCTAGAGGTAACGCCGGATCAAGCCCGCGCTTTCCAAGCAAAGTTTTGGCGTCTTCACATAGACTCTCAAAAGTCGTCCGCTAAGAAGGTTGACACAGCTGGTGAAGAGGCGCCGCAGACCAAGGCTGAAGAAACCATCTCGAGGAACCAGAAGCTTGCTTCCAGTGCTGACCTCGACCCGAGTGCCGCAAAGTTGCCTTTCAAAGAGCGCATCCGTCCGGGTATGGTCGTTCGCTGGAATCCTCCTGCTGGTTTCTCGGGTACCCTGCCCGGGTTGAACATGGTCGTTATCCTGTGCCCCAAGTTGGCCGCGGGGTCCAACGCCCGAGATCTTGACGGCAATCAGGTTAATGGAGAGATAACCGATGGACAGGAGTCCAACGGCACGAAATATTTGTGTGCAATGGTTCTTCCTGGTTTCATGGCCGATTCCTACGAGATCAGCATGTGGCGTCAGGTGGTCGTAGACGTCGAACAAATGGAGGCCGAGGTGCTGCTGGAGTACGACTCGGCGACGAGATATTGTCATGTAACACTCTAAGTGATATATACAGACAAATTCCAATCTTACAGAAGTTAGAAACAGAAGTTGCAGCGATAAAAGTTGCCTCTTTGCCCATGGAGACCACTTCTTATCTCAACGCAGTATCAGCGCTGCAACTCGGCATAGCAATTTTGATATTGCGAAAATGAAATAAATATCGAATGAAATAAACATCGAAAGTCTCGTCTTCGTTTGGTGAGTAGTAGATTCGAAACGAAGACCTAAACCTCCGCAGGCGTCGCCCAAGACATTCTCGTATGTAATACGAGAATGTTACGCGGAAGGCGCGGAGGCAGCGCCGCAGCGATTCCATTGACTTCAATACGCATCTGCCGTTTTCTCTCGTATATAGTCCGACGCGTCCTCTTATTTCCATTGGAATGCAGAAATTGATGGTTTTTTTTTCCATTCAAGATATTGCGCATCACCAGCGACGACTGAAGTTTCTTAGGACCCGTCACCGGAGCGCTTCCCAACCCGCTCGTATTGTCGTATTCGCGACCTTTTAATCACTCCTTCAAACATCAACAACCATGGGCCAGATAGTTCACTGCGAACCCGGAAGTATAATGACCAAAGACTCCATCGACCCGATCTACAGCAGTCCCGTCATCGACCATGAGTCTCACCACACCTCACCAGCAGCTCATCTTCAAATCGCTGGGCATTTCGAGAATACGCGTATACGTTTCAACTTCTACTTTCCTCCGAAAGAGTCTTGGGATGGGAGATTCTTTCAGCTTGTCTTCCCTACCCAGTCAGAACACGCCACCCCCGAGACCATTGGCTTCGCATTAGACAGCCGTGCCTATGCCGTCCAAGTTACTGGCGCCCGTGGCTTCGAAGCTGAGGCTGCCGCTGCTGAGCTTTCGAGGGTAATCGCCAGAAAGTACTATAATGAACCTTTGCGTCGCATCTATGGCTACATCTACGGTGGAAGTGGCGGCTCTTTTCAAGTCGTTGGTGCCATGGAGCGATCCAGGGGAATCTGGGACGGGGCTGTTCCTTTCGTCCAGGCGGTGCCGGTTTCTGCCCCCAACAACCCTTCGATCAAAGCGATGGCTGGATTAGTTCTCCGAAAGAAGGCTGGCGACATTCAGGAAGCATTGAGACCCGGTGGCAGCGGCGATGTTCTTGCTGTAGTTGACTCCGTCGAGAAAGATGTCCTTATCGAGGTGACAAAACTTGGGATCCCACTCAGCACCTTCGAGGACTTTGCGGCAGCAACAGATGCATCAACATTAGCTCTGTTAACGAATCCAATCGTCAATATGTTAGATCCAACCTACGCAAACGATTTCTGGTCTAAAACAGGGTACCTAGGCACCGAGCCGAGTCCCCTCGGGGATATCTTCAGAAGGGCGCGGGTCAGCTTTGAAGCCACTGTCCGACATGTCACAGTTGACCTGGCAGGGGTTCCCATCAAAATTCATTTGCAAACCGTGCCCCCATCAGCTGCTAATCTTGACGAGTACTGGTACGACTTCACCGTCTACTCTTCGAGCAACGCCATACTTGGTCTCTTGACAGGGACCTTCAACGCCATTACCAAGGTAGCGACGTTCGACCTCAAACGTGTAGGTCAAAACGACACTTCTCTTCTCAAGTGCCTCTCCAGAGGAACTATGCTCAATATCGACAACAGCCGGTCGCTGGCAATGCGGGCCTACTACCGGTATCAAGTGCCTGAGCGGCCTGGTTTCTACGGATTTGACCACTTGCGTGAACCCAAGGGATCTTCGATATACCCCAGACGAACAGTGGATGTCTCTGCACGTCTCGCGGAAGGTACCTCTGACTCAAACCACCACGGTGATATCCAGGGCAAAATCATTGTTGTCCAAAACCTCGCCGACAGCGATGCTTTTCCTTGGCACGCCGACTGGTACAGGAGGCAAGTCAAGCAGGCTCTGGGCGATCAGTTCGACAAGAACTACCGACTATGGTTCAACGAGAACTCCGACCATGACTACGAAGGACCCAAAGACAGTCGAAAGTCACTAGTAGTGCCGTATCGCGGAATGGTTCAACAAGCACTGCGAGACTTGAGTGCCTGGGTCGAGAAGGGGGTTCAGCCGCCGAATCCTACGTCTTACAACGTGGGCGAAGACAACTCGATTCAAATACCTTCAGCCGCACATGAGCGAGGGGGCATTCAACCTACGGTTAGTCTGACCGTCGAGGGCAAGCAAAAGTCCGAAGCAAGGGTTGGACAGGTCGTCAACTTCCAGGCCACCGTCGAAGTCCCTCCCGGGGCTGGAAAGGTGGTCTTCGTAGAGTGGGACTTTTTCGGAAAAGGGCGATTCACATATGGCCACCTCGGAGTTCCAAGCTCGAAGGTCCATATAAACACCGCATTTGCCTACAATACCCCAGGTACCTTTATTGTTGGTCTGCGGGTAACATCACAACGCGAAGGTGATCTCAGGACACCATACACAAAGATCATGAACCTGGCCCGTGTCTCGGTGGATGTAGTGCAGCTTCCAGAAATTGGGAATGCATTTCGATTATAGATAAAGAAACATTAAATACTTCCTACCTGCGCTGAACACCAGTTTCTTTCCCCTTGTATTTGGGTTGGGAATCTGAAAAAAAAGGCATCTACTCGTTCAAATGCTGCAAAAGCTCCCTTGTGACACGATAAGAGTTTTCGAAAGCACCAGAGATAAATCCTCGCCACCCGTCAGCAAAGTCGGAACCACAGAAATAGACCCTGCCATGCGGCCTGTGAGCCTCTTCATAATACTTTCTGAGGAACCCAGCCTTCCTCACAGGCATGATTCCCCCGGCAAGAGGATCCTCTGACCACAGGTGAGCTCTAGCAGACGTAAGTGTCAGCCCTTGAGGATGCAACGTCTCAATCAGACGCAACTTCTCCTCGTCAGAGTCCAGCTTGTGTCCAGAATGGGTGAGGAATGTGAGCAGCGGCTCACCGTTCCTCGTGCCGTCGGCGAAAGCACTGGCAAAAGGCAGACTTCCGCCGTCGCATACGATGTTGTAGCCACCGGGAAGACTTGTCGAAGTTGTGGCAAGAAGCTTGCCCATCTTGGTCGGCACGACCCCTTCCTCGAACGCAGCTTGGCGCAAGAGAGACAGTGGCGGGTTGAACTCGGTTCTCGAGAGGACGGTCATCGGGATGGTTGTGATGACGGCTTTAGAGTAAAACTCCTTCTCAGACTCCAGCAGCACACTCACGCCGTACGGCTCATCCGTTTGAGAGATGGACTTGACCAGCGAGGAGAAGATCCGATGCCCTTTGAAATCCTTCAGGATAGCCAGGGCTAGTGAAGTTGTGCCCTTGCTGAGCTTGTACCTCATGATTGCGTCTTCGGTCGTCTTCGGATCAAAGCTGCAAAGAGCATAAGTATAGAGCACCGCCGAAAATGCCGCGTCGTTGGAAGGAATGCCGAAGAAAGAAGACGCGTGGGCCTCAATCATGATCCGTTCCTCTTGTGATAAGTCCGTCATCTGGGCAACTCTGTCCTTGATGCTAAGCTCATCGATTTGCGAATACAGCGTGTTGTTCCGCATGCTGCTCCGTGTATCGAATGGGAAAGGGATGACAGCGCGGCCGCCTTTCCCATCGACATCCAAAAGTCTAGCCATGAGCATCTCAATCTTGGCGAGAGTCTTGTCCGCCTCTTGTGAGTTTCGTGAGATAACTGGGTCCGTGGCGTTTGCTTTTGAGTAGATGGTACACCCCTCCGGGACAGCGTTGGTTTCAATAAAGTCATCGAGACCATATCGCTGAACCTCAGCAAAGACGTGTGGCTGTTGCCAGTGAATCCAAGTACCGCCCATCTCGTACGACTCGCCCCTTTCGCTGTACGCGGTCCACGTGCGACCACCAATCCGATCGCGAGCCTCGACGAGCAAGACACTCTTACCAGCAAGGGCAAGATCCCGAGCCGCTGATAAGCCTGCGAAACCGGCTCCAATAACGATTACATCGTATTTGTCCAATAGTTCGCTTTCTGGGGTGGATGAGACAACTGCTGGCGTTCGAAGACCTAATCTTTGTTAGTGGGAGCACAACAAAATTCCAGGATACACACCATATGAGAACCCGGATTGGGGGGTCCAGACGAACCCATCGCGAGAGCTAGGCATTTCGGCAGTTTTGTCGATCATTTTGGCGAGAAGCTGATCAAGATGACTAGTTGGTCTGATAACCAGTGATATGATCAGAGATGCTGAGCGAAATTATGATGTGTAAGTTATCATCCCAAACTACCGGCTGGCCACTCGGTTTAAATACACCAGCAGTGTCTTCAAGAACACGAAAATGTTCTCCGTCTGGGCGTGCCGTCCGAAATGTCCAAGCACTTGAACTTCACATCGCCACGACCTCGGTAGCGTCTGCCCGTGACGTCCCCGTTGCATAGTTATCGGCTCCCACGCGGGATGCGCCCCTTTTGGAGACAATCTTGCGGCCCACCACGATAATCTTTTAAGTATGCTGGGGAAGATGTCCCCCATCCCATGTCAAAAGAGCTTAACTCAACGTCTGTGGCTCTAGCGGAGGCGAGGTGTCAAGGCGTTGCATCTAGCGGTATGACCGGCCTCCGAAAGACCGCAACGGCATCGGATGACGGAGATTCTGGTGGGAGGTATGTCCGCCTTGATCGGTCATTATTTCTACGCTCCAAGGCACTGTCCGCTATATCTCACTATCTACAGGCTAGTTTCATGATTCGTCTCAAGCCTCTTAGCTATGTTTTGGCGAACGTCACGTAGACAATGGCTGCGGCATGCCTGGCGTAGCATTGTACGAGATACGGCCAGCTGGAAGAAAGAATAACGCAACCAGAGCCCCCTTTCTGACCTCGGGGTAGTGGTGCGTTCCGGGACCTGGCGACGTCCAGCCTGCGCCCTGCCAACCTTGCATGCCCTTCAGCTCGGCGGTGGCGTCGAGCTGAATAACGCAGTTGATCTCCCCGTAAGGATGAGCATGGTACTGCCCAGTGTACTCTTCCTTACTCTCCATGTAGACAGTCGTGATACTAAAGTATCGCGTTTCCTCTGAGGGGAGAGCTATCTTGCCACGTCGGTACTTTGGCCCGTCGATCTCCGTCTGGGCCACCCAACCCTCCACTAGACCCTGATTTATGTAGGTGCAGAAATCTTCATAAAACTTATTCCCCGGGCCATATTCTCTGTTCAGTCTCTCTTCTAGATCTTTCCCCGGTGTCCTATCATAAAGCTTTAGTTCTTGACGTCTAAGCAGCGGATGTCGTGGGGACTCACAAGTCCTGCACTTCACTTAGGAATTCTCGGCATCGAGAGACGAATTTCTTGGCCGTAGGCCATGCAGAAAGGTCGAGGACGGTGGCACTATCGGTCTTGTTCATTGCAACGTATTGGGAAGAGGTTCAACAAGAGGGGCTCGGCATTGAGCACTGGATGCTGCCGGTATTTAAGGTCGGGATGGAGATGCGGGGAAAAGATCAACCCGTCAGATCCATGGATCTTAGAACAGCCACTGGCTTTGGTTGCATCCATGACAAAGTAGCTGATGATTCTCGAATTTCAGTGGTTTGACGATTTAGAGAAGCCCATAAAGAAAAAGAATGATGTTTACGAAAGTATTCAACGAGGGACTCGGTGAAGAGATGGCTAACACGCCCCCTGTCGGCCAGTATCAGGACTCCTTCCCGCTGCTGCAAAGTATTTTGGTTTCGTCGAGTACCAAAGTGGACTTTCTTCTACAGTCTCGCCTTTCCACTTTCCAGGCAAGATCAGCGTGACGTGCATCTTAAGGTAAGGTATGGTTAGTAAAAGTCTCTGGAAAGAAGCCGAGTGGAGGTGTTCGTGGCTCTGTCCCTCCAATGTCCAGGTCACCTTAGAGGGTCTCATCCAGCGGGCAGGCAGCACCCCGCCTGCTTCAGTGCACGAGCCACCTGGGAGCTCCCCACCACACGTGCCTACGAGTTGCAGCTTTGGGCAGTTTCGCGTCGCTGCCTGCTGCTGTGGCGCGCTCTGAGTTGCTCCACGCGACGACCACTTAAGCCGCTCCGTCAAGGTGCTGCTGTTTTGCAAACACACCTTCGTCGTCTCACAGCTCTTCCCAGCATCGCTAAGCAGACTCTCAATTGGCAAGACTGGCGGTCGGTCTGCTCGCCAAGATGCCCGAATTCACAGGTGTGCTCTACCGGTAGCCCCTTACAGCCGTTTGCTGACCCCTTGCAGAGGCGGACACCATCCGCATCCTGGTTGCGACAGACAACCATGTCGGCTACGAAGAGCGCGATCCGATCCGAAAAGACGACAGCTGGAAGACTTTCGACGAGATCCTGAACATTGCCAAGGCCCAAGATGTAAGCAAGCTTGCCTAGCTTGCCTTGCTACTACCGAGACTCGGCCCGCTAACCTGTATCGCAGGTCGACATGGTCCTCCTCGGCGGTGACCTCTTCCACGACAACAAGCCTTCGCGAAAGTCCATGTACCAGGTCATGCGCAGTCTGCGAAAAAACTGCCTCGGCATGAAACCTTGCGAGCTCGAGTTCCTCAGCGACGCGAACGAAGTTTTCGAGGGCGCATTCCCCAACGTCAACTACGAAGACCCCGATATCAACATCTCCATTCCCGTCTTCTCTATCCATGGCAACCACGACGACCCAAGTGGCGAGGGTCACTACTGCTCTCTGGATCTTCTCCAGGTTGCCGGTCTCGTCAACTACTTTGGTCGCATTGCAGAGGCCGACAATATCGAGGCGAAGCCAGTCATGCTGCAGAAGGGACAAACCAAGCTAGCCCTCTACGGACTGAGCAATGTGCGCGACGAGCGCATGTTCCGTACCTTCAGAGACAACAAGGTCAAGTGGTATCGCCCGGATATCCAGGAGGGGGACTGGTTCAACCTTCTTACCGTACACCAAAACCACCACGCACACACCGCCACCTCATACCTCCCCGAGACCGTCCTGCCCAACTGGTTGGATCTTGTTGTCTGGGGCCACGAGCACGAGTGTCTCATCGATCCCTCGCAGAATCCCGAAACTGGCTTCCATGTCATGCAGCCTGGCTCTTCCGTCGCCACGTCGCTAGTACCAGGCGAGGCCGTCCCGAAGCATGTCGCCATCCTCAATGTATCTGGAAAGGAGTTCAAGGTGGAGAAAGTTCCCCTCAAAACCGTCCGTCCTTTCATCACAAGGGAGATCGTCCTTTCCAGTGATTCGCGCTTTAAGGGTCTGCACGCCAAGAAGGACAACCGTCAAGAACTCACCAAGAGACTTATGGTGGTCGTCGAGGAGATGATTCAGGAGGCGAACGAGGATTGGGCTGCCATCCAGGAGGACGAAGAAGAAGAACCTCCGTTGCCCTTGATCCGTCTCAAGGTGGAGTACACCGCCCCCGAGGGTGGTAAATACGACTGCGAGAACCCACAGCGATTTTCCAACCGATTTATTGGCAAGGTTGCCAATACCAATGACGTCGTCTACTTCCACCGGAAGAAGGCCGGTGCCTCCAGTAAGTATACTTTACCCACGGATCACCAGACGCAAGCTGACATTCCAAAGAACGCAACGCCGAGACAGATATCCCCGAGATGCTGGAAGAAGCCCTTGGATTAGACACAATCAAAGTGGAGGCCCTGGTTCAAGAGTTCCTAGCGGCGCAGTCCCTGAAGATTTTGCCTACGGCTCCTTTTGGAGACGCTGTCAACCAGTTCGTCAACAAAGACGACAAGCACGCAATGGAAGAGTTCGTTAGCGAGTCACTGGCTGGCCAGGTCAAGCAAATGCTTAGCCTCGACTCCGACGACGAGGACTATGACAAGCACATGGAGATGTACAGATCCAAGCTTGAGGAGCAGTTCTCTAAGGGACTGTTGAAGGAACGTTCGAAGCGGAAGATCAAGCCCAAGCCAGACGACTGGGATTCTGATATGGACGGTCATTGGGAAGATCAGCCTGGCGTCATTGAGACAGAGACGGTCTCAGAGCCCGCTACGGCTAAGGCGAGATCGAGACGGGCGCAGACGCAGGACGACGACGACATGATGGACCTGGAAGATGAGCCAGTTGCCCGTCAACCTGCGAAGCGTGGGGCAGCCGCTCGTACAACAAAGGCTGCTGCACCGAAGAAGGCCCCGGCGAAGAAGGCGGCGCCGGCAAAGAAGGCACCCGCCAGAGGCCGCAAGAAGCCCTTGTTTGAGGAGGAGGATGAAGAGGAAGAGGATGTGGTGATGGACGATGATGACTTTGAGGAAGTGCTCGCCCCCACGCGCGGTAAGAGATCGCAACCGGCACGCGCAGCACCCAAGACGACGCGCCAGACGAAACTCAATTTTTCTCAGGCTGCTGCTTCGCAGAAGGCGGTGGAGATTAGCGACGACGAGATATCCGAGGATGACGCTTTTGAGCCTGCCCCGACCACCCGGTCCAGACGGAGATGAGAAGATGCATTAGAGCGGGACTCTTTATCCCTACAGAGCTATAAAGCATGTGTAATAGGCCCTGAAAAGTTAATGATGTTAAGCTAGTCAGGCGGAGTCAGGGAGCGGCGTTTTGCTTTGACTCACCTCATGATTAAGAAGAATCAAGATACCACGCTTACGAGACGACTGGCATTTCCTTCCATATTGAAGTTGTGAGATGTAAGTCTGGATACAAACCGCCTGAGGGTCCCCAAGCATGCGCAAATTTGCTTATTCCAAAGTCTGACGTCAGGCCCGTCTGCATTTAATCCCGATTGCCCAACCTTTCTTTTTCCCCTTGTCAGCTCGAAGCAAGCGCAGCAATTTAGCACACAAACCTGTTGTGTGCTCCTGCATGAACGCCTAGCCTCCGCTGTCAGGCGGTACAAACTTAGCAAGCAGTGGAAGCTGAGATCTTGGCGCATATAAATCCGAGGATTCCCCTTGAGCTAGGTTCAGATCGGTCTTACATCGATTGACTACTACACCTCTTTTGCAGGATGGGCGTGCCGGCGGTCGTGATCGATAACGGGCATGTGCGATTCTGAGAGTATATGTATTTCATGGCAGGTTCTGACTCTTGATAGGTCCGGCTTCATCAAGGCTGGGTTCGGAGGCGATCAACATCCTTCAACCATATTTCGTAACTTTACCATGGCAAAATGTCTCCGTTGACTTCACGTCTGACATGAATCAGCGAGCGTTATTCAATATCCCACGAGATCACCATTAGACGTGCAGCTAAATACTAGTGGATGGCAAGTAAGTCATCATGCATTTCATTTCAAGACTACTTCGTTCGAAAGGACTAACATGAGTAAGTCGGTCTACAACATCGGCCATGCGGTCAACCCTGATCCCCCGATCCCCGGTTTCCAGCGTATCCATCGTCCTCTTGATCCATACGGCATCATTCAGACATGGGACGACATGAACAAGATATGGAGACACACTTACAAAGAAATCGGCGCCAACCCGTCCTCGCACCCGGTGATTATGACCGAGCCGGGAGTCCACGCTCCCAAAGACCAACGGTTCCCGATCCCCCTTCCGGGCTGTTCTGCTGTGAATTTCTAACACCCCTCAGCCTCCGCCAAACAACCTACGTCTTTGAAAGCCTCCACGCCCCCTCCTACTTCACCTCAACCCCCGCCCTCCTATCTTCCTACGCCGCAAACCTGCCGACGGCCCTCGTGGTCGACTCAGGCCACACCGCGACCTCGATCCTCCCGGTCCGCGACTTCAGCCCGCTCCACGCCCTCGCCCGGCGCTGCGAGGTCGCGGGCCAGGCGGTGGACGACTGGCTCGCGCACACGCTCCGCGCCGACGAGCACGTCCACTTCCCCTCCAACGGCGCCGCCGATGACTTTGTCAGGCTGGCCAAGTTTGAGCGCGTGCGCGTGGCGATGGACTTTGAGAAGGAGTACGTCGAGTGGACCCTGCGCGCGCCCGACGACGAGAAGAGGTGGACGCTGCCGGACGGGAAGAGTGTGGTCCCCGGGCGGCCGGTGGAGGTGATGGCGGGCGAGGTGATGTTCAACCACGCCATCTTGGGGCTC
This sequence comes from Colletotrichum tropicale, assembly GCA_027406125.1. NCBI lineage: Eukaryota > Fungi > Ascomycota > Sordariomycetes > Glomerellales > Glomerellaceae > Colletotrichum > Colletotrichum tropicale. The sequence continues at coordinate 310,030 of JANVYH010000002.1, forward strand.
GATGTGCCTGAGTTCTACCACGGGGTCTGTTCGAGCGTGGCGAACGCCGGGGAGGAGTTGGGGGGCACGCTGTTGAGGAACGTGTTGCTGGTCAGTGTGCGCATCGAGGCGCTGTTTGGGAAATTGCTGACGTAGATATAGGCGGGTGGAAACACCATGATACCCGGCTATGGCGAGCGGCTTAAGAAGGAGCTGGGGAGGATACTCCCGAAAGACAAGGTTAACGTCATTTCACCGCGCAACAGAATGTACTCCGCTTGGATAGGGGGCTCCATCGTCAGCCAGCTTTCCACGTTCAAAAACATGTGTATTTCTAGAGAGGAGTACGACGAGACGGGTCCTGAGGTGGTCAACAGGAAATGTCTCTAAATAAATTCTTTCTTTCAATTCGCCTCAATCTGCTGAGGCGCATCGTATCATGCTGCATCGTTTCATTACCAGCGCCGGTGTCGTGCTGTGAGATCCGACAGGCTGCTGTGGGTGTAGGTATCGTTAACAAGGGAAAGGAAATTTCAAGCACGCTTCCTTCCCCCGAGTCAGTTTCCTACGCCATGTTGAGCCCGTCGATATCCCTGGTGAAAAATAAGATGAAGAAAAAGGCTTTCCGTCCAAAGCACGCCCACCCATTACGCTTCTTGTATGAAACTCATTCGATATCGATGCGCCTTTCCGGTTTGAAACTCCCAATATCCGCCAAGCCCACCATTCTTTCCTTTCGTTTCGTCTAAATCATCATCGTAAGTTGCTGCTGTTGTCGCTGGTGGTTCCGCTCGGCGAGGATGCGTTTGATACGCCGGCGGCCGGTGTTGAAGAAATGGTACTGTGCGGGGTATTCCTGCTCGATGCTCTGGGGGTAGGTCCAATACACGAGTCCCGCGAGGACGAAGCTGAGCGCCTTCGTGATGGGCGTGGAGCGGGGTTTGTTTCTGGCAAAGTGTCGCCATTCGCATGCGAGAATGAGGTTGCCCAGCACGTTGAGCAGGCGGAAGAACATGTTGAGGACCACAAAGACCAAGGTGACGGTGACGCGTCTATCCTCGAGGCCCTTGAAATTCTCCTCGTTGAGGTTGATGAAGACGTAGAGAGGCATGCACCAGAGCCCGAGAATCGCGGCTTCGAGAATCAGAGATAGGTGATATGTGCGCTTGTGCTCTCCTCTCGTGATAAGGAGCGCCAAGCACCACCATAGTAGAATAAAGTTGACCTACGAGTGTTAGTGAGAGCGTTTCAAAATCTAGGTAGGCCGTGACACTCACAATTGAGGGCGCTAGAACCAACACTTTGTCCTTGAAATATCTCCAGCAGAGAGCGCCGGCGACGACGCCAAGGCACAGTTGGATCCATCCCAATACAAAGTAAACCAAGAGCACGTTGTTGTAGTGCTCGTAGCAGCCCTTGTGGAACTCCGGCTGGTTCGGCGCGGAGGCATTAGTAACGGGATAACCGCACCATCGGCAGATCCACACGCTGGCGTAGTTTCCCAGAGCAACCTTCTTTCCGACAGAAAGTTCGTTCTTTTGATAGGCGCAGTCGACACACTTGCTGGCGAGCGGATAGCGCGGGTGGTTGTAATCGGCCCATAGCAAACTGCCACGGGTGGGGTCGTACTTAAGACAAACGTAGCAGTGCGCAAGCAGAGCCAGGCGAAATTGCTCGCCGAAAAGGTCGCGGATAGTCTGTTTGGTGAGGAAGTTACGGTAAAAGCGACACGTGCGGCGCAGGTTTTCCAGTTCTCCGAACTCAAGGTGGTCGATGATGAGCAGCTGCAGCTCCGGGGGCAAGTCCATCAAACTGTTGCCCGTCTTGGGCCCGAGAATCCGTGAGCGCCGACGGGACAGCCGGGGGTCGAGGGAGGCCACTTTTTCAATGACTGAGTCGCGCCGGGAGCGGGACGTGCGGGGCCGGGCGCTCTGGGATCGGAGGGATACGGCATCTTTTTCTCTGGTGTGAAGTGATCGCGAAGATCTCTCAAGATCCAGCGGCAGGGGAGAGTTCAGTGGCGATGGGAGGTATTGGCCAGAGGGCGAGGGCCCTGCGGATAGGTTGAGAGGCTGAGGAACGGGTGAGTTCGGGTGGACTTGAGGCGCAAACGAGATGGCAGACGGGATGAATGAGGGCGAAGCTGGCGAGTGTACAATCGCTGGAGGCAGTGGTGACAGCGGCGACACGGGCTGCGACAGGTCTGCCGGTACGTTGAGAGTCTGGATATGAGTATTGCTGTTGTTCAACGTCTGGGCATTTGACATGGCCGAGACGGTAGACCCGGCAGACTGAGGTGGATGCGAGTGATCAGATGCATCGTGGGTGGGGGCTTGGGCTGAGGGGCCCAGGGTAAGGGTAAGAGTTGGGAGCACATGCTGCGAGTGAGCTGCCGTGTGAGGTGGAGGTGATGTTGGCTGGTGGTGCGGTGTGGTAGGTGTGAAAGGCGGCGGTGAAGCCAGCGGGACGGCCTCATAGTGGTTTTGAGAAGAAGCCGTCTGAACAGGAGGAGGAATCTGAGCCTCAAGATCGGGCTGCTGGCCGGTCGGTGCGTGGTGCGGTTCCTCGGCGCTGGTGGATGAAGCGGACAGAGATGGGGCCGACGAGGTGGGGGAGCTTTCAGATGATGATGATTGTCCGTCACGGCGCACCTTGTTGCGCACGCCGCGGGCAGCGCGATTGATGCCTCTGCCGAAAGAGCGGACTACCTCGAAGGCATCCATAGTGCGCCCGGCACGGGACTGCGAATGTCTGTAGGGTATGTTCACGGGTGTCTGCTGCCGTGAACGGGACGGTTTGAAGGGCAGATCTGATCTGGCGCGGGCGGTTTGGCGACCGGGGATTCCCTCGTCACGGACGGTTGAAACTTGCTGGAACCCGGCGTGCTGCAGAGAAGCCGATGTGAAACGGGCTTCCAATCCGTACCGGGAATCCTAGGCGACAGTTGGAGCGATGTCGACTGAGGTGCGAGGTTGACAAGAGTGTGAAATACTGAGGATGCGTATGCGCATGTGCCTGCGTATGCGTATGAGGAGGTATGATGCCGTGTGTGTAATGTGTATTGCGTTGTGTAAGGTGGGTTTGTCTCTTCTCTGCGTAGCGTCTTGTGTTGGCTTGTTGGTTGGTCTTAGCCCACGTCTGCAAAGGCAGCCTCGGTGGCTGTAAACCGGCAGGACATGATTCTGGTTCAAGAGAAAACGGGAGTGCAAGGTAAGGGAGGGGAAGGGTGGAAAAGGAGATGTAGTAATAATGTAGGGAAGAAGACGAAGAAGCGCCCTTGCGGAGGAGACGGACAGCGGAGGATACGGATGATCGGTGATGATCGATGGTGATGTGGTAGCCCGCCCAGACCGATGACAGGGACCTTTTTGCTTTCTTCTTTCACAACAACTTGGTGTGCGCTGTGGTCAGGTCAGGTCAGGTCAAGCAACCCGTGTGCCTACCGACAGGCCTCATTCGACGTTAAGCAGGGTTTCTGTCGATTGTCCCCTTGATTTTTTGGGGATTCCGTTCGCTTCGGTTCGGATGTATGTATGCCAGCAAAAGTTGATGGGGGGACTGGGGAGTCGAGCGAGGGGCAGACCAGACCGCAAAAGCAGAGCAAGCACACAAACGCACACCCGCGTCCAGTCTTCTCGAAAGTGGTCTCACCTTTTTAGGGGCGGCCTGCAAGTTTGCAACGAACGGGCTGGAATGAGCAAACGCCACGCAGCGATCGCAAGGGGGTTGGGACCGCCCAGGTGGTGGTAGTGCGTCTTGGTTGCCCGCGAGGGAGGAGAAGGGGACGAGACGAGAGGAGAGGAGAGGAGAGAGGGAGCCAGCGGTGTGACATGCACGATACCCGCCAATCGTATGACGACGCCGTGGCGGCTGAGGTACCACGTGGGTCGTTGCTCGCGGCTTCGAGGTGGGGTTGTGCCCGTGTGAGCTTCCCGTCCGGCGTCAGTGTGTTTGGGCGTCAACAAGCGTCAGGGTCGAGGGGACGCTTGTTGGCTGGTGTCTGCCTGGTTCCTGTTCCTGTTCCTGGAGCGAACGGAGGAGGTGGAGGAACTGGAGAAAAATAATAACAAGGAGAGGGCAAAAGCTTTGGTAGATAAAAAGACCACACAGCCAAAATACCGCTCGCTTGATTCAAGCGTACCTTCAGTGTTGGTTCAGCAAGGTTATCCCGTCAGGGTAAGTTGGATGTGTGTGATAGTAGTGGAAGAAAGTAGATGGATGCACACTGGTCATGTCAACCATCTCATGTCCACAGCAGGCAGCCCTTTCAACCCAAGACCAAAGACGACGAGACTGTTCTGGTCTTAAGAGTCCACGCAAGTAGAGGCAACGCCAAGCCAGGAGGCCTTCCTGCATGGTGCACCACTTTGAGGGTGCTCAGATCAGCCTCAGGCGGCATCAAAACGTGGCCAAGCATCTCCATGTCCATCTTTAGCAACTTTTGGCTGCTTGTTGCTGGCCACTCGTCTGCTGCTGCATGTTTCGAAAACCTAGGGGTTCCGCTCTCCCTGGGTCCCCGTCACCCATCATCCATGTGGCCTGCTGGCACGCTGGACGATGCCTCCCAAAAGGCTCTGGACCGCCCGTGTAGCTAGGGCTGTTGCAGGCCATTGCAGACCATGGCAGACTACAGTGGTGGCTCGCATTGGCCAAGCCATCCCGGCTGTCGTCGAGGAACGTTTCAAGTGAGCTTGTCAACACCAGCGTCCAGCTTGCTGTGCAGCGAGTATTCGTAGTCGACCACCGAACGCGCAAGAAGCCATCCCCGCATTTCCGTCTGTCCTTTGCCTTCCATTCCCGCAAGCTTGTCAGCAGACAGTGAGGTAGAAGCTCCCGGAAGAAGCGTCCTGCCGCTGCTGCTGCTTGACTAGGACCAATGACACGGAGAGCGCGGCCTCCAGCATTCCGGATCGCGGAAGGGTTGGCTGTGCCTGGTGTGGACATGTTGTGGTAGCCATCAATCAAGCTTTGTGAGCCGACGCGGCGACTGCGTATCACACGAGGTTGTCTGGGCAAAGAGGAGTTTGTATAGCTTGGCTAAATTGTGTTTCTGTTTCCAAAGTCGACTCAGCACGACGCGATGTAACCGGTGCATATAAGAGCTTCGCCAGAATGACTGTAAGTTGATGACTGATGAGATCACATGTTGGCCCGCGATGTGGCAGAGCCAAGGCAGAGGTCGACCAGCCAACCATTCGACAGGCAACGGCTGGTGAGGTTAGAGGTGAGAGGTGAGGGTTCCATCGTCGTCTTTGCTGCGGTCGGTCCGCGCCATCAGCTGACTCAATCTAGGTTGGGCAAAGTTTCGAACTCGATCGGCAACGCGTGATGATGCGCATTCAAAGTCAAGCTAGGAAGAGGGGACGGGAACTGATTGACGGGAGGGGACACCAGAGGGGGAAAGAAATGGGGGGCGGCGATGCACTGCACTGGAGGAGGGGAAGATGTCACTTGGCACTTGGCCGCAGCTGCTGGACTTCCAGGAACAAGCACTTGGCACCTGTCCGGGCTGCGGCTTTCCAAGGAGACCAAGATCCAGTGTTGCCCGTGACTGCCGAGCCCAGATTGGCTTGGGAGCCTTGGGAGCCTGGGGTTGCCGGCAAAAGTGTGGAGTCATCCGAACGGCCCGTGTGTTTAGGCACTTACATAAGACGACAGGAGATCAAGCCACATCATGTGATCTGCGCCACACCACCAGCCTCGTGCGGGACGCTTGCCTTGGTCTGCGTTTTGCGTCGACATCAAGGCCAGCCTCAGCAACATCACTGTCGAGATGGCAACGCTCACGTCCTCGACCCGAGGCGGGCTGCATATGATTGCAGACTGATGCAGACACCATTCACTCTATTCTCTGAGACTCTTTTCGCCGTCTCGCCCCAATGCAGCGGGCTGAGGCGAGGGCTGCTGCTGGCATCCGCCGCAGAGCCTCACCTTCAAGGTAGGTCAAGGTATGTGTCTCTCGACTGTTGTGTCCCCTCCTTGCTTCTGCTTGGCTTGTTCGAGCTGAATGAGCCCTTCTCTTACTGTCTGCTGCGGCTTCGTCAACTCAGCGAGTTACGGTTGGCAAAGCGGCGCCTTGGAGACACTGCAAGTGGCAGCCTCTTCCATGCGGCTCACCACCATCACCCGCAATCTCATCAGCCTCCACGCCTCTGCCCGCAGTGTCCACCTCGGCCATTGTGTTGGGTTGTGTGCAACGGACCGGGTTTACTTCGGGTGCCGTTGCATTCCGGCAATAACATTCTGTCAAGGAAGTCTGGGCACTTGCCGCTAGCGCCATAACATAGCCATCCACAGCTCAGCTCCCAGCAGCCAATCAGAGGACCGAAACACGAAAGCTCAGCAAACTCCCAAGCAAACTCTGCCCACCGTACCAGCCAGGCAGGCAGACTTGGTTCAGCAAGGACGATAGCAGCAGCAGCAGCAGCAGCAGCAGCAGCAGCAGCAGACGAGAAGGCACCGACACCACCTGTTGGACCGTGGCAGGAAGCACTGGCCTCGCCTCGCCTCGCTTTGCCTTGCCGTGGACGTCTACAGAACCACAGAGACAGATTACCACCCGAAGCACGACTGGATTGCAGCAGGAGAAACCGACAAGGAAAAAAAAAAAAAAAAAGGCACTCGGGCACCAACTACACCGACTCGAACTCGAACCTGAAGAAGGTGCCCTGCGATTTTCCTGCAGCACCACGACCGCACTGCACCCGCACCCGCAACGCACCCGCACCTCTGCACCGCACCGCAGCAGCACCCACCGAAAAGCTCCCTCCCACTCACCACTCACCACTCACCACTCGCCCTCCGCTCCCATTCGCCCCCCTGTCCTTCCAAGTCCTGCCGTCACCGACGAACAACAACAATCACGGTCAGCCTTCTGCTAAATTTCTGCCACCTCCATCCACCTCCACCAAAGCTTCCCTCGACAACCCCTCCATCTTCAACCACCACCCGAAACAGCTTCTTCGAGTAGAGCTCTTCTTTTTTCAACATTGCTTTCGATTCGCGCATCCCCACTTCGATCGAATCATCGATTTTATTCGCTTTTGAAAACCCTGTCGAATCTTTTCGCGCATCACTCGCATCACTATAAACAATGGCTGGCGGCAAGGGAAAGTCTGGCGGAAAGACGTCTGGAGGCAAGGCCACCGCCGAGGCCCCCAAGAAGCAGCAGAGCCACTCTGCCCGCGCTGGGCTGCAGGTAAGTTTTGCGACTTGATGATGATGCGCCGCCTTTGCACGCCGATTCTGGGCCCCGATATCGATCATCGACCGACCACTCCTTTCCGACGCGTCCCAACCTCAATCCACGACAACCGCCTCTTTTATTCGTCGCTCTCGATCATACGGCGGCCTCTGCCATCAACTTCTACTGCGCGCCGCCGATTTTTCGTCGCCCACGCGGAGGCGGCATGATGAATACGGGAGCTGGTCGCGTGCACGATGCTTCGGGAGCTCAGACTTGACGGCGCAAACCCGGATGGCGCATCTGGCCATCGTTCTGGCTGCGCAGCCTGCTGATCAAATTTGAAAAATTGCAGTTTCCCTGCGGTCGTGTTAAGCGTTTCTTGAAGGCCAACACGCAAAACAAGATGCGCGTTGGTGCCAAGGCAGCGGTCTACGTTACGGCCGTCCTCGAGTATCTGACTGCTGAAGTTCTCGAGCTTGCGGGCGTAAGTGCATCCTTCCCGACGCCCCGCGTTGACTCATCGCGGCGTCTGCCTAACGTGCAAACTAACACCGTGACAGAACGCCGCCAAGGACCTGAAGGTCAAGCGTATTACGCCCCGCCACCTTCAGCTCGCCATCCGCGGAGACGAGGAGCTCGACACCCTGATCCGCGCCACCATCGCTTTCGGTGGTGTTCTGCCACACATCAACCGCGCGCTTTTGCTCAAGGTTGAGCAGAAGAAGAAGGCCAAGGCCCTCGAGGCTTAAGAGATGGGAGACGAAGCACCAAGGCAAAGAGTTGTCATGACTCCCACCCTGCTCACTCCAATGTCTCTTGCAAACTGTTGATATTCCCGGTTGTCTTATGTTTTTTCCTGGTAGTTTGGGGTGAGGTTGGTTTGAAGGGATGCTGTTTCTGGCTTTCCTTATCCCGGTCAGGGACGACACTGTTGGAGAAAAATGTGCTCTGAATAACGTCTCGCAAGACGAGGCACACGCGACACAGCGTCTCGTGCTGGTGTTTTTGCACTCGACGTATAATGGGCTACGATGCTTGACGGGGCCGTAGAGGAGCCGAGAGCGCCTCGTTCCCAAGGAATGAAGGGTACCTGCACACACACGCACACTCACCCGGGGCCCGCGCAGATGCGCCCCGAATCTGGCACTCACATGTACAACAATTCAAGGTTCCTGTTTCGGTTCCTCAGAAGGCACGCGGATATGGCACTGGCTGATGGGCTTAGGTAGACGAATAAAAATTGTAATGGGGTGCACACTCATGATTGCAAACTCGGTGTGACTGCTGCTTTTCCACTGCGTCTCTCCTGATGACTATCTGCGAATATCCTCATACACCATGTCAATGTCTTCGTCCTCGGAAGCCGCTCCGTACCCACTGTCGTCATCCCACCAGTCCTCCCACTCCTCTCTCTCAGGCGCGTCTACGTACACGTCAAACCCCAACCCTTGAGTTTTCGCCCCGACGAGTCCCAGAAAACCTGCTCCAGATAATCCGCTGCCGCGAAAACGCAATCCGCCTCCTCGACGCCCATTCTCAGGATCGACCTCGCGGCCTCCTCCATGGACGGTGAGTCCGGCGACAAAGCCAGCGGGCTAAGCGGCGAGACCTCACCACCGTCAACCACCGTGGATCGCTGCCGCATCTCCGACCTGAGGTGGTGGCATTCAGAGGGATAGTCGCAGTCGTCCCGACAGCTTCCCTCGCGGTTGTATAGCCGCCTCTTGCGCTGCGCTTCCCGCTCGCCCCAAGACGGTTTTGTCTCTTGCCGCAAGGTGTCCTCCTCTGCTGTGCGACGGAGTCGACGCCAGTCGCCCCACGCGGCCCAGCGCTCGTAGTCGAACTCCATGGCGCAGGGCCCGGCTCTGCTTCTGCGACGACTGCTGCTGCTGCTGCTGCTGCCACTGCTGGTCGGGGGTGGAGGCGGGATGGTGCACATTACGTGCCCGCAGTGGAGGCACTGGCGGGTGCAGGAGAGGCGGAAGGATGCGTTGCAGATGTGGCAGCGCCAGATCCAGGCCTGGGGTGTTGGTGGTGGTGATGGTGGCGGCGGCGGCGGCGATGATGAGGCAGAGCGAGCGGTGTCGATGCTGTCTTGGAGGCTCGTCGGTGAGATGGCCGTTGAGTTTCGTCGCTGCACGAGAGGCCCATCTAGAAGGGCTCTTCTTGTTGGTATACCGTTCCGCCCGACGGGACGATGCTGGAGAAGTGGCCGTATCATCATGAGAGCCGGGAGCGGGAGATCTGGATGTTGACAGAGCTTTGATCCAGCGGGGTGGTCGTTGGCAGTAGAATTTCGCTCAAGGACCTGGCGTAGAAGAACCAAGCATCAATTATCAAGAAGATGAAGATGTTATTCACCCCCCTCCCGAGCTTGACAGGTGAATGAGTCCTCCCAAGTGGGATGAGTGTCATACACATCCAGTGACTGTCGAACAAACCGAACGATCAAACCAAACCCGCTTGTCGTCGTCCAGAGTCCATGACAGGATGAGAAAAACCAAACTTCTATTTAACCCAACGAGTTCTCACATCTCATCCTCGCCCGATCAAGAACACAGCATGGATTTCTTCCGACCTAGGCTCCGACACGTCGGTTCATCAAAGACATCCCTCACCGCCGAGGTGGTGCGAAACGTGCCCGGTTCAAAGACAGAATCTTTGTCTGGTTGAACATTGATACGGTTGGGGGCCCAGAAGGTCCACGTCTAACAAAACGCCGTGAGGTCGAAGTACGGCGGCCGAGTCCATAGACCGACCGACCAGTGATGCAGATGTCATCAATGAGACTAATCGTTTCGAATTAAAAAAACATCATACACATTCATTCACACATGACTGGAACCTCAGACATGAAATCAAACGCAGTATATTTGACAACGCGCAAAACGGCACAGCGGCCCAGTGTGTGCGGCTCTCCATACAATCATCCTCTGTCATCGTATTATCTCTCTCGCTCTCTGTGCCAATGCACATTACAAAACAGGTCTGGCCGTCCTCGCATTTCTGCCATCTCTCATCTCATCTCTCCCATGTGTCTTCCAAAGACATCGACAAATGATCACCCGCTGATCTCGTCCTGTCATCCAACCTCGATGCTCGCAAATGCATATCAAAAAGATCCGACGGAAATAACAAAAAGCAGCAAACTCTAACAAGGTCCCTATAAAGACCCGAGTAAATAGAACACGACCAAGCAGCCCCAATGCAGCCTCAACGCCAATTTCCCAATCAAACTTTCTCTCAGAGTGCCATCCCATAAGAGCCAGGCTCAGGTTGGGAGGCTCAGTCAAGTCTGAAAGAAGATCGATGGGGAAAAAATGGGACCCGAAATTGAAAACAGTAAAATGCCAAATATGAGAAGAAACAACGCCCAGAATCAGATCAAACTTTTTTTCTTTTCTTCAATGACCCGCTCCTGGGTTTTTGGTACTTTGGGTAGAGGCTCAATCGAAAAACTTGGCCGTGAGATGAGCCCATGAGAGGCTTGAAACATCCATCCTCAGTCGTCAATGGTGTGTGTGAAAATGATGCCGGACCGCGATATTAGGTGGGTATAGTCATGGTCGCCGAAGCATGGTCTCGTCATCCAAAAAACGGTTTTTGTCGAGCATGCTGGTACAGCTATCTAGACATAAAAAGGTCGTAACAGCGTATTCATCGTCAAAGGTGGTTCATATGCTTCCGCGCGCCATGAAAGGAGGTATGGCGGGGAAACAGGGAGAGAGGGGTATAGGGGACCGCCATGGGCGCCGTGCCATGTCGAAATGGTTGCCCATATCAAGTGTTTTTTTTCTTGTATCCAGGTTTCTTTTCCGTTCATCCTTCTCTGGTCGTGAAAACAGCGATGAGCCGAGGTTTCCGTTGCCAGGCGGGTGACGTGAATCCAACGAAGGATGCCGCCGCGACGTAGGAATCTTCTATCCACCAAATCCGAGACGGCCGAGCGAAACATCATGACGCTGCCAAAGGCTCGTGTCCAACAAATCATCATTATAAGCAGTATGGGTGGGAGAGTGTCCATAATGAAAGACAAATGGCATGAATAACACAGGGTTGCCGATAACCGAGCTGTGGGGGGGGCTGGGTGAACTCGTCGAATGTCGTTTGTAGTGGTCTATACGTCGCGAGTCATGAATCGTGTCCTCATTGTAGTGGTTGTCGTGGCAGTCTCGGCGAGGAAATTAGGGTTCTTGTCTAGTGGAATCGAGACGCGCTGCCAGCACGGGGAGCGTTGTCGGAGGAGTCTGTTGCTGTTTAGCCTCGAGCTCGTGTCAAGCATCACGGGCAGAAAAACTCACCGCTACCACGCTGCATGTGGCCGTTGGAGCGGTTGCGTCCGTTGAACCCGGCGGAGGGCTCCCACTCGGGGCCTCGGGGCTGTCTGTCGGGAGCGTTGCGGCTCGAGCCGTTGGCGCCAGGACGCTGGCTGCCGATAGCACCGGGCGTGCTGCGAGCCTGCGTGTGAGCTGAGGCGTCATAGGATCCCAGGTTCAAGCCACCGAGGGAGCTGAGCAGGCTGCTGTCGGTTCCAGGGGTGCCGACTGTGCCGGAAGTAGGGGTGAGGTTGGGGGTCGCGAGAGCGCCGGTCTGGTTGACACCGCCGTTGTAGTCGCCGAAGCGAGCACCTGGGTTGCCAGACTGGGGGATGTTGCCGATGCCGTTCATGGCCGTCAGGTAGCTCGAAGAAGACGCAGACGGGCTAGGGCTGAATGACCGCAGGTCGGCGAAGCTCTTGGCGGCGCGCAGGTTGGCCAGGCCGCTGCCATCGGGGCTGCCGGGAAGCTCAAGGGTGGGGCCCTGACGGCCGATGGCATGGGAGTAGTTGGTGCTTGCGCTGCGAGCCTCCCGATCAGCGGCGAAATCAAACGTGGCCGCTCTGCTCAGGCCCTTCTTGTGGTAATCCAATCCAACGGCAGGCAGGTGGTTCTGGGTTGTGGGTGACGGCTGAGGACGCTTGAGAATGTGGATCTGTCGCGAATCGGCCTCTCCGATGGAGTTGTGCTCGAGTCCCATGTTGTGAGCCAAGATGTGAATCTGGCGACGCTGCTCAGGGGAGACGGAAGCAGGGAAGATGAGGATCTCCCGGCTGCTGTCACGCTTGAACAGAGTGAGCTCGGTGTAGAACTCGAGCGTCTCAGGGTCGTTCAGGTTCACGTCTCCTGTCGCGACATTAGCGTGCGACACCGTATGGCTCGTGAGAGGCGACGTACCGAGCGCACTGCGGTTGCTGTTGCTGGACATGCTGTTCAACGTCTGGAGAGAAGGCTGCTGGTGCAGCATGGGGGCGCGGTGCTGCTCCTCGAGCTGGCCGCGTCGCTCCCTCTTTTCACGCTCGATGCGCTCGCGCTCGGCCTCGGGCAGCATCTTCTTGTACTCGACCCTGAGCTTCCGGCCGTGCACCTCCATGCCGTTCATGGCCTCAATGACAATCTTGGTATCCTCGGGCGACTGGAAGTTGGCAAAGGCCAAGCCACGGAAGACGCCATTGTCGAAGTGGTAGTTGAAGGCATAGGGTTGAGGAAGATGCATGTCCATCATGACGGCAGCGAGAGTCTCCTTGCGAACGGCGAAGGGAATGTTCTTGATTACAATCGCGGTGGGAATGAGCTGCTCCTCGGTCTGCGAGCTGGGTCGCATATCGGCGTGGCCGTCGTAACGCAGGCCGTTGGACATACCGCCGTTGAGGCTGGAGCCGTAAGAGTTCTGCATACCAAGGCCCTGATCGGTCCAATTCTACGAAATGTCAGATTACGTCGGGACAGATAGAGCGGCCGTGGTTGATGAAACTTACCGTAGGGAGAGCGGCACGGCGATTTACGCTCCTCTGCCTGTTGGCACCGTTGATGGCACCGTTGACAGTCGCGACACCGCCGGCGTTGTAACTCCAGGCCGCCTGGTTGTTGTCCAGCATGTATCCTCCCGGCATTCCGTTGGCAGACATCTGATCCATCGCTCTGGGATTGTAACCGAGACGGTCGGAGGGGAAGAGGGCGGAAGAGCCCAGGCCGTTGTCGAAGGGGCGCTGTGCCTGGCGGGGCAGGGACAAGCCGGACTGGAAGCTGCCGCCGTAGCCCCTCGATGAGCTCGGGGAGCGATTGGCGGGGGTTGAGTAGTCGAGATACATGTCGTGTTGCTGGCTCATTGTTGTCGTGATGGAGCTCTAGTCCCCGTGGTTGGCAGTTACTGGGGTGAGATCCAGCAACCGGCTCGTACCGTTGGGAGCGGAAAGGGAGAAAATTGCGGAAGTGGAGGGAGGGCGCAGGAGGGCTAGGGGCGGCAGCAGATGCAGAGCCCGCAAGCGAGAAAAGTGACGTGGAGGGGACGAGGTATGGTGGTGGTCGTCCTCTTGGTCTCCTTTTTCTTTCCCTTTCCTTGGTTCGTCTGGTGATGCAGCAGGTTGGGGATCACCGGATAGACGCCGTTTGATGCAACAAGAGTGAGAGAGGGAAAAAATGGCCTCCAAGTCGCAACAAGGTTGTTCAGGGCGGCGGCGGCGGCCGTTCGTTTTCGATCCGTTCGGGTCGCTCTTGTTCGTGGGTAAAAAAAGGGCCCCCCAAGAGTTGGGTCTCAAAAAATGGGAAGATGCAAGTAGCCGACAGTCGCACGCTGTGACGGGACAGAACTGGACCAGAACAAAATGCCGTGGCGGATGTTATGTAGGGGCGTGGGCGACGGAAGTAAAGGCACACACACAGGAGGGCGTGGGAGGGATTTGGAAGTGTGGTATGTGGCGGGCTGGGCTGCTACTGCTGCGGGACGGGCGCAGTCGGGCTGGTGCTTTTTTTTTTCTTGGTCCCTCTTCTCGCTCGCTCGTTTCTCCGCCGAAGACGCAGCGCAGGTTTTTTGTGTTTGGCAGTCAGTGCCGGTTGCCAGTGCCAGCAGGTGAGAGACTAGTCGCAATAGCAAAGTCGCAGTCGCAGACACGCGATCCAAGGGTGGTGCACCTTTTCGGATTGGGGGGGAAGGGGGAGAGAGGGGGGGGGGAAGAGGATGTTGTAGGCGTGATGATTAGGACAGGCAGTGATGACGCCCGTTGTTGAGGCTGAAAATGCTCAATAAGATGTCGAGGATGAGAGGAGGGAGGGGAGGGAGGTTAATGAGGGAAAGGGAAAGGGCAGCAGGAGAGGGAAAAATTGTTGCAGCAAAAAAAAGAAGCTGGAGTGAGGAGGCTAAAAAGGGGAGCTTTTTTTTTTTTTTTTTATTTTTTTAAACGGCAGTACTATGGTTCCCTCACCCACGACGATGGAACAAGAGTGGACAGCGGACGCAGCTGATGACTGGGGGCCCACCTTGGACGGGCCAGCCAACGGGGGTCCAGGAGAAGGGGTGTGGCAACGGCAGAAGGCGACGAGAAGACGAAGAGGGCACTGGGAGACAGGCAGGACAGGCCCCAAATCCAATCCCCCATGGAAGGTCAGCCAGGGGAGGGGGAGGGAGGGATCATTTGGGATGCGGACGGGTAAGACAGGGTATGGCGAGAAAGACGGTGGGCTTTTGGCAGACAGAAGGACGGGGCGGGGGGCTACGGAAGGGAAATGGAAGGAAAGAAAGGACACTTTCGCTGAGAATGACAAGGGCTTCTTCTTCTTCATCTTCATCAGAGCAATGGAACCTCCACTAAGGTAGAGGGGAGGGGAGGGGGCCTAGGGAGCCCGGGGACCAGGGCCGGAACTGCCTGGCCTGGATGACTGACTGCCCAGCACAGCAGAAATACATACAGCGGTAAGAGAGGTGCTGGGCCCTGCGAATGCGGGCCGTCCATGTCCAGCATCAATCACCTCACCTCAGCCATGTCCTGTCACGGAATTAACAGAATGTCACCTTTTAGGAGACATAGGTAGGTAAGGTACCTTACACAAGTATGTCAACGGCGCAGGACAGCGCAGCTAGATGGATAGTAGGCCTGGAGCATCCATCTCTTACAGTGTGCATGGACAGGAACGACAACCCGTGGCAGCACTGGCAGCGGGACCTACCAAGGTATCCTCCATCTACTAGTCGATAGCACGGTATCTATGCTTGTGCGAAAGGCGATCTGAGGCGTGTGCGTGTGCGTGTGCGTGTCACTCCCGCCGACAGCTATCCAGAGGAACTGACTCCCGTCCAGTCTGTGCAGACCAAGGTACCTTTACTCCGTAGCCACTTCTGGTACCCTTGATGAGGTATCAGAAGCACGGATGCTGTAGCAGTTGTATGATTTAATTCGTCTGGGCGCAGATGGCCTGCAGCAACTGCAGCAACAAGAACAACAAACCAAGCACCATCTTGCACCCGTCCTCAGTTGGTCAGAGTATTGAAAATATTAGGAATTGGGGGTCCCGGAAGACCAGGACTTGCAACCAGTCGGATTGCACAGGCTCCAGTTCCCTCTTTCTTAGCTCAGTCCAGTGCGGTCAGTCATTGTCAGGGTTTGTTATTCGTGTGGACTGTGGACTCTGATGAACCTGTCGACGGGGGTTGGCTTTGGCTTTGGTCTGGCTCCGGCGCCGGTGCGGGTGCGGGTGCGACACCGCGCAAGGTACTCTGTGTCTGTCTACTGTCTCTCTTTTTGCCTCTGCTTCTGCCCTAGGACCGTTGACCCGATGCGTGGATGAAAATCATGGGACGGAGAATCAGGTGGCCACTCTCTCGAGACTCTCAAGAGTACCTAGGAAACGCGCATGCGGCTCACGCTGCTTGGGAGAAGAACGGCGATCAGCAGTCGGCTCCGCGATGAATGGATGCACCATGCAGATGCAGATACAGAAACGACTTCTTCCAGACTGGGATGGCAGCTCGCCAGCCGGCTGCATCGAACGGCGGGAAAGCAAGGTTTTGCGGTCGCCAGTACGTCGTATCTGCGCGTCCAGACTCTCTTACTCTGTGTCTGTCGGCCCTGTGTCGAGAAAAGAGAGTTGGGCTGTTGATGCGAGAAGGAGCCGCGAGTTGACGCTGGCACTGACTCTGTTGTCGCTAGCTTGGACGCCAACTGACTCTTTGATTTCTGCTGTTGTCGTTGTTTCTGTTGTTGGCTCGTTGTGGTTGCGTTGCCCTGTACAAGCCAAGTGCCTCGGCCAGGGTGCAAAGTAGCAGTGGCAGGTATGCACCTTGCGAATAGTAGGAAAGGTACTTTTACCGTGTTACCCAAGTACCTTACCCAGGGCAGGCAGGCCTCGTCAGGGAACACCCGTGTGCGGTGAGATAAGGCCGACTATCGAAACTGTTGTTGCCGGGTGGGCGGTGGGCGGCGGGAATAGGGAAGGGAAGGGCCGTCTCGTCTCGTGTCATCTCGTGTCGTCTTGCCGCGTGCGAGCCTGCGAGGACTGTTTTGCCATGTGCCCGTAAATCTGTATGGAGGAGGGAGTATCCGTACCTTTCGGAGTAAGGTACTGAGGGTCTGAATACTCACTGAGATGAGGAGCGAGGCAAAAGAACGGTCAGCATTCTGCACCACCCATGGCCGTGGATGGACATGGCCGTGACCACCGCTCTTTGCTCTGCTTGCTGGGTGTCGCGTCTCCAGTAGTCTTCAAGGGTTTTCCAAATGCGCCCCATCGTCCATCGTCTCCGAGGAGGGCAAAGTAATAACCCGCAGGCAAGACCCGTAGGTGTTGGACCATACCGTAGGCAAAATGCCATGTCCATGCCATGCCGGTCCCTTGTCGACGCCCATGCCAAAAGGCCCAGGCCAGAGCAGGGTACGACTCCAGAACCGTACCCGTAAAGTAGGTAATCCCTATATATAAAATTGGGTCCGTCTCTCCAGACTTTTTTTCCTTCGTTTTTTTTTCACATTCCTCTTTCCGTCCTCGCGACCATCCGCGGCCGGGTCACGAAATAATGTGGTCGGCTACGACGATGGTCCTGGACACCGCCGCTGGAGAAAGTCCACAGCCCACAGCGGGACGGGGATCCTCGACGGATATTTGAGCAGGAGCAGCAGGAGCTTTGGCTCTACAAACTGGAGACTGGAGTCTCTAGCAGCGTCTTTTACGGACACAGCAGGGGGGCAACGCATGTGCGACAGGCGACGGGCCTCGGGGCCGAGGGGAGAGGAGGCAAGACGTGGAGGTGATGAGAAAAGGGGCAAGTTGACTTGAGCAATGGAACGGAAGGAAAGTGGTGGCATGGTGCTCCATTTCCGTACCTTACTTACGAAGAAGTCAACCGTGGGTGGTCGTACGCCAGAACCAGAACCACGTAGGTATTTCGGGTATCGTCTTTTCTGACGGCAAACTTATTAAAAGTGGATGGCTTTGAGTGACTTGCGCCAGATACTGTAATAAACGGCTGGAGTTGGAATCGGAGAGGTGCGAATATGAGGAAATTACCAGGAAGCAGCGGATGCAGATGGAGATGGGCCTCGTTCAAACTTTGCTTTCCCACTTGCTGCAGCTTGATATTGTTTTGCGTCGCCCTACGTCCACTGCTGAGGCAACCTCGGTCGGTCACGGCAGGCATATCCTTCCACACTTTCTGCAAGATCTATTTGAAAGTCGGGAAACAGGCAGTCGCAACTCGCATCGACAATTCCTACCTTGTATGAAGCAAGGCACTTGCCCAGATAAGATAGGTAGTGTGGTCATGGCGAAGCGGAAGGAGGGACGGGAAGGTGGCACGGGGAAAGAAACAGACATGGCGCTAGCACAGTGTCAGCTGGACGGCGCCGGTTGTCACTGGCTGCTCCTGCGCACTGGCGCAGGGCTAACGACGCCAGGCGAATAAGAAAGAGCGTTGGCCCCAGTCTGTTCCTGCCCGTCACCAACAGAAAACCTCACCGATCACTCGCGCTCCTTGCTGCTTGCCTCCTCCCACCTCCAAACACTGAAGTAAGGTAGTGGCAGTAGTCCGTCACCGTCCCGTGCGTTGCTGGGAAACAAGCACAAAATAATCCACCGCGCTTGCCGGATATGCTGGGCTGCATTACCTTAGACATGGCAATCGCTGCTGGGAAGGCGCCATGACTAGCCTAGCACTGGGCCACCAGACAGCCCTGGACAGTGCGGTCGCGGTTGCAACTGCCACGAACTGACTGTGCCTTTCTTCCAGAATGCGAAGTTGCCGTCCGTGACTCTTGAGTTGACTGTTGACACCGCTAGCGTCCTCAAGGCTTGCCATCAGACGAACACATAATGACGGCCATGACTGCCCACCTGTTGACAGCAGCAGTACTAATGCATCGAACCCCGTTGAACCAGCTAGGTTTGCGCAAGATGGCGATCTGCTAGAACACCGTATCAACTCATTTCGCCGACAACATGCACCCCGTTCCGAATAGGGTTCCCGTGTTTCCAGTCGGCGTCAGGCCAAACAAATTGGCACTGCGGTTTGACGGCAACGAAACTGACTTTGATCGCATCCCATGTCTCTAACACAGTTACCAAAGCACTGTATAGCCAGCCAGCAGCCAATCACGACGGCCATGCTTGTGCCTGCATGAGGTGTATCCTGCGGTGAGCGGTGTTGTGCAGAAATGGAGGGAACCATGGCCGCGACCCCCAGACACATGATCGCCAGCCAATCGCAGCCGGGGAAATGCCGAGCCTCCCCACGTCGAAGCCGGTACTCACTCACGACTCCAACAGGGGCAGCCACCACCAGCGACCACCAACCACCAGTAAAGTGAATGCACCAATCCGAATCCATCTGGGGCAGCAGCGATGAGCGGCAGGTGCGAGACATTGCCATGTCGCCTGCCTTCACGCTTCCGACCTTTCGACTACCTACGAATAGGTCGCTTAGGTAAGGCAGGTAAGTCAGGTTCTGTTCTGGACTTCCTCCTTGCCCGGGCTCGACACTTGCACCGCACTTTCGGGCAGGTTCCAGTTGGCTTCTATTCACCTCCGCGTGTTGTTCGTTCCTGGTGCAAACAAATACCCGGGCCTCGTGTATTCGTACTGGACGTGGACGCACCTTAGCTGCCTCAATTTATGCTGCGGCACGCCAATCTCTTGGGTTGGTTCCATCTCTCCTGCACGCCCACGCAATCTCAATAAACACATCAAACATGCATGCGCATCCATTCCTCCACGATACGAAGACACTGCATCCACGTCTGAAGCTGTCACTGAGACATTGCCCCAAGAAGAACCCAGGGTACATCATCTACGGCTGCATGGACAGGCCCTTCGCGAGAAGCAACTTCAATGTCACCTTCTCACGGGCTGAAGCGCGCCGTCCTCTTCCCCCCAACTCACCGTGGCCGCTGTGGTCCATCGCCCACCTCATGGGCCATCCGTCCGCCCTCCGCCATTTCCACCTGCCTTGTTCCCTGTCCGGTCCTGGACGCGGTTTCCTATTCGTACCAGACCCCTTTTCGGCACAGGCTCGCTTCCACCCTCGACTTCTTTTTCTCAACACAAACGTGCAAGCTGCAAAATATCAGGACATTGGCAGCACAAAGACTCCGCATCCCTCGCCCCCTTCCGTTTCACTAAAAGTGAGGAGCATACGGCTTGTCCGTCATGACGGGTCGATGAGATTGAGATTCGGATGCCTTGCGTTACCTACCTCCATGTCTACCACCTACTATGTACATACCACCACACGTACCCGGCCTAGGTACCACCCCGTCGCCGCCGCCCACCGATACCGATACCGCACCACATCGTTCGCAAGCCCATTGGCGATCCAGCACCTTGGTCGCGGAGTCGAATACGCGTGGCACGCTGGTCAAGGTTCTTGGACCCCGATTCCTGTTTCTTTTCTGTCTTGGGCTTCCACGGATAAGTCCTCGCACGCGCCGCACCGCCGAACCCACCGAAGATGGACATCCATGGATCTCATCTGTCACTTGCCATCGCCATCCAACTCTGCTGATATTGCCTATCGAAAATCGACAAGGCAGATCTGTGGTCACGCAGCACTTCCGTGTGTCTGATACGGATCGTCGGGACCTTTTTTTTTTTTTTTTTTTTTTTTTTTTTTTTTTGTATCTCGTCGCCTCACTCTACGCTGGTGTGACGACCCAACCCAAGCGCTGGGAAACTAGCCGCTGTCACCTTCAAAAGCAACCATGAACAAGCAAAGAAGGCGACGATACGAATGGTTGAGTCGGTACCACCGCCACCTGGTAACTCACATTCTAGGTTGTCCTCGCACCAGAACCTGGCACTCCGGCCCTGACGTCTTCGGGCCGTCACGCTGGACCCAGATCTACACGCCTAGCATTCGCCGTCCCCTAAGCTGCCCCTAGCGGCCGTCGATTTCAAGGCAGGAGAAAACGTCTGACGGAGCGAGATCGACAAACGGATACAAACCCGGAGACGCTGGCTCTGCTCCACTGCTTCCAAAGTTCCATGCTACCGCCGTTGATTCCTTCGTAATCTTCTAGGGTTCAGGAACCCCTATTCTGGCCCCTGGAAGTCGCCGCGATAACTAGACAGGCTTGTTGAGGAGCCCCCTGTCCGCTGGATTAACGACTGGGTCTGCGAGGCTAGCAGCGCAATTTCCAACGCTTCGCTTGCTTTCAACGGCGGCAGGCCTTGCCTCCCTCAACCCTCCGACTGATCCAGAGATGCCGTCCTGTATAATCAATCGCATCCCAGCTAACCACGATCAGTACGCGATTAAGTCTGGCCTGAGCTTCCCGCGGCTTGAACTGTGCGTTGGGTGGTGGGATGGAACACTGGGATGCACCGTCGCACAAATCGCCCACGCGCCATCGCGCGGCACTCACCTTTCATAAATGTGCCGGACCCTTGCGTCCCATGCTCCGCATCCCCGTCAAATATCCCTGCTCTTCACGAGATGCGAGATGGAGATGGAGCTTAATCTTACCCACCGACCGGTGCGCCGCCGCAGCAATGTCTCCGGAGCCACCCCGACTCGCTGGCTGATTGACCACTCTTATCATTGCCTTGCCTTCATCGACATTTGCGACCACTAACTCGAATCCGACAGGATCGTAGTATGGATTTCCGATTGGTTGTTCCTGTTGGCCACGAGATCCTGCGAAGAAATGTTGCGTCCTGTTCACAGTTGAGCTCGACGAATACGCAGTACGCTTCAGCAAGGGTGTCATGGGTCACCAGTTCGCCCCAAAACAGTCAGCTATGGCTGGGTCGCGCCCTCGATTGGGTAGTCCGGCAGCTAATGGCACAAGATGGCAAGTTGGCCCTGTCCAATGAGTTGCGCCGGCCGAGACGCGGCGGCTTCGCCAGGAGCCGGATTGCTTACAACCGTTCCTAGATGGGTGTTGAAATCAAGCCCAATGGGCGTGTTTGCTTGCCTAGATGCGGCTATCTGCAAGCAAGAAAATATGCAGCAACATCACCAATAATCAGAAATGCGACGACACTCTCGGGGAGCGGCATGCCTCTTCGCTTCTTCGGACATCTTGCCAACAACAATTATTGCATCAAACGGCGCTTGCAAGCATTCATCCCGTTTTCACTCAACTCAGACATGCAGAACGCGTCTTTGTGTAAATGAACCTCCCTCTCAAGTTCCTCCACCCAAAGAGACTCTCATTCGTTCGATATTTTGTACCCAGGTTTCGAGACTTGGCTTGTCCAACATTCCACTCCAGCAATATTGCGCGCCGCTGACAATCACTGTCGTTTCTAAGCAGCTTGCCGTTTGATAGTCTCAAAATGGTTCCTCGAGCGAAGCGACCCATTTAGGCTGGTTCTCTGGACAAGCGCCTGATCATTGTCTCGGTCAAGGTCCTCCGTCACCGCTACCCAACCCCTACACTCACTGTCGTGAAGACCTGGCTTTTCTTTTATTGGGTCTTTAATAAGCTAGCCGCCCAGCGCTGGTCCTGGTCGAACATTTTCTGCAATGTTCCAGATCACTTCCTTGAGCGGAGCTCAAAAGGACATGATCACTTCCGAACTACGTACCTCCTCCCCAAGATCGGTCGTAGCTACACCAGAGTCATTGTATTAATTTCCTGCCTTTGCGATCCTCTTTCGCCGATGCGAGTTGCAGAAGACATGGTCCGCTAGGATCGTAAGGCAACACAACGATGCAATGCCCCAGAACACAGGCATCCGGCGGGGCGGCACCGCTCTTTCTGTCAGGTCCGACGGAACTGGCACGAGGCGGTTCTCGAAGTCTCTGGAGTCGCCAGACGATCACTCTGCATTGGATAGCCCACGAAGAACAGGTGACCTCTTCATAGCATTTGCAGATCTGCGACGAGGTCCAGCGGCCTCTGGCGAAGTTGCGAGCTTCCCTCGCCACGTGACCGATGTGACACGCGGAAGCGACCTACATATTCCGGTTATGCATGGCGGGAAGCAAACATCACATATGGGGCCGGCCTAGGGCCCATAACCACGGTTCGCTCGAAGCCTGGTGATCGATCCGGTATCACCTCCGGCGTGCGACGGACAGAAAGCTACCTCAGACGTCTTGAAGCAAAATCCGGTCCGAAATTCCCAATACTCGCCTTCTCCGGAATCATGTTGCAGACGACAGGCCGTCGAGGCACTTCTCCAGCGGCGCAGAGCATGCCCCCCAGTGGTGGTCAAAATATCGTTCCGTTCAGGGATTGCAGATCGGTCATTCGGTAATTTGTGGCCGAGGCAACGTCAGCCCCGAGATCATCCTTCTTATTTAGGGAGATGATGGCAGTTGGCTGCAGATTCCGAGTAAGCAGTGTAATTGAGTATGTTCCAACGGCCTGGTGCCGGGGAGCCGGAATGCCCTCCACCTCCACCCCCTTGCGGGCCTTGGGTCTGAATCGCACGCTAGTGCCCAATACCTGTCGTTTCATGCACAATACTGGACGCTCCTTTGGGAATCACTTATGCTCAGTGGGATAAACGAAGCTTTATGGACATGAGTCCTTGGAAAACCGACGCCTGGTGATACGGCTCAGTGTTTGGGATAGCCTTCAACCGACGATGGGTGAGATGCGTTGCGTCACCTCAGAATCTTCAGAGACAAACCTTTCCACATACACAATGGTCTGAGGCTAAAAATGGCAAAGCAGTTTCGTGGTAGCGAGTCTCGAGTATCTCGGCGAGCGCGCCGTCCTCTGCCGTCGTCGGATGACGATCGACCCCGAACCACGCCGTAAACTACGAGACTGCAAGCCTTTTGTTTTTTACCAGCACAGCGGCGCGCGAGAGTTCATTTCACGAGCCCCTCCCTTTTAAGGGTGACTCGCTTGTGCAGGGCACACATCTCCACTCCCACGCCCTCTTTCTTTGCGGTCTGCCTCGCCATCCGTTTTCCCGCGAAATGAGGTTTCTGCGGCGCAGCGATGTCGCGAGGCTGGGCGACGCGGTGGCGATTATTGTTCTTGCAGAACGACCGTGAGGGATCGGAGGGGGCTCCGATGAGGTGCGGTGTATACCGTAAGGGTGGGAAAGTGGTTGGTTCGAGGTTGGGAGCGGTGAAGAAACGCTTTTGCAAATCACCTCTGGTCGGCCCTTTTGGGACATTCGGCTGGGGGAATCCCTTGATGAAGTGATTTGTGAGTGATGAGAAATGTTTCGACGCTAGACGTAACTTTTGGACAACCAACATCTGTCCGGTAGACTAACTAGGCCGGTCCCTTCCCCCTTTCCAGGGCGGCAGGTGACGATGTGACTGCGCATTTTCCCAAAGACCGAAAGTTCTGAGCCGACGGGGTTCGTCATTAGTCGGTTCCTCCGGTACCCATGTGACGACTGCTCGTTTCCCTCTGAAGTATCTGCGATGCAAACCATAGTCCAAAAGGTGCCAGAGCTGAGAAATACGAGGTAGTCCGAGATACTCCCCGAGAATCGCGTTGGTTGTCAGGAGGGAGAGCGCGGCAGTTGCACTTTCTCCTGACAGTAGCTGTCACACGAAGTGGCCATGAATGCGCCCCTGGATTTCTTGTCAGCATTCGGACGGCCAAATGATAGGCGCCGCAGAGAGCTTTTGGGTTATCTAGCTTAGATCAATATAATGTGGTGTCATTATGACTCTCTTTCTGTGAGGCAGACGGTTCGTATGTTCGACTCTGACATCACATTTTGATGGTATATCAAGCAACGGTGATGAAGATTAAGTTTGCAACGTTGCTTCCTCATTTTAGGTCGCGACATGTCATATCACAGCCTTTTCAAAACCCATGTCTTACATGAGAGACATAGAGCTTTAAGGCCGATGACTGCCTTTTTCCTCCCTAAGCAAGCCTTTTGTCATTCATCCATGAATCCCTCATCGCCGGTTCTTGTTGTAGCCGCGTGTGTGATATGACGTAGTTTTTGTTCAGCAGCCGATGTTTAGGTTTGTCCTGCGAGGACTTGATGGTCAGCGATAACGTCTTGAGAGCTCATAAAGTGTAAAAAGGGAGGCTCTGGGAAGGGAAATGGCGGCCTTTGCGCAGTGTTTGACGACTTGTTGTAAGATTCAATTGTAACTTTGGCCCAATGTTGTCTCCGGATGCCTGGAATGACCACGTCCGCGACGAAGCGGTTTCTGTTCAAGAGCCATCGTTTACCCAACGTTATGACTTTCGTCTACTTGAGTTCAAGGGTATCAAATCATCAACTTGTCGTCGTCGTCGTTGGAACATCGGAAAAGCCAGTTGTGTCAATTACGGAAGTCTTCTTTTGTGCGACGCTCGTCTCAAGGACCTGCTATTTTTCTGAAGTCGGTGGAGAAATTTCTCACCTTCAATCTTTCTGCTACTCCGAAACAGTTTTTGTCCTCTGAGCTTGGAGAGGGCAGGTCGCCGATAGCGAGTTCACGGAAGCTCGGGCATTACCCCTGAAATTGGGCAAGTCCGTTGGTACTGTCTTGACCAGACACAGTGTAGAATGACACAGATTCTTCCAGCTTCAGATGCCTGTTGATGTTTCTGTCGTCATTGTTTTCAAGCTCGATGCTACATATTTCTTAGTATTAAGAAGCCATTCGCGACCCAATGTCATTGCTGCAGACAGGGAGCGCTCAAAGCCTTAACACTTCCCTCGCAAGACGGACCCTACTCTCAAATACTTTGATAGGACCATCGAAATAACAGCCGCTAACATGAACCCACCAGCAAAGATCCAGGTCCCTTGAAACTCCCTTTGAACATCCGTAATCGAATCTCCTCGACGCCGTTGCGCAGCACCTCCGATGGGGTTACCGATCAGCGCTCCGATACTCGCAATCGTGTACCCCATGCCCATCCTCGTCCCGTAGTCGGCCATGTCGTCCGTCAGGTTGGCAATCGTGGCCGGCGGCAACGAGACCATGCCCCCGGACACGAACCCGTAGACGACGGACGCCGCGATCAGACCAGGCATGTCATGCGCGAAGCGCAGGAGAAATAAGACGACGGCAGATCCAAGGCAGCAGGGCATCATGATGCTGATACCGCCGTATTTGTCGGCAAGCCAGTTGGGCGCGAGACGCCCAAAGAGGCTGGCTGCGTTCATCGCGCTGAGGATGTAGAAGGACGTGGACTCGTCGACGCCCAGGCGGATGGCATATGCATCC
This sequence comes from Colletotrichum tropicale, assembly GCA_027406125.1. Taxonomy (NCBI): domain Eukaryota; kingdom Fungi; phylum Ascomycota; class Sordariomycetes; order Glomerellales; family Glomerellaceae; genus Colletotrichum; species Colletotrichum tropicale. The sequence goes on from JANVYH010000002.1 coordinate 335,588, forward strand.
ACGTAGAAGAAGGGGATGTACACGGAGCCGATCATTAGGGCGAAGGCTGGCATGTGTTAGAGATGGTGTTGAGGTGGGATCCTGTGAGAGAGACCTACCGATGCAAAAGGTTACATAGGGGATGTCATGGAAATGCTTCAGTCGGAAGAGAGCACCGCGGCGCTTGCGGTTTGGCCGAAGACGCATTACGGCGATGCATACCAGGAGACTTGCCGTGACGATGAAGGCAAACACTCGGACGGCCCAAGGAAAGCCGATAGAGGCGATGAGACGTCTTTCCATAATGGGATACACGATGCCAGCTAAATCAAAGTAAGACGACGAGTATCGCTAACGCCATGAGTGCACCTACCCAAACTGCTTCCTGTAGCCGCGATCCCCGTCGCGATCATCCTTCGCTTCTGGAAGTACAGCGGGATCACGGCAACGCAGGTCAATCCCAACAGCCCACTCCCGATTCCCACGCAGAAGGCCTGCGCCAGCAGAATCTGCCAGTACTTCGTACACAGGCTGAGCATGAATAGACCTAGGGACGTCATGGCGGTGCCGCAGACGAGGATGAAGCGGAGATATCCTGCGTCAAGCAGCCAGCCTGCGCACACCCCGATCAGCATCATGAGGAAGATTTGGATAGATCCGATCCATGCAATCGTCGAAGGGTTGGTGTCGGGCAGGAGGTTCGTGGAGTAGTATGCCTGGAAGACGCCAAAAGAGTTGGAGAGACCCCTGGTGTTGTCAGCGTACTTGAAAGGTGGTGTTGAAGCCGAATATGTATAGAGGGTTTGTTGTCTTACCATGTGTTGGCAAAAAGAATCCAACTTCCCAAGACTTGGAGCCAGGCGACGACACCGTGATCCATCTGAAGTTCCCCCGGATCATTCTTATCTGAGTTGTGACTGGTAGTGTCAGATACTTTCTGTGCTTTCTCGCCGTCCATCATGACCGTGACGGTATCTATGTCTTCTTGATTTCTTAACACTGACATCTTGAGCCGGCTGATTTCGATGTTCCAGCAGGACAGAAGAACAAGAAGGTCTCAGACGAGTGTGGATGACGATCTCGTTTTATATTGTGTGATGATACAATAGCTATTTTCCGCCCAATCCCTCGCATGGGATTTTGAGCCGAGCATGGCATTTTTGAACCGAGAAGTCACAGTAGTCCGATGTGTCTCCACAACCAAAGTCCCCCGACAGTGGGCCAAGAATACAATGACAACATCACGATGACCATCGACTAATCAACGAGATACTGCATTGTCATGTTGTTCGCAGCTTATTAAATGGGGTCTGCTGCTTCCGCCGGCTGACTGTGGGGGCATGGAGGCGTGCTGTTCTGCACGATCTCCCTGATACAGGCGAATAAAACTTCTTCTCTTTCAAACATTTAATCTCCTGCCGCCTGGTGGACTACCTAGAGCGATATATACGACAACGTACGGTCTTGTTCTGTTTAGCTGTTTTGTTTTCTGAGTGTAGAGCTTCTGAGAACCGTTAAGAAAGCCCAAAGACTTCCAGGGTCCTGTATGTTTCGGCGGGGGTGGAACCGCAGACCCCTGTACAGCCCGAAGGTTAGGGACTGAGGCAGGGGTTCGAATCCTACGAAGCCGTGAACTTTGAGACCCGATGCCGAATCGCTGGAATGCGATGCGCTTGTTCGATACGGTTGAGGGGATGAATTTCTCAAAACGATGATTTTAAATATAAACCAGTAGTAAGTCTAATTCATGTGATCAGATGAGTAAGGAAAATTCGAGAGGGGAAAAAGGTTGAGATTTTAATAGATCAATCTGTCGGGAGGGATTGGAGTTTAGGAATGTCGGCTTCGGCTCCGGCTCGACGAATTGGGTCAATTTTCGGGAATGAGCAAAGCAAGACAAACAAACCTAACTGGAATGCAACAAAACCTTCTCGAAACCAAAAAAAGGATTGCACAAATTCTGACTCACTCTGGACATCGCGCACTCGACATGCGGCATCAGAACTTCGAACCTCGTTCGGGCAGACGTGGCGCGATGGCTCCCAAGCTATGCATCATAGGCTGTCAAACGGCCTGCCAGTCCAACAAACAAGCTGGGTCCAGTCGCCCGGCTAGCTCAATCGGTAGAGCGTGAGACTCTTAATCTCAAGGTTGTGGGTTCGACCCCCACGTCGGGCTCAATTCCCGTCCGCGATTGACATCCAGCTTCAATTTTTTGATTTTTCCCCCTTAGTATCTTTTAGTCCATCCTTGTTCTTTTGTATCTGAATTACACGATGCTTCTGCTACCGCTTGTGCGGTTTGACTTGATCTGTACCCGTAGGCGTGGTTCGATGCTACAATTTCAATCAGTAGCCCCCTGCTAACATCGCCCTCACTAATTCGTTTGAGGACGTTACGCATTTCCACCCATCATCCTCTCAACAGCTTCACTTAGTGTCGTCTTTCCTCGTTGAACTCTTGCACCTTCCACAATCTCCTCGACCGCAACCCCGCCAGGCAAGAAGCTTCTCGTCATCTCCACAAACATGCCGGCCATTGGGGGCCGGAAGATCTCGCCAAAGAACTCCTCCAGCTGAACGCCCTCGACCAGCTTCACCTCGACGCCCGTTCCTATCCTCCCCTCGAAAACCTTTCGCACGTCTTCCGTCGAATACGTGTCCGGCCCGTGGAGATCGAAGACGTAAGGATTCTCGCCGAGGGGGGATCCGGCTGCGAGCGCTTGCGCGGCGCAAGTCTTGCCGATGTCGTGTACCGAGACCTGTAAGAAGACCATCAGCAACCATCAAATCCACCTTGGTGTATAAACCATGCTCACTAACCATGGGTATTTTGTAGTCCGCAGGCGATATAACAGAGTGGAAGTAGCGCTTCTCGCTTTTGGCAGTCTCTAGCGCCGCCGCCCAGTTCTCCATAAAGTACGCGCATCTCACGAACACAACCTCCGGCGCAGAGCCAATAAGTGCCTGTTCAGCTTCGTAATTTGTTTTAATCTCGCCCTACACTCAGATCTTAGCAAAAATTAGGCCCCTGTCGCCCCAGTTTCCTCCCGCCGCTCGTTCAGATCCCAGCTTACCGTGCCGTGTTCTAGCTGCGCCCCCACGCTTGAGATATAAACCAACCGTTTGACCGAGTCCCCAACCATACCAACGGCATACTTGACATTCGCCGCCATCTCTCGCGCTCTGGTCAACGGTTTCGATTCGGAATATAATGGCGGCGTGATGGTCACCACTGCGTCTGCGCCCGAAAACTTGAGGCTTCCGACATTCGCGACATCGCCTTTGACAGCCCTGAACCGGGGGTGGTCCCTGAATTCGGCCGGCACTCTTCCTACATCCCGATAGACCCCTGTTACTGTCGGTTCTGATGCATCTTCCAACAACGCTCGTATCGTGGCTTGCCCAGTCTTGGGCGACGCGGGGACGACGACGATCTGCATCGTGCGCACTTTGCTTGTCCGCCTTCGGTTGTGATGTGACGGGAAGAACACGCCGGCGTCTCATCGGCCGTACATCGCCCAATCTCCGAAATAAGCTCAACGGGAACTTCAAGATGGATATATATATGAGATACAAGCTACTGGAATGACATCATGGGCCACGGTCTAGACGTGGCCGGGCGGCCCCGCATCGCAGTCCGTCGATGCGTCAGTGGCTGCGTTATGTTTCACGCTTAAAGCTTCACCAAAGGGCGCCTGCTTTATTGCCCAGTTTTCCTGTCAGCTGAGCCCGAAGCATGTACTTCGACTGCGTTCGAGACTCCTCCTCCACCTGCCAAAGCATGGTGGAGGGGCGACATCGGGGAATTTTCCCCCTCTGCTCTGCCGGTTCCATGTGTCGTCCCAACTTCTCGACCTATCAACCAACATAGTTCGCGGCAGAGGCCCAAGCTCTGCGATCTTGGCCAGAGCAACTTCGGCCCTTCCCGGCGCCGGATTCAGCGAGCTGTTGCTGTGTTATTCAACGCCCGCAGAGGGCTAGGCCGAGGGTCTGACTTGCCTCGCAGCAAAATCGTTTCGATATCGTCTTCCATCAAGCAGAGAGTGTGTCTCTCTGCAAACTAGTGTTAATGAAACTCAAAAGTCACAGTCCGAGGACCGCCTCGGTTGTGCTTCACGTTGTCCGTGATTTTCCCCCAAATAAGCTCATCATCATTGACATAGCAACTTCCCACAAGAAGATGGTGATTCTCCCTTCGGCGCACGACAAAAGGCATGCGACCTCCAAACAACACAATGACCTCGTCCCCGGGTCGCATCGTCTTGGGGCCGATCCCTACGCGCCCGTCTCGAGTGACAAACGCGCGGCGGTGGTTGGCAGCAACAGCGACCCCTACCAAGAAGCTCACAAGTTTTCTGTCGCGCTCGGGCTCTCCGAACGACTCTTGCACGACTACAGACTCGGCCAAGAAGGTTGTAAAGGCCAGGAAGTTCTCAGAAAGATCTTTGACCAGTGTATCCTGCTTTATTTCTTCGACCGACCCAAACAAGCTTTGGTCCAAGGCCATGGAGAACCCGCCATATTGCATCATTGAGGAGTAGTTGGATCCGATGGATGCCCCGAAGAAACTGCCCAACACTGCCTTGCAGAACGCCATGTCGAGCAAACTTCCGTCGCGGTATAATGTTCCCCTCCTGGGGTTGATGGGCACGCCGTAGAGATCAAACCAGGCCTTGATAACGGCAAACCCTGCGAGCCTTGACCCAGAGACAAACTCAAATACATCGCTCATCTTGTCCACGACGTCCACATGGTATCCATCGACAGAGAGGACCCGTGGTCGCATCGGCGCAGCTACCGCAGGAACGTCGTGCAGATCGGCCAAGTATGGATCAGTGCGGCCCTTCGAGTAGAACCCAGTAAAGAAGACTCCTCTAAAGACGAGACATGTTCTTTCCTCGAACCATTTGGGTACCCAAGATGGGTACTCTCCCGTCCCAGGCTCCTCGTTATGCGAAACATGGTCAAGAACGTCCAGCACCCGTGGTGTCTTGCGGAGGAGAAATCTGGCCAAGTCGCAGTAGACCGCCACCGTCTCTCGCTTGTAGTCCGGCATCAGCGCCTTGGGCGTGCCGAAAGTGCCTTGGGGGTGGAATTCGTTGATGAAATCAGATATTCGCTTCAACCCGCGACGGACCAGGCGGCCGCGCCAGCTCACCTGGCCACTCGCTGTCGCTGTCAAAGCCAGTATAGGATTGATCCCCTCGTCGCAGATTCCGAGCAAGGAAAATATCCTGTCGCGGTCATCAGTCGCCTGAAAGGTTCGTGTGAGTTCCAGAAGGTGCAGAAAACCGCCAAGAGATCCTTGCACCTCTGTATGATACACTGGATGATTGGGCTGCCGGACCATCAAGATATTGTTCCATAGCTCCCATGGTGCGTTGACCGCCACTTCTTGTTTCAATTGTACGAGGAATAAGGATGATGCGATCAGGTCGAAAAACGACATCTCCAAATCCTCAATCTTGGCTATGGCCCAGGACGACGCCACAACCTCTTGGACGCACCAGCAGCGAGTGAAATACGGCCGTTGAAATACCTCATCCAAATTAGTCATGGCAGACTCAGGGATATCTTCCATCATGCTAGAGACTAGAGCCTGAAGAGTACTCGAGTCAGGCGGAGCACTATTCGCGCCGCTGCGAGCCGGGTCTGTGTATTCTCTGAGTCTAGCAATCCTCTCCGCAGCTTGCAATGCTTCTTGAGTTCCACCAGCCTTGAGACCCAGCCAAACAACGACACGGGCGGCATGCTTGTAGACTAGCCTCATGTATTGAACCTGACGAGCGCGCTCGTCCAGGTTCGACTGGTCAATGCAGAGAGCGTCAACCCAGAGACGCCGAGCTTGGTTCGGGAAACGCAGTGACCGTAACGCATCTTCGAGGTTTGGTTTGATGGGTAATGGATGACCGTCGAGCCAAATGTAGTCTCTCGGTTGTTCTGTCGGCTTGCCCCAAGTGTATGACAGGGCTTCGTAGGGAGGAGCTTGCTCGATGTGGACAAGCTCTAGGTGCGCCTCGAAAGGATCTTCAGCTGACCCTGGTTTGAGCAACAGCAGCCGTGTGAAAGGCGGTGGACGATTTTGCTCAACAACAGGTGGCAGAGGCTGATAACGATACGATTCATCTTGGTCCATCGTCGCAGGGTATTGAGTATCGCAGGCTTCGGTGCTTCAGGTCTGAGTGTTCCAGGAATCAGCCTCCCGTCCGCCATTTCAAAGGCTGTGATGCGAGTAACTCCATCACCACATCACGTGGGCTTTGTTGTCGCAACCCAGTCTCGGTGTCAGATACGGGTTAACTCGTCCGGCTCTGCAGGGATCACGATGAATGCAGAGAGTACACCTGCCACACCAAAACTCAGCCGCTCGCGCTAAGCTCTCTACATGCTGCTGCAACCTGCGGGGGTCGACCAGTCGTTGAACGCCGCCAAGACCATGGGGCAGGAATGGGATTCAACCTATTATATTGAGTAATCAGTGAATGAGTATAGATTCACATCATCGTGGTGGTGCGTGACTTCAACCATCCGACTTTCGATCCTGACCTGCACCTCCCCATCCAACGCCTGATTCTCATCCGGTTCTTTTCCGTGTCCGATTTGGGTATCATTACAGTAAAACAAGAACTGATTCTACTAATATCCGTCACACTCGCATTTTCCCGTTCGTGAAATTCGTAAACCAGGCTTCCGGCACGACTCTCCTTTATAATTTCAGGAGGCGGGGCTGCCGCGTGTCCCATCGCTCATCGAATCTCAGGCTCTTTCATGAAGTCGGGAATAGGAAGGCCGGCTTCAAGTACAGAAATGTCCCAGGGGTCGGCTGGCCTTTCATCCGCAGCAACATCCTCCATGGTGAGGTCCTTCGCATGAACTTATCAGCCGGGCGATCCATAATGCGATTAATCGTACTTACGCTATGTACAGAGACGTTGTTAGAGTCCCGTTCCCGTTCGACATTCGCGCCATCGGTGTCCGCTGCGTAGATTTTGATAGAACGGAGATGCGTGTCTTTGCCGTTCTGGTGGTTCTCGAGTATCTGCATCTGGAACACATACGACACCAGGGTGTTGCCGTCAGGACCACCGCCGGAGCCAGCGATGGGAACCAGCTGCCATCCTGAAGGTGCTGACAGATCCATAGTGGCGAATTGAATGAGATTGTTCTCACTGGTTCCTGACTTGAAGATAATCTTGGTGGGCGTGTAGGACTCGTCCTCGTTGTAGTCCACGTAGAAGCGGATGTCTCTGATGCCGACACGCTTGATGAAGTAGACGGTCAATTTGTGGGGCTGAGGCCCGTCGGATCTGCAAGCAGTCAGTCTTGTGCTGTCCTTGCCAAAGCATTGTGTAGAGGGAGACGAACTGCCAGTAACTCTTAAGGCTGTCATGCCGGAGCTGATCAACGCCATTCCCCTGCTTGTGGCTGCTGACGGTGAACTTCCCCAGGTTTGAGATCTCCTTCAGGCCAGCAGCAACAGGATCGAACTCGGGTTCTTCTTCCTGCTGGTCGATGTGGTTCTCGCCGTCTTCGACACTGGTGTCTTCGGCGGAGATGTCACCGAGGTCTTCCAGAGGGTCGCTGCCGCCCTCTTCATCCGAGTACTCGGGAATCTGTGCATTTCGTAAATACTCTTCCATGCTTGCATCTGCTCTCATAGCAGCCCAATTGACGCGTTGTGGGGGAAATGCCTCGCCGTCATCAGAGGCGTCGTCGTCTGCATGCGAGCCACCTGGGTTGAGAGATGAGTCAGCAGCAGGGCCAATCCAAAGCGTGGGTGAGGTGAAGATAAATTCGGATGTTGAAACAGGGACAGCTGCTTGACTGGGTTCTTGCTTGTCGAATCGTCTGAAACCGATGAAAGGGTCGCGTCAAAAGGTGCAGCCGGTTTGCAGTTGCCAGTCGCTGCCCGTTTGTTTCTTTCCACCAGAAAAGAGTAAGGTAGGTGTTTCCCAAGCTACCTAAGGTAGGCAAGTAGGTACCTATTGGAGGCAGCAGAGCAAACTCAACCTCGCCTGCCGTTTTCAAGGCAGACCGCCATGCAGCGAAACCGTTGCCAGACGACGAGACAAAGACGTGGCGCTAGTTTTATGACGCCGATGAGGGAGGTACCCCTGGGCTGGTTACCTCACCTTACCTTAAGGTACGCGCTGCGGTCGCTGCTGGCGCGGTGGCAAAGACGACCCTGTTTCTGTCTTGCTGCATTGATTGGACACAAGGAAACTGCCAGACCTACCATTTGGACCGTGGTTTCTGGTCGCCCTGCGATCATAATAATCGTTCATCCACTGTTCCTGACGCCCGGAGTCGAGGCCTAGGGAGCTCCGTCCGCTGCCGAAATCCTCAGCCCCTCCTGGAGAAGCATGAAGCGTTGGCCTGTTCAGAGTGGCACTCACGTTCGACCTCCTCTGGCCATCCATACCGCTGACCATTGCGAATGATGAATGCAGGGACTGATCGGGATATTAAATGTGATCTGAAATGGCGCTGTGATGGTGAGAGCACCAGCAACGGGCACCCCGTGGGGCCAACCAAAGTCACGTGCTCGCTTGTCGGTGAAGGATTGCTCACCGAGACATCGTCAACAGTACAGCAGTAGGCTCTACTGCTATAGCATAAATACAAGGTATGAAGGGTAAGAATAGTCTTAGCGAGGTGACTCAGCGTTGAGTTACTTCGCAGGGTGGCTAGAGTTGTCGCCTGACCTTTGTCCCAGGCTGCAACATCCTAGTTCCAGATATCGAGCAAGTTGACTGACCCCGGAGAGGGTTGGCTGAGAAATTCCAAGAACACTCTAGCCAGTTTTTCATTGATTGGTGGAGTTGTCCTTCGCTAACAAGCTGCAGTTCAGCTGAAAGCCTCATTTGCTTCTTGTGTGTGGTCCAGGCCCAACTTTACCCCGACCCCGTGTAAGCCATCTAATCTCGCCTTGATGGACCAACAGCAGCTCCTCCCAATTCCGTCTCAGAATATCGCGAGACTAATGCAACCCCTCTCTCAGGTTACTCAATCTATGGTACAAGACTTGAGCGAATTGCCTCAAACCAGCGACCTCAGCAAGGCTACACCTGTCTAGGTCTGAGTCGTTGCCCAATCTGCCCATAGCCCGATCGACTAAGCTAACCAATGACAACATTTCGATTCACTCCAAGCAGTCAGCTGGAGTCTTATCTGGGCTCAATGCCCGGGACTTTTGGTCTGCAGCCCTGGTGTCCATGGCGGCAAGGTGCATGTTCCAGTTACTACACGGCTCCAGAGCGGCAGCTACAACATACAGACGATGGACGTAAGACCAGGTGTTTTTGACTTTCGAGATGGTATGTTAAGGGCGTTTGGATTCAAGTCGATGAAAATCTCATTCGCCAGTTCTTGCAGAGGCTACCTACCCGAAATCTATAAAAGACAGTCCATTTCCTTCCGCGAAGCCATTGTCATTCATCAACTCAGACACATATCTTGTAAACCTACTTGACCGTACATCACCATGAAGGCGTCTGTCATCTTCTCAGCTCTGCTCATCTCCAGCGCGCTCGGAGCCATCGACGACTATTGTACGGACAGCAATGTAAGCGAGTGAAGGTCGAGCCCTTTGTCCGCCGACTCTGACATTCTTCAGGGCAACGTCGGGACCTGTCAAAAAACGTCGAAGTGTAGCTCCCTGAATGGTCTCACTGTGAACAACAAATGCCCCAACGATCCAGCCAATGTCAAGTGCTGTCTCTATCCCGACTGCAAAACCGAAAGCGGCATCTGCAAGAAGGACAGTCTCTCCTGCCCCGGCGGCTACGTTACGTACGTCGACCGCGCCCTCTCTCTGTCGTTTTGAACAATCATCGACTCTACATGGAAATCTGCTAAACTCATGCTTTTGCAGTGGCGAGTGTCCAGGCAAGGCACACTACCGCGTAAGTCATCAGCTGCATCTCATCCGCGCCCATCTGTCTGACGTGACAACAGTGCTGCAAATGGGCCCAGAAGCCACCGATTTGCACCAGGGGAGACAAGGGCCGCCGCTGCATTCCCGTCGGATCATGAACAGAGAGTTGGCACGGTTATGCGAGGGAAACCTTTGGGTTATCATATTGAATTGACTACTTCTGCTGGTGTATCTTGATAGCTTCTACGCATGTGAAGGGATACGCTGCAACGTTGCCATCGGCGGTGATCCATGTTTCAACAGACGATCTTGCCACTGCCAGTCGACAGGTCGAAAGGATTGGATACCTATGTCTCAAGAAACACACATGTCTTAGCATGTGAGCCACGTTGGTGGACCTCGACTTCCATGGTGTAGTGGATGCCGCGGTGAGTATTGGGCTCTGCTCCAAAGAGCTGTTCATCTTCCTCGAAACAAAAATCGAAATAAACCATGGGGAGCGCGGTAGATCTCGGAGTGTAGTCGAGGGTTTGGTGCGCGATGTGCGCGCTGTACATGTCACGGGGTTTGGTTCACAGGACACGACGCGGGACGTCGGTCAAGCGAGCAATTACATTGCATTTTTCCTGCCAGTAAAAAGAGAAACTATGCCCATCCAATGATCAGACCATATAAAACCCCCAGGTCCATCCCATAACGCCGGCCAGAGAGATCAAGGTATCATACAGCGCATTGAAGAAGATTTTGATCCACATGAGGCCCAAGGTGCCGTCTATGAATAAGAAATGCGACGCCGCTTCTGCTTGGTCCCTTCCTAAGCACCAAGAGAGCTGCGCTTCTTCTTCAGCTTCTTCTCCTTCTTGGGCGTCTCGTCGTCCTCGTGCTTGCGCTTCTTCTTGCTCTCCTTGACTGGCGTCGCGTCGGCCTCCTCGCCGTCCTTGCGCAGCTTCTTGAGCTCCTTCTTGCTGAAGACGACGGGAGAGCCGTCCTCGCCGAGCTGGACGTCGCCGCGCTCGAACTTGCGCTTGAACTTGGACACGCTGATGCCGGCCTCCTCGGCCAGACGCTCGTAGTCCTTTTCGCTGAGCTTCGCGGGGGTGCCCTTGACGGTCTTGCTCTCCTTGACGGGGGTCTCGGCCGCGGCGATGGAGACGCGCTTCTTCTCCTTCTTCTCCTTCTTCTTGTCCTTTTTGCTCTTCTTCTCCTCTTCGCTCGCATCGTTCATCTCCTCATCCTCGTCTTCACTGTCGGCATCCTTCATCTCCTCGTCAACGACCTGGATAAGCTTGCCGTTGGTCTCGACACCATCGGCGTCGGCGTTGTACTTGCGGCTCTCCTTCAGGCTGAAGCCACCAGGGGTGGTGAGCTGACCGTCGGGGCCGACACCGACACCCTTGGGCAGGAGAGGCTTGCCCTCCAGTTTGCGGAGGAGGTTCTCGAGCTTGATGCGGTTGGTGAGGCCGAGGATGCTTCTCTCCTCCTCATCGTCCTGGTTCTCGGTATCGCCGAGGGCATCGACACGAAGACCGAGAGCAGTCTTGGCGGCGAGCGAACGGGCAATCTTTCCCTTGTTCTTGCCGGTGGCCTGGCCGACGAGGGAGGAGTGGTAGATGATACCGTACTTGGGTGTGTCGTGCTTGGTCTTCAGCGCACGGAACAGGGCCTTCTCGGCACCGAAAATCTGGATGGTGGAGGAGGGAGCCTTGGCCAGGTTGATGAGGGAACCGGCGTGGGCAATCAGACGGGCACCGACGAGGTAGCCGACCAGAGCGGTCAGGTTGGGAGCGAGAGCGCGCATACGGGTCTCAAGGTAGTTGGAGAGCTGAGCGCGGTACTCGGAGTAAGTAATGGTCTGCTGGGCCAACAGTTGGATGTTGTCCAAATCTTCAGGGGTGATCTCAGTTCCCATGGAAATCTCTGCAGCAGTCTTGACAGGGCCCTCGAGCTCCTCGGGGAGGATGTCGGAGAGGTCGGTCTCCGCGAAGTTTTGACGCATGCCAACAGCGACAACGAGACGAGCGTAGACGAGGTTGTCGTTGAGGATCTTGGCCAACTCGGGGAAGTGCCAGCCGTACCATTCCTTCGTGCGCATGGCGTAGACGTTCAGCTCCTTGTCGAGGTCGTCCACCAGCTTGATAGCCTGAACAACCATCGCGTCGACCTTGTCGGCGGAGAACTTGAGCTTGTGGCGGGAGATGGAGTGGGACAGACCGAGGGCCATGCGGTCCATGGTCTCGGTGGTGAGGCCAGGCACCAAAGAGGACATGTTCTCACGAACAGCACGGAAGAGGTCCAGGGTAACGGCGTCGGAAACGGCCTGAATGTTCAACTCGGGGAGCTTTCCGATCGCAGTACCGAGCTTAATGTCGGCAACAGCGAGCGAGGCCTTCTTCTCGTCCTTGATCTCCTTGAGCAGGTTGGCGAGCAATGGGGGAACGCGACCCTCCTTGAGACCAGCGGCTTCCTCGACGGCGACGGCGGAGCTATCGAACTTGACGAAGGACTTGAGCTTGAGCCTATGCGACGGTCAGCTTTGCGTCCTTGTTTCGGAGTTGTGCAACCGTCTTCGCGGTCTCCAGCCCAGAGCTGCACCGCGAGGCGCGCCTTGGCTGGTCGGCGAGGGACGGTTAGCCATTGGCTTTTGTGGACGCGACTTACATCTCATTGATCTTCTCCGAAGAGGTAGGACCAGAAGTGAGCTCATCGCGCTTCAGGAGCTTCTTGTCAGCGGCCTTGAACAGACCGTAGCTGTGTCTCGTGTTAGCTCGCGGGTGTCCAACGCCATCTTTTTTCGGGTTCTTGTTGTAGAAAAACTTACCCTGCCGGCGTTTCGGCGAGAACGAAGAGAGACATTGTGAAATATTGTCGGATCCCTTCCAAGCAAGCCGTACAGATCCCTCGGGTAAAATCCTCCGCGCGTGGGTGTAAATGTTGTTGTCCGCGGAGGCAGGCTCGAGAAGCGAGTTGATGGGTTTGGAAATATTTTTTTTCTGAACCAAGCTCCACCTAATTTTTTTCGACGGCGGAACTGGGCGCCCCCACTCTAGACCAATTGGCAAGTGGGATGGCTCGGAGCGCGTAAAAACCGTTTCGCCGACTGGCTGAATGCGGTGGGCCCGTGCGCCACTCTCTGCACGGTAATGATGGGGACTGGGACGCCAGGCTGGGACCTGGATGCTACGAGTGCAGTGTTTGGCCGAGTCCTAAGCGTAATATCCACGACCGCAGCTGTCTCCGTTTGCGCCTCCACAACACCGGCGTCACCTCTACAGCTCTCTTGCATCGAGCATCAGCAAGCAATATCCAACGTCAAGATGGAGGGTCTTTTCTTCAACGTCAACAGCGGGTAGGTCGCCAGCAGACCATTGCGTGTGGCGTTGCGCTCGTCGCTAATCATCCTACAGCTTCCTCGAGGGCATCGTCCGTGGCTACAGAAATGGCCTCCTTACAAGCTCCAGCTACAGCAACTTGACCCAGTGCGAGACCATCGATGGTCAGTATGATTACACCATCTGACGCGATGACATTCTGACTCGTTTCCAGACCTCAAGCTGCAGCTTGGCCCTGCCTATGGCGACTTCCTCGGCAACCTCCCTCCCAACCCCTCGACGTCAGCCCTGGCCGCGAAGACGACCGACAAGCTCGTCTCCGAGTTCCGTTATGTTCGAGCCAACGCTATCGGCACTCTTGCCAAGTTCATGGACTACCTCACCTACGGCTACATGATCGACAACGTTGCCCTGTTGATTACCGGCACCCTTCACGAGCGAGATACCCGTGAGCTTCTCGAGAGATGCCATCCCCTTGGCTGGTTCGAGACCATGCCCGTCCTGTGCGTCGCAACGAACATCGAGGAGCTGTACAACAGTGTCTTGATCGAGACGCCTCTTGCCGCCTACTTCAAGGGCAGTCTTAGCCACCAGGATCTCGACGAGCTCAACATCGAGATTGTCCGCAACACCCTGTACAAGAACTACCTCGAGGATTTCTACAACTTCGTCAACACGCACCCTGAGATGTCCGGCTCGCCCACCTCCGAGATCATGTCCGAAATCCTCGAGTTCGAGGCCGATCGCCGTGCCATTAACATCACCCTCAACTCCTTCGGTACCGAGCTGAACAAGTCCGACCGTAAGAAGCTCTACCCCAGCTTCGGCAAGCTGTACCCGGAGGGCACCTTGATGCTCTCTAGAGCAGATGACTTCGAAGGCGTCCGCCTGGCTGTCGATGGTGTCTCGGACTACAAGAGCTTCTTCGAGGCCGCCGGTCTTGGTGGTGGCCCCTCTGGACCCGGCAACATGGGTGGCGGCTCCAGCGCCGATGGCAGGAGCTTGGAGGATATGTTCTACCAGAAGGAGATGGAAATTTCCAAGAGCGCTTTCACCAGACAATTCACCTTTGCCATTGTTTACGCCTGGGTGAGGCTTCGTGAGCAGGTAAGATCTTCCGGTTACTTTCATCTAGAACCTCAACTGACATACTACAGGAAATCCGAAACATTACTTGGATCGCTGAGTGCATAGCCCAGAACCAGAAGGACCGGATCGGCAACTACATCAGCGTTTTCTGAGATTGGTGTTTCCAACTGTTCTGTTAAGTTTTGTAGAATACCAGTGTTTCATCGTTTAAATGGCAGGTTCATCACGGCGCAAGGAGGCAGCTCAGGTTCATGACGGGGAGATCAGCATCTGTACCGATCGCTATATTGTACATAGAGGACAATTACAAGTCTGAGTTTTACAAGTCTTCTATCTTCATTCCCTAGAAGCTGATCTGCTCCTGCCAGGTTGCTGGTGACAGACCCAGCTTCTCCAGCATGCTTGTCCACCTCTCACTACCTCTCTCCTTCTTCTCCATGTACCTCATCAACCTCTGCCTCCGGTGGCACAGCACTCTCAAATTCCTCTTGTTGTGCTTGTCCTTGTATCCGCGGTTTTGACCCAGCTCCTTGGCCAGCTTCCTGATCTTGGCCGTCAGGATCGCAATCTGCACCTCTGAGCTTCCCGTGTCGGGCCCGGCTCTCTCGGGCTTCGGGGGAGCGTTGGGGTCAGCGAGAGCCGACTTTGGCTTCTGTCTCAGGACCTTGTCGGTGTTGTGACGTCCAAACTCTTCCACGCATCTCTTGATGTTGCTATGCAGAAGGATCTTGGAGTTGGCGTTCTCCAGAGAAAGAATGCGGTTCATGATCTCCACCACCTTGGCATGGTTCTTCTCGTGCTCCTGCTCCGCCCGTTGCTCTTTGACGGGGTCTGCCGTCTCGGGGTTGTCGCTCTTCAACGGCTTCGTGAGGGTGTACGCCTTCTGTATCACTTGTTCCAGCTCGTCGCGGGTGACCAGGTGGTTGAGGAGTCCCGGTGTTGTCGGAAGCGCATGGCCTTCGGCGATGACTTTGCCCTTTCCGTCCTTAATATCGGGTGTCTTGGGTGCTTGGCCGGCCGAGTCGAACGATTCGACAAAGGGAGATGGGATGCCGTGGATCGGGTCGCCCCAGTTCGCGTCCTTCTCCGCCTGGATCTCAGCCTGCCTCTTCACGTTGGCGGCCTTGCGCTGCTGCGCCTGCTGGTACCGGTACGGGTCCGACTTCGCCTTGCGCTTCCGCTCCCTCAGGGAGAGGTTGGCGGTTTGGACCACGGGGAGGAAGCTCGGGGTTGCTGGCCTCACAGCTGGGCGCAGGCACACTATCTCGAGCAATTAGCCGTCGGTTCACTTCCTTAACACGTTCAATCGCAGCTGGAGCTTACGGCTAACGGTGCCTAGCCGTTGCAGGCTCTGTAATCTGGGAGGCATGGCGGCGACAGTTCCCCTTCAACACGATCATCGGCGTGGAGGGTCGCCATAAAATTTCCAGCCTCAATGGCCCCGTCTTCCAATCGCTCGAAAAGGGTGGGGCCACAATCCACGTTCGGCCTAGCGCATCCCATCACGTGCCGCGAGAAGCAGCTGCGACCCCAAGTCCGGCTAGTCCCGGTTCGGCTAGCGCGGTCAGGGCAGGCGAGCGCGCACACTTCTCTGAATATTGCCTGGAACTTTTTTCCTCACGAGAAGCTCTTGATCGAAAATACTCCTCCATCACCACCAAGTCGCCCCTCGTCACCCCCGTGGAAGATCGACCCAAATCGCCCAAGATGGCTCCCGCTAACCTGCCCTCGGTCTTCAATGCCACTTCCCAGGACATTGAGATGCTGCTTGCAGCTCAAGCCCACCTGGGAAGCAAGAACCTCCAGACTCACATGGAGCCCTACCTCTGGAAGACCCGCGCCGACGGTGTCAACGTGATCAACGTTGGCAAGACCTGGTAAGAAGAAACCGATCCGAAACGACGAGCTTGCGGCGCAGGAGGGAAAATTATACACCAAAATTCTTTTGGCCTGTTTGCGCGCGCATCAGCAGCGATTTTGCAGCAATTCGCTGACTTTTTTTGCGCCAACCTACAGGGAGAAGATTGTCCTGGCTGCCCGCATCATCGCCGCCATTGACAACCCGGCCGACATTTGCGTCATCTCCGCCCGTCCCTACGGCCAGCGCGCTGTCCTCAAGTTCGCTTCCCACACCGGTGCCGTCGCCATCGCCGGTCGCTTCACCCCCGGTTCCTTCACCAACTACATCACCCGTTCCTTCAAGGAGCCCCGCCTGATTATCGTCACCGACCCCCGCACCGACGCCCAGGCTATCAAGGAGGCCAGCTACGTCAACATCCCCGTCATCGCCCTCTGCGACACCGACTCTCCCACCGAGTACGTCGACGTTGCCATCCCCACCAACAACAAGGGCCGTCACTCCATCGGTCTCGTCTGGTGGATGCTCGCCCGTGAGGTCCTCCGCCTCCGCGGCACCATCTACAACCGCGAGACCCCCTGGGACGTCATGGTCGATCTGTACTTCTGTATGTGTTTCCTGCTCCCTACGGCAAAGGTGCTGGACAATGGCTAACCGAGTGCGCGCTTGCGCCGCAACAGACCGCGACCCTGAGGCCGAGGCTGAGGACAAGGTTGAGGAGGAGAAGCTCCCCGGCGTTGAGGAGGAGGGCCCCGCCGCCATCGAGTCCGGCTTCCCCGCCGCCGGTGGTGACTGGGACGCTGCTCCTGCTGCCGCTGGCTTCACCGGTGCCCCCGCCGCCACCAACTGGGACGGTGCTGAGGGTGACTGGGCTGCCGCTGGCGCTGCCGGCACTGCTGGCGACTGGGCCGGCGAGGCCTCCGCTGCTGCCGCTCCCAAGGAGTCTCAGTGGTAAACTTCCTGATATTGCGGTGTCGGTCAGGTAGTGGACCAAACGAGAGGGGCTTCGGACAATGACAAACCAACAAAAAGACAAAACGAACACGAGAAAAAGATCCCTCCCATGAGCGTGGGATTGAAAAAAGCGATTCGTCAAAACACTTGCAAAAATGGTCGGCGGGAAAACACAGCAATGGTCATGGAAAAATGGTAGATACGTCTTCCCGGAGTTGTTTATGATTGCTGGTAGCATCTTGGGGCAAAGGGTTCAAACTCGGCCGCACTAATGAGGGAAAGATACTCGAACCAAATTCGTGATATAGTCTATACTCTGGATTGTGCATGTATTGGGGGAGAGGGAAAGCCCTGTGGGCCCAGTAGGGGTGGACTTGATCGTTATCCCGCCCTTTTACTCTTTGAGGCTTCTGGTTCATGAAGAACTCGCATTGCAAAATACCAGAACCGTCGTTGGTCTCTCACCTGCGCTTTCACACGTATTTGAGTGGTGACGTGACTTCGGTGTTCTGCATGGACTGTCTTGAATGCTCATGTCCTGCCATCCATCTGCTGTTGTCTGTAAGCCATCTCAGTGCCGGTATTGGCATGCCAAACATTCACTCCATTGCATCGATCGAAAGAGTCTGCCGGGAAACAAAAAGATCAGACCAAAATCTGCCGATCTGGCAGAACGAGTTTTCCCAGCCCTTAGTTTGTCAAGCGGCATCTTGAAATCCGTTTCCAACCAAGACGGCTTAAAGGCAGCGGAAAGGCGAGCCTAAGGCGACTTGTCATCTATGCTGGTCATCTCCTCGGTAGTCATCTCCTTGGCCGAGTTTCATGATTGGATAGTTGTGGAAGTAACAATGGTTGATGGGGAGTGGTAACCGAATAACTTCACAGGCGTATGATATGGAGGAGCCACCAGAAGAGTCACGAATGGGAGTAGCATTATTCAACTTTCGAAACATTTCTCTGATTTACTCGCCTAGAGTATAAATCTAACATGCAAGGGGGTATTGAACGTTCGTTGCTCAAGAGACAAAGCCCTGAGCATAGGAAGCCCGACATGTCCGTTCCGTCCCAAAAGTCCCATTTCCTAACAACTCCTGGTGCTTGCCTGATCGCTCGCTCGCTCGCTCAAATGACGCTGAGTTGGGGTATAGACAGCCATAAGTATCTATGTGCATGTTGGGCCTACCATGGCCACCTCTTACTTCATCCTCCATTCCGAGCCGTGTATGCTCTTGTGATATCTTGTTAAAATTAACAGTACAGGGTATATTTCCACTACCTCGAGGATGCCACCTCGAGTAGGGTCGTGTAGAACGACGATCGCTGAAAGAAGCCTTAAACGAATGTGTAGTTTGGGTATGTGCTTGTTGTACAGGTTTGGGGAAGGAAACGTGAGCGAAGGTCGTGATCCGTAAGAAGCACATGTACAAAATCCGGGTATCTTTCGATGGTCGTAATTGCCTTATAGGCTCCGTCATTGTGAAAATGACGTAATTAAGTAATAGATGCCGCGAGCAGTGCCAATGTCGGCCTACTCTAGGCGGTGAGAGTGTTTGCGAATCTCTTCATCGCTCATAGCACTCATCCAGAGGCAGCGCTCAGTGATGCCCTCGACAGGCTGGAATTCGTATAGAGTACTGGCCTCCAGTAGCCTAAGTAATGTCTTGACAATGGTAGCCGAGTACCTGCACCTCTCAAAGTTGACCAGAGGGGCGGTTGTCGGCGAGCTAGCAATCTCAGACGGCCGCTGCGCGTTGAATAGAAGATCATGGGTGTAGATGCCGACGAATGGGATGCAGCCATCGTCGGAGCCTCCCTCCATCTCCGCACGCAAGTTGTAGAAGTTTCGTGTAGGGGAGATGAGACCCTCGAGTTCTTGCAAAGTTTTCATATCGTAAGGCGGTACCATGGCCCAAGTCCTCGTCAACCGCGACACCTCCATCGACGTGAGAGCAATGGTGATTTGGCTCATGGTCGCAAAGTTGCGGTAGCGGCGGCAGTGAGCTGCGATGTGAATGAACTTGATGATACAGCGCGCCCGCTCTTCGATGTTCTGGGTTAGCACAATCTCGCTGCAGGCCCACTTGACCATGATGTTGAAGCGAGCGATGACTACTTCAACGCCATGAGCATCTGTGTTCCGGAGAAAGTCAACCCAAGACCTGGAGTCATTGTTGGTTGCGTTCTTCCAGCCCATCTCGATGAGCTCTTTCCAGTCGATCTCGTTCAGAGCGTCCTTTTCAATGAGAGTGAATTGCTGGGCCAAGATCTCTGAATCGAAGGCGAGGATGAAGGGCAGATGCACCGAGAATCTCAATGACGACTCTCGCTCTTCCTCAGGTATCTTTGGCTGCCCGCGCAAGGCCTCCCTCGTACCAGTGGGATCAGCGGGGGAGTTGAGATACAAAGCATCAGTCGGAGTTGCGTCAGGAGTTAGCGGCAGGGGCTTCCGTTGGAAGACTTGACTCTCGCGAAGCTCCGGGATCATGGCAGCTTCAGGCGACATACGAAGAGCCTGGACGAGTGTCATTGGCGGCGAGGGAGGGTTTTGGCTGTCAACAGGGCTTACGACTGATTCTCGCAGAGGACGAGGGTCGAACTCCAAAATCGAGGCGCTGCGATGTGACTTGGGCGCCTGCGGCTTCGGTGCCACGAATTCGTCTGCTTCGACAACCTCTGCCGAAAGCTCGGAAGATAAGTCGGAAACATTGTCGTCCTCTCCATCGCTGTCGTCTTCCAGGAATGACTGCTCGCTCGGCGGCGCCTTTGTGTCACCTGACTTGATCTTCTCCATACTCTCTGTCTTACGCACGAACTCGTAGGACGAATGATGGGATCCAGTGTCTTCCATGGGACGAGGTGTCACAGCCGGCGTGATATCGTCGTCTGGTCCCTGGAGAATGGACATATTGGTCCACTCGCGAACGCTTGCCTTGCTCTGGCCGTCATCTGAGAAATCTCGTTCCAAAAGGGGGATCGAACAGTACGATCCGCCGGACTTTTCGGACAGGAACGAGCCTGTTTCTGTGGGCGGTCGTTGAGGAATATCAAGGAAACTTGCATGTGCATCGGTTCCCTCTTGATGCTGGTGAGTCGAGATCGCATCTCCAGGCAAGACATGCAAGTGCCGGTTTTGTCTGCCCTGCTTGGGTGATCCTTCCACGTCGTTCTTTGCCACCATCTCTGCGATTACACCTGGAAGAGGGGTGTTGGCGGGTTCCATGGATAGCTTGAATGTCCTCTTCTCGTACTTGCCCTCCAGCTTAAGTAGAGCCGACTCAACTCCGCCGTCATCGTCAGCATCGTCTGGAATTTGTGCCAACTTTTGTGCCTCCGCCTCGAAAGACGGACGCATGATTGGTTTAGACGAGTGCGTGCTGAACAGAGAAACTTGGCGTTTGGCCGACGGCTCTGCCAGGGCTCCGAGCGAGAAAGTTTCCGCGTTGTCCTGGTGGGAAAACTCGCTAGAAACGACATCGACAAAGGCACTGGTATCATGGTTCGAGCTTTGCAGATAGGAGCTTCGCATAGACTCTGAGTATGTCGTGAGGGAGCCAACAGACCGCGACTTACGCAGTGGAAAGGCGTCCAAATCGCCGACATTGTTTACAGCTCGCAGGTCACCGCCGGGACGTCGTCTCAGGATGCGGAGAGGTTCAGGCACAGGGCTGGGCTCGTCCTCGTCAGAAACCGAGTTCTCCGAGTAAGTCGTCGCATCGAAGCTCTTCACTGTCGAGCGTGGGTTGAAAGCACTTCCAAAAGAGGCAGCACGTCGGGGAATTGTAGCAGAATCAAGGGAGCGATTGGTCCTGCTCGACTTTTGACGAATATGCCTCTTCGCGGATCTTCTGAGAGTGGGACGCCTTGAAATCTGTCCCACAGTGTCTGATGCAGGACGATCAGTGTCTACAGAGGGACGTGCCTGACTATCGCCCAGCGTTGCTAAGTCAGGAACGAATGGCGGTAAGGGATCGGCAGATAGAGACGGTCTTATGACATGCTGATTGAGAAGATATGAAGACCGTCTGGGGGTACCCATCAGATGTCCGGGCGGCGTGTTCGGCGGTGTCGGATCAGCTGCGGGCGGCATGAAAGAATCGGCAAAAGCCTCCACGGAATCATTGACTGGAATTGCTCCATGCATTGCGGGAAGAGGGCTGGTCACCGTGTCGTCGACAATGACAATCGACTTGCTCCCGGTGGTAATGGCCATGTCGCTGACAGGTCTAAGGGTGTCATTGTCGTGGATGCTGCTGCCAAAGGCCGACGTGATATGGGCCACGGAGTAATCCAGGGCTCCGTCAGGAAGTGCACTATGCAGCGCTCCGATGGTCGGATTGAGATAGCCGCGTCGTTCAGCATCTGCCGCAGCCTCCACTGCGGCGTCTTCTCGAACAGCCTTCTTGAAGTCCTCCACAATCTCTGCACCCAATAGGTCGAGTCGAACAGGGGGCTGGGTGCCATTCAGTCGCGGTTGAGCTTGCGGGACTATGGCGGTACCAGGGAGCCGGTTAGTGGTGGCTCCACGGGGTCCAATGGGCGAAATGTTGATGAAGTTGCCCTGGGTTGGGGAGACGTTCTGTCCTCGCGTGCTGAGCGCACGTCGTACGCTGCCGATCAGCTTCCTCATACCTTGTCCCGACATCGCCGATGCGGTGCTTCTGTGCTCAGGCGGCACTTGGAATAGGGTGGTCTGTCGCTGGTTTTCGCCGCTAAGGCTAGGAGACATCATCTCAACGTACGGCTGGCCAGGAGGCATCAAGTTTCCCCTGACAAGACTGCCAGCAAAAGGCAGCGACATGAGAAACTCGGTCTCCTGGAATATCGTCTTCTCCGCTGCATGCTGCTTTTCTCTAAGAGAATCAGTCAGGCTTCCGCTCCTCTTGTGTCCGTGGCTGGGCCTGACGCGCTTCCCGACCAGAGCTCTTGGTGTCGTTGCTACCGGACCAGCACTCGAGTAGACGGAGCTGGATGGCGCTACTGGGTGAGCACCCAGTGTAGTATTGCCAGCCGGCTGAGCTCCTCGTGTGGTCTTACCAGGAAACGAGCAGGAAATGATGTCCATGCTCACAATACTAGTGGGTGATGCTGCTTGCGTCCTGTCAAATTCCTGGACATTTTGGTTTTCCGGCGTAGACGGTCTCTCCAAAATGGGTTGAGAGTCCCCAAAGTGTCCAGCGCGGGAAACGTCTGCATAGAAGCTGGCTTGCTCCTTGTCCTCTATGATAGGGACGAAGAGAGAATCTAGCTGAGGAGCAGCACCGTCTTGCTCCCAGAATGAAGGGTCCAGGCTGGCGTTTCGATGACCCGCAATGCCACCCGGGGCGATGGGTACGTTCGGGCCCAGGGAGGAATTGAACTCAGGACCATCCCAAAACTGTGCGCACACACGTCGCCAGCACTTCTTCAGCTCCGCAAGAATCTTCAGTTGAACCTTTCGTCCTCGCGGATCGGTGGAAAGCTCATCAACCATATCGTTCAGCAAGTTGCAGAAAGTCACTCGAAGAGCATACTCGATGACAAAGTCGTCGATGAAGTAGTTGAGGATCCAGTGGCGCATTGCCACGAAGGTGCGAACTCGCACAACCATGCCGATCTCATCATCTCGGCCCAGTGCCCATCTTAGTCGAGCAAGCAACATCCTGAGCAAGTCGGCAGGCTCCAGAAAGGCCCGGTACGTGAGGAAGAAGTCGGATATAAGCTCATAGTCGAGGAAGCTGGGCGAAGTGATTTCAGCCACTAGGCGGGGTGGCGTTGCAGCGGTCACGGCGCCTGTAGACGGCGAGTAGCGAACCAAAGATCGGTCGTCGCATGCCGGCTTGAAAGTGAGAGCATCGAACATGGCCGGTTCAATGACCAGATGAGTGGACAGGTAGGTCGAGCGGATGGGGGGCAACCGGGGCGTTGTCATGGGAGCTGGACTGAAGGATACGGCCGGCCCCGTAGATTCCAAGGGTGGCAGTCGTATTTGAGGAATCGAAATGGGGGTGGGCTTCCTGGAAGAAAACGACTCTGGTATTCTCGGGGTAAGTTCGCCTGTGGGAGTCCGATGAAGGAAGGAAACGTTGCTTGAGCGGGGAAACTCTTCTGTCGGCGCATAACTCGATCCTCTGAAGAAAGCCGTGCCTCTAGCAGTAAACCGCGGGTTGCCCAATTTCCAGCTTGGAATCTCGATGTCTAGCAGAGGAATGTCGGGAGCGTCCAGATCCTCGGTGGTTTTTGATCGCTTCTCCTCTCCTGGTTTGGAAATGATGATTTTGAAACCCTCGGCCTCGGAGTTCCTGCTCGTCGCGCCATCGTGTGCCGTCGAGTCGGAATGTGCACGTCTATGCTGAGAAGGCCGTGGGGCGTGACTAGGGAAAAAGCGTTTGTTGTTCACCGTTGGGGGAGATGCGGCGGTTGCAGGCGTTGCGGGAGTAGGTGGCGTGGCTGTCCACTGGCTGAGATGAAGATCAGTTGGGTCTTGTTGTCTCTGCTTTTCGGTCAAGGCATCAAGGCCGGCTGTCCCAGGTGGCGTTATGGGAAAAACAAAGTTTGGCTGAGGAAACCTCTGGTTGGCGGGCCGTACTGTCGGTCTGTATGTTGTCAATACGTTTCCGGTCGAAATGCGAGATTGCGCCCAGGTCTCATCATTCCTGCCGCGGCGTGCGGGACCAAATAAACAACGGTCACCGCAACCAGCAAAACAAACGCCAGGGGAAACCCACCTCAAGTATATCCGTCCATTGTTCCCCACGTTGGCAACGGTAAACTGCCTTCCTTCCCGACCAGCGGAGCCTCCATCAGGGGTGATGTCGAACTTGTTGTCGTCGGCCGAACTGTCGGCCCTCAAACGGCGAGCGGGTGACTGATTCAGATTCCATTCTTCCGACTTCTTCTCAGTCACGGGGACCAATGGCTTCGCCGAGGCGCCTGGCATGCGCATCTTGCTGGTCCATTTCCCTCCGGTAATAGCGCCAGAACCTTCCTTTCCGCCAGCTGACTTGGGCGGCTTTCCAAACCTCGCGCTGCTGAAAATGGGACTTCTCGGACTCAGAGGACTCTGGGGAGGCTGATCGCGATGGGTGGAGCGGGGAGAGTGAGGCGACTGGGGAGAGCGCACGCTGAAGCCGCGTCCAGTTGGCGAGGACAGCGGTTCGGTGGCCTCCATGGCCGCGGCCGGTATCGCGATGATGATTTACAGCTGCGAACAGCAGGTATTGCTCGCTGAAGTGACTAGTCGCAGAGGTGTTTTGGTCAGCATAACGGTGAGATCAAGGGTAGAATGTCGACGGAATGTGACGATGGGCCAGGCGGCGTAGAAAAAGGGTAGTGAATTGGAGGGAAGTCAAAGCGAAGGGCGGGTTTGTTTGCGTCAAGGCTCCTGGCTCTAGGCTCCAGACTCCGGACGACCGAGACGGGTTTTGAGCAGCGGTTCGAGACTTGATCCAAGGGCCCTCACGGGTCCGTGGTGTCCCAAGACCCGAGAGGCGAGTTTAAAGTAGAGGTGGAACGTGGAGGCAGACACAGACGGCGATAGGGAAAGATGGGATCAGGGCGGGTGTGGTGGTAACTCACGTTTTGACGCCATAAAGAAGCAACAACAGCGGCGAGATGGCAGGAGATACGCAAAGCAAAGCAAAGCTCAAAGGCTGCAGGAGCAGAAACCGAGACCAAGACCAAGACCCAAGCACAGGCGTCCAACGGGCATAGTCCAGAGTAAGGTACCTTGAGGTCGGTCGGTGGAGGGCTGAGGGTTGAGGGCTGATGGGCACCGGGGAATGGTGGTGCGCTTCGACAGTGACTGGAGGATGCAGATGCTGATGCAGATGCAGATGCAAATGGGCGGGCTCGATCGCGCAACGGCCGTCGGTCTGTCGGGTTCGTCGGGTGCTGCTGCTGAAGGTTAGATATTCGAGGGATTCGGAGAAGCAGATTTGAGGCTGGAAGGAAGGAGGAAATGAATTTGGATGCCACAGAAGAGTGAATTGGGTGAGGGAGGGTAAGGTAGGTGAGGCAGACCAACAAGCAATTCGGAATTGGAGGGAAGGGCAGAAGAATAAGCCAGGAATAAGGTACATAGTAAGGTACCTGTGTACAACGGGAAATGGGCAAGTCCAAGTTCAGCGCGAGGGTGGTGGTCCGTGGGCCTGGCCTGTTGGACGGGACTTGGGACTGCCCTGTCTTGAGGTGCACTCGCATTTGCCTACGCAGTAAGGTAGGTACCTACCGGAGGAGACGTGCAGCAGTGTGTGCTGCCCACTGCCCTGGAGAAGACTTGACTCTGAGGTGCCCGTTGTGAGGTTCCGTACCTAGGTAAGGTACGTACCGCCGACTGATTGCCAGGCCCAAGGTGCCCTGTTCCCTGTTCCTTGCCCTTGTTCCCTCACTGGCGGGTTCGGTGTCTCTCTGTCAGGCGGGAGATCAAGGACAGGGAACAGGAGTAAGAAGATGCGGCGGAGGAGGTCTTGGAGGCTGGAGAAGCTGATCAATGGGGTGGTCAATGGCATAATGTGATGGTTGGAAACAGCGTGTAATATTACTTCTACTATTGCTCAATGCGCTGAGAGAAGCAACCGGATGATTGAGGTGGGAGGAACATGATCCGGGCGGGATGAATTGCTGCAGACACCACGGGGAGACCTGAGCAGGAGGAAGCAGGAGCCAGCCCGGGAGCCAGGAGCAACAACAAAGTGAGTTGAACATCAGCACAGGGAGCCGCTGGACTACCTAGGTACCTACGCAGTAAAGACAGGGTGGGAAACAGTCAGGACGGTGCGAACGGGGAACCCGGTGGACCCTCCCACCCGTGGCAAGTGCGCTCTCTTCCATTGCTTAGGTACTCTTGCCCTTGCTCTTGATCTTGATTGTGCCTGTTTCCATTGGATTCAGCAAAAAGAACGTCAGGTCTGAGGTGGTCTGGTCTGGTCTGGTCTGGAGCAGGAACTGCAGGTGCGCCTCCCAACGGCGGGCAGCAGCGGTTCGCGTGGTTGCTTGGTTGCCCAGTGGGCCACCGTGGTTAGCGGCTGCTAAATTGCACTCGAAGAACGGCACACCAGGTACGTACTCTGTCGGGCTGACCTTTCGGACCCCACCAGCTAATTTTCCAAGCGTTGTGGCTGGTCGGGCCACTGGTCCTGGGATGCCGAGCAGGGGCCAACAACGAGGCACCGCCAACGGGGAGGGGCCACCCACCCTGTTCGGTGCTGAGAGTTTTGCTAGCGACGTACCGCGCGCACGGTTAGGGCCCCCGTGGCTCCAGTCTTGTGTTTGCAGGGGCTTGCGGTAGGTACAAAGGTACACGGCAAGGATACTTTGCACTTGTACCTTCCACCATTTCCCCTCGGCCTGCAATGTTCCTGCTCCAGTTAGGTGACTCCTTCACAGTCATCCATCGCCGACTGGACGAGGTTACCATCACCACCACCACCACCACCACCACCACCACCACCACCAACGCACCAATCCAAAAAAGACTACCGATGCAGACGCAGATGCAGCAACTACAACCTAGTTCTGCCGTCCGACAAACCACATGGCATCGATGGCATGCACGACCACCACCTATTGCGTATTGCCTGCCACCTTGTTGCTTACCTTAAGTACGGATGCACCTTCTTTACAGGCCCTTTCACCTTGATTCTAATGTTGCTGCTGCCGCCGTCGCCGCTGCCTCTTGTACGGGGATGAAGATGAAATCGGATCCGAGAAAGGAGAAACAAATCACGCGAGGTGCCTGGTCTGATTTGGGCCCATCATCTGAGGAAACAGCGACAATGCGCAATACGTGCACTGTTCGGTGCCAGGCTTTGGGCACCATCCCGTGACGAGATATCTCGCCCTGCCCCGAATGCTTCACCTTTCGCGAAATGCACTGTTCGGTGCCAGGCACCATGCCGACCGGGGTCCTCCAGAAACATCTGAAAAGAAGAAGAAACGAGACGACAATGGCAGGCGGCTGATTGCCATCCTTCCACCTGTTCTCTGACGCAAGGAGTGTTTCCTGAGCCTGCCAATGGACCCCCAACGTCAACACCACCTGCAACCACACCTTCAGTTCAGTCGAGACCCTTCTTTTCGTCATTGCCTTCGCCCTCGCTCTCCTTCGCCATCGCCCTCTCCTCTGCCATGGCCGCCACATCTTGGAATCTCCCACTGATGTCATCTTCTGCATCCAACCTCCCGGTCGCACGAAGCGAGGCGGCCGAGACCAAGCGAGACAAGAGGACGGCACAACCCCAGCATTTGACAGGGCAACCTCCAGATCCAGCACCCAGCCGATCAAAACTGGACGCCTCTTCGCTTCGCTCCCTTCACCAACACCAACCAATACACCAGTGCCCATGTCGCCATGCACCGCTCTCCCGGCCCTGTCTCTGTCTCACGCGAACCGACCGACGTCCTTTTCTCGCCGTCTCTTGCACCAAAATGGGGCTCAAGAACCTGCCCTGGACCTCTGCAATTGAACCGCACTGAAACGCACACCACTCGTGCATCATCAAAAGCTCCTCCTTTCTCAACCAAATTGATCCATTCTGCGTCCGAGTCCTAATTAATCCACAACAACAGACGCACATCCCGCGGTCACCGTCCCCCAAAACCACGACCGTGTGTCAATCCACCTCGCTACGAGCCGCCGTGTTGCGCAATTGTCGTGGATGGATACCCTGCATCACGCCTAGACTGCTCGGTATTTACAGAGTACAAGTATTTCCTATTCGTGCCAGATTACAGCCATTGCTTCTGCTGCTGTGTGCCGAAATGGAGGGACGGCACAGAGACACAGAAGAGGAAGACTCCGGATCACGATGCGCGTGAAACTCGCAGCATGCTGTAGCAGCGCTACTCACCGGTCCTCTGCATTTGCCTGTGCCTCTGTCGTTCCCATGCACGCTGCAGCGTCGTCAAGTCCTTCCCTGGCCAATCACAGTCGCAATGTGCCCCTGGTCGTGATGGCTGCCCGCTTAACCGGCTCTGATTGACGGGCCACGCCGCCGCAAACAGCACAGATACGGGTACCTGAGATGGCTTCGACAGAAACCTCCCAGAACACTCACGGAATGTCCTCCAGTCAAGGATCTTGGTTAGGGCTGTGTGCCCAGAATCAGATGAAGGGGGGCTCCGGAAAGGGGAAGGAGGCCTGCACGAGATGCACTCAGATCACATTGCCTGCAGCGCACACAACGCTCCTCTTGGTATTTATTGTATCCAAGTATCTGCCGTCGTCATACCAAGTATTCGTACTCGTCCTTCTGATGCGCGTCGCTTTGGTGCTATGCCACACCATTAGCAGGAACAAACAAAGCTCAACAATGGAAATCTGCCCGCGATTGCGGCTTCTCCGCAGAGAACTGTTCATCTGATGATGGACAGAAACGGGCTGGCGCCAGAGTCGCGCGCCAAAGATAATTAGCACGTATGCGATGTAAGCCATCTTCAGACGAGGCAATCGGGCATGGAGATCTGCAATCCCTCCCAGTACTTTGTCGCCGCTGCCACGAGTTTGTCGATCCATGATCACTCGCACAATACAAGGTTCTTTGGCTGGACCGGAATCCAAGACACGACGAACACTTGCAGATGAGACGCACAAAGGATTGCAGGGCTCGACGAATTTACCCCCTCAGTGTTTATCCCGAGGACGCACCCCGCCCTTCTGACACTGGTGATTCAAAAGGGCAAAAAGGGATGCTGAGCTACCCCTCAGGCACCCTGGACTGTCACTCCCAACCCGCGTGGCATCCGTCGGCCATCCACTGAGAGAGTCCGAAAGAAGGGACGGAAACACCCCGCAGACGCGCAGCAACGGGGTCGACTAACAAACCTTTTCCCTGGTTTTCGGTCAATGACAACTGCAGTCTTGTCGACAACTTGACACACTGCAGAACACGACATCCACACCAGGGCGCCATTGACATGGTGGTCTCAAACTCCAGTTGTCTTCCAAAGAAACCAATGGACCATGACGAAGCTTCAATTGTTTGTCTCAGTGGGACTGACGACACCAACGTGTCGTCGGTCCAAACGTGCGTGGAGCTAAATAAGGAATGGCAGGGGTCATGGAAGGAGTTGGTCGCACCCACGACGTGTTCCAGAATGCCTTTGAGCTTGGCCACGAGAATCCGTCGTCGATTTGTAGCGTGTCCTTTCACGACACAGGGCTCACAGCAGTGAGCAAAGCGCGTCTTACAACTGATTCACTGTTCGCCGGCTGTTGACGGGTCTCGAGAACGCAGTGCCCCCGCCTGCTGGGATTCCTTTAATATCACACTCTTAAATGACCAGAGACCAGGGTCGGAAATTGTTGCAGGGGTTGGCGACAACAGCCACTGGCAGCCACGCGAGAATCTCTTTTTCAGGTGGTCCTGTTCACCTTCACCGGGCTTGCCCTCCTCGTCATCCTTCCAGCTTCCCCGGCCTCTGGCCGTCCCAACCGCGGCGACCGGAGCGGAACACCAACCAACAACCCTGTGGCCTTGTGGGCTCGTTGTGAAAAAGCGTCTTCGCTGGGCTGACCGCTGAAGCTGCTGTACGTGACGGGCTTGAGATATGAAGACTTTGGATTCGAATTTCTCTGCTCTCCACCAGCGCCCGCCAGCGGACGCCAACAATCAACGGCTTCGCGCCATTGCAAATTCTGCGTTCCGGGAAGTGGATAAAGGCGGCGCCCGAATTTCGCACACTCCGACAAGACTGCTGACGTTCGCCACGCCTGTTGACGTCCAAATTTTGCCGTCTCAGACTGCACGGGTTTGCCAGCTGGGTCAACATTTGCTACAGCATGCGTCGAAGAGGGTCGAAAAGAAATTCAGTCGTCTCCATCTAAGGGATCGGAGCCAAGGTTGCTTCCACCATCGACTGTTGTCAGTGCCATCAAGGCGTTGAGCACCTCGGCCCCGAAAGATCTTATTTTAGCAGCGTCTGCTAGCCGTTTGTTCATAGCTCGGTCTAGAAGCGCAATGAAGGGCACTACCGCCGTCCCGCTCCGCACTGCTGTAGCAACGCCATCGGTGCCAATGCCAACTTGAGTACGAGGCTTAGAGGGTCTACAATTCTTTGCAGTCACTGCGGTACTCGACACCGATTTCCAGGAAAACGCCGGAGTTGAATCAGATACAAGTCGTAACTGGGCGGCGTGTTACCCGGTATTGAACCTCCGACTTCAACGGTCAAGAGGCGAGGAAAAGCAAGTTGCTGCAGGTCCCGGGGCTACGGCCAACAGCGACGTGGAAAGAGAGTCGGTCGCTACTCTGTCATATGATCTCGCTACCATGTCAAAAATATCACGCACATTATTTTCCCGGGACGTGTGGCATTGCGATGCAGATAAGCCTAGAGCGTCTGGTAGACTGTGCTAGTGACTCGCGCGAGAGCTTCGCGTTGCTGATCTCAATGCCCAACGCCCAACCTGGAGAAAACACAGATGCTGCACAAGGATGAGGATCTCGTTTTTCTGGATCGCCTCTTGCTTGCAGATATTTGCGATAATATTGCCCGAAGTGTTGGAGGCTGACCCTGACAGTGCCTTGTGGCGACCAATTCACTGGCTCGGATGTCTTCCAGAGACTCCAGCTGAGGTTTCCGCGAGTCAAGCATCATGAACATATGGAGAATGCTACATTCAGTTCAGCTCAGCTCTCGAACACAACTTTTCATGTATCTTACTTGCATTGTCATCCATTTCATAACCTCATTGCATAATCAAGACAGCGATTGTCAATTTTTGATCGCCATACACTACGTCTTGAACCAACAGCAACTGGGGTTCCGCCGTCGACCGACTCACATCCCATAACCAGGATAGCGGGAACCATCACTAATTTCAATAGACTCATCGTTGCCTGGTTTGTCGCCAAGTCATCACATCTCATGTTGAAGCTTCATACGGCACAGATCCGGTCTTCCGCGGCCTCCAACGAGACGGACTTCGTTGCCAGGCCAAACATCCGTTGCTCGTCCCTACTAGACTCAGCAGGCTTCAACTGCGTCTGCTCTCCGCTCAGTCATTGCACACAAAAAAGTTGAGCTGAAGGGCAAGGCAGGACCCTTGAAACCCGTAGCAAAAAAGCTGCGAACTGGTCGTTCCCCAAGGTTGAACCCCCCACCCGGAGGCTTCGGCATTGACCAGTGACTTCCATCCGGTCGCCTGGCGCCATCATGCCGTCTTTCGACTTCACATTGGCATCACAATCGTACTACGCGGCAGCGATAACCTCCTGGCTAATACAGGTGGCACATATTACCCCTCGACCCTGGGAACCAACCTTGATCCTGCTCCAAATCTGCACGTCGCAAACGAGTGTCACCCCGTCTCGATCCTCCGGCGAACATCAGCTCCGAAATCACCTCAGTCGGGTTCGTCGAAGTGATTCCTGCGGCACAGTGCTCTCTTGAAGCTGCCCTCGCTCAATGCTCGCTCGTCCAATATCCGGATCCCGGAGCATTGGCCAACTGCCAAACCATCTTGTCACTCGGGTTTGAACGACATCAGGACTCCGCCTTCCCGGTATCCTGGATATGCCCTGGCGCTCGCCTACGAGTAGTGGCCCAATCTCATCTGTGAAGCCTGTCGGCAGGGGCAGCACCGACAGAAACCTATTTCTCAGGACCACAATTGCCGCAAGAACAAAGTACGCTCCGCCGAGTGATCCTGTCACTGGTGCGGCTTGCAACCACAAGTACTGGACGCGGGTCTTCGCGTTGCTTCCCTGACCAAAACATGGACAGAAATCCCTTGCCCAAAGCTTTCTCCTGCATGCTGCACTCTAGTTGCTCCGTCTGCTGTCGCCCGTCGGTCACTATCCGAACGACAAGCGCCGCCGTACCGTTTCTTCAGCACTCCGACCCTACCACTGACTGACCAGTCGCTCTCATGGTGACATCCTCCATCCCGGCAGACTGCAGCTGAGTGGTAGCAACAGACGCAACACCCGCCCTCTGCGATGACAGGTGGGGGTATCGCGAAAGTATCAGCCAGCCGCGGGGTAAACGCACGTGTGAGCAAGAATGTGCTGATGCCAGTCACACAATCACACCGTCTTTCCTTTATCTCGTCCATCTAAGATCTTATATCAATCTCGAATATTGGTCCAGCGGCCCACCGTCGTGGCAACCGTGGCGGGAGAATGTGGTGGGCGGTCTTGTCTCTGCCCTGGTCACCGTTACAGCGAATGGCACGCAACAGCCACCGCAGAATGGAGGCCTTGCTGACCACGCGAGCCGAAGCATGGGATGCGTCAATCTGCCGCCCGCTGGATTGATTAGGGCCTATATGCCGCGTGCCTTGCTTTCTTTCTGTCTGTCAAGGACGGGTCCCCCGCCGCTGAGAACTCTAAACGAGACCTGTCAGGAAACTAATTCGGGGTTGCTGAAGGTCGAGCGGGTTGATATTGACACCTATATTCGCCGGCAGATCGCTTTAATAACGTCAAGGGCCGACGAGTCTATTCGAGACCCGGCCGGAGTCGACGACATTCGAGCAAATCACACAACTTCGTTTCCGGCCGGCGGCGACGGCCTAAGCGGCGCATCCATCCATCTGCACGCGCGCTTTGACCCGGCCCTGCGCAGAACCCGCCTTGTCTCAACGGCCTGCTCATTGCCGGCATCACATATGCAAGGCCAGATGATTGCAGGTATGCTCACCAGAAGCGCTCCACCCTGTGGTAAGTCCTCGTGGTGGGCACAACCTGCATACGCCGTAACAAGAGCCGAAATCAAATAGATGGGGCGCGCTTCTGCGAGTCGACGACGTTGGAGAAGACGGTTTAAGGTTGTCGTCTGTGTTTCCCTAGTGTGATGGATTAGCCGCGAGTTGCACGCTTTTTACGGCTCACCGCTTGTGTGTCTTGCGCCCTTTCCCGGGCACTCAGAGGTCATGCTGGCGGCTGTTGCGGGTCTGCCGTGCATGAGCGATGGCACGCTTGCGTACTGGGACCTTCCGCTTGGGGTGCAATGGTCCTGTCTAGACTCTGCGAAAACGGGGCTGTCGATGATCTTGACCTCATGGGAGAATGACTGGTTCAGATGCCGAGATGTTCGGATGCAAGATGCGGATGGTTGTTTGAGATCTCGTCGTCGTTTCGAACTTTGAGGCGGGTCTCAGCTTCGTGAGACCTCGCGATTGAACTTGGCCTGCTATCTTCATTAAAATTTAGTTTAGCATGGTGGGCTCGGAGAGCTCTACTGATGTACTATTCTCATCGATGGGTTGTACTTCAGTAACTACGGACAGAACACTACGATGCCGCGCGAAATGTAGAGACGACAATCGACCGTCAACCTATCACAGCCAAAGACATGACCTCTGTCGTCCTGTACCACTTCTCGACTATCGGAGTGCTTATTCCTCAAGCCTATCAGATTTGTCGTTGAAACAACACTGGAATTCGTTGGATTAGGACAAAAATTGGACATTGATCATCGTGATGAGCCCAGTCACCGACGACGGCCTTGTCCATTGCTTTTTGGCTTTCCCATTTAGAGCTTCTCTATGCTATGCCCTTTTAAAAGCTGTTTGTCTGCAGCGTCGTATGAGCCCGTCATGGAGACGAGTCCTCAGGCTTGTGACTCCAGCGCGAGATGGCAAAAGTCTGGCAGTGGTAGGGGGCAAGACTAAGAACCCCAAACACCTACATAAGTTCATGATATGTCAGACAGAAAGAAGAAGCACCGCAAATATGACGTTCTTCGAGTTCACATTGGATCCTGTGGGACCGTCAGTTGCAATCTCATGTGTCTTTGGCAAACTAACCACATTGAAGTACGCTTTCGGGCAGGCTTCCAGAAACCTGATGTGTTTCCCATCATCGCTATCTTATTCTCGACCGCATACGCGTCACTGACTGATAGAGCTAAGCGAGTGTAAATTGAGTCTATTCGAGCAGGACAGTTCGCCACAGACATCTTGAGCAAGCTTTCTTTCTCCGGCTGACCATGTCCACTTCAAAGTTTACGCAACTAGACGCCATCATTGCCAGACTTTGGGTTGCGCCAGTATTGATCTTTTGCATTGGCGACGGCTACCGACATGACAACCCCAAGCCCTGGATGGATGACCACAAACGGTTGTCTATGCTCTCGGCGCTCGGCTAATAGGATACAGAGAATGTCCTATCGCTGTCTTTTCTATTTAAACTAGTCAGGAGCCTGTGTCTTTGCTGTAAGCCGGGAATCATATAACAAGACTCTCCGATTCCGTCAAGGGCTATCGAGCAGGTCAATATCGGGCACCGTGACCAAGAACCCTGTGGCAACTGAGCATGCTGACGCCGGACCTTTTTCTAGTGGGCTCTAGCCTGAGGCTTTTCTGCGTCCTTATACGGGCGAATAGCCTGCCACGGATCACCGTCTAGCGGGTCTGATACTAATCAACGGAGCTTCCAGCCCTCAGGAGTCCTGTTCAACAATTCACGGCGCGGATCAAGGTCTAAACTCTGCAGGCGAGAAGAGCGAGATATGGTTATATTGGTGTGAAGTCTCAAGTGGGGGGTACTAGCGGCCCTTTGCTTCCATTTATATTGGTTCAGGGGGGCTAATTCGCCTCATATCTCCAGGCACGAGTTGTATCTGCACAGAGGACCCGATTCAACAGATCGGCCCCAGATTCTCCTACCAGGCAATGAACTGGTATTTGAGTAAATAATCGTGGCTAGCGTCGTGAATGTTCCAGCTGTTCGGGAAGGCATGATGTTGGCCAAAGAGCCGGTATGAGAGATCTGAGGCGTCTGTTGAAGGTTTGATTGACTTAGTACCTACATACCGGTAGACTTTCCTCCTGGCACGAGACTCAATGCTTCTGTCCGCCGTCTTCTCTCCCCTCGTATACGAAAGTGTACATCGCGTTAGGGCCTTTGCCTACGTACTATCTTTATAATAGACTGTGCTAATCTTCTCAGCCAGATTGTCGGTACTTTATCGCCCGCTATTCTCAGCTCGTAGGCAGCTACGCCGAAAAAATGGCATTACACGAACTGGATGCTGGCTCGTCGATATCTCATGTGTTTTTGCAGGAAGTAAGTGCTTTTCCCACCATTCCAAACTTCCACGGGGATACTGTCTGAACTGGACTACTATTCGATAGGAACCTTCGACACGCACTGGTAGTGTTCTTGAAAAAGGGCCCCGACCTTGACTTTCTGGTATGGGAGAGACACTATGAGTGTACATGATCCAACTGGTTTTAGATTAATTTGCGAGAAGAATAAGATCCAGAGCATAATGTGGGACTCGGAACGTCATAGGATATCTATGATGCAACTGACGATGACAATTAGCTCACTATGTCATCTTCCTCGTTCAACGGGGTTTGGCCATCCTTGAAAGACGACACAACCATAGCGATTTTGCTTTGGTTGGGGTTGCGGCTCATTGTAAAAATCAGGTAATTATATGCCTAAAACGACTTGTTTCTTGTCTGATACCTGAGCCACCACGATAGTAGTTCTGAGTATCATTGCTTCCAAGCCTGAGGCTCAAGACCATCTCTTCAACCAACTGCAGCATCCCATGTGGCCTGTAGCATGATGAACAGGCGGCCTCACGTCAAAGACACGTCATGGTTCGTAACTTGACATGATGAGACAAGCGACGGCGCTCTATCTTGTCTATAAACTTTGGAGTCATGAAGAAAACAATGCTTACTGAGGGGCACTCTTATGTCCAACTTCAAAGCGCCATGTTCAATCCTTTTCATCGCTCCCCCTTTCTTCTTCCTTCACAGCAAATCTGGGTGTGCTACATATAATGCGTGCATTTAGTCTATGAAAGCAGAATGGAGTTAGGGATGTTTACCGGACAAAGTAGCAACGTAGAAGCGCAGTCGAAATGTAGCCTCGATGGTACTTCAACACCACTTCATTCAATGGCACAGACAGGTATGACTCCTCAATAGTCATCCCTCTTAAACGCAGGGGAGAGTTAGTATGGGTAAACGTCGAAGACATCACAAACTGAGATACGCAGAGTGCCTGATTCACGGTGCTCCCTTGATTGGGAGCTTCGTCTTTGAAACTGGAAACATTAGGGCTCTTTTCCGCCCTCTCTATTTCTGTGTTTCTACTCTAACTGATAAACAACGAAACAGCCCTTTTACTGCGCGTCCAAAGCGTTGGAGGAAATGGCCGAAGAAAGTTTTGCGGCCAGACTGTCCAGCATGTTGATACCTTCCGATGCAGCCTCGATCTTCGATTCTTCGATTGACTCGAGGATAGTCTTGATACCCAGTCCAACCTTGTCTGACCTGGTATCATTTTGCAGGTTGGAAATGAGTTGCTGGATGTCGCTCGAGTGGAACTTGCGAGTTTGTCCCATCACTTGTGCGAGCTCGCGGACGTCAGAGATGGCAGGTACAGGCACTTGACGACGGAAGTGCTTCAGAATACCCAAGTTGCCAAGGACGAAACGCTCCGACGTTGTGACCATAACGAGAATACGACGTCCCTTTGGTGGCTGAGTCTGGATCAGGGAGATGATTCGGTCCAAAATGGAGTTGGAGAAACGAGGTCCAATGGGGTTCCACTCGATCAACTGCTCGAAGTTGTCTAGAATGACAATACTCTTTTCTGACTTGTAAGCATCCGTGAAAACCTTGGTCAGGTAGTCCTTCTTTCCAAACTCGTCTCGGTAAGCGGTCAAATGCTGGGGCGAGACCAGCTTGACGAAGGGGAAGTCTGACATCGAGGCAGTGTGGGCTGCCAACGCAGTCTTGCCTGATTCGGGAGGACCGTGGAGAAGTACTGGTATCCTTGTGAGGACGTCTGACTCCTTGACGGTATCGATATAGCCCTTGATGGTACGAATAATTGCCGGAATATTTTCGTTGTAGTGGAGAATGCCCATGGCCAAAGCATTAGACAGCTCATCCTCAGAAACACCGTACGCAGGCCTAACTTCCGTCAAGGCGTTTTCGAAGTCTCCCATGGTGATCTTCATTGATGCGACGTCTCCCTTCATCTTGGCGCTGTTGCCGACTTCAGTGTGTCGGTTGAAGGCGAATGACGTCGCAGCCTTTACGACACCAGAAATCTCGGCACCAGAATAGTTCTTTGTTTGGGCCGCCAGGGAATCGAGATTGACGTTGGGGTCCATGATGTTGTTGTCGCGCATCTTTGCTGTGTGAATCATGAAAATCTCCTTGCGGCCCTCTTCATTCGGCAAGCTGATCTCGAGCTGAACCTCCAGACGACCCGGACGCAGAAGAGCCTCGTCGATCATGTCCTTTCTGTTGGTCATACCGATGAGGAGGATGTTGTTAAGCTGGTCCACACCGTCAAGCTTGGTAAGAAGCTGGTTAACCACACTGTCGCCAACGCCAGTGCCGCCTCCAGCGCCGGAACCTCTCTGTTTGCAGACAGCGTCCAACTCGTCAAAGATAATAATGTGAAGTCCACTCTGGTCACCCTTCTCCTTGTACTCCTTCTCGGCGTCCGCAAACATCTTTCTGATGTTTTCTTCAGACTGACCGACTGTACTGTAGTCAGCACCGTGATCAAACCACCAGAGTCAATCAAAACTTACCAAACTTGTTGAGAACTTCGGGACCGTTAATAATCTTTGGCTCGCGGGCGTTTAGCATCTTGCCGATTTGTCTGGCAATAAGCGTCTTTCCCGTTCCCGGGGGACCATACAGCAGGATACCCTTGACGTGCTGAATGCCGAGCTTCTGGACAAGAGCCGGAGGGAAGACGCGCGAAGCAAAAGCTCTGCGGAAAATGGTGGAGAACTCGTCATGAAGACCACCGATACCCATATCCTCAAACTTGAAGTCGGGGGAGATGATAGGCTCGGAGTGCTGCTGGTGATCGGCAACCTCGAGCTTCATGGGAGAGTTGGAGTCCTTGAAGAGGCTCATCATGGTCTCCTGGGTGATGATTCCGCGGGCTCGGGGGTCGCTCGTGGTAATCGGGGCGTCGGCCTTGCTGCGGCCAGGCAGGGTAACGGACTTGACGGTCATCATGATCTTGCGGGACTCGATGTCTGCAAGGAAGGGCTGTCCCGGGGCCACAATAAAGCTGATGAACTGTTGGTAGACCAGGTTCTGGATGCGCTGGTAGTTGAACATGTAGTTGGGGTCGATCTTGGCAGAGGCCCAGGACAGCTCAAGGTCCATGGCCAGCAAGGGCGGAACACCTCGCTGGGCGGCATTGAAGGGTTCGGCGTCGAAACGGTCGGTGAGGGCGATCTTCAGCCATTGCCTCTGGTGGTTGGAAAGACAAACAGCGCCAGACTCGATGTCGGGTCGGGGCCAGGCTCTGACAACGTACTCGGAGACGGATCGTCGGATGGGATCTTGGACGCGGAGGACGACGTCGCATTCGGCGACTTCTTTGCGGGGAGCAAAGTCTCTGTAGCTGACTCCAACGCTGTGATTCCGACGAAGGTTAGTAGGGCCACCACAGACAGAAGAGGCTTCCCGTGTACTCACACGTTGGCGTAGATGAGCTCCTGCTCAGCTACCTTCTTCGGCACGAACGCCATGGTTCGTGCTGGCGGTGTCGATATTGGTGTGGGTGTGAGGGAGGGGTTGTCCGCTTGTTTTCTCGTCCTTCGTTGCCCGCGCAGTCGGAAGTCGTCAACGAAACGAACGAACGGGTGTTGTTATAGGATTGTCGAAGGACGTTGAGGTGTAGGAGTGGCGGAGTGCTTTATGTCCATCTGGTCCAGGTCCAACTTCGAACAGACGTCAGACACCCCCCGGAAGGAGGGCCAATGACAGTCGCCGATGCGACAGATTTGACCAATGGAAAGGCAGGAATCATGGCTTCTTTGGAGAAAGGGTGGGGCCTGATGGAGGGGTCGGTTGGGTAAGGTGAGAGATCTGTCTCTGGAAGGTACCTGCTGAAGGTTACGTGTACTGTGGCTGACTTCTGGTTTGTAGATGTGTTCAGTTTGCCTTCAAACACGTATTTCTTTCAATCGTGCTGCCTACTGAGAACATGTCGAACATGATCATCTGAGTTCCCTTGACGGTCCCTTTTTGCAGTGGTGGAACGTGTCCTCAGCGCACTGGAAAAGATGGAACACGCGCATGTCACAGCGGTGTCTTCAGCTGGGCTGATGGGGGACGAGACGAAGCTTGAGTGGGGCAGCCGCAGCTGTGTCCCGTCCTGCAGCTGAATCACCCCACCAAGGCACTCAGGGACTGCCTGACTAATGCCGCCCAGCACGCTAAGCCTGCCCTCTGTTACGCTGATCTGCCTGGACGTCACTGGAACGCCGTAGACAGCTTTGATTGATTCAATCTTCATAGCTGCACCATGTCATCTCATCGGACATAGGAAATATTAAATCATGCCTCTGTAAGTCGGCTCGTGTCTCTCAAGCCGACCGTATAAGCTAACTCTTTCTAGCCATTTGCTGGGTAAAAAGTCCTGGAACGTCTACAATGCAGACAACATCGCCCGCGTCCGTCGCGATGAGGCCGCTGCAAAGGCCAAGGAGGAGGCCGAGGAGCAGCGCATGCAGGAGATCGATGCCGAGCGCCGCCTAGCTATCCTCCGCGGCGAGGTGCCACCCCCGTTGCCATCAGGTGAAGCCGATGACTCGGAGCCCAGAGCCAGAGACCGCGACGGGGAAGGCCGTCCCAGAGACCGGAAGAAGCGCAAGCGAGCTGGTGAAGACGACACCGACTTTGAGCTACGCGTCGCGAAAGAGCGCTCCGATGTGGTGCAAGCAGCCAACGACACGCTGCGCAAGTCAACAAGCTCCGCGCCCATCGTCGACAGCATGGGGCACATTGACCTATTTGGCGAGGAGCGCAAGCAGGGCCGGCACCTCAAGAACGAAGAGGCCGAGAAGGAGGCCGCAAAGAAGAAGAAGGAGTTCGAGGACCAGTACACCATGCGCTTCTCCAATGCGGCAGGTAAGGACGGCCTGGGAGCTGCCTGGTACGCGAACTCTGGGTCGAGAGCGGAGCTCGCCGAGTCGGAACCACCAGGTAAAGATGCCTTTGGAAACGAGGACCCAGGGCGGAAGAAGCGGGATGCCGATAGGATCGTAGCTAGTGACCCACTGGCGATGATGAAAAGAGGTGCCGCCAAGGTCCGAGAGGTGAAGAAGGAGAGGCAGAAAGTCCAGGCCGAGCGGCAAAGGGATCTCGAACAGCTTCGTAGGGAGGAGAAGCGAAAGGAGAGGCACGAAAGGGAAAAGAGGGATCACAGAAAGCGCTCGGAGCGACAGGAGCGTGAGAGTAGCAGGGACGACAGGGAACATCGTCATCGCGACAGGGAAGACCGTGACCGACATCGCGGCAGGGAAAATGGCGACAGTGAACACCGTCACCGCGACCATCACAGATCCACGGGCGACCGCGACAAGCATCGTGGTGATGACCGTCACCGAAATGAGAGGAGCAGCAGACGTGGCGAAGAAGTGAAACGGCGCGAAAAGTCTCGTCACAGAGATAGAAGCCGCGATGAGAGGGGCCACTCAAGACACAGGGAGCGACATGAGAAGGATTCATCCTCCAGACGCTGTGACGACGGTCCAAGAAGGAACGAACCGACGGCAGGGGATGACAGGTCGGACAAGAAACGAAGTGAGGACTGAAGACAATACCGTCGTTGCCCGAAAACATTTCAATTATTTGTACACTGAAGCGAATTTATATACCCAGCACCAACCCGTATCATTCAAGAGCAGCATCAGATCTGCCCAAGAAACATCATTCTTTGCACAATTCAGGTCGCCTTGCAGAGCTTGCCGCTGTTGAGGTCGTACTTCCACGCGTCACTCCCAACTCCAGCCAAAACGAAAAGGCTCTCCGTCGGATCATACTTGCGCTTGACCTCAAGAAGACGATCATAGCTTTCGCCGTAAAAGTCCTCTTTGAACTGACTATTGAACGCATTGGCCTCGTTCATATAGGACCCAGAACCAGGCGCCCACTCCCTCCAGATAGGCTCCTTGGTCTCCTCCAACCACTTGGCGGCAACATCGAGCGCTTCCTGCGGCGAAGCGTTGGTAGTGTCGATAGACGCCCCGTAGCTCATCATGTGGATGTAGGTAGATCGCCACATGGGGTTCACGGCGCCGCGCATCTTCTCCGGCACACTGCGCGGCCCG
This sequence comes from Colletotrichum tropicale, assembly GCA_027406125.1. Classification (NCBI taxonomy): domain Eukaryota; kingdom Fungi; phylum Ascomycota; class Sordariomycetes; order Glomerellales; family Glomerellaceae; genus Colletotrichum; species Colletotrichum tropicale. The sequence goes on from JANVYH010000002.1 coordinate 376,715, forward strand.
GGGCCACCCTGGAGCCCGATGACCATCATGCCTCCGCCCGTTGGGTTCTGAGTCTGCATAATCTGCTTCAAGTACGAGACCAAGGTGGGCTGCTCAATATCACTAAGGTGCTTGCGGCCCAGAAGGCGGCTGGTCATCAAGCTGTAGGCTCCCGCTACGCTAGACGCCCCATTGACGGATTCGAAGAGGCTGATGAAGTCAGGCTGCACGGAGGGCTCGCCCAGCGTGACTGAGACGGAGCCATTGCCTCCTCCTGCAGCGAGCATACGGTCTCTGACGGGTTCTAGGAGTGAAGTCATCTTCTCGGCGGTGGTGTTGTACGCGAAGAATCCCAGCGAGCCCGAGACCTTATGCGTGACGTTGGCGGCGAGCGAAGCGTTTGTCAGGGCATCGGTACTGAAGAGTGCGGACCCGGTCAAGCCCGCATCCATCAGATCCGGGACGCTCGCTAGGAGGACCGCGAAACTGCGCCAGGTCGCTTCCTTGGCGGCAGTGTCGTTCTTATCTGTGGATAGAGCAATGCTGAGGGAAACGACGTTGCCGGGAGGAGTGTGAGCCTTGAGGACGTACTCCGTAACGAGACCGTACTGACCGCCTCCGCCTCCGCGTACGGCGAAGAGGAGGTCCTGGTTCTGGGCGTCGTTGGCAACGAGAATCTGACCCTCTGTCGTGACCACACGAGCCTGCAGAATCTGGTCCGCCGCGAGTCCGAAGGTGCTGGAAAGGGGCCCGTGTCCACCTCCTTGGATCTGGCCTCCCGTTCCTACGGACTCGACGGTGCCACCGACGAGAACCTTGTCGTACTTCGCCGCGCCGCGAGTGGCGGAGCCCCAGTTGTTACCGGCGCCAACGATCATAGCGACTTCGGTAGTGTTGTCGGCGGGGTTTATCCACTCGGGTTGGAACTCGAGCTTGTTGAAATTGGGAGTCCAGATAGACAGCGAGTAGGCGCCCGAAGAGCTACTCATTTCGTCAGTAATAGTCTGCTAGAGTTCAGAAGAGAGAGGTACCGTCCGTTGAGGTCGTGGCCAGTCCCCTTGATCACGATGCGAATGTTCCGCTTGCTAGCCCAGCTCATGGCAGCCGCGACTTGCTCTTCCGTGGTGCCATTGACAATATACTCTGGCAATCCACCCAGCTCGCAGCCCTGGGCGGCCGAGTATCCTGTTGCGCTGGGAGGAAGACACGAGTTGTTGGCGTAAAGGGGGTAGTCGATAGATTCGGGGAAAGCAGCGTGGAAATCAGAACTCGTCCACCCCTTTTCGACATCCTCGCATGCCTCCGAAGAGCCAAAGGGATTTCCAGAGTAACAAGAAGAGGCAACTGGGATAGTCTTGATGAGGGCGCCGTTGATGGTGGTGTTCAGAGCAGCCCAGTCGGCGTCGGACGGCCAAGCGGTATCCAACGGCGTGACCTTGCAGGATTGCTGCGCAGAAACACCGCCAACGGCGGACAAGAGTGTGAAGAACGAAAGTACGGCAGTGGTTGCCATGATGAATTATCCCGAAGAAGTAAGGAGCGTGTGCTGTGCCTCTGTAAGTTAGTTCGCTTTGTCTCCTCTAGCGACAGTTTATATTCCTAGACCTCACCCGTTCCTGCACTGAATATTCGTATTTGAACCCGACGACTCTCGTTCGTTTAGTAATGAGGCTCAGCGGCTCTGGGGTAGTAATCTCATGCCGCCCCTCAGCTCAATCTCGTGCTCGATTCACAACACCGGGGTGACGTTTGCTGGGCTATGCTATGAACAATGGGGAAGCCTGCCGAGGCTCCCTTTGGACCGGCATCGGTCTTGAAGTCACTAGGTAACAACACCAAGAGACGCCAAAACGGAAGATTCTCCGTAAGTCTTTGGTTGAGTCCATCCGGGCCAGGGTCATCCGTAGTTGGGGTCCGTTCGGCAATGTCCCGGCAGATGCGAGCCACTCAACCATCCACCGCGTCAGCCATCTGCAGGAATTCTTGACTTAGATATGGAACTTTTTGAGACGACCACGTTTTTCACAATGACATGAATAGAAGAGTGAGAGGGAAAAGGCTGAGGCTAAGCAGGGGCGGTGGGGACGAGACCGTCACCCGACACGACAAATATTCGTATTCAATACGAATACCATGCGATTGGCTGGACTGCGCGAGTCGGAAGCCCCTGTTGACGACTTACACGCTCGCAGACGGTTGAAGACTCTTGCGATTGATTTTTCTTTCCTTTTCCTTCTAACCCTTCTTCTCCATCTTCTCCTTCTCCTCAAATTCAAGAAAACTTCTTCTGGAAGAACTACCGAGGCCTAACTCTTCCTGCATCCACTCCAGTCTGCTCCCCTGAAATCAATTCCCACATCCCCCACCAATACCACTACACTCTTTACTATCTACCACACAAAGTTCTTCCAAACAACGAAAACCATGATCAGAGACTATTGGGACCTCGCAGGCCCCTTTGGCCTCGCAGTCCGCGCAACGCTCCGAATCCTCCAATTCATCCTCTCCATCGTCATCATCGGCCTCTACGCCGCGACCCTCGCCTCTTGGGATCAGTCCCCGGAAATCGGTCGTACGGATTGGATCTTTGCCCTCGTCCCGGCAGTCCTGTCGATTCTGACCTGCGCGTATCACGTTATTGCGACAGTCACTCACGCAGTCTGGTGCGTCTGGGACTTTGTCCTCGCCGTCCTCTGGGCCGCACTCGCCGGCGTTTCGGCCTCGGACGTCATAACAACAGGAGAAGGAAAAGAAGTCACCGGCGGAGCGAAATCAAGATTGACAGCGGGGTCATGGATCGCGGGCGTGCTTATGGTGCTGTACCTCTTCAACGCTGTTCACGGCTGCGCCTGGTGCTGCGCGTCTAGGAAGTTTACCAGGACAGTGCCGGAGAGGAACAAGACCAACTCGGAGGAGCTTCAGAGCAGAGACTCTCAGAATGCTTAAAATTTGAATCATCATTGTAATACTAGATACTGGAGTTTGGGACAGACTTTAGCCAGAAACGAGCGGAAGATAGACTCGGGCACCACGCAGCAGTAATAGATAGACTGTGAAAAGGGGCGACTTCTTGAGTTCCCTAATACAATCATAATCGAAATTTTTTCAACAGCACAGTTGCGAATAGGGGCATTTTCGGGTGTTTGGAGGCACGGAGCGAAAATTTTCACCCCTCTATTCTGTCCGTTCAAACACAGCGACTCCAAACAGGCAACCCGCTCAACAAATGGGACACTTCTGGCAGAGCCACCACCTCAGCCTGGCAGGGTTGGGCCAACTAGAGTCCACGGGCATCCCGAGCACCCCAGGGCTGCGTACTCAAGCGCGGATCTCGTATTTGTGACAGCCGCAGGCTAAGTAGAGCCGGCTTCCCTGCTTGTCAGGGCAGGGCGGCAGCTGTGTCGGCCCCTCTGTGGGCTGGCATGTCACCGTATGCTTAAGTATGGACATTGCCGCTGTCCTCCCACCCTCCATCCCTTCTCTGCCCTGGCAAACCTTCTCATACCAATCTCACACGTGATAGCCGCTATGGGCAACCAAGACAGAGAAACATTTGACTCTTCCCGGGCATCAAAGGCTTCAGCCTACGGCCTGGAGGACCTCTACATCGAAGGTAACGCTCATGACCCAGTCTGATCTTCTCCAAAAGAAAAACTAATCATCCAGATGAACCCTCAACATCCCAAACACCCCAAACACCACCCGCCTACACCCCGGAATACACCCCTCAAAAAATGTTCCCAATGCCCCTGAACATCGTGATCCAAGTCGTAGGATCCCGCGGCGACGTCCAACCCTTCCTCGCTCTCGCCGCCACCCTCCTCAAATCAGGCCACCGCGTCCGTATCGCAACACACCCCCAATTCTCCTCCTTCGTCCTCGCCAACTCGAACCTCGAGTTCTTCCCCGTGGGCGGCGACCCCGCCGACCTGATGGCCTACATGGTCGAGTCCCCTTCTCTGATCCCGAAAGTGTCCCAGATCCGCGCCGGCATCATCCAGCGGAAGCGCGACATGTACACCGAGATGCTCGACGGCTTCTGGCGCTCCTGCGTCCACCCGGACCCGCTGACCAACGTGCCCTTCGTGGCCGACGCCATCATCGCCAACCCGCCGAGCTTCGCGCATGTGCACTGTGCCCAGGCGCTCGGGATCCCGGTGCACCTGATGTTTACGATGCCGTGGAGCAGTACCAAGGCGTTCCCGCACCCGCTGGCGAACGTGGGGTACTCGAAGGAGGATAAGAAGAGCACAAACTTTGCGTCGTACGCTGCTGTAGAGTTCTTGACGTGGCAGGGGTGGGTTTTCGTGGCTTTCAAGTATGTTCGCGCCGCTGACGATTGAGTAGGTTAGGAGATTTGGTCAACGCGTGGAGAGTTGCATCACTTGGTTTGGAGCCGGTTCCATCGACAGAGGGCCATCGCCTACTGGAGGTTCTTCAAGTCCCATTCACCTATTGCTGGTCACCATCACTTGTTCCGAAACCCAGCGATTGGGGCTCGCATATAGGTTTGTCTGCCAAAACTCGTGCCGTCACTCAACTAACTGTAATATAGACATCAGTGGCTTCTTCTTTCGAGACCCGGCACCGTATACACCAGACACAGACCTCGAAGCCTTCCTAAGGGCTGGTCCCCCGCCTATATACGTCGGATTCGGCAGCATCGTTGTTGGGGGAATTGAGGGCCTGATGACCATGGTTCTCAGCGCTATCAAGGCGATTGGCGTCAGAGCCATTATTTCACGTGGATGGAGTAATTTGGCGGGAGAAGAGTCCTCAGACGTATTTTACGTGGGTGACTGTCCGCACGAGTGGTTATTCCAGAAGGTTGCCGCAGTGGTTCATCACGGAGGGGCTGGCACGACTGCGTGCGGTTTGCGATACGGGAAGCCGACGACCATCGTGCCGTTCTTTGGAGAGTTAGTAGCGCCATACCGAGACGGCAACATCTCGACTGACGTCTGAATCATAGTCAACCTTTCTGGGGCGCTGTCATAGCCAAGGCTGGCGCCGGCCCAGATCCGATTCCTTACCGTTCCCTCACCTCGCAGAAACTCGTCCACGCGATTCAATACTGTCTGTCGCCAGACGCCGTGACGGCCGCGAGGCAGCTCGCCGAGTCCATGGAGAAAGAAAACGGCGTACAGTCTGCAGTCGACTCATTTCATAAGCACCTACCGCAGCCCAAGATGCAGTGCGACTTCTTCCCCGACCAGCCTGCGGCCCTCATGTACGGCAGGGGGAAGAAGCAGGTCAAGATGTGCCGGCCAGTTGCCTCGATCTTGGTGAAGAATGGCAAGGTGGAGAGGAAGCAGCTCAAGTCGTGAGCATCGGCCATCCCCTTTTTGCAAGTTCACCGCTGATTTTTTCCGGACCAGATACCGGTCGAAACCGACGAATATCGAGAACCAGAGATGGGACCCCCTAACAGCCCTATCCGCAGCTTCGATCTCGACGATAGTCAAGATGGCCGGCGCCACGGCGGACATCATTGTCAAGCCTTTTGAAGAATACAAGCGAGGCAGCGAGTCTAATGATAAGCTGGCGGTGCCTGGTCGACCGTCGAACGGCGAGCTTGACCAAAAGGCCGAAGCCGATGCCGAAAAGATTCGCAGACACAGTCAAGCACCGGCGTTTGCGATGCTTCCTCTGCCAGGCGTAGGCGTTCCAGAGGGCGGGGACCTCAAACCCATGAGTCGCCCGGCGTCATCCTCATCTCGAGGAGACGAGTCCTCCAGCAAGCCGGGAGCCATGGCAGTAGCGGCAGCGAACGGTGTTGGAAAGCTCGCGGGCAATGCGACGAAGGGTCTGTTCGTGGACATCCCCCTCGCTGTCACGGAGGGTCTCAGAAATGTCCCAAACCTTTACGGAGATACCGTGAAGAAGCACGACGCCGTGGAGGACTTTCGCAGCGGGGTGTCCGTCGCCGGCAAGACCTTCTGTCACGACATGAAGGGCGGGTTTACGGACATCTTTGTGCACACTTACACTGGCAAAAAGGAGCAGGGCGCAGCCGGAGCTGTCAAGGGGTTGGGCAAGGGCGTCGTGAGCCTTGTCACGAAGAGCACGGCAGCCACGTTCGGCCTCGTGACCTACCCTGCTCAGGGGATTTACCGAAGCATATGGTCTGCCACGAACGACAAGACGCGAAGAAGCATCGAGGACGAGAAGCTACTGGAAGGTGATTGGATGGTGTCGATGAGCCCAACGTGGAAGATGGACCATGCCGCCATTGTCGAGGACTTTGACGGTCTACGTGGGGCGAGAGGCGGGTAATATGTGTCCTGTCTGCCTTGTTGGTAGTAGGAGACTTCTCCTTTCTTGGTAGCGTCGGCGCTGGAAGGATTCAGGGGCACTGCAGAATGCAGGGCTAGGTTATCAACAACTCAATTGCGATATTCTCCGATAACGTCATAATCATTCAAGTTTAGACCCATATTAATGCATTTCAGCGCTTCTAGAAAGGTTCCTGGAAGGGTGAGATTCCTCTCATTTGGAACTTTGGTCGTGGCTTAGCCTGGTGATCCCTACGATCTCTGTGAGCGGCTCGGCCGAGATGGTGGAACGCGACCCGGCAGGGTTGTGAGGGAAAGTTACTCGGAAGGCGCTGGTGTTGGCCGCGGCCGTGGCCGTGTAAAAGATCCATGTGAGAGTGAGGATCTGCAGTGCCTAATGGAGATGGTGGAACTCCAGGCTTCAACGAGGTCCAGGATGACGGTGTTGTGTGGTTGGATGCAGAGGGGCGCAGGGGTGGCGGAACTGGAAGGCTTCTGGAAGGATTCCAAGAGTGGGTTCCATGTGCTTGGCATACGCTGCATCAGCTGATTGGAATTTGATGCGAAGAGAGCTCTCCCACGGGTACCTATTCTTTTCGAGAGGGAAAGAACTCTAGAATTCTTCGAAAAGGTAATTCATTGCCACAATGTCTGTAATATTTGAGCCACGTGTCGACTGCGAAACTCAGAATGCCGTTTCGTGGACATCTTCAGTGACTGAAGCGGAGCCATGTGACCAGAACCCGGGGAGAACGCGTTGAGAACAGCATAACATAGATTAAGCCAGAATTGCATTTGGCACCATGTGGCACTTCTGATCGCCCTGGTGATCAGCCGGGATGTAGAATTGAGGCCCTTGAGAGATGATGTCAACAGCTGTTTAGTGTTGGAGATTGTGATTGTCAAAGACAAAAAGCCCTCTCCGAGATCTGTCGGGCGCAAATATTGGCAGGCAGTGTCGGGTCACGCGTGTTGGCGTGCCGGCGAGACGCTACAGCCACATTCGGCAGTGTGGAGACCGGGCGCCGGCGAGCATTGGCCGACCCGGAGGCTGGTGGTCTCAATGGTGTTGCCTAAGAAGCTGGGCGCCGCAGCGGTCGGTAAGTAAAGCGGGGCGAGTAAGCGAGCCAAGAGACTTTGGAATTTGGCACAGTTGACGCTGGGAGCGTGGGAGCGAGTGTGAGGCGGATGCGGTCGGGAGGAGGCGCATTGCAGTAGTGAGGCTTTGGCGGATTGGTGTTGACAGTGAAGTCATCCATGCCGGTAGTCCTCGGAGTTGCGAGAAAGATTGACCATGGCATGGCATCTGGGCAGCCGAGAACGGCGCGAGGTTTGTCACGATGCCTTTGGAGCCGGGACGGAGCAAATGCTGGCCGTAGGGTGGCATTCATTCTCGGCGTGTGGTTCCATGATATCATCCGATTTTGCCGTGCCCTCCCTTGGCGGAATTCGGCACCGAAAGGCGATGGTGATTGGCGGGTCGCATCGAGGAGGCGACAGGGTTCCGAATGTCATGACACAGAGATGAATGTTTTGTGAAACGTTTCCCGTTCGCAAAAGATGCTCTCCGATGATTGCGCAAATTGAGTAGAGACCCCTGGCAGGTACGTGGAGTCGAGATGGGATGGCGTTTGGATGTGGAGAGGCATGTCTGTCTGTTCCTCCCTGGCGGGTGACTGGCTCGCACGGGTTGTTGTGTAGCCAAGGCTGATTCGGATGGAATAAGCTAAAGTACCTCGCATTCGTTGTGATTTTGGTCGTCGATGGGGTCTTTGGGGTCGTGGTTGTCTAGGCAGCGAAGGATGAGCAGGGCTGAGCAGAAAATCGCCTCGCTCAAGATAATCGTGGCATGTGCCTTTTTCTTCTTTTTCTCACCAAGCCAACCAACACATTGGCCACAGCTAGGCGACCGTATTTCGTGATGGGCGCCAAAGGCAGCTAAAGGTTGAAGGCAAATCTGCTCGGGTTGATCGGGCGCAGTGCTCGGTCTGCGGAAGAGACGAGCCGGGAGACACTGTCATTGATCAGTAAGACGGTCGATTGATGATTGGTGGCGGCACCAAAGTCAAGCCGTTGTATCGTCGTGATAAGGTATCGTCAATTCTGAGGCCCTTCCCCTCATGTCCGTGCCGAGTGGATGGCCTGCAGTGCGCAATGAAGCATCGCGGCTTCCCCAGAGCAAGGGGCACGGGCCAGTCGCCCTACAGAAGTGAGAACTTCGGTGTTGGAATGGATTCGCAAAGTCTGACTCTGGTCGCAGTCGCAGGCATCGCTGGCATCGCGGGCTGTGTCTTGGATTTGGATGCTCACCTTGCTGATTCTCTCCACTGTCGGGCACTTTGGGGTGGGCTCTGTGGCTCTGGGGCCTGTGGTCTCACAGTTCACTTGGTGGAATGAGCCCCGCAAGGTTAACGAGGGAGGTCCCACCCCAGGCCAACAGCACTAACCTCTAAGTGTAGCTGGTATCCCTGCCAAACACACCACCTGCACGAGACCCCTGCTCCACTTTTGCCGGTTCCTTCTCCCTCCTTCCTCGCGCGCAGATGCAGCTGCCCATCAGCCTATCACCAGTGGCAATCGACGCTCAGTGTGACCAAAAAGACCAATGAGAACGATACTGACGCAGTACGTACCTCCATGACCTGTGGAAAAGGTAAGCTCTCCACACCCAAGAGGCAGTAGGCCCAAGACCCAAGAGACCAAAAGCTCCTGGGCGCAAACACAGCCCTCGTCCGCCCGATACCTTGCCTTCCTTACCTTACCTACCTGACCTTGAGGTGACACTCAAACCCCGGCACACGTTTCCCCATCTATGATCCTCCATTGTCACTCTCGCCCTAGTCGTGCCGTCTTCCATCCTCGAGACATCTGTTCCTCTGCCGTGACACATCTGCTACTTAAGACTCCCGTCCCCGTCTTCCCACATCCTTAAACCACTCCACACTCAATGGTTCAACGCTCCGATTCAATCCACGAAGCTTCCGACACCTCTCATCACAACCAAGCTTCATCATCTGATAACAACTCCGCACGCCGTCTGCTACAAGCAACCACTTCGTCCACCCGATCGCATTCCCCCGCCACAATGAGCGCTCCCACACACAACCCCGAGCAGCACGAGAGCTCCTCCACCGGCAAGGGCCGCGCTCCCGACTACCAGGAACGCCATGGAGACACCACCAACGGCGGCAACAATGGCAACGTTGGATTCAAGGCCCACGGCGGCATGACCGTTCAACCTCCCACCAAGGAGGACCTCCAGCGCAGCTATGCCAGAATCGTCGAGAACGACGCCAACCCCAAGGGCTGGTACGGCACCATGAGTAAGCACCGCCCTCGTGCGCCTCATGCTATGCTAACAATCATTCAGTCAACGCTGTTGGTTCCTGCATCGGTACCATGGGAGCTATCCCCTGCTGCGTCGTCTGCCCGAACCCCTACAAGAACGTCCAGCAGGGTAACGTTGGTCTCGTTACCAAGTTTGGCAAGTTCTACAAGGCTGTTGACCCTGGTCTTGTCAAGGTCAACCCTCTCAGCGAGAAGCTCATCCAGGTCGATGTCAAGATTCAGACTGCCGAAGTCCCTCAGCAAACCTGCATGACCAAGGACAACGTCACCCTCCACCTGACCTCCGTCATCTACTACCACATTGTCGCCCCGCACCGAGCAGCCTTCGGCATCTCCAACGTCCGCCAGGCTCTGATGGAGCGCACCCAGACCACCCTTCGCCACGTCGTCGGTGCCCGCATCCTGCAGGATGTCATCGAGCGCCGCGAGGAGATCGCCCAGTCTATTGGAGAGATCATCGAGGATGTTGCTGCCGGGTGGGGTGTGCAGGTTGAGAGCATGCTCATCAAGGACATCATCTTCAGCCAGGAGTTGCAGGAGTCGCTCTCCATGGCCGCCCAGAGCAAGCGTATTGGTGAGAGCAAGATCATTGCCGCCAAGGCCGAGGTAAGCTTCAATCGAGAACCCTTTCTGCAACCCCGAACGACACTAACACATCCTGCAGGTTGAATCCGCCAAGCTTATGCGCCAGGCTGCCGACATTCTGTCGTCCGCACCTGCCATGCAAATCCGCTACCTCGAGGCCATGCAGGCGATGGCCAAGTCTGCCAACAGCAAGGTCATTTTCCTGCCTGCTGCGAACCAGACCATGCCCGACATCCAGCAGGCCCTCGCCAAGAACACCACCGGCGAGTCGAGTGGCCATGGCGGTGACGCCAGCTACAATGACTTTGGAGGTCAGGATTCCGGCTTCCAGCAAGCCATCAACTCTCGTGTCATCGAAAACATTTGAGTTTGCCCCAGGTGCTGACTTGAGGTCGTCGTGTGTGGAACAGCTTGGTCCCATTGATTAAGCCGGCCCCTTTTCGGCTTCTGCGATGACACTCACCTACGGTGTCGACGACATGCTTTCTTGCGCTTTGATGTTTGCGACACGATTGCTTTTGCTTTCCCAATACCCCTGCTTTCACGACAAAAACAACCCACAAAATCACACAAAAATACACGATGTACTTTTACGAAATCTGATGGCGGGGAGGACGTATGGCCTGTTCAGGAGACGATACCCAAGATCGGCATGACCAGGTTGGACAGGCTCGATATGTTTTGTAGCATACCCGATTCGTTCGCTTTGCGCTGGAGGACGTAATGGTAATGGCTCAGTAGTAATGAAACCATTTCATAAGCACTTTTCCCACATAAGCCTCGTGTGATGATGAAAGTCAACCAGCTTCATGCCCCCCTGTAGGTGTAAGTAACAAGGTTATTCACCTTACTCGTAACACATTCCAATCAATATTTGAAGTTTCTTGGCATGATAATTTGCAGTGTAAGCGATGGCTCCTCTGCCTCATTCTCGGCCTCATTGCATTAGCTGCTCCGCCCTAGGCCAACAATTCCTTCGGTATCGCCAAAACGTCATCGACGTTGAACTGATTCCGGTGTTGCTGCCTAAGGTAGTTGATAGGAAACAGAAATTTAGCAATAGCATGCTTCCACGTAGTACTCGTATGCAACTTTACATTCAACCTTGCGTTTCATACCTGCCACTTTACTTGCCGAAAGATGTTGGTAGCGAAAAAGGGAATAAATTGAGTAAGTAGATAAATAGAGCCTGTCCGGGCTCAGGATCTGACACTCCTAAGTGGGCATTTGCTCTAATGGTCTCAGAATATGGTCGAGCCAAAAAGACAAACGAGAAATCCGCCAATACGGTCGATAGCCTCGACATCAAACCTCGACATGAAGAAGAGGGGGGGAGCCCAACCTTGCCCCGCTCATACCATCTGTATACTGTCTCTGCCGCCACAATATTATGTCCAAACTATTGCGTCGCATCTTCAAGCCTCCTTCCATGGCAACAAAATCTCAACAGGCTCCATGTCCTTCTCGACCATCTCGGCGACCTCCTTAGCCTCCAACCCCTTCAACCCAGCCATGATCTCCTTGTACGTCCCCTCACTCAAGCCCTCTTTCCGGTCGCAGTAGATGTCGACGCCCTCCTTCGTAAAGACGGTCGGCGCAAACCACGTAACAGCCCACCTCTCCGTCTCCCCTGCCGCCGTCTTCTTCTCCCCCCACCCGAGGACCTCCCAATGGCTCCCCACAAAGAACAGCCACCCTTTGCCCCTCCAGTCCCAGGCGCCCGTGTCGCCGCCGGGCCGGGACGCGGTGTCGACGCCCTTGACGGACTTGACGCCCGTCGAGGGGGTGCTCTTGTTGGACTCGTACTCGACCAGGTCGTCAACGCGCGCGGTGCCGTCGGGCTTCGCGGGGAGGGCGGCGTAGGTGATGCGCACGTTGCGGGCGTCGCGCCACATGGCGAGGGTGGAGTGCGTCACGGTCCAGGTGCGCAGGAGCCAGTCTATCGGGGGCGCGGAGGCGGAGGCGGGCGGGGAGGATGTGTATTTCGAGGGGGAGATGAGGGCGACGTCGGTCGGAGGGGTGGCCATGATGGGCGGGCTGGCTCGCGGTGGACGAGGCCGGCTGGGGTTTCAATTGAGGGCTTTGGTGCGAAATCGGAACGCCAAAGGTCTTGTGCGCGTATCCGTAAGTGTGTGGTCAACCAAATAGGTGCAAGAATATCGCCGGTATGGGATGTTGTTCAGCGCAAGACGTGAGGTCAAACGAAGTCGCAAACCACCGCCCAAAGCTCCCGAGATCCGCGCCAGGGGTCTCGCACCCCCTACGCGTTTCAAAAAATGACATCAGTGCATGGCCCGGACCACATGAGCTTCAACTGCGCGCCCTGAGACAATCAATTGAGCCTAGAAGCCTGTCTGAGGGGTTGCAAAAAAAGACACGGGAATGATTCGCGGAGAGTTGCATGTCTCTCATAGGTCGTCGCAACAGCCGCAAATACCCGACCTCGCTCCCAATCCTGCCATTCGCACGACAGTCAACCTGTTGTGGTTCGTCCCAGGTAGAACCTCGTCATCTCTTCGGACCCCTAATTCGGACTACCTTACCTTAATATAGAGAGCTCCCCACGAGGCTGGGATTAAGCGCCCCAGTGCCGAGCAAGGGTCTCCAGCTTATTTCGACCTTTTCCCGCTGCAATTTGCCACGGATCTAACCGCGCCCCAAGCTCCCATTCTTTTTTTTTTCTCGCGTTGCCAATTGATTGTTGTCGAAACGACAGCTGTATGCGACCTTCCCACTCCGACCAACCCACGACGAACAACCGCATCCTTTTCCCATCGTCCCATCCGTACCATCCCTCACCGCCACGATGGACACCTCCGACATCGACCCCGAGATGGCCGCCTTCATGGGCTTCGCTTCCTTCGGAACCCAACCCGCCGCGAAGAAGCGCAAATACAACCACCGCACCGACGCCGTCGCCGCCTCCGACTCTGCAACCGGCGCGAACCAAGTCGCCCTCGCAACCCGCACACCCTCGTCTGCCCCGGCAGCAGCCAGCGCGACGAACACGGACGAGATCGCACTCGACTCCGACGCCGAACCCGACACCACCACCGCCGTCGCAACTGACACCAAAGCGGACGGACCACACCCCGCCGCCGCCGCAGCGGACAACAACGACGACGACGAAGAAGGCGGCGCAAGCCTCTACTCAGACCCCACCGTCGCGCCCGCGCTGGCCCACGCGCAGTCGCTGATCGACGAGCTGACCGTCCGCGGCGGCGTCGGCAGCGCCGCCTCGCAAGCGCAGCAGGGCGGAGCCGGAGCTGGTGACGCGCTGCCCTCGGGCGCGAGCTTGCCTAGAAGACCGGAGGCGTCGTGGGGGCGGGAGATGGGCGCCGCGCCGACGACCATGCCGGGCTGGAACCAGGGCGATGCGCCGCAAGGAGGACGGGGCGGACGCGGTGGCGGGAGAAACAACAACCACCACCACCACCACCAGCAGAGGGACGACGGGAAGCCGTGGTGGGAGGGATACTACGACCACAAGTCCAACGAGAACCCGTGGGCGAAGCTTGAGAAGGCGGCTGGGGTTGAGCCAAGGGGGAGCTGGGCTTTGGAGGGACAGGCGCAGACTGCTTAGGGACTTTCCTCCGAGGAACCATCGACATAAGGAAGGGCTGTGTGGGTTAGGAGGTAGATGGACAAGGTTGTCAGCTACGTATCAGACTACAATTGATACATAGCCCCTCCCTTGTTCACCCGTCTCTTGGCCATGCCAACGTCACCTTCACCGGACCCAGACCGATATCACGTGATATCAACATCCCTGACCGGACAGGGGCAGACATCACAAGGCGTGGAAGGACTTTACGCTTCATCACATGATTCATCACTGGGTCTCGGAGATGCCCCACGACCAGGCCATCGTCGTGGGAGTCGTGACGGTGGCATCACGGCATCGACGGAGCTGGACGGTACTGCCACGGGGGGAGGAGTATAGGGACCAGCGACCCCCCGTCCGCTGGCCCCTCAACCGAACAAGAGGCTTACGATGTTACTATGGAAAAAGCCCTATCGTCACTAGAGAACCGCCCGGGGTGTTATAGGAAACGCCAGCCCGCAAAAGAGATCCATTACCCTCTCCCTCGCCGCCTCCCCTTCCCGAAAGAGCAATATCCCACCGCCCCGAAAAGGACAAGCGCCTCCCTTATAGACGCCGCAATTTTCACCTCTCCCCTCGTCTCCGTCTCCGTTGTCTCCTCTCCAGGCCCCAGGTCTCCACTGAACCGATCTCTCGGCTCTGAGGGCCTACTGCAGGACACCCTGGGCGCTTGCCCTGGATCCCCAGGGAGGAAGAGGGGGAGGTGTGCTTTTAAACTACAAAAACCGCCCAAAATCATACCCATTTCATCCAATCATATCTCATCATGGTTCCGTGGAACAAAGCCTCCCCAAACAAGGTCCTGAAGAGCAGAGGAAATCCAACAGCCCGGGAAAACCCACGAGGTTCGGCGAGAAGGACGGTAGTGTGTGTGGAGGACGGATTAGTGGAGGGTCTACCACGCGGGCGGAATCCCTCCCCCCATCAATCTCCGCGGCTCACACATTTACCTCGCTGCCGCCCTCCGCGAAGCTCGCAAAAGCAGCGTGAGATGGGCCGCTAGCAGGCCCCATCCCCGCCCCGCGCCGTGCCGCTGCGCGTCAACCGCGATCCCGACTGTCAGGCTCGCCTAAGAAGCTGGCCCCCCGCCCCCCTGTCTCTGCTTCTCGCTGCCCCTCACCTCCTTGACAGCCCAATATGTACCCAAGAAAAATAAACAAACAAGGTGGAGGAGGCGTGCGCTGATCAATCGTCGAGCAAAAAATAGAGATGCAAAGTAAATCCGGGGATTTTTGGTATCTTGGTTCCTGCAGTTTCTGTGCAGGCAGGGATGTGTGTATGTCGTGCGTCGACTTTTGGTGTGGCGGGAGTGATGGAGGAGGTTGCTTTTGAAAATGACACGCTAGAAAAGACCGACACCCAAAGGTAAGGCTGAAAGAAACGCTTTTGTCGCCTGCTCGTCTCTGCTTCTTCAAAGTCCGCGATGTCGCGCGGCTGACGAAGAGAAGAGAGAGCGCATTCGCAAGGTACGTCTAGTACTCGGGCGAAGGGTAGCGAGCGCGCGCCTTGTTGTACTCCTTGGTGTGCTTGCGGGAAGTCTTGCTCTTCAGCGATCTGCGCAGAGGTGTTAGCCCGGTTTTCTGTCTTGTCTCAGATCTCGCAGCCGCCGCCGCCGCCGGTTTTCTGTCGAACAAGCTTGCTTCTTTCCGATGCCACCGAAACCCGCTTTTCCCGTGCCTCCATTTTCCCCGCCAGTTCGCGGGGAGAAGAGGGGAATTGCGAGATTGCCGGTAGATCGTCAATCTTGACCATCGTTTTCTGCCGCTTGTTTTTTTTCGAGGTCTCGGATCTCGCATTCGGAGATCGGGTGAGAAAATATGATGCACACTTACGAGACTTTCTTCTGCGTCCACTCGAGGTCCGCGCGCACGTCCTGAGCGTCACGGTAGCCCTCGTTGAAGCGCTCGCGCGTCTTTGCGAGACGGGCTTGCGCCTTCTTCTGGAGTTCCAGCAGTTCACGGTGCTTTGCGTTGAGCTTGCCGGATCTATTTTTTGCGTTTTCCGGTCAGCCAAATGTTTTCTCTCTGCTTTCGTTTGTCTTTTCCGGATTGCTGCAGTGATCGGCCCCCGCGGCTTATGCAGGCACCGGCCGCCGGAGCACCGCTCGGGGATTTTTTGTCTGTATGGCAGGGAGGATCTACTCACGTTTGCGCCTGGACCGCAATGTTGCGATCCAGAGGGATGGGGTCAAAGGTCTGGGCGAAGCGGTCCTGCATGTAGTCGTTAAAGTCGACTCCGCTGGCCGAGTGGTGGCTGTCAAAGTCGCCGCTGTTGCTGCCGGCGTAGCTGGAGTTGGCAACCGAGTAGCCGCCAGAGTATCCGCTGTTGCTGTATGAGGCTCCGGTTCCTGAGCTGACGGACTCGTCCGTCTCTGGGGGCGAAACCGAGTAGGTGCTGCTGTAGCTTGGGTATTGTTGGCCCTTGTGGTTGGGGACGGGCATGGGGATGGCGTAGGAGTTGTAGTGGGCAGACATGATGGGCGATGGATATCCGGATAGTCGACGAAGACGGTTAAGAGCTTGTGACGTGTTGCGTGTGTGCGATGTGGGAACTTGTTTGAAGCAAACAAGGGATGACTAAAGTTCTCTGTGTTGTGAACTGGGGATGGCTGGCCACTTGGTATGACGGTGCGCAAGGAAGGTGCTTGCTTGGGTGAAGCTTGATGATGAAGAACGACTTGGAGAAGTTGGGCAGAAGCTTGCTGAGATAGTCCGAGATGGTGATGAGAAAGGAAGAAGAAGAATTCAGATTCGAACCGCTCAAGTTGTGCCCTTTTATACTTTTTCCGAGACCCATTCCGGACTCCATCTCTTCTTCTTGCTCGGGGGAGGGGATAAGACATCAAGCCTCGATTCGTCCGATTGCAAGCCATGGCTTCATGACTGAACCCCGCCCGAGGGAGGGAACGGACGGAATGGTCCCTGGGCATGATGTGATGGGATGGTGAGAATGGCCGCAGACACACGCAACGACATGGACGGACGTCGGCCATGAGCATGAGCAGCAGCAGCAACAGCCGGCCGACCTGTCTGGACCTGGGCTAGCCTGTGCGTTAGTGACAGGGAAGAGAAAGAGGCTAAACCCTGTCTTCACCCGCTTGCCGCTTGCTTCAATGGCTGTTGCTCGCGGGGTGGGCAGTGATAGTCAAAGACGAAGGCAACAGAGTGGTTGTCTCGAGGGTGTGGATAATGGAGACGTTGAGGGGGGCATGTGGAAGGGTGATGGACAGAGCCATTGGCCAAGGAGAAGACAGGGAAAACAGATTGCTACATCTGCAGGCCGAGTGTCCATTTCTCTCAAAGAATTAAAAAAAACTCAAAAGGAATAGCTCAGTATCGAAGGCAAATAAAACAACCGAGCAAGGTGTCTGCATATGCCGAGGGGCGACTACCATGGGTCGTATTGGTGGAGAAGGACCACGATGGAGGATGGGTGGCCCAGATGAGGCAATGGATCTGTTTGGGACATCCGGGCTTGAGAAAGATGACAACCGGGGCTAGGGAAGAAAAAAAGAGAAACGAAAGAGACGCGTGGAAACTGGCACGGACTAGCCGGTGCAGACCGGCGAAGAGCAGCGAGACAGATGCGGGCTGGGAAGCCATGTAAGGCATGTCGTGTAAAACGGCGACGGAGGGCTCTGCAGACAGACAGAGACACATATTTTTTTTTTGATGGACCGCCGGGCAAGACAGGGCAGGGGAGGTACATCTCGACAGGTATCACGCCGAACTACTTTAACCAGCTAAGGTAAGGTAAGGCAAGGAGAGGGTGGATGCACCTGCAAGCCAGGGGCATGGGGCTCTGTGGGCAGGGACGGGGACGGCGGCCGTGGACCATGGCGTGAAGGGTTCCTTTCCCTGGGACCTCTTTCCGCCCACGCCCGTGCGGTGTCAAGATGGGAAGAGGTTGCTTTAGCTTGGGATGAGGGAGGTGGTGTTGAAGTGTGAGGCGTGGATCTAAGACATTTGGAGGGGGGAAGGTGAAGGCTTCGGAAGCAAGGCAAACGGAAGGTCGTCGAGGGCTTCCGGGTCGAACGACGACGGCCTTCCGGGGCCACGCCATGAGCCGTGGATGGGAGTATGACGGAGGCCGTGCGGGTCGAACGTTTCCATCGACCCAGTCAGACGCGAGCCGACGGGGGCTATGGAAAGTATTCCTACCGGGGAGGGGTGCGTTCTGATTCGTGACGGATGGGCAGAGGGCGAGGAGGAAATGGAATACTGTGGGCGAGGAATGTGGGTTGCAAAGAGATAGAGAGAGAGAGAGCAAGCAGGCAAGCAAGCAACCTCGGGCCTGGGGAGGTACAAGGCGGAAACGTCAGGATAGAGTCAAACAGAGCCAGGACCAACGGGGAAGGCATGGCCCGGCGTTGATCGAAACTCTGGCCCAACGAGAGCGGAGGCCACGAGGGCGGAGGATGGGCCGGGATGAAAGAGGATAGGACAGGATAAGGTAGAGTAGGGCAGGGCAGGGCGGGTTGGATCAGGACAGAAGTCGAGAAAAGAACGGCTTGGGATGGGAATGTAACGGGGGCAGCTCAGCGAGGCCCCGGGTGTGTGTGTGTGTGTGCGTGTGCGCCCATGTGTGCCTGTCTGTTCTCTCCGTTTTCTTCGTTCGCAATTGCGAACGAACCTGGCGTTCCTGGCATGTATTTTCCAACGTGGCCGCCATGTCTTTTCTGTCTGCGTGCTTCGACGGTACGACCAGGTACAGAGAGAGGACAAGAGGTCAGAACAAACAAGGTAACAGAACCAGGTCGATGTCAAGCAATGCCAAGAAAAAAGTACCTTTCGACGACTTTAAATCCATTTGTAAAAGCAGCGTGGGATTTCCACTCCCACCCGGCTCGTGTCGTCGTCTCGTTGGACTGCAACAGAAACCACCTTGGAAGAATCGGGAATGCGGGAAAAATGATGGGGGGCCCCCTTGTACTATGCTGATCGGACCTTGGGAAACCTGACTTTTGGCGAAGCCAAAATGTTCATTCAAAACGGCAATGTTGCGTTCTGCCGTGCGGATGCGCATTGGAGTTGCAGACAAGGAGGGAGTGATGTATCCGGTGGTGGTTGACTTAATTGACCCTGGCGTCAGGTCAGGCAGAAGTGCAGCAGATTCGGGCATTTTCTGTGGTGATGCGTTGTCAAGATGAGAACCATGACCGTTTTTATTGAATTCCTTTTTTGTTTTTGTCTTCCCTGGGTCGAAGAAAAAAGAACTATTAAATTTTTTTTAGTTTCCCCCGCCCTAGTCAAATAATACTTTTATTTCCATTTCCTTCGCCTCTACGGCATCCTGTTTGGTCAACCGTTGGCTGCCTGTCCCAATCGGGCCTCCTGGCTCTTGGTCACCTTTCCCACCGACTCTTTGACACTCTACCTGTGACCTCTCCCCCTCGCTGATTGACTCGATATCTGTTCGTTTTCTGGATTTTCGATTGGTGCAAAAGAAAACAGACTCCCAGCTTTTGCCAGTCTTGGAACCCGTCCAGGGCTCCGGCAGGGCTCCCAGACACCCCTGCACCACCACCCCGGCCTGATGGAGATGCACTGATGCAGAAGGTTGACCAGGGCGTCCTTCGTCGGCTTAATCGACGGAGTTTTTGTATTTTCCATTGGTCAAAAATGCAGAAAAGCGGCGCCGACTTGCTGGATTTCGCCCCTCTGAGCATCCATCTCTGATGCAAGGTGGGAGGGAGGCGATGGGGGGAACTCCATCCCCAAGTTTTCCCAAGTTCCTCGAAAGTTTCATATGACTGGGGGTGTGAATGCATCTCCAGAGGCAGATATGCGAGAAGATGGAGCTCTAGAGATGCAAACCTCGAAAACCCGAAATTACACAAGTCAGGACACGAACCGTTTTTCCCTCTTTCTCTCTCCTCTCTTGTCGCAGGTTTGAAAGGCTGCCGCAGAACGGAGACGAAGACGCAAGCAAGCAACCTGGGGCAATCTTACACCTGCAAGTCCCAAGAGCGGCGGTGTAAGTCTTCAAGGTCTCTCTCTGGGCCCCCAACCAAGTCCCACATCCGTCATCGTCAGCCGTCGACGGTTGACAATCCGGCCGCGTGTGAGTGAAAAGAGGCAGCCCAAAAGTCGACCTTACCGTAAGGCAGAGGTACCCAAACCCAAGCCCCAAGAGGGAGGCCCAATGGTGAACCGGCATCATCACCACCTGCATCACCACCTGGGACTTCCCTCAACCACCAACGCCCCCCATCTGCCTAATGTCATGGGTTACGAAGCCAGGACAGGGCGACCAAGGGGGGCCCTTTTACTTTCCGATCTGATCTAGCGGCGCATTGGTTTTGCATCACCCCATTTCATGTTGCTCCTGCTCCTGCTCCTGCTGCTGCTGCTGCAACTGCATAGGTGTCGTGCGCCATAATACGCCCGTACCTCGGATTGGAACTACTGGCGCCGGTACTGGCTGTTTTATTCTGTTCATCAATGGGGCTTCTTGGGACTTGCAGTCGACTGGGTCCAGGGTGGAACCTGAGATGCAACGACGATGGTGAGCGAGCATGGCAAGGCATCCAACGAGGCATACAAGTGACCACTTCCGAGGCCCGGCGTCGGCCATCAATAACCAAAAACGCCAAAACGCGCCCGCATCAGTCGAAAGTGGGATCGTCACTTGAAGACATGTATGTCCTAGAGTTATCCGTACGCATGTCTGTCTGGCGCAGGTGACGCGGGCGTGACAGACAACGGTCAAAACACCTTCGACGCAGCTAACCCTACTTTACTGGGCAGTCGAGGAGAGGAGAGCGTCGTTCCTCATCCCGGCCCGCGGTTCGCCGTGATGTATCTCTGTCTCGTCTCTTGGCCGGCAGGGACCCGAGGTGCCCCACGCAAGGTATCCCCGGGATGACGAACGTCGTTCTGGAAACATGCCAAACGAACAGAGCGTGTGAATGGAGGGGGAACGGGCTGCATGAGGTCTCCAGCCGGGGCCACCCCGGAGCAAGCCAGTCTGACGTTTGAGCCTTCTCACAAAAGACACAATCGTGCGAGAGAGAGAAGGAAGCAAAATTTGTCGTCCAAAAAACACCAGACCAAGGGCTTGCCGGGGCCTTGTTCCGGAGCCGGAAGGGAGGTCCTTTCGGTCTGAGGAGAAATACATCTAAGTAGATACCCTAGGTACCCTGACCTTGAAATTCGGGCGAGGAAGAAAGGGAGGGGGAGGGGCATGACTTGCCCTCCATGCACCGGGATCCACCGCCGACGACTTGGACTTGGCTACACCTATTTCTTCGTAGACTCAACGGCACTCACTCCTGACAGAAGGAATCGGCGTTTGGGCTTCGTTGACGACCATTCTCGAACTCGACTAGCCGGGTAGTGTTGCAGTAGACCTGGAGTTTGACATCGATGAGCGCCAATAGTCAGAGACGCACGTCAGGGACTTTGAGGTGAGGCACCGAGTGCCGGCCATAGGTCGAGACTCACTCTGGGATGACGGGGCTTCATTTTGCATGAGTGGTGGTTGACCAATACCTCTTTGGCGAGGCTTGTCCGCATTCGAATGCGCCACTCTGCGGCTATGGCATCCGGGTGGTGAATCGGAACGGCAACCGTAGGCACTGACCCAGAGCCAGAGCCATCATCGACTCCAAGATTCCGCTCAGTACATACCCGTACCGGTTCGGACAAGAGCGTGAGACAGAGAGATGGAGAGAGACTACGGCAAGCCATGTGAGGTGAGGTGAGACTAAAGAGGGGAGAAACGAGCGGTGACGGGTGAAACGAAAACGGTCTGTGCCACGGAAAACGAGCCCACAAACCTTGTTTTGCCCGTTTGTCTCTCCCGTCCTGTTCTTCAACATCGGGATGCGAAAAGTGCCATCTGAGGACGGGAAAACACCAAAAAGTTGGACGCGGAACTCCAAACAGAATGACGGGGCCCTGCCTCACCTCCGGGTCTGCTGTATCCCGGAACGCATGGCATGGCATGGCAAGCAAACGAGTCGTATAATTCTTGCTGCAAGACAAGGGGTGGGACAGCGCAACACATGCAACATGCCATGACATGAACCGCAATCGCAACCGCAACGCAAGCCCAGCAGCGAAAAGTGAGATTGGATGCAGATGCAGTCAAACACACTCACGCAGTACACACACTCACACACACGCCTACATACAAGAGGAGGACGGGCAGGGCGAGACTACGGTAGGCTTTTTGATGATGGGGCACACGCTCACTGGACAATCCCCACGAGGGCGCCATCTCTCAACCCAACCAACATGGCCACAAATCCCGCTTCGCCGCCCTTCTTTTCCTTCCGTTCGCTGTCGACGTTACATTCGAACATCGCCCACGTCGTCGTCTCCCGTTCCCATCTCTCACTCCCCCTCCACCCACATCGCAAATCGCCCCCATCGCCAACAACACCCGCAGATACACTCGCATACCCCTCCGCATCACCCATTTCTCACCGCGTCGCTTCTCACCCAAGCAAATCTGCGATGCGATCCGCTCGCTCGCTCGCTCGCTCTCCTCCAAACAACACCCGTCCACCCGCACCGGATACTGGCCTCCTCCCCTTCGCAAGGACGAAATGCAGTATGCAAGCCTCTTTGCCAACGCCGCACGCCATATGCTCATGCCCACGCCACGCCACGCCACGCCTCCGCCGTTCCCTCTCCCGGGACTTTGAACGAGAAAGGCGCACACGGCAAAGTCGACGCAACGCAGCGCACTGCATTTCCTGCACGGATCGACCGTCGTGTAAGGTCAATCCAACATCCCACGTCCATCGCCTCCGTCCGCCAACGAGAAAAAAAGTCCGCGTGCGTGTTGTGTCGCCCATCAGACCGGCTCGTGTGTGTCTCCTTCGTAAACTTCGTGAGCTGCCAGATGTCGTGTCCCTCACATCTCGCTCGGGATGAAAACTCTCCATGAGATACGGCTGCAAAGTAGGTAAGATCACGGTTAAAGCGAGGTAACAAAACCACAAGTCCCGACAGCTGCACGACATCACCAGCCGCCCACGCAGAGCGCACGCAGCCTTCAGCCCCTCAGCCCCGGCCAAGGTCTGTGTTCTTGCTGCGGCTGCGCTGCCATGCAGTGTGACGAACACCACGTCGTCCTTCCGTGCTTCCTCTGTCTCTGTCTGCCTGCTGGCTGGATATTATCCGAGATGTGGCGATTCAGACAGAGATCCTCTTCTGCGAGAATCTGCCAAATGCCCTTTCCATCCAGAATTCTCCCAGGCTTTTTTCTTATCATTCGTGCCCTCTTCGCCATTACACGAGAGGATCAAACTTCACAGTTGCACCGGCGATCTCCCCTGTGCTTCTCCAGAACGCCGCGCTAGTAAACGAAAGCGTGACCGCATCTCACAGGTCACGGATCCTACGATAATCCCCCAAAGCCTTGTCCTTGCAATCGGTGTCATCGCGCGAGAAAAACTCCAAATGCATGTCAGATAAGTGAGGGGAACCGAGAGTAAACTGTAAGAGAGAAGAGGGAAAGCTCTGTTTCGTTATCTTGTAATAGCAGCTAACATTATATACCCTCGGGGGCCTGGACGTCGCAGTCGTCCCTTCATCCGTGGTTTCCCATAGAATTTCCGATCCTGTATCGCGTCCCAAGGAGATTGAAAAAGGGAAAAAAAAAAAAAAGTACAGACTAAATACCTGTCGTTGATGATAAGTATGGTATGTTTCCTCGAACCCCTCCCCGGCCGCCGACCCTCATATGCCATGCCCCGCCCCCGACCGCCTTCCCCCGATTCTTATCCCAACGGGCACGGTAAAAAACGCCGATGAATCATGCATGTATAACGCCATGCCAGCCGTTTGCACGAGGCAGAGAGGGTGCTCCTTTTCCCAGCCTCTCTCTCGTTGGAGGCTGGCGCCCCTTCCCCGCCTCGCAGCCCATTGCCGTCGGTGTGCTAGTCGTCGTTGACGATGAAGCTAGCGATCGGTGAGCTTTAGTGTATAATTTTTTTTTTGGGTTTCCGCCCAATCTATTTCCCCGACCCTTCTAGCCAAAGATCTTGAGAAATCCCCAGATACCGGCTCCGCTGAGCACTGGAATCGTTAGGTTGTCGTCCCAGCCAAAAATGTCCACCACCTCACTGGCGGCCGCCACAAAGCCGGACCACAGACCCATGACACCAAGCGCTAGCGGTCCGGTGATGGTGGCCTGAGCATCCGAGAGCCCCACGGCGCTTGCGATGGCGCGGGGTAAGTGAAGAGCCCCGGTGAACATGAAGGGATACTGCTCGTCGCCGGGGAAAGGTCCCGTTCTCGGCGCGAGCCAGCCCCAGAAGAAGTAGGACGACGCAATGCCGACCAGGAAGGCCGCTGTTGATCCCGCGAGAGACTTGCCCTTGCGAATGCGCGGGGTGTATGCGCCGTACATGCGACCGAAGGTGCTGGCAGCGGTATCGCACCAACTGAGGAGCAGGACACCCATGACACCGACGTCCTTGGGGAAGAACTTGAGGACAGCCCAGGCGCCGAGCAGATAGAAGATGACACCGTTCCAGCCCGCGTACTCGCTCTCGCGCATCAAGGCGCCGAGCACCGAGACGTAGAATCGGTTGAAGGAGGCGTAGTTGTGACGCAGGTAGTCGGCTGTCGCGATAGGCATCAGCGCAGCCATGAGCCACGGTGCAACTGAGCTTGTCTGAATACCCGAAATGTAGAGCCATAGTGTGAAGAATCCGATCGAGACGTGCAACACCTTTCTTGGCACCTCGTGCTTGTGCACAAACGTCCTCCATTTCCTGTGAATGGGTATCAAGCCCAGCGGACTCGGGCTTCGGCTGAAGTCTCGCCAGCTCCATCCTGTGGGAGCGGCTGAAGGAGGGGCCAGGTGGCCGTTGGCCGTCGGTGCCTTGCCGTTGCCGTTCGCATCGCCGTTAAGAGCGACGCCATTCGAGATCGGTTCGCTCGGGATGACGGGTGATTTGGGTGGTTTCGTCTGCGTCTTGACAGTCGTCATCGGTGTAATACGGCGAGACTCGATCGGGGAGCGGCTTCGTGTGCGCGATCTGCGCATGGTCGTCGGCTCATAATCATCCTCTTCTGTCCTCTCCTCTACCGGCTGAGGAGTAGTGAGACGCTTTCTCGTTGCTGATCTCGTCGTAGGGCCAAAGTAGTTGTCTTGTGACATTGCGTCGATCTCTGACGGTGTCGGGCTGGGTGAGATGACACGCGGTGTCGAGGGCACGGCGCGGACAGACATGTTGTTGTACGGGAATGGGGGCAGAGGGGAGCAAGACACTGCCCCTGTCAATAGGCGTTGGAGGGGGGGGAGGAGCCTTTGTAGAGGCCAAGATGAGGACCGGAGATAGCTGTCTCTTCTCGAAAGACGGTCGTGGGGGGCCAGGGCGTCGGCGGCGTAGTGGGAGGCTTGGGAGGCGCGGGCGTGGGTGCGGTACAGGTCGAAACGTGGATAACGTTTTTGATGGTTAAGGCTATGCTGGGCCTGGGGTTCGAGGAGGGAAGCGGGCGTGATTATCGGATCCAGGGTGATGTTTGAGGATGCAGCAGAGAAGGTCTCCGCCGCATGTTGAGCCGGGCTGGTAAGGGGAGGAGGAAGAAGACCACGCAGACATGCGGTCGGTCAGCAGACGGCGTGACATGTGTTTAAAACGAGGAGTTTGGACCGGATCGTCGGTGTCTTGTTGCGCTGCGAGTCCAGTGCCAATACATGGGCTTGTGCAGGTGAGGATTTTTCGCCGTAAGGTTAAGGTACCGAGTACCTGGGGCGTACTGTGTGCTGGGCCGGTGACACTGTCTGTTAGTAAGCCCACATGGTGCCTGGTAGTGGCATGTCCAGCCATTTGGTTTAATCGTTATGGTGGTTTATCATTGGGATGCTTTACTTTATAATTACTTTAGAATAGATATGGTTATTTCTGACGGCATGAACCATGGTGTATTCATGGTTTTGGTTTCCAAGATGGACAACTATAACGTTCGAGACAGCCAAACACCTACAGTCCCCATACCCCTCAGCACAGTGTGCCGAGGCCCGGATGACCACCGCCCCCGAAGCCCACTCCCCAAGTCCAACACCGTCCGGTGCACGCGACTAATACTAGGGACGGCCTGTCGGGTGGTGTCAAGTCCAGCGGCAGCGGGCAGTTTGCAGGGGTCCGCAGTGCGATCCAATTTGAATGGCAGCGCTTTTTACGGGCTGCCTCTGGCAAGCATGTGAGAAAAACCCACGAAGCCATCTCCGGCCATCCCGCCGCTTCCATGTCGTTCTTCGCAGGAGGATTCTGCTGCGGATATCGCTCTCCCAGTCTGCCATCGTGCATCATCACATCATGGACGCAAGAGACACTGTCTTTCCTTGATTTTTCTTGACCGCCTAGTGCGGGTGTGCAAGTGCCAAGCGGGCGTTTGGCTGGCATCATGGCTGAGAGTTTTTGGGTGGCATGTCATAGGGCGATGACACTTTGTCTTGGTGCTTGTGCGACACTTGCACCCGCGAAATCTGAAATTGTGGCTCGGGGTGGCCCAGGACGGTTGGGCGGAGAGACGGGATGATATCACTAGCTTTGTCCGTGGACGGCGGTCGGAGCAGGCACTTGCGCCAAGAAATCCGGTTATTGGGTGGGCTGATAAGCAGCACACAGTCCACGTGAGCACCTCTTATCTATGCATCGTAATCGATAACAGATTAGATCCGCTCTTATCGATAATCCAAAAAAAAAATATCTCGGCCCCTCCAGCTCGGACAGCAGACAGCAGCCAGCCGCGACGACTTTCGCAGAGCCGAACTCGAGGCGCAAAATCTCCTGAACCGCCCCAGGCTCAATTGGACGATTGTCGCAATGGCGCCCGACGAGAAGAAGAAGGACCCTAGGTCCTGGCGTGGACTTACACCTCCTCTGGCCGAGTACGACTCCCAAGCCTAACTTGACAGTGACGCGCTGCTAACCTTTGCGCGCAGATGGATCCTCGATTTCGTCTCTAGTCAAGGCTTCCAGCGCATGACGCCTGTCCAGGCAGCATGTCTGCCGCAGTTCCTCGGAAACAAGGACGTCGTAGTAGAGGTATGAAAGAATACCTCAACACAATGCGATAGCAGACTAATTCTGGTAGGCCGTCACTGGCAGCGGCAAAACTCTTGCGTTCCTCCTCCCCCTAGTCCAGAAGCTCATGCGCCTTTCCGAGCCTACGAAGCGCGGCCATGTCTTTGCCATTATCGTGTCACCGACCCGCGAGCTTGCGATCCAGATTCACTCCGTTCTCCAGGCCCTAGTCGGCTTCCACCCACCCTCTGCCGAGATCCTCCCTCACCTCAAGGAGGACGAGAAGCGCCCCGACACCAATGTCCCGGTTATCGTTCCCCAATTGCTCGTCGGGGGAAACACTACCACGCAGCAGGACCTGAGCTTCTTCGTCAGACATGCCCCTAATGTCCTCGTATCTACACCCGGCAGACTTGTCGAGCTGCTGGCCTCTTCCCACGTCCACTGCACGCAAGCGACCTTCGAATTGTTCATCATGGATGAGGCGGACCGTCTGTTGGATATGGGTTTCAAGCAGGACATTCAGAGGATTCTTGGGTATCTGCCGAAGCAGAGGAGAACGGGTCTGTTCAGCGCGTCGGTTTCGGAGGCTGTGTCCCAGATCATCACCGTTGGTCTGAGGAATCCCGTCAAGATCGCAGTCAGGGTCAAGAGCTTGAGGGATGGAGGAATAATCGAGGACCGGAAGACACCTATCAGTCTGCAAATGTCGTACCTCATCACGCCAGCGAGTAAGAAGCTGCCAGCGCTTTGCAAGTTGCTGGAGAACCTCAACCCCCGCCCGCAACGGAGCATTGTCTTCCTGTCATCATGCGCGGCCGTCGACTACTTCCAACACGTCCTCCCTACTATTCTTCCCGACGGCTTCACACTCGTGCCGCTGCACGGAAAGCTTCCTCCCAAGGCAAGAGAAAAGAGTTTCGCCAAGTTCGTTAATTCGGTTTCGCCCTCCATCCTCCTTTGCACAGATATCGCCGCCAGAGGTCTTGATATCCCCCAGGTAGACTTTGTCTGCCAAGTCGACCCGCCCGCAGACCCCAAGGTCTTCATCCACAGAAGCGGACGCGCAGGCAGAGCAGGCCGAAAGGGTCTGGCCGTGGTCTTCCTGCAGCCCGGCCACGAGGAAGACTACATCCCCTTCCTTGAAGTCCGCAAGACGCCCATTCACCTCCTCACGAAACCTGAAGTGGAAATCTCCGACGAAGAAGCAAATGAAACCTCAGAAAAGTTCCGCAACGTTTTGCGCAGCGACCGCGCCTACCACGACAAGGCCCAAAAAGCTTTCGTCAGCTGGGTGCGCAGCTACGGCGCCCACCAGACAACCTCCATCTTCCGCGTCAAGGACCTCGACTGGGCTGATCTCGGCAAGGGCTGGGGTCTGCTTCGTCTCCCGCGCATGCCTGAGACGAAGAACTGGGACGGCGACAAGTGGCTCGGCAACGAGGGCTTCGACTGGGACAACTTCACATACAAGGACAAGACCCGCGAGGCGGCACGACAGGCAGCGATCGAGGCGGAGAGGAACGGAGAGAAGGCAGCCGCGGCGGACGCGGTGAAGAAGAAGCGCAAGACCAACGAGGCGTGGAGCAAACAGACTGACAGGGAAGATCTGAGAGTCGAGCGCCGGGAGAAGAGGAGACGCAAGAAGGAGGCTGAGAGGATGTCGACGATGACGGAGGAGGAGAAGATCAAGGCCATGGAGCTGAACGAGCTGATTGCCGAAGTCAGGAAACGGAACCAGGCCAAGGCAGCGGGCGGAAAGGACAAGGAGGACGAGTTTGAGGGGTTTGATGATTAAAGCGCTGTATCATACGGGGATATTATTTAAAAGTTTTTGGTATCGGAGATTTTGTGGATGGATGGGTTGGAGGTGTGGAGATACCCCGGATCTTGGTGTAGGACGACGCAATCTCACGAGACCCTCTCCAGTCGCCCCATCGATCTCATCCAGTCGTCGCCGACCCTTTGTTCAACGAAATGTTCCCACAGCGGAGCCGGACTGAGGCCAAAGTGAAAAAATGCGAATTGGAAATGACTCACCCACTCCACTACCTTCATTGACTGGCCAGCGCCCATCTCTCTCAGCAAGCAGTATAAGCACAATAGCTCAGGGGTAGAGCGCTGGGCTCATAACCCAGAGGTCCCTGGATCGAAACCAGGTTGTGCTATCTTCCTTTTTTTTCTCTTTTTTTTTTTTTTTCAGCAATTGGGTTCTTTGCATCATTCACAATGTTTGGGTGTTCTGGCAATTTTTGCCCTTTAGTATATACGGCTACTTGTTTGGTAAGGCATCACCATGGCAGAAATTGCAGACTGTGATAACTCAACGATAGGGACCCAAATGCCAGCCTCAACTATCTCCAAATCATAGCTCAGACCAGAACTTAAAGGTGTCACTCGTCATCATCTCCAAATCTTCAAGTTCAGATACGATCCCATTCCCCGCGCTTGCCGTAACCGAGATGTCGTGCATACGCGCTGCGCCTGTAGGGGCATCGTGAAGAACAAGATCCTGCGTTCTATCACCTTCATTGATCTTCCCTGATGAGGCTCTCTCTGGCTCTGTCTCTGAATCCAGTTGGTCTTCGGAATCTTCCTCATTGAAGTGCTCGCACTCGTCTTTCGAAAGAGACTTCAACTCGTCCCATAATGCATCGTCATCTGCTGTCCATTCCCGCCACGTTTTGAGTAGGTTTACGGCAACCACGTGTACTTCTATCTCGGCGTATCTTATGGCTCGCAGGTACGAAAGCCGACCTTTGCCTTTTGTCTCTACCCCTTCGCTCAGAAGGTACTGAATGGTGTCGATTCTTCCGTTTTCTGCAGCACCTTCGAGCGCAGTTCGACCGTGATACAAGGCGCTGGAGGCATTGAGGTCCGCCCCATGATCGACTAGCATCTTGGCAACTCCAAGATAGCCCTTGATAGCCGCAAGTTGCAAAGCTGTTGCACCACCCAAACGAGCTGCTGAGGTGTTGACATCGGCGCCTGCGTAGAGTAGTAATTTTATGAGGTCTAAATAGCCACGCTCGACTGCCATCTGCAGAGGACTTCGACCCCCTTTGACAAGGCTGTTGTCTTCGTTGATGCAACAGTTTCCATCTAAAAGGGATTTCACGGCATCGATATCGTTCCTGCTCACAGCTACTGAAAGTGGCCCTTCATAGCCCTCCGGGCCACGAGATAGCATCGGGTAGCCAGACAACTTTCTTATGAGACCATCATCGCCGCTCATAGCTGCAATGGACATCGTAAGCCTGTCAGGTCGAAACCCATGATCAAGGAGCCGAGACAGGGATCTCTTAGACATGAGCGCCAGAACAAGTGGCGAAACGAGAATTTGATCATCGTCTCGCCAAAATAGTTCTCCCCGACTCTTGGCTTGTTCGATTGCCTGATTGGGGCACTCGAGAAAGTCGCTTCGACGGAATACCGCCAAATTGATTGGCAGTATGGCCGCCGATGGTTTGCGAAATGTAGCCAAGAGTAAGTCGAGTAAATCCCCATCGTCTCTCGAAGCTGCTATACCAATGGCCAAGCTCTCTAGGGGAAGCACACGTTGTAGTTGTTGACGATTATTGAGTAAGTGGTTGACGGTTCTCAGGCCATGATCTTCAAAAAGTACGCTGGAACATAGCGCCCCAGAATCGTAGGTACCCGGATACCGTGTGAGAATAGGCGTAATCAAGTCCTGTCTGCCATTGGCAATAGCGGCCTCGAGTGCCGATATAGACTCATGTGCTTGGCCAATGCCAAGATGATCTACCTCAAGTAGCCGATAGACCAAGGTATGGTCGTCAAGTCTTAATAAGATAGCTTTGGTGATCTCCCCACCAGTCAAGACTGCGCCTGCATCGAGCAGTGTCATTGCGATTTCAATCACATCGGCCTCGCCTCCGAGTGTTTTCTGCTGCAAAGAAATCTGAAGTGCAGTTAAGCCACCCTTTCCCGTCCAATTTGGGTCAGCGCCTGATCTGAGAACTGATCGCAACACTGGAGGTCGAGGTGTATGCCTCGATACTTCCTGGTAAGCAGCCCACGGTGGAAATTTCACTCGTTGCTGGGCAAAGAACTCGAAAGCTTGAAGGTCGTAGCCAACTAGAACAGCGCCCGCTGGACTGTCCGCGCCTTCCCTCTTCATCTCATAGATGATATCGCCCCATATCCTGTGCTCATCCAGCGTGATGCTTCTTGTCAACTCCGCTCCATGGCTATGGAATAGCTGAATGATTTCAATATCGCCCTTTGATGCTGCGATGTGCAGAGGAGATGGAAGATGCTGAGAGCCAGGATAGCCGTCGACTGGAACACCAAGCTCGAGAAGTCTTTGACATGTTTCCAGGTGTCCATTACATGCGGCAACATGTAACGCAGTGATCCCACGGTATCCACATAATGTGAAGTCGACGTTCAATTCTTGAAGCAGTCCAAGAATCCTATTGTGCCCTAGAAAAGCTGCAAGAAGAACTACATCTGGTGTAACAAACTGAGCTGGGACAAGTGATGAATTTTGCCAAAATCTTCCCAGAAGATGCAAGAAGCATCTTCTAGCTACGGATTCGTCATGGCGCAAGATTGCGTGACCAAGCACGCTGCAGGTCTGAGTGATCCATCCGATACGAGCGCTAGTTCGGTGTTTCGCACAACTTTCCGTTTCGTTGCCAATGAGAAAGTCGAGCAAGTCTGACTCCCTATCGTAGAAAGAGTCGAGGCCCGCAACAGCGGCTGCCAGCAAAGGCGCTCGCTGCTTGCCTTCGAACAAGCCCACACATGCAGGATACTCCAGTAAACGTTTTAGTAAGCGTAGTTTGTCGGCGTTGCTTTTTCCGCGGCGGAGAAATATCTCGATGAAGAGCTGGGGCTCGTCGAAAAAGAGAGTCGGATCCGACTTTGCGCCCAGCAGTAGGAAAATAAGATGAGGACAAGCTATATCAGCCGCCACCTGCAGAGGCGTGAGACGTCGTTCTTCTTCTCCTACTTCCTTGAAAGGGATCGGTGTGTTTGGATTTTGTCCGCATGCAAGCAGCCAGTTGATGATTTTCCAGCTCGGCAACTTTGTCAACATGCCCGCGTCCCAGACTTTGTCCCAGTCCCTATCCCATCCTATGTACGCACCTCCATACCCACTTTCGTACGTCTCCAGTCCTGGATCGCTGGTTTTTTCCTTGATAAAGCCTTTATGCCAGAAGTTGTAACGGCACTCGTCCCACAGACGATTAAAAGCTTCCTGGAATAGAGTTTCAGTCACTGACAGAAGCGTCGTATCCGTCATCTTTCCCAAATGGAACGCCATCTGCATGACGCCAGATTTCTCGAGCAAGGACACAACTGACAGCCACTGGCCTGTGTTTTTATGCAGGTCGCCTAGCTTATTTGATAGCTGGTAAAACACCAGGTTCAGGTCTTCGATTAAAATGTCTTTCGCTGAACCACGCAACAGCAACTGTGCGCGGCCTTGATTTTCATCTTGACAAGTTTCTGGCATGAAGATGTCGAGACCGGTAGCTAAGCTAGAGACATTATTGATCGTCGAGTTGCCAATCACCTGGGAAAGAGAATACAGGAAGGTTGGTTTCTTTTTCGTCACGGAGTTCATCGACAGATGATCCATGACTGCTGTCGGTTGGAGAACGGCGAACGCTATGTACAATGAGTTCAGGAAACGTGGGAGACCCTTCATCGATAGACTCACAGAGAGAAATACTGCGCTGAAATTGGAGCCAAGGTAGACAAGTCGGCCATAAATATTGCATAGATGTTGACGCTGGAGTGCGAATGATTACTTCCATTGACTCAGGAGTTTTCGGGCTCATTCCAACTACGGCCTGTCAATGTGGAACGATGATTTTGACCCAGAGGCAAGGGCTCACCTTGTTTAATCTTGACTAGAGAAGTTGGCTGGTGTCGGTTGATCTCTTTGCGCACTTTGGTAGGGTCAACAAGTTGCCCATTGAGTAGCACATCGCTTGCTTTCTGTTGCTGTTTCCTCTTCTCAACGCGATGACCGATAAATTGCCAAATGACGTCACTTTTCTCCTTCGGAGCCTTCTTTCGGAAGCCCCAAATCTTCAGCTTGTATTCAAGTTGTGCCTTCCTAAATTTGGTCAGCAACAAACACTTGAACCACAAAATGGAAGGCATACGTTAACAGAACACCGTCATCCTTTAGCCGCTGCCTTGCTTCTTCTTGACACATGTTCTGTTCAATGATCATTCGCCTGATGTAGGGTTTGTGCTGGTTCCATTCAGCATCAGTCAGTCGCGTCCGAGGAGTTGCCATGATGATAGCAGCGAGCAAGGTGGGCAAGGAGCAAGATGGGGGAATCGTGGTATGGTGTTTTGAGGCTTGTATCAATACAATAATTGAGATTTGGGAAGAGGAGGTGCAGAGCCTTAAACGAAAATGACATATGATTCAGATTCGAAGTCGTATGTATTTTGATTGGCTGTGACCAATATATGAACACTCGATTGAGGCTGCGGGTGTTGCCAGGCCTTCATTGGTCCAACCCTATATCTGAAAGGCGGCTTGCCTTACTCTTGGCAATGGGTCACTCCAGGGCCTCTGCAGATGTTGTGCACTCATCTGCGACGTTAAGTTGATTGTGAGAAGTCCCATTGGTTCAAGCCGGTATCTGAAAGAGGACAGGGCAGTGTCCGCACAAGTCTTCCCCCACCGCCTCAGCTCATACAGGTTGTATGCCCGTTCCGCCCGATGGCAGGTGAGTGAAACGAGGGATAGTCGGTCAAGTCGAGCGAAACGGAAAAGAGAAATATTTCTCATTGGTTCAGCCCGTAGTCTGAGAATAATTTGATCAGCAGCAATTGACATGACCAGGCAGAGAGCCCTACGAGATCGCATTCCAACGCCTGTAGCCTCCAGCGGTGCCTCTTTCCCATTCGCTCATACCAATGTCTGAAAAGCTGGCAGACCTTGACACTGTTATGCTTCCTCTCCTGTGAAGAGCGGAATGGGAAACTTTGAGAGGATATAAGGCTGTCCTGATCGCGACTTTTGAACTTGCATCCAGTCTCGTGTGCTGAAGTTCGTCCGCCATCTATAGCACTGCAGGTCCTCACCAATCAGTGGCTGATGCGATTCGTTTGATACTGTGGAAGTTAACTTGTCCTATAAATCGCCCTCGGTCTCTATCCTCTCAGTATCGTTCAGCTTTCTTTCTATCGTCAATCTGCGGAATATTGGTCTGGATTCGAAGGACAACTCCCATAAAAAGAACATTGATGGCATCGCTGAAATGGAGGTGACTCTGGAGGCCATCATTGCAATCGTTTCGCTCGTTGTGGGACTACCACCAACCGTCTTCATCATCTGGAAATGCTGCAACCGCCGACGGCGCTGCTTCAGTCAGGGTATGTTCGACTGATCTAGCCCCCGGAACGGAAAAGACTGACACCCCTCAGCCACTCAGCCCTTCTCAAACGACAGATCGATGCAATTTGAGTCGTCACATTATGAAGAAAGCTTCACACAAAGGCAATCACACCCGACTATTCGTACTTGGACAGTCGTGGGTTTTCAGGTAGATGCGGTCCCGTATCCGAATGGCTTCTACGACCTGCGTCCACTCGGAGGCAGACCGGCATACCGGTCGGTCCCATAAGGTCGGATATGTACGAACTTGATGAAGGAAGGACGGAACAAGTTTCTATGTGAGCTTAGAACGGAACTTCCATGTACAAATATGGCGCAAATATTGAGGCGTGTGTGGTTTGAGATCCGGTTTGATGTGATCGAAGCCTTCAATAGAAGTAGTAGCTGTCAGTCTGAATTTCACACTGTCGGTAGAGGCCCTTTCGCTGTATTACATAAGCCGACTGGTCTGCAGCGGCCAGCTTCGGCGAGTGGCTCGTGCATAATTAGTGGGTAGGTTCGCCTGAACAGTGCCCGAAGTCACTGTTTCTTCGTCCAGCGGTGTCAATCCATGTGCCCAACTCCATCACCACAAGCCATCCGAACTCGCCATGGCAGATAGCGAGCGCCCAAGATCGCGCTCGCCCCGGCGCGATCGCGACCGAGACAGAGACAGGCCCAAAAAGCAAGGAGGCTTCCGATGGAAGGACAAGAGCCGCAGAGACGACCGCGATGATCGCGATGACAGACGGGGCCTGGAGCGCGGCTACCGCAATCGATCCCGCTCTCCCCGCCGCGACCGAGACAGAGATCGCGACAGATACAACGACCGCGACCGTGATCGCAACGACAGCTACCGCCCGCGCGACCGCGACCGTGACCGCGATCGCGACTCAGGCCCGAGAGAAAGCAAAGCCGGCTCATCGAGCTCAAAGGATACTACGAAGCCACCCAAGAGAGAGAAGCCCGCGCCCGCACCTGCCGCTGCCGGCGGCGAGGAGATGATCATTGTCCACGTCAATGACCGTCTCGGTACGAAGGCTGCGATTCCATGCCTCGCCTCGGATCCCGTCAAGATGTTCAAGATCCTGGTGGCGCAGAGAGTCGGTCGGGAGCCCCACGAGATCCTGCTGAAGCGCCAGGGAGAGCGGCCATTCAAGGACCACCTTACGTTGGAGGACTACGGTGTCAGCAACGGTGTGCAGATCGACTTGGAGGTTGACACTGGTGATTAAGGAGCAAGCATTGCGGATAAAACACGATTCAGGTGGATGGACCGAAAGTCGGGGCTGAGGCTGGCTGCCTGAGAGGCTTGGAACGTCTGGGCATGCACCTCTACACGACTGATTTCACTTTGGCGTTATCGGAAGACCACGAAATCATGGGTTGAATGGTTGGAGATGAGGATACCCATTCTCGAACGACTTGCAAAGACTTGCGCAAAATGGCATTGTATACTCAGGTATTAAATTACGTGTAAAAAGCATTCCAACAACATTCATGCTTACATACTGCAAATCAGGTTGGGCCGTACCGCGTCAAATTCCTTGAACTCCTGCCTGCTTAGCTCTAAGATTCTTGCCTCAATCCTAACGATGAGGCCGCCTATGTTGCCTGCGGGTTTACTTCCATTTTTCACGACGGTCGTCATCGTCGTTGCTGTCATCATCTCTACTACCGTCCTCCTTGATCGTACTCATGAAATACACAGGAAGTAATGCTGCGCAAACACAGGAAAACGTAGGCGGTCCCTTAATTACCTATTACATGAGCCGGGCATGAGCAAGACTTATGACACAGGCCGCCAGCCAGTACCATCGCAGATCGTCCCCATTGGTCACTTTGGAAGCAAGCGTCTCAGTTAAGGTCACGTGGCTCGCGCAAGACTCGCGTTTTGCCCCGCCCGGGCCTTCGCGCTTGCGACGCGCCCTTCACTTGACAATCCCCAAATCTTCGCCGTTGACTCAGAGAAAGGAGCAGCTGCGTGTTTATTCATCGAGTCATCCTTTCCACTTTCCAACATTATCTTGAAAGATCAAAATCTCCGACGTACGGCATCTTGCATCACATCTCCATCACCCTTCTCTGCCGGATCACCACAATGGCCAGAACCGCTGTCGCCCAAGCGTCGCCAGTAGCGCGCGACATCACTTCTTGCAAGATTCCTGAGGGCGAAGAGATGCAAATACAAATCGACCGCATCGCCGCCTCTCACAGAGGCACGCAATTCGAGAAGAGAGTTTGGACCGCCCTGTGCCAAGTACCCAGGGGTCACATCACGACATACGCCCTACTCGCCAACCATCTCAAGTCATCACCAAGAGCTGTCGGTAACGCGCTGCGCCGCAATCCGTACGCGCCAAAAGTTCCATGTCACAGAGTCATTGCCACTGGTGGAGACCTTGGAGGCTTCAAGGGCAAGCGACCAAAGAATGGAGAGGGCATCACCCTGGATGAGAAGAGGTCGCTTCTGCGGAAAGAGGGCGTCAAGTTTGGCTCAAACGGCAGAATTTTGGGAACTCCGTTCATGGCTTTCATTTGATTATTGATCACTCTCGAATCGAACTCGATTGCTCTGATGGATTCTGTGCAAAACGCATGTCGTGGTGACCTACGCACCCGTCGTCTCTTCTTATGAATGGCTCCGGGTAAAGTACAACTTTTCCTCGCAAAACTCAGCTAGTCTGCAAAAGTACCATCCAACACCGGACTTTGAGTTATCCGTATGGAAAGAGCTTCGATGCTTTCCAGCGACCCGGTGGTGGGATCGGTTGCCTAGTATGGCAAGTCATGGAGCAAGCTTCATGCAAGATCGTGGCGAGATTCCTTGGCGACATGGCACACGTTGGCCGCCACATACACACATTACCACTTCTCAATCGTGCGATTGTCCGACTTCACCGAAGTTCTTCCTTCATTATAGCCAACTTCGTCGGCATGATTTCTGCACCAATACCTTGCACTTCTTCGATTAGCCATTCCTTCCATGGCACCTTCGACTGTTAGCGGTATGCATCTTGATGGCATGCCCTCGTGAGCGGATTTTGGTCTCAAGCGCGAACACATATGTTCCTCTCAGTAGAAGAAAATATAAAAGAGGCCATTTCTCAAGACAAGTTTTGATTTATCACAACCAACTCAGCTTTCTACATAGCAGGCATGCGCTTCGAAACCATTTTGACCATCTCCCTCCTGACGTCTGCCACGACGGCAGTCACGTTGCCCAGGCGCGATGCGACCTTCGAATCCGGTACCCCGGTAACCAAACAGATCACCCTCCCAGACGGCCGCACTCGAACTGCCACCTTCTTCGCCGAATTCACGCCTGAAGACAGTGCCGACGCCCCGGCTCCGATTTCTCGCAACCTCAACGCGAAGCGTGGCTGGACACCAAGTTCGTCGTTCTACGATTTATGTGGCGGCAGCTCTTTCACCAATAACTGGAACTCCAACGCCCCTCTCGTAGATGATTGCCAGTCATTGCAGCAATACTTCGCGAGCACCGGCGGCTACTTTCGAGTTGAGAACTCCGATCTCGATGCCAACGGCGTCTCGTGGTCGCGCTTAGTCTCGATCAACACTTGCGGCTTCTCGGTGCGGGCGAACCCACGCCCAGCGACGGCAGGCTACATCGGCAACACCGACGTCTCCGACCTGGTTCGAGATTCCATCTCAGGATTCTCTCAGAACAGCCAAGTCTCAGTGGGCGGGAACACGGGATGTCAGGATGCCGATGGCGGGCAGTGGCATCCAGACTGGCTCATTCAACGGTTTACTTGAGAGAAATGGATCTCACTTGAAGAGGTGTCGTTGAGCTGACGTCGTGATGGATTACGAGTCAGCTTGGTTGCACCCTGTTTAAGTTTCTAAAAATCGCGATTCAGTCCGAGGGTAATATATCATCAGTGTTACACCCCGCAAATTGGCACATCGCCCCGCAAGCGTCGTATGGAATTCCGCCCCCAAGAATGTCATGACCTCAATTCCATGTTGCATTGGCCTTACCGAGCACGACTTTGCCAAGATGTGATTTTTGGACAACTTCTTGTCCCAAAGCGCTGATGAAAGTTGCCGGATTTCAAGTCATGCATCTCGGTGGCGCTTGAAAGCCTACTCCAGACGCCTCTTCGAGATGCGCCAGTCAGCGAACTGCCGTGAGAAGACACATCCGCGCCTTTCTAGACGCACGCTACGTCCCAAACATCACTTGATCAAAATCTCAGTAGCGGACTTCCACCTCACTGCTCACAAAGCGAAGGAAAACAAGTGCTCGTATCGAGATGGCTCTCTGTCAGCGCCATGCACATGCCAGACTTTCACTCCCATATAATGAACCAGAAGCCTTGAGGTCTTCAACAGAATCCCGAGCACTTGCGACAAGCGCGCACATCGGGGGTCAAGATGGAGCTCACCGCGAGTCTCCTCGCCACCCTCGCCGCCGCAGCCCCAACCCCTCAGGAAGACGACCCCGCCGTTGTGTTCGGCATATCGTTCACCTATGAGAATGGCACCTTTACCGACCTTTTTGACGTACCTGAGACGCTTTCAGGATATCCCGTCGGTGAGTCTACCTCAATCGAGCGCATCCCCGGAGCCGAGGCAAAGCGACCCCCTGCTGACACTTTTGACAGCCAGCAACGGCATCGTGACAAACGTCTTCATATACCCTCCAGGCAACAATCCCGCGCGCTGCGCGTTTCTCGAGCCAGAGCCCAGCAGACAGGGTCTCGGTGCGGTCTCAATCATTCATGCGACGACTATCGAGCTAAGTCCGGCGGGAGAAGTGGGCTTCGTGCAATGCAACAGGACGTAAGCCATTGGCTTGGCGCAGCACCGAGTCTTCCGCGACAGGGCCTGTGATAAGGGAACGCGAAGGCCTGCAGCAGAGCCTCAACTCTTTTGTGCGCCCACAATACACTTCGGACCCGAAGAAATCGGAAGGATAGATAGAACGATAGTCCCACCATCGGAATGAATAAGACATTGCGTCAGCCCAACAGACCGTCCACGTTGCGCACGAGCTCAAAACAGACCTCACCACCGAGATTTGATCCCGGCGCAGTTGTCCACTCCAAGCCCACCAGCCCGCCGGCCCCTCATCCCGAACACACACACGTGCTGGCGTGGAGGAGACGAGGGGGCCCTTCTCGAAGCATGGGGCCGGGGTATTTTTTTCTCTCTCCTGCAGAGCTCAGGTGTATCGGCAGCTACCGACTTCGGGACTCATCCGAGGCTAAGGAAGACGATACGGCGTGGTCGTACGCGGATTTACGGTTGTTGGTGACTCTATTCGAGGGGTTAAACCAAATGTTTATCAATATCGCCGAAGTTATATGGTTCGATGTCGCCACCTGCAACGTTTGGACCTCCTCTTTTCGCCCCGGGCCGGTGACATCGCGGCCCTGCTAAGCTTCGGAGCAAAAGTCTGGATGTTTAGACGTTGGAGCCATTTTAGGCCATGCAACGGTGACGCTAGTGGGTGCTATTGGCCGAGAAAAGAAATCCCATTCGAAAGATTGGTTTTCGTGGTGGTGTGGACGGGAGAGGCGGCAAAGCTGCCACCTGCATCTCGCATCGGCACATGTTGTCGTTGGTCCTGCGAAAACATGGCCGCCATCGCCGGAAGAAGGAACATGTCCCTGAGACTATCGAAAACCGACAGGAGAAAAAGAAAGGAGCGCCTCTCTTCGGGGACCGAATGCACCCCACACGCTTACGGACTGACATGCACATGTCTTAGCCAACCTAGGTCTCTGCCTGCGTCAACTCAAAATAGACCACTCGATGACGACAAACGATTGGGATATTTGCGCCGCTAACACGAGCATGTTTGTGTGTGGCGTTCCTACGGCGTAGGGCATAAACTGTCAGCCCTTCCCGTCGCCAACGTTAATTCGGCTGGCTCAAACGTCGTTACGAATTCTTGATGTTGGAAGCCAGTGCCCCGTTGAAGAAGGCTTGGAAGCCAGCATCAGGCCTGTGCTGCAGGAACAGGATGAACACCAGATGGAGATGGGGCCAGATCAGGGGAAGGGCATGGGTCGCATTCGCCGCCAACGCCATTTGCCAGGGTCGATTGGGGGCGCAACCGAGGTGAACTCCACGAGTCAGGGATCACTTATCGACATGTCTCCCACTTGCAGGGCAGAAGCTGCAGTGGCGGCCGAAAGAATTCAGCACCAACAGTGATTGAGTGAGCACACATCGAGTTGTTGCTGCGCAAGTGTGTTGGACGTTGCGACCTGTCTTGTTCAGCTGTTCGTCCGATGCATACGATGCGCATCCCCTGACCAGCACCCCCGGCACTTGGCGAGATTCGAATTTATGCGATGCCCCCAGTCATTTTCTTCCATAAACCTTCCAGAAGGCTGCCCTATGGATCGAACGACTGACACGCACGACTCATTTCCAGCGCCCAGCATCTAAGCCCCAAACCCGAACCGCTGGCCTCCAAATTGTCGGATTCCTTCAACCGCACGCACGAACCCGTCCAGAGAACCCTCGTGTCGATCTCCAGGATAGAGACCGAAGAACTCGAGAAAGGCTCAAGCGGAGCGCAATGCCAAAGGACCCCGGACCTTGCTTCAAGGAGAAAACAATGGGGACTGTAGCTCCGCAGACTTACCCCGTGGCCGCCACACAATGCCGGACAAGCTGCCGAAAAGGGGATAAACCTAGTCACGGCCCTGGCGCCGCGGATTGAGAGTCTGCGGCCGGGAGGGAGATTGACAGCGTCCCCTTCCCCTCTGGGCCTTCGTCTACACAGCCCGGTCCAGATGTTCGCATCTCCTCGCCCTGTGCCTGTGCCGCAATCAAGGAAGAACCAGTGAACCAACTGCCAACTGTGCATTGCTTCTGGGTCATCCCAAGAAAGCCGGACCGTCTTCAATATAAAGACCATCCCGTCATGGCCCTCTCGCTTCATCTCGCCGTCAGGAGTCTTCCCTGCAGCAGCCTAGTCATTCCTTTAAACACCCTCTCCTCAAGGCTCTCCGCTCCTCCTCCAGCCCTGCCAAGATGAAGTCCTCCATCATCGCCACGGCCCTCGCTGCCGCGCCCTTCACCGCCGCCGGTGTCCTTCCCAAGCGCGCCGACGACACCTGCCGTGTCCTCCCCGGTGATGCCGCCTGGCCTTCTACCGACTCGTGGAACACCCTCAACACCACTATCGGCGGCAAGCTCATCGCGACCGTGCCCATCGGCTCCGTCTGCCACGACCCCAACTACGATGAGGCCGCGTGCACAGCGTTGCAAGATGCTTGGGTTCTTCCCGAGACCCAGTATGTCCAGACCACTTACAGCGGAACGCGCAAAGTCACAACCACTAACAAGCCCCAGCTTCCCCTCCTCGTCTTCCGTGATGCAGAGCTACTTTGCCAACCAGTCCTGCGACCCCTTCACGGACCGCACCCTTCCCTGCCTCATCGGCAACTACGTCCAGTACGCCGTTGAGGTCACCTCCGCCCAGGACGTTGTCGAGACCGTCAACTTCGCCCGCGACAACAACATCCGCTTCCTCGTCCGAAACACGGGTCATGAGTAAGCTTATTTCGTCCGGAAATCTCTCCCACACTCCCGCTAACCCACTTGCCCCTAGCCACCTCGGCCGATCAACCGGCGCCGGAGCCCTCGCCGCCTGGACCCACAAGCTCAAGGATATCGAGGTGACCACCTGGTCCGACGATCTCTGGTCCGGCCCCGCCATCAAGATGGGCGCCGGTGTTCTCGGCTACGAGATCACCGAGGCTGGCAAGTCCGCTGGCCTCGTCGTTGTCGGCGGCGAGTGCCCCACCGTTGGCCCTGCCGGTGGTTACATCCAGGGTGGCGGCCACTCCGCCCTCACCACCAACTTCGGTATGGCTGCCGACCAGACTCTTGAGTTTGAGGTTGTCACCGCCGACGGCAAGATCGTCACTGCCTCCCGCACGGAGAACTCTGATCTCTTCTGGGCCCTCAGCGGTGGTGGCCCTGGTACCTATGGCGTCGTCACCTCCGTCACCGTCCGCGCCTACCCCGATGCCAACATCGGCGGTGTCGGTCTGCAGACCGCCGCGTCCTACACTACCCAGGAGAAGTGGTGGCAGATGCTCGACTCCTTCCACTCCCTCCTCCCCAACATGACCGACCAGGGCGCCATGGTTGTCTTCCTCTACAGCAGCTCCATCTTCGCCATCAACCCCCTGACTGCCTACAACAAGACCGCCGAGGAGGCCAAGGCCATCCTCCAGCCCTTCCTCGACGTCCTCGCCGACCTCTCCATCCCCTACTCCTCCGCCGCCACCAACTACTCCAGCTACCGCGACCACTACGACAAGTGGATGGGCCCCCTCCCCTACGGCCACGTCGAGGTCGAGTCCTACAACTTCGGCTCCCGCCTCGTGCCCCGCTCCGTCCTCTCTGACACCTCCTCCCGTGCCACTTACATCGACGCCATCCGCTACGGCGCCGACACCTACGGCGTTCTCTCCGCCGGTGTAGCCCTCAACGCGTCCGCCCCCGCTGGCGTCGACAACGCCGTCAACCCGCACTGGCGCGACGCCACCATCCACGTCCAGTACTCCACCGCCTGGAGCAACGACCCCGCCCAGTGGGACACCATGATCTCCGACCAGAAGCGCATGACGGACGACATCATGCCGCCCATCGAGGCCGCGACCCCCGGCAGCGGCAACTACGTCAACGAGGTTGACTTCAGGATCGACGGCTGGAAGGAGAAGTTCTTCGGCAGCAAGTACGACAAGCTGCTGGAGATCAAGCAGAAGTGGGATTCCACTGGTGTGTTCTACGCGCTCAAGACCGTCGGTAGCGATGTTTGGGACGTTGCCGCTGATGGCAGAATGTGCCGTGCATGATTATGATGAGATTTTGGGAGGCGTATCTGGGTTGTAGTACATATATCTAATGCTGACAGGGGCTAAAATGCTCTCATTCACTCGTTCACAAACAAGTCCTCTTCCGTGCAAAACGTGACCTCCCAAGTAACGGTATTAGATTAATTGAAATAAAAACCTAATGACGAAACAAAAACGCATCGAACTCTAGAACGTTGATCTATATGCATGACTGTATCGCTGATCCATCAAAACACCTGATTCTCATCCCGACAAATGTATGGTCTATAATCTAAACCCTGACGACGCCAATATCTCTTATTTAGGGATTTCAAGCACAACACGAGCTAGCCCATCTGGTGAGGTGATGCTGTGCGCGTGAAACTCGAGTCCCGAGTCGACTGTTCTCCCAGGGTTCAGGTTCATCACAATCTGACTCAAGGCAATCTTCAATTCGATTTGGGCAAAGCTAGCAAGTGTTAGTAGAGCTCTAGGCCGTTGCGATCAAGAAACTTGGAAACTTACTTTTGTCCGATGCAAGCCCTAGACCCATGAGAAAAAACGACGAGGTTGCGCTGCATATCGTGGGCATTCTCGGCGTCAATCCAGCGCTCTGGCTTGAACTGTTCGGGCTCCGGAAAGACAGTTGCGTCATTGCAGTAGAACGAAGCCGAGGAGCAGACATTGTACTATCTACCGTGTCAGTTACGATGCTAAGGAATATCATCAGCTTCTGGAAACTTACGCCTTCAGGAAGGTAATATCCGTGGGTGTTGAGCCCTCCCTTGGGCACCTCACGGGGCCATCTGCCCCTGATCGGAATGCTAATCCTCATGGCCTCTTTAACGCATGCTTCCAGGAGGGGAATCTTCTCCAGCTGAACAATATCCGGCTGTTCATTGAGGGAGTTGGGAAAGTTGCTCAGCAACTCTGCCTGGATATTGCTCCACAGCTCGGGCTGCTTGTTGAGGTGGTAAATGGCTGTGGTTAGAACGAGAGCGGTTGTTCCCGTGCCTGTAAACCAACCATGATCAGCAATGATTTGATAGATACGGTGTGATATAAGGGATGGATTGACATACCAGCGCCAAGCATCAAGCTCCCGTTCTGCACCAGGCGTTGCGGTGTGATGTGAATACCGTTGCTCTCAGCACGGGCAACCATGCTGTCGAACATGATCATCCCAGACTCCTCTTCCTGTTGCTCCTTCTTCTCCTTGAGACGGTCGAGCGCCTTCTCCGCTCCCTGTTCCTTAGAGTCAGCATATGAACACAAGTCTTTGCTTGAAACCAACTTACTTGGTGAATAGGTCCAAACCCGAAGGACATGAACTTCTGAACCACGCCAAAGATGGGCTGCAGCAATGGAAACTGCTGGAAGAACACCACCAGTGGTGCGAACGTCTCGAAACCGACAAACAAGGGGTGATGGAAATCCTCCGACTCAAGCGCCCCCGCCTTGGATCCAAAACTGAACCCGGAGACGGTGTCGAGGGTAAGGCACTGCGTTGCATGCCACAA
This sequence comes from Colletotrichum tropicale, assembly GCA_027406125.1. Lineage (NCBI taxonomy): Eukaryota > Fungi > Ascomycota > Sordariomycetes > Glomerellales > Glomerellaceae > Colletotrichum > Colletotrichum tropicale. The sequence goes on from JANVYH010000002.1 coordinate 421,223, forward strand.
GGGAATGACACGACCCGCCTCCGCATAGCTCCGTAACTGCTTCACCCACGCAGCCACGTGCTCATACATGTTCTTCTGGTAGCCGACGAGGTTGGCGCGGGAGAAGGCGTGCGACATGAGGCGCTTCTCCTTTGCGTGGACTTCCTTGTTGGTCTCGGAGAAGACGCTTGAGTCCGGGCTGTGGAAGGCGTGGTAGTAGTACTTTGACTTTTGAAACTTTGTGTTTTGGGAGTAGATTTCTTTGTGGAAGACGTCGATGTCGTGGATGGAGACCTCGTCTGGTGAGATTCTGACTACTGGGCCTATGAGTTCGGAATTAGTATGACGTTTAGACGCTGGGTGATAGCTATGAGGACTTGCCGTATTGCTTGTGAAGCTTTGAGAGGTCGTTGCATGCGTGACCCTTGAAGTCGGAGTAGAAAAGCCATAAAGAGGTCGCCCCAGCGAGTTTGGGACCTGGGATCTTGGCTAGGGGGTGGAAGAAGATGTTGTAAATAGTGCGTAGGATGAGATATGAAAGAGCCAGCGCAGCACACCCGCCGGCTAGCATAGAATGGGAACTTGTGAAAGGCATTTTTATTGAAATTATGAGAAAAGCTTGTGTGATTGCTGAAGTGTTTTGAGATGAGATGCTTTAGGTGTTCGAGTTCACTTGTGTTGATGATGCCTACTGTCAAAATCCAAGGGCGGAACGCCAAGCCTTTTATTTACAATTTTTGAGAGCAACTCAACGCACATTCTTGCTGTAGACGTCATTCAAGTGAATTATTCTGAATTTCAAAAGAAAGACGATGCAAAGCTCTTGAGATCGTCTTCAAGATGGTGCTGAGTGGCTTGCCTTCGGGCCGTGTGTAGTCCCCGGCGATAGAACATAGATCTCGCGGGCCGAACACGTCTTTCGGCCAACGGCCGCAGCTGCGGCCGTGTTTCCCTGCAACAGTGTCTCTGCAAAAAGGATCGACGCCTCGAAAATGGACGCGGGAGTCGGAGCTTGAGTGGCCGACCATGCAGTCGGAAACACCCTCATACTCTGGCGTCTGAGAGGCGCTGTCGCTATGAAGCCGCCAGCACGTCTAGTGCCCATCACGCGCAAGCGCCGCTGGCGATCAACGGGGAGTTGGAGGAATGCGAACCCTTAGTCAGCGGCGAAACTGTGATATGCTTAAGCAGTTGCAGTTTTGGTGTCGGGATGAGTTCGAGACCGTCTGCTCTGACGTCATCTAGAGATGGCAGTGTATTTGTTGTATGAAGTCTAACTTGACAACATCGGACCGTGAATCCGAACTCGCTTATCTGATGTCTTTAGGCAAGGACATGATAGAATCACGGCTGTTTATCAGCAGCGGCATTGTGCAGTGCCCATGTGATGACCAGCAACTTGTATCTTGTTTGAAGGTCTGCAGGTGTTTGTGAACCTAATGCTCTCGTCAGTATTCGAAGCAGTTCTGCTGTGCAAGTCCCCGTATCTCCACGTGGAACTCCGCGAAGACTTCCAATAAACTGTTTTCTCCCCTTCTAACCAAAGAGCCTCGTATAAACCCCAATTACATCAAAAGCAATCACGTACACTCACCTGGTGCCCCTCGATCTTCGGTACCCAGCAGCAATTGCACGATCTCTATAGAGCCTCATGCAGTGTACCAAACACCTCGACAACCCATATTATTTACGATCACCCGCCCCGCCCAGAATCGTCATCTCACCTCACCTCAAACACTGCTTACGGCTGTCCAGACTCACCGAGTGCCCAGACAGGCTTGCTGCATATCGCCCCTGCACGTCAGACGAGCAGAACGGCTACCCCAACCCACCCAATCCAGAATCGTCGTGCAGTCCCAGGCGTTTCCCCCCCCGTTTCCCCCCGTAAGCCGCCCGCCAAGGGTGCCGGCGAACCAGTCAGCAACTCCCGGAAACGAGCCCGGCAGCCTTGGTGAGAATGTCGGTATGCTTAACAGCAACCACTCGTCCTCCACTTCACCCGTCGCCTGGTCGGGCGGCTGACATGCACGTTGCCTTGATTACGTGTTTCGTGATGCGGCTACAGCGGAACGTGATGTGAGCGTAACGATGTGAGCGTAACGTGGTAAAAAGAGGGGAACGGAAGGAGCTACTTATACAACCAGAGAGAGATGCATGGTCTGAGAGAGAAAGGATTCGGTTGACCAGGACATTCCCATCTCACATTTCTTCAAGATGAGCAGCTGCACCGAATCTCATAGCTTCTTCTTCGGGCACTTCACCCGCCGCCTCTGCACTCGCTGCATGGAGCCCTTCACTTCGCAACATGTCTGCCTCCAGGAGCAGAGCCTTGTGTGCGGGAGCAAGTTGACACGCCGCAACTACTGAACGACTCAGTAAGTTTGTCTCCGAGACTGAGGAGTGTGGGGTTTAACTCACTGACGTTGAAGTTTGTCTTGCTGCGGGCGCCGTCAAAACTTTCACATCGATAACGACCAAGCTCTGGCTGGTTTGCTCAACTCTGTCTCGTATCTTTTACACTGGCATCTAGGTGTGTCAGTCCTGAGTCTTGAACTGTTAGCTGGAGCTGATTTCCAGAGTCAAGTACTGGATGCGATTCTTCCACTTGGGAGCAGTAACAGCAGGTTCTGTGCGCACAATTATAATGTCGGGGGTGTTTCTCTTGTTTGCGGGAGTTTATCAGGCAACATGAGGCTTAATGGGAGCTCCATCGTTTCTGTTGACTTGCCTTAGTTACCCATGTCGTGCTCCTAGGCAGGTAGCAGTCTTCATCACATCATCTATACCAGCATATGGTCTCTCTCAATTCAAATCGTGGGTATTATCGTCTCATTCCAGGTTTTTTTGTATGCCGGCCCAAAGTCATGCTATGTATTGTACAAGCGTAAGCCACGCCACCCGACACCCCAGACCATGCCAACCGCCCGTAAACCGCAAAACCATAGGGGAACCGAATGCCTATATGTTCATTAACAACATCCCCCTACCCAATACCCTAGGCCTTGACACCGATCAAAGCACTTGCAGTAAATCACGTTGCGTAGGGCGTCGCCATGCCTCATTCATAAGATTTCGTCGGGAGACACGCGGCGACGCGTAGGAATAAGACCCCATTGACTGTCGCCGGGATGCCCGAAGACGCCGTCGAACAGAGCGCCTCTACGACTCCTCGTTGCGACGAGGTCCGCGCATCGAAACGGAACCTCCACGCTGGCCGCCGCGACCACGTCCACCACGACCCTCGCCGCGGAAGCCACCACGGCCGCGCCACTCGCCACGGCCACGACCACGGTGACCAGAACCACCCTCACGACCGCGGTTGCGTCCCTGAACCTGATGGAAGCCATCGTTAGGGTCAGCAGCGGCGGGGGCAGGAGCCTGGATAGAATTAGTCAAACCCGTCAGAGCACGGCTGGACAATCTACACACCTCGGGCTGAGCCTCTTGGTGCTCGGGCTGGTCGTCAGCCCAGGACTGGGTGTTGGACACGGCAGCAGGGGTGGCCTCGACGCCAGTCTCCGTCTCAGCGGGGTCGCGGGGCACGGAGACCCATTCTTGGGACTCGGAGAGGCTGTTGTCGTTCTGGTCCCATCTCTCGCCGGCAGCGTTGCCAGAACCGCTGGTGATGTTAGCATTGGCAGGGCTCTCGATGTTCTGCTCGGGGTGGCCGTTGGTCAGGGCAACATCATCACCAGCCTCGATCTCGTTCACGGTAGCGTTGGCGACGGTGGGATCGGTAGCAGGCTCGGCGGCAGCGGTTTCGGCCTCGACGGCGGCGGCCTCGTCGTAGGTGACCTTGAAGGCCAGAGAGGCCTGCTTGACCTGCGCAACTTGGAAGGGTTAGCATGATCAGCAAGGACTCATCTCGGCGAGAGGCTTACAAGTGGTGTTCAGCTCCTCGCCAGCGACTCCGTAGGTCTTGTCGTCGGTACCGTCGATCAGCTTCAACATGGCGGCAACGGCGTTATCGTCACCGGCATAGATAGCCAACAGAGTTCCCTCAAGAGCTGCGTTCTCGTCGACAGTGGCGTCGGCCTCCTCAGATCGGCGGGCAGCTGCGAGGCGAAGGAATTGCGACAGAATCAGGAGCTTGCTGTGAATAGACTGAGAGGAGTCGCCCTCGAGCTTGGCCTTGACCTCGGCAACGGCCTCGGCCTTCTCCTTCTCCAGCTTCTCTGCGAAGGCCTTCTCCAGCTCAGCCTTCTCGTTAGCAGCACGAGTACGGTATTCCTGGTCGATCTTCTTGTACTGAGCAAGCTGCTCCTCGTATTGTTGGGCCTGAGCCTGGAGAGCCGGCTTCTTCAAGTACTGAGCCTTCTGGTCGGCGTTAATAACGCGCGACGCGACAAGCTCGTCAAGGGTCTTGTTGGCATTCTCAGCGATCAGGCTGTCAATCTTGGAGGCATTGGTCTGTAGGAGAGGGTGTTAGCGGGGAGGCTTGGCGCAGAGAGGGGAAGGAGAGGCACGAACAAGCTTCTTGTTGGTATTGCGGAGGTTCCTGAACACGGTAAAGAGTTAGAATATTAGACCAGAAGCATCAATTGACGGGTAGTGCGCACTTCTGGAGCTCGCGAATGTAGGGGCTCTCGCCGGACTCATCGGAGCCATCAGCCTTCTCGGGAGCGGGAGAGGCAGTAGGAGCAGGAGACTCGGTGCGCTCAATGGCCTTGGCCTTCTTCTTCTTGGCGGACTTGGATTCGGACTGAACCGCGGGGTTCTGGACGGGAGAGGCGGCCATGTTGAAGCTGGGTGGTATGGCAGTCAACAACACAGTCGGGGTCGCGTGAGCTCGAGCTTGGTGGGATTTTTTCCGGGTGACGTGGTAGCCAGCTACAGAAGCAGGCGTGCGCAGGTAGGATGGATGAACAGGTTATTCGATGGGTGATGATGGAAGGCCGGCCCTAGGATCGAAAAAGATACTTAGGGTGAAGGGATGGTGATGGGGAGAAGTGCAGGTCAGGTCAGGTAGAGCTGTAGGTGAGGTGAGCAAGATTTGGTCGGGTGCGATTTTTGGATGTTTGCGAGAGCTAGGTGACCTGGAGAGCGGGACGGGAGGCTAAGGCCGATTCCGTGAGGCCAGGTAGGTAGTGAGGTCAGGTCCGGCAAGGCAGCTGAGGTGCGCTGAGGCTAAGTGGGCTCTAGGGGCCCGACTGACACTGAGACCCCTGCACGGCGGCCGGCTGCGGGCTCCTTCCCTCCTCCTTCCCTTACGCCCCCCTGCATCCACTGTCTCCAGCTGGGTTCTAGAACTGAGAGGAAGAAAAGGTACATGATGAAGTACCGACGGCAAGACGGGTGCCTGGTTTCAGCAGCAATTATCAGACCAGCAGATAAGATGGTTTGAATGGAATTTGGTTGCCGTCTCACTTGGTTCGATCGCTGTGGAAGGAAACGCGGAGCACTATTGCGGCACTCAATTGCATCAATTGGATGACGTACAAGACAGGGCAGCTAACCAACGCCCATGGGTAAAGTGTAAAGTGACTCCCTTGCCCGTTTTTAATCCGTACATGGGCGCTAATCCCCCGCATTTCATCTGCGCCAACTGCTCTGAGCCCATCTCGTGACTGGGAGCACCCGCCCAGCGTTTGTTTTCATTGCACGCAACTGCACATTTTCCAACCATCTTCTCTCCTAGGCAATGGTCTGATTTCAAAGCCATGCAATGCAGCCATCCAAGGTTGAGGAGACTATTACCCGTCTTTTCGGATGAACCGACGCTTACTGGCCTTTGTTGATGGATGATTTGCCAACGGACAAGGTGGTTCCGAAACAGAACAAACGCCCAATCATAGGCATGTGGCTTGCCGGTTCATGGATTTTCTCCAATTCACCACGCAGCAACCAATCCGGACGCGCCTATAGCATGCTCCTCCCAAGCGTGGCATTTGCTGCGCTCAATAATCCTGACTGCTGGCCATCGCTCCGGTGAAAAGTTGCTCCGGGCGACGTCAAACGCGCCGATAGTTTACGCGTTTACACTGCCACTCGAAACTCGGTCGGGCGATTTCTGGGTTCGGTTCTCGATGGGTTAAAACTGATTCAGCCCTTGAATTTGGTCAAAGTGTCCTATTGAACCTATGTCAGCCTCTGTGTGAAACCCATAGACGGTTGGCGTCTGAATGAACTTACCGCGGTGACCTTCTTGACGCTTCTAGCGGTGATGCCTCTTTCCCCGGACTTCTTGGACTCGATGGCCGCTTCTTTGACGAGACTGGCAAACGTGAGCAAATCAGATTTTCTCAGCGATTGCAGGGCATGCTCACGTCTGCATAAAGAGGACGTAGTCGAGATAAATCTGCCAGCAAGTCAGCGGCGCGTCGCAACGCGTCGGAGAGCAATTAACCGACCATGACGTCCACATTCTTGCTGAGGTTGCAGTTCGAATGCGCTTTGACAATCTTCTTGACTGTACCGCGAGGATAAGCCTTCTGGCCGGGCGCCATGATGACTGTCAACGAGCGAGGGTATTGCGTTTTTGTGAAGATGTTGAAGTAAGGTAGATTCGCTGAGGTGAGCTCTGTGTCGCAGTTCGCCGTGACGTTCCGAGGGTGGGGGGACGCTGTTTGTTTTGTTTGGGGGCGGCAGTTCCCGAGGTGAAGACACGAGCTCGGAGCACACACCTGGTGCTGAGAAGCAGTGCATGACCCCGCCGCACTGTGTGCAGCTACTGTGACCCTCCTTTTGAGCTTTTTGGGAGCTCCTGCGTCAGTCGCCAACCGCCAGGAGCATCGCCAACACCTTTCCGACCGTAACGACGAGTCGCATCACATACCACAAAGATGCTGTCAAGGCGCATGGTGAGCCTCGATATCTAGAAGATGTTTGACAGAGTTTCACGCTAACTTCATCTCACAGCTTAGCAAGGCCGACGAGGAGGCCATCGGCGACGAGGTCGAGGTCCGCAGGGAGGACCAGGACAAGATCAACAAGTTCAGCCGTCTGCACTCGCGCGAGCTCGGTATCGAAGATGAACTGAAGAACAAGAGTGTCAGTGTTGTTATCCTGTGGCAACGGTGACCCCAGCTAATCTCGAGCCGACATGCAGAAGGAGAGGGAGGAACTCGACGACCTCAACACAGAACTGGAGCTCGCCGACGAGGACGAGGCCGTGCCGTACGCAAACGAACCCTTCCGGCGAGCACATCAAACGCATGCACTGACACGAGCGACAGATACAAGATTGGCGACGCATACTTCCACGTCCCGCAACCCCAGGCACTCGAGATGCTTGAGAAGGCATCGTCCAAGATCGAGGAGGAGGTTGAGGAGCTGGAATCCAAGCTGGAAACAATCAAGGAGGAGATGACCCAACTCAAGGTCGAGCTGTACGCCAGGTTCGGGAAGAGCATCAACCTCGAGACATGAATCAAGCACAGATTGGACGACCAACAAGGCCTTTCGCACACATGACCCCGCCCAGCCACAGGCACAGACAGTCAACGTTGAATTTGATGGGACACGCAAGTAGTATGCTGCTGCAACAGCCATCCATCGCAGGAAACCCTGCACCAACAGACGATTCGCGAGCACACCGCTCCGAGGTCCAAGGGCCGGGCCAGGCTTCCCGCTGCAACATTTTACGAAGCGCGGGACTAGCAGCTGCATATTCTAGACCCGGTCTCGTGTGTGACGGCATCAAATGGGCTACTGCGAATCGGCCCAAAACCATCGGGCTACCTAAAAGATGCCGAGTGACCGCCAAATGGAGGGGCGGCCCCGGGGAATACGCCGGAAAAGACCCTCCACCAGCACGGCCGGATGAGGCATGCTGTGGGTCAGACACTTGCGGTTCGGCTCCGATGTGGTCGATGACCCAATGAATTGCCACGCCCTTTGCGCCATCTAGCCTCTCCCCCCATTCCGTCAGCGATGACGGGGATAACGATTCAATTTGTTCTGTTACACCCGGCCCACTCACGATGCGCCCTCAGTTGCTTGAATCTGAAAAGGTGGTGGAAACAAAGGCTAAAACGTCTCAGTCCACAAGTCTAGAAGGGTGATCACCCACATGCAGCATGCAGACACCCGATCTTCGGGCCCCATGTTCCCCTCGGGCTCATTATTCATCCATTTGCATCTTAATAATGGCCTCGAGCCCTCCCCCTCAGTGCCCTTACTATGAAAACCCCAACGCACACTTGAGGCCATTGCCAAGAGGTTGCGTATTCACCAACGGTTCGTAATGTCACGTAGCAGTGAACCTAGAGAGGACGTAGAAAGCGGACTTCCGTCTCTTGAACGTGAGTCTAAGAATGCGTGACCATTGCTGCCAAATCTGATCTTCGTAGGGAACCGCTCGTCCTTGACCGACGCCGTCAAGAGAATAGACGAGTATGACGCCCGTGAAAGATACGAGGCTCGCTGCGAAGAGCAGGGTCTTGACGACGAGAAAGGCGGCAGTCCAAACTCATCGAGCGACGAAGATGAAAAGACGATAGTGTCGTGGGAGGAGAACGACCCTGAGAATCCATACAACTGGTCAAATGTAAGGTGCTGCATCTTGGCTCAACTACACTGCTAACGCAGATTCTAGAAGAAAAAGTTCTTCATCCTCTGCTTGACGATGATGCAAGTCATCAACAGCACGCTGGGCTCAGCGCTCCCTTCCAACGCCATCCCCTTCATTACCGCAGAATTCGGCATCACAAATCAACAAGCACAAGTCCTCCCCATCTCGGTCTACCTGATCGGCTATGTACGTAAGATCCATCAGCCGTCCCATAACTGTGGCTAAGTGAGGAATGGCAGGTTTTTGGCCCCGTCCTCTGGGCTCCTCTGAGCGAACACATCGGCCGTCGTACCCTCACCATCGTCACCTTTGTGATGTTCACCATCTGGACAATGGCCTGCGCTTTAGCTCCGAACTGGCCCTCCCTTCTCGTCTTCCGCCTCTTCGTCGGCGTCTTCGCCAGTTCCCCCATCGCAATCGTAACAGGCATTCTGGCCGACATTTACGGCAACCACGAAACCCGTGGTCGTGCAATGACGGCATTCATGGTGGTATGTCTCCCCTCAACTCCCCTATTCAAAGCATCTTCTGAACGCTCCCTAGATGACCACCTTCGGCCCTCTCTTCGCACCCATAGTCTCGGGCTTCTGTTCCACATCAATCGGCTGGCGATGGTCCTTCTGGGTGGCGCTCATCTACGCCGGCCTCACTCTCCTCCCGCTCGTCTTCCTCCCCGAAACCTACGGCCCCGTCCTCCTCGTCCGCCGGGCCCGCAGGATCCGCAAAGCAGACCCCTCGCTCGCCGCCTCCGTCGTCGCCCCGTCGGAGCTCGAGCGGACAGACTTCAAGCAGCTCGCGACCGTCGTCCTCACCCGCCCGCTGCGCATGATCTTCTTCGAGCCCATCGTCAGCTGCACCTGCGCCTACCTCGCCCTCGTCTACACAATCTTCTACATGTCCTTCCAGGCCTTCCCCATCATCTTCCAGAAGCTCTACGGCCTCTCCCCCGGCGTCGCGGGCCTCGCCTACCTCCCCATCGGCGGCGGCGCCCTCCTCGCCGTGCCCGTCTTCCTCGCCTGGGAACGGTGGCACCTGCGCGCGCAGGCCGACGGCCACACCTGGGCCAAGCAGGAGGAGTACCGCCGCCTGCCACTCGCCTGCGTCGGCGGCCCGCTCTTCTTCGTCTCCCTCTTCTGGCTCGGCTGGTCTGCACGTGACGGCGTCAGCTACGTCGTGCCCATGCTCGCCGGCCTGCCCTTCGGCGCGGGGTTCATGCTCATCTTCATCGCGCTGCTCAACTACCTCACCGACGCGTACGAGGTCTTTGCCGCGTCCGCCAACGCCGCGGCGTCGACGAGCCGCTCGCTGCTTGCCGTGGTGCTCCCGCTCGCGACGACGCCCATGTTCAACAGGCTGGGCATCGCGGGGGCGTGCAGCCTCCTCGGCGGGCTGAGCGCCGTCATGTGCGTCATCCCGTTTGCGTTTATATGGAAGGGCGAGGAGATCCGTGCCGGGTCGAGGTTCTGTATCGCGCTGAGGGAGAGGAAGGAAGAGATGGAGCGGAAGGTCGAGGCGCAGCGGCGGCGGGAGGAGATGAGGAGGGGAGCTTTGAGGAAGAAAGAGGAGTTATAATCTATGGGTGGATTGGACTGCAAAGCATCGAAGCGAGTGCGGCACTCAGTCGCAGAAGAATGGCCATGATCCTGAGCGATGGCATATGAACTGGGTACATAATAGGGCTCTCGAAGTGCCTTGGGGGCCCACGATCCAGGAACAGTATGTTCCAAAATCCATGAGGATAACATACAGAACGCAGCAATATCAATGAGCTGCCACTGGAGAGCTGGAAGGATCATGATAATTCATAATGAGTAGGATGATGAACCAGTATCCAGAACACAACATACCTTAGGCACCTTCAAAAAAGACGGATTGCAAAATAGATTCAAACCAGAACCAGACCAACGATTCCATCAAGTTTTAGAACCGACGGGAACAGCCGAGGTGATATGCTCTCGGAACCAGTCACTCCATTCCAGTTGCAAGACAAACGCCGGCCTGCTTGCAGATCGTGCCTGCCCAAACAGGCAACTCATGTTTCATGTCTCAGAAGTCAAATCTCACCTCACCTCACTTGACCCGGCTCACTTACACGCAAACATCTCACATTCGCTCAAAATCGAAAAGCAAACTTCATGTCGGCATCAAACAGATATCTCATTCATGGAGGGAGAGAGCATGATTTCACCAAACCTCATCCCCATTGATAGCAAAAGTATATACAAAAGAACTGAAATTTTCTGGATTTTTCTTTGCAAAATCGGACACACACGACGCACGCCATAATGCAAAAAAGCGAGAAAAATGCAAAATGCTTTCCTTCCCTCTCGATGGATTCGAAAAGACCCGTTTGATAAAAAATACCAGAAACACCCCAAAAGACACGTGGACTGGCCACGCCCGGTGTCGTCCCTTTTTGTCCGCCCCTCTCTCTTCTAAAAAGGATTGTCGCAACCACAAAGGAACAGCCGAGATATAAGCAGAAAGTTCTTCTCCCCCCCATATATATCGTGTGAAACATTGGTGTACACTTGTTTTTGAAAAAGAACTTTCGCTTTATTTTTCACGGCCTCAAAGAATTGTATACAAGACAAATGTGGTGAAGAAGGATAAAAATGTGTTTGTTCATGAATCATAGATTCTTCTCATAAAAATGATGACTTGACATGCGGGGGGGAATCTACATCAAACACTTTAGAAGAGCTTGTTGGAGCGGCGGTAGGCGGGAGCGCCGGTGGGCTTGGCGCTGCCGGCGCCGGGGGCGGTGCCGTTGGTGGGGAAGGGGGCAACGGTGACGGTGGTGGAGAGGGTGACGACCTCCTCCTCATCGGCGGGGCACTCATCGTCGTCCTCACCGTCGTCAGCGGTCTCGGTGGTGGTGGGGGCAGAGGCAGAGGCGGTCTTGCTGGGCTCAGCAGCACCACCGTTGTTGCCAGAGCCAGCGCCGTTGACGGGGGCGGAGGGGGTGGCAGAGGCACCACCGATGGTAACGTAGACGGTGGAGGCGGGGACGGTCACGGTGACCTGGGCGGGGCAAGAGCACTCGGCGTCAGCGTTGTCAGAGCCGGAGCCAGAGCCAGTGCCGGGGGTGCCGGAAGCACCAGGGCGCTTGATGGTGACGGTGCGGGTGCCAGTGGAGGTGGCAGTGGTGGTAGTAGTGGGCTCCTCAGAGCCGACGGCACCAGTGACGGAGCCGGCAGCGGGAACAGAGGCGGAGGGCTTGACGGCACCGTCGGTGGCAGGCTTGGTGACGAGAACGGTGGACTCGATGGTGGTGGGGACGGCGGTGGTGACGACGGAAGCGGTAGAGCCCTTGCCAACGGTCATGGTGAGGGTCTTGGTAGTGACGATCTGAGTGACGGTGGTCTCGACCTCGCCATCGGCGGGGCAGTCATCGTCCTCATCCTCATCGTCGCCAGCAGGAGGGCTGGTGATAGTAGGGTCCTGGGCAGAGTTGGTCTGCGAAGGGACGCCAGCGGCGGGGGGAGCACCGCCAGTGGTAAGAGGAACACCGGCCGGGCCAGTGGGGGTGGCACTGACGGCGGGAGCGGTGCGAGTAACACCGGGGAGGGAGCCGGTGGAGTGCTCCTGGACGAGGGACTTGGAGATGCTCTCGGCCTCGGAGACGGGGCAGACGGTCTCGGTCAGGTGGACGACGTTGGTGACGACGTAGGTCTGGAGGTCAGAGGCAGAGAGGGTGGCGCTGCGGGCAGGGCAGTTGGTAACGGTAGGGGCGCAAGAGGTGATGGTAGCGACCTCAGTGACCTCGACGGTGAGGGTGGTGTAGCCGGGCTGAGCGGAAGCGGTGGAGTTGTCGCGGCGCCAGTGGAAGTGGCGGGGCTGGTGAGCGCTGGCGCTGGCGAGGGTGGCCATGAGGCCGACGGCGGCAACGGTAGACTTCATCTTGAATGCTTGGATTTGAGGGTTTCTCGGATAAATCTCCAACGGGATAGATATGTTCGGTATCGAGGGGGTTCGTAAAGGGGCGAAAGATCAATTCCGCGAATGCTGGTTTTCAAGGTTGTGGCTGCAAGACTCAGTTGCGCTAAAGAACGAATGGGATACTCGATAGTGAGCGTCGGTTTGTGTGAAGGAATGTAAGGTGTCCGAGGACTGACAACGAAAGACTGTGGAGAGTAGAGAAAAGAGCAAAAGCGCGGGTGAGGGAGGGAAGGGAAAGAAGATATTTAGAAGGGGAGGAGGAGGCCAGAGTCCTTTTAGCCCGTGGAGCAGCATGTGGATGGACGGTGGTGGATGTGAGTGAAGTGACATGGGGGTGTGAGCAAGCTGGTCCAGGATCAAGGGGGGGCGCGGACGTGGACAGCGAACGGTGGTGGACTGGACTGTAGGCTGTGGATAGGATCTCAATCCTCGGAGGAGGAGGAAGCTAGGGTGCCTAGCAGGAGGGAGGGGCCTTGCTGGAGCCAGCTTAGAGCCGTGGGCCCTTCATCTTGGGGACCGCGAATGCCAGGAGTGACAAGGCCAGAGAGTTGGATGGACTTTTGGAATTGCAGGTCCAGGGTCGCCTTTGAGCAGGCAGGCCGAGGCCACTCACACCTCGACTTGCATGCCAGGTTCAGGTTCTGGTTCTCGCCAGGCACCGCGGCGCAGGCGCATCGCACCGCATTAGGGGTGGGCCGAATATGGAGCCAAACGCTTGCTTGGCCCGCATAGAACGACATGGGTTTTTGGTTGTGGAAGCAGGGCAGGCAGAGACGGACCTAGGGGCCGCACCAAGCAAGCACACGACGGGGAGGAGAAAAGAGGGCAGGAGTGAGACTGTGAGACTCGGGGTCGAGGACGCCAACCGTGGAAACGGTGGTGGTGGTGGGTGGATGTGGCGGCACGTCTCACCCTCACTCTGTCTCTCTGTTCATGGGAGAAGCTAAGAAAGACGCGATGTGCGGCCACCGCACGCACAGCCCTCGCATGGGACGAGAGATGAAGCCGCCTACCCCAGCCCACAGACGGAGCCCTCTTCATTAAATCCAGGAGTGTCCGGGCTCCACCCGCGCCGGTGTTGACGGCACGGCATTCGACGACGTGTGAGTGGTAGTAGTGGTGGTGGTGGTGGTAGTAGTTGCGGTGATAATGACGATGATGTTGGCAGGCAAGGCAGCGAGCGGTAAGGAGGTAAAAAGTGAATGGGATTATGTGGTTGTGTTAAGGCTCTGGGAGAAGTTTGTTGTTGCCATGAAGTTGGGGCGAACCCCTTTACCGCTCGATAGGAGGAGGGGTTCATTTACACGGACATTCAGGTACATAGTGCAGACAGGTACGTACCCTGGCATGCTTTCCTCCCATTCGCAGCTGGCTGGGTAGCGCCTGGCTCGGACGGTTGTTTGCACCTGTCACCGCACCCGCGCCTGCTTGTTGCCTGCACTGTTCCCTCAAGCGCGGGCACCTTCCTCGCGATTTCCCAGCGCTCCGCTCCTGCTGCTGCTGCCAGGTCCACTGCAGTTGGCAGTCGTCGTCCTGCCCTGGCAGTCCACCAGCACCAGCACCAGCACACCCCTGTCGGGGCTAACCCCCTGGGCTGTTATCCGCCCCTCATATGCAGGTACCGCCCAACATGAGACACGCTTATGGCCAATCGTCCGATCCACCCACCCCACCGCGAGCCGAACACTCAATCCCGGCACCAGATCGCGGCGCCCCTGAGCTTCTGTCGTGCAAAGACGGAAAGAGCAAAAAATCAGCAGTGATGGGGATGGGATGACATTCTGCAGGCTGCCAAAACATGAGATCTTCCAGCATCTCGGCGCAGTCCAGAACCTGCAACTCATCCAGTGGGCACTGATGGAGACCGATGGGCATTGATAGACACGGATAATCGTCGCGCGGGATGATGAGCCTCTTTCTCGCGTCTCACCTCACCTCACTTCCCCATCTCCGTCTCATCTCACCTCACAACCTGCTGGCTGCTGCTCGTTCATCGTTTTCGCATCCAAGAAAGGGAAAAACACACAAGTTGTTGTGGAGATGCTCTGTTGTTCCTGTTGCCGTGTCCCGAGCCGGATCCGCGAGCCTTATTTTTATGTAAGGTCCGACTCTAAAGTAAGACGGTGACACCAACATGTGCTCGTATGCGCCTAAATCTGTGCGCGTATGCAGAGCATAGGTGAGTGAGCATCTCTCTGGGCTGACGGCTGAACACATTGAACCCGTATCGCCTCACCGACAGACAGTAGATATCGTATTTCGTGCAGCCCGATGCGATGCAAGTAAGTAACTCTTGGTTGGATCCGTTGTCCGCCGTTTGAATCGCCTCGCCTTTCATGATGTGTAATTCTTCCCAGCCCTTTTAATACTACCAGCCCCCTCTTCGCTGCTGACTCTCTCTTTTCTCGCAGCTAATAACACGAATAAACGCCATCTCCAACGGTTGGCTACAAAAAGTCTCACCCGGCGCCAAAAAAGAGCGCAACCCCCAAGTCTGCTAAAATTGTCCACCTGCCGCTTAGCCGGGGGCACCGTCGTGACCGTTTGCTTGACGTCTGTCTCTTCGTCCCATCGTAGCGTGCCCTGCCGTCCGCCAACAGAGCGTAAGGTAGGTAAAATAAGCGACCGACCTTAACTCGCTTTACCTCAATCGCTCTTAGCCCGACCGTTTTGACCCTGCGCTTCGAGATGTGACGTGAGATGCAAAGATGCAAAGGGGGGGAGGGTTGCAGCCAGCGCGTGCCGGAGTGGCTGAAGGCTTTTTTTGCTTAACGCCCACCAGAAATATCTGCGATGCACCCGTAGCCAGTCGATCCTATGACGCCGTTGGACGCCAACGAAAGCACTTGCAGCATCGTAAGAGAAGCGCCCTTCAACTCTCTCGTGCATCTCCATATTACTCGCATCGCAGTCTCGCCGGCAACTCTGCCATGCCGATGATAAGGTCCGGCATAAGTGCCGCAGAGGGATACCGTACATACGAATACCGTCATCGCTTCGAGTCATAGCAAGAGTTGTGCATCGCGGCTGTCGTCTATCTGTCGGTAATAGTCCGACAAGGCCTGCCTATAATCACCTCTGCAATACCGAATGTCGTGCAATGTCGTGTACATAGGTATTAGTCTGCCGTGACCCGGGTCCGTCGCTCGGGGATTGGGAATTACAGCATTTCGGCAGTGTCACGATTCCCTTTCATTATTAGGCGCTGCTAAGGACGAAAAAGCAGGTCGGGTACCTTGCTTTAGCCCAGGAACCGCCTCGCAGCACCGACCAGCATGGAGCCTGCGCTCAGCCCCTGACGCCCCTTTGGCCCCCTCCTCCATCTCTCCAACAGCAAGTCTCCAGATGGATCGTACCTAGCAAAAGACAGCCGTCAAAATCGTCGTTCCTATTTTTTTTCCTCCTTCAGGCTCTCGCTACGCAGGTGCATCATCAAGGGGTCGCGGCGGCGATGTGGCGCCGGCTCTTAAGGAGAATGAGATCGGCGCGCGGTAGGTGGTCCTGAAATGGTTCATTGAGTGCGACGCTGCTGTGCGCTGGGTGCAGCATGCGCTCTCACTCACTCCTCCCGAGTCCCATCTTCATCTACGAAGTACGGATACCGCGCACGCATACTACGGATACTGCGAATCACTTTTGCTGGATGCAACCTCTAAACTTCCCGGATGTCCACGAGAAGCCTTAGAGCCAAGACGTGTCCCGTGGAGTCGAGAAATCTCCGTTTCTCCATGATCGCCAGCGGTGATCGAGATGAAGGGTGGTCTAGGCTTTTTTTCAAAGCGGGTTTGCTTTGCTTTGTTGTCTGGTCTTCGATTGTTGTTTTGTTTTTGGTTTTGTTCTCTCTGAGCGCATTTGAGTTTTGTCGTCGGGGCTTTTTCGTCTGAGAATGCCGTCAATTGACTTTTATTTTTTCGTCCCTTCTTCGGCCCATGCACTCAGCTGGCCTGGGCAGAGAGAACAGAGATCTGCTGAACAATTTTTTGTAATGCCCTGCTGTGAAACGGTCGCCTGCTGCTTCCTCTCTCAATCTCGCTGCTCTTTCGTGCGACGCTGACTGGCACAGACGAAAAGCCTGGGATGGCCCTGGCTGCAAAAACACCCAGCAGGAAAACGTGAGATCGAAACAGCGGGATGATCTGACGAGAAATTGACCATCATCAGACGGAAGCATTTTGCTTGACAGGACCTGCTCATCCAGGTACCGTTGCCCAGCAAGCCACAGAGCCTGGCATCTCTCGGGGGCCAAGCATTGAACCCCCGAGAAGGGCCGTTTCAGACCCCCGAGGCGATCCCCTTTTTCTTCTTCTCCCCTGTTCCCCCCTCCACCACCTCTTCCTCTCCTCCCAACGACCTCGACCTCGACCTTGACGATGGCCCCGGTGGACGGCCCATCGGAATGGGGGCCTTTTCTCTTGACAATGGAACAATGAACGGGACCTCTTCCAAGTCGCAGGCTGCCGTCGACTTCTTCTCCCCGGAATTGACGGCGGGGACCTCATCTGGGATTCTGGGAAAACTTCCAGGTTGCGGGAAAACAGCGCAGTTGGCCCTTCCTCTCCCCCCTCTGATATCTCTGCAGGGATCAGGACAACAAATCTCTCCCCTCAGGGTTCGCCCCAGAAGTGGTGTCACAGACTGATTGTGCAGAGATTATGTCAACGACATGCGTCTCCAGAGCTTCAGGCGACCGTATTCCAGCTCACCAGCTCACTACTGCATCTTCACCCACTTGATTAAATGAAGCCGGCCGCGTCCCTTATCCCAGCTTCCCGGCACTTACCCCAACTCTCTGCTCCATGATCCATCTGCCCTACATTTTGCAGATTCTGCGCCTCTGCCAACTGCTCATGCTGGGTCAATTAGACGTGATTAATCTCGCAGGTAATTCGCGCTGGAAATTGCCCTGCCGAGCTGACATGTCCTTCGCGCTTCACCTGAACACCCCGGACAGGCCCTTATGAAGGATTCGTACGCCTTCACTTCGGCTGATTTCGCTCTGTAGGCGGTACGTTGATTGATTGCGTGAGAGCTTACGGATACACCTTGGGTCGGTCCTTTGATGGGTCGGTTCGATACTTGATCGATTGATTGACAGATGAGCTATCACCGCCTGCGGCCTGAGCCCCCCCGCTGCCAGCGGAAACACGGCCCAGCTGGTGCTCTCGGTGGTGCCTGTCTCTCGCTCGCCTACGAGCGAACACCATCGCGGACCACCGCCTGGGGGCGCGTAAGTTGCTTGAAATGAGACGAGCCCGCTTTCAAGGCACAATTGCCCGAGAGTGAGATATCTGGCTCAAACTGCCGCTGCATTTTTCGTATCTCGCGCGCGCGAGGCACAATTTGCCTGCCCCGCCATCGTCGTTGTCCTCGTCGCCACCTACCTATTGACTTTCAAAGACAAACCCCGCCTTTATCGTTGCTTCTTCCACCTTCTAGCCACCTCGCCTCCCTCACACCGCATCTCGCAGCTCATCGTATTCAAGGCTGCAGCTCTGCCGTCCGTTCCTTCCTTCCTCCGATGTCTTGACAGCGTCTTAATCAAAAGTTGCCCGACCGGGCGATCCAGGCCGGCGCAGCCGTCGCAGACTTCAAACACGGTAGCTCCCTGGCGCCGTCTCCTCCTTCGAGGCTTGGATTGCTTACCTGGAGAAGGGGGGTTGGTTTGCCCTTCTCCTGTCTGGCCCCCCTTCTCTCACCTCAATCACCCCTTCTCCGTGTTGTTTGTTGAACACACAATCGGGTCGCTCACCCGAACCCTGTCGGCCAAGTTCATGCGGAAGCTCCGTTGCCCCATAAAACACCCAGCAACGACATCCCAAGCTCGCCGCACCGCACCTCCAACTCGAACAATTCAGGAGCCCGGGTTTCTGAAAAAGGCTGAAGGAGGAAGGAGAGTCCAGACTGCGACACTCAACCTGCAACATGAGGCTTGGGATTTTTTTTTTCTTGCCCACATCTTCTGACATCGCTTCCGCATTGCCGTCCGCATGCGAGGAAGCCGCCCCGTGTGCCAAGTGGCATGCGCCACAGGGTTCGCACCGCATTGTCCTCGTAGGGCGGACGGGTGGCCGCGTCTTGGCTGGGCCAAAGACTGGACCTGGTGGAATTGGCCCACCGACTAGAGGCTCTGTTGCTGACTTCATCTGTCGACGACGCTGGTAGAGATGACTGCAAGTCTGGCGAGTTGCTTCCGAACCGAGTGGTTGGGATGATGTACGGATTCTAGGTGCCTCTCTGCTTGATGAGGAGGGTTCGCTTGGCAGAGGAAGTTTACTCTGTCCCGTTGAGACTGGCTATATCTAGCGACATCACGCACAGCATTTGCCCGTCATCATACATTGGAGAAGCTCACATGTGACCGTTTCGAGATCAATGAATGTATGGCTTGAGCGCCTCAAAATGGACGATATCACGCAAAGTTGATCCTCAGAAGCCTAGGATAACTCACATCGCC
Organism: Colletotrichum tropicale; assembly: GCA_027406125.1. Taxonomy (NCBI): domain Eukaryota; kingdom Fungi; phylum Ascomycota; class Sordariomycetes; order Glomerellales; family Glomerellaceae; genus Colletotrichum; species Colletotrichum tropicale. The sequence continues at coordinate 440,110 of JANVYH010000002.1, forward strand.
CAAGGACGCAAGCTATGTGACGATGCTCGAGAAAGAGTTGCAATCCACGTCCTTCAACTCGACCCCTTTTTATAACAACTTGGCTTCGATACTGGATATCGATTGACGTGGCGACTTACAACTTGGTCAAGACACGGAGTACGACTAAGAAGTCCAGTCTGTCATGTTTCCACGGTGCTACTACACATATCGAATTGCACGACGCGTTTACAGCAACATTGACATGGACGCAGCTCACTTGTCAGATACTTTGATCACTGACTTGACTACCTTCTTCGGCCACTCTTGGCACGCCATGGGATGACTCCAATAACATGATCCCGGCATGTCGAACTTCAACAAGCGCAGATGGTTGGCGTTCAAACAACGCTCGGGTTCGTTTATCACCAGTACAGCTCCCATTTGCGAAATGTTTCAAACCATGTTTGTAACCTGCGCTCCCGCTATGTTTCGGATCCGAAGACGTGTGTTTGGACGGGAAAAGACATCAAGAACGCGCAGGTTCGGAACAGACTGGACTGGGTCACAAGATTCTATGGCCGCGCCAGAGCAAATGCTCAGCTGCAACACCACGAAGGAGGACTGCTCACTGGATATCACAATGTCTTTGATACCCGCTTTCACCAGCCGCAAAGCATCGAGGGGGGAGGAAGGTGCTTGCCTTTGAGGGACGTCCAGCCTCCTTGGTGCCCACCTTTTGGGATGCTGTCGCCCCTGGTGACTGCCACATATGCAAAAAGAGAAGCCATCGAGAAGGACCTCCCACTGGCTCTCGCCCTTTTCCCTCCCATGAAACCAAGGTATGACATCGTTGAGCCACCTCAACCCCTCGCCTTCTGGCCTCAGAGTTTTCCCTCTGCCCTACCTCTGCCTTTCCCTCTTCCCTCCTGCTGCCTCAATCTCCCCCAGCAGACCTCGCCAAGATTTTGACAACTCTCACTTTTGGCTTCTTGGCCTCCCAAGACACTCTTTTTTCGTTCGCTCGATACCTTCATTGCATTATCTCATCTCCTTGGGCCGTTGAGCAATTATCTTTGGATTGGTTTTCGGTATTTTGCTACCCATCCGATTATCACCACCTCACGTTCGCTTGGAGATCAGCGCAAGTAAGGCAAAAAGACAACAACGACAGCTTCGAGCCGCGATGAAGAAGCTCGCCTGTTGCGGCTTCGTGCCGTATCGATGGAACGCGAAGAAGGCCGAGTCGGACACTCCCAAGACCGACCCTGTGCCGAGCTCGCGTCCTGTTTCTGCGTCTAATGTGTCGCTCCCGGTGCCCCCTGGTCCCCATCACTACCCCCCGGCCGCCCCGATGAACAGAGCTAACACGGGTTCATTTTCATCGCGCGGCAATGCCCGAACTCCCGACTCTTTTTTCGATGGGGATATCAACCTTGCTGAATACGCTGACGATGCGGAGGACGACGACAACGGACCCAACCCGCGCGATGGACCCATCGTCAGATTGGTTCGACGTTTGTCCACAGACAACAAGAACGTCACTGGCTCTAACCCCCCGGCCAACCAAAACCCTGAGGCTCTTAAGGAACTTAAGAGAAGGAAGGCGGCGGAGGATTATCGGGCATCAGTGAGGCTCCAAAACCATGCGCGGATTCAGGCCGAAATTAGGAGCGAGAACAGCGGTTCTCGGTCTGTGTCTACGCGTGGAAGTAAGAGAGTCCGCGAGTTGGCAACAGTTATGGAAGATGCCAACGGCCAGGGCGCCAACGATCGGACAAGCAGCATTACCAGTCACCACAGCCAGAAATGGCGAAAGGGACTCGAGTTCTATGTTGCTACTAGCGAAGGAGTTAGAGGCGTCGGATATCAGCCACCTAGAACTCCCCACCACCCGATCACGAGGCCCCCTGCTGCGAGACTTAGGAACGACCACACCGGCAACATCAGAGGTGACCGCCGTCGAGGCAGCTTCCCGAGACCCGACCTCGGTAGGGCCTCCGCGTCTCAGATCGTGCTGCGCGAGCGCGGTTCACTGCCTGCCATGCCCCCTCCTCCAGTCTTGACTGCCAGGCAGACCCCCGATGGCCAGGATGACGCTTCTTTCAGAAGCTGGAACCTTTCCCAGAACACCGTTCAGGGTGACAGCCAGGCCACGATTTCCAACCGCACTGGAGATGTCTCTACCGGAACCACACAGAACACCTCCATTTCCGACATCCAAGGCACTTCGCAGTCGAAGACTCGTCGCGGTGACCCCAGCCAAGGAAATAAGCAGGCAGCATGCACCCCTGACAGCTTCACCACTTCCAACTACTCTCGCGCTTCAGAGTCTTCGCAATCTCAAGAAGGCGAGGCTTTGAACATCTGGCTTCTTACTCAGGATTCCCAAGAGGCCTCAGCTCCCGCTAATGAACAGCCTGCGAAGGGCGAGCCCGTGTCTCGCGAGACTGTTTGCAACGGAAATTTGCCCAACACTGACAAGGAGAACACCCACTCCCCGATTTCCGCTGGCCTCCCTGCCTCTGGAACTTCTGGCGAACTCACAATCAAGGCTTTCCCAAGAGATAAAAGCTCCTCTACTGATCTCGAGAGTGCCTTGGCCATGAACTTGGACATGGAAGACGAGATGGATCGGAACACTCGCACGTCAGAGGAAATGAGTGTTCGCGTTCGAGAGCCCGACCAGGAGCAAGTCTCCAAGCAGACTGCTGAGAACAACGAACTTGGGCCCGAGGACAAGGCGCTTCCCGCCCAGGAGGATCTAATCCACCACGACAACAACGAGGAGAAGGACAAGATCATCGTCACTACCAACTTGGCTCCCATTCCTCAGTATCAGTCTTCTTCTGTTTACTCTTCGACGCAGAACACTCGTCATCCTTTCCCCGTCGGCTCCAAGCAACCCAGCAGCGACGAAGATGCGAGATACAGCCTGGAAAGTTTCAAGGGGCTTGAGTTGTCCCCATTCAGCGGTAGGAACTTTGAATCATGGTCCATGAAACACAATCAGCTAACAAAGACACAGTCCCTAAAGACGTCCGCCAGGAGGGCTCCGACGATACCTACCGGACGGCCGCAAGCAAGCGTTCTGGATCAGACCCAGTGATCCCACCCATTGCAGTCAAGCAAATTGTTTCGGGCAGCGTTGAGAAGTCCCAGAACAAGCTTGCTCCCGGAACAACTGCGCCTACTGCCACCAACATCCACAGCCGGAAGTCGTCATTCCTGAACCTCTTGCTTCATCGCGCTGAGCCAAGCTCTATTGGCCATAGAAAGTCGAAGAGCCAGCCGTCCGCGAAGCTCGCCCCCCTGAACAATTCGTCCGAGGCGCTGGATATTCCCAAGCGGCTCAGCCATGCCAAGAAGCTCTCCAACTTGAGCATCAGATCCCATATGCAACCGATCTCAGCCGCTGATGATTTCGTTCCACCCCCGCTGCAGGAGAGTGCTACTGTTGTCTGGAAACGTGCCTTCGAGCTTGAGCACAATCAACGCGACAAATCTGTCGGACCGGCTCACTCAGAAACCACAATTGTCAGTCCAGTCCCTGATGATGATGCGGATAAAGATATTGCGGTCAAGCACAACGGAGACATAAACGGAGGCAACGACGCAGTCACTGCAGGCACCCAGTAGAACTCGGGCCCGGCAAAGCGCGCAACACCTCCTGCCTCGTGGGCTAAGTTCGCATCTCACACTCGTGAGGAGCGCAACGCCGCTGCTGGCTCTACCGACCTTGTCAAGCAGAAAGACTTCGCTCTCGCCGGCACAACCGACCAGCAAAGCTGGATTACAGACAGGAAGATGGGCGCCAGTGGCGACAAGGACGAGGAAACAGCTCACTCGCTCTCAAAGAAATTTGGCAAGGCGATGAAGACCAGTCTGACCAAGATGGTGCAGTCCAAGCCGAAGGGCAAGTCTGCTGAGCTGGAGTATCCCGAACTCGAGATTCTGCCGACTAAGGGGGGATACAAGGACGTCGAGGCCATCCAGCGAAGCGTTGCGACGCTGAGTCCCAGGCAACGGGCCAAGATGGTCACTCATCCGGCCCAAGCGCTCGCTGATATGGAGAACGAATCGAGACAATACGGAGGAGCCCACCACACTAGCGATGGCTCTGCTGACAACACTGCTCTTAGAAACGACATGAGCAAGGATGTTGCTACATCCGCCAAAGTTGCCTTGTCTATTCGCCCGGTCACGCCGGCCAGCCTGGCGATTGCCCCCAACGGTGATTTGACGACCCCGACCACAACGGAGCACTGGGCTACTCCAGCTAGCCGTTTGTCTTTCAGCTCCACCTCCCACACTGAGGAGGGATATATTTCGGCGGTGGACGACATCGAGTCCATTGGCAAATTGTAGTGAGACCTGAGGGCCACTCAATATTGGTTATCTTGTTTCTCGAGGGCGGGAAAGGAGATCGCAAGACGAGATTGAAATTCAGCTGCAAGATGAAAATTGGGCAAGTCTTGCTTTGCAATGCGGCAATTGGATGAACCTGCTGACATGACATGTCAGGAACTTGAACAGCGAAGCTGAGGTTCAACACCTTGGTTTCTTCATGTTTGGCCAGACTGAGATTTGATCAAAGAATTGGTACCAGTCGCTACCAAACGACAATGTGTTTCTGGTCAGTCTTGTCAGCTCGAGGCTATTTGTATTATGCTGATTCATTCAGGTTGACGACAGTTTCAACCCTCGCACCAACGATAATGCCCACCGAGGGCTCTTAATGTTATGAGTAAAAGGAGTGATTTTGTGGCTTGGAGGTCTCGTACGCGAGCAATCAACAGGGCATGAGTCACGGTTTTTGTACGGTATAGATTGGGGTCGAAGGATGGAATTTGGAATTTCCCCACGTGTATAGTTTCATAGACAACGAATTCTAGTGGTAGCTCAAACTGGGCACGGCAAGGCTCTCGCCTTCCTGCCGTTTTCTTTCCAGTGACGTGCTGAGGTTCCACGAGACGTCCTCGATATGGCCGATAAAGCAGGTGAAGCAAGAGTAAGCTAGCGGGCACGTAGTGCGGATAGAAATACCAAAGCGGTATTGGGCGGCTCACGATGACGCCAAATCTGCCGGATCAGACGATGCGGCTCCCATTTCTGAGTCTGTGTAGTCATGAATCATTAAATAAAAGTCTTGCCGAGCACACCCAGAAGTGCCCAAGACCTGCATAAGATGACCGTCCATAATTTCCCATACACCAACGTAACACCCATACTCCGCATACATATACAACCGCCCAAAAGCCCACTCGAAATGAAATACAAGAGCTTTAATAAGGATTCTTGTACCTCAACCAAACAAGACATTCTCGTAAGCCTGCTGATCAAGGTGTCTGAACAGCACGTCCTGGAGCGCAGCCCTGCTCTTCCCGATCTGCGGGACGACGCCCTCGATCTGCTGGAGGTTGTTGCGCATGCTCTCCATGTGATTGCCCACTTGACTGGCCAACCCTTGGAGCTCCTCGTCCTCGAGATCCTGAAGAAAAAAGTTAGCATTTGTAGTTATATGAAAGAGGCATTCGCTATGCGAGGTGGAAGGTTGCTTGCTTACCTTGAAAAGACCGCCGCCCACGTTCTCGTCAGGGACGAACTTGAAGTCTTCATCCCCGACGGCCCAGTCTTTGGCGCCCTTGTTCTGCTCGGGAACGAGAACGTGCGTCTTGCGTAGGTTCTCCTTGAAGTTCCTCGCCTCGGACTTGGCGTTGGCCTCCAGGGTGCTGAGAGTCTTGTAGTCCTCCTCGAGAGCGCGCTCCTCGCGCTCCTTCTCGGTCTCGAGCAGCCGCACGGCGTGCAGCAGCGGATCGAGCTGTCTCTCGAGCGACCGCACGCTGTCGACGACGCGCTCAAAGTCGAGCTCCTCCGCGCGGCCGGCGTCGTCGTTCTGGCTCTTCCTGCCCGCGCGGGGCGGCGCCGAGGCCGGCGGGAAGGGGAGGCCGCGGGAGAGTTTCTTGTTGAGGCGGTTCGTGACGAGGCGCAGGGCGGAGGAGGCCTGGTCGCGGCGTTTCTCGTTGGAGGCGAGGCGCTGAAGGACGGGGCGTTCTGCGAGGCGGAGCATGCTGGAGATGAGGGATAGGGAGGGGGGGAGGAGGGGGGACCATTTTTCCTCGATTGTCGAGCGGGGGATCTGGCGGACGCGTTCGGCGATGTGACGGTATTTCGCGGGCGGGCGGCGGGGTTTGGGAGTTGGAGCTACTTCTTTCTGGTTTTGTTGTTGCTGTTGCTGTTCTTGTTGCTCGTCGGATGTGCGGCGGCGACGTTTCTTGGGTTGCTCAGGGGCTTCTTCAGAGGGTTCTGCGGGGCGCTTCTTGGATTTGCGAGGTTTTGCAGGTTGATCTTCCTGGTCCACTGATGCGTCGGAGGTGCGCGGGCGACCTCTGCGACGGCGTGCTGTGTCTGGCGAGGGCTCCTCAGGTTGTTCCTCTTGGGAGGGCTTGTTACGCCGCTTCTTAGTCGGCTTCTCTGTGGGCTGCTCCTCAGCCTGAGTCGGTTGCTTGGGTTTACGCCTGCGGCCTTCCTTTGGTTCGGGTTGTGAGGCTTCTTGAGAATCCTCCTGAGATTGAAGAGAGGGACGACCACGCATCTTCTTCGTAGGTGCTTCCTTCTCGGGTGCTTCTCTTTCGGGCGAGGCTTGTTCCTCGTCACCCGCAGCTGGACGTCCGCGCCTCTTCTTCGGGACTGCTTCAGGTGATGCTTCCTCCTCAGGGGCATTCTCTTCAGCTTCAACTGCCCTTTCTTTGGGCTTTCTTCCACGCTTCTTAGGCGCTGCCTCCTTCTCTGCAGCATCCGGCTCTTCTGCAGCTTCAACGGCCTGCTTATTCAGTGACGGACGACCACGTTTCCGCTTGGTAGCTGGTTCCGGCGCCGGCTCTTCCTCTTGTTGCTCTTCGGCGACCTTGACTGGCCGTCCGCGCCTCTTCTTGCCCGCATTTCCTGCGTCCGCTTGTTCGACCTCGACTTCCTCTTGAGACTCCTTTGCGGCTCGTCGGCCGGCCTTACCTTTGCCTGGCTTCTCTGCAGGAGCTGGCTCTTGGTCCTCAGGCTCGTTATCTTCTTCCCTTACAGCGTTCCTCTTCTTTCTCTTCGCTTGAGACGGCTCTGAAGGCTCGGGTCTCTCAGCCGTAGCTTCGTTGACCTCTTCGCGCCGAGGCCTGCCCCGCTTCTTTTGCTTGGAGGCGTCTGTAGGTGATGGCTCTGGCTCGGGTTCAGGTTCGAGCTCTGGCTCTGCTTCCTTTCTTTTGCTTGGTCTCCCTCGTCGTGCTGGTTTTGGGGTCTCGTCGGCACCCTCAGCCTGGGTGGTGGGCTCAGCATCCGCAGCGCTTGGGGATGCTGCCGACGCGTCGTCGACCTTGGACGCGTTGGAAGGACGACCGCGTTTCTTCTTTTGGTCTGCGGGTTTTGGAGGCTGTGGTGATGTTAGAAATATGTCAGAACATCATGCTCAGGGGCACATACCATTGTGATGGGATGCGCTCGTATCCGGGTTGCGCAATGGTGGTTGCTCTCGAAATCACCAAGTCGGTCCGGAGCTTCAGACGCGTTCCCCTCCACCTTAGACAATGGAACTGCACCAGGTACGTATCTGATGCAGCTGTCAGCCACGACTTGATAGGCAGATGTGGCTGTGTGACGCGGAATGTGGCTGCTTCCCCGGACCGTTGTCCCAGCTGGCGGTGGACGCTACGCCTCTTTGGGTTAGGGGCTACGGAGGCAGCAAACGGGCAGGGTTCCATTTTCCATTGGCGTTCCAGCGACTGGCCCAGTGGTTCTGCAGCTGCTGGTCTCCCGGCCAGTGGGTTTCACAGTGTTCTGGTCCCCCCAGGCGCCCCAAGCTCCTTGCACCGTGATTTCGTCAGGTAGCCGGATCACCAAAGGCAAGCACACCACAGCGGAAGTGGGCAAGGTTCAGGAGGTGCCAAAGGGTCATTTCAGCATTTGCACCTCTGCGCCCCTTCCACTTTTTTTTCGTCCCGACTCTGTGTCCTCTTTGTCTCCAACCGGATCCCATTACAGATAATACTTCTCCTCTCCTTCTCTCAAACCCCCATCCCGTTCATCGTCCCTCCCTTGGCCTCCGGCAGCGTGTGTAATCGGCGTCATCTCCGTTTGCCCTGTTTCTTGCACACCCGTTAGTTCGCGTCGTTTCCCTTCACGCCAACTTCCGCATACCCAGCATCCCGTCGCTTGGACGCTCAACCGCGACACCTGTCTCAAACAGCTCACAACTCCTTTCAACCACACCACAACCGACAACATGCGCGTGTCTGCCACCACAATCCTCGCCCTGCCGCTCCTCGCGGCCGCGGCCGAGTCGCCATTTGAGCAGTACAAGGCCCAGTTCCAGAACTTCCTCAGCTCCTTCGGTGCCTCTGCGCCCAGCGCGACCAAGCAGGACACACCCGAGGCTGCGGCTCCCGACGCCGTCGCAAAGTCCGTCTCAGTTCTGACTGTTGACAACTGGAAGGATGTCCTCTACGCACCCGTCAAGGCCGAGGCCACAACACCTGAGGAGTGGTGGGTTCTGATCACTGGTCGTAACAAGACCTGCTTCGGTACGTCGCTTTCGCATCTTGCCTCCAGGCTACATTGGGTGCTAACTCTATTCTAGGTCACTGCGATAAGATCGAGACTGCCTTCAACGAGTCCGCGTCCAAGTTCGCCAAGCTGCCCGAGTCACCCCACCTGGGTCTCCTGAACTGCGACGACGAGCCCGTTCTCTGCAACGCCTTCTCCGCCAGCTCTGCCTCCATCTGGTCTATCGGCATGTTGCCCCCCGGAGCGCAGGTCGATATCTGGAGGAAGCGTCTCAACGTTACGACCACCACGTCTGACGACATCATTGACCTGTGGAAGAAGGGCAACAAGGAGGACTGGATTCTGACCGAGAACATCTTCCACCCCTTCAACAGCTGGGTCGCCCAGAACAACCTGTCTATCCCCGTCGGCTACTTCTTCTGGGCCTTCAACCTGATCCCCAACTGGCTCTTCATGCTTCTCGTCTCCTTCGGTAGCCGCACCCTTATGAACCGCCGCATGAACAACACCCTCGACGGCCGCCAGGCTGCCGCCGGTGGCGCCGCCCCTGCTGCCGGTGCTGCACGATAAATGATGCTACTTGGGGCTGGGGAGCGAGTGAGAGGATGGGTCTGGAAGGCATGACAGGCGATATAGACACCTGGGTGGCCAGGAAAGGGTTACGTCCCTTTGGACCAGATAGTGCCAAATAGTAATTATAGTTGGATCAGCTTTTCCCTTCACATGCATCTTGCACGCTTTTGAGACCTTCAATGACGTCCTCCTTCAGCCGGGGATTGGAGAGTTTGCCGTAGCGGAGGTCGCTCATGGTGCCGACCGTTTGCTTAACGGATTCGAGCAGCGCGGCCTCTTGCGCCTCGAGCTGCTGAATCTCCGCCTCCAAATCTGCTATGGCGGTATCCATCTCCGGGATTATGGAATTGAGCGTGTGCTTGGGGTCCGCGCCTACTGAACCAAAAAGCTGCCTTTCGTGTCAGTAGCCCGCCCACCTCTTGCCACCGTAACGAATGCGACATACCGCTCTTTCAATCTCAAGTTCTTGGTCCGCATCCTCATTCTTTTCCTTGCGTCGGGCAATCGCGATGTCGCGTCTGATGTACTTTCCTCGCTTCTCCTCAACGGCGATGTTCTCCGAAACCGTGTCGACGAGCGCCCTCCTCTGGTGCTGGAGGTCGCGATACAGCAGGCGAATCTGCGGGTTCGTCCGCTGCGCCTTTGGGAAAAGCTCTGTGAACTCCTCGAGGCTGATTACCGACGGCAGCTGGGCCGGTACCGTGAGGTAGTTGTGCAGGATGGCAGACTCGGTGGGCGCCATGGTGGAATGCTGGCCGTTGGGTTGGTGAGGGATGTGGTGTAGTGAGTGCAAATTGGATGACCACAAAAGGACTTGATGATCGCCGGCGCGTATCGGGGTTCAACATGCTTGTACGCGACAGAAGGAAAGTGCTGAAGGCACCCCGCGTTAAGGGCACTTTAGGCTGCCCCACCGTGCTTGCCTGGTTTAGGCCACGGGCAGCAATAGAAACGGGTCGCTATCGCCCCCGTGGAGCTCCGGCGTCATCGCAGCCATGGAATGTCACTCTTGCATTTACAACAACTAGGACTGCCTTGCCTGCCACCACTGTGCTGCTATGAAGCCCCCTAGCTTTTCACAACTACGGTTACAACTCGTCTTTTGGCTGCTCCGTTCCAAGACAAGGAAACACCGAAGGCCACTCATCGATAGTATCCTGTTTCGGTCGTCCAATGTTCTCGCCCAAAGCATCAATGAGCGTACCATCGTCCAGATCGATCGCCCATACCATCGTCCTGCAGCTCAGTTAGCTCAACCCCAGTCATTGTGTTCCCACCTCAGTGCAAGACTCACCCTCCCAAGCAACGCCGATTCGCAAAATCGACCTTCATTCCCAGCGTCTTGGCATCGTCCCAGCTGACCCATTGATCCGTGTCCCAAGTCACAATCATGACGGCCGCTTTCTCATCAAATGTGAGCGTCGCGCCGTTGTCGGTGATTTTCACAATCTCGGCAGCGGAAAGGACACCAGGGGTTCCGGTGCATTCGCCTCCCTTGGCACCTTCTGTAAACTCACAGCCTGCCGACATGCAGTTGGGATCCTTCATTGTGAAACCTGACGGGCTCGTGTTAACTGCCTAGGACACCACGTCATGAAATTTGAGAGGGCCACTTACTTCTTCCGTAGAAACCCAAGCCAAGGTTGATGCGCTCCGGGTTGATATTGTTTCTCCAGAACAACTCAAGGCCGAGCTCAATCTCAGTCAAGTTGGTGTGGGCCAATGCATAAGGCCCCAGAGCCTATGTGAACGGTCAGTTGCGGATTTGAATCCAGCCGATTGATAAACTCACATCAATAGTCTTGTCCCATACGCCGTCTGAAAATAGATGGAAACGTCAGCGAACGTCATGACCTTGGAAGATCAACTTACGGATGTCATATGTCATGATGTTGAACCAGCTCACATACTGCTCCATCTCTTGCAGATTGAAGCCTCTGAGATACCAGTAAGAGGCGGGCTGCACGCAAGGTTAGAGCTTTATTCTTGTTGGCCAGTTACTCCGTGAACTTACCACAGCCAGACTGATGCCGTACTTGCGCCCAGAGGCATTGAGGCGTTGTCTCAACCTTCGAAGCAGGTTTACATAGTTGTCAAAGTCTTCCGGAATGCCTCCGCGGTCGTCTGCCACGGGATACTCCCAGTCAAGGTCAACGCCATCAAGGTCGTACTTCTTCATGAAGGTGAGGAGAGAATCAAAGAAGGCGTCTTGGTTGGCCTCTGAGCCGGCCATGTCTGAGAACGCAGTCTGGTACGGGCCTGGGTCGTTCATGGCCCAGCCTCCGATCGCTAGGGATATGATTAGAATCGACTTGGTCGGTCATCTGCAGAGATATCTGATTCTCACCGATCCAAACCTCTAGATCAGGCTGTTTGAGCTTCAGTGCCGCAACGTCTCCATATAGCGACGCAGTCCCGGCGTCCATGTCATCCAGCCGGAAGGTTTTCGGGTTGAGGAGAGCAAAAGCGAAGTTGATGTGCGTGTAAATACCTGCCTACGCATGAGCAAAGGAGACCCCCATGCAATGAGAAAAATGGGACTTACCCAACGGAATGTCTTTTGGTGCCATTCCTATTCATTTTCAGTTTCGTCCAACTTCCGAGATATCATGAAGCATGAGAGAGCACCTACTGCCACAAGGTCTTGCCAAGTTCCATCCCTCGTAGTACCCAATCGTCCTGCCATCGGAAGACCTCGCACCAGCATCGCACTGAGGCTGAGGCGGGATGTTGCTACCGCAGAAGAGGGCCGTCGTGCCGCAGAATCCATACTTGCTGCAGCAGACATTCAACGGGCATTCAGCAAGTTCCGACCACTCCATTCCCCAGCCAGGATCGCACTCGCTCTTCTGATCGCATTGCGACGTACAACCCTCCCCACAGTATTCAGGGCCGAGACCACAGACTCCTTTGCCAGTCTCCGCGTTGCTTTTATCAATGCCCAGGTCAGCGTCTTGCCGTCAATGTCCGTCAATGTAGGTGATGAAGGGCCGCGATTTGTAGGTTTACTCACAGTGGGCCGCAGCATCCAACATCACAACCCTCGCTTGCTGAACATTGGTACTTCTCATCGTCCTGGCATTGAACAACGCTCATTGACGAGAGGAGGAAGAGCCACAAACAGCTCCATGATCTTGCGAACATGATGAAGGATCGATGTGTTTTTTCCAGCGACCAGGCCTGAAGGTTGGTTGCGATGAATCAGAAGCAGTTGTAAAATGTAATCCACGAGTTGAGGAAGGTTCTCAGCGCAAAAGACTCAGAACCTGAGAGGCAAACTCGTCAGCGTAACTTTTCATGGCCAGATCCCCCTAGGGAGCCTGGAAAGAAGCCTCGGGCGTCATATTAACTCGAGTTGACGATATCCTCGATTAGTTGCATGAGAATACTACTACCAAAGTTCCTTTCCCTGTGGTGCCCAGAAATAGGAAGGATTCTGCTGTAACCTTGCGAGAATTGTCATCTGATGATGTTGGTCCGGTTGACAGGGCTAATGAAGGCCAAGATTCAGCGTCACATCGTCTACCAACGAGATGATTGTGTACTGGTACAGACAGGAATACAAGTACACTAAGGCTGAACCCCTTGCAGTAGCATCGGTAGGCTTATATGGCTTTCTTGGCTGCATTGATAAACAAGACCTCATGATTAACTTTGATCCTCCCGATGCACGAAAACAATAGTCTTACCGGCGGTTACTCAAGGATTCAGAGAAACACTTTGGAGCTTCTCCAACGCTGCCAACGATATGACGGATCTTTCAGAGGAACGGGAGCATTTTTACGATGGCCTCTTTTCGGAATTGCCTCCGTCTCGGCGTCAGCATTGCGCCGGCCCCTATGTAAATGATATCAGTCTGTGATCAACATGGGGCCGGCCTGAGAGACATTGAGGTCACATCGACGAACGGGACTTTTGTGAACGGCTGCCTGGTGGTAATTACCTAGGTACTCGCGAGAGGCGAATCGACTTGTAATGCTTGAGATTAGGAGATTGGGTATTCTGCAGTGTTCCGTCCAAGATCTACTCATTTCTGTCCCGTCTTCACGTCTTCGCTTTCTTCCAAAGGAGCCAGAGTAAGTTCGACAAGTTGCTCAGTCGTCATGTACAGCCTACACTCTTTGATCTTCGCCGCAGCGTTGGCTCACGGGGTCATCGCGGGCTCTCGTATGTGGGAGGCGCCTCTTCACTACCCCTCTGTGGACGCTCCTGTTGAAATCACCCTGAATCTCGAAGGCGTCAACGTCACTCAAGTCGGCACTCAATCGATCAACAGCACAGAGAAGCGATGGGTCACCATCAAAGACGGCGGCGCACAAGTAGAAACTCGCTCGCTGAGCCATTTCAAATGGCCAGACAAGAAAATCCGCTTCCACTTCGAGACAGAAGAGGCCAAGCAGAAATTGGAAGTCTATCTTGATGCCGCCAAAGCCCTTTGGTCAGCGGCCGGTCTCCCTGATGAGTTCAAATACGAAGAAGTAACCAGCGAAGCGGACTACGAGGCGAAAAAGGGAAAGATTCTGCTGGTCAAGTACAATGACCGCAATTACCTCGGCACCTCCCTTGGCCTTCCAACCCAAGACGACGATGGCCCGAGTCCATTGATGGATCTCTGTGATTCAGAAAATATTGGTACTCTCAATATTGTGGCCAACTTTGCTCACGAGTTGGGTGTAAGTTCAGATGCCTCATGCTCGCGCCTGCGGCATCTCAAAACACACATGAAGCTAATCTTACATCACAGCACGCTTGGGGATTGCACCATGAACATCAGAACCCTCAGTTCTGGACCAGTCCCTACACGGCGACTAAAGGCGATCGGGTTCAATTCGGCTCAGGGTACGGCGAGTTTCACTGTGAGAGCTTGTCCGACTACGAGGCGACCAAGACCAGACTTATCGCACGATGGGGAGAGGGCGAAGGCAACGCGAGATTGAGGCAGTCCTGCGAGAAACGTATACACGCTATCAAGAACGACTTCAGAGGCGCGATGGAGTGGCTGCCTCTCCACTCTTCGGAAGATTTCGTCGGTAGCGTCAAGGAATTTGACGAACGCTCCATTATGCTCTATCCATCTCGAGCAGGCGGCTCGGGGACGGCCACCGGGCAGGGCGCTGATGACGGACGCGCCGTGATCCTCACGCGCGCCGGCGGTAAGGAATTGGACTATAATACGGCGCCTTCTGAGCAAGATGTTCAGGGTATTAGGAAGCTTTATGGGGTGCCGAGGAAGACCTACAAGTCGCTCTTCAGTGAGTTGAAGGATCCCAACAACAGCAGATTCACGGAAGAACGCCGGAAGGATGAAGGCACTGGCTGTAACACATAAAGGAGATGTAGGATGGAATCGGGCACACAGCTTTTTTTCACTTCGACGATGTTACCAACATTATGTCCAGTTCTAGTCTTCCAGAGTCTGAAACCAATTTATTCAATTCTCATACCGCGGTTGCTTTTCTTCCATTCGCCTGCATCCACCTGCTTGTTCAATATCACTTTGGAATAGAATTGGGATTTTAACTCTTAATCATACATGAATCAATAGTAGATGAACACAATGCAGAGCTATTTTTGATTTTCGTAAGAGATGATAATATGATAGAGAACTCATAGAAGCAAGAAAGCTGAAGGTACGGACTGCTTCAACACGCATGGATCAACTAAAATACATCCGTTCCGCTGCAACCGTTGGTCAATCCGCCGGCTGCCTTCTGAACTCCTTCATTCTTGAAACAACGGCCAACCCAGACCACAGTCCGGAAGGACGACTCCCATTCCATGCCATCCTCATCTGGCTCGTCATAATACTTGAATTTCCACTGGGTCAGGCCGCCACCAACGCAACTCCTTGCGTTGCTAAGTAGAGTCTTCTGCCCCCAGTCCCAAGTGCTCCACCCAGCACCTGCGATTCTGTCAGCCACGATTTTCATCTTCATCTCATCACACTTGGAGAGAATGGAACTTGCCTTTGAGCTTATACACGCTGCTAGCCTCGAAAGGATACCAGGTCCCAAAGCAGGAGCCGTAGGGCTCCTTGATCAGTGGTGGGCGATTGTTGCGCTTGATGTTGATTTGGTACGTGAACAGCCCTTGCTGGTATTCGCCGCCATACTTCCAATTCAAGGGGTTGCTATCAAAAGTCAGCTCTGTATCTGTAGGGAAGAAAAAGACAGATTACTCACTGGTCTCCGCCGTCACAACCATGTATGATCCGCGCGAACGCTTCTTTGCAAAGAGCCTTGTCAAAGTTACCCGCACCTTCAGCGAGCTTGACAACGAATTCGTGTTCGTCAGGCGTCCCTTTGTCAAAAGACTCCTTACCGGTCCACTCCCCAGACCCAGTCGAAGGACTGACTCCGTCGCAGAACTTGCCGTAGTGTTCGTCGAGACGTTTCACCGAAGCATACCCTTTGCTACCTGTGCCAGACCAACAGGTGAACTTCTCCGAGGGCGTGCAGGTATCGCTCTTAACCCCAAGAATCTCTGCACGCAGATCAACGATCTTCGCCATGGCAAAGGACGCGATGGTCCGGTGTCCTTCTTCGTTGGGATGAAACAGCTTGCCCATCGAGTCAGGAGCACCAAGACCAAAGTAGTCCCAAAGCTTGTTATAAGGGAAGGGCAGTGTATCAGGGTTATCGTCACCAGGACAGCCAGGAGGCTCAGGAGCACGAGCATCGAGTTTGGAGCGCGCGATGGCTCGAGGATCAGGCGACTTGTACAGGACGCTCTCGTAGATGCTTCGTGTTTTCAAGGCCTCTACCTTGCGTCTGACTTCTTCTGACTGGAGGGCCTCTGCAGCTTCTGCCTCTCTGCGACGGAGCTCATCATGAAGATAAGGTTCGACATGAGTGTCAAGCTTGAAGAACTGCAGGTCCGGTTGTTTCTTGTCAGGATACTCTCCAGTAGAGCTGGAACTACAGTATTGCCCGTCAACGCCATCTATAGCCGTTAGTCAAAATACTTTGTACCGTCTGAAAACTTCTCATCTTACTCCGTGGCCAAGGATCCCAGTTTGAGAACCCGATCTTGTAGCTGACGCTGTCTTTCACCTCTTCGATCGCCGTCTTGATCTTATCGTTTATGCCTCTGACCAGAGCGTTGAACTTCTTCCGGCGCTCTTTGGTGAGTTTGAGACCGGTGAAAGGGCCCTTCTTGGGAATGTACCAAATCTCATCGTCCGTACACGCGTCCGTTTCTTCGTTGAAGTACTCGGCATAGCCATTATAGACTACAATTCCATCCTCAGCCATCTTGGCGTCAAGAGCCTCCAAGATCTGTTTGAGATTGTCTTTGAGAATGGTGTCAATGTTTTCCTGGGCCTTTGCAATGACCTGGTTGCATTGGTCTTCCGAGTAGAAAGGGATCATGATGCACATCTTGATCATTTGTGCCTAAACTCAAATTAGCACTCCTAAGCTTTTGTGGTCACGAAACAAACTGACTCACAAGACAAAGATCGTTTCCTCCGGCAGTCATAATAACCAGGTCAATATCATTGTTGTGCAGATTATTCGCCTGGTCGAAGATGTGCATGGACCGATCACCACTGCAGGCATGGTATTGAAACTTGTCGATGCTGCTCCCGATCTTATCGAGCACCATCATAGGATACGTGCCGTCGTAGCGGGAGCAAACCCAGTCGTTGTGTCTGTGGACGAAGTCTCCCAGCTGCTCCCCTGCTCCAATTCCAGCTGTGAAGCTGTCGCCAATCGCAGCCATGTGGTTAACCCAGTTGAAATCAGTTGGGTCGTCATCTCGTCGAACAAGCTCGACTGAAGATGGAGCGAAAGGCGACGTCTCATTTTGACGACTGACTCTGCCGTGGCAGAGCCCAACGAATGTAGACAGTAACAGCAACCCCTTCATGACAGAAGATGCCATTGTCAACACCCGGTAAAGATTGTTGAAGTGAAGGACAAGACTGAAAACTAGGAGTTCGAGAACAACCGTGATTCAAAGAGAGAAAACCCAAACTTCTCAAGAATATTTCGATGCATACCGGGGGCTCCGAGTGCCACGATTTGCTCTTGGCCCTATCCCGTTCAACTTAACCCCGTCGACATCGCCATGTCATCCAAATTAACGTCGGCCTTCCTTCCAGATGGCTCGTTCCGGTCGCCAAAGACTTCTTCCCTGCAATGTTACACTATGTCATTCGGGAGCACCCGCCAAGGCGCGAAGGATGTTAAGGTGGCATGCATATCTGGTCCGGTGCATGGCATGAAGGAATACTTGAGAACCCTTACTAGTCAGGGGCACATGCAAGGTTGCCTCTCTCCCAAGTGATTGCCACCGGATCTATCGTATGTTCCGCTGTTTGCAATTGGAGGACAATGCCAAAGTCCCTCCGAAACAATTCTTGGCCCGAAATAATTCTTGGCGAACCGTGGTGATGAGTTTCAATGCGACTTGATGCTGACAGTACCGGTACTTGAACCTCAAAATCCGTCCCCTCATAACGAATCCTTGTTCATCCTTGCAATGTCTTAGTCGAAGAACCAACTGTGAATGTTGCAGCCTTACGAGTTTCCTGATCCAAGGTTCGCCTTGGCAGTAAGGCAAAATGCTACCATGATCTTGAACTAATGTTCAACGGCATGTTGATAACCGGTTCAAATGTCTTGAGGTCTTTTTCTTACTGGCTCTTGTGATTGAAGGTCTCATTTCAAGCGGGCGCATGCTAATTAGGCTGCGCACCACCAGGGTTGATGATGAGCGGCTGAAGTGACGAGTCTTACGGTTGTTCTCGTGAAAGTCTATGCATTTACCAGACGTAGGATTCTGTCCGGAGGTATCAATATCTAGTTCCCGGATATGTGAAAGCTCATCAAGGGTTCCTTACTTGGGCGTGATCAGGGACAGATGGCTTTCCAGCTTAGCCAACGACCGACACTTCCGAAGGTTCTAAGGTGTCTGTGGACTCATCGAAGATCGATTTGTTAGTTATTCTGTCCTTCCGAAACGCGAGAGGACTAAACGAGAATTCCAGAATACCTCAACTTCCCAACTTCAGAGACAACCCTGAGAACTTGTCCATGGGCGTTGCGATGATGCTACCACGAAGCCTTCTCGCCGTCTCTGTTGGAGTGCTGCTGGGAACAGTCAGTGCTCAAGACTCAACGCCGGGCGGCCCAACCCATCCAAACATTGCGCCGAACTGCAACGCCTTTCACACCGTCGTAGACGGTGATGGCTGCTGGTCTATTCAGCAAAAGTACGGTATCAGCGCCGAGGACTTTCTAGCCTGGAACCCTGACGTCTCTGAGGACTGTCTGACGAACTTCTGGCTTGGGAATGCTTACTGTGTTGGCCTTGGCGCAGCGGTGACGACCTCATCGACAAGTTCGGTCGTGAGCACCAGCAGCGGGCCGATAACCCAGACTACGGCTGTCACGACGCCAAACGCGACGTACTCAACTCGAGTGCCCGTAACCGAGTGGAATATCACCGGTACAACCATCGGCACAACGTTCCCGCCGCAGAAGACCCAGGCTGGGCAGCACGCTGACTGCATTGACTGGCACTACGTGGGCGATGCCCATACCTGTGCCTACATCGTTGAGTCGTACGGAGGGCCGGAGCTCACAATGAGCAATTTGTATGTTGCGCTCCCCCTTCCTTGAACTGCTTGACTGCTCTAACACTCGATTCTGCAGTCTATCGTGGAACCCGGCAATCGGTTCTGATTGCGGTGGTTTGATCTGGGACACATGGGTCTGTGTCAGTATCAAGCCACAGACATCTACCTTCTCATACAACTTTCCCACCGCAAACGGTTCGACAACACCCATTCCGGAGCCAACTGAGTACACTCCTACATCTCTCCCGCCTGTTGAGACACTTATACCTTCGCCAACTCAGCCTGGTCTGTCACCAAGCTGTCGGGCATTCTACAAGGCGCAGGCGGTATGTGTTCCCTCGATCCATCCTTTCTGATATTGCTAACACGAAACCCAACAGGATGACAACTGTCAAGTGATCCTTGGCTTTGGCGTGTCAACCGAAGAACAATTCTTCGAATGGAACCCGGCCCTCGATGGCAACTGCAACGGTCTGTGGCTCGACTACTTTTACTGCATAGCAGCATACGATCCATTGGACACCGACAACCTACCGCCTCTGGCCACCGTCACCTCGCGGCCTTCCAATGTTGCCGGCGGCACCACAGGCCTGTGTACCATTTGGTATCAGGCATCCAAAGTCGATACCTGTGACAGTATTGTTGGACGATTTGGGCGCTTCTCGCTCGCCGAGTTTCTAGAGTGGAATCTTGGCGTGGGAAGCGACTGTTCTGGCATCCAGGCTGGGTGGTCGTACTGTGTTGCCATCCCTGGCACGCCGACGGACCCCACGAACGACCCTGATCAGCCGTCCATTCCGACGGGGACGCCTACTCAGACAGGCCTCGCCACGGATTGCAGTGACTTCTGGCTTGTCTCCAGGTAAGCTCGTAACTCGTGTTGCTAGCTGGACTCGATGCGCTAACATCTTTGCAGTGACGATACTTGTGCCAGCATTGCCGACCACAACGGCATCACTGTCGAGCAGCTCTTGACATGGAACCCTGCCCTCGGCACAACTTCATGCAGTGGCCTCAAGGCAGACGTCTACGTTTGTGTTGCCACTGGAGGATCTGGCGGGAGTGCCACTTTGACTGCACCGCCCATCACTGCTACGACATCTTCGGCGCCTCCAACAACCACGACGGAGGCTACGATTCAGACGCCGTCTCCAGTTCAGGTAAGAGTGGCTCTCCTTGCCTTTTTTAAAACCCCGTATAGGACAGAATCGGCTGACTCTGTGTAATAGGAGGGCATGGTGTCTGGTTGCCGCAGGTTTTACTTCACTCTAGACGGCGACGGCTGCTGGGCCATCGCGAACGCCGCTGGCATAGACCTCAAGTAAGCAACTGAATCCCTCCTGCCATTCATTGCGCTGCTGACCTTGAACTTCCATTAGTGACTTCTATGCCTGGAATCCGGCTGTTGGTACAGATTGCTTGAACCTCTGGAGAGACACTTGGTACTGCATTGGTATTAGCGGTCCAGCGACGACAATCTCTGGCGGACCACCCGTGCCAACTTAAGTGATAAAGGTGTGCTCAAAGGAGTTCCTATTCATATGATTATAGCCAGTGTAGCCCGTAGATAATGAGATCTTCGTCCTTAACGTTCATGTCGTCTCTCCAATTTCGACCTGCGCCACTTCCAAAGCAGTAATTAGGTAGGATGGTTTCGGCCGACAAGTCCGTCTTTCCAAGCTGGAGCCAGTATCCGTTTATCCCTTTGTTTGGACCAGATAACTCACACCAATGCCGCTCTTTTTGCTTCTTGTAGAAATGCTCGACCGTACGGCCATCCTCTTTCGCCTTGTCGCGGCTCTGCCAAAAAAGGGAGCTAGGGACGGCGACGGTGCACTCACGAACTGTCGGAGGCAGTTGCCGCAGCATACTTTCGACAGGCTTCATGAGCTCTTCCAAATGAGTGTGGGCGATTTTCCAAGGAGAGAACGCCCTCGCGGTTGTGCTTTGCAAGGAAAGGTGGAGGGTCTGCAAGTTACGAAAAGCGTCTGGCAGGTGGCTCATCAGGTCGTGGAAGGGCTCCTTCTGGCAGTACAGAGGTGATGGATTAACAGGGGGCGTGTTTTCGGCAGGCAACATCCAGCCGTATGGAGAGAAGAAACATTGTATTTCCAGCCGCGGAATAGCGGCCCAACGATGCGGTAGGAAGAGCTGCTGTGCATGGCGGAGGATCACCATGTCTTGGATGCGGAACGTGTTGGTTCCAAACAGCACATCCAAGCCCTCGGTGTAGCTGCAACACATGTTAAGGTAAGGCCTCCAGATGGGGCCGGATTAATGGCTTACGCTTGACGACAACTGAGCAGCCAGCCCATGATGCCCAAAGAGCATTTCGAGGGAGCTTCACCGGGCCAATGTTCACAAACATGGTCGTTGCTCGCGCAAGAATCATCACAAGGCTCACTAAAACGTGACCAGCTAGATGTACCCGAGGGGAATTTAGCATGGCAGACGCAGCTGTACCACTGCCATCGCTTCGTTTTGAGCTTGTACAAGGCAGGCGCGGATGCTAGTTCTTTCCCGGTAGGCCGCGGTGCTCGACGAAAACGATGTTCCTTACTTGGTGCATCCCGCTGCTCAATCCTAGGGCGGTCGTAGACGAGATCAATGTGGATGGTTTGCTCCCCAAACGCTTCAATGAGGATCTGGCGGCGGATCTCGAGGGGGATACGCTCGAAAAGTCCAAAGTTGCCGCTTGGTTCACAGGAAGGAGGCGTAATCGGTCGCGACCGAGGGGTTGAGATTGCTGGGATTGCTGGAATCACTGGAAGGTCTGCTTCTGGAGCTGAGGGGGACGAATCTGGCTGTGGCTGCCTGGACGCCGACGAGCCAGGCCTGTGAAGTTTCCGAGCCAATTTAGCCAACATCGTGAGGAAAGAACCGTGCGACGGGTTGAGTTGCAGAACGAGAGCCGAGGAGCCTCGTAGCCGGGTGTTTCGCAGCCATAGGAGCGAACACCTGCATTTAAGTACTTTTGTCTAGCATCCGACTCCTCCTACCTCCAGAAAGCAACATGAGATGCAAGTCGAGCGAGGCAAGTGAGCGTGCATGGGTACGGTACCTACCCAAGGTACCCCTGATCCTTCCTCATGTCTTAGCTGCATAGAATAGGTATATGCATTTAAGGCAGGTAGGCAGTCCATCAGGGAAGTGCCGGACAACACGCGCTTGCTCCAGCGGGACGCGTTAATGAGCCCAGCGCGTTTCACTCCGTGCTCCGTGGCACCTTTTACCCTTCAAGTGCCTCTCTTCTGCCATCTTCATACCATACAAAGCACGAGACCACCTCAAGCGAAAAACTCCAACAACAGCTCTTTTCGTGGATAATAATACTCCGCATATCTGGTAATCAACAGTGAGATTCCGCTTTCTTTCATGATCCTTTTTGAAAATGACAAATAACTGACCCGAGAGATAGGCATACCGTGCTAGCGACTCAGCAAGCACTGTCGTCCGGATCTGTCCAAGCTGCCGCGTCAAGTGGACATCTCGTACTGTGCCAGTGGCCGAGGCCCCAGAAGACTGCCTGCAAGGTCGTCTAATCTCATCGTCGACTGTGCATCTTCGTCCTGCACACTGTCCGAGAATTTAACCTCATCGCCCCCTTGACCGAGCATTCAGTCAACCACGCACGCCATCAAGCTGCGGTTCGAACAAGGGTTTCCGGCCTAGCAAAACAGCTTTTCCATCAGCTTGACCTATACTCATCACCAAACACTGCAGTAGTAATGGCGCCCGCACGCCAACCGCCCCAGCCGTTCGCAAAGGACGAAAAGGTCCTCTGCTTCCACGGCGAGATGCTGTATGAGGCCAAAATTCTCGACATCCAGACCGCTGAATCTGGCGAAGGCTTCCAGTATCGCATCCATTACAAGGGATGGAAGAACACTTGGGACGACTGGGTTTCTATCGACCGCATTCGTAAATTCACTGAGGAGAATAAGGAGCTGGCCAGCCAGTTGCACGCCCAGATGAAGGATCTCCGCCAGAAGAGCAGTGCCAAGGCCCCAAAGAAGGGAGCTCGCGCCAACGGAACCGACTCAGCCCGCGGTAGTGAGGAGCGGACTGCGGGAGTTGCTGCCAGCGGTCGTGGCCCTCGACGGGCGAGAGATTTTGATCTGGAGCAGGTGAGTTTGAAACGTCCTTTCCTTCTGTATTGTCCCTTTGTCTGCGTTCTTCGGGCCTCGATTTCTCCCGCCTGGGTCATTTTTGGGTGTCTGCAAGGTCTGGGCACGTCATGATGTTTCGTGAAACGACACGATAAAGAGGAAACGAATGGGGGACAACAAGGGGTGAATAGCTTCAGGTCGGGTGGGGCCATCAAGGTCGGCGTGCAGACCCGGAGGGCATGCAGAACCACTCATCTTGGGCCTTTGTGCGAAGGCCTTGACCTTTCGAGGTGGCTGGGTCGCTTTTCGTCTGAAGGACAGCAAAAGCGGAAGGCGAAAGGGTCTTTACTTCCCTCGACGTTCTTGCCCACGAGCAGTTTTCCCTCGACAAAATTCTTTTCGCCAACCACTTTTACAACCAAATCCTTTCTCCAATACCTTGGTCGCTGGGCTCGACAAATTTTCAACGCCAAAACATACAACCCGCTGGCTTCGGGTCTTCTTTTCTCAGCAATTCCTTTCTTCCATAATTTCGTCCACACCGAATTTCCCCATCGCCAACATGAGTGTGTCTTGGGTATCGGCCGATTGCCAGCGTGGCTGGAGGCACGAACAGCAAAGAAATCCTCATACCCGTGAACCTTCATCAGAGGTTTTCGCTCGATTCTCGACTTACTACCGCGCCCCTGTCATGGCCGGCCAACAGCGGGTCGTGGAAGAGAATGAGAACGAGGGCGAAGAGAAGGATTACGACTATCGTCGGCCCGAATCATCTACAGACGAAGAGGAAGAGGACTACGTGTACAGGCGTCAGCAGTGGTTGGTAGGCGCCGGCAGCCCCTCTATTAGCGAGGACGATTGGGCCGGATACTCAGAGGACGGCGAAGCCGAGTCGAGCCAGCCCGCCGGCCTCAGAGACGGCGAAAATGACACCTCAAGCCACTTCGAAATTGACCCTCACGACCTTCTCAGAGAACTAGAGGGACGCAACTACAGAGTCGCTGACGAATACTCTGGCTACGACGGTGTCGACGAGAATGTTCTTCGCCTAGCCGCCGTCCAAGACGACTATTACGACGGAGACTGCGAGGATAACGAGTCTTGGTGGTACGATGATATGAACGATAACGAGGTTCTGGACGACAATGCATACCGCCACGACGAATTTCTCGAGCGTTGGGGAGCTGTTGACTGGCACCAAGAGCCAAGGCAACGCGGTGACGCGCCCATCTCACCCCGAACCAGAGCTGGTACTCCTGACAGCCCTGCCAGTGTTGTCAATGACTGGAATGACCTCAGCGATTCCAGTGACTCCAGCGTTGGGTTCCTCTTTGAATGTCAAGCCTGGGATTCGTCAACAAACAGCAGTGGTAGCAGCATCGACACTCAGCTGTCTTCCTTCTCCGACACTTCAAAACGTGAGAGGTCGGAATCGCTAGAGGCCTTGCAAGATTCAGTCCAGGTAGACTCGCTACGTCGCGCAGTCATTCACCGCGAGAGCAACAAGCGAAAGCGGGAGGACAGCGTCGAATTTCTCTTCGAATTTGAACGCAACGTGAGACGGAAATTCAACAATTCGATCTAAATCCTTCACAAGCAATTTGCACAACAGGTACTCCGCGGCTGGTTCCGCACCGGCTTCGACGCTTTGGCAGGAACTACCCAAGAACGCACTTGCCCAAGCCACATCTCACATCTCCGAAGCCTCTATTCACCCCAACCACACCTCACATCTCCGGAGCCTCAAACCACACAGGTTCTCCTTCCTGGCCTTTCATAACAACACAATCTGCCGCCTCGACTAAGTGCAGCTTGCTCTTTTCTACTTCATTCGCCATCCATCTTTAATACCTTCCCAATCTCACACATCATGGCGACTGGCGCCACGAGCAAAAGGCGCACACGCAAACCTCGACCAGTGGATGCCACAAGGCGGCGGGCACGCGATTCCAAAAACACTAGCTGGAAGGAACCACGCCTGGCTGCGGACTACTTGTGCCAGCCGGCTCCTCGCACCAAGACATATGTCACCAAGGATGGAAGGACCAACTTCGACGGTCGCTATGCTCTCAAGCCCAAGCCCCGCAAGAGGGAACAGCCTGTCCGTCAGAAGCGAGGTGCCAACTCACCGCCGGACAAGCCAAAGGAAGAAGTCATCTCAGAGCACTATGACCTTGCAACCCCACGGCTACCAGAAACCGTATGTTGAACTACAGGCAACTGGGAGAAGTCGCACGGCCAGGAGCCCAGTGGCTGCGGCATCTTGTTTTCCGTTTTTCATGTTGCGATTGCCAGATTACACCTGGTGAAAATACTAATAGGTCTACAGGAGGATAGTTTCCATGCTCGTCCATCCATCAAGTTGCCCATTCCTGATCACATCAAGGCGATGCTCGTGGACGACTGGGAGAACATCACCAAGAACAACCAGCTGGTTCCTCTTCCCCATCCTCATCCTGTCGATGAGATCCTGAACGATTACTTGGCTTTCGAGAAGCCTAACAGAGAGGACGGCTCAGCCAACATGGACATTCTCGAGGAAGTTCTCGCCGGTCTCCGCGAGTACTTTGAGAAGTCACTCAGCCGCATTCTTCTGTACCGGTAAGTCCTGCTGATAAGTGACAATTGACACACCAAGCTAATATCACCCAAGCTTTGAGCGCCCCCAATACCACGAGATCCGCAAGGAATGGGAGAAGGCCGGCGAGAATGACAAGAACAAGTCTGTGTGCGACACCTATGGTTCCGAGCACTTGTGCCGCCTGATGGGTAAGTTCACCAAATTCCCCACCGAGTACCAGCACTAACAAGAAGCAGTTTCCTTACCTGAGCTGGTTGCCCAGACAAACATGGATTCTCAGTCCGTTGGCCGTCTTCGCGAGGAGCTCTCCAAGTTCACTGTCTGGCTTGGCAAGCACGCTAAGAACTACTTCGTCAGCGAGTACGAGACGCCTTCCCAGGAGTACATCGATAAGGCACGGGGTTTCTAGAGAAAGGATGTACCTGCCATCGATGTGCTCAACGGGCGTAAGCCTCACTGATAACATTCGACTTGCCAACTTGTTACACGCCCTTTATATCATTTTGGGCCCCGCTCTCAAGCTTCGGGGGGAAGTGTTTTTTGAGAGTAGCAGAAGGGACATCATGAGGGGACACTGCTAGTCTCAGGTTCGCTCAACCGATATGGAGGTTGAGAAAATACATAATTACTTTTCGCGGAGCTTTGTTTGCTCAGGGAACCTCTGCGATGGGAGAGGGAAATCGGTCATGGTTCTTAGCATAAGTCTTTTCAGTCACTTTTTTGGTGATTCCCCGCAAACGGTCAATCAGTCAGGTAGCCTTGGTCATTACTAGCAACCCCAGGCTCAATAGAACAGATGAATCAGAGAATCATTGAGTTGAGTGAACTTTTATTTATTGTGTTAAAGACTGCGCCGATTCTCGAGTCGCAGGTGTTGTATGTACATGCCGTCATGTTTTGTACAGATCGTGATGATAGTACACGACTGGACTTTCCAAAGTCCCATAACCAGAGCAACGATATCTGGCTACCCTCCTCCCTCACAGTATCCTCTCCGATGTTTCTCGCATGTCGGTTTTGATCCCCATCCCATCACTCCTCTCTCTCCCCTCCGTTGGCGCCTCCCCGTCCAATATCTCACCGCGCAACAGCCTTCTCGACGTAGAACCCGGGATCCGGCCTTCTCGCCTCCTTCATCTCGAACTTGCTCAGCGGGCGGTCGACCTCGTCGACCTTGACCAGCTCCTTGACCTTCATGATCATACCGGCGAACTCGGGCTTGACGGGGTGGAAGACGGTCTGCGAGCGGCGGTGGAGGCCGAGGGCCTCGAGGACGCCGCGGGTGTTCTTTGGCAGGCCGATGGCCGAGCGGTGCAGGGTGATGCGGAAGAAGGACATTGCGATCGCGCGGCTTTTGTAGCCGTGTGTCGTGGGTAGGTAGATGGGTGGACGGTTTGCGCCTCGGTCGCTGGCGTCGTTGGTCGCGGGATAGTGGTTTTTCTGTGGCGGGAAGAATTAGCCTGTCCAGGTCATTGAATTTGGTAAAAAGAAGAGCTTACAATTGACTACCTGCCGTGGCAGTTCCGTTCGTCCCGTCGTAAATGTCGTGAGGCTCAAGCACCCTGTCGCTGATGCTGGTCTGGAGGGATCCAAAAATCATTGAAGCTCCCGTTGGAATTTTGGTGGTCCGTGCATCCATCGGACGGAGTTTGCCGGATAGTCGGTCCCGCTTTTTGCTCCCTCGGGGTGGGTGAAAATCGCAGTGAACTTGGGGTGAGAGCCTCAGATTGCGACAAAGACGGTGAGAGAAGATGCCCGCAGGCACGCACGATGAGACTCAATCACTTTTTCCTAAAATGAGAGGGAAAAAAAAAATCTCTTTCACCATGATTTACAATCCTTACTCAATTGCATAATTACTCGTCATATTTTGGAATCACGAACACACTCATATAGCCCGCTCGCCAGAATTCGCAGGTTTTGAATGCTACTAAGTTTACCATGTCCGCTGCCGTCAATTAATGAGTTATCGTCTTATCGTACTTCCTTCAATTGGTATATTGATATTTACGGGAAGCATAGCAAGCGGAAGATGCATGCATGTCCACTAGCCCACGGAATGGTACTGTGGGAATGAGTTGCTTGGCTTCAGACTTCACGTCCATATCCAAAAGATACACTTTCAAACCCAACCACCTCAGTCTCGGGTTGTGCTTGTTGAAGTAGAAGTCTCCTTTCCTAAGCTTCGGAAAGTCCAGCAACACAATACGTATCCTTTCCGCTATGCTGACACGACTACGACGGCTGACGCTATCCCTGACTATGCTTGCCTGTAGCTACGCTGATATTAGATATTGGTCAAAAATGGAAACACTCTCCGCCAGGCTACTAATACCAAAAACGCCTTTGCAGAAGCCTAGTACCAAAACTGGCCGAGACAAGTTGTATTGCGCACGCGACACTCACAATGAGCCAATGCTGTAACCGCGTTCTGGTCCAACAGAGGCCCCGCCGGAGCCAACTCCGACCGGGCATAACAACGGCCAGCGCGAATTGGAGTCACCAGATGAGGACCATTGGATGATGAAAACGGGCAAAACCATTAATGTAGTCCTTTAAGGACTACCAGCACTACACGTATATAGCTTGTCGTACAAGACGCCATTTAGCACACCATCATCCCTCGCATGACGTTAAAATCATTTACTCCATTTCTATAGCCACATCCCGTGGCGACCCATGATCCTCCCCCGCTAACCTTAAATCCCTTACATCTGAACCTCCACTCTGCCCTCGGTGCCTGGCGGGCCGGAGCCAAGCTGGGGGAGGATGTAGGTAATGTCATCCCACGGGTGACGGTACAGACCAGTGCGCAGTCTCTTCTGGTCGAGGTAGTGGGCAATAAGACCGATGGAACGGCCGAGGACGAACAGACCGTTGAGGACACCCATCTTGAGGTAGTCCTCGGCCTCTTCGGAGGAGAAGGCACCGCAGTTGCGCATGAGGTCGACGAAGCAGACAGCGATGCAGCCGTCGACGTTGAGAATGAGGTTGTCCTTCTTGGAGGTGGTGACGGTCTCGACAGCCAGGGCGTAGTCGAGGAGCTTGTGGCTGGGGAACTTGGCCAGGACGTACTCCTTAACAAGCTCGACACGGAGATCGGGGTTGTTACGGGACTTGACACGGTGACCAATACCGGGGATGAGCTTGTTCGCCTTGCGCATGTTGTCGACGAACTCACGGGGGCTCAGGCCCTTGTCGAAAGCCTTGGTGAACTCCTCAGCGGCACCGTCAAGGGCACCACCGAAACGAGAACCAATGGTCAACAGACCAGCGACGAGCGAGGAGATGAGGTCCTTGCCGGCACGGGTGGTGATGATGGTGTTCATGGCACCGGACACGGCAGGACCGTGGTCGGCAGTGAGCATGAGAACCATCTCGAGGAACTTGGAGGCGTAGGGAGGAAGGCGGCGACGGAACCACAGGAGAGACATGACACCACCAATGCCAATCTCCTCCTTGAAGACGTCCGAGATGGGCATGCCAGCGTACAGGAGCTCCTGGCCACGGTCGTCGGAGATGGTGGAGATGAAGGCAGCGGGCTTACGGATGAGACCAAGCTCCTGGGCCCAGGAGTAGTCAATGGGGATCTTGGGAACGACGGGCTCAGGCTGGGGCTTGATGGTGCCGTTCTTGACGAGGGTGTCGTAGACACCCTTGAGGGTCTGGGGCATGTCCTCGAAGGTATCGGGGACGAAGAAGCCAGCCTCCTTCATCTTCTCGTTCTTGGTCTTGGCCGTCTCCAGGGTGGAGTTGGCGAAGGCACCGGCGTGACCGAACTGAACCTCAGTCTTGAACATGCTGGCGCAAGTACCAATGGCCCAGGCAACAATGGGCTTAGTGATGATACCGTCCTCGACGGCCTTGATGACCTTGTACTCCTCAACACCACCAACCTCACCGAGCAGGACGAGGATCTTGCAGTCGGGGTCGGCCTGGTATCTGAGCAAGTGGTCGATGAAGGTGGTTCCGGGGTACCTGTCACCACCGATGGCAACACCCTCGTAGACACCGTCGGTGTTGTTGGCGATAATGTTGTTCAGCTCGTTGGACATACCACCAGACTTGGAGACGTAACCAACGGAACCCTTGCGGTAGAGCTTGGAGGCAACGATGTTGTCCATCATACCACCGGTGTTACCGATCTTGAAGCAACCGGGCTTGATGCCACCGACGGTGGCGGGGCCAATAATGGTGACACCCTTCTGCTGGGCCTTGTGGGCAATCTCACGGGCACGCTGAGAGATTTGTTAGGTCTCGTACGAGCAATTGGCTGGGAGAATGGCAGAAACTTACGCGCTCAGGAACACCCTCAGCAATGATGGCAATGGTCTTGATCTGAGGGTTCTCCATCAGCTCCATGGTGGAGCTGTAGACACTACGGGAGGAAGCGAAGTTGACAACGACATCAACGTCGGGGTGCTTGGCCATGGCCTTGTTGACCTCCTGGTAGACGGGCAGGAGAGTCTCGCTGGTTCCCCAGTACATCTTGCTGACGAACTGGCCACCGAAGGTGTAGATGATACCGGCAACGGAGGGTGTCTTGCGCTTGCAGATGAAGTCGAAGTCCAGCATGCCCTGGACCGCGCGGGGCTGCAGACCGTAGACGAAGCATCTGGTCTTGTCGTTGAACAGAGCGTGTTCGGGGAGGGGGCTCAAAGGACGGCTGGGAGCGCTGAAGCGTGTGATGTTGTCGTTGGCAGACAGGCCGCTGGCTGCCTTGGCGCCATTGGCACCGTTAGCGGAGGGAGTGGCCGCAGGCATTGTGAGAGTCGAGCTTCGTCGGTGGGGGAAATCTCAACAATAGGAGGGGAAAGGGAAAAAAAAAAGTCTAGCGAGGGGTAACTCGGTCAGCAAGCTTGTCAAAGCAGACAATGGACGCCAGAAGCAACGAAGAAGATGTCTGCCCGCGAGAGGAAGTTGCTCCAAGTGAGGATTTCAAGGTGTAGGTGGAGGAGGAGGAAGTGTGGCAGAAAACAAACGAGTCGGAATTGTGGTGGGGAGTAGGTGAGATTTCAGGAGGGAGTCGGAGGACGACGTTCGCAGAAGCTGGAATCGTTGGATCTGCGAGGCTACTGCTCATCGGCAGCTGGGGACACCACCAGACAAATAGTGGACCTTTGAATTGGCGAAGCCCCAGCTCCTTGGGGGAGACGAGTAGTGCGACCGGGTGCGTATGTCGATCGAAGCGGGTGCGAAGGCGGCGGAGGTGGTGGCAGAAAGGCGGGCGGAAAGGCAGAATGACACGACAGGGGTGGTATGGTGGGATGGATTCTGGTGACGGTGTTACTGACCTGGCAATGAGCGATGTTGGTGATGGCGGCACAACAGCAAAGTCCAGCTTCTTTCTTTTGTCGAGCTGACGGAGGGTTCGAGAGGTTCGAGGACGTCGGGGGAGGAGAGCTGGCGAGAGGAAGGAGAAGAAGAGGGAAGAAAAGAGAGTCGGAGATGCGAAGGGAGGGGATGAAGACGGCGGTCGAGGGCGTAAGTAGTTGAGTCGACGACAGCAGGGTGTGTGGGATCTTTTTTTTTTTCTTTCTTCTCCAGCGGGAATCGGCAGGGAGGGTACGGTGTGAGGCGTGAGCGCAGGAGGACGGGTACTTCACTGCGACGGACGTATGCGTGGTGTGCGGTTTGTGTGAGGTGATGGTGAGCAGGGATTGTTGACGGCGTCGTTCGGTGGTCGAGATGTATCTTTGGGCGGTATCTCTGGTCAGGGAGACAGGCCCAAGCCAAAAAGCAGGTACTTGAGACCAACGGAGCAGACCAGGCCACGCCGAAAAAAAGGTCCAATCCCAATCGAGTCCCAATGCTTGAGACGCGGGCAAGGTTATTTCCCCAAACAATGCCCAGCGGCGGCAGGAACAGGCGGGCAGATTGAGTGACGGATGACGGACCTGGCGTGTGAGGTGTGCGGTGCTGTGCTGTGCTGTCGGGTGTTGCTGCTGGTGCTGGTGCTGCTGCTGCTGGCACTGATGCTGAATTTGGCGCAGTGACCACAAAAAAGTCACTGGTGGTGTGTGGAATGGGGGATGATGGGGAGGGGAATGGAGACTTCCGTCATGCGACGGCCGAAAGAGTTGGGGAAGTTCAGGCTGAATGGGGCGTTCTGATTGGCCGTGTTATTGTTGAAGTGTTGAATTCCAGCGGGCAGGGAAGGGAGGGAGCGATGGGACGGGCAGGGAAGCGGCAAGCAAACGACAAACGGTACCGGTTGGACCCTTGGTCCCCGCTTCTTTTTTGGCGGACCCCAGGACACTGGACGCTGGAACACTTTGCACAGGGTGAGGAGCTACCTTGGACCTGGACAACTGGAAATGTGAGCTGCCCTGCCTGCACTTGGCAGCCCTGCGAGCAATGCCCGGTACGCCCTGTGAAGATGGGCTTTTCCATGCCACAGCTAGCATCCGGCGCATTTCACAGGGCGGCCACGCATGTACCGATACCTGCCCCGTCCGCGGTGCCGCAGTGGTGTCCGCACCCCGTCTCATGGCGTACCTGCACAAGCCTAGCTTACGCCCATGCCTATCGTACCTAGGTAAGGTACCTTAGCTTATGCCCATGCCTAGCTGAGAGCGACACCTCATCCTCACCGGGGACGGCGAGCCTGCAAGAGAAGAATACGGGAAAAAGAGAAATCGACCCCAGCCCAGCGCTACTAAGCTCCAAAACTCCAGAGCTCCAGAGCTTCTAAACGGAGCAAACCCGCCTGTGTGCCTACATAGGTAGTGTGCATCGACGGACTAACCCCGAACGAACGAGCTGCACCCACTAAGGCCCAGGTACCATACCACCAAGGTAGGACTGGCGTGGTCTGAGAGATTGAATGAGACTTGAAAGGAAGGAATAGCAGACTTGCATGCTTGCAAGGCAATAAGCAGGACTGAGAGGCATCGACAAGTCCAAACCGCCCGCCCGCCAGTCACCGCAATGTGGTGTGTCGGTGTTGTAGGTAGCCCTCCTCCCGTGGGTTCCCCGCCCCGACCAGTCCAAGTTGAGACCAACCGGCTGGCGCTTGACCGCAACAATGGCCGGGAGGCGCGTGCCAGTCAGTGCTACCCTGGCTGGTTTGTCTCGAAAAGCGTGCGGCATGGCGGCAGGGCGGCAGATTCAAGGTTTGGTTTGACCGCATCTCTTGTCTGCATCTGCTGCTGCGCGATGCTTCCCCTTCCTTTCGTGACCTTCGTCTCTCGACCAATACCCTCGGACTGGATTGTCAGGGAGGATCGACATTCGACAGCTTCGGGGCCTGCGTCGCCACGACGGTGACCAGGTAGGCCGGTGTCAGGGCCAGCCATCCCATCCAGCCAAGCCGAGTTGATGGGCAGGCAGGCCGATAGTCACTCAATCAGTCTGAACACTTGTTCATGCTAGTCTTCGTACTTCTCCTGCAGGCTCCAAGAAAACACACTCGTCTTGTGAGGCGCTCAGCTGTATTAGTGGGGGCGAAGCGGTCACTAGAACAGCCTCCTTCCTGGTCCTTTTGCGGCATGCGATTGGGGGTGGTATCCGTCAGCTAAGGTATTTTGTGTGTGTGTAAGAGAGTTGCAGAGGGTGCCCGAGTGTGCGTGTAAGTCCTGCATGTACGAATACATGACATGAGTATTGGGCCACTCGCTGCCGCAGGAAACTAGTTAGGTAGGTAGAGAAAACTGGACGCATCTGCCCCTCTGCGCGAGAAAAAAAAATTCAAGCATGGGGGGAAAAAAAATCGAGAAACCTGAAAATGCAGCGGAACAAGGCGGCGATAATCGTAACTGCGAAGCACAGCACTGCAAAACCACGGCCGAAACAGACGCGGACGGAGGCGAGGGCCACTTTCGCACTTGCTTAACAAGGACGAGGGCCCTCTACCTGACACTCGACGCTGGATTTTTTTTTTTCGAAGCCGCCGATGATCGAAGTTTTCGATTCCAGCCCATGTCCACATCTTGCAGAGCAGCAGCCCAAACGGGCATGATATCGATTCGCATCCATGTTTGTTCAAACCTCGCATGCCCCGAAACCCGGCGTGCCGCGTCCACCTCCGCCGGTTTTCGGTGCTCCCCATCATGACTCCGACCACCGGGCATTGCGCTCTGCACCCTCACTGAGGAAATGCACCGCACACATTTCCCATCGGATCGGTCCTACACACAGTCGGCCAGACTTGCGAGGGCTCCATCGTGGCTTGGGCACCTTGCTGGAGGATATTGATTGGAATGCCCAACCATCAAGCATGCCCATGCCATGCCACGCCATGCCTTCATTGCCAGGCCTTGTAATGCCATGGCATGCCACACCATCTCTTTTTTTAGGGAGTCTGACTGTGCCACTGGTCGGTCCAAGGTCTCACTCGGAACTTGGATGACTGTACCTGTGCCACCTCACCGGTCCTCGTCCCCTTGGGAATTGTACAGTGATTCCCATCGGATCCCGTTCCAACGCCATGGGCAGCAGACACACTGACTGGGAAAGGGACGGGACTTGACACAGCCGGGCCACCGTCGCCGTCCGTTGTGCCACAGCGAGGAGAAACGTCCGAAGTCCAACTGCTAATCGCGCGCAGCGCACGAGTCCAAACGAAACGGCGGTCCTCATCACTGGGATTCCATTGTGTCAACGGCCGGTGCAAGTGCGCGGTGCAGAGACAGGTTTCGGGAATAGGACGACGGAGGGCATCGGATCTGAGATGAGAGAATCGTCTGGAACCGCAATAGCCATCATCTGCGAGATTGCCGCGCTCCATCTTGTCTCCTCTTCCCGTCCCGTCGCTCGGTTGTGTGTGTCTGTCGTGGAGTGGTGCCCGGTGTGGTGTGTCCAATTGTTGTTGTCCACAGTCCCTAGGTACTAGGTAGACTCGCACTCGCCGGGTCCCGTTCCGTTGCGTTGTCGTTGCGAAATTCGGCGGGCTTTTTGGCGTTGCATTCAAGGCCAGTGTGGTCCAACACTTGCTGCAAAAAATACCGCCCTGGTTCCTGGTTCCCAGTCGTCACCTCTTCCAGACAAGCAAGCCAGCCCACCTCAAATTCTCGCCCTCTCACAGAAGCCAGAAGTGAATCCAGTGAGTGACTTGGAAAGGTGCGAGGTCCACTTAAACCTCTCAACAACCAGTGCCTGTTGTCCCCCAGACAATTTTTTTCCCTTGCTGGCTTCCCCCTTCCTTTCCTGTTCCATCCTCACGCGAGAACTGAGAAAGACCTTCGGCCAGGTGCAGGAATTGCCAGCTTCAGGTACAGGTACTTGCCCCCCCTTTCCTAGCCCTTCCCGCCGCCTCCTCCTTTTTTTTTCTTTTTCTTTTTTTGGTGGTGATTTTCTGTGTGCACCGCCTGTTCCGTTGCTTGACCAGGTAGCCGCCCAGCTTTGGGCTACCGCTGTTGTTGCTTGGAGCTGTTGCTGCTGCTGCGTGCAGTGAAAGTGCAGTCCGTTTCGGTGCTGTTGAAAGCTCACCCGGCCCAAGCTGCTGCTGGTGCTGGTGCTGGTGCTGTTGCTGCCCCTCGTTGGTGCCGTCACTTTCACCGCCCGCCATTGCCCCCCTCCCAAAAATAAAAAATTGCCCTGCCCAAAGTACCTGGGCCCGCCCCAAATTCCCCCTCAAGGTCCGAAAAAGAAGAGCTCCCTCCCCTCCTCCCCTCCTTCGGCCGGATTCCCACAGTGCCACACTCCGCCAGATACCCCACCCTGTGCGCATGCACGTACCACCTCGCACCTCACCCCAAAACTTTTTGGCGTGGTCCCCTAGCTTCCAAAAGGTGAATCCACCGTCCACCCGATTTCCCACTCACACCCCCGGTCGGTACCTGGCGGCGCTGCGTGCCCCCAATCATGTACCTCATCCTTTCACCCCTCCTCTCACCCCTCCCCTCCCCTTCCCCTCCAACCCGTCGCCGGTCCTCTCCCAGCAACAAATAATCCCTGGGAGCTTCGTCGAGTCCAAATTTTTGTGTGAAAGGCTGACGATCTCTCCCTCCCGCAGCTCCCTCTTACCACTCGCTCCATCCCTCCCCATCCATACTTCTCCTTCAACGTCGCCGCTTCTCTTCTTTCTCTCACCGCCCGCCTCGACTCGACTCGACCCGTCTTGATCTGCTTCCTGACTCTCACTTGATCTCAGGACTTCTTCACCTTCCTTCCCCCAGACTTTGACATCGTCGTCGTCCGGTGCTCTAGCTCTCGCGCTCTCACGGTATGTTGCTGCGCTGCCCCCCTCCTCCCCGATCACAAATCTCCCAATTGCAGTCCCAGTGCCGCCGGCGTGTCTCCATCCCACCCGGGCTCCAATTAGCCCCTCCAAGCTCAACTCGAGCGGTCGTTGAAGTGTTCCGCTTGCGGTGTCACTCGCCCACCCAGCAAGCAAAAAGGCCGCCATCCCCCCAAAGCTCCGTTCTGCCCAAAATCCTGCGGCTGCCGGCAGCATACTTCCCGACTCGACCTCTTCACAAATACCACCACGTTCCCGACGCAATTGCTGACGAGTCCGTTTCCAATCCAGGCCAGAATAAAGCAGGGAAAACACCAAAGAAACCTCACCTCATTCTCACCTCACAACCGCCAGAATGTCCGCCAAGTCCATCCTCGAGGCCGACGGCAAGGCCATCCTCAACTACCACCTCACCCGCGCCCCCGTCATCAAGCCCACTCCTCTCCCCAACCCCTCCAAGCACAACCCTCCCCCCAGGTTGTGCTCTCTGCACTTTGCTGAGGATGCCGACGTCGAGGGTGTTCTGAACCAGGCTGAGGTCACCTACCCTTGGCTCCTCCAGTCCGGCGCCAAGTTCGTCGCGAAGCCCGATCAATTGATCAAGCGCCGTGGCAAGAGTGGTCTCCTGGCCCTCAACAAGACCTGGCCCGAGGCCAAGGCCTGGATTGCTGAGCGCGCCGGCAAGGAGCAGAAGGTCGAGCACACCACCGGTGTTCTGCGCCAGTTCCTCGTCGAGCCCTTCGTTCCTCACCCCCAAGACACCGAGTACTACATCAACATCATGTCCGTCAGAGATGTAAGTTTGCCGTGATTTCCTGAGCTGTTTTGTTGGTTGGTTGCCAGTCGTGGTGGATGTTCGGCGGGTCGTCGTTTCTCCAACGTGGTAGGCGGGGCCCAGGGGGGGCAGTCCATCGGTGAGCTGTGAATAGCATCACGCACACACCCACAACTCAGCAAAGTCGACTTGTCGATTGCTGAAAGTGAGAGGCGAAAGGAGGAAACTTGGTTTGGCAACGTTGGCAGGAATTTGCATGCTTTATGGCAATTCCTGCCCATGGGTCAAATAAGTGGATTCTGGCCGCTGGACTGCCTTTTCCGGTAATTTCCCACCCGAACCGGACGAACGGATGCCACGAGAAAGGGCCTGTGACCCGTCCACCTCCGTCCACCCATGCCCGTTGCAGAAGGCCCGTATGCACGCGGCGGGCACAACGCCGCATTGCTTCAACACCATGATAGACGATGCTAATTAGTCATGATGTGATAGGGCGACTGGATTCTCTTCACCCACGAGGGTGGTGTTGATGTCGGTGATGTTGACGCCAAGGCTGAGAAGCTTTTGATCCCCGTTGACCTCTCACAATACCCTTCCAACGAGGAGATCGCCTCTACCCTGTTGAAGAAGGTTCCCCAGGGTGTCCACAACGTCCTGATCGACTTCATCAGCCGCCTGTACGCCGTCTACGTTGACTGCCAGTTCACCTACCTCGAGATCAACCCCCTCGTTGTCATCCCCAACGAGGATGCCACCTCCGCCTCCGTGCACTTCCTGGATCTTGCTGCCAAGCTCGACCAGACCGCCGACTTCGAGTGCGGTGTCAAGTGGGCCATTGCCCGCTCTCCCGCCGCTCTCGGCCTCACCAACGTTGCCTCTACCAACGGCGAGAAGGTCAACATCGACGCCGGCCCGCCGATGGAGTTCCCTGCTCCCTTCGGTCGTGAGCTGACCAAGGAGGAGGCTTACATTGCCGACCTTGACGCCAAGACCGGTGCCTCCCTTAAGCTCACTGTCCTGAACGGCAACGGCCGCATCTGGACTCTCGTCGCTGGTGGTGGTGCTTCCGTCGTCTACGCCGACGCCATCGCCTCTGCCGGCTTCGCCGACGAGCTCGCCAACTACGGTGAGTACTCTGGTGCTCCCACCGAGTCCCAGACCTACCACTACGCCCGCACCGTCCTCGACCTCATGCTCCGCGCACCTGTGTCGGACAAGGGCAAGGTTCTCTTCATCGGTGGTGGTATTGCCAACTTCACCAACGTCGCCAGCACATTCAAGGGTGTCATCAGGGCGCTCCGCGACTACTCCAAGCAGCTCAACGAGCACAACGTCCAGATCTGGGTCCGTCGTGCCGGCCCCAACTACCAGGAGGGTCTTAAGAACATGAAGGCCGCGACACAGGAGCTCGGCCTGAACGCCAAGATCTTCGGCCCCGAGATGCACGTCTCCGGTATCGTCCCTCTGGCTCTCGTCCCCGGCAAGTGGGAGGCGGCCGGAATCCAGGAGTTCCAGGGTTAAAGGAGTGATGAAGATATAAACGTGTGTTTGGCGGGCGGAAGAAAGAAGTTACCCAAAGGGTTAGATGAAAGGAAGGTTTGCCTGGTGCTCGAGACGGCATCTTGCCTACTTTCTTGTACGCTTGCAAGTTTACGGTGTTTATGACGGCTGGTGCACAATACCTTTTGACGGGGAAGTCGAAGGTCGGGTCCTTGTATCGTATGTATGGAGGGCATGGTCGACGATCAGATGAGCAAATAATTAGACGCTCTATAATGTGATGTTGACTTTCGGTTACCAAGCAATGATTGAATGCGTTTGATGTCATTTGTTCCTTGAAATGAGGCCGTTCTTGGGTTGCATATCATCCAGCCTCGTCTCTCGAGGTGCTGCTCGAGTGTTGGTTCGAGTTGACTTGCCCCAAACCATCGTCCGTGAGCACGTCTTACTTTGCATATAACCGAGAAATCTTCCAACCCCCAACTGCAAAAATTGATAATGTTTCTTATATGACGCTCGCACCGTACCCTTCACTTGCCCAAATATTCACTGCCCGCCCCGGAGACTCTCATGCCCGAAACCCACGCAAGCTGTGCTTAGGAGGTCTGGTAGGTACTCAACTGCCACTACTGGGTCGACAACCTTTAGGGTGTGATTGCTCACCTTGCAGTCTTGTAAGATGGGGATGGGACGGGTTCCCTTCCCCCATGATATCGACCTGCTGTTTGCCCACTCCATGTACTTGCCTTGTGCGGAAGGCTGCACCACTCGAGCTATACCAGCAGCCACTTCTCGACAGGTGTCACATTATGGATCAGCAACAGTACTTGCTAACTTGAACTTTATTCATAAACCTTACTGGTAACCTTTCTGTCTCTATCGATGCCCCCGTTATCGCCTTCTAACGGTCTCTGTGTCTCTGCCCCGGTGTTGTTGTGGTTTTGTACACTGTCACTCTATCTATAATTATATCGTGACCACGAGCTAGTTGTATTCCGTGGGTTTTAGTAGTGCCTTAAGTTTGCTCGTCATAATACGTGCTTAGCAGCATACGATCAGGGTTATCTTTGATAAAATAAGACAACAGAGAGAGACCGTGAAATGGGAAGAGTTTGACTATCATCACTCGCCGAGTCTGGTACACAGATCCTACGCGAAGCTATCCAATAACATACGCCTTTACGTCCATATACGGTCACATGCTTGCTGTGCACGTATCAGTTAGCAAGAAAGCCTTGGAAGGCACGTTATGTATGTCGCCAGACATGTCAAAATATTATGGAGATACATTCAGAGACGAGTGACTAGCCTTTCTTTGGACTTGCTGAGCAGCATAGTCATCGCATAACTGAGCTAGCTTCTTCGCGGCTTTCTTGGATGTCCAGGTGCCATTAGACCGGACGGGCCGTGATCGTCACTGCCGGCATGCCGTGATCGCCATAGACGACGGCTCATGATGCCGCGTCCTGGAAACGCAAACCAATGAGGTTCGGGACCCAGCCCTGCCGACGAATAACCACAATGGGTGTTGCAGTGAGTGAGTCCCATGCAGGTCGTGGTGAAATGGATGCCTCGAAAATAGTCCATGCTACTTCTGACATCATGAGGAAGTCTTCATCTTCTGATCTCGTGAAAAGACCTCTCTTCACAGAAGAATCTGTAACTCCATGTCGGGCATTCTTGGGGCAAGATAACTTAGCCCCTAGGTGAGCTCAACTTACGAGCCTCTGTCCTACAATTACAAGCAGGCACAATTGTGGGAAGTATTGCAGCATTGTCCGGAAAAGCCACAGCTTATTTACCATCGCATCTGCCGAGGCCGTCTTCTACGTGTCCGCGGAGCACGAAGATTGTCACATCACAAATCGGGATAGACAAGATATTCCGACAACTCTGTGATCTTCTACCTTTTAAGCCAGCCATCCAATTTGTGGAGGTTTACGCCACGCTATGAAAAATTT
The DNA here is from genome assembly GCA_027406125.1 of Colletotrichum tropicale. Lineage (NCBI taxonomy): Eukaryota > Fungi > Ascomycota > Sordariomycetes > Glomerellales > Glomerellaceae > Colletotrichum > Colletotrichum tropicale. Next base: position 479,877 of record JANVYH010000002.1, read on the forward strand.
TGTTTATGCTTCGATAAATGCCGACTAAGCATCGTGACGCTGTTTCCCGAAAACTCTGTGATCAAGTCTAGCCAAAGTGTGCTCCGTCAACTTGATCGACGTTTGCTCGCCGAGTCATTTTTGGGCAAATATGGGTGATGAGCAGCCAAGCCCCGAATTGAGGCAAAGCATGTGGCTCTTACAGCTTGATCAGCGGTCTACCGGAGTGGTCCTTCTTGGGCCCATACTGCGGCAGAATACGAGTTGCGGGATTTTGCATTGGTCCGCAGCCTGATTGAGTTGGCTTCTATTCGGCAGTTGCTGCTGATCTCTCCTCACCTTTGCTTGCGAAGGGCTTGGTCAAGAGGCAAGGATGGAGGTTCTGCTGTGCGCTGGCGTTTCTTCGACATCCGAAAGCACTTTTATCGAGGTCTTCAAGAAGTGAAAAGGCTGTGCTTGGATTACGGCAAAGAGGCACTTGATCTACAGACCGAGCGGTGCCTGCACATACCAAAAAATAATCGAACGTCTTCAAAGGGTCATGGTTTTGCGAGTATAACGCGACTGACACTTCTCTCTTACGTCAATCAGCGACTCTCAGCCCGTGGAGGTCATATCTCGTAGCATCCTCTTGTCGAAGCCCGCTTACTATGGACAATGGTGACACGGCTTGCGATGGCAGATGCTTCACAGAACTTGGTCGGGAATTCATGATTCCCTCGCCATACTCTGTAGTGCCTTCCAAGCTCGTGATAGATATATGCTCTCATATAGGGACTCCATCCAATCAGCAGCAACCGTTGCTTTGGCTCAGCAGAGAGGGTCGCATCTTGGCGAGAGGTTGACGATATGGCCAAGCGGACCAGTTGTTTGCTGTAGCCCCCTAAATTTGCATTTGAGCTTGGCGCAATGACCAGTCTTGCGGAAAGGTGCTTGGCGGTGCTACGCCGAACAAGCCCCTTTTCACGAGCCGGTTGACGGAAACTGAGTTGCCGTGACGGCGTTGCAGACCCGATCATCCAAAGCACCAGTTCGTGTCAAGAGGTTATGGTGCACTGAGCGAGAGAAAAGGAGAACTCGGGATGCGGCAAAAAAAGGTGGCTTAGAAGGCTTAATATCTCTCACCTACCGTAGCTAGGCTGAGAAGGATCGCCACCGAGTGACGCACCGCCCCGGGAACTGTTTGTGTTTATTGAAACGTCCGGGACGGTTCAAGTCGGACGGTGGACGGGTGCGACGGTGGCACGGAGGAGTGCCGTCGGAGCCGATGACGTCTCGGATGCAGGCTGCCGGCCGGGGGTGGCAGTGTCGCGGTGATCATGAAAAATGGATCCCGCCTATCTCACTGTCTCGTGTAATTCGTATGGGGGCGAAAAGTGGAATACGAAGCCCATCGCAATTATCTGCACCCGACCTGAGGTCATTCGGGCAGAAAGACCTCAGAAGAGGGGGGAGAAAGAGGACCCTGGGCGAATACGACAACTTCCAATCTGGTGCGCCCATAGGAACGAGCCGACGACGACGGTTCAGAGCTGGCGCGCATCTTTAGGCTTTGCGGGGACTGGGTAGGAGAATTTCGTTTTACGGTTCCTCGGCACGCGAAGTCTTCCGCGTTTTCCAGACCATCGGTGGCACAAGGCTTGCGCTAGTACCTGACAGCACGGTGAGCTGAGAAGGGGTTGAAGACCATCGGCGGCGTTTGATTTGCGCCCTGGATTTGTGTTCTCTTTGCGGCTCGGTCCAGCAACCGGCGTGGCTTACTCGAGCTTGTGAAGTCGACCATACCGCTTTCTGGGCATCATCGACTTCGGAGGCTTAATCATCTCCACTTAAATCAGCCCGAAAGTCAGTTAGGCCAGTTGAGGGTGGTTCACGTGGTTCAGAGTGCAAGAACAAAGGGCTGGACTCAGCAACGAGCCCGGCAACAGTCTTTTGGCTCAAGGTCCAAACCATCTTGGAAGAGAGTTGCGAAGACAGCGGGTTGCCCGAGGGGCATGGCCCAGGACGAGTTGACAAAGAGGGTCTTCGCAGGCGAACCCTGGCTATAGTGAGGGACATGACACCATTTCGAGGTGAGATTATCGGATTTTTTTGTGCGCTGCGGTCGGCATGGGCAGCGTTGGTGGGCTGGAGACTTTGCGACTGCGGTTGTGTCGTTCGTCTGTGCCGTCAATCACTCCGACTTGTTCCCTCGCACCCCGGTCTCGCTAGCCTGGCGCATTGTCCTGTAAAGCTTGTCTATAGTGTCTCAAGGTGTTTCGCAAGGAGAAAGGGGGTATTCTTCTGTTGGCTGTGACGTCTTGCTGCGATCAGAGAGATCATTCAACGGCTTGGACTCTGAAGGGGGATAGAAATCAGTTTTCAAGAAGAGACAAACAAAACAAAACCAACCAACGGACAGACCTTGAACAGAGCATGTCGTCCATTCAGAGAGGATTAAGGCACAAGGCTAGGGGAAACGGGCCTGCATGCTAGACCTGCAGATAAACGAGGGGCCACAATGGAGAACGGCGGCGAGAGAGATTAGTCGGACCGGGGTGAGGTAATTAGACATGTAGCCAAGCTTTGCAGGACCTGCAGGACGACTAGTCAGCACCCATCACCCTCAAGTCAGAGAGATGTGAGAGGCCAGCGCGGGGCAGGCCGTTGCCCGAGCCATCCCATGCTGTCAGGCAAAAGTCCCCTTTCCCGTTTCTCTCTGCCTGTGACGGTGCGCGAAAAGAAGCAACAGCGAAGCGAGAAGCGAAAGTAGCGGGATAATGGAGTGGGAAAGCCAAGAGGCCCCTCCGGTCTGCTACGGGCCCCAAGCCTCAACCCTGTAGGCCGGTGTCCCCTCAAACCCTCAAAGGGCCTTGCGTCAGAAATCGAGATCCCGGGAGGCTGTGTCTGTGTCTGTGTCGTTCGCGAAGGAGGTCTCTGTTTGCGAAGGAGGGGCAGCGCTGGAGTTGAGGAAACGGAGCGGCATCCGACAAGAAAGGTAACCTAGGAGACTTCGAGGCAGTGGTGACGCGCTACGGGAGCGACGGCGAGACTGGCTACGGATAGATTCAAGGCCAGGAAGGGTCGGCAGCAGGGGAGGGACCGGACGTGAGGTGGTGCTGTGGTAGAGGGGGTTTGGAAGAAAGTAGCTGCGAGCTGGAAACCAATTCAACTTTCTCTTGGCACCGTGGGCTGTCCAAAGGGGCGGCGGTGCAGCGGCGGCCAATAGCTGGCTTTCAAGAGTTGAGACGACTGGGCTGATGAGGGCGGCAAGTGCTCGGTGCGGTGAGGGAAAGAAAGAAAAGTCGCCGCCGCACAGGGCCCGACGTCGAGAAAGAAGGTTGATTCGCCGTGGTAGTCGGATGTATCCAATCTGTTAGGGAAGGCACAAACCACGGACTGGAGATGATGTGTGTGACGCTAAGCCGAGATGAGACAAATCCAGTGAGCATCGTATCCAGCAGGCGGGAGCCCAGGAGGAGGGGAGGAGCCATGCACTTGCCTTTTCCATTTTTAATTTACATGTCACGATTCGGCCTATTCTTGTTGGCGCCGTTTCCCCTTCCTCTTCTTTTTCTACGAACTCCCCCTCCTACTCCTGCCTGGGTCCTTCTTCCCGTCTCTCTCACACCTTACCTTAATTCATACCACTCGCTGACAGACAGTGTCACTCGCCCGACCGCGTCGCGCCTGTGCCTGTGCCTCTTGCCTGCTTCTCGTATCCAAACCACGCCTACCTGCTTTACGGAAGGTGCGAATACTGATCGAGAACACCGATTATCCCGGCATTCACCACCATACTTCTCTTCTTGTCACTCTCTCACCACGCCAACAAAAGTGTCTCACTTCTCGTCTTTGGCTTACCCCATAACCAACCTTCATCTTCACGTCACTCCTTGGATTCGCACTAGCGAACTATACGAATATCGCCGTACGGTACGACTTCTACGACAGAGTCTAATATCCCGATACCCTTCAGCAAACAACAGAACAACGTCGCATTAACCCTGCGCATACTGCAACCATGCTTGTGAGTAAAAATCCGACCTCTCTGACGCCTTTCCCTCTCCATTGGCTCGGTTGGCGCACCCGAGGAGGTTGTCTCTTGTCGCAGCCATCCATCGCGGCGACGATCAGGGCGCAAGAGACTCCGCCAACACCTGTCGTGCCACGAGCACACATCCAACCCCATCGATGGGATCTTGCAACCTGCAAACGCCTCCTCGTCGATCACCCCTCCACCAACCCGCCCTACGTCGACCTGCAGAACGCCCAACTCTAACATGACTTTCATAGGTTCACTCTGCTCTCATCGCACTTAGTGCGACCCTGGCTGCTGCCGTCAAGCCCCTGACCGTCAAGGGCAATGCCTTCGTAACCGAGGGCGGCGAGAAGTTCCAGATCGTTGGTCTCGACTACCAGATTGGCGGCAGCGCTGGCTACGATCCCAAGCACAACAAGGATCCCCTCAGCGACGCTGATGTCTGCATGCGCGATGCTGCCCTCCTCCAGCGTCTCGGTGCCAACACCATCCGTGTTTACAACTTGGACCCCAACCTGAACCACGATGCTTGCGCCTCCATCTTCAACGCCGCTGGCATGTACATGGTCCTCGACGTCAACTCTCCCCTGGTTGGCGAGAGTATCTCCAGCTTCGAGCCCTGGACCAGCTACTACGCCGCTTACATGAACCGCACCTTCGCCATCGTCGAGGCTTTCAAGAACTACCCCAACACCCTGGCCTTCTTCTCCGGCAACGAGGTTATGAACAACGTTGAGACCGCCAGGGATGTGCCCCCTTACCTGCGCGCCATCACCCGTGACTTGAAGAACTACATCTCCAAGCACTCCGACCGCAAGATTCCCGTCGGCTACTCCGCTGCTGACGTTCGCTCCATTCTCGTCGACTCCTTCAACTACCTGACCTGCGCCGAGAACGGTGACGCCAACGACCCCAGCAAGGCTGACCTCTTCGGCCTCAACTCCTACTCCTGGTGCGGTGAATCCAGCTTCAAGACGTCTACCTACGACCAGCTCGTTGCCGACCTGAAGGATACCTCTGTGCCCGTCTTCTTCTCTGAGTTTGGCTGCAACAAGGTTACCCCTCGCGTCTTCACCGAGATTCAGTCTATCTACGGCTCTGACATGAACTCCGTCTTCTCCGGTGGTCTCGTCTACGAGTACAGCCAGGAGGACAACAACTACGGTATTGTCAAGGTCAACGCCGACAAGTCTGTTAAGCTTCTCGTCGACTACGACAACCTGGCCACTCAGTACAAGAAGGTCGACTTCAAGACCCTCCAGGCTACCAAGGCTTCTTCTTCCTCGCCCAAGGCTCCCAAGTGCGACTCTTCTCTCATCACCGAGAAGGGCTTCAACAACAACTTCACCCTGCCTGCCGTTCCCCCTGGCGGTCAGGATCTGATCGACAACGGCATCAGCCCCAAGCCCTCCGGCAAGATCATCACCATCTCTGACTGGTCCGTCAAGTACAAGGTCTACGCCTCCGACGGCACCACCGAGCTCACCAACCTCGCTGTCTCTCCTCTGTCTGGCGATGACTCCAACACTCCCGGTACCAACACCGCCGGCGGAACCCAGGCCGCCACTGGCACTGGTGCCGCTGCTACCAGCACCCCTACCTCTACCGGCGGCGCTACCAGCGCTGGAATTTCCCTGCGTCCTGAGGTCATGGCTTTGGCCGCCCCTCTTCTTGCTCTTCTTTTCTTGTAAAGTTTTCATGAGTACAGGATTTGGTACTTGGCTTAATAGTCAGCTTGGAGGTTATGAATTGGTTTCTTTCTGGCGACATAGATTCCCCGCGGTTTGTGTATAAACCTGAATAGATGCGAATGCGTCATTGATAACATTGTCTGCTGTACCCCTTGCTGTGACGTGAGTTTAATGTATCGGGGCCAACAGCTTCTAAGTGACTCAAGCCACTTCGCATTTGTATATTGGTTGGCAGACGACTCGGTAGAGTTGCCAGTCGTAGACGACGTGCGCAGATCCTGTCTATCCCGCAAGGCTGAGTTTTCGCAAAATGAGAGGTGCTTTATGGGGAAAACCTTCAGCCCGATATCTTCACTGCATTTTAAACCCACCGCAAGCGCTCATCAACTTCCCCAGGGAAGAGACCTCTTACTTACTGTCCCACAGCGTTATTGGACTTTGACGACGGGCATTTAAGCGATTTGACATTTTGTTCTCCATGGCCTGGTGCATGGAGGACACCAAGTTAGAGTAGGTTGTATCTTGAATTGGCACACTATTCTCAATATCAGATGCGTATCCGTGGTCTCAACATTGGTGATGCTCAACTAACCGTAGGGGTTCATCCCTCAACGGCTTTCACTCACCGCCCGCTGACTCAACGCCCCGAGTCTTCAGCGGCACCTAATTTCTGCCGGCGTTAAGGCCAAGCTAGAGTCAGACCCCCACCACAGCGATGGGGGTACCGTACCTCCCAATGGGTAGTATCAGGTACTCGACCCCAAGGGATGGATGAGTGAGGTGACTCCCGCTCTTTGTGCGACTGACCGCCCGCCCGCACCGCCCCTCCGTCCCCGAATCCGTGGACCTGACTTTCGAAACTCTAAGGCCTCCTCCCCCCCTCCATCGCCTACATGTCCGCCTCCCCTATGCTGCCCCGCCTCCGACCGGTCGCCCGCGCAATCCCACGTCAACCTCCCGTTCCCAGCTTCTCGAGAAGACAGCATCTAGGCACAATGGCTCCCGGTACGTCGCGTGCACCATCGCAATCCACAGCCCGCCCTCCTCCCTGACTGCTGCACCGGGTGCGGAAATAGACGAGAAAAGAAGACTAACACTCTCGAAAACACCAGTTCCCCCCTCCGACCGCCGTCCCCTCGTCATCTCCGGCCCCTCGGGCGTCGGCAAGGGAACCCTCTACAAGCGCCTCTTCGAGAGCCACCCGGACACCTTCGCCCTCTCCGTCTCGCACACCACCCGTGCCCCGCGCCCGGGCGAGGCCGACGGCGTCGACTACCACTTCGTCACCCGCGAGGCCTTTGCCGACCTCGTCTCTAAGGACGGCTTCGTCGAGCACGCCACCTTTGGAAGCAACTCGTACGGCACCTCCAAGGCCACCATCGAGGAGCAGTCCGCCAAGGGTAAGGTCGTCGTGCTCGACATTGAGATGGAGGTACGTTTACACAGCTCGCCTATATTTCCGAGGCGGAGGTATGCTAATAGGAGTGTTACGAATAGGGCGTCAAGCAGATCAAGAACAGCTCCATCTCCGCACGCTACGTCTTCATCGCCCCGCCCTCCGAGGAGGAGCTCGAGAAGCGCCTCCGCGGCCGCGGGACCGAGAAGGAGGAGAGCATCCAGAAGCGTCTGGCCCAGGCCAAGGTCGAGCTCGAGTTCGCCAAGACGCCTGGCGTCCACGACATCACCATTGTCAACGACGACCTCGACAAGGCTTACAAGCAGCTCGAGGACTTTGTCTACAAGTCTTCTTGAAAGGGGTAAAAACTACAAAACTACAAACCGGGCTAGGAGCGGAATCGGACGGGTATATACCGAGGCGTTGGGACTGAATACGAAATTCAGGAAAGAAGAACTATGGGCTTCTTCGACATAGCATGGCGGTCTTTTGCGTGTGCATTTTAGACTAAAAGCATTCTTATAGAGCCGAGATAGGCAATATATACTGGTCCATTTTGAGGTCACAAATCACGTTGCTTGAGGGATCATAAGCCATGTCAGGTGTATTCTCCATGAGGTATCGAAACGAACTCTCTATTAGAGTACGATTGGATTAAAACGTAAGAAAGTGTGAAGTCGAGCAAAGTGCTGCTAAAAGTCGAAGTAAGAAAACAGAAAGTTGTGTCCAGCTGTAAGATGGAAAGGGGGGAATAATGGACTATTTCGCCAGCACAAGTACTTAAACAACGACCACAGGGCCAGAGGGGGTATGACCTATATCCGCGCGCAACGCCGGCATCTTCATTCATCCCATGCAAACTTCTCCCATGTCTTCCGGCGGAGATAGCTGCTGCTGACTCTTCCCTGAGAATTATCGGTCGATGCAGCCTCCGCTTGCTGCCGGGGCCGTGCCGTGCCTTTTATCTGCGCATAACACCATGAGATTGAAAAGTCGTCAGAAAATCCGGCCGCCCAAGAATATCATTGCCTGCTGGCTCCTCGAGTGCGCGGGTGGGGATGTTCGTCAACTAGTATCCGTTCATGGTCATTCGTTGCGAGCTCCGGCTGATTTCCCGGTCGGCGGCAGGGCTGATGGGTCTGCTGCCACCGCCGTGTGCGCTGCTCTCCTTCAGGGCCAGAAGCTGCTTGGCACGGAAAGTCTCGTAGTGGATCTGAGATGTAGTCTCAATGAGGTCCTGGAGATGGGTGCGGAGCAGGAAGTTTCTCAGGTAAGTGAACTCGCAGTGGTTCTCGTCCTCGACGTTGATCACACCCCAGCGGTTCTGGCGGCCACGGACCTGCTTGCCGTTGACGATGATGGACTTCTCGGAGCCAACAACAGCGAAGGGGACCAGGTCCTACAAGCAGGTTAGCACGTCGATGGACAGAGTCTTTGTATTGAGGGAGATTTCCCACCTTGATCTGAGTGTTGAGACCACGCTCCTCCTCATCAAACTCATCGTTGTCGTAGGGGTACATCTTGAGGTTGTGGAAAGCGAACTCCTCCTTGATGCGCTCCTTGAACTCCTGGCGCTCCTCGAGAGTGAGGGTGTCGGACTTGGCAATAACGGGAACGACGTTGACGACATCGGAGAGCTTCTTCAGGACGACGATATCAATGGGCTTCAGGGAGTGGCCTGAGGGCTGGATGAAGAAGAGGCAGCAGTGGATGCGGGTGTCCTGGATGTAGCGCTCACGCTGGGCGGTGAGCTCCTTGCGCAAGTACGCGGAGTGTTGATCCTTGATGTACTTGACAATGGGGTCCCAGCAGCGGTCGTTGTTGACCAGGTCTCCGTAACCGGGGGTGTCGACAATGTTGAGGCGCAGACGGACGCCGTTCTCCTCGATCATGTGAGACACGGCCTGGATCTCGGTGGTGGAGCGGACGGGCTCATCGGGCATCATGCGACCCTTGGAGTCGATGAGGTGGGAGGCGAAGATGGTGTTGATCAGGGTGGACTTGCCCAAACCTGTCTGGCCTGTAATGTGGAGCGTCAGTCGACTGCACCTGTGGTGGACGCGACATCGCGAGGCACGCCAGCCCACTGAGCGGTAGAGAGCAGCGCGGGGACAATTGCACAGAGGAACTCACCGACGCAGATGACATTGAACTGGAAGCCACGCTTCAACAGCTTCTTCTCGATCTGGGACGTGATGCTGTCGAAACCGACATGGGACTGAGGGTAGATGGTCTGGGGCTGCGCCATTGTGTCTGCTTTTCCCGTGGGGAGCGAAAGTGGTACGAAAAGGTAAAGAGTGAAGCTGAGATACGTTTCTGTATTCCAAGAAAAGTATTCGTCTCGAATTGGGGGCCGAGTCGAGGGTCGGAATGGCAGTGGGCAGGGAGAGGGAAGAAAGAGATCACGAGGTTGCGGTTGGAGAAGGACTCAGGATGTTTCGAAGGAGAGCAAGCCGGTGAAGGGCAAAAGGGTAGCGTAATTTCTCTGTGCTGGCACTTGGAGGTGCTTTGCTACCCGTTCCCCCGTGTCTCTCAGCCAGGCACTGGCCGTTGGCTGCAGCTCATAGGTTGTTCCTTCCACCTCCAGCAAACAATAATTTCCCTGCAGGGAGTGTCTACAGGGGTTGGAGGGAAAGGGGGAAAGGGGTCCTCGCCGCGTTGATTGGTTGAGTGGCGTCCGTGCGTGACGTGAGCTGTGATTGGTTGGGGAATCTCAATTGACAGCTCCCCCGGTCGCACGTCTTTTTTTTCCCGGCTTGGACGACAGAGCGAAGCCTGAAATCGTGAAGTGGTGACACTATTGCGCTCGCTACTGCCCTGCTGTCGCGACACCAACGACACCGACCGCCGCCCAAGGCTCAGCAGCACTTTCCAGTTGGAGAGGACGATCGAACATCGAGTATCGGGTTGCTCTTCTCTGCCAGAGGCCACCGAAGCAACTGCCATTTCCGAACACCCTCGCCTGCGAGACGATTTCGAGCCGCACGATATCGAAATGGCCGCCATTGCGATGACCGCGCAGCCCCTGCGCATTCTTCCCCAGATCTCCGCGCCAGCCTTCTCCAGGTCTGCAAGGATATTCTCTCTCTACACCCGCCAGCTCGTCCAGCCCATGTTCCCGACGCTCGCCGCCCTCCCCGCAATCAACCTCAACATCCCCGCATGGCTCGGCGGCATCTGGGAGTCCGTACTCCGGGCAGTACCGAAGAAGAAGACGTCTCACTCCAAGAAGAGGCACAGGCAGATGGCTGGAAAGGCGCTGCAGGACGTGAAGTCTTTGTGCAAGTGTCCTGGATGTGGCCAGGTCAAGAGGCAGCACGTCTTATGCCCCACCTGTACGAAATGTGAGTTGCCAAATTGGGACCTCTCTGGAGGTTTCTTTACTGACATTTGGTGTTATAGCGATCCAAAACCAGTGGAAGGACTTTGAAGCGGGAAAGTACTTCTAAGTTGCCAAAGGGCTGTGTAACTTTTTAAAAGACGTGTATATTCAAGTGTACGACTGGTAGCACCATGCGGCGTTCGGGACAATCCATCACCTTAAGACGATACATCAGAATCGCAGTGACTGCTTGGCGACTTGCCAACTTGTTGCAGAACTTCTATGGCCTGGTCTCCGATCGAGCCGGCTTTCTGAGGCCCCATCAGCTTGTCGAGACCATCAAACCCGAACTCTCACATTACAAGGAGGGTAGTTCACGCTGAAACGACTGAGACGACATCTTCAAAGGATTTTTGAGCCACGGTGGACCGTCTTCGGGTCATTCAGGGCAACAAACAGGTGTCTGTTACCTCAGAGGTGTTCCGTCACTTCCAACGAGCCAACTTGAAGGAAAATGTACAAGAAAGGTCTTTGTCCGACCAACAATGCTTTGGTCGACACAACTGCCTTTGAGGTGCTGGAAACAATGCAACCATTTCTCACAAAGGCATTGTACAAGTGAGAAACTATGCTGTCCTGGATATAAGATTATTGACTTGGTCAACTCCCGATGTGAACAGAGAGTTCAACGGCAGTATCGATTATCAAAACACACCTTCTTTGCCAAGCCCACACCTTAGACAATACAGTTGTACACCATGTTCACTGCTAAAACTGCGACGAAGTATCCATATGCCGGCTTGGTAGACCTTCCGGTTGAGATTATTCTCCAAATCGTCACTTACATCAGCCCTCCCAGTAAGTCGCATCTGCGGTTGCCTTTTGGCTACACACTCCACAGGACAAATCTTCGAGACGGCATTCGAGACCTCAAAAACCTGACGCTATCATGCACGAGGCTATACGACATGCTCCAGCCGACCCTGTACACCCAAAGTGGTCAAGATGACTGGTATGCTCTTCGTTGGGGCGCTTTCCACGGCCTGACCCGGACGATGGAAGACGCATTCCTGGCTGGAGCACCGTTAAACTGGGTGTACGATGATGTCGATGACTATCATGCCAACAGCTACTGTCGATGTGGCCGCTTCGACGGCGGCCCTGCTTGGTCGAATAACTCCGTATGCTGCACGCTCTTCTATGAGAAAAAGCCCGTACGCAGTGCCTGGACGCCATTACTGACTGCCATTCGCGGCGGGCATCCTGAAGCTGTCGAATGGCTTCTTTCAAAAGGAGCTGATGCTGACTGGGCTGTCAGACCCGGACCCGGACTGGGAGAAGCGCTCTGTAAGTCTTGCTCTCACAGAGTTGATTGTCCAGGTCTCTTGACTTGCGACGAGTGTGGTATTACCCCAATGCAGGGGGCGCTCGACTACTTTACTCACAGCTCGTTTGGGGGATCCCTTTTGACGGAACATAATCGGGTCAAGGTACTTAGGAGCCTCATTCAACACGGCGCAAGCGTCAACCAGAAATTCGGATTCATACATTGCCCTAGTCACGACCTTCACCTACTTTCCTTACCCATGCAACACTGGAACCCTCTCGGCCTCGCCCTGTTTACACAGACGGTAGGTCCAGAAACTGTGAAGTTTCTGCTCGACAACGAGGCGCACTTTGGGATGGGGCCGGAGTCACTCCTCAATTCAGTGCTGGCGCACATGTCGTATTGCAGAGTTCCGCGGCTCAACTGGAAGGTACCCGTTAAACTTCCCCTGTTCGAGTGCCATAAGAAGGCCCGCGTTCTTCTTACGAAGCATCAGAGGCACGACAACTGCCATTGCATCCCAAGCTTTGACTCCCTGAACCCGGTCGACCCGCAATCCAGACTTGACTGTGACGAGATCCCATACGCTGGCTACAGAATCCGGGAAGTCTTCGACTTTTTGCACGAGCATAGACTGCCAATCCTCTCTTCCCACCTTGACGGGGAGACATCTATGAGAGTGCCTCCGGTGATCAAGGCCGTTCGAGGGCTGAACCCAGAAGCAGTGCGCTTGATCGTCCAAGAGGGCGCGGACCCGAATGCTCGCTGTTGGTTAGGACCAGTTCCCCAAGGCTTTAGATCTGATAGAAGATTAGATGGGCACCTTCCGCTGACCTACGCATGTTCCATGGTCGATGATGAGGATGGCCTATACGAAATCGTCCTGGAACTGCTCAAGGGGGGCGCCAGCCCGATGCTGAGAGATCTGCAGGGCCTCACGCCGCTACATGAGCTGTCGCACAACACTTACGACGAAGCGACTGCAAGACTGCTCATCAATTTCGGGGCGAACGCCAATGGCCTCGACGCCAATGGATGGACTCCATTACACCATGTTTGTGCACAGGCACCGCCGCAGCACCCACCGTTTCGCGCGTTTGCGAGCGTTTGCGTTCAAAAGAGAACACCATTGGTCAAGCTTTTGCTGAGCAGAGGAGCTGACATAGAATCCAGAACTCGCCAGTATGGCCAGGAGCAGGGTAAAACTCCCTCTGAGCTAGCCTTGGCCAACAAGCTGCCTTTTCCGTGGGAGCGTCTTCTGGAAGAGGCATGCAACCGCTCAGGGTCGGGGTTCCATCAAGGACTTGATCCATATTAATCGAGGACGTTAAGCCAGCTGATTACTATCAGTAGCCTTAAAGGGTCCTGATTTTGGAGGAATTGTTGAGATGGTCGAAGTAGTCTTTTAATATTTCGTCAACTCCCTACCTAATTAGATCAAAAGAAGGATTGGATGGTTAATAAGGTTTACTACTTGCATGAGTTCAATAGTAATTAGTTTTCGGAAATTATCTCTTGTCACTATACAAAATGAAGAGAATATTCTTTGGATGGTAACTCAATGGACATGAGGTTGTTGCGGTTGAGCATGCATGGGTCGTGGTGTTTGTTGGTGGCGCCCCTCAATTGCCCCTCCCTGCCAAAAAGCCCACCGCAGGGGTCTTTCTTCGCAAATGTGTGATGTCAGCCCCCACCTTCCTGTTCACATCGCGGTCGCAACTTTCCCATACGCAACCGCGTACCCTCCACAGCGGCACAAGCTTCACATGGACTGGCAGCCATGGTAGGCGAACTCTGAACGAACATCTGCCAAACTTGAGCTGACTGGCATAGTCTAAACAATACCTGACCACACACACTGTGGACAATGGTGCGACATCCGTGGAGCTTGAAGCTCTGAGGAGCTTCCACCTGTTCGTCACGCAGCCCAGCTAACACACTCTCAGCCCACATAACCGACATCTTCGGGCTCGCTGCTACACCCCGAGCCGTTCTCTCGGCCAGCGGTTCTTCGACCCTTCATGTCCACAACACCGCCGACCCTGCAATCCCCATCACACAGTCCATCAGCGGTGCCCACAAGCTCGGCTGTCACCACATCTGCACCTCGCGCGATGGCCGTGTAGCTGCCAGCGCGGGCTTTGCCGGCGAGCTGAAGGTCTGGGTCGTCGACAAGGACACGGGTGAGTGGAAGCTTCACTCGGAGGTCACCGATCAGAACTCCAAGGCGGGCGAGACATGGGCCATTGCGCTCAGCGAGGACGGCAAGTTCCTGGCAGGCACAACATATGACGGCCGGATAAACGTGTGGGACATTGGCGAAGAGGGAACGCCCAAGATCCGGGAGTATGAGACGGGAAGCCCTGGCTCGGGCAGCTTCGGCATGTCGGTCGACTTGAGCAGAGACGGAAAGTTCACTGCGAGCGGACACCAGAACGGTTCCGTGTACCTCTTCAACAATGATACCGGTCGGCTTGCGTCCTCTCTGCCTGGTATGGACCCATATGTTCTCCTTCGAGACCTCCCAGCTGACCCATGAACAGGATTGGCCAAGCCCGTTCGCGCGGTGGCATTCTCTCCAGGCAACACGAGATTGGCGGCCGCCGGCGACTCTTCCATCATTGCCATCTACGATCTCAAGCACGGCGAGCAAGTCGGTAACCTGACCGGCCATTCTTCATGGATCACGTCCGTTGACTGGAGCGACACCGGCGAATACCTTCTGAGCGGAGCGATGGACGGCAAGGTCAAGGTTTGGTCAGTCGAGCGGTATGCCTGCGTAGCTACGCACAGCGAGACGGATAAGGCACTGTGGTCTGTCAAGTGGCTTCCCAAGACCGGAAGGAGTGAGATGTTCTGCACTGCCGGAGCAAACAGGAGCATCTCGTTTTACAGAGAGGCCACTGGAGCGTAGAGGGGCAGTGGGACGATACAAAAGGCTGGTGTGCATCTCAGATACCCCGGCAAGCTATGCAGTTTCTGCGATATATAGCGTTAAATGGCAAAGACAGACAATAGACATACATGCTGAAATGAAGAGAGAGAGGACAGTGTCAATCACAGTGACCAGTGCCTTTGGGCACCGTAAAAGGGATGGCGCGCACGTGCCTTCGTACCAGTCTCGCGTTGCCCCGCCAAAATTTAGGCCCCTGTCTCCTTCCCTCTTTCGTCATTCACTTTCACATCCGGATGAGATCAACGAGCGCATTGCGACGACTGCGATTGGTGACATTATTTGAAGTGATCTCTATCAGAACTACCATACATCTGTCTCTGCAACATTAAGAGCATCATTACGACGAATACCCGACCTACCGCGCCCACACGACTTCGACAGCCACTCACTACCCCGGTCACCAGTGACAACCAACATCCACAATGCCCACAACTCGGAGATCAACAGGCGGCGCCCGAGCCCGACCCGGCCCGGCTCGGGGCCAGTCGACCATCAGCTTCTCTCACAAGGTCTCGAAGCCGGTCCCAAAGGATCTGAAGAAGGCGGCCGTCCTCGGCTCCGCTGTCGAGAGGGCCGAGCAGGCCAAGAAGGAGGAAGCTGTGCAGGTCGACGAGATCCAGGTTGACGAGCCCGAGACCAAGGAGGAAGAGGAAGTCAAGGAAGAGGTCCCCGAGAAGTCGGAGGCTGTCATCCGCGCTGAGAAGATTAGCGATGCGCAGATCAACAAGTACTGGAAGTCGATCGAGGCTGAGCGCATCGCGCCCCGGGTTCACCAGAAGGATGTGACCTTGGCGGAGAAGGTGCTACGGTATTTTGATGTCAGCTCGCAGTATGGTGTAAGTCATTTCTTGAGCTGGTATGTTGGAGTGGGAACGCTGACAATTGCGTAGCCGTGTATTGGTCTGCAGCGCATGAAGCGTTGGGAGCGGGCCGACAGGCTTGGCTTGAATCCGCCTATCGAGGTGCTCGCGGTCCTGCTCAAGGAGGAGAAGAAGGGCACTTCTAACATTGAGCGGGCTCACATGGATGAGCTCATGAACTCGACTGCAGTTGGATCTGCGTGAGCGAATGGGTGCTCCAGGTCAGGCATGACCAATTATATTATTACGAAGCTACTGGCGTTTGGAGTTGAACTGGCTTGAGAACCGTCTCGCATCACGAGTATACGAGACATGGGAATGAGAATTAAGCTGTAGAATAGTCAAAGAAAACGTGCTCGGCACGAAAGTCAACGTCTGTAATTAAACCTCCACTGAAGGTGCATAAGAAGTCTTCTCCATATGGTCTGAAGTAGCTCAGTACCAAATGCTCCTCGTTCTGTGATGGTTCACCGTCTCGGTGCCTGCAGCCTCCAACTCTTTCATGGTATCATACAAAAAGAAATCAATCAAAATGGCGTTGACACTCGTACCGGGATGGTCCTTCTGGATCTCCCGCTTGATCAACTCGACACACCAGATACTGCATGCTATTCCAGAGTTAGCATCTGAGCCCTCGGGCTAGTAGCGTATTTCAACTGACCTCTCATCTGCAGCTCCCATCTCGCTCCGCTCTCCAGAACCCGCTTGGAGTTGATAGCCGTCGCCAGCGAAGGGCTATAGTACAGACAGCCCATGGTGTTGAGTATCTGCGGGACGCGATAGTCGGCAAACATAGTGATCTTGTCAATGTCCCGGAAGGCGCCGATGCCTTCACCGCCAAAGCAGGCCCAGATATCCGCTACCAGGATCTGAGCCCTCTTGAGGAATCGCACCGGCTTCCGGCGGCCCTCAAAGACGTGCTCATCACGGAAGCAGTCGAAATCGCGGGCGAGAAGGTTGACGAGTCTTGCCGCAGAGCCGTTGGCGGCCTCGATGAGTTTTGTGACGCTGCAGTTGTATTTCTCATACAAGACGGTGCCAGCCTCACGGAGGCAAGTCAGGCGCTCCTCGAGCAGAGGCATCTCCTCCTCCGTCTTGGATCTGAACACGTGCCTCATGAGCTCCATGTTACACTCATCCTCGCTCTGCCAAAAGTCAGAGCTCGTGATGGGGATGCCCTCTTCGAGAGCCCTCTGCAGCGAAGCGACCATGCTCCAGTAGCCAGTCCAGGTCTTGCCGCGGTACTCGACGGCGAACCGCTCATCCTCTGGCTTCTCGGACCAGAAGCAGAAGTTAAGCAGATCCATAGTGAAGATGAAGGCGGCGGTTCTGTCGTCTTTGGTCTTAGGATGCAGCTCGTGCTCGGCCCAGGTGGCCGTCGAGTACTGCTTCTGCTCCATCTGGGCGTAGATTGTGGCAGCAGCGCGCTTGGTCGCCCTCATGTCGATACAGACATCGATGGAGTTGTCGTAGACGTACTCGGCTCCCTCGAGGACACCCGTCTCAGGCTCATCGTCGACGTTGAGCTTCTTCTGAAAGTGCTGGCGGAGGAGAGCCAAAAGCTCCGGGTCGGCTTCGTCGTCGGACATGGCTGCGATGTTTCTGCCCCTGACTTGTCCCGGCGTGGCTGGTGCCTCTTGCAGATGCGGCTTCTCCTTTGGCCCAAATGCGACTTGCCTTTTTCGTATGCTGCACGAATACGGCCGCCGTGGATGCTGCACCTGGGTGATCCTGATTCTGGGCGACGACTCTGCAATTCTTTCACTGAGGGGACGACGCAGGTTTGAACTTTGGCCTAGGCGGTAGAGGCAGAGAGCCCACGCCCCATACAGCTGCACTGACCCGTTTGTTTTTTGTTGGATCACCGCTCTATTGCAGGCGGCGATCATCCTAGGAGTGAGGGCCTTGGAGGGGTCTCGTACAATCCCATCGTCCAGTTATTTTCCAACACCTTATATTCGCTGCGCAGAATGGGAAACCCGCGCAATCGGCTGATTGCCATGTGAAAGGGGCGGTACCTCAGCTTCCAAAGGCACTGCCAGGAACCGGTGGAGGCCTGACGAACGATCGGTGGTGGGCACCTAAGGCAAGGTGCCGTGTCAGGGCAGCCCTGGAGGCATCAGTCCAGCGTTTCACAGTGGACAGAGGATGCACCAAGCCGCTGAGGTTACAGCGCTCGTCAGTGAGCTCACCTCAGAGTGCAAGCGACGACGCGGGAGGGATCCGCTTAATGTACTTGTTCCGACCAATCGCAGCACGAGCGCGGCAATTCCCCAAGGGAGCTACAGCTCGAATCCCTGCACGATCTCGTCACCGGCTGCCGGTATTGGCTGGAACCTTGATCAGAGCGATCATTCCTCCCGCTGACCTCTGGGAAAACCTCAACCTGCCTTCCTCTGTGCAGCCTTGCTTCGCACTGAAACCGCCCTCATCCCATCCCACCTAGCGCGGCTGCAAGCTTACACCCACCTTCGCGCTTGCTACCGCACCTCCGATCTCGTCCTTTTCTTCATCATCTCCATTGACTCTTTTCCGACCGAAAAACGACCAACACCATCGCGCGAAAACGATGGATTCCAACACTGCAGCAGACGCAGCAGCTGCACCTGCGGCAACCACCGCGGAACCAACCGCGCCCCTCGCGACGACCACGGCAACGGCAGCGGCAGCGGCGACAGCGACAGAGACGATCACAGCACCCCAACCTCAAGAGCAGCAGCAGTCCGCACAACAGCAACAGCAACAGCAACCCGCCGCCGCACCTGCAGCGCAGCCTCCCGCGCAAACAGCTCAGAAACCGATTGCCGTTCCCCGGCGTGATAAGTTCTACCAGCAGTCGCTCGGCGGCTCGCTCAACGCAAACGTCAAGAAGGTACGTCGCGGCCCCGGCGCATCAGACCACGCGATCCTTCCTTCCATCGCAACACCCATCCGACGACTTCCATTTTTGTCCCATAAACTTGCCGGATCATGCAAAAGTGCTGTCGGATGAAATTGAAGTGTCAATTGAGCTAATCATGGCTACGCAGGCGCGCGTGTTGATGGTCGGAGCTGGTGGCATCGGATGCGAACTCCTCAAGAACCTCGTGCTCACCGGTTACGGCGAGATCCACGTTGTCGACCTGGACACCATCGACTTGAGCAATCTCAACCGTCAATTCCTCTTCAGACACGAGCACATCAAGAAGTCCAAGGCTTTGGTAGGTTTCCTGGCGTGGCAGCCAAGTGTCAGGTGTGTCGCGGTGCTGACAGGTCGATAGGTTGCCAAAGATGCTGCGCAGGCATTCAACCCCAAGGTCAAGATCGTAGCGCACCATGCGAACATCAAAGACTCGCAGTTCAACACGCGATGGTTCAAAGACTTTAACATCGTCTTCAATGCGCTCGACAATCTCGAGGCCAGACGGCACGTGAACAGGATGTGCTTGGCGGCGGATGTGCCCCTGATTGAGAGTGGTACCACAGGATTCAACGGCAATGTCCAGGTCATCAAGAAGGGTGTTACGGCATGCTACGACTGCACCCCAAAGGAGACGCCAAAGTCCTTCCCTGTCTGCACGATTCGAAGCACGCCAAGCCAGCCCATCCACTGCATCGTGTGGGGCAAGAGCTATCTTCTCAGCGAGATCTTTGGCGCCAGCGAGGACGAGTCCGCGTTCGATAATTCAGCCGATGCCGACAACGCCAAGGAAATTGAGGAGCTGAAGAAGGAGGCCGCTGCCCTGCGCGCCATTCGCGACGCTTTGGGTACTGAGGCCTTCCCTCAACTTCTCTTCGACAAGGTCTACAACAGCGACATTGTGCGACTGGCATCGATGGAGGACATGTGGAAGTCGAGGAGAAAGCCTGAGCCGCTTGACTACAAGAAGTTGGTGGAGCAGTCTACTGAAGCTTCGGTTGCGAAGGCGTCGATCCTGCAGGAAGGCCAGAAGGTGTGGAGCTTGGAGGAGAACTTTGCCGTCTTCGTCGACAGCTTGGATCGTCTTAGCAAGCGTATGCAAGAGCTGAAGAAGGCGCACCAAAACGGAGGAGCCGAACCTCTGATCACCTTTGACAAGGATGACGAGGACACCTTGGACTTCGTGACGGCAAGCGCCAACATCCGCTCTTCCATTTTCGGCATCGAGCGCAAGTCTCGTTTCGACATCAAGCAAATGGCAGGCAACATCATCCCGGCGATTGCAACGACTAATGCCATCGTTGCTGGTCTGTGTGTCCTTCAGTCGTTTAAAGTCCTGAAGGGTGAATACACTAATACTAAGGAGGTAAAGTTTTGTCTTCTCCAGCGGTGATTGGAGTCGCGGTCTAATGTCTGTACAGGTGTTCATCTCCCCTCACAACCCTGCTCGTCTGCTCAATGCGACCAAGTACCGGGCCCCTAACCCGGAATGCCCAGTCTGCAGCGTTTACCAGACGACTGTCTCCGTCGACATGTCTAGAGCCACATTGAAGGACCTCGTTGAAGACTTTGTGCGCCTGGAGCTTGGATACGGCGACAAGGAGTTCGCCTTGAACAACGATGCTGGCCCCCTTTACGATCCTGATGAGACCGAAAACCTGTCCAAGAAGCTCAGCGAGCTTGGAATCACGGAAGACACCTTTCTTACTGTCATTGATGAGGATGACGATGAGCCCTTCGTCAACGTCGTCATCAGCATACAAGAATCGTGCGTCCCCCTAATACTATTGCCTCAAATCTTAGCTAACCCCTCGCAGCAAGGAGCCTCTCGAGGATAAGCCCGTCAAGGGCATGACCGCGGATCAAAAACCCGAGATCCCTCGTAAGCCAAAGAAGGAGACACCTGCGCCGGCGGCGGCAGAGTCCAACGGAACAAGCCAGCAGAACGGCAAGCACTCGCTGGATGTCTCAGAGGAATCGCCAAACCTAAAGCGGCCGCGGCCTGACGATGGAGATGAGCCGATCGAGGCTAAGAAAGCCAAGGTCGCAACGACTAGCAGCAGTGATGATGTGGTCCTCGTAGATGATTCTACGGGTGGAGCCATCGTCATTGACGACTGATATTGCAAGGGTCTGTTGATTTGAAGCCAGGGGTGTCCCTCCACAACCTAGGGAGCTCTAGCTCGTCAGACTGCACTTAGCCCACCATCCAGGTTGAGGACGCAGTTATTGGCGTAGGTGTTTTGGGCCAGGAAGACGGCGGCGTCTGCTACCTCATCAGGTCTACCCAGCCGCCCAAGTGGGATTCGCTTTTCGAGGGGTTCTCTCGACATTGCTGTAATTTGTATATTAGCACCGTTCTGATCAGGAACATTGGCTTACTGGGGCTTCGGAAGCCTAGCTTGCGGATAAGAAATAGGGCGAGGATATGTTTCTTACAGGCAAGCATATTGGTTTCTATGTAGCCGGGAACTATGGCGTTGGTCCTGATTCGCAGTGGCCCCAGCTCAACGGAGAGAGCGTGGGTGAGACCTTTCGGCAGATTAGATTTGGTCCACGACAAACGGGGCGAGGAGGCAAGAGATAGACCTCTCGGAGACGTGCGATGAGGAACGAAGCCAAAGAGAAAAATAAAACATACCAATAATGCCAGCTTTCGACGCTGCGTACACGCTGGTGCCGGGGCTGCCCTTTTCGGCGAGCAAGCTCGCAACGTTGATAATGCATGCTAAAAGGTTCAGGAGCAAGTCAGCTGGGTTGCTCAGTGCTTTGCAAAGGCACACTCTGTGCGGGTGCGATCGGATCGATTATGTGGCAAGTATGCCATGACTTACCATCCCTGTCTGCGCGCCTGCGCTTCATGCGTTGGGCCATGTACCTCGACATGAAGATGGTTCCCATGAGGTTGGTGTCGACGAGCTCGCTGGCGGCTTGGGGAGAGGTGTTCTGTAACAGCTGGAATTGCGCAATACCCGCGGCGTTGACGAGGACGTCTATCTGGCCCGTCCGTTTCTGTGGGCAACCCATTTTCCTCTGTTAGTGGATGACGACACGCGAATGAGGCTGTCTAGCTAGCTAGTGAAGCAAGAGATATACATGGCTTCTGCCATGACGCATTGAAAGGAAAGAAATGAGAAAGAGAGGGGGAGGTCGAACCCAGATGTCGTCCAGTACGGCTTCATCGCGGCCTTGAGCGGATACATCCATGACGGCGTACGAGTGCGCGGGGGGCTTCTCGTCCAGAGATGGACGGGTGTTGGTGTTGGATGCGGCGGTGAGGGGGGCGAGTCGGGTGTCCCGGAAGGGTGGGAGCTGGGAGCAGAGCTCGCGCAGCTTGTCTTCCTTGCGGCCGAGCAGGGTCACAAGGGCGCCCTCGGCGGCGAAGCGGGCGGCGATCGCGGCGCCGATGCCGCCGTATGCGCCGGTGATGAGGGCATGGCGGGCGCGGAGGGGGAGAAGGGCGCCGGACATTGTTGTTGGTGGGATGGGCAGATGCGTCAATGGTACGCGGCGCGTGAGTTTGCGCGTTTGGGATGGTTGAGGTTGCCCGTATACTACGCAGTACTCGGGATGTTGGGGGTTACGGGTTGCGTGTGTGAATGAGTTGGTTTGGTTTGATGGATATGGAGACGTTTACGAAGACGGGGGGGAGCTCTCTGGGTTGAGGCGGGACACGGCACTGGATGGAGGTGTGGGG
Organism: Colletotrichum tropicale; assembly: GCA_027406125.1. Taxonomy (NCBI): domain Eukaryota; kingdom Fungi; phylum Ascomycota; class Sordariomycetes; order Glomerellales; family Glomerellaceae; genus Colletotrichum; species Colletotrichum tropicale. Next base: position 502,025 of record JANVYH010000002.1, read on the forward strand.
TGTGTGTCTGAGTCTAATTTTTGGTGTTGGTGTTGGTGGGGTGGAAGCGAGGAAGGGATGGAAGAATGTCCCGAGGTGGAAGATGGACAAGGTTGAAAGGCTGAAGATGTGTGAAGTCAGAATGTCGTATTGGCCGTTTTCGGTTTGTTCACCAGCACCCAAGGTTGGGCGGGGAGTGGAAGAAAGCAAGAGGGACAGCAAGAGAGCTCTTGTTGATCCTTCTTGAAGCTCTCGGACGCCGAAGCTGATTCAATGCAACATGCGCAATCTGAAATCGCAGGGTGGGGGGAAAGAGACACGAGTAGCAACAAGACAGGAGGCTTTCAGCTTCTCCAAGAGACTGGGATGGACCTGGTTTCGGGGGTCTTGCTTGGCCGGGCGTTGAGGGGGAGTTTGGGCGGAGGATGATAATGGCATTATTTGCGTGTCTCAATTCTGGCATTGCTGGAGAAGGAATCTGATTCCGAGGTCTTTGTGGCTTTCCGTCTGGATTCTTCGATCCCATGTTTCTAGCTCTCAGATGGTGAGACAGACGTCTGCTGAGTTGACCGTCATTGTACTCCACCTTGCCTCGAGTATTCGAGGTCTAATCTATTCATGGTGTTGGAAAGAAAGAAATGAGGATATGTTTTTGTTGATCTCTTGGAGATTGTGTGAAGCGGGGGCGAAGTGTGGAATGAGTACCTCCTCGGGCTACCCAGATAGATAGTGAAAAGTAAGTGAGGCACATGTCTGGCGCGGATGAGGCTTGAAGCTCCCGTCTCGCGTCCACATGCGCCCACCCGCAACGGTTAGACGGACCATTTCTACTCAGTACGGACACCTCTTGGGAGGTTAAAGTCTTCTGGAGTGATCCCTGTGTGGCCTCCCAAAGTAGATACCTTGGGTAAAAGTACCGTCGACTTTGCATCTGAATCTGCCAAAGACGATTGGCAACAGCGGGCTGGGAAGCTAAGATAGGCCCCGCTGTCGTTGTCGATTCTAGGACGTGGAGCGATGCAGCGAATGACAATGAGGCCCGTCGCATCGCTGTGCCTGTCGCTAGTTAGCGGATTGGATGCAACCTGATTGATTGATTGTTCTTCTGTGACGTCTAAGAGAGCTGCGTCTGCGGTCGTAGTCGCCGCTAACGCTAGAGGCCGTTTCGCATATGATTGCTGTACCTCTCCAAGGTAAGGTACCTACCTTGGGCACCCGTGTAACGAACCTAGATAGGTCAGGCATGCAGACGACAACCCGGCGCCTCGGTTGGTTCCAACGAACGTTGGAGGTGTCGAGGTACCTTGCGGCAAGTACCTCCCACACCACCACCACCACGCCAGTGGTTCCAGTTCAGGTTCCAGTTACAGTTCCACGTCCTGTCCATTATGGTGCGAACGCAACATCGCAATCCCACCACTACTGCAGCTGCAAATTTCCCTTTCCTCTTTTTCCTGCTCTGCATACCTCACACGTTTTCCCTCTCTTCCAACTGCGCCCAAAACTGCCACTCTTCGGTACGCTGGTCACCTTACCACGCTCGTTTCCCGGAGCAAATGCAAAGTCTCCTGCCGAGGCGCCGTGCAATCGCAGAAGCATCACCTCCGAGTCCTCGTCCACCACCACCCTAGGTAGCCAGACTGCCCGTCGCCGCCCGCCTGATACCGACCCCGAACAACCACGATCCACACCGAACGCCTGCCAGCTAAGCCCGCCGACCCAGAGTCGAATGGCCGTATGCCTCACGATCGCGACATCCGACAACGCCTGATGTCTGGTCATACCAATGGCGCCGCATCGGCGCCAAACCCCGCCTCGCCCAGAGACCCGTATGCCGAGAAGCTCGATGCCTTCCCCGAGTTGCCTGCTGCGCCGCCGCCGCCACCTACAATCAACGTCGTCAAGAGCCCCAGCGACGCGCCCGACGCCGGACTGAGGAGCCTGGATCACTGTACGCTACACTCTGTCGTCTTGCCGTGGCCAGGAGTCTTGCGATCGGCCTGGAGAGAGCGGGGCTGTTGGATCGCGAGTAATGACGGCCTGAGCTGACATTATGCTTCTTCACAGATAAGAGGGCGCTGCCGACATGGCGATACCGACTGCGCCAGTGGATGCTGCCGCTGATCCGATGGGAGACGCCGTATTTGGCTTACTTGCAGGAAACGATGCGCACGCCTTGGCTCGATAGTTATTTTGCGATCACGGCGAACCTCGGTACCCATACCTTCTTCATGATCGGCCTGCCCATGCTCTTCTGGTGCGGCTACGCCTCCTTCGGCAAAGGGTGAGGATATCCAAAGTTTCCATATAATAGATGCAGCCAACTGACTATTTTGACAGTGTTATTCACATTCTCGCCGAGGGCGTCTTCTTCACTGGTTTCATCAAGGATCTGTTCTCTCTCCCGCGACCTCTGTCCCCGCCCTTACATCGAATCACCATGTCCGGTTCCGCTGCTCTAGAATATGGATTCCCTTCGACGCACAGCGCGAATGCTGTATCCGTGGCTGTATATGGAATTCTGGTGCTTCGAAGCCCTGATACAGTGCTACCAGACACAACCAAGAACCTCCTCGAAGGCTTGTCGTACTTTTACGCGATCTCCATCGTCTTCGGTCGTCTGTACTGCGGCATGCATGGATTCACCGACGTCGTTGTGGGATCCGTCCTGGGCGCCGCCATTTCTCTGGTTGAGTTCCACTACGGCCCGGCTTTAGATGCGTATATGCACAGCAGCTCCTGGTGGGCACCCGCCATTGCTGCTCTGATCATCATTGCGCTCGTCAGAATACACCCTGAGCCAGCGGACGACTGTCCCTGCTTTGACGACAGTGTGGCCTTTGCCGGTGTCGTGATTGGCCTGGAAATCGGAACCTGGATGTACGGCCGTACCTCGCTGGACTCGTTTGGGGGTAATGCTCACAGCGTCCAATCCATTGACCTCAATGCTCTGGGCTGGCACGTCGTCCTCGCTCGGGTCATCTTTGGTGTACTAGTCATTTTCGTCTGGCGAGAGGTCATGAAACCTACGTTGCTCAAGGGCCTGCCACACATCTTCCGTCTCCTGGAAAAGGTTGACATGAATCTTCCCAGACGATTCTTCACCCCTGCGTCCAAGTACGAGACTGTCGACCCAGGATCTCGGATGGATACCCTCATCCCCTCAGTCAGGGACTTTCCCCGTGTTGTCCAGTCCATCCGTCACCCGACCACGCGCGGTCGGTCCGTATCAATCGGTCCGCAGAGTGCTGCTGACGCCTACGAGACGCTCGCCTACCGCGAGCGTAGGCGGCGGGAGAGCATCGGCAGCAATGGTAGTGTTAAAAGCAAGGGTAGCATGTTCGAGCTTCGGGAGAAGAACGGGGACTGGGAGGGGAAGGGAGCCGCTTCGGGCGTGCAGGGCCACAATACGCTCAACGACTTTGAGCGGATGATGGGCACTGGCAGCGTGTTGGCGAGTCCAAACGAGGAGAAGGAAGGAATGGACTTGGCGGTCGGCCAGCAGGACGAGCTCAGCGAGAAGGAAATGTTCTTGCGTCTTATCCGGCCTCGAGTGCGTTACGATGTCGAGGTCGTAACAAAATTGGTGGTTTACACAGGTACGTTGCTGCAACCCTCTTCCGCAAGATCCGGATACCCTGGTTATATGTGCAGGTGCTGACAGCTGGCATAGGCATCGCGTGGCTGGGCGTTGGCTTGATCCCCATCATGTTCGAGTTGGTCGGCATGGGATCTGCCCATCTTCGCAATCCGTAAATCGGACAGTTCTTTCCGGGTCATCTTGGACGCGGACAGCTTGCGTTTGTGTTTCTCACCGAAAAGATACCATCTCTGAAACCTTTCTTTTCTCCTTGCATGATGCATCGGCAGATGGGTGCTTGACTCACCACGCCCAAAGATGGAAAAGGGGGGCCGTTTGCCTCGCGAAGCTGTTTGATGACGAGAAAAGGGGACGGCATAGAATTTTTTATTTTGACGAAAGCACGACCGTATCTATATTCTTCTGCATCTACCCAGGGCGGTTTTCGATATTTTGAGGGACTTTGTTGACAAGGGGAGGTTGGCCTTTGTGCGCATGTCCTGTTCTAGGCGTTTTTCTGGGAAACCTGTTCTTGGGGAGATGGTGCCGGGATCAGGTAATAATCGAGTGTGTATCAGTAGAGATATCAAAGCCGAATGGAAAGCCTCTTTTTATCTCGAGTTACATCGGGTGGTCTGCCTCGTCAACCTGTAGGTTCTGGAGGATCGCTGGCTGTGAGACGTGCGTTTGGATGCCTGAGAGAGTGAGAATGGATAGGTGAGACCCACGACCGCCACGTTGACTTGCCAGTTCTAGCGCGTGCTTTTTGCATATCCCCTCACTTTTTGTCTCCTTCATCTACCGTCGTCGTCACCCGCCTGCCCATCGTCGATGGCACAAGCTGGGGAGAATCATGCCAATCAGATGTCTCTCCTTGTTTACGAGGGCACTGCCACGCCATATCCAAGTACCTTGATGGTCCCAGATGAGAGAGATAACATCTTTGTTCCTCGAGTCTGATCTCACCTCCTCGGTGCTGGCCTCTGCACACCCCTCGAAGAGACGATATTGGACCGATATCCTGGATGTACCTTCGCCTTCTTTCCATCTTTTTCGTCATCAGTTCACCTCTGAAGAGGGCTTTTCACAAATCTGAGCCACTCACGATGCTAGAGGGGAGGACTTTGAAGCCAGGTATTTCTTATCGCCTGTCCATCACTTCGCAACGGAAACTAATCCTAGAGAGGTAGACTGCTGGGCGGCGTACATCATCATCTTTCGGGCATCATCATGACTTAGTCGGTGAACACGCGGGCTCTGAGGGGTCGCTGACCTGCGTGGAGCACGAGGTCCACGTCTGGGACACTGGAGTTGACGCCATAACCATGGTCAGATACGACAATGTGGGGTTTCAGCGGCCCAGCAGATCACCCCGTTGATTCCCCCTCACGCAGGATGAAGTGCGGAGCTGGCGATGGGCGTCTGGCGGGCTGGTCCGCCTCAGGGGGTGACGACCAAGACAAGGAGACTCTGGGACCAGAACCACGAAGTTTGCTTTTTCTCATCGCAACCTAGCAACAGGTGCGTTCGGGACGAGACTGATGACGGGCGGCACCTCCTAAAAACGAAGCAGCAGCAAGGCAACCGCCAAAACCCACAGATTCCGAGGGAACATGCCCAGCAGCCAACTCGGCCCCCAAGACAGCTGGGGAAGATCATCGGACGATCCGCTGCGGGTGATCCAGCCCATAGGGCTGGACTGAGGGGTGCCGAGCCTCCGTGCCATGCCAGATTATCAGATCCCGATGCTTGGTTCCATTGGATGAAGCTTTTCGCGAGGTTCGATTGGGTTCCCGGCGCGATGTTTCCCACAGGCGGTGACTTACCCCTGGCTAATGTTTGCCGCGGTACCACTGCGCCTGGGACGGAACGCCGATGCCGCGACTGCAGCTAACCAGACAAAGCATGCTCACGACATATATGGCAGCTGTCAGAATAGAACAATGAAGCGCGGAATGGAACGGCGGGCTTGGCGATATTGACACCCACGAGGACATAACCGCAGAAGTATTCGTTTCCAAATGGGACTTTTGCAGAGATCTGAATCGCCAACCGCCTTTTGAGAAACCGACAACAGCGAAGCAAGTTGGCGAACGATCCTGTCAGCGACTGTCTACACCACTTTCAACCTCTTCGACATCCTCTCTCTCGCTTCTTCCCTCTGGTCCTCCCTCTCGTCCTCTTCTCTGAGCTGTCTGGTACCTCTGAAGTTGGGGGGCCTTTACTGAGGACCATCATCTTCGCGTCTTCCTTGCAATGGGGCACTTGCAACCCATTATGTTGACTTGTCGTTGTGGCCTCGAAAATAGAGGCGGCGCATAAAACTGCAATCAAACGGTCTGCGAAAGCTGCAGTTGCTTTTCAAATTTGCGGGCTTCTGACCCAAAAGGGCGACGTCATTTGGGCTTCCGGTGCCGGATTCTGCAAGTGCCTTATCGCCTAAGGCACGCAGAGGCCTGCCAGCTTTGGTCTAGCGCAGATCTAATCGGGACAAGCGAGGAATTTATCGAGGTAAGCGAGGAGCGAAGAGGGAGGAGGTTCCAGGGGAAGCGCCCAAGGGGGCCACCACCTGCACCTCACTGACTGAGGTGACTGATGACTGTTCGTTTGGACGGTTCATGGTTCATAGGCTCGGTCAGGTACCTTGAGGCAGGATAATCGGGGAGCGAAGGCGCAACCTCTTTCTCCCCACTGCAGCAGCCGCATCTGCCCGATGATGTGCAGCTTTCTCGACGTCTTCGAATCGGGCCAGAAAGTCGACTCATTTCCAACCCAAGTTTTCGTCTTTTGACGACATTATTGGAAGACATCCATCGACCTGCATCTCAAATTCACGGGTCTGAAATTTTCATTCGCCCTTGGAACTAGTCTGGAGCTTTTTTCCCCCAAGGTGCGCTGTAGAGTCGCACCAACCAACACCTCGGAGGTGCACCTGCACCCCTTCGCCTTCCTGCCAGCCCAGCCCTGGCTCATCAGCCCAGATCCGCCAGAAATCGACCCATTTAGCGAGGTGACCCGGGCAGAAGCAGCTCTTGCCGGTTCCCTTACAGTGGCCAACCCCCCGCAGGATCTGATAACCAAACGAACGAATCTATTCTCCGCACTCCACGAGACCTCTGCACCTCACATTTTCGGCGACTTGACCGCACCGTCTTGCGCATCCCATCCCGACTCTCATCCTCTCCCCAGGGGTTGCCATTCTCGTCGCCGCATGCACGGCGCATGTAGTCCTCTCCATCATGTCGACCGACGCTGTCAGCGCTCCAGTCCCGGAGCCTGCACCTGTGCCGGCGCAATCGACCGCCGATGGCGACAAGGAAGAGCCTACGATTGAATGTGCGACGAAGCCTGCCTTCCTTCACTCCCCGCCTGATAGCAACAATGCACCCAAGTCCGACGGAAGCGACTCGGAGCTCAGCGACCTTGACGACGATGCTGTTGAAGCGCCCCCAAAACAGGAGGAGGCGCAACCCGAGGTTGCGGATGACATTGGCGAGGTCCTCCCCGACCACTGGTCTGGAACCGTGCCTGTCTTCAAGCCGACCATGCACCAGTTCAAGGACTTCAAGCTATTTGTGCGCCATCCCATCTTTCGTTTCGCCGTCCCACCCTTTGCTAATGTGATCTGTAGATGACGAAGGTCGATAAATATGGAATGAAGTCCGGAATCATCAAGATCATTCCTCCCTCCGAATGGAAAGAAAACCTCCCGAAACTCGATGACCTCGTGAAGCAGATCAGAGTCAGAGAACCGATCAAACAGGATATCATGGGATCGAATGGAACCTATCGACAGGTCAACATCGTTCACGGAAGATCGTACAACCTCCCGCAGTGGCGACAACTCTGCGATCAGAGCGAGCATCAGCCCCCGGCAAGGCGAGGCGAGCGCCGAGCGAACGTTGAAAAGCCGAAGCCTCGATCCGCCCCCAGATCACGACCTGCCGCAAAGTCAACGCCGTCCGGTTCTAAGAAGCGCGGCCGCGGCCGACCAGCGAGGGGCAAGGCCAAGATCCAAGAAGAAGAGGAGGCCAACGAAGAGGGGAACCGACCTATGACGCCGGTATCACCGAAGGCCGACGCCGAGGTCGAAATCAAAAAGGAAGAAGTCGTTGACTCAGTCGAGGACCCCGGAATGGATGTCGATGATGACGAGCCGCCTACAGTCGGTAGAATGGGTCGCATGGGCGGGATCAAGCCCTCAAAGCCAAAGACTCAGTCGGTATCGGCTCGCCGGAAGTACAGCAGAAGGGAAGGTTCCGCCATGATCGATGAAGAGGCTTTCAAGGATTTCAACTACCAGATGGACGTCTCAGATTATACACCTGAACGCTGCGAGGAGCTTGAAAGGATATACTGGAAAACACTAACCTACGCACCGCCACTGTACGGTGCAGATCTGATGGGCACTCTCTTCGACGAGTCGACAGAAATGTGGAACTTGAACAAGCTGCCCAACCTCTTGGATGTTCTCGGCACCAAGGTTCCTGGTGTGAACACCGCCTACCTCTATCTCGGCATGTGGAAGGCTACTTTCGCCTGGCATTTGGAAGACGTCGACTTGTACAGCATCAACTACCTCCATTTTGGTGCTCCGAAGCAGTGGTACAGCATCTCTCAAGCCGACGCCCGTCGGTTTGAAGCGGCAATGAAGAACATCTGGCCTACCGACGCCAAGGCGTGTGATCAGTTCCTCCGGCACAAGGGATTCTTGATTTCGCCGTCGCATCTCAAGCAACACTACAACATCACGGTCAACAAGTGCGTTTCTTATCCTGGAGAGTTCGTTGTTACGTACCCTTATGGTTACCACTCGGGATACAACCTGGGCTACAACTGCGCCGAGGCTGTCAACTTTGCGCTCGAATCATGGCTTCCCATGGGCAAGATTGCCAAGCGATGCGAATGCGCACAGGCGCAGGACAGTGTGTGGGTTGATGTTTATGACATCGAGCGAAAGCTCCGCGGCGAAGAAACCGAGTACGAAGAAACGGACGAAGACGATGATGAGGAGGACGAAGATGAAGACGAAGACGCCAGCGGCCTTCTTTCACCGCCCAACAGCAACACTGTTGTCATCAAGACCAGTCGGAAGCGGAAGCGTGCAGGAGACAAGGGTGGAAAGACAAAGGTCAAGAAGATTCGTCTCAAGGTTAAGACTCGCGCCGAGCCGATCTGCTGCCTGTGCCCCAGCGACATCCCTGGCGCAGAAATCCTTCCGACGGACGACGGCCGCAAGGCCCACCGCATGTGTGCCCTTTACTTGCCCGAGACGTACATCGATACAGTGGACGACAAGGAGATCATTGCCAACGTTGCCAACATCAACAAGGAACGCCTGGATCTCAAGTGCCTGTATTGCCGATCTAAGAAAGGTGCTTGCTTCCAGTGCTCTCAGAAGAAGTGTGCCCGTGCGTACCACGCTACCTGCGCCGCAGCGGCGGGTGTCTTTGTTGAGGAGGCCGAAGTCCCTGTGTTTGGCGAAGATGGAACCGAGTACAAGGAGCAGGCTTTCGAGTTCAGTTGTCGGTTCCACCGCACGAAGAGAGACCGCAAGTTTGACGGCGACTCCCTCGAGGAAGATGAGCGAATTCGTAAAGCTGCTGCCCCACTTAAGAAGGGCGAGATCTGCCAAATGCAGTACTATAAGGGCGACATCTTTGCAGGTGTTGTGGTGGAGAACCGCGCAGACGAGCAGATGCTTCTACTGGACATCGTTCCTAATGGGTACGATTCTCCTGTTGGTGTTGAGAAAAATCGACTAACGTGCAGTAGTGATCGTCTGGAAGTCGAGTGGAAATGGCTCTTATTACCCGATCCTTCAGATTACCACCTTCCGAAAGCCTCGGCAAAGGCCATCCCGATGCCCTCTTCGCAAAAGGCGAAGGACAAGCTCAATGCGAAACGGCCTGCTGATGAGGTGCCCAGGAAAGATGCTCCCTTCGTTGAGGGCTACACATGGGCAGAATTCCACCCATGCGATGAGTGTGCCAACCCGAACCAAGTCAAGATCGATCTGTCGAAAGACAATCAGGTATGGCATTACTTGGGCAAGACGTCAACAGAGGCCAAGGCACAGTACTCTGAGGATCCTGCAAAAGAGCAGCATAATCCCAAGAGTAACTATCTTGACACCATTCCGAAGCCGCCGAAGCCTGTCTCCGCGACTGCAGCTCAGCGGCGCCCCTCAAATATTCCGCCACAACCGATTCCCATGGCCAGCCCTAGTGTCGCTATTCAGTCGGGACTTAAGACAGAGAAGCCTTACGTGTACAAGCCGCGGAAGCCCGTCGAGCCATCTTACGCTGGGCCAGGAACATTCACGACCCAAAAGTTCACACCAAAGGCCTCCCCTTCTCCCTCTCCCATGGGCCAGCAGCTCTACTTTGGCTCAGACCCACGTTATCAAATGCAACAAGGCCATTACGCGCAGCAAAGGTTTACGCCCAACATCCACCAGCCGTACAACCCTGCAAGCCCTGGACAGTATGCAGCATCGAATAACACGCAGCGGCAAAGTCCTTATGGCACCCCGGTACAACCGCCGGGAGGCCCCGCAAAACAGGCACAGCAGACGTGGGCAACGCCATCACAAAGCCCGCGACCTCCACCGCCGCCAGCAGGGTACTCGCAAGCGTCCACGCCTCAGAATCACAGAAGGTATTCAGCTGCGCCATCTCCTTCGGTCGCTATGAAGTATGCCTTCTTCCAAGTGCACCACAACCGGGACTCTAAGACATACCGAACTCCATACGCACCGTGGAGAGGCTTCACGAATGGCTACGAGGGCAACCTGAGGGCCCATTTGATGCGGATATCACCTGAAGCCTTCTTTAAGAACAACCGGCAGGGCTCTGTTCAAAGCGCATCGCCAGCATTCAGCTCCGCTGGTCGTCCTCCAGCTCCTGCGCACAGCAGTCCATACTATAACACGTTCACAACTGCCGCACCACAAGGCTCTATTGGTGTGTACGGTCAGAAGACCACCACGCCGTCGTACTCTTCGCCGGTTCCCGGACAGAAACACGACCCCGCGAGAACGCAGTATACTTCGATGTCTCCCAGCCCGGTGCCCAACGGCTCGCAGCAAAGCCCGCATGGCTATAACAACGCATGGAACGCGCAGCAGCAGCCGCCGTCTACACCTCTCCATCCAGCCATTCGACCGCAGTACGGAGCTTGGGTAAACCAGCCTCAGCAACCTCAACCGCACAACCAGACCACACCACCGCATCATCAGCAGGCGCAACAGCAGCAGCAGACACCACAGCAGCCTACTGCTCCCCAGCCCGCCGCTAGCCATCCACAGTCGGCCGAGAAGAAGGCAGAGGCTGCACCAAAACCGGCTGCGCCAAAGGTGCAGTACAAGGTACACCTGAATCAGCCTCTCCTTCATCAATATCAGACTAATCAAATAGCAGATCCCCGAAAAGCAAACGCCTGTCCCGTTACCCGCCAAGTACCTCGCAGCTATGGGCAAAATGGCACCGACTCCTACCAAGGCCAGCCCGCAATCCAACGGAGCATCCTCGCAGGACAAGTCATCCCCGACTTCTGCTTCGGCAAACTCAACCCGTACGCCGCAGGTGGCCGGCACCCAAAACTCTTCGGCCCAGGCCAGCTCCCCTTCTCGGCCATCGACAGCCTCAAAGAAGACCGCTCCGCCCGTTTCGCAGACACCCGTGCCCCTGCCGCAAACAGCAGTACCGGCGCCGCCCCAGCGGATGCCTTTCACAAACCAATTCTCTGCCAATCGTCCTTCACAACCGGCTTACCAGTCTCAAACGCAGGCACATACGGGTCAGCCAAACCCGCGGCCGCTTCAATCTGTGGGACAGCCCCGTACAGAACACCACTCTCTGAACCCGGCGGAGATTCTGGCGCAGATTGCCACACAGCCTCGCATGAACCCTCCCACCCCTACAACACCTCACCAGCCAATGCCCCCAGCGGCGCCGCAACAAGCACCCGGGCCCCATTATTATGCTGGACAGCAGGTGCCGCAGTCACACAATGGAATGATGCCTCAACAGCAGTATTTCCAACACTACGCGCCGGCGCCTCAGGGCCAATATCCTCCGCCTCAGCCCCAGTACGCTCATCAGTACCCGCCGCAAAATACGGCCCCTAGCTACCCTCCGCAATCTGCTCCGGCGGGTGATGTACCTTTGCCGGAAGTACCCGCAGATTCTACAGCGCTGGTGGAGAGGATGATGCAGAACCTGCGGCGTGCGGCCTCTAATGGCTGAAGCTCTACCTGCCGCAAGTCTTCAGTTGTAACAATAGTCATACACACAAAATTGGTCTCCAGCGCGACACAGGCGCCTTATGGCTGGAGACTAGGGAAAAGTACGCATGCACGGAATTCATGAGTTCTTTCGGACACGGCGTTTAACGGGTTGTTTGAAAGTGCGGGTTTCCTAGTTTTAATTATTCACGAGAATCATGGACAACATGGCATTGGGTGGTAGGAATCCCTTTCCCTGCGACACAGGCGCAGACGCGATCTTCGGTCGTCTAAAGAATGGCCGACACCTCCGATGTATATAATATGATTGTTTCATCGCGAAGAATATCATTGCATTCTGCTCAAAACAAGCATCGTGTCTTATGGTCTTTTGAAGTGAGCGTATTGAGCCTTTCCAAGGGGTGGTCGATGGGTGTCATACAGTGGCACTTGCCGTTCTAATCATAGACCTTGAGAGACTCCATGGAAAATTTCGTGCGGCAGGTGGACGTTGCCACAGGTGTATATAAGGCAAGAGCAGCCCGCTTGATCTTCCAGATGACATCTCACCTTTCACATGCTGGTATCATCACCCCTCCACCAAATTCCTCTCACAACCAAAATGTTCAGACGCATCCTCAACGCCGGTCTCTCGGCAACAAGACGTCCTTCTATCGCGGCCAGCGTTCCCCGCAGTGAAGTACCCGATTCATCGCAGCGCGTTGATAATACACACAGGGCAAGATCCGTCCATTCAATAAACCATCCCAAGGCCGCGGAGTTGCGCTTCAGCCTCTCAGACGCGGACGTCACTAAATTTCTCAACGGCTTCTACCCCAGGGATATGGAACAGCGTTGGCTCATCTGCTCTGACGGGCCAGACGACACGGGGAACATCGTGTCCCATTTGTATCGGAGCTGGACGGGGTGTGAGATGTATCGGCTTAAGATTACCGCTCCTAGGTTTGGAAGTAGCGGTGATAGCAGCAGCACGGCCCGAGCTGCCGAGGATGGGGAGGACGGGGATGTACATCAGGCGCATGTCACGGAAGTTATTTGGGAGAGCCATGGAGATTATAATGCCTATGGCGGATTAAAGATGGGTGAAAGCGAGGCGAAGAGGGCTGCAATCAGCATCTGCAGAGGCGTGTTGGGATGTAAGCTGGAGAATGCGCCTAAGGTGGTAGGATGGGATTAATGATGAAAGTAGGTATGACTTCAGCTGGTAAACATCGACTTGCGGGTACATACGTAGTAGTCAATACATAATGCGCACTTCCACTCTTCCAAGCCGTCCTGTGATGGTGTATATCATGAAACACCACAAAAAGCAACAGCATAGCTGACACCTTTGTTACTGCTCGGGTTTGGTTAACGCATCTTTTACTCGTCACATCTCTTCCAAATACGGTCTTCCAAATACGGCACCACATAAACCGCCGAAGACGAAGGTGGCGGACCTGATTCTCGGAATTGAAGCTGTGTGTTCAACAAGTTTGGTCTACGTCTTACCATCATTCAGTGGGGCTGACCGTGTGTGTTCTGCGAACTGAAGAATCTTTGAACAGGCTCTGAATGCATCGTTGTGAGTCCAGAATCAGCACTGGACGGCCCCGAACTAAATTATAACAACGCGTTCTTGCTTGCGGGTAGCCTAATGCTGCGACAGTAGACCATGGAATGGTCATCGGGGCATCCAGCATCCGACATGACTTGCTCCCCTCATCCCTCCCGTCACTCTGATGAACAGACAACGAATCAACTCTTCACGTGGCCGCGAAGAAGCGTCAGAACCGAAGTAATAATGTTAACATCCTCCGCCGGGGCTATAGTTTTTTGAATTTCGAATAAGCTAGGAGCGATGATTAGCAGGAGTAGCAGTAAGGTGAAAGGTGTAGTGGCTATGTAGACACTCTGACCCCTTCATCAATACCACCCTCTGGCCGCCTTCATTGAGAGACGCAGAAATGAAATGCCTGAACACAGGACGCACTCATTGTTTCTAAAGAGAAGAATGTAAGCATTACTCCCTGAATCAGATAAATATATATGAACCGTGTTTAGTCTGCAGGTTGAAGATATTATCGGCGAGAGCACATGTCGGCCAAAGACATAGTACAAATACTACCGGGCATGCCCTTCTACGACACCTTCAGCAATTCTGGTGATGCAGCTCCCATGTTGTTGTGATCAATCAAAACAGAGTCAGCACTGGGAAGGGCTGCCCAGAGGAAGCTAAGATCATAGAACTAGTTCAATGATTTCCAACCACCTCTTTGCGTTCCTGCCCGGCTCCATTGACATCAGTATATTCGCTTTCAGGGAGAAGAATGCACCGATGCTAACGAATTGCTATGTCTCTGCTTGAACGACCACCACTTCTGGCAGCTGCGTTTCAACTTTCTACCTATTCCATGTTCACAGGAGATGCGGCTAGAAAAATGAGGACCACGTAATTGTGTCACCCCGAATACACCTGCTAACAGGGTTTTTATATGATTTGGCAGACATTCGCGCATCCCAAAAAGGTTCGGCTTAATCGTCGGCCGTCATGCCGTGGGCATCTTGACCCTCCCGGCTGCGTCTTGTGAGCCAACCGACTGCAGGCTTTCTGTCATTCCAAGGCAGCTTTAAAAGCGCTCTCTTGGAGCTATCTCACGCCATCGACAAACAGTGGAGGTTCATACTCTTGATTATTCATGGTTAATGACTGGCATGTCGATGTATGTGAGATACAACCTGAACTTTTGTGTCTCCCAAGTCTCGTCACAGTCTACTCTTCTATGATTCCATATCTTCCGTATAAGCAAGAAACAGCTAACAGAGATGACGGATAGCAATTAGGAAGTATAGGTTCCAACGCTTCATGTGCCAGAGTCATCACGTCGTGATATCCTCACGGATAAGTGCGTGTTACCAGAATGGCAAAAGAATATGTCGAGATTGTGGAAGACATTTTCTGTTCGGGAAAATACCAACAGAATTCTCTTCAAATATACACCGGTGGGTTATTCAAACACCTATTTTCAGAAATCTGTCTGAAGTTATTTCCTTTCTAACCTGGTCAGTTGCGTCTACTGGAGGCATCCTTAGGAATGAGTCGAGTCCCACAGCAAATAAATTAGCCACACTACTCAACCCAGACTGGTCCAGACGATTCAGTTGTGCCATCTCACATGGTGACAAAGAGAGGTCTATAAGCGCAGGGCCATCTTCACAAAGTCCAACTACGAAGCTCCGCGCTACAGCCTTCAAACTTCTGTGCTGATACTTTTACTCTACTATTTCTCATCCCTGCTGACATATGTTGTGTATTCATACACCTAGATTCAAATGGTGTTCATTGATATATAGCAAATAGCCTCACTACGCACGCGTTTGAGAGACGCACTTTCCTCTAGCCGCTTCTTCAAGGTGACTCCTATGGATATGGTACTTGAGAATAAGCAGAAAACAACAGTGACCACAAAGTCCGGCACAAGACACGTCTGGATGTCAAGTTCACGTCCTCCGGCCTCTGCCTGCCGGACATTCCCAGTTCCCCACCGAGTCAGACCCAACCTTACGAGGACCCCGATTTCGGACGGGAACAGAGTTTTGACGACGGCCAGCCAACGCCCATTGCCCAAACATCACAAGGCGACGCTGAGCTTTTTGAACCCCTCGCTGTCGACGCCGTAACCGATGACGTCCACTGGCTTGATGAGTCCTCACGAAATAGGCAGATACTTTCCATAGGCAGGAGAGGAAATGGACCCCATAATTGGTGCTGAGAATAAAAGATCTGCAAGAAGTTACTATTTGTATTGCTACAGCATCTACGTCATGGACGCTGGGAATCTGGGCTTACTTCGACCAGACTGGCACCTCATAGTTGCTCACCACAATCATTGATGCATGAAATGCGGTATAAACCCTCGCGCTCATGTGTCATAACTTTTGAAAAGCCAATGGGGAGGCCATGTCATATCTCATGATAGCAGAGAGTCGATATATACCCGTTTTCTAGAAGTGTCTGATCCAAAGATCTTAACATTTAACGACGAAGGGCCTCAACCTGAACTCAGATGCTCATCGATTCTATCATCTGTGACTTATTCATGCGACATACATACGAGGAGATTTGGTAGTTTTGGATCTGTATGAACCAAATCCCCCCGTGTGAGGGTTACACGAGGCCTAGACAAAGCACATCGATCCCTACAAGTAAACCTATGAACAGGCTTGTGAAGATTGAATTGATCGTTGGAAGGCGTTTTGAGGTACTTGCATATTTCTAGCTTATATTTACCTTTAATGGACTGGCCAAATGCTCGATTCCCTGGCTCAGGCGGCTCGTCGGTGTTTATAAATCACGACCGGAACGCGCCTTTTTCTAGCTTGGCGAGAAACACAACAATAAGTCCCAGGAAAAGGTTCCGTGGTGAGGACATTGACCAAGATCCCTGCAGGCAGGTCAGGGGATCATCGCTGACGGATGTAACATCTGGTGATGGTGAAATCAGTCGACTACCTTCGCTCTGTCCATCATCATCTATCCTGCTGTATTGAGTGTGTATACTCTCAGAAGCTACGTCTATCCCTCTCTCTCGCG
Source organism: Colletotrichum tropicale (assembly GCA_027406125.1). Taxonomy (NCBI): domain Eukaryota; kingdom Fungi; phylum Ascomycota; class Sordariomycetes; order Glomerellales; family Glomerellaceae; genus Colletotrichum; species Colletotrichum tropicale. Next base: position 518,405 of record JANVYH010000002.1, read on the forward strand.
AACTTGGTGGTTGGAATCAAGATGCCGCTGCTCTCCAACGCATCGATTGATACACGGTTGAATTCTCTTCATCATCCATACTAGGAATGGCAGTGTCGTTATACGACTCATTCGTTGCGTTGAAGAAACATCAAGCTGACAAAATAATACGGCCTTATATACCTATTCGCTTTTGGTTGCTTCCTCAATGCTCGCGAAAACAAGGTCTCATGAGTATCATTGGCTTGTTAGTACTATGTGATTCTGCTGTTCACAGCATCGAAACTCACAGGCCGGATGCCGCTCATCCATCGAGACAGCATGCAGCCGCAAAAACATGTTTGACGCCGTCATCATCAACGCCATTCTGATGAATATAAATATCACAGATTTTCCGGTAGTTCCAGTCTCGGCAAACAATCTTTGCCTCCTTTGCAGTATGGAGCAGCCAATGATAAGCAGCGTCTCGACCATTTTCTCGCTGGAAGCAGTCGAAAGGTGACTCTTCTTTCCACTGACTCCCATCTCACCTTCGCTGGTCATCATTTTTTCTTTCGTATTCAATATCTTCAAGAAGAATACGTGAGATCGAGGTTGTCTGTGGTGAGCTGATGCGACTTATTATAAGTGGTAGTTAGAGATGACGCACACTGCATTGTGTGAAAAGACACGGGGGCGCCAGACGGACCAAAGTTATGGCACAGCAACCTGATTTGGGAGTTCCGAAGCTCAACGGTGAAACATTGTGAATTTATACTTGGAGTGAGGCACCTGGCAGTGGAAGCACCCACATCAAGTCACATTTCGCGACCAAAAGTGACGACAAAAACAAAATTGGTATGGCTTTTCTACAAGCTAGCATAATCATCACTAGCTACAACTTGGCCGGGACATTAGACATTGCTATCCCGCCAACTGAATTCTCACTTCCTTGGATTCACGCGTACTTGTTGGCGACGAGCCACTCCTTCAGAGAAGCGGCATCACGCTCGCGGTAAGCGGCGCGACCGCGCACCTTATCCTTGACAGTCTCGAGGGTACGGCTGAAGGCGCTGGTGTCCTTGTCGGCGAAGAAGGACTCGATGTCCTTGACGGAGTCGAAGTCGGTGAACTTGCCGAGCGAGACCTGGATGAAGCGATCGACGACGATGGGGTTGCTGAGCTTCTCGACGCAGGCCTCCCAGTTGTTCTTGAGGTAGTCCCACTGCAGCTGGCGGGCGACGGAGTTGCCGGCAAAGGCGGAGCCGAGCATGTGCATGTCGGCCGAGGGGATGGAGTCGGAGGCGGGGGCGGGAGGAGACTTGTTCCAGAGGAAGGGGAGGAGGGTCTTCTTGATGATTTCGGTGTCGCGGACGAAGCCGAGGTTGGAGAGGCAAACCTCCTTGCCGTCGATGGCGGGGGTGGTGAACCACTCCTTCTTCAGGACCTCGACGGCGCGTGCGGTGTCGTTCTTGACGGCAACGCGAAAGACGGGGGTACGGAGAGCGGGGTGCAGGGGGTTGGCCTTGGGGTCCTCCACCCAGGCGTTGAAGCGCTTGGTGGCCTCCTCGGTGACGACGGCGTGGCCGTTGACACCGGCGGTGAGGAGGAGCCTCTTGCGCAGGAGGCCGTCGAGGTAGCTCTCGCTCTCGGGGAACTCCCAGCCGTACTTGGCGACAGCGTCGTTGATGAGCTTCAGGGTGAAGGTCTCGAGGCCCTTCTTGATGGTCTCGTCGTCGGCGAAGATGGACTTGACGAGAGCAATGGAGTCGAGGATCTGGCTCCAGACGAGGTAGTTGTCCTCCTTGGCGAAGCCCTGGACGAAGGACAGGAGGGCGGCGGTGGTGCCGTAGCCGGAGAAGGCAAGGTCAGCGGCGGAGCCGATGATGGAGATCTTGTCCTCGGTGCTGAGGCGGTCAAGCTGCTGGCCGAGCTTCAAGAGACGCTCAGGGGGGTAGTTGACACGGTAGAAGCCGGAGGCTCCAGAGTTGAGCTTGTAGAAATCGGTGTCGACGTCACGGATCGTATCCTCCTTGGTCTCCAGGGAGAGGGAGGTAACGCCCTTGGCGCCAACCTTGCCCTCGAGCTCAAGAGGAATCCACCAGGTGGTCTCGTCGTCCTCGGGCTTGACGTCACCAGTGGACAGGAAACGAGACTGCTTGACGGAGATCTGGCCGGGCTCCTCAGCAACGGTCAAGACGGGGTGGCCGATCTTGGAGATCCAGGGACCCATGAGCTTGTTGACGTCCTTGCCGGAAGCCTCGCTGAGGGCATCCCACAGAGCCTTAGTCTTAGCGTTGCCATACTGGTTGGCGATCAGGTAGTTGGAGACACCCTTCAGGAAGGTGTCGACGCCCAAGTGGTTGGCAAGCATGCGGATGGCAGAGCAGCCCTTGAGGTAGCTGATGTGGTCGAAAATCTGGTTGACGTCCAAGGCGTCCTTGACAGGGACGTGGATGGCGTGAGAAGCGCGGATACCGTCGAGCTTGAAAGCCATCTCCATACCCTCGTTGACGAACTGGGACCACACCTGCCACTCGGGGTGCAGGTAGTCGGTGGCGTGCCAGCCAACCCAGGTGGCGAAACCCTCGTTCAGCCAGAGCTCATCCCACCAGTCCATGGTGACCAGGTTGCCGAACCATTGGTGAGCCAGCTCGTGGGCGACAACGTAGGCGACGCGGTTGCGGTAGCGGGCCTCGGAGGTCTTCTCGTCGAAGAGGACGGCGGTCGTGCGGTAGGTGACGAGACCCCAGTTCTCCATGGCTCCGTGGGTGAACTCGTGGACGGCGAGGAGATCGGCCTTGGGCAGGGGGTACTCGATGCCGAAGATGTCGGAGAAGAAGTCGATGATGCGGGGGGCGTGCCACAGGGCCCAGCGACCCTGCTCCTTGAGACCACGGGTGGTGTAGACGCGGACGGGGAGTTGCTTGCCGTTGTAGCGGCGCTCGGTGAAGTCCTCAACGTACTCAAAGTCACCAACTGCCCAGGCGAGCAGGTAGGTGCTCATCTTGGGGCTGGTCTCGAAGGAGATCATTTGCCAGCCTTCGCGGGTCTTCTTGGTCTCCTTGACGGGCATGTTGCTAAGCGCGACCTGGTCCTCAGGAACCTCAATTTCAAAGTCGAAGGTGGCCTTCAGGTTGGGCTCGTCGAAGCAGGGGAACGCACGGCGGGCATCGCAGGACTCGAACTGGGTGCTGAACATGTAGTGCCACTCATCGTCGCGAGGAACGGACTTGGCGGGCTCGACGGTGGGCTTGTACTTGCTGCGGTAGAAGCCGGCCATGTCATTGTTGATGATACCCTCGAACTCGATGGTCAGGACAGCCTTCTGGGCCTGGGGGATCTCCTCGTCAAAGGTAATGGTGGCGCGCTGCTGCTTCTCGCCATAGCTAAAGTTCTTGGACTCCCATGATTGCGTGGACTTGGTGTGGCCGACGGCGATCTTTGCGTCGAGGAGCTTGATCTCGAGGGCGTTGAGGACGATTTCCTTGGTGGGCTTGACAACTTCGGCGTCGATGCTGTTCGGGGGCAGAACATCCATCAGCACGTGCTCGGGGATGGAAGCTCGAGCTGGAGCGGGGTGAGGGGCAGGGGACAGTTACTTACGTCACGGTTCCCTTGTAAGTCCAGTCCTTGAAGTTCAAGTCGCGGAGCGACAGAACGTAGTGGGAGGGCTTGATGGAGTCGGGGAGCACTTCGCGGTCCGCCATGTTGCCGACTCTGCTGGCGTAGAGGGCCTTGTCTGAGGTGGTGATGGTCGAGCAGTAGGAGCGAGCAGAAGATGCGGGGAAGAGAGGTCGAGAGCTGTTGCTGTTTGGGGCGCGGAAAGTCAGTCGACTTTAAAGGGCGTCTGGGTGACTAGGTGAAGGGAAGCAAAGGAAATGAAACAAGGGCAATAGATCGAGCAGAAGCTGTAGCTCCACTAAGCGTCCTTCCTACTTGGGAGCTGGCGAGCGGCAAGCGGCAATGGAACTTCTGGAACGGTGATGATGTGGGTTCAGTGTTGCTGCAGTGGTTGGCGATGCAACTGGTAACAGAGTTCCAGAGTGGGACCTGCCTGATGCTCCGAGGTGAGGGGCACAACGAGGGGCAACAAAAGGTCCCTGCATGGGTAAGGTTCCCTTCCCTTGGCCGACCTCACCCACTGCTCAGCACCTTACCGTAGGTAACCTAACACCACCTACGGCGAGCCACACAGCTGCTCTAGCGCCGCTGGTGGGCTCATGGGGGGAGCTCTCTGTTACCTAACGCGACCAGAGGAATGCGACAACCTAAGGTACCCGGAATTGGGACCCAAGAAAGACGGAGACGCGGGCTCAAGAGCCTCGGGACACGCAAAGAAACGACGGGATAACGTACCGAGAGTAGACGGGGCCATTGCGGGCAGCCTTCCACACATTCGGGGTTGACCAGAGAGAATTATCCGTAGCAGTAGTGGCAGCAGTCTTTTTGAAGACTGAGGGAGTGCTGGAAAAGTGGCGTCTGAGGCCTATGTTATACAAAGATGAAGTGAAAGACGGGACGGGTGAAGCAAATGAAGAGAACAACACAGAGTTGCGGGCGAAACCTGGGGTAGCAGAAGGGCTGGTGAGGGACGCCGAGATGGCGCTCGCCTTCAGCTCCAACCCGCGTGCCCAGCTTCGCCCGACCAGCTGCCCGATCGGGTTCATCCTGTGCCGGTCGACAGGGTAGACGGACGACTCTAGAGCTGATCAATAAGAGGCAGGTCGTGGCCGGTGTCTCCAACCATCGTCTGTCTGGCCTGTTGGTCGTGAAAATCTCTGATGAGACCTTCCCAGGAGACACACAGTCCACTCGGCCGGGTCGCCGCGGACGAAGCCCCTTTGGGAAGAAACCGGGGACTTTCTGGGTACGGAGCGAGGCTGTGGTGGCTAGTGCTCCCTACGCCGATGGCAAGCGAGATGGATACCGGGGTCGTATCCAAAAGTGCCATGCCATTCAAACAAGTCCCGTTTATGTGTGAATGTTGTTCATCACATAATTAGTAAAACGTTTGGGTAATCACGAGGTTGATGACATGTGTATGATCATGATAATGCTCCATTCTGGCCATCTCTGTGTACCAAGACTACGCTGACCCGATAAGCTCTAGTGAACGCTTCCCAAGCACATCGTCTTCCGACGTGCAAACCCTCCCGTAAGAATAGTTCCTTCCCGACAATGACTGCGCTCTTCAACCCAAATGCTTCGTCCCATGCTTGTGGAAAATGTCGAAATCAACCGATCCTCATCCTGTAACGCCGGTCCCAGTCGAGCCAAATAAGTACATCATCATGTCATCAAGAAGAGTCTTGAAGAATGCGTCCTCCTCTACCCATATATCGTACCATGCGTATGTTCCATTCCCTCATTACAATCTTAGGAAGAAGATCCGAGGGCTGTCTCAGTTTCAGCAGCGACCTTGGCTGCTACTTCGTTCCACCAGGATCCGTGAGCCGCCCTGTCCACGGCCCCGACCTTGGATATCTCGTCGAGCATTTCTCGAACTTGTACTGCGAATTCGGCCAACCCCAGCCCGGCCAGTTTCTCCTGCGCAGTCGTAGCCGCATTCACCTTCTCCTTGGCTGACCCTGCTGCCAATCTCGTGTTGAGGTGGCCACGGAGGCGAGCCAACAGGAGGCGTAGCACTGGCTCCGTGGGCTCAACACCCTTCCTGATGGAGTCCTGGCTGGCGTTGACCACCTTAGTGACCAGCGCTTTGAGGTGCGTCTTGGTTGCTGCTGGCATGGACCTGCCGCCCTCGAGAGCCGCCATCACGCCCTGCACTGTGGATTCGATCTTTTCGTGATCTGATTCCAGAACTGTCATGATTCGTGTTGCCTCCGTTTTCCATGGCGCGCGCACATCTCGCTTCAGAAGGTTCTTGCACTGCAGCAAGATTGCGCCGGTGGTAACGATCCGCTGCGAGGCAAGCGAAAGCCGCGTCATCCGCTTGTAGTCTAGAAACAGCATCTCAGGGACCTTGTCCTTGGGGATTGGCGCTGGCTGGGTGAATGCGTCTACAAGCATCTGGGCGTAAAACTTGTCATCCGTCGGTCGAGATTTCGAGTGGTTGATGCCCTCAGGGTCACGCTTGCGAACCTCGGCCAGAACCTTTGAACGAGCCGCACGCCACGCTGCCTCCGCTGTCTCCAAGCCGTGCTCGCCGTTCTCTAAAGCAGACCCGAACCTCTTCTTCTCATACTCTGGGGCAGACTCGATGAGTTGCGGTGCTGCCGTGGAGAAGATATAGTTGACATAATCGCAAAGCATCAAGTCCACAAACTCCGTCAACGCTTCAACGCGGTCGACCAAGGTTCCTTGATGAAGTTTATTGTTGACCAAATCCTTTGCCTCCTCGTCTCGGAAAGGAGCACACAGCTTCGGCAGGAGAGATGCCATGGAGGCAAAGAACTTCTCATAAGAAAAGCTGCCCATCTGGAACTGGCGCTCGGCGACCTCAACATCGAGTATCTCGCCTATGGTATTATGCATGTAGGCGCCGGGCTTCACAAGCCTCTGCAGGTTGTCCTTGAAGTACCTCATCATAATGATGAAGATTTCGAAGCTGCCGTCCAGATTATTCTGTTCCATGTTGTATCGCATGCCAGCAAACAGAGGAATCTGCTGTAAAGTTCGGTGTTCCCGGAACTCGGTTGCAGGAATGCGATATTCACGGTTGATGGCAAGCTCATGAACCACAATTCGGTTGTCTGGAAGCAGGCCGCTCAGCCCAGGCTTCATCTCGATAGGCTGTGGCTTGACATGGCCCTTGGCAGGAGTTGGCGGCGGCGTCAACGTCTGCGACACCGGGGACACAAGGCTTTCGGCTGTAGCCGAAGCTTCTCCTGGTGCGTTCTCGGCCACGCGAGGCTTCATGTCGCCAGTAGGCTTCTTGGCTGCTCGCGCCTTTCGTGCTTTGCGGACAGCATCGGCAATCATCTTTTTGCCCTTCTCTTGACCGGCCAGCTTCTTGATTCGGACAATCAGCTGAATCTGATTGCTCTTGATACTTTCCCGGTACTGATCAGCAGCCGCAACATCCGTGCTCTCCTGAACTGTCTGCAAAATCTGATCTAGCTCCACGAACTGCATCAGCATGACTTGCACAAGCGACTCCGAGTCGCGCGACTTCCAGGAGAGGAACGCGTTGGCAAAAGTGGCGTAGATCTCGGGCAGGGCACTCCGCAGGCTAGGTGGAGGCGTGTAGTTGTTGGCAGCTGTCAAGCGTGACAGGATGTTCTCGAAGGAAATGAGGAGGTCTCGGGCTTTGGTCACGAGGTCCTGCAACTGGGGATTAGCCAGGTCATCACGGGGTATCGGTTGAGGCTGCAGTAATCCAACCTGTTCCGGTTCCCCCGTGCCGTCCTTGTTGCTAAGGACCTGAGTGGGATGGCCTAGGATGAGAAAGGCGCTGAGGAAGGTCCTCACGGCCGCCATTTCGTCGACCGATCCCGGGTCACCCTCCTGCAAACCACAGATGCGAAGGATGCGGGCAGTTCCAACAACAACTTTCTCCTGGGCCAGCAACTCGAGGACCTGATCAAAGGACGTGTCCCGCACGCCGTCGATGGTGAGGCCCAACTCGGAAAAGGCGGCCACAGCCTTCTTCCTGATGTGGCTCCTGTACCACCACTGCAGCCTCGACGCAGCAGCAGCCTCGCTCAACGCCGGAGTCTCCTTCTCGGCGACTTGCGGGAGGGTCTCGGTCGGTTTCCGAGATACCAGGCTCTGACCGCGAACTCTCTTGGTCGCAGCGGTTCTGTTTTTCAGCTCCTCCCTCCTCCGCTCCGCTTCGGCCAAGCGCTCCTCCATCTGGACGCGGAGCTTGACCAGCTCGCGCTCCCTCTTCTCCTTCATAGTTTCGGCGACAGCCTTGGCCCTCTTGACCTCTTCAGCGCAAGATGCCACGATCTCTGCCAGGTTGCGCTCCCGCGCCTGCTGGGCAGCGATGGCGCGCTCCTCAGACACTGAGGTATCGCGGTGGGTGGCCTTGGCCATGGCGGCTCTCAGACGAACCTTCTCCGCATGGGCAGCTCGGTCGGCGAGGCGCGCTTTTCGGTCTTCAAGGAAGGACGTGCGCCGGAGGTGCTGTGCGACATGCTTGCTCTGTGGAGCCCCAAGACGGGTGAAAGTCTGGGTGGAGGAGCAGCGGGAATGGGCAGAGGAGATGGAGTTGCGGCGGGAGGAGGCAGCTGAGTCCTTGCGACGAGTCTGCGATGGTCGGTAGAAGCGGGCGGCGATGTGTGGAGGCGGGGTGAAGATGCGGCCATCGCCATCTTCTACCTCCTCGTCAGAGTTTGGTGGCATAGAGAGGTCGACATCTGCGGCGTCGAAATCTGACGAGGGAGAGCCAACTGATTCCTCCAGGTTGTACGATGGGTCGGTGAGGTCTGCCGAAGGGCGACGCATGCTGACGGCGTGCCTGGCTTCGATGGTATGGGGTTCGAGCGGTTGTCGTGTCGCAGTCGCGGGGGTAGCCGATAAACAATGTCTAAGGGGGTATGTAACGTCGAGGTCGTCGAAGAGCAAGAAGGAGTTGCTTGAAACTTGACAAGTCTAGTGATATCGACTTGCTGGCTGAGGGGAACTTTCGAGCAGTGTTTCTGTCGGTGGTGGTGGTGGTAGTCACGGTGGAAGGCGAAGCGTTGGCCCAACACGGTAAAAAGGTGATTGATTGATTGAAGCCTTTATTGAGAGGAGGAGCGAGTGTGCGACCAGAGCCGATAACAACGGCGGAATGCGCTGAATAAGAGGAAAGCTCTACAGGCGGAACTCGAAGAATACAGACGAGGTATACGAGCGAAACCAAAAAAAAGGTTGGGAGAAGTGGTGTCTTGGTCGACAGACCGTGGGAGGGGAAATCGAGATGGTTCAGGTCGGAGGGTGGTAAATCATGGCTGGAGCTGGTGCAGGTGCAGGTGCAAGTGCGGGTGCGGGTGCTTGGTGCGGGCGGAGGCGTTGGGTGTGGGTTGCAGGTGCAGCAGGGCCAGTATCAGCCTTCATTCAGCAAGGGCGACCAAACACCGTCAATCAAGTTTCGAACTTTTTTTTGGGGCGGCTGGGCTTCGTTTGGACTGGGCTGGCTTGAGGGTGCTGGGCCGGGCTCACTCGGCAGGGCGGGCTGGTAGTGCGTGCCTACCTACCTTAGGTACCCTACCCAGCACCTTAGTGGAAGGTGGTGGTGGTGGTGGTGGTGCAGTGCAGCAGCGGCAGAATGACCTCCTACGATAGGTACCTACCCAAAACACCGCGCCAATGAGGAAAAGTCTGAGGTGCTGCTAGCCAAAAGGGACGAACCCACGGCGCTGGAATGACGGAAGCTTCCAGTCGCAGTTGCCCACTGTATGCTCTCCATTCTCCGCTGCTCTGCCTGCTGACCGAGCACACCTCACCTTCCTTGCCGCTCCACTGGATTGTGAATGGCGGCATTGAATTGCACAGGATCTGCAGGTATGACAAACATTGCGCTATCCACCAGACGGCTCTAGCGGCCCTTCCATCTTTGGCGAAGCAAGTGCCTCTCGTGTCCCACCATCTCCGTCCCCTGCGAAGGAGAAGTACCGGTCTTGTGTTGAGGTGAGTGAGCATTTTGTTCCATTCGAGGCATGGGCGGAACAACCGGGGGCTTGCTTATCCCTGGTCTCCCATCTGACATTGCAAAGGGGCTGATACTCGCCTTTGAATCATCCAGGACTCGTCCCCTTGGCCTTCTGATCACAAATGACGTGCCTTCTCTCCACATCCCCGGAAACTCTCAGGAGCTGAGTAGCCGTGCTGTCGCATTGCACGCAATGTCGCGTCTCGTCGCATCGCAGGATTCTGAATTCTACTTCACCTCAGGTTAACTTACTCTAGGGTGCAAGATCGTGAGCCAGTCCGCTTTAGGAAAGGCGCTGGCGTCATAGGACGCCGATAATACGACGCGAGTCACGTGGATGGCCCGGCCCCGTGGTCGACGACCACCGGCCGCCACCTCACGGGCACTCCCAAGCGGCTGTGGCGCGGTCCGACGAACCTTGCCCCTCTTCCAGAAACCCCACGGCCGTCCGGTCCGTCGCAGCGACTCCGATAGCCACCACTACTACCAACACTTCGTGTGCCGTAGTTCCAACGGTTTGGCGCTCTTAGCGACACCCATCCTTATAGCACCAGTATCACATCGTACTCGAGAGCCAGCCTTGTCGCTAGACTCGGCACTACTCTGAGGACATGATCATCCTGCATGAGGCCGTCCTATCCAAGGACTGGTAAACCGGTGCCATGTGGTCTTCGGCTCGGTGGCTTGAACTACAACCCCTTGTGAGCTATCGCATCCTTGGCAAAATGTTTATCTAGCACGGTATTGAAGCTCGGCTTGCCGATCATACTTTGCGTGGCCGTAGGATTCGCCATCTTTATCAATGTTTCACACGACTCAACGATGGCGTTCAAAGACAAAAGATAGCGTCGGAGAAGCCATCCATGGGCGTAAGACACCAACCTCCTCATTTTCTGCTATCTGAACGGCACAGCCTACGAAGCTCCAAGCTTCTGTCACTCTGAAGGTCTCTGCTATTTCGGACACAATGCCAATGCTATTTCTTAGTATCAATTGTCTTGCACAGCAGCAACTCCTCGCTCCGCAGTTTCCATCACTCCCTTGCTCCTCACAGCAAACATACTATGAATTCTTGAAAATGTTGACAGCGCTGATACCACCACCTGCTGCTGATTGTTGCTCGGTCAATCTTGCTGCGAAAATGAGTACTGCGTATAAGGATCACTGCTTTTGCGACACTCTACTCAGCCTGTCTACCTTCGAGGGTAGCACAAGCGTGAGATAGATAGCACAAGCTGTTGGATTTTTAAAAAGGCCCTTTTCCCAATGCTATCAGAATATTTATTGTAGCAGAGACTCGCCATGGATGAAACTCAAGTACATGTCCCTACGGGTGTTTTACTAGTTTCGAGTTTGACTATTCCCTCGAGTTGTGGTCCCATTATCATAGCCGGTTGTGAGCCCCTGCAAGTATCCCAGACTGTTGCCAATAGCTCAGATTCGGTGAAATACGGGAAGAGGAGCGTATAGAGCATTCATAGTAAAGACATGAACCACTAGATTCCGGTCTATCGAGGGTCCTCCAGTCGAGGCTTAGGCAATGCTAAGAAGGGAAAACGGGACACTCAGTTGAGGCCGGAATATCGGGAGGAGCGTTGCTGAGAACTGAATCATGGGACGCGTGTTGTTGGTAAAATGTCAGAACGCTCACACTGCCTGCCCCATGACCTTTCTCGACGTCTGGCTTTTCCTACATTGACGAGGGTTCACTGCGCGCGTCCGATAGTTGAGGACGAGAAACCACCTGCGTATCATCTCACGCAACGAAACTTCGAATCTCGGTCTTATTTAACTCGTAATTCTGAGCCCCCAAGATCGACTCCTGGGACAAGATTCAGTCTGGGCTTCAGACCATCAGCCAAGTGTGCGATGCTAAGCTGGCTTCGGCATAGTCTCGAGTTGAGATGTTGAAGCCGGAGATAGCCATGCCTAATAGTAGTTTCTTTCGCATGCCTCTGTATTTCTCATCACTTTCGTCTCTCTTGAAGTTACGAAAGTGGAATACTCTACAAAGAGTCCCTGTCGAGTCGCTAATCGTAGCTATTTCACACAAGCAAGCGAGTCAAATCTTCGACATGGACCAAAACTTCCATCACACGGAAAGCTCTCGCACTCCGACACCCAAATGATTTACACAATCGAATAGTGTTTGTAAGTTCCATAACTAATATACCGACTTCAGATACGGCGAAATCCGTGTCGTGAATTCTATCACGTACGGGCGGTCCCGACGCTATGCCACTGAGATCGACAGGATTGAGACGCCCACGGGGGACAAGTACACAGAAGCCCGAAGACGAGGTGCGCACGTGGCATAAACCAGTGAGGTGGTGCTATATAAAGCACACCTTGGTCGGACATCACCGAGGAACCACAAATTTGTAAGTTGAGAGATTCACATCTTCCAGCATGTGGCAGCCGTGCTGACGGAGGGAGCACTCATCAGACTCTTGTTAAACCTGCTCCGTTAACTGTCTTCCTCCCGACACCAATATGATCTCCCCAGAAGCACTAGCAACTGAATAAGACAGCGACCAAAACAAATGAAGGACGCCAGCAATGCGCAGGTTGTTTGGAGTCTCGGAACTCATTCGTGATGGATAACGCCGTCTCTACCTCAAGTATTGAATGCCTACCGACTTAAAGCCGGGGCGGACTTCGATAGATAGGATTTGCCGATCCCATGCCAGCACCGGACGAGCCGGTCTTCATATAGATACCGCAATGGACGTGTTCAACCTTTCAACGGCAGTCTCTGGCCCAGTTCGGAGGTCCTCTCAGATCGACTTTTGCGGATACGATGCTCTCACGCACTAGTTTATAAGGCGACAGTCCAGCATTAAAATAATTCCAACGCAAAATGAGAGCTTGGGTATCATCAAATCATCTCTGACCGATACATCGGATAGGGAGGCAGTCTAGCTGCCCAAGGCCCCGATACTCTCGTCTCAAAAGCGAGTGCCCAGCTCCAGGCAATCATCATCTCTTCTTTAATCAGCCACATCACCTAGGAGAGATGATGGATACCCAAAAAAGGTCCCACTCAGGGACTCGAGGACCCCCGTATCAGTCAGCCTCGTGATCCTCCCGGAAGCCCGCCGTCGCCAAACGCCAAAAGATGTCAGTTCTAGTGCAATGGAGGGAGAATGGACCAAATTTGTCTCGTTGGCTTCCAAACACGCTAGACATCTTGTAACGCTTTCTGCCTGGTCATCCAATCGTATATAATCCACGCCAACAGCCTGATCCTTTAACTCCAGAAGACAGAGATGTTGGCTCGGCGTACTCTTGCTTTCCAAATATCCATCAACTCCCATCCTTTCTTCCATGAATGTTTTACCGCGAGCTTCCTTACGTCGGTGGGCATTTGATTTTGCTCGCACAGGCGAGCGTCCGTGGGAGATTATTCGACTGGAGATATCCACATCGTCCACATATGAGGGACGTCGGCGAAGAAAGGTAGCCACACCGAACATATGGACCTGAAATCTTCGAGATGTCTGCGCCTCTCAATACAAGGTCATTCAAGATGTCGCCGCTCCCGTAACATCCAACGTCCAAACCGCTCAATTGTCGCATGAAAACTCAAGCGGCTGGTGACCTGGCACAAACGTATCACTGGCACAGTTCACATCACACTTCAGTAGCGCTGAGATTCATGGATGCGACATAAGTTCGTCAGTTCAAGAGGGCAGCTGCGTGCGCCGGCCGCTCTATGATCATATTCGGTCAACGCCTCTAGTATACAAGTCCAAGGACCGACCTCAGCCTGATCCAAACATGCCGGTGCCAATGTAGGTAGGCACATAATAAACCCATGTATCATACGGGATGCGGTTCGAATGCCCCAACGCCGTTCCTCATGCCCTCAGCCCGATCCCCGAGCTATTATGTCCGTGTTGCCTGTTGCCGTGAAGAAAATCAAAATGCAAAAGATGCTCCCATTACTCGCTGATGCTGGCACCTTCCGCCATCCAGGGGTATCGCATTACGATTCCGCACGAGTCCAATCGTTTCCCCGACCATTTACTCTAGTCGGATTGTCATTAATTGTCGCTCCTCAGTTGTAAACTTCCACTTCGAGCCCGCCCCCCTTTTGCCTCTTCGTGCAGTCTCCACACATACTCGACAATAGTTTCGTAGCAAAGAACATACTGCCGCAAGCTTTGTACCATGCTGAGTCGCTGTTGTCGGAAATCCTCAACGGTCTTCTGGATCAGATCCATCGTATCGCCATCCTCATTCAACCAAGCGGTGTCTAACGGGGTGATGTCTGGGGATCCACGGCGCCCCTCAGCGCTGGACCGGCGACTGCTGGGGTTGAAGTCGAACGTCTTTTCGCGCGGAGACACCTCCTCAGACTGCCCGCTCATCTTGATGTCACCATCCGAATCTCTCTTTCTAACCGGCCTCGAGTTCGATTTGGCGTGTCGCTGTCGCTTCAGCATGTCGATGACACTGTCCACAGTACAGAAAGTTCCCGTTCGGCCGCAACCTGCGGAGCAGTGAACAAGCATTGGCCTGGACCTCGAGTTCATCTCTGGCTCGTCCGCAGACTCGGGCTCTGGTGAAGCTCTGACAGCAGCCACAGTGTCGACAGGCTTGGCGGAGCTCTGCATTGAGTTTGCCAGCCTGACGAGTCCGAGGAGGTGGGAGGGCTGTGCCGGGGCGCCGAAATCGGGCCAGGATGGGTAGTGAAGGTGGGTGATCTCACGCATCGGCGCGAAGGGGTGTGCTGCGTGGGACAGAACAAACTTGCGAACAATGACATGAGGAGTCTCGCCTTGAGGCGGCGCGGGTGATGCGGCAGCGGCAAGACCGGTCATCGTGGTGTTAGCACGTCGACGACCAGCTTCCGCAGCCGCCGCGGCAGCTGCAGCTGAAGGCGCCGCCGAGCCTTGATTGTTTCGGTGCTTGTCAATGTCAAGGGACACCTTCTTTTCCGAGAGAAGCTTCAATTTGAGCAGGCCAAAGTCCCGGCCTTGCCAGTAGGGATGGCATTTGAGTTGACCGCCTTCCGATTCGGCGGTCAACATGACAATAACACGCACATCCTGCTCCCAGATGACTGACCAGAAGTCCTGTGAAAATTAGCTTCCAACTCGGTAATTGTAAGGGCTGGATACTTACATCGAATGTTGCCGGCAGCGGGCCTTGGGTCGCAATGTACCTCTTGTTACTCCTCGACGCTTTGATGTGGCTGGCGTTGACATAATCGCACGCTCCTTCGGGGCGGCCTTGGAGTTTCACCCGCGCATGCTCGAACGGCAAAATGTCCTTGTAGCGGTTCTTGCCGCCCTTCTCAATACCGCAAAGCTGGGGTACTTTCTTGTCCTTCTGTTCCCCGCCAAACATGGAGTATGCTGCCTTCATCCGCGACTGCTCCTCCTTCTCAATGCTCAAGAACTTATTCGAAACTTGCTTGCCATGGTCGTTAGGCTTTGAGGCATCTCGGAGCCATCGAGGCAAAGTAGGTGACTCCAGGCCACTGGGGCGAGCGATGTCCAGTTGGCCCACACCATCGGCGAGATCCATGTTCTGGCGGATATTCGAGAAGAAAGGGTTGGGGTTGTTGCTGGCCATGGGTAGCATCACGCCTCCAATGACGGGTGCAATGCCGGGCCGGTTTCCCCCTTGATTGGCCGTTGATGGAGAGGCGCTGTCGCCCTGAGGTCCATACCCCTCATCCACAAGCTCGGGATACTCATCTGCGAATGCTTTAAATCCGCCGCGCAGGATGTATGAGCCGCCCGTGTACCCCTCGTTGGTGAACTTCTTGATCATGTTCATGCATGACACAGCATCACGCTTTTCCGCCGAGTGAGCATCATACACAACCAGGTTCTTGGTTTCTTTCCACTTTGAGAACCGCTCTTCATTGGTAGAGTTCTGGAAAGTCTGTTGCAGCTTGGTCAAGTTGAAGGTGGCCCGCTTCAAAAGCGTCGTCGGAATGCAGAGGTTGAGAGCGCCCTCGATACGCGCGTTGGCGTATTGCTGAGAGACTCTAAGATCCAAAAGCAGGAGCTCCGTACCAGAACCGCCGGCCTCGATCAGGCCCTTCAATTGCGCAGGCGAGATCAGTGACGGGCCAGACTCCATGGTCGGCGGCAGAGTCTCGGCTCTTGGATGCTTCGCCGCTGTACTACGTGGTGATGGCGGATCAACCTTGTTCTCGGAAATGGACATTCTCGGGTGGCGATCATCAACTTTTGACAGTGTCGTTCTACGCTCAAAAGGCGAGGGCGAATCAGTCGGCCTGGGTGACTCGAATCTCGGCAAGTTCAGGTTCAGCATCATTGGAGGCGGGTTTATCGACGCCTCAGAGTTGCGCTTCGAGTCCGCCGAGACGTAGGCCGAATCGGGGCCGTTCTCCTGCTCGACATCCATCCGCCCAGTGGACCTCTCCTTGCTCGCCCGTGGGATCGAAAAGTCGGAAGCCGTGTCGCTCGCGTGGGTATTCCATCTTGGCGGGCGAGGGCGGAGGGTCGTTGGGTTCGGCGGTGCTTGCGGGAAGTGAGAAGAGGACAGACTGAAGCCCTTGCCGCGGTTCAAGTCGGCCTGGCGCCTGAAGGCCTCATAGTCGGGGTTAGCATCGATGGGGACCTGCTTGGGCAGGGCGGCGGCGAAAGACTTGACGGATGACGTCGGGGAGCTCCAGTTGTCTCGTGGCATCACAGAGGAGTCTCTGGGGTCAGCAGATTGGTCGACGACGAGGCCAAAGTAGTTGGGACTCGCAGCTCTGGGCTCGGCAGGTCGTGCTGGTGACAGTTTCTGAGGAGGGAGAGTCTGGCCAACGGAGTATGGCATTCTAGGAGAAGCAGCTGGTGTCGTTGGCTTTGGGCTCTTGGCGGCTGCTGAGACGGAGAGCTTTGATTGTGAGTGGGAGTGGCTATGTGTCTGGCGTAGGCCAGGCGACGGCCTGCTCGCGGAATGGGGGGTCTTCATGGTGTAGTGGACGGATGTTGTCCCGTCAGTGCTCCTCTTGTCGAGCATGGTTAGTGTGGTTGAAGGAGGTGACGTTTGGAATCAGGGTACGGTAGGATAGATAGGTAGGTTGTCGAGGGGGGACGAAAGGTGCTTTGATGTGAGCCACGGATGCGCAGAGGGAGATGCTTCCGACGGCGGCCAAGTGATCAGGCCTTGAATCAATTATAGCGCCATTGCGGTATGGCGTTTGGGCGGGACGGTAAGTTGGTATTGTAGAGGAAGGATAGGGTTCAGATAGATCGGAGGAATTGGGAAGGGAAAGGGAGGGAGGGTGTGCGGAGGAGGCTCTTTTCTTTCAACAAAAGGAAGGAGGGAAGGCAGTGGGGGGGTCTTTTAGGGAGGAAAGAAGGTTGCGGGGGGGAGGTTCTGACGGGACGGCACAAGTGGCGATCTGAACCCGGTACGGTAGAGGGAGGAGTGAGCCAGGGCAAGAGGTGTGGTATGGTATGGTAGGGAAGGTAGTAGGTAGATAATAATAATAATAAGTAGCAGAAGGGCAGTAGTTGAACAGAGCAGAGGCCGACTGAGTGACTGACTCCTCCCACCGCAGTATTCGCAAGAGGGTAGGTAGATGGAGCAGACAGACAGACACCACCAGAGACTGGGAGAGAGAGCAAGAGATGCTTGCTCACTGGGGACACGGGATGGGGGTCCCAGGATGAATGTGACTTTTGACCGCGGCTGGGCTGAGCTGACAAGGAGTGTCGAGCACAGCGACGGACGGGGACAGGATCAGGCCGGGACAGGGTGGTGGCGTTCGGCGTCCCGAGATCCAGTTGTATGGGAAACCAAGAGACAGAGGCTCCTCCTCGCTGAGAGATTGAGCGCGCAATTCAATGTCAATGGAAGGTAAGAAGGTTCAGGTTCAGGATCTGGTTCAGCGCAGAGGCCAATTCAACGGCTGCTACTTGGTACTTGGGTTTGGAACCTGACAGTGGGCAAGTGGCCAAGGCAAACCAGGCCAGAAGGGCGCAGTGGGGAAATGGAAGAACAAGCAACCAAGACAGACACGAGGGAAAAGGAGGACCTGGTTGAGTAAGGTAGGTGCTGTCTGCGTGTCTGGGGGGTGGGTGTGGTGGCAGGCAAGGCGGACAGCACAGGTCGAGCAGAAAAAAAAGGGTCCTTCCTGCTGGGAAAAACACTACTGCGAAAGATAGTAGAGCTAGGGAAGGAACAAGAAGGGGAGGGGGGCCCTGCGACAGACAGGGAGGGAAGGATCCTTGGGGGTGGGCGCAAAGACGGAGGGGAGAGGGGAGGCACGAAGAAGAAGGGAAAAAAAAAAAAAAAAAAAGGCAGGTATGGTGGTGGTGTCGCCAGCCGGGGCTCTCTTTCTCATGATGGGTTGGCGTGGTTCTGTTTTTGGAATCGTTTATCGTTGTGGTTTCTTTTTTTCTTCTCTCTCTCTCTCTCTCTCTCTCTACTACCTATGTATGGGATGGTGGACAGTTCTGGCCGTTGATAGTTTGGTTGTTCTCACCAGTTAAAACAACGGCAACACAATACGATGTTCTGATCTGTTCCTCCCGGGTTGCTAAGGTATGAGAGGGTGTGGTGGGAGAAACGCAGGTGGTTGAACAAGCTCAAGCAAAGGTCTCCCACAGCTCGCTGAATACGCGCTCTTCACTCTAGATAGGCAGGTACCCAAGGTCGATACTAGCCAGAGACATGAGAGGGTGTGAGGCGAGGCATGGTACCTGTTGCCGTGGTAGCTCTGATCCAATGCCAGTCGCAGAGTTCCATGCCCTGAGCCCTGAGAAACCGACTGAACTGCGGCGGAAAGACCACACAGAACAGAGAACAGAGGCGAAAGAGGCACATTCAGCGCGGCGAGAGAGAAACCGCAGGTGGAGAGAGGAAAGGGCAAAAAAGAGGGTGTCATGTCCGATGAGGTCGTGTGTCGTCCCGGACAGGAATGATCGGCGCCTTGGGGTTAGCTTGTGGAGACCCTGACCTCAGACCTGTTCAATACCTGAGGCTGGGGGGTGAAAAACAAGCAGTGAATACCGTGCTGAACTAAGTGCTGACTGTGCACTTGCCGCCACTCGTTAGTCTCTAATGATTACCTCAGCCAGCCATTCACTGTCCAGCTGCTTCCAGATTTGCACAGGGCGCTGTCCCGTCCACGTCGTCATAGAATGGGGGGGCCTCCTTTGACTGGGTCAGCTTCGCACCCTCTGAGTGGCTGCTCTTTCGGTTGTGCGTCCCAGGAGGTAAAGCATGGCGCAGAGCTGGGCATCTGGACCCGTCGATTGTCGCGACCAAGTCGCGCCGGTGTACCTTTTCCTCTCTCTACATTTTTACCACTGTTTCCGAGCACACCTAGGCAAGTCAGTTTTTGAACAGATGGATTGTGTGCTGAAAGTTTATTAGAGGCGTCGTGACGAAGACGGCGCGTTGGCAGGAGTGGCCCGTTGAGATTGTGAAATTCGCGCCAAAAGCAAGAAAAGGACCCCCAATGAACCGCCAGACCACTCGTGCAGACGCCAATCGACGGCGGGCAGCTGCCAAACGGACTTGCAGGAACCTAGCACTCCAAAAGCAAGGCAGCGCAGGGACAGGCAGACGATGGATTTGTTGGAGGCGGCGCGCGTGAGACTGAGATCGGTAAGCTGGCAAGGTAGGGTCCAGGGCATAACACACCACACCGCGCCGCCCACACGCACCAAGAATTACCTGGCCATGTGCTATATTGCTTGGTTACTTGCTTGCTTGCACGCACCACACTTACTTGCCAGTATCTAGGTCTCCTCACATTTAGTTGCGCCGTGTTTTGCATTCAGAACGAACAGCGCTGTGAACGGGCGTCTCCAGTGTCGTTGCAAAGAGCAGTGCAACGATGGATACTTTGGCTGTACCTGCCCGGACTCTATCTGGCGGGTGGATCCGCATTCAGTCGACGTCATACGGCCCATGTCCATTAGAAATCTAGCATCATCATCTCAATGTCGACCAGTCTGGACCCCTTTTCGACGCAAGCCCCCAGCCAATCGCGCCCTCCCATCCGTCCAGTGTGGGAGCACTGGCCGCCCGCCATACTGAGTACCTTCCCTGGAGTACCTCCCAGGGAGCGCGATCAGCAGCACCTCTGTCGACATACCTAACACAGGCGACCACCAGCCCAGCCATTCAGTTCCTTTACCGAGTCCAGGACATACGGGGTTCGGGGCACGCACATTGTTAGTTTCGTTTGCCTCTCTCGCCTCTCTCGCCTCTCCATCACAGCGGGTGGTGATCGTTTCAAAAAGGCGGCCGTTGGAACAAGACGACGACAGGCAGCAATGAGACGCAAGCCCTCGACAGCTTTCAACTAACAGCAGCTCAGAGCTTCGTCTTCTGCTTTTTCTGCCCCCAAACTCGCCGCCCCCTGTTGCCGGGCTTACTCTCGGGAATGACGTAGTCGAGCATTACGAACGGTCAGGTACCCGTCATCAATTCAGCTGACGTCTTGGGCTGGGGCTCCCGGCCGAATCGCACTGCGCAAACCCGCCAAAACTCTACTTTACGGGCCACAACTTGCGCGTCTCCAACTCTCTGTCTGCTTCTTTTGCTGTGCTGCGCTGCGCTGTGCCGCGTGCACTGGAGAGCTTCTGAGAGAGAGGGGGGCCGGGGGGGACGCGATTCGCGGCATCATGTTCATCGAGGGCCTAGAACTATTCCATCAACTCTGTTCGAGTCGTGTACCTGGGCCGTGAGGCGGTAACGCACGCTGGAAAACGACTGACCTTGACACATTCTGCCTTTCAACCTGCTTTTTTCTGCCCGTTACCATCAACTTGGGACATTTGAGCAGCACATCCACGTTGTATTGTGAGGGTTCATGCCGGATCACCGCCGCCGCCGCCGCCCATCCAAGACAACCTTTTTTTTGGTTTTGGTTTTGTCTTCCGGGGTGCAAAGTACGCGCAATTGGAGAACAACATCGGGCAATGGAACATGCATACGCACATAGTGTACTTCTTAGCACGCATACACGCCAGCCAGGGTTGTCACAACTTGTTTCGCAGACCAGCGCGGCTGCCGTCAAGACCGGACGACAACAATCAGGCACACTTGAAACTTGGGGAGACGCGGCCGCCGCCGCCGCTGGACGGTGAACATTCTTCCTTACCAGGTGAGCCGAGCCCGAGCTTGGGGATGGAGCTGGAAAGCTGGCAGCTGGAGGCGTCAAGTTTCCAAGTTTTTTTTTTGTTCCTCTCGGAGCTTCATCACGGGATTTGTTGGCACGCTGGGTTCCGCACCCTTAGTGCCCCCCGACTAAAACAATGCATCCATCTGCCCGTCGTGAAGTTCGAGGAGTGCCGTTAGCCAGCAGGCGTTGACAGGTAACGACATGAACGGGCAAGACGGATCCCCTTAGTGAAGCACGCTATTACTATTGAGCATAGGACCAGGAGCGCTCCAGTTCAGGATAGGAAAATGCTAAAAGTGTGGTGGAATGGGCCTGAATGAGTCGGGCGTCGGAGCCAGTTCCTGCTATGCCTGGTGTTCCGGGAAATTGCATTGGCTTTCCTTCCAAGGCGCGCAAGTGGGTGAGCGATCTTGGTTGTCTTGTCTTGTCTTGAATGTCTTGCCGTGTCTCTCCCGAGGAGACCTGACCTGACCTGACCTGGATTTTGGATCGAGTCCAACCAAGTACACGCACACCGCACAATTCTCATGTTCCTTGCCGCGATCTCCCAAGTTTCGAGTACCGGAGACGCTAGTGGGAATGCGCGCAGAAAAACAAGTATCGGATGAGGAGAAGGCACAGATAGATGCTGATGAGGGGCAAGTCCAAGGGCGAAGGGACTCGCGCCTCCGGTGGCTGTCGTCGGGGCTCCTCCGAAGTCCCGTAGTGTGCTTCAGGGACTTTGCTGAAGCCGATGTGCTGCTGCTGATCACCTTCCCAAGTATCCCAAGCTTGCCAAAAACTGTCCCATCTGAATTCTCCCATGTTACATTCCGCATCTTTTGCATTTCTCACCATCTTTCCCATCCTGCCCCCGTCTCCTGCCTTTCCAATCGCTGCTCCCCCCCGTTGCCGTTGTTCTTGCCGTTGCCGTTGCCGTTTCCATTCCATCGGCTTTGGCTTCTGCCCGGGCATCCATCCACGCATCGCATGCCGTCCCATTCCATCCCATCCCACTTTGCTGCTGTCCCATTCTCCATGTCCATCTTTCTGCCTGTCCATCTGTCTCTCCTGCTTCACGCCCTCTTCTGCCACACCTGCCCGGTGGGTTTCTCCCGGACGGAGTATTGCTTCCTGCTTGCCGCGGAAGAGACCCCCCTCCTCCCCCTCCCCTCCATGCCAATCTCATCCCATCCTAACGCATTGCATCCAACCCGCGCTATTGAGTCTCCCGCCTTGTTTTCCCCCTTCACCGACACGAACATGGCCAGTTTTCCTCCCATTATTCCCCATGGAAATCTTCTTACCATGGGCTGCGAATCCTCATCCCCACCGGACTTAGCTTGGACGTTATCGTCCATGTGTCTTGCTCGTCGTTCATGTGCCATTCCTGCAACGCGGCACGACCACAGAAAAAACATGGAAGAAAACACGCAGCTGGCTCCTTCCGCGGATGTGCTAAAGCTGCTAGCCGGGGACACGAGGATGCCTGCCTTCGGACGTCGCTCCGTGGTTTGAATAGGATGTGGCTTCCTCTCCCACTACCATCAGACTAATTTCAGACTACCCAATCCCCCCCAGTCCCTCGCAACCACCCTTTCCGCTGCTATTCTTGCGCCGGCTCGCAGAAAATCAGGGTCCTGGGGTCCAATGTCCCGCTGCCACAACCCCCGACGGGAAAGGGGGACCGGAGGTGAGAGGAACCTCACGCGGGCAAGGGACGCCCTCATCACGCCAGCACCACCACCCTTCGGCCGGTCGTCCCACCAGATTGAGAATCGCCCACGATCCATCGTGAATGCCGTGTGTCTTGGGTGCCAGCGCATGCCCTTCCTTCCATTCGGCTTTCCTACCGCTCCCCGTGACCGAGCCCGGACGCCTCTTTTTTTTGTTCCTTTTTGTTTCCCACTTGCCCACCTGTTCGTTCAAGATGGATGGATGATGACTAGTCGACTTTTTTCGTCTCCCCTCCCCCTTCACCCTCGTCTAACGAGACACAATTCTGACTGGCTGGCTGGCTGGCTACTTACTAGTAGCTTTCGGATACAGAATCCCCATGCTTTTCATAGACGACTAACACGATGGATCATCAGATGGTGGGATGGTGTCAGCTTCGCAGACTCGTCTCGACCATTTGATATGCGCCTTCCCATTTGCTGGGGAGCCATGCAGAATTCACGCCCGTCTTCGGGGCTGCATAGCGTTTAACTCTACCAAGGGACGTCGGCCTCGTCTGCAGGGTTCTTGATTGCTAACTTGCTGTGTTGGGCAAGTGAAGATGCCGACAAGTGGTTCTAAGTTGCCGCCCCAATGGCTCTCGCCAGGAGGGTATCCACGCACTTGCGTCTGCTGCTTCGTCTTCCTCCAACTCCAAGCTTGGACATGGTCTCGGGTATTCGTGCCATCGTCAGGCTGCCCCCCATCCCTTCCCTTCCCTTCCCATCCGCCTGGCCGATGTCTCGAAACGCCCTACAGACCTGGGCGTTTTGCCTGTCAAATCTCTCGTCTCCCACACGCACACTCATGCACACAGGCACCTCTACCCGAAGGGCTGGACCCTTATTTCTCGTCCTCACTCTGTTGCTGCTACCCGCATTCCGTTACATGGCCTTATTCTTTCGTCATACATCCAGCTATTATCAACCTTGAGCCCTGTGGCCCCCTTTTTTTATCATCTTCAGCACTATCGACGTTACCAACAAAGTTTCCCATGCTCTCTTGTTTCTGCGAGGGACCCGTAATCTCAACGTCATCATTCTAACAAGCTGCTCGTTGGGGCGCATCTGGCTCTGCTGCGTCTTGGCATCACTATCAAGATACCCATGTGTGGAGGATTTCCGGGAGCGTGCCACTTGGGTTGAAAGAGAAGGGGGGAAGTTGTCTTTGTCTCGATCGAGACGGACCAGCACGCCGTCGCCTGTCGGCGGCGCGCCACGTTTCGCAAACCATGCATCCAGCGAACGGGACGTCTTGCTCCCCGCCAGTCAGCTCTCGCGCAACTGTCGATCTCGTCTATCGGTAAAACAAGCGCAGATATCGATACCGCACATCTCTGTGTATCAACTATCGATAAAAAGTTGGCCGAACTGGCAAATGGCGATTCGCGAAAGCTTCAGGTCGTCCATCCCCAAATTTCGCGCCCTGCAACTTGATCTTCCCCGCACCGGTCGTCTCACCACGGCGCTCATCGCAACCCACCCCTTGACTGACAATCGCCAGCTGCAGAAACCCCAAACCCCACCTCTTGTCGATTTCCCATTGCTCTTGGGGGATGAGGGGGGTGGGAGGGCTTCTAGTTCCAGGGAAGATCGCTCCAAGACTCACCGCAAACTCGCGACGGACAGCGTCCATAGCGATCTAGAACGTCTCTGGTGTGGTGTCCACCGCCCCATTTCCCACCCTTTAACCACAGGCTGAGGTGCCCTTTTTCTCTCCGGCAGGGTCCCGGGCTCTGTGTTTTTTCTGCCCGGCTACTGCCAAGGTCACACAGCGGGCAGCATGCCGCGGCGACAGGCCGGACCTTGTCTCCGGGTCCTTTGCGCCTTTTACCGCTGTGCATGGCGCCGCTAGATGGACCTTGGCTGATTGTGTCGCAGGCCAGTTTCTCCGGTCCGGCGGTAAATCTTGAAATGATAGGGCGTTCCGCTGCAGCTGCTGCGCATCGGAAGTCTCTCCGTCAGAGACAGAGACGATTTGAACAGATCGACCCGAGTCAATCGTCTGTCTCGGCTCATGTTTTGTATTTTTGGCTTTGTATTCTGTTTCCTAGTTCCAAAGGTCATCTCGAACCTAGCTGAGGTTATCGTCATTCCTAACCCAGAGGTTAAACTCCCCTCATGGTCGATCGCGGGGTTGTGAAGTCTAGTACAGCTAAGCTCAGCTAAGCTTCAACCCATCAGCTTCGAGAAGCATCTTCGCCGTGTCATGTCCTTGTTGAGCTCGTAACTGCTGCTAGTGAGTTAGTTCAGCAACGCGCGCCCGCATCTCAGAGGCCGCCCGGGACCTGGAGATTGTTGTCAACGCTGAGCTCAGCAACCTCATGCGACCAACCTCAGTTGATCAATAACACTGTCCCCATATCCATTGCTGCCCCATCTTCATATTGACCTCCAATTATCAAGCCTCGGCTTCTTCAAAGCAGAGGCAGCTTTTACTCCTCGGACTTTGCAATCGGAGCGGGTTTGCCTTGCCTGCTTCAGCCTCATTGTGCAGATGTGGCTCTCATTTCTTCGGCCCCGTCAAGTCGGCTATGCAAGTCATGACACGGACGGAGACACGCAACGAACAACGCGCACACGACGCAGAGCTGCGCTGTGTTGCGTGGTTGCCAACAAGGGCTCCACCCCGAGCAATGTGCGGATGAAGAAGGAGAAGGAAAAAAAAAAAAAAGGGTCACATTCAGATGAGACATGGGACTCCATGAGTCGTCGGCGAAGGCCGTTGCAACCATTCGCCCATTGAGAAGGACTGTTTGGACACCCCGCCGTCCGCAGTTGCGCCCCCAAGTGCCACACAGGGCACATTATTTTCCTGAAATAGGGTAGGGGGGGGGGGGGGGGGGGGGGGGGGGGCGCCGGGTTGAGGTGTGGTCACGATGGTCCTTGCTTGAGGTGCCTATGATGTCACTACTTTTTACTGCGTGGGTCTTGGGCTTTGTTCCGGTTCAGGATTTCTCTTTTCGCATTTTGCTTGGCTTTTCTGGGGTTGAGTGGATTGATGCGAAGTGCGTTGTTATTGTTGTTGTTCGACGGGTATTGCGATCATGTGAATAAAGTTTTTTTAACCCCCTCGGAGGTGGCTCCGGTGCTTAGGGGTTCTGTGTTGTTGTTGGGGTGGGAGGTTGGTGTGGTGATTTCGGGAGAGTCATGCAGGGGCGTTTAGGTACGAGTCGGAGCAGAACCCTTGCTTAGCCTCAAAATGGCCATGTTCAATCAAGATCGTGAAGGGCTTCGATTACGTCACTAGTCGTCGCGGCTGTGGCGGCTTTGATGTGATGGTGGGTTTGTGGAATATTCTGTGATTGTCACGAGGTTTGGAAATCTTGATCTTGGTGCTGCCTGGCCAAGTTATCGCCTCCGGTGTGAAGAGGTTCACTGCCGGGGTCAACATCAAGCGTGTTTTGATCCAGGGTTTCTTCGGTCGTGGTCTGCGGCGAGGTCGGGATGCTCGGCGGCGTTGCTCCCGACGTTGTTGTTTTGGAGGTCCGGCGGATGGTTATTTGCCATGGCCGAGAGTTGCGGCCTTGGCTTGGAGGTGATAGTGCCAGGTTTCCTTCGCTGCTCTGAACACTCGTGAATCTCACCCGTTTATTGTGTTTCCACTCAGCAGTTCCCAGCGAGCGCACAGATGAGATGCGTACGAGGATATGTGAGGTCGAGGTTGCGGCCTCTGCAGCTTGTTTCGTATCAAGAGATGGAGCGCCGGTGATGGTGGAAGACGTTCGTCTTGAGTTGAAGATCCAAGATGAGCTATGTGTCGCCGGCGATCTACCCGGACTGTTAGAGCTGGGTATATGAAGAAGATAGTTAACACCGGCAAAGGCCAACACAGCCCAAATCCTTCTTCAAGGAGGTTGGGTCGCGTATCCCACTGGCTTGGCCCTTGAGGAAGATGTCCTTCCACCTAGAAAATAGATATTGGTCGTTCTCAAGGCCATTCTCTAGTGTTCATCATCTCTGTTGGGTGATACCACAGAATAAAGAAGAGACGATGGTCCGTCTAATGGAATTTGATAGTCAATGTGAGGACGAAGACATAAGGACTGATTTACTTGATAGTATTTGCTGACCTATGGCTCGACAGTGAGACAGAAACAAACATTCGTGCGAGGGGGGTTAGAAGGTTGTTACCATGTGTCTTATACCTGAGAACAGCCTTCCCCAGAAATGGGACGTGAGATGCTTTGAGAAACAATGTCTGTAGTCCGCAGTCATGGGGATGAGATCCGTCAATCCCGATGCTTATATTTAGACGGGGCTGATGTCGACACGGGGTTGGTAACCAAACCGCAATAATATTGCATGTCGTTGAAGAGCTAATGTCACCATCGATCATGGATACCATCGTGGAGGCACCTAGTTCGAACAGCCCTGGTGGCGAGAGCTTACTCATCGCTGACGTCCTTCCATTCTTTCAACCACGCCCTTATTCACCAGCTGCAGTAATTGAATACATGTCGACGATGGCAACTGTAAGACCGGGCTGGCAAATGAAGTAATCCCTCCGGTACTGGTATGACTGCAGAATGGTAGAAGATACAAGCCACACAGCAGCGACCTTTGGTGAGCACGCGCTGATACCTCGCCGAGACCTTGTTTGTTTACCGGACCGATGCGATGGCCGCAAAAGTGTGTGATCTTCGGGCTCCTGTGCATTTGTTTCCATGAGCATCTCGAGGTTCACATGTGATGTGGTCCATGACACAGGCTTTGCGTATTCAGAGTTGCTATATTAGTCGCGCAACTCGCAGTCTAACAATACCGACAACCAATTGTGAATATGGTCGTATGGTAGCTGGGCGTTAGAATGCGTCATGAGAGAAATGGCTCGCATCAAATTCTCGAGTCGGTTGTGTGAAGCAGCTGTAAGTTGTTATTCACTGATAGCCTCCTCCAGAGCATTGCCTTGTCGTAATTGCGAGGTATGACAGATAACATGGAAAGAAAGTAAAGGCATGCGAAAAGGATATACTAACACCTTGGCAAGCATCAACATGAAGATTCCTGGAGGAACGATGCAGCAATCCTCTCCCGAGGTAGGAGATTCCAAGTTAGACGAAGATGACATTGTTAGAGCACTCAAGCTTCGCCCCGTTCGTGCTAGCATGTGTTTTACTGGAGCGTTCTTTCCTAGTTCCCAAGTAAGAGGAACAATTGTTCAGCACCACAAGTTTCCAGCTCCGGCGTGTCTTCATAGGAGCTCCCACCTCGGAGACTGCGCAGGCAGATCTCGGGTCTCCCCAGGCCATCAAATGAACACCCGCGTGAATTCGTGTGTACCCAGCACGGGACCTTACCGCCCCAATGCTGGTCAAGTGGCTCTTCGCTTTTGCTTTGCGAAAAAAATCTCACGAGGGTCTACTATAAAGTCTAACACCCGCGGCAAGAAGAATACCTAGCAACAAACAAATGGTGCGCCTGTGTTCATATTGTAGGTTCACGTTGCTAAACCTTTAGTGAACGTTCTATCTGTGGTGGACATCACACCTCAGATAGTTCCGAAGAGGTCTTCCTAGCGTAAAGCCAGTATAATGAACATCCGTTGAGTATCTCACGCCTGTAAAGTCAAGGAACGGAAGAGATGAGGGACGTCCGCGACGTCATCGGCCCGCTGGTGAGCCACAAGGTCGATCGATGTTGGGTTTTCTATAGTGCCATACATGAGCATTCTCGAACAAAGCAAGCAACAGCCTTACGACCAGATGACCGAAGATATGAACCCACTTCGTCAGCATTGACCGTAGGTATTCGGCCGTATATTTCACAAACATGCGGGTAGGGACGAGGGCGACACCACGTAAGAAGACTGGACTTCGAGGCACCATCTTCAGAAGCATCGTGGTAACGAAGGCGGGCCTTGACACTCTTTGAATTGAGCCTCAAACGAGAAGATGCAGACGGAGCTTGTCATTTTGTGTGGGACTTCTGGTCCAATCATATATACAGCTTCAGTAGATCGAACGCGGCGGAGGCTTGGCTAGCACAGGAAAAGGAGGGAAGTGGTATGTGCCTGGGCCCTGCTATTACCGGGACCTCCATTACTGAACATGAATGTTGCGATGAAGGGGCGCAAAATGTTTGGTCAGGCAAGAAATGTGTCTCCATGTGGTCTGTAGGTGATATGAGAATATGAAAACGTCGACGAGGCAGGTATTTTGCGATTACGTGGCAGCATCTCCTCACGCAAAGCACACGAAGAACGCTCTCATGAAGTCTCTGGTGTCGTCCGCCACTGGTTTGCGATTTTGAAGAATACCCCCAGAACGAATTTGATGAGGTAGCACGCTCAAGAAATTGGGCTCAAGCATAGTTTCAGAATAGATCGTTAACCGTGAGATGACAGAGGGATCTTGCATGAAACGATCAAACATGACTGCGATGTCCAACATTGGTTAAGAGTCCCTTACACGTTGTGAGCAGGAATTTATACAAACGGCAGTGACTGTTCCTCGAAGGTGGACGCGGCGGCTAGACCCGCGGCACCAAGCGCATGCGCATAGCTCCCATTCCGAAGACATTGAAACTGTCAGCTGTTAGCAAACGAAGCCCAAGTCCCTGCAAATCTAATTCTACCCAGTGTTCCAGACACCGTCGACGGATCGAGTGAATGTGGGTTGGATTGGTATCCTGCTGCATCCAGTAACGATCGCATCCCGAGGAGTTGCCGCTTCAACTTCAAGGGACGACGGTTGCTGGCTTTTTACCTAACTAGAGCCCTTGGGATGTCATCACTGAATACTCCGAAGCGAAAGGGCCAGCCAGACCGACGAAACGGCGTGTCTTTAGGCCCTTGAAGGGCTGTGACACGAGTCCAGCCAGCTACAGGGAAACGAAGTACTCCCGCCATTGGAATTGAGTCGTCCTCACCATGGAATTGGTTTGAAGATCCAAAGTCAGGCAACGCTCAGGCTATATATAGTGATAGGAACCTGAGAGTCTGACAAGGTCCACCAAACATTCCACCATCGTACGGACGGCTGTTGACTGTGACTGGTCCTCTTCCGTAGTACCTATAAAATGGCAAGTCAATTAGATTGAAAAAACTTCCCAGGCAATCGAAACCAGTGTAGTATGCGTTCATTAAAACCAGATCTATGAAGATGAAGAAAGTATAGCGCCGACAGAGGTAACTGCGTACCTTACCCTGGAGGCTTTGGCACAGGCTGGAGACCCCAATCCGTAGTATTCTGCGTGAATATCTAGAGACGAACACCGCTGATGAACAATACGTGAACATCTAACACATATGAGGAAATCTGGACATAAATCGCCACTAGCATAGTCCTTTCTATCCTGCTCGAAGCAGCATAGCCCTTGATCGGGACGTGCAACCATGAAATCGCTGAGCATTGCCTGCTTTGAACTTTTTCGCCCATCCAGCAGGAGCTTCAAATATGGCCTATCTGCAAAGGAATGAATGGCGAGGCTGGCTGACGTGCGAGGGAATTGGCAGAATCAAAAAGCAAAGTCCAAAAGCAAAAGCAAAAGCTCGGGTGCGGGATCGAACCGCAGACCCTACGAAACCAGCAATCGGATTTCATACCAAGTTCTCACTAACGGACCAGAGCGTTATACCTCTAGACCACTTGGCCTATCGGGCTTGGTTGACGGTGATGGGACGAAAGCTCGCGAAGAAGGGTTCTCTCTAAGGGGGTAGGAGGCAGGAACAGGTAGGTGGTGGGAGGTTCGCGCCTTCCTCACTACCTAGTATAGGCTTCAGGCAGGCACCGCAAATTCAGCTTCACAGCCGTCAATCAGCAGAACAGCTTCAAGCGAAGGACGGGACCATTGGCTGGCCAGACAGTCTTGACTTCGAAAATCCATCGATACCGACGTGCCGTCCAGAAAGAGCACACCCATCGCCTATATGTAGGTCCCTCTCCCCTGAGATCCCCATCACCAAGGCAAAGTACGAACACAGCACGAATAGACGCCAGGGACCAGTTTGTGGAAAGGGTAATCGTGGCTGATTCCATGTTCTATGTAGTCGTACATATTAGCCGTACAAGCGGCCACTGCATAATCGCGGGCGCTGTTTCCCACCCCCGCCATTCCCAACTCCCGCCAACCCAAAAAGAAGCCGTCGTGCTGCTGCTGCCACCGTACCACTTCTGCTCCAAAACCCCTTTTCGTGTCGCTTACTTCCAGAGCTTGCCCAGGGACACCTCCTTGTCGTCGTGCTTGTTGAGAATCTTGGCGGTAGCAAGCTCAAAGTCCTCCTGGGTGACGTGGACTCTGCGCTCACGAAGAGCGTACATGCCAGCCTCCGTGCAGACACCCTTCAGCTCGGCACCAGAGCAACCGTTCATCTTCTCGGCAATCTTGGTGAGGTTGATGCCTCTCGTCAGGTTCATCTTGCGGCTGTGGATACGGAGAATGTCGGCACGCGCCTCGACGGATGGCGGGGGGAACTCGATCTTTCGGTCGATACGTCCGGGACGCAGCAATGCGGGGTCGAGAATGTCGAGACGGTTCGTGGCCATGATGACCTTGATGTTCTTCGTAGGCTCGAAACCATCGAGCTGGTTGAGAAGCTCCAACATGGTGCGCTGGACTTCGGAATCGCCTCCTGAGGAGCCCTCGACACGGGAAGAGCCAATGGAATCGATTTCGTCCATGAAGATAATGGAGGGGGCGTGCTCACGGGCCATGACGAACAGCTCGCGAACCATACGGGAACCCTCTCCAATGTACTTTTGCACCAACTCGGAACCGGAGACACGGATAAACTTGCAGTCGGTGTGGTGGGCAACAGCTCTGGCGAGCAGGGTCTTGCCCGTACCGGGGGGGCCGTAGAGCAGGACACCCTTCGGTTGGGCGATACCCAGAGACTCGAACAGCTCGGGGTGCTTGAGACCGAGCTCGATAACCTCCTTGATTTCCTTGATCTGCTGATCCAGACCACCAATCATGTCGTATGTGCTGTCGGGGACCTTCTCGACCATCATGAGGGAGACGAGGGGATCGACGGATGAGGGGAGCATCTTCTCGAGCTTGTAGCTGTCGGACAGGAGCGTTACACGCTTGCCGACGGTGAGCTTTGTGATGTCGACGTTGTCGGAGATATCGACGACTGAGGGTGTTGATTAGCATTGGGCAGGAGGAAGGTGGGGTGTGCATCATCAACGTACCGTATTTGCCTTCCGGATGCACCTTGACCAGGACCTTCTTCGTGCTCATGACCTTCACAACCTCACCGACGTAGGAACCGGGCTGCTGCAACAGACCAAGCTCTTCTCTCAGTAGACGCACTCGCGAGTTGTAGTCGTTTCTCTGGGCCTCGAGACGGCGGAGGACAGCTTGACCCTTGAGGATCTCGAGCTTCATGGCCTCGATCTTGTTCTGGTAGTACGAATCGAGCGCCATCTTGATGGATGCCCCGAGGGAGGAATTAATCGGGCGGGTGTTTGTTCGATGTTCTCTGAGATGCGGGAGGGTCAATCGGGGTCGTCAAGGTGTAATTCGTGCGTAGGATCGGTTGACGGTCGCCGGGGTTTGAGTGTGGTGATGGAAGCTTGTCGTTGTGGAAGCTCACAGATGGGTTCGGAGTGACAGGGCTGTAGGTCTGGCTGGCTCCGTCGGTCGGTCCAGTCAGCCGCAGGCAAACCACCGTCGACGCGTTCGCCAGGTCCGGGTCACGTGAAAGCTTCCTTCCGGAAATGTCAAGCTTGCGGGGGCTTAGTCAGGGTCTTCGGAGGGCAGGATGTTCCAGAAGCCGACATCGTTGGAAGGTCCACTCTGGAAAAGGGTCGGGTCCGTGCGGGCTGTCTTGTAGCGGCTGCAAGAGAAAAGAGGCGGAAAGCGCAACGCGCAGTGACGTTAGCACGCCCCAGTTGGGAAAGTGGAGTGCAGCACGAGATGTGCGATGTCGAGCACCTCGACATCGTGACATGCAACGGTGGGGCTCTGCATCGAATCATGGGCGGTGGAACATGCCAGTGCAACACATGGAACCTATGGAAGACTGCAGAGATACGCCGTAGATATGCGCCGATAAGATCTACGGCCTCGGCGACTGCAGACCGCCCAACAGGCAAAAGACCTCGCCAGACGCGGCTCTCTTGATGTTGCACCCTGCTTGCCCATCCACCTTACCTTACCTTAGGTCCTACCTTACTATGGGTAAGTTAGGCAGTCCTCGGGCCTTGGGATTGTGGCTCTCCCGCCGTTCTGCTCGGGCACTAAGCTGATTGGGGAGGAAGCTCTGGCGGTCCTGTCTGGGCGATAGCACCATCATCCATGTTGCTAGCAGCAGTTGCACTCCACCATGGGCGCACCGCGGGCCCCCACTAGTCCTCCACTAAATTGCGTTCCTACCTATCATCAGTGCGCCAAAGGTAACAATCGCTGGATGTAAACACCAAGCACCTGGGTGCGAGACATTGTGCAGGCCTTTCTTCCTTTCTACGTATTCGTACTGCGTACGGCTGCTTGAACTGTCGAGGGAGGCCCATCCGATACCGGGGATAAGAAGATAAAGACCAACAATGGAGGCACGGGTCGAATCAAGAGCCCGGGAATAGAAATCCTGATCAAATGGAAGAGTCACACAGTAGCAATTGCCTCTCATCATGCTTCTGAGAAACAGCACCTTCCATGTTGTTTCGCACCCTCTGAGCCCTGCAACACCTTGCGAAGTGGCTGCACATGACCCGGGGGTTGCACACACAAACGCCATCGACAGTGGGAGTGGGCAGCTCCTGACTCAGACATTCTGAGGTGAGCCAGGTGCACCGTGATTGCGCCGGGAAGGCAGGATTGCGAATCTGGGGGAGCAGCAATCATCACTCGACCGATGGACAAGGCAGCCTCGAATACTTGAGAAGACGGAGGCACACGCAGAAAACTCAACAACATCGGACGAGCAGCGGCACCCGCTCCGCCGCCAGCCAAGGGAACTTTCCTCGCCCTCCCATCCAATAAATAATACATTAGTAGAGATCCTGCACTTTTGTATGGGCAGACAGCATCGCACACATCCAGTGGACATCCTCGCCGCCAGATCAGGAAAGGAGAGTCGTCTTCACCAGCAGCCAGGAATGGGCAACACTCATCGCTGCCATTGTCTTCGTCGCTGAATTGCACACGGCCTCGCCCCGTCTCGCCATCGCATCATCTCTCCCCCTCACCCTCATCTTCACATTTTCTTGTCTTACTCTCTTCTTTGGTCTTTTTTTTGTGTCTCGTCCATCGTGTGTTTGTTGTTTACTCAACTCTACACCACACACCACACCCACGGATACCTACGCACCTCACCTCATCTCGTCTTGCTTACCGATCCCGTCTGGCCTCGCTCATTTCTTCTCTTCGTCAGCTGTTTACCAGTGAGGCAAGGTAGATAGCGAAAGCTCACCACCACCACTTCGACCCATCTGCAGGGCCCCCGTGGAATCCTCGAAATCTTACCGAGACCCAACACAAGCACTAAACCTACACCTACAACGCTCTCGGTAACGGCGGTACGAGCTTTCGAGAAAAAAAGCCTGTTTCCACCCTTCTTTTCGAACCTGTTGCTGCTGTTTCAACACACAACACACGCGCGACACCTGAGAAATTCCAAGCAGGCCCGAAGCCACCCAACGCGCGCCCGACGCTTCCACCCCCGTTGCCGTCCGCACTAATAACCCACATCTCCGGCACCTGCCATTCTCTCCACCGATCATTCTCCATCGTTCTCCAAAAACGTCGCGCGCTCCATTGTCGCCCACCATGGATCCCTCCCCGGGGCCTGATACGTCCGCCGACCAGTCTCGCGATAACTCGACTGCTGCCTCGCCAACAGACACCCGACACCAGCCCTCGAGATTCGAGTCCTATTCGGGTTCTCGCGACGACGGCCTCTCCGAGAGCTTTCAGTCCTTTCAGTCCACCGATACGGTGCGGAGACGCCCAGAAGCTGGCTACGGTACGTACGACCCGCTGCATGCCCAGAAACCTAATGCGTCTTGGTCGTCCGAGTTGCCGACTGGTCCAAGAGAAAATCCCTGGCTAACATCAATCCCGTGCGCGACACAGGTTCCATACAAGGCCAACCTTCCGCCTCCCAATACCTCCCCGACTCCTCAGCTCACGACCGTTCCCATTCTCGTTCCACCCAAGCTACAAGATCTCCCATGATGGCTCCTGAACGCCCCAAAGCGAGTAATCGACCGCGAAAGCCCCCCATGACCCGTCGACCCTCGACGAACCCTTCTGCACCTCATCGTGGTGAGGTTTTCTCCGTCGACGATGACATCTTCGAAGTCGAGGCCGACGCCGTCGGACGCCAACAAGAACAACAACGGGGGTACAGCACGCGCCGCCGGCCTCAGCTAGCGACCACCCTGTCTCGCGTCCAGTCCTCTAGAAGCGAGCACGGCGATGATGATGAAAACGATGACGAGGCACCTCGTACACCGAGACCCGAGGACAATGTCCCTGACCGCTCCGAGCACGACCCATCAGTTCATGAAGATGAGGATGCGGAAGCCGAGGATGACGGCGACGTTAGCGATGCCGAGAGCTTCACGCTCAAGGATCGTCAACAAGCCATCAACGAAACCCATCCTTTCGGTATAAGGTTATGGAAGCCTGCCCTGTACAAGAAGGACCGCTCCGTGCAGAAGAATGCAGAAGGTGATATTCATTCGTCGCCGGGTGGCAGGGTCAACAACTGGTTGTTGTTTTTCAACCTTTTGTGGACTTTGCTGTTTGGATGGTGGATGGCAACGTTTGCAGCCCTCGGTGCGATCATCTGCTTCTTGTTCGCGGCGACTGTTAGTGGCAGGGAGTACGGCAGAGTTCTTTGGGGACTTGCTAGCTATCTTTTCTACCCCTTTGGCAAGTACGTGCGTTTGGAGCAGGACGACGCCTACCTGGACGAGGACCAAGGCGAGGGACGAAGCATTTCCGAGTACGAACAATGGCAAAGCGGTGACTTGGAGTATGGTCGACTGTTCTTCGGTCCGGACGGGTCGGAGCACAACCGATCCATCGTCGGCCGCTCACGGCGAAGCATCGACTCGCAGCCGAGCGAGACTGACAGCCTGTTGGGCCGGACTCGACGCGGCGAGCGGAGTGAGACACCCCCGAGACTCAAGCGCCGCTTGTTTGGACGAGGCGAGTGGAATATCGGAAGGATCATCTTCTTTCTGTTCTTCTATCTGCTGCTCACGCCCTCTCTCATCCTGGTTTCCTTGATCTGCTGGTTCTTGGTGTTTACCATCCCCATGGGAAAGGTTACTATGTTGCTCTTCGACCACCTTCGACGACATCCTTTGGCGCTTTCATTCGAATCCGACATGGTTCTCGCCCGAATCGCCGATGCGCCTCACTCGTCCATCCTGCTCTGCACCTACCGTGCTGTGGGCACCAAATACTGGAAGTACACTATCGACGGAACGAACGTTTTTCTGATCAATCTTATGGGTGTGGTGTTCTTCGTCATCTTTGACTGGCTTGTTCTCGACCGGATTATGGGCCTGCACATTCTCATCACCTCACCGGCGTTCCTGTTCATCGCGGGCCTGTTCTCAATCATCCCTCTCGCTTACTTCATCGGCCAGGCCGTTGCCTCGATTTCTGCGCAGTCATCCATGGGAGTAGGTGCGGCCATCAACGCCTTCTTCTCCACGATTGTCGAAGTTTTCCTTTACTGCGTGGCTCTCAGCCAAGGCAAGGGCCAGCTTGTTGAAGGCAGTATCGTTGGAAGTATCTTCGCCGGTATTCTCTTCCTCCCTGGCCTCTCCATGTGCTTCGGTGCTATCAAGCGCAAGACTCAGCGTTTCAACGCGAGATCCGCTGGTGTCACGTCCACCATGCTTCTGTTTGCCGTCATTGGCGCCTTTGGCCCGACGTTGTTTTACCAAATCTACGGCACTCACGAGCTCAACTGCCTGGACTGCGTAAACCACAGCGGGGTCGGAGATGGACTTTCCCCGGTCGGGGACGGTCGTGACTGCCGCAGGTGCTTCTTCTCTCAGACCCCGACTCTTGACGACCGCTTTTACCTCGAGGCTGTCAGGCCGTTCTGCTACTTCTGCGCCGCCCTCCTGTTCCTCTCTTACATTGTGGGCCTCTGGTTCACTCTGAGGACTCACGCAGCTGTCATCTGGAACTCCGAGATTGATGAGAAGAAGCACGAGGAAGCTCACGCTCATGCACATGCTGCTGCTAGGCAATCTGGACTTCACTCCTTTGCCGAGACTACTGGCACCTCCATTGATGTTCGCGATTCTCACCTGTACAAGCGCATTCTTGGCCAGTCACTGAAGCAAGTTGGCTTGAATGCCAAGGGAGAGGACATCTCGCGTCAAGGGTCTGTCTCTGGATTGGGTCTCACACCCGGCAATGGCAGTGTGAGCATTCCGCATGTGGTTCCACCAAAGACGAGTGGCAGCGACACCATCCGCTCGGTTGTCCATATTCCGGGCTTTTCAGAGGCGGAGAACAACGCCCTGGTTCGTGAAGTCGCGGAGATGGCCGCCACTGCCGCCACCCTTGCTGCGCGCGAACGCATGCCTCGCAGAACTTCTAACCAGCCTGGAGCCTCTACAGCACCCGCCCCTAGGCCCCCGGCCTTGCGCACCGCAACACTTGCCGAGAATGAAGATCTCGCCGCTGCCAGTGCCGCCCAAGTTCCTCACGGTGGCCATGATGCACCCAACTGGAGCCGAGGCAAGAGTGCTTTCATTCTCATGGGAGCCACGGTGCTTTATGCCATTATTGCAGAGATTCTCGTCGACACAGTAGATGTTGTTCTGGAGGGCTTCGCTATTGACGAGAAATTCCTCGGCATTACCCTTTTTGCCCTGGTTCCCAACACTACGGAATTCTTGGTGAGTTTTGAAATATAAGCTTCCTCATGGATTATACTGACATTTCAAAGAACGCCATCTCCTTTGCTATGAACGGCAACATTGCGCTGTCCATGGAAATCGGTTCTGCGTACGCTCTTCAAGTCTGTTTGTTGCAGGTTCCGGCCCTCGTCCTGTATTCGGCTCTCTACGCTACCAGTAACGGTGTTGAAGACATCGGCAACCACACTTTCTCACTTCTGTTCCCCCAGTGGGACATGGTTACCGTTATCCTCTGCGTTTTCCTGCTCAGCTACATGTATGGAGAAGGAAAGAGCAACTACTTCAAGGGCAGCATTCTATTGCTGAGCTACCTTGTAGTCATCGTAGGCTATTACTTGTCTGGTTACACCGACGACATCATGAGCGTGAGCCGCTTTGATATCATGGGTGCCGACGGCCAGTTTTCGTCATTCAAGACCGTGGGTCGCAAGCGCAGCGGCGTTGCCTTCCAGGTCT
Source organism: Colletotrichum tropicale (assembly GCA_027406125.1). NCBI lineage: Eukaryota > Fungi > Ascomycota > Sordariomycetes > Glomerellales > Glomerellaceae > Colletotrichum > Colletotrichum tropicale. Next base: position 556,070 of record JANVYH010000002.1, read on the forward strand.
AAAGAGAGGAGTTGTGGATTCAGGGGTTGTGATACCCAACGAGCGCGAACATTGTTATGGCATTGTTGACTAATTTGAGTTGAAAAGGGTGGCCGCGCGTCATCTGAATCGGTTGACGGTCTGTTCAAAGAGGGACTTGGACCATGGCATTGCATTTCTGTTCACCTGCTCTTACGACGGGACTGACGGAGTTACGGAGAAGAGCACATACTTAGATTACTTTTTCGATCCATCACTGAATATACATCCCTAATGCGCAAGCCATACTTTTGTGTCGACCCTAAAACTGAACTGTTACTATATAGAATCTTGATATGATTTGACGTTACGATGCGCCTACTCGAGGCATTACTTATCCCAATTGAAGACTTTAACGCTTGACCCAAAGAGTCAAAAAGTGGTAGAAGGAGGTAAATTCTTCAAATAGCCCATCCGCAGTTTCACTTCTCTCCAATGTGAGCCATGTTTAGCCTCGGCGTCTGGAAGAGCATCTACTCAGGTAGTTTGTCTATGATGACACGCAGAGCATCCGTAAGACGCGCTCTAACCTGTCGCGGTGAGGGTGTTTCTAGACCGTAACGACTGGAATGGAACAGCTGAAGATTGTGGAGTCTCCGGGGTAACTGAGTGTCTGGTATGGAGGAGGGGATGAGGTGGTGGTCTGGGGATAGAGTTGGTGGGGTGACGCATTCCAGAGGTTATTTCCACGACAACGATCAGGAATCGTGAGGTGAGGCAAATTGGTGGTGTTCGATTTAGTTCATGTGTAAGCTGGTATTCCATGGGATACATAACTTAGAGATGAGCAGATACTATCATTAACACGACAGCAGGGGGAAGACCTACAATGTTTAGGGATTATCATAAAGCTTCCTTTACAGATCAACATGGATATAAATAATAAGACTTGTAACGTTAATTTTGTTTTCTTCGTTGAAAGCATTTTGTTCGACGCTGGGCCCGGGCAAAAGGTGTCTGTGCCTTCTTCACCCAAAATAAATGGAAAAATACAAAACTCGACGTTCCAATTATTGGGTTCTTCCCAGTACTCTCTTTCAGTGGACCCCTGATGCTATTCATTCTTGTTGCTCATTATCAAGGCTTCGGCTAGCTTCGTCTTTCTCCGACTGCGTTGCATTCATATACCCACAGACAGTTAAGAGGCTCTTGATCAATTAGATATTTAATGAAACCCTGATGTTCATTTCCATTAGAGACGATGTTCAGAGCCGTGCAACCCCATTTTAGACGCATTGACATCGAAACCATGCTGAACTAACAGGCTAACCAGTGCAAACCTTTCTTCGCACGCCTCGGAAGATGGCTGGACCTCTTGGTTGTCGTTCAGAAAGCTCCAAACATGGAGACGAGACTCAAAGTCACAAAGTCTAATTCTTGCCAAGCGGGGAAGCAGAACATCTCAAGGATGCCCATTTGTTTGATTGTGTAACAGTACCTGCTATATGCAGCCTGATGAGACCTTCCTTCGTACAGCTTGATAGGTTAGTTACTTGCGGAAGTGGCATGGAACGTGCTGCAGCTCACCCGCTGAGTCACTATTAGTTAAAGCGCGTCTCACTTTGTGGCGTTCTGAGCCAGCGCTTGGTCATGTGTAGATTTGTTCTTGTGTGAGTTGTTCTTGCGTGAGTTTTCTGCTCTTACTTCCAATTCTGAGAATAGTTTCTCTTCAACATCTGACGAATAATTTCAAGGTAAACACGCATTCCGCTCCCCGTCCTAAGCACATGGGTTTATTGAAGGAAGCCCTGTTCTTGAGACCGAATCTCAGTGATCTGACATAACGTTGTGCTATTTTCCCCTATCGAGAAATACATCGGTAAGAAAATGTGAGATAATCGACACCAATCACATAGCATCTCACCGCGAGCAAGTCACTGTGTTCCAGCGCCCATGAAGTGGCTCCGGACCTTCTATTCTGACTACAACTATTATCTCTTGAATAGTTCACACCTGGCTTAGGCATCTGCAATATCGATAGTGTTGGCCAAAATGCCCTTGTCAAGAACGTTTGCCTTTTCATATGTGGCTGCCCCCTCAAGTCGATGCATGGCTGCAATGATAGTTGCGTTCTGCATTCTTGCGGACATGAGATGCATAGAGGGGATCTTGTCTCCAGGCAAGTATCCCAGGTGTTACATGTTAATAAGTTCAGAAATACTTCCGCTCTGCGGCAGGGACAACGAACATGCGTTCAAGAAGATATGGCGTTTCGCCCAATTAACCATCGTGAGACCAACCGAACTTCGAACGAAAAGCCTCAGCCGTTTGTCCCCTGAGTTCTCTTTGATTGCTCGACTGGTATTTCTCAATCAAGTCCAATTTATTATGCACGGCATTGTTAGACGATAAAAAAGACTGCAGATAGAGCGATACATTAGTAAAAGAGGAAATTTTCCAGGCAAAGTCACGATCGGCGAAGGAAAACAAGCTATGCTGTCCCCGGGCAGCTGCTGGCTCGGGCTAGACGATGCCCGGCCCTCTATGCGTGATAGCCGTAGCGACTGCAACTCTCACGATCGTTGCCTTGACGGGTTTTTTTCTGGGATGGAAAGTGACGATGGCCATGCCGACCGCCGGTTCAGCCGTTGACAAAATAGAAGGCTAGATTGATGACTGTGGCGAAGGCGAGGGCCAACCGATACATCTACGACCCCATGAATCCGTTGGTTCTGCGTCGCTCCGGCTCGCCGCAAGTGAATTACCAACACAACGAGCCCTGTTTCTTAATCAGTCATTAGTAAAGCTCGTATCCATGTCGCCAAGGCGACCACTATTCTAAGCTTTAATTCCGGCACTCCTCCGCAACTGGCTGGTGAGAGGGCTCCATCCCACCTGCGCGTCAAAGTACTCATCGGCAGCCGCTAGACACCACCACCCTTACTCTCAAGATTCCTCAGCCAAGCAAACTCACATCGCAAGATGGGCTGCACAGGTAGAAAGCGCAAGTCCGGACCTTCTACAGAGCCCATTGCTGGTCATGAGGATAGCATCTATTGGAGACCCATTGTCGTTGTTGCAATGATGCTCTTCATTGACGGCCTTGGAAACTGCATGTCTCTTGCTCCGCAGACGCGTCTGTTCGAGGACATCGTCTGTCGCCAGCACTACGAAGTTGACGACAAAATCCCCGGCGGCGGACCGTCTGAGGAGATGTGCAAGGACCCTGCAGTTCAAGACGTCGTGGCGGAGCTGTTTGGCTGGCAGACGTTCTTTGATGGCATTCCTGGCTTGATACTAGCCATGTGGTTTGGTGTGCTTCCTGATAAGCAAGGTCGGAGGCGAGTCTTCTTCCTCAGCGTTGTAGGACAGGTGCTGGGTGCTTGCTGGGTGCTCTTCATTTGTGAGTGAAAACGCAGATGAGCTTCGAGTTGCGTACCGTCATTTTGCTGACAATTACTACAGCCTGGCTGGAATTACCCCTAAAACTTGTGTGGCTGTCTTCATTCTTTCTTGTCATTGGAGGTGGAAGCACAGTCACTGGCGCTGTCGCCATGATGATTATTGCAGATGTGTCGCCTGAAAAGTACAGGTAAGTAAACACGACATCGAGCAAGCTTTTCTAGAATACCAATGCTCACATAAAACAGGTCAAATATCTTTTTCTATGCCCAGGCTGCTCTGATTGTCGCGGAGCTGATGGGGCCAGCGATCGGTTCCGCCTTGATGACCCATAGTCTTTGGCACCCTTTGCTATTGGGATTAGGTAAGATTGCAGCACCACTGTCTAGATCTCAGCTAATCTTGCAGCTTGTACGATAATCACAGCCGTTCTCGCAGGTACCATCCCGGAAACACTGTCTCGAGGCGAAGATAACTCGATCGAGTCAAACAGGGAGGGCCTTTCAGAAGACTTGAGTCTTCGAAGAACACTGAGAAACCTGCTCAGGCATGTTCACAAGACTCTAGGATTTATCCTTCGCCATCGTAGTGTCCTGTTTCTTGTTTTGACATTTCTAGTCGTCGACTTCTCTCGACAATCTCTCGGTGTCCTTCTGCAATACCTATCAACGAGATACGCTATTCCGATAGCCAAGGTATCTATCTCGCGAGATTACCGTGATATTCCTACTGACAATTTCCAGGCCAACCTTCTACTCTCATTCCGGGCTTTCGCGCAGCTTGCAACCTTCGTCGCCATTCTGCCTGTGCTGGATCTTTTCATTTCCAAGAAACTAGACTTCTCCGCTCGAGTCAAAGACTTTCTTCTTTCCAGGCTCAGTATTCTGTTCATCATGATATGCTTTGCAGTCCTGGTTCTTGCGCCAAGCATACCTGTGGTTGTCGTCGGTAAGCACTCTACACGACACTGGAGACTAGAGGGAGTTAACTGAAGCGCATTTCTAGGCTTGGCGTTCTATACCCTTGGAAACGGTTTCAGTTCATTTGCTAGATCGCTTCTCAGTTCATTGGTTGAGAAAGACATGGTCGGGACCTTGTTCACAACACTCTCCATGATGGACACCTTAGGCTCTTTACTTGCTGGCCCCATTGTTGCTAGGACCTTCAGCTGGAGCATGAGACTTGATGGAATCTGGAAAGGTATGCCTTATGTCATGTCTTTCGCCATGTGTGGTCTCGCGTCCTTGGCGCTTTCCCGGGCGGGCCACGCAGACCTGCCGGAGGAATACCTTGAAAGTCACGACGATGAAGAGAGTAGATCCCTTCTTGGCCAAGATAACTCTCCCCAGCAATCACAGACCTAGCATCAGAATATTTGTAAAGATGAAATGGATGTATGTTGAATGCATCTGATACTGGTCAATCAAACGCCAACTTACTTTTTCTTCTAGAACATGACGCTCAATTGCCGTGACGTAGCTGGCGATGTTCTCGACAAGCGCATTTAAGCCTCCGAGTGGTCTGATGTCAGCCGGAACCCCATAATTCGACCGGCGACAACCCGGACAAAGTTTTGAAGAAAACAACCCGAACGATTTCAATACGAGACGGAGTGGCTCATAGATACTGCAGAGCTACTATGCTTGAAAGCAAGATGGGTAAAGACGCCTTTGCTTTCATGACTAGCCTCATTGCTTTGCGATGATTATTTGGTAGGGTCTCTAGTTGGAAATCACACAGCCAACAAGGTTCCCACGGGAGATTCCTACGAGACTGGTAAATTGAAATTTATGATGTGTGCTCTGCATCAATGTGCAATGTGAACTTGAAAGAATCAATATTCCCTTCCGTCGTAAGCCTGATGATGCACCTGGATCAACTTGCCATTTATGGTCAACCCGATAACTCACCGTTCCAAGTAACTTCCCTTGAACGGCAGCGAGGTTTCTTGGAAAAGCGGTTGACTTTGATGTGTGCAGGGATATGATTGGAAGTGCATATTGACGCCATTCTTCAACATTGGCGCTAAGTCATCCCCTGCAAGTTTACCCGTCCTGTTGGATCCTTTATGGTGGATCCATCCTAGATGTAGAAGTCCGCCCGCCAAGTGGAATGTCCGCAGCGGAAGTTGCAGTAACTGCAGGTATGACCCCAGGATTTGTAATCGGATGGAGTCAAGCATTGTGAGTTGGCACAATCCCTTGGAGCCACCTGTTAAAACCACGATACTCACCTTCATAAACCGTCAAAAACTTACTTACATCTTGAGAATTGCACCTCGAATCCACCGTTGCACACCCACCAATCATGGCAAACCTTGCAGTTCCCAAAGGCTCGACAGTTCTTGTGACTGGAGTCAACGGCCTCTTGGGCTCCCACGTTGCGAAACAGTTCCTCGAATATGGATACAAGGTTCGCGGCACAGTTCGTAACCCGGACAAGGTTGCATGGCTTCCGGCGGCATTTGAAAAGCAATTTGGCCAAGGCCATTTCGAGCTTGTCCAAGTCTCGGATATGGCAGCGGAAGGCGCTTTCGATGAAGCCACGAAAGGTGTGCCGAGAGTAACCCTAAAGACGTCAGCGGACAAGTTACAGGGCTGACATTCAATCCCAGGCGTCGCCGTAGTTGTGCACACAGCTTCCATCATGACGCTAGACCCAAATCCCAACAATGTCATTCCCGTCGCCATCAAGGGCGCTCTGACTGCATTGAAGTCGGCTTACGCGCAGCCGAGCGTGAAGCGCTTTGTGTTCACTTCATCGTCAGCTGCCGCTGGTCCGAAAGACGACTCACCAGACTCGGTGATTACCGAAGATAGCTGGAATGAGAGCGCAGTCAACATCGCGTGGGCCGATCCTCCTTACAGCCCGGAAAGATCTGGCGCCGTCTATGCGGCAAGCAAGACGCAGGCAGAGCAGGAAGTGTGGAAGTACCACAAGGAGCACCGCAGCGAGCGCCCTGATCTCGTTGTCAACACTGGTAAAAACCGTCTTCGATATAAAGCCTGACTTGGACTAAAAAGTCAAACAGTACTCCCCAACTTCAATTTTGGCGGCTCCATCGACCCGGTCAACCAAGGATTTCCCAGCAGCTCTGGACTCCCGGTCGTACTCTACAACGGGAAGATTGCGGGTGTTCACCGCGTCATATCTCAGCGCAAGTTCTATGTTACCTGGGCGAGCAGGGCATGACTGACTAGTCTTTCATAGAATACTTCATCGACAACGACGACACGGGCAGATTGCATGTTGCTGGAGCCATTCTCGAGCATGTGAAAGATCAACGCATCTTCGGTCTCGCCCACACTTTCAGCTGGGACTTGATCCTGGAGATCTTCCGCAAGAACGAGCCTGGGAAGAAGTTCCCGGAGAACTTCTCTAACGAGCCGAGCCAGCATCCCGTCGAGGCACGCGACAAAGCCGAGCAGTACTTGCGAGAGTTGGGACGCCCGGGCTGGACCCCCTTGGAAGAGTCCATTTTGCAGACTGTGAAGGGTATCAATGAAGCGGGCAATAAGCTTCAGTTCGAGTCGTACTCCCAGATGGGTCCCCGGAAAGATGCAGCTGCGGGAGACAAGTCGACCTAGTCATCTGGAAGCGTTGATAGCGATCAATGGGTATTCATCGACTGGGGAATCAACGAAGTATAATGATTCAAGTAGAAGTATTTGAGGTCTATCTACATACATTGCAAAAAAAAAAAAAAAAAAAAAAAAAAAAAAAGGGAACATCAGAAAGTCAAGCTTGCATTCGTTCGCTATTAAACTATCGCCCATCATAAACGCCATTTCAACGCCATTTCAACGCAACAATTGATTTCAACTATTCTGATTGAAGGTATTCCAGCACCGGCGAAAGTGAGTTGATAACCTGATGAATTTGATTGCCGCAGTATCCTCTGGGAATGCATTGCCGAAGCTTTCTCATAACCGTGTCCCGCAGCCCGGGACCGGAGCACTCGGGCTCCCGCATTCTCCGCACCCGCCCCGAGCCCAGCTCGCACGGCGTCCGAAGTCTCGATAACTCCGCCAAATTCCTGCAGTCTTTACGGAATACAATCGATCTAACTGAAAGACAAAACTCCGCCGAATCCCTGCAGTCTCTGCGCGTTATAATCGACTTGTCCTCCGCCGGGACCAGCAGTCAGCCAATCATTCACGTGGCTTAGTCACGTTCTCTCCGAATGGTGTAGTTGGTTCATCACGTTCGACTGTAATGGTTCTACCAAGATTATCGAAAGGTCCCTAGTTCGATTCTGGGTTCGGAGAACGATTCCTTTTTGCCGTTCTATGCACTGCGCTTTTGGTGTTCCGTGGTATTTGATTCTCGTTTTCGACCGGTGAAACGGCCGGCCATTTTCTCACCTCCGTAAACGAGCACTTGCCGCATGCAATCACACCACTTCTGAAAACCCCGTCACGCCACGTTGACAGCTCGTTCTCTCACCGCTCCAGCTCGAATTGATCCAATTCGTGCTTTGCTGCCGCCCCGAGATTGCAGCTAGCCGCCGTGACTTCACCGGCTGCTCATGCTTGGCCTGCCTTGGTATGCCTTCGCCCCTAGAGCGTCTTCGGCGGGTGTTCATTGGATCGGCCTCAAGCTCGGTCTATGAATCAGATCATGTATGATCTATTGGTATGGACAAACAAAAAATAGCCCGTGAATTAGACGTGCATACAAAAATATCGCTTCTTCCCATAGCCGGCTGTTCGCGGCGCGTGGTCATTTTTTTCATCCAAGAAAGTCCCTCCTCAAAAGCCAGGAAAATTTACCAGAAACGCCTTCCCTCGTTCAATATATTTCTTCTCGCTTTATAAACCCATCCAGTTGCCGTTCACGCTCCCACCCATGCCCTCGAATCCCGGCACGTAACCATTCCCAAACATGGCCGAAAACTCATCCAGCGCCGGCGGCATCGGCGATAGGCTCCCATCGAGCCCGAAGAACGGCATCGCCGGCGGCAGCGATGCCGTCCCCTGTCTTCCGGTTCCAGGCGCCACATGACCGCCGCCGGCGCCGCCGCTACTACCACCATGCCCGTGGCCGCCGCCGGTCCGCCAGAACGCCGCGGGATGCGGCGGGATCGGCAGCCCTGCGTCGTGGCTCCGCTCGCTGCGCGCGTCGTGCGCGGGCGTGTCCGTCTTCCAGAGCATCTCCCACTTCTTGAAGCGCGCGTAGTCGGACTCCTTGGCGGAGCTCGACGCGGCGTCGTCGTTGGCGTCGAGGCGGGAGATGGCGCGCTCGAAGGCCTCGATGAGGGACATCTCTGACTTTGCGGACTCGCCGCCGGTGGACATCTCCTTGAGCATGGCGAGGCCGTCGCGGAGGGCCTCGCGCAGGCGGTCGGTCTTCTTCTGGAGGCACTGGGTGATGATGACGAGGAGGGCGGCGCGGCAGGAGGAGAACTCGGTGTAGGAGGCGCGGGCGAGGCCGATGCTGTTGCGGAGGAGGCGGCAGGTCTCAACGACGCAGAGGGCGGCGTCGACGCAGTCTGCGACGAGGACGGAGCGCGGGTGGGCTTTGGCGGCGGCTGCGGCGGCGGAGCCGGTGCGCGGTGGTACGGCAGAGTCGGCGGGCGAGCCGGAGGAGGAGGCGGTGCTGCGGGTGGATTCGCGGGGGAAGATGAAGGGGCGGCCGGCGAACATGCGGACAAGGCAGTATTCGAGGCGGAGATGCATGTCGGGGCGGAAGACGGCGGATCCGGGGCTCGGGTCTTTGCAGAAGGTGGTTTCTGGGAGGTTGTTCCACCAGGTGTGCAGCTGCGCCTTCATTTCGACTAGTTTGGTTATGCCGTCTGGGATTTCGTGCTTTTCGAAGGTCTTGAAGAGGGAGCTGGAGGCTTGTTAGCTGTGAAGAGGAGAAGCTGGTGGGAGTTCTGACATCTGATGGTTGATGCGGCTTAATGCTTGGTTTAGCTGGAGGGTGGCCAGCATGTGTGCCGTGTTTGGTGGTGGTGAGCCGGCCCAGATGTTTGGGCGGTCGACTGGCATCTCAGCATCGACATCTGCGGCGGCGATGGAGAGTGGTCGGCCATGGAATATGCCGATGCGCCTAGGATTTGTCAGTACCACCGCAGCCGAAGTGTTTATGACAGCCTAGCTTACTTTTCTGTTGTGTAGGCCGTCCACCACACGCGATTCCTCGTCTCGCGGATGACGGGGTCAATGAGGTCTCCTGGATACTTGCGGTGCATGCCGTTCTGTATGGCGAGCTTCACGGCAAGGTTGAGGTACACGTATGACAGTCCGGATGCATCAAGAGGGAGGGTGTAGAGGCCGATGAGCAGGCAGGCTTGCACACTCTCCAGGCTGGATATCGTGATGACATCTGGTACGAGCCTGCACGCCTGCTGATAGAACATGATGCCAATGGTGTCCTCGGAGAACGGGCTCGATTCGGCAGGGGCAGTCGGCACCCTGCCCCTCTCATCGCGCGAGTCGAGATACGCATATTGCGTGCCGATGGCGAAGACGATCAGGATGATGCACATGGTTCCAACGTCTCGACGTGTGAGGGATCCCGGGTTCTCATACACCACGTCCAGCTTCTCTTGCAACCAGTGCCGCTCAACATAGAAGTAGCTGGTCTCGGCATGGTTGAAGAACGCGTGGACGAGGAAGTCAGCCACGTAGCGCGGAGGTAGTGATGAGAGCGAAGCGACAGTGTTGGATGTTGACTGCAGCTCCTCGGGGCGGTAGTACTCCTTGAACTGTGTCTTGGGACCGTCTGGGGTATCCTGAATGATGTAAGCCTTTTGTGACCCAAGTCAATGCCGAGGGGAACATGCATTTACACACTGCTCTATCCACTGCTTTATCCGCATGGAAAAGTTCCAATGTGAGAACTCGCCGGAGTAGTCTAGCCACAGTCAGTTCCGAGGGCGCCATGAACCTCATGTCCGGGGCTCATCTTACGGGTAATGTTATTCTCCAATGGCTGCACAGTAATCTCATCCACCTGGAACGAATCGGAACTTTGCGACTTGACCTCGACCTCGGCGCCGATGTCCGGGTCCATGGTAGCGTTCGGATCTGGTTGCGGTCCCGGGGCTTCCGGGCCGGCTCGTCCTTTCTCTACGGAATCGGCCAAGGTCTTTAAGGTCTCGGCATCGAGTCTACTCTGACCGGTGTAGTGGGCGAGCAGACGCTCCATATAGGCCATGCGCTGCCTCAACTCCGAGTCCTCCTGCTGCGACGGGCGGGGTCTATTGATATCCGCCAGATGGTGGCCTCGTCAGCCACGTGTTGAAGCACTTGATGGAGATCCATGGCATCTCGCGACTCATGACAAATTGTGGAATAAGTTACAAAAAGAAAGTTTAGTTTACCTTGCCGCACTCTCAGCGCCGGGCTCTTCTCTGGTCGTGGGCGTCAGGAACTCACACTGCCGGCGGAGGCGGGTGCACCGCCGGCAGGGGACTCCGCCGTCGCATTTCTCCTTGAGTCTCCGGCATCCGTCGCAGCTTGGTCGCGTCAGCATGGAAGGCACTTTTCACGGGCCACAGTGACGGCGATGAGCTAGGAGGAGAGGGGAGATGGGCTTAGAGGGAGGGACCGAGGGACTGGGGAAGGTGAGGGGAGGGCTTCATCGTACGCTCGAACAGCCCGCTTTCGCTCCTTATCCGCGACGCGGCGCTGCTTGTGTCGTTGCAGACGCAGACCGTCGTCGGGATCCATCGACGTTCGGGTCGCGATAGCCGATAAGGGGTGTGAAAGAGACGGCGGCGGAAAAGTCAAGGCAAGGCCAGATAGGGAGCCGCACGCCGATCAGCCAGCGCAAAGGCAAGGCTCCCGGGCCGGTTCGCGGTTCCAGGTCTCGGGGGCGGGCGGTGCGTATAACTTGAGACCCCGGGAGCGGAATGCTTGTGTGCAGTGGCGGAGAATGGAGGGAGGGAGACAGGTCTGGTCTCGGCCTCACAGACAACAACGCATTGAGTCTCTCTCCCTTGCAACTAGGTAAGGTCAGGCAGGTAGAGTTCGCGGTGTGCGGCTGGCGTGCGTGCGGGTGTGAGCAAGGTATGCGGGTGGGTAAAGGGAGGATTTGTTGGCCGGCTCCAAGATTGTGTGTGAGGAGAGCTAAGATAGGCTGGAGCTGGATGAAGTCCCGCGCCTTTCCTGAGAGGGGAGAGAGGGGCTGAATTTCGGCGAAACCTGCGCCGCGGTCGGGGCTTCGGGGATCCACTCTTTTCTGCTGGCAGGACGCGGGGAAGCCGGCATGCACCCGGTCGGAGCCGAAGACTCATCCCTGTGCCTATCCGCACACACTTCCAAGGTAGTATCTGGAGACGCTGACTCGTGCCTCTTTTTCCTCTATTTCACATTCCAGATCGCACTCTGCCCGACGATAGATATGAGCAAACTTCATTAACCCTCCGGATAGGTACCCCACGAACAGTGACAGGCCACCTACTCCCTGTCATGCACCTTATCTCTTAAGTAACCCCCATTACAGCTTCGCCTTGACCTCTCCCTCCTCCCAAACCGACTTCAGTCCTTCTTCCAGCGGACTATCCTTGCGCGAGATTCTGGCCTCTGACGTCTCCATGATGCTGGGCAAACCCGTGTCCGCGAACGCAACACCATCCCTTACCATGGCTGCAACCCCCTTGCTGGACAGGAGAATCTCAGGCATACCGTGACCCGAGAACCCAGCGATGATGAACTGCCCGGGCTTGCCAGGCACCGCACCGAGATGTGGCATGAAGTCGGAGCTGTACCCCATAACTGTCGCATTCACTTGTCAACAATCACCTGCCTCATTCGGACACACGGGGGATGGAATGCCATGCACACTTACTGCCAGTCCACACCCGATCGACCTCAGCCCCGCTGTCCTCCCAGCCCCGGAATAGCCTCTGCATGTAGCCGTCAAAATACGGCGCCGCGCCCCGCACCAGCTCGTCGTCGCGGACGTTGTCGAACCACCCCGCCCGCTTGTGCCAGAACATCTGCCGCGCCCCGCCCACGACGATGCTCCCGTCCGCCCGCGGGATGAGGTAGTCGTTGTTCACGGCGTCGAAGCGTATTCCGTACGTGTTGACCAGGTGCGGCGTGCGGGCGCCCTTGGGCGACGTGATGCGGCTGCAGATGCCGCGGACGGGCACGATGCGGTCTTCGTACTGCGGGAGGACCTGCGCCGTGTAGCCGTTGGTCGCGACGACGACTTTGCCGGCCGTGATGGCGCCGCGGGGGGTCTGCACCGTCCACCTGCCGTCTGCGTCTGGCGTCTCGGAGATGCTGCTCACGGGCGTGTTGGCTTGTAAGTTTACGCCCTTTTCGAGAAGACGGTGCAGGATCTGGTGGACCATTTTGGCGGGCCAGAGGTGGGCGGCCGTGAAGGAGAAGCAGCATTTGGCGCCCTTCACGCCGGATACCTGTGAACGTAACGTCAGCGACCATTCGAGCTGTGAGTTTCCATCAGCGACTTGCCCTTTCGGCATCTTGTTCAGAGGTGAAAGCCACGTCCTTCAGGTTGACCTTGCCCGCTTTCAAAAGGTTGCGATACGCCGCCTCGGTTTGCTTGGCATGCTCCGGGTCAAGGTATACATCCACAGCCCGCGTGAGGTGGAAATCGCAGTCCAGGCCCTCGCTCTCAACGAGCTCCTTCACTGCATACACATTAGATGCCTCGAATGCAGCAAGCTTTGCTGCCTCATCGGCCCCATAGAGCTTGGTGTACTTGGGGACGTTGAAGTACGTGTCGGGCTTGACATGTCCGCCGTTGCGCCCTGACGCCCCGGAGCAGACTTTCCTCGCCTCCAGAATCGTGACAGAGGGTGGAGACGGGTTGTCTTTCAGGATATGATAGGCCGTGGCCACACCTGCGAAACCAGCGCCGATAATGACCACATCGCTGGAAGCGGGTAGGTCTAGAGTAGTGCGGTGGTCGTCCAGCGCCCGCGGGGAAGAGTTCCAGAAGGAGGTGACGGGGTTGGCGACAGGGGCCCGCATGTTTGTCGGCTTCTGGGTAGCCATCATCAGTGACTGTAATTGATCCGGGGTAGATGTCACGAAAGGAGCTAAGCATCAAACAGCGAAAACGATCGCACTCAATTGATAAGCGATCCGTTTCTAGTTGCTATATACAAATGTGTGCAAATCCAAAGCATTGCTGCATTGATCGCCGCATACGAGTGTTGCAGTATCATGAACCGACAACCGGCACAGATTCGGTGAGCACGAAGCTGCAGACCGATGACAATCGGAGGTGTCGTTCGATCGAAAGAGATAAGACGCCGGCATGCTGAAGATTCCCCGCCGATACTTCCAGAAGTCGAGTCCGGCTCGTTGCCAGCCCTCCCAACGCTTCAGGCGGGGAACGCGGAGGTTCTCCGAGACCGGAGGCCGACCCGGCCACGGACGACACGGAGCCGGCAACTAGCCGGTGCGCCAGACCTCGGCCACTCAACCCAAAGATAAGGAAATATCCTCCCGACGCAGGGATAAACGGCGTATCAAGCGTATCACTTCATCACCGGCATATGCTTGCTCAATAGAAACGTTGAATAATTATTAATGACGTAGTCTTCGTTGGCTGGTATTCAATTGCGAAAGCGGGCTCCTAATCATGCCGTCTTGCCTTCTGACGCGGCTATGATCTTCCGCGCCATCTCCGGCAACTCGTCCGCCATCACGTCCATCTCGCCAAACAAGTCCACGCACGGCTCCTTCTCATAGATGCTGCACCATGCGCCCTTGAACCCGCATCCCTTGGCCGCGCTCGCATCCCACATGTGCGCCGCGGCGAACCACGCCTCCTCCCCGTTGAAGCTCTCCAGCTGCGTCTTGTACGCCCGCGGGTCCGGCTTGCCCAGCCCGTCAAAGTCGCAGCTGCGCAGGTTCTCCGCGGGCATCTCGATGCCCGCCCTCGCAAAGTAGCCGCCCACGCGCTTGGCGTCGCCCGCTGTGAACGCCCACACGGTGAACCCGGCCTCGCGCAGGAGGGTGAAGCACTCCTTGATGCCGGGGCGGGCCTCGAGCTCCATGAAGCGCTCCATGATGAAGGCGACGTCGTCGTCGGTGGCGAGCTGGCGGGGCTCCGGGACGCCGGCCTGGTAGAGCATGCGGTAGAAGAGGCTGCGGAAGATGTCGTAGAAGCGGCGGTAGCGGCCCTGGATGCTGAGGTAGGTGTATTCGCGCTCGGCGGCTTCGATCCAGGCGAAGCCCAGGAGGGCCGGCTTGATCTGGTACTCGGCGAGCTTGGGGCCGAGGCGGGTGTCGATTGCGCGGTGGATCGCGTCGTAGGACATGCAGGTGCCTACGATGTCGAAGACGACGTGTTTCCTTGGGGCTGACATGGTGTTCTGTTGGTTGTGAAGGGCTGGGATAATTATTGGATGATAGTGACGTATGCTGTAAGGGGTGATGTCCTGCTTCCTGAGGCCTAATCCGGGACTATGTGCTTGACGATTTATACATCCTCATCGCCTGACCTCAAGCTTCATTAACGTTGTGATATCAAACGCTAGCGCGGACCCCATCACCGGTGCATCATTATCTTATCTCGGTGTCTTGGGGCCGCGGGGATGAGCGGGGTACCGCAGGACCCCTCATCCCCAGCCGGCTTCCTTTTGCGGGCCCGAAGACCCGGCTGCGTATCTCTCGGCGGAGATCTGTCTGAGCAATGTTGCCCTGATCTAGGCGAAGGGTTTTCCGGGGATGGTTGATAAGGTGCCGGTTGGGGGGCGCGTTGACTGCTGTTCCCGGTCCGCGTAGACGTCAATTCCCGGCGTGCTCACGTGGGCCCGGCCGGCCGGCAGTTGACGGAGTTCTGTTCATCCAGCATCATCTGGATGTAACCGAAGGCTGCTCACTCGGAAGAATCCGTGGAAGCCGCGGCCTGGGGCGACACCAGCGGCCGGCCGTGGCCCATTTGACAGCAAGCTATTTTCAGTCACGAGATCGTAATCGTATTTTAGTGTTGCCAATTTTTGAGAGACTGTTGTTTGGCAGGCCCGTTACACCGCGCATTCCAAGAGCGGCAGGTGAAAGACATGAAGACAGTGGCCAATATCACTCATGATAAACTCCAGATTGGTTTGATTATCAAATGTTTTTCAATTGTATTTCGTCGCCTTTTGTGGCGGTGTCATTATGGTATCAGTGCAAAATCAACTCCCAAGAGGGCAAAGCCGCATCTCGGCAAACCCTCCTAGCTCAAACCAATGCTATGCTTTGTCCGCCCAATCAACTTTTCCCGTCCATGCCATGCTTTTTGCGCTTAAATTTACAGAGATGAGAAGGTCTTCTCGAATGCAGAAATCAGGAGAGGAACTGCAAAATGAAAGGTCAGTAAAATGTCCTCGGCTTCCCAGTTTCAGGGTTCAATATCAACTTACTGTGAGCCTCCTCAAAGATCAACATGGGGCGGAGACGGATGGTCTCCTTGCCGCAGGCACCAATGTTAACGCCAAGGCGCTTCATGGAGCCGGTGACAGCCGCCGCACTCTGGGTGTCGAAGGCGATGTAGTGGCCCTGGCCCTTGCCGCGCAGGTTCTGGACGTGGTCGGGGAACTTCTGGGCGAGCTTCTCCATCTCGGCGTAGAGGGCGGCGCCGACGCGCGCGGTCTGCTCAACCAGGTTGCGCTTGCTGATCTCGTCGACGACGGCCTTGCTAACGATAACGCGGGCCGGGTCGCCGATCCAGGTGTTGAACTGGCGGTAGGCCTTGTCGGGGACCAGCATGCGGTCGCCAAAGTAGTAGCCGGCCGTCTGGGCCTTCTTGGAGAAGGTGACGATGTCGGGAGGGGAGCTGAGGTTCCAGTGGGCGTGGCCCCAGAACTTGCCAGTGGCGCCGAAGCCTGAGTCGTGTTAGTGGGGGTGTGACTTGGAGGAGTACAAATACCGGGAGAACCTACCAGTTTGGACCTCGTCGACAATCAGGACAACGTCGTTGTTCTTGGTGATGTCACGCAGGCCCTGGAAGAAAGCGGGCGAGGCGTGGTTGTCACCGCCCTCGCTCTGAATAGGCTCGACGATGATAGCGGTGACAGGGCAGTGCCAGCTCTTAATAAGCTCCTCAACCTCCTTCAGGCAGCGCTTCTCCTCGGCATCGTTCTCAGCGGCATACTTCTCAAGGGGGTACTTGAGGGCAGGGAACGAGGCCTGAGGCCAGTTGAAAGAAGGAATATCCAGCTTGTGGACAGCCTTGGAGCGAGTGGTAGACAGACTGCCGAAGCCACGGCCGTGGAAGGAGTTCTTGAAGCTCATGATGGCCAGCTCGGGCGAGCCGGGGGAGGTGTTGTGAAGGCAGGAGTGGATCTCCTCGTGGGACCACTCGGCCTCGCCACGCTCGCGGCGGCGGTAGAGCATGAAGGCGGCCTTGTAGGCCAGCTCGTTGGCCTCGGAGCCAGACTGGGCGGTGAAGATGTGGTTCATGCCCTCCGGGGCGACCTTGAGCAGGCCGTCCTGGAGGATATCGTGCCAGTAGGCGGAGGGGAAGTTGCCGATGGCCGGGCGGTTGACCAGGGCGGAGATCATCTCGGGCGACTTGGCGGCCTCGATGAGGGTGGGGTTGTTGTAGCCAACCGGGATGGAGGCGATCTGGGAGTAGCTGTTGGAGGGGTTTGAGATTAGCGAGCTGCGGGGGACAAGGTGGGATGCCGAGGATCTGCGGTGACCTCGGGAGGGGCACCTACACATCGAGGAACTTGTTTCCATCAACGTCAACGATGCTTTTGTGTGTTAGTAATTGTTCAAAAGTCGTTTTGTAGGTAGGGCACATACTAGTTGTCGTGACTCTTCTCGTAGTCGACGACGAAGTGAACGGCACGAGCGTCAAAGACAGCGTCAAGCTTCTTCTGGCTGGCCTTGGACATGGGTCCAGGGACCTCCGTGGTGACCGAGTGCTCGACGAAGGAAGGCATCTTGTCGGTCTTACTTTTAAGACAATCGGTGATCTTGGGTGTTGTCTAGGTCGAGTCTCAAGGTAGAAGTAAAGTATCTTGATGAGAAATGACTCTGTGATGAGATTGGCGAGCAAGAGAAGACAACATCGTCGGGTTGAAGAAGAACGACTATTTATCTCCCAGAATCTCGCAACACCCGAGAGCTTCCGTTCGCCCCTCGAAGACAGACAGCCGGGGACGAAGCCGGCCGGTCCCGAGCCGGCCCCATCCGGGCCCAGAACGGCTTCAGAAAAGTCCCCACCATCTCCATCGGAGCTAGCATGATCCCCCGATTGCGGCTCGTTATGACCACCAGAAACTCGCCTTGAGGCGTTTTCTGTCCCGTGCGTTTCCTTTCCCACGTGGAATTGGTCCGATTCTTTACCATATCTAGCGGGTTGATATTTGTCATTGTCCCCCCTCCGCTGTCGACCCCACCCCGTGGCCCCGGGCCGGTCCCACTTTCGTTTCGCTATCGCTGGGTTTTCTGAGGCACACCGGCATCGCGACGGCACGCGCGGTCCTTTGATAACATCGTGAGTGAGTGAGGGGTTCATATAAACCGCCGGACCGCGAGGCTATTTGCTGCAATTGCCGCGGTTCACACTAAGACATCAGACCACTTTGCTGCAGGGTTTCTTGACGTGCATTGTTTCTGCTAGCAACTGTTATTCAAAATGGCGTCAGGCGCACACCAGGTGAGTGCTCATGCATGCGAGGAAGCCGCGGTCTTCCGGTCTGCCCGCGACACCGTCCCGGCAGCTGACTTGAGAGTATTAGTTGAAAGATGCTTCACTGCTGAAGACGGCGTGTTATGTGAATGGAGAATGGGTTGGCGCAGCCTCGAGCAAGGTGTTCTCTGTCGAGAGTGAGTTACCTCCTGTTTCCAAGACCTCAACTCATCCTGACACTGAATGCAGACCCTTCAACTCTCGCCGAGGTGGCCACATGCCCCGAGTTCGATGAGAAGGATACTGAAGCTTCAATCCTCGCCGCTCATGAAGCCTTCAAATCTTACCGCAAGACTCCCGCGCGAGCGAGGGCCCGCTACCTGCGCAAGTGGTACGACCTCATGATGGAGAATGCAGAGGATCTGGCCGCCATCATCACCCTCGAGAACGGCAAGCCCCTGGCCGATGCCAGAACAGAGGTCGCCTACGCCGCATCCTTCTTCGAGTGGTTCTCCGAGGAGGCCCCCAGGATATACGGCGATACCATCCAGGCGAGCAACCCGAGCTGCAGGCTCGTCACCCTCAAGGAGCCCGTCGGCGTCTGCGGGCTGATCGCCCCCTGGAACTTCCCCGCTGCCATGATTACGCGCAAGGCCGGTCCCGCGCTGGCTGCTGGCTGCACTGTGGTCGTCAAGGCCCCTGCCGAGGCGCCTCTGACGGCTTTGGCCCTGGCTGAGCTCGCTCACCGGGCTGGTATCCCCAAGGGCGTGGTGAACATCATCACTGCTCTGGATAACACTGTTTCCGTGGGCAAGGTCTTGACGACTCACCCGATTATCAAGAAGGTGTCCTTCACAGGCTCGACCGGCGTCGGAAAGCTCCTGATGAACCAGTGCTCATCGACCCTGAAGAAGTTATCTTTTGAACTCGGCGGAAACGCCCCCTTTATCGTCTTTGAGGATGCGGACCTCGAGGCTGCTGTGAAGGGCTTGATTGCGTCCAAGTTCAGGATATCGGGCCAAACGTGCGTGTGCGCCAACCGCATCCTGGTTCATCGCGCTGTCTACGACAAGTTCACCAAGATGCTCGTCGATGCTATCAAGGGCTTCGTCGTCGGCGATGGATTCGGTGAGAAGACGACTCACGGCCCCCTGATCCACGGCCGCGCGGTGGCCAAGGTAGATGAGCACGTCAAGGATGCCGTTTCCAAGGGCGCGCGGGTGCTTCTCGGCGGCAAGCCCTTGACGGAGCTCGGCCCCAACTTCTTCGACATCACGGTGCTGGCCGATATGAAGCCTGGCATGAAGGTCTGCTCCGAGGAGACGTTCGGCCCGGTCGCCGCTTTCTTTGCCTTTGACACGGAAGAAGAGGCTATTGCGCTTGCCAACGATGCAGATGTTGGTCTTGCCGGATACTTCTTCAGCAAGGATGTGTCGAGGTGTTGGAGGGTAGCGGAGGCGTTGGAGGTTGGTATGGTTGGAGTCAATATCGGTAAGAACCCCTTAAAGGTCACAAGAATCAAGAAGAGAAAAGTCGCTGACATGATTCACAGGCGCTATCAGCGACCCTGCGGCACCTTTTGGTGGTGTGAAGCAGAGTGGTTTCGGTAGAGAGGGTAGCAAGTACGGCATTGACGAGTTTTTGGTTACGAAGATGGTTATGACTGGCATCGAATAATGACACAAACTTAGATTTAGAGCTTTTAGACCAAGAAGAGCGATCTAATTACTAGACGGATTTCTCTTCCTCCTCATAGCCTATCATTTGCTCCCTCGATAGCTTGGCTGCTACACGGGCTTTGGGAGTGAACTTCTCGTCCCCAGCGATGAATGCAAACTGTTCCTTCCACACCTCCCATCTCTCTTGGCTCCACATAGCCCTAGGCCCAGTTTCATCAAGCTTCTTGCACTGTTGATACACGAATCGGCCCTCGTAGGGCCACATGATCCACTGCGCAGCTGCGATAGCATCTCCCGAGATCCTGTTGGGGCCGCCGATCTTTCGCTTTTCGAGATCGGAATATGTACTGCTAGATGGAATTATGTCGCCAAGCGCGGACAGAAACCCGCAGTTGATGAGCCCGAGAGCGGTGATGCGCGCAATCGCCGATTGGAAGTTGCGCCAGCGAACCTGAGTCTCGCTTTCGGGCGTCTCAATATCTGAATATGGATACGAATATTCTAGTTCGCGTTGCAAGTAACAGTGAGCAGGGCAAAGTCGCCGAAGATTTTGGAAGTTCGTGTATGCGAGCACACACCTTCTGCTTCTCTGCGAAATATTTCCGTTAGAGCCATCCAATCTTCTCCAAACGGCCACAGGGTGATTAGATGGCTGTCGTCTTCTTCGCCATCGGGGATGCCGTCGGGGACTTGGTGCTCGGGCAAATCCCTGAGCGCCTCGAGGAATCGGATAATAGCCTCTTGGCCAGGGTGAAAGGGTGGGAATGCGGAGCACAGCTTGGCGATGGTCGGAAACACTAGGTCGATACTTCCGCTGGCATTCGGTGCTATCGCGCGCAAAGACATGCCCTTTGCTTCTTCCTCGGGGGTCAGGTTTCTGGGATCGGGTCTCTTCAAAAGCTCCTTTAGGCGGTCATTGGCGTCTTGAACTACCCACGCGTCGAAATCAACCGCCGCTTCACTCGGTGTCACGGTGCCGTTGATCAGATCCTGCAGCTTCCGTTTGTAGAGAATGTCCTCTTCGTCATCATCGTCAGCAAATAGATTCAGACTTAGAACGCTTGAATTTATATCGTCGTTGGTCATCGTAGGCGTGATTTGATACGGGCAACCGAGGTAGTCGGGCCTGGTCATTAGGGAAAGAGCAAAGACGATGAGAACCTGTCAGCGACGGAAAGCCCGGCATGCGGTAGAATGAGCAGTCGTTTGAATGTGCCTGTTCTGAAGGTAACAGCGAGAAATATGCAACCTGGCGAGCCACGATACAGTTTGATGAAGGATCGAGACGGATTCCACTGCCTAGGCTGGCCTTGATGTAAGTTGCCGTAAGGTAGGTGAGATGTGATGCCCCACACGAGATACCAATTAAACTAGCGCCGTGCGTGACCAGGATCTGTTCCGGTCTTCCGATGCTGAGGCTGAAGTTGCGTCTCTCGCTGGCTCTCTCGCTGGTTCTTACTGGTCCCACGCCTGTCCCTCTTTTCGGCCAATTCGCTGATTATCTCGCTGGCCCCGTCGCTCGTCAGAGTACCCCAGGCTCAGCCAGGGTCGATCTACAGAAACAGTCTAAAATAAGACGAACATCGTGGCGCCTGTGGAACGGGAATGGGTGCATCTAGGGATTCAAGAGGGGCGGCGGGTCGGTCGAAGTTTAATAGAACGCCATCAGACCAAGAGACCAGGGAGATCTGCTCCACTAACCTGTACTGTGAGAAGAACCCACCACAGAAGCATATTTGGACGTCTCTCCTCGGGTTTTCGGGTATCTAATCGCTCGATCTCTGGAGGATGGTCTTTTTTCGTAATCGGTGAGACCGACGTTCCTTCCCATATGGTAAACATGCTCTTCGCGTCAATATACACAATACGTGCTGAGAGTGACATGTCGGTATTCGGAATCACCTGTACATGGCCAAACAGCTGCGTTTCCAGCTGAAGTCTGAGTATCTGAGCCCTTGTAACAATGAACCAGCGCATCTTGGCAAGAAACGATGTGTGCGCGTGAAAAGGAATATAAGCTGTGAAGAAGCCGGTTCAAATTAGTCCATATCGCACCACAACAGTCAACACCTTCAACAAGCACGCCTTCGCACTCTCTAGACCGAATTCGTTGAAAGACACTCCTTTGCAGCCAACATGCACTTCACCAAGACTCTGATCCCCCTCGCCCTCTTCACGGCTCCTATTTGGGCCGTCCCTACTCCTGTCACTGAGAATGGCCTGGAAGTCCGCGCGGTATGTAATCGGCAAACTGGTTTTCTTTAGCTCTCTCGAACCACTTAATTTTCCTAAGAGTCACCCGCTAACCTACGTCGCCTATCAAACAGCCTCCCAAGTCAGCTCCAAAGCAAGCTCCCAAAAAGCCTGCTACTGTGACCTGCACGCCTACCAAGAGCGATGCGAAGGAGAAGAAGTTTGTCGTTGAGATCGAAAAAGTCAAGATCGAAGCTACGAATGCCGGATTTGCCGCTGGCAAGAGCAGCTACCCGCACGTCTTCGGAAACCAGGAAAAGATCAACTGGGGTGTTGAGGCCTGCACCAGCGGCAAACCCACCTTGTACGAGTATCCTGTGTTCTGGCAGAGCTACAAGGGTGCTGTGTGGCAGAAGGATGAGAAGGTCAAGAACCAGAATGTCTCTCCCCTACGCGTCGTCTACGCGAACAGCAAGGGATCGGTCGTTTACTGCGGCGTGATGACCCATGTGGAGGTGTCGAAGGATTACCGCGGCAGCAAGGAGTTCAAGAATTGTGTCTAAGCCGGGCTGGTGGATTATCTACAGGTACAAATACGTCTTATTGTGGCAGGAGGCTTGAAAACTTTGGGCGGGGATGAAATTTTGCGGGTTATCATAGACATAGACATAGACATAGACATAGAGTGTAAAAGCCTATGCATTTTGCACAAAGACTGTTCCATTTTACGTTGGTTTCCCTCATTTCTTTTGGGAGACAATGATATGACGAAAGGCACATCTCATGGCCTTCTCACTTGCCAACAACACGGTGACTGCCCTCTGGTCACCAAACATCTGTGCCAATCCCTGCGAGATACCCAAAAGCCCTTGCGAGAACTGTACTATGGGACCTCGATGAACCGCTTCTTGGCCTTAAAGTAGTTGACCACTCTGGCAAGCCAAGGGGTGTAGGTTTTGCGGAGAGTATTGGTGTTGACCAATACAATCATGCATGAATTGGCACAAGAAAGGGTGGATATCAGCAAACTCCTGTCGCCCGTGTTTCCAGAGTCGTCGGATCTCACAAGGTCAACCATAACGAAATTTCTTTCGGGCATCGTGCCTGGTGTATGTGCCTCCACGTGACGGAGCCCCTCATCTTGAAAGGCTTTTTCCCATTCAGTGACGCTGGAATTGTAAGGAGTAACCACTCCCGCAGAAAATTGGTGAGTCGAATCGGCGTGGTTCCGGAGGGACTTTTCGCGAAGAGGTTTCAGGATGGTTTGCAGAAGCTGACATCCCTCATCGATGTGCTTGGGGTTGTAGTATCCCTCTGCCGAACTGATCTCTTTGGAATCCTTTACATCGATCATGATGGCAAGTCCAGAAAGCTCTTGGCCGTAAATTTGCGCGACCAGGTCCCTGAATAGAGTCTGTATTGGCGACGGAGAAGGATTCTTCTGCACTGCCGTGATGCGATTGCCGTAAAAGACCTTTGAAACGACGTCGCTCACCAGACCGTTTGACCTATGATCGGCACACAGGTATTCATCGTGAGGGATCATGAACGACGCCACCATCCTTTGCAACAGCGACATTTGGAGCTGGCTTGCAAAAGGATTGCTCTCTTTCATGGCCTTGAACCTGGCATCCCCACTTGCTCTTTTCGAAAAGAAGGCCGATTCCTGCTGATCAGGGTCACCAACGAGGAAACAAGCTAGCGGGTCTTGCTCCGCAATCAGGCACATAGTGTCGACTTCGCTGGATGAGCCAGCATCTTCGTGGACACAAATTTCTGCCCGAAAAAGCTGTCGAAATATCGGCGAAGCGCAAATTACTGCAGGGGTGCCGACGACGACTTGAGTGGAGGACACAATCTCATATCCCAACGAGTATATAGAGTCCGCACAGAGCATGAAATAGTCTTCCTTTTCCATGCATTTCATGATTCCACTCCGCAGCTCGGCGTCTCTTTTGTTCAGCTTTTCAATAGGCTGTCTAAGTCGTTTTGCTATCAGGCCTTCCAAAGTGAGCTCAGGTACTCGAGTTTGGTGACTGCTGTTGGCTGTCTAGAAATGAAATCCGTCCGGGTCTCCAACTGTAGCAATGCTGCGACCAGGGGGGCTCCCTGGTGTGGTTGGGGATGACACTTTGCAATGTTCTTGACGTTTCCATTCTTGACATATTCGCCGGATCATCGCACATTGACGTCTCTGCTGCTCTTGATGCCAATCCGCCCGTAGTGTCTCCTGCATGTCCGAATCTCGGTACGGCTCATACTTTGGATATTCATCCCAGCCAAGAACGTCCCTGACATTGAATAGGCGTAAGACTTGAAAGCTTTTCTGAGGGTTGTACTCCTTTGCCATATTCACATATCGTGCGCAGATGTTGTCGCAGGTCGAATTGGTGCCCGCCTGTACCAAGATTTGCGCGAATGGCTTGTTGAGTGTCTTCGCTTGGGAAATAGGACGAGATAGAGGTTCCATGGCTGCTAGCATAGTCTGGAAGACCATGATGGTCGTCTTCCCTGTTCCAGGCTTACCAACGATGGAAATGGCTCCATATTATGGGCATTCCTTTCGAAGAGGAGTGGTAGTCCAGATCTGAGGCGAATATCGTGTAATCGGCAGGAAGCTCATCAATGCGGATGGCAAGATTTGGGTAGAACCAGTCTCGTAGAATATTTCCGTTGGGTAGTTGTATGCCTGCAAATCAGACACGAAGCCTGCGGGTAGAATTTTGTTTTTTGAGGGTGAAAGCAAACGGTGAAATTCGGGAGTCCACCTTTCAAGTGGGGCGGAGGGTGAGAACTTGGATGCATAGGAGGAAGGAACGATCTTGAGGTGCCCTCCTAGGCCGGCGCCTGCCCAATCTTCCCTCATCGGCGTCATCAAGTCCGGCCTTCACAGGAAACCTTATCTTTGGCAAGTGTTTGACTCGGTGTTTAATTTTGTTCTGTTAATTATGAAATCCTATCATTTAAGCAAACAACGTGAATTAATCAATGAGCACAAACATCATTAGTTAACATTTCAAACTTGTAACTCGATCATTGCCGGGCTGACATGACTGAACAACGAATATCCGATCTCTTCCACGGATTCTCTTATTTCTCTATGGGATAAACTGATTCATTGCGGCGAACATCTAGAGAAAAAAAACAAAATAAGAGCAAAGAAAAAAAAAATGCTGCAGAACCTGATTACAAATTTCGAGATGCTAAGACTAGCTTGTTAATATTTTCATAGACTGAAAGCTCAATGAGCCAAGTAACACTCCAGCTGACTCTTTGTGGAGAAATCGGTTCTCTTGCCAATTGCATCTCTCTTACTTCACGAGTCTCTTATTTCTTTCGTTCACTTTTGACATCTGGCTCTCGTCCGAGAAGTACCCTCTCCCTTCTCTCCGTCAGATTTCTCCTTCAAACTCGGACGGCTTGAGCTGATATTCAATACAATGTAGGCTTTGACTGACCCATGAAACATTAACAATTGCTCCGGGAATTTGACATAGCATACTTCATCATTCCCAAGAAACTTAGTCTTTTGATTAAAGGACAAATGAATTCGACATCCATGTCGACTAGCGGTCACCTTTTGAATGACAACAAAAATCGCTCATAAATGATTTGGAACCCCGTCAAGGTAAAATCTGGTTGCTTCAACACTTTCCGAGGTCAATCTTAGAACTGCAGAGCTCTCTTGAGCCGTACGAAGTCTGGGCACCCAAGATAACGATGACTTGTCCGGGCGTTTCAGTCTTGATAACCCAAGCCGGATGAAGTTGAGATAACATACCGGTCTTTACGGAAAAGTCTAGGCGTTCGTAGACTTGCAGTAGTTCGCATTCAATCTTGCATGCATACCGCGACAACCGTTAACGCCGGTTGGATGACAGCTCTTGGCATCCCACACGAACCGGGCCGGTCAAGACAAGGGGCACAGACCAGCCGGGATGCCGCCCCGGGCCCACTTTGAGTCGCTGGTTGTCGATATCCGGGCAGAATTGCACGAATCGTGACTCGCCGCGCGAAGGAAAAAAAAAACACGGAAACAGCAGTATGTCTGCCCGGCACGCAGATAAACCCACCGCTGATCACGACCGTATCTCTGGAATGTGGAAACGCGGGGGTGATGAGCTGTGGGACTCGAGATACGGACGTTGTTTGAACGTTCGCCGGTCGCCCAGCCAGGGCATCTGTTGGTCCCTCCGAGGTTGAAGATAACGCGGCTGGTCTTGGGTTATCCCGGCACCTGTGCGCCGCTGATTTTCTGAGTTTGGAGGAGTCGCATTCGCGAAGATAACAGAGCGGGGTTGCAGATACGCCAACTACGACGGCTTGCGGGCAAGATATTCAGAGGTGCACGGTAGCAGAAGAACTGCCGAGACGATCGCCCATAATTAGGATCGATAAGGAAATATAACATAAGGATGCTCCCGTTCCTTTTTTTCTTGAACTGCATTACTTAGCCGGCTCTGTGACTGGTCGAGTTGTGCATCTTCCCCGAACTATTTTCCGGCCACAGCCAACCGTTGCTCGCCATGGCCGACATCAAGACAGAGAAGGATGCTACCGATAACGCCGATATGGCGGAGGCATACACGGCCAAGGTCAACCTCTCCGAGCACGAATTGGAATTGGAGCAGGCGTTGCAGAACTATGTGCCAGACTCTGCGGCTGAGAAGGCCTTGGTTAGGAAGTTGGACATGTACATGGGTAAGGCGTGATTAGCTGGAGCCCAGGCCGCACCTTAACTCTAACGAACGATAGGACCTACGCTATGGTTCATGTACATTCTAGCGTACATTGACAGGCAGAATATCGTACGTTTGTCCTATCAAACTCTACAAGGATGTCGCTGACAATTACCCTAAGGGAAATGCCAAAGTTGCTGGCATGGGAACCGATCTCAACCTCACTGACGACCGTAAGTGTCTAGAGACTTTCGTACTCGCGCAGACTCCTAACACTAAGCAGAGTATGCCATGCTGCTATCCATCTTCTTCATTGGCTACCTAGTATGTGAAGTGCCGTCGAACATGATTCTCACAAGATCCCGACCGTCGTGGTACCTTCCCGGCATCATGATTATCTGGGGCGCCATCTGCGCCGTCATGTCTGTGGTCAAGAACTACGAAGGAATGCTGGCTCTGCGATTCTTCCTTGGTTGCATCGAGGCTGGATTCTTTCCCGGTGTTTTATATGTCATGACTTGCTGGTACAAGAAGGCTGAAATTGGTAAGTACTCTCACCGGTGTCGTCGGGAAGAGCAATCTGCCGCGGCGGAACGTTCCAAACAAGACCCACCAAATCCAGCCCACGTCATCTTTGGTACTAACGTGAAATTGCAATCTAGGAAAGCGGTTCTCGATCTTTTACACCGCCTCCGTTTGCTCGGGCGCAATGAGCGGCCTCCTGGCTGGTGCGATCACTGGAAATATGGAAGGTGTCCGGGGTATGCGCGGATGGAGATGGCTCTACCTGATTGAAGGCGTCTGCACCATCGGATTCGCTGTCGGCCTCAAGTTCATCTTGCTCGACTTCCCCGAGACCACGAAGCGGTTCTCATTGGAGGAACGTCAGCTTGCCGTGGTCCGAATGATCCACGACCGTAATACCACCGCAGCCAGACATGGGCAAAAGCTCACCCACTGGCAGTCGCTCAAGGCGGCTCTGGCCGACCCCCGGACGTACATCTTCATGGTTCTGTTCACCATGGACCTAGGTTCTTGCACCATCTCCTACTTCATTCCCACAATTGTCAAGCAGATGGGATACACCTCGGTCATGGCCCAGTACATGACGATTCCTATCTGGATGGTCGGCGCAGTGTTCTTGGTCGTCCTCTCATACACTGCGGATAAGACCAGGGACCGCCGGTGGCACATTACAGGATGCATGGGTCTCAGCTTCATCTGCACCATTGTCTGCGTAACAGTGTCCAACCCCAAGGTGGTCTACGCCATGCTGTGCTTCTACATTGCAGGCCTGTACACGTCTCTGCCGCTGATGCTTAACTGGACCTCGGAAACCATCGCCCTCCCTGCGGAAAAGCGCGCAGTTGTCGTGGCCCTGGTCAACTCCGTCGGCAATCTCTCGGCGGTCTATGGAAGCCGACTGTGGCCTTCCTCGGACGGGCCCCGCTTCGTCAAGGGGTTCGCGACCACCGGTGCCTTCACCGGCTTCGGAACCATTTTGGCCGCGCTCATCCCGATCATTTTCTCGTATCTCCCCAAGGAGGGCCGCACCAAGGCAGAGCGCGAGATCCTGGAACGCGAGAGAGAGTTTGTCGAGAATCGAGTCCCCGGCGAAGTCTAAAAGAATTAAAATCGTATGAGCCCAGGAATTGCGAGATGGTCCGGACTGTGGGGGACGTTGCTTTTTCTTCCCACAAAAAGGGTGGTAGGGCGGAGGAAGAAGGGGTTCTGGCCAAATAGGCAATATAAATATATGAACTGCAACTTTGAGTGCAATTGACGCAGTCCTGACAAAGCCGTATTTTATGGGACTGTCTTTCCGTCAGCGGAATGTTACATGCTGATCGCAAAAGCCAAGCAGCAGCTGGCCGGCCTTGATTTCTGGAGCTGACACTCGCTTCTATCCGTCCATCTGACCGCTGGTGACTGTTGCGGTCGGCACTCTGATCCGAGATCTCATTCCTTGAAGAAAGGGGAACAGCCCGGGAATACTGGGTTTTGGGGGCGTTAATGGGATTTAATGGGATTTTATGGGTTTGCGTTCCCACAACAGGTGCCCACGGGTTCCGTCTCACCGGCTCGCGCGATCCTTTGAAGAATTGAAGAATTTGGGACGTCGCCACCACGGCATCCACAATTTCAGGGACGCATCATTTTCTTGTGGCTTGATAATTCTCCTTGGACTGCTCGAGATGTGGCTCCCTACCGGGCTCGCTCAGTGGGCTGGGCTTTGAGGCTCAATCTATTCCTTGGCATGCATATCCTGGCTTGGGAACCTCGGGCAATTCGTCCCGGCATGGCACACCCCTGAAAGCTTGAAAAGGGCGTCGTATGCGAAATGCAATCACGCCGCTTCCCTCACCAGACTACAGACCGCTTTAACCCCTTCCAGCAAGTCAGCCTTTCCGTGCCACTCTGACTCGAAACAGGCCAGGGGAGACTCGCGCGGATAAGCATGAAAAAAAGTCTGCAATCTCTTTTACTTTTCTTTCATCATCCCCTATCCGCAGCCCATGCCCTTGGCAGTCCTTTCGTTTAAACATGGCTCACTCCTGCTGAGCACACGTGCGACGCGTAAAGCAACGCCCAAAGTCAAGGGAGAGCTTGAGCTTGGGCCAGGGGCGATGAACTGGAGCCCTTGACGTGTGTGTGATGCGCCAACCGCGGGTTTATGCTTAACAGATCATATCCATCTTCGAGAAGACATAATGACAACGGAGAGCGACCGAGCCTAGAAGCTTCTTAGCTTATTCCCACATCCCCGTTCGCCTGGGTTTTCCATGCCCACCACTCACCGTCGAAGGCGCCCCCATGCCAGGTGCCGAATTGCGCGGAAGGATGCGAGAACACACACCCAACAAATGCGCCGTGGCGGGAAATTCGAACCGTTTCATCGGTACGACTTTTGGGAATGCCAAGAACAAGTTACGATGACCTCGGATGCAGCAGAGGAATATTTCGCCTGCGTCACCCCACGTTGAGTGGCGGAAATACCTACGAGGAGAGACATTGCAGACGGGACAATTGTCTCTCTTCTGCATGCGCTACGTGCGAACTGCCGCTGATGGTACCGCGTGACAACGCACCCAGGCACCTGGGCTCCAATGCTCCATCGATGGCAGTCTCTAGCCCCGGCTTTGACCCCTACACGTGCCCTACCGGCGGAGACGTGCAATCCGCTCCTTTTACACCTCATTGATGGAAGTCGCTGACGGTGCGTTTGCGAGGCTTGTTGTTGATGCTCGATTCGGTTGGTGCCGCCGGTGCTATCACCAAACAACCCCGGCGCCAACGTACGTGGTAGATGAAGGGGTTTCGGAGCGCAGTAAAACCCCACGAATCAGTGGAGAGGCTCCACCACTCTATCCCTCGAACAAGTCGGCTCCGGCACCCACGCCATGGGATTTTCGGAAAGTAGTGTGGGTGGTTTTTGCTTTACGCCCTCGGCCGATTACAGATTTTGAGGCCTTGGAGGGCTAGAGCCTAGACAGCTTGTCAGTAAGATGAGGTTGTCTGTCGTCTTCGTCCCTGTTGGTGGGGGTTGTGCAGGGCAGCTCAGGGGGCGGAGAGGAATGGCGGAAGGAAAGACGAGACGAGACTAAGATGGAGCTGAGAAACAGACAGAGGCACAATGAACCAACAGAATGTATATATCGTCGACATCAGCCGGCTGTTCTTGACTTGGGAAGATCCTTTCTTCAGCAGCTTTCGCTCTTCAACATTCTCTCTTTATTCGACTACCGACTCCACATTCATTCTTTTGTACCTACTACTTCTGTTCGTTCCGAAAGCTTAGCACCATGAGATCTGCATCTATCCTCTCCGCGGCACTGGCTGCCTTTGCTCCCCTGGCCTCGGCCGCGGACGCCGTTTCTGGCGCCGCTGAAGGCTTTGCCAAGGGCGTCACTGGCGGTGGCAGCGCCACTCCCGTCTACCCTTCCACTACTGCCGAGCTTGCCTCCTACCTTAAGGACTCTTCCGCTCGCGTCATTGTCCTGACCAAGACCTTTGACTTCACCGGTACCGAGGGAACTACCACCGAGACCGGCTGCGCACCTTACGGCACTGCTGCTGCCTGCCAGGTTGCTATCAACAAGGACAACTGGTTCGTAAAGAGTTTGAAACAATGTTTCTTGCATTTTTACTGATATCGAGGTTGTCAGGTGCACCAACTACCAGCCCAACGCCCCCAAGGTCTCTGTCAGCTACGACAAGGTAGGAAATCGAACAGGAATTATTTCTAAGCTTCTCTAACACAGCCAGGCCCCGTTCAACCCCCTCATTGTCGGCAGCAACAAGTCTCTGATCGGCCAGGGATCTAAGGGTGTCATTAAGGGCAAGGGTCTTCGCATCACCAACTCGGCGAAGAACGTCATTATCCAGAACGTATGTTGAGTCTGTACCTGGGACTCAGTTCTCGGAGCTCTGAGCTGATGAAACTAGATCCACATCACGAACCTGAACCCCAAGTACGTCTGGGGAGGTGATGCCATCTCTCTGGACGGCACCGACCTTGTTTGGATCGACCACGTCAAGACCTCCCTGATCGGTCGTCAGCACATCGTTCTCGGCAACGGTGCTTCTAACCGTGTCACCATCTCCAACAACGAGATTGACGGCTCTACCTCCTGGTCCGCCACCTGCGACAACCACCACTACTGGGGTGTCTACCTGACCGGCAGCAACGACATGGTCACCTTCAGCAGTAAGACATGCTTCACTACAATACCTTCCAGCCAAAGTTGCACAAGTGCTAACGCCATTTCCCCCAGAGAACTACATCCACCACACCTCCGGCCGTTCCCCCAAGATCGCTGGCAACTCGTACGTCCAACTTTGATATCCCGATTTGACCCAGCGTCATCATCGTGCCCTAAGATGTCTAAACTAACGTTTTTTGCCCCGAACAGCCTCGTCCACATCTCAGGCAATTATTTCTATGCCAACAGCGGTACGTATCTCTCTATATTACAAGCTTTTAAAGCATTTCATGATGTTGTGGTGGTTCTACAACTTCTATGCTTGGTTTTCTGCACCTCCGGGCTCCGGGACGGACCCGACTCGGCGAAGTGGGCCAGTCCGTGCACGGGCCACTCGGCCAAGCCATGTGCCATCCGGGCAGCCACAATGCCCCTTCCCATCTTGTGTCATTCAGAAGACAGACTTCAGATGGCTAATGTTTTTCCTTACAGGTCACGCCATGGAGGCCGATGCTGGTGCCAAGGTTGTCCTCGAGGGCAACGTCTTCCAGAACGTCGTCGCTGCCATGCAGACTGGTCTGGCCGGCAAGGTCTTCTCCAGCCCCGATGCCAACACCAACGCTCAGTGCTCCAGCTACCTCGGCCACACCTGCCAGCTCAACGCTTACGGCAGCTCTGGCTCTCTCTCCGGCTCCGACACCAGCATTCTCTCCAGCTTCTCTGGCAAGAACGTCGCTGCCACTGTCACCGCCAACGACGCCAAGAACGTCCCCAACACCGCTGGCTTTGGAAAGATCTAAGCTTTGGGTGATGGGATTGTCTCTGGCCGGGATGAGGCTCTGGAGGAGTCGCCTGGTTCCAGTTCAAGTAGTTGAGAGGAAGCAAGGGGGTTGAGTCAAGGCACACGAGTGACCAACGACAGATTCATGTACATATCTTACCTTTTACCGTCGAGGACGTAAATACTATGCTTGATGCATCAATTTCTTCATCTATCGTCTAATCTCCTCCATCGTTTGGAACGATCTTGAAGCAGCATCGACACAAATCGAGTAGAGACCACAATATCCTGCTGTGCATGGCTAGATTCTCTGCGTGAATGATTTCAATCGAATACGACAACAGAAATCACAATAGTATAATATCGCGTAAACCATAGAATAGATGACAGAGACTAAGACAATAAGAAACATGATAGCGACGAAGACGACAGGCACGACGAAAGAACCTTAAGGTACTCAGACCCATTCAAGACATCTCAGGCGGGCCGGGACCAACTGCTCGTGACGTATCTAAATGCCTTCATGGCCAAAAGCACAACGAAACTTGATTTTTGACTCGTGTTTTCAGTAATTGGCGTGAAGTGTATGTTCAGCAGGTGTCAGGGCACTTGAGTGACGCAGCCACCGAATGTAAGGATCTGGACTTGTGACCATTTTTGATAGTTCGACAATACATCGACGAGATCAGAATGAGTCAAGGTCCAGGCCAACTATGAGCCGATGGAAAACCAGCCGCCGCCTGCTGTAGACGTATCGAAGCACTGGCTGTAGGGTTGGAGAAACGCCAGGCTGATCGAGTAAAACTGAGGCCAGAAAGTCGGAAAGAGGAAAGGAACAACACTTATTATTCGATTGGCTCATATCAGTAACATACGGAACATTGCTTTGAAGCCTGATATTACACCTGAAGTCAGCGCGAATGACTTTTGTGATTCGTTCACACTCAAAAGGCATACATACCGCCGTCCTATCTAGCCTGCACACCTGGAGGCGAGAGGTTTGGGTCTTAGAAACGCACATCCACAGACAAGGGAATAGCAATCTACTTCTGGCCAATTTTAGAAAAAAAGGAAAATTGCACACGTTACCCTTTCGTGGAACAGTCACGCAACGCATGAGGGTACGTGAGTTACCTAACCTATTCAGAAGAAGGGTCTTGAGGCTGGCAACTTTCAAAATTTTCTCAAGGCAAATGTTTAGATAATTAGGTATATGAGGAAAGTGGCCTCTCGGTCTGCTCCTTCCGTATCTGAAATTACAAAAATGCTTCAGCTGTAAGGAGGGCCATTCGACTCCAATCAGGAAAGACCGCGTCCACTGATGAACTTCTACCTGCGATTTCTTTTTTGAAAAACCAGAAAAAAGTAGTCGCTCTTCTTTTCGGACCTCCCAACTGCAACCCTGCGATCCTTCAGTCACCATACCAGACCATAACCAGATAAGGCCAACAGAAATCTCAAGCTTTCCGTTCTACGAAGATACTATTCACGAGTAAGTCTTTTCCCGGCATGCTTTATTGCACTGATCGACGCTGACCACAGTGAAAACTTAGCCGCAATGAAGAGCGAACTTTCCTCATCCCCAGCCCCAGAGTGGCTGGGGAGCAAAGATCAAGAAACCACCTCGGAAATGATATCAGAGATCCGACGTGGTGTACACACAGTCTGGGGAGGGATCGGCGCAAGCGAGGAGCGAAAGCTGAGAAACGTCCTCCAGAAATTAGTTGATGATATTGATGTACTGGAGAAGACCTTGTCCAGGACCGTGAAACGACCCAGAGAGCACGACATCTCGACCGTCGACAATAAGCGCCTCAAGATGAATCGCTTCTCAGAAGAACCCCATCTTCACAACATGAACTCCGTTTCAACACGTCATATCGCGGCAGACGCCCATTGCAAGATTGAGAAGACCGAGGATGACGCCGAGTTGCTCGGCAACACGTCTTTCGCTCCTGTCATTGATCTCACGTCAGGCACTACATCAAACGAAGAGAGTCATCAGGCCACCACGAGCCAAATTGATGCTCCTTTGGATTCCAAAACGACGGTAAAGGAGCAATGTGGCCATGAAAACGAGAAAAACTCCATCTTGAGTTTCCACATTAAGGAGGAAGATGATGAAAGCAGTGATGAGGAGACCTACGGTGCTGAGGTCAAGCCACAGGGGGCCCGTCAAGATGAAACCCTGAACGCCATCGAAGTGTGGTTTCGAGACAAGGTTCACCGCGGGCACGAACTTCTGGGCCTACTAGCACTGGTTGACTTTCACGAGTCCAACCCCGACGAATGCAAGGCTGGCCATGAAATCTGCCGTAATCTTCGAAGAAAAGTCGAAGTAGCTGAGCAGTCAATGGGGTGTGATTGGGAGAAGACCGTTGGCCCGCTGGCTCGCGCCATCTCGGCGCACCTGGCAGATGCAGGCGAGAATTTGGAGGATGTCCTGGAGAGGTTCCAAGATCATGCGAAGAAGATTGAGCCTGAGCCCGACTTCGACGATCTATTGCTCGACAACGCGGAGTACATCGACAGATTCAGGCCCCTGGAGAAATACCACGTCTACAGCACCGGCGTTGAACGCCTGCCTACCCCCAATTCAAAGCTCTTTTTGCCAGACAGCCAAACGACACTCCGCAGCTCCAGCTGCCGTCCTCATCTC
Source organism: Colletotrichum tropicale (assembly GCA_027406125.1). Classification (NCBI taxonomy): domain Eukaryota; kingdom Fungi; phylum Ascomycota; class Sordariomycetes; order Glomerellales; family Glomerellaceae; genus Colletotrichum; species Colletotrichum tropicale. Next base: position 590,680 of record JANVYH010000002.1, read on the forward strand.
GCCCCTCGGATCGTGGCAGGAACATCCAACAAAGCCGAGCAAAGCCAAGGTGTTCGCGACCTCATCAATGCGACGGCCGCGCCCCGGGGCCACCAAGCCATCTACAAGCCAACCAGTAGCTGTCAGCAAGAGACCATGGATACTTCACGCATGTTCTCAAAGTCTAAAAAGGTGCACTGGCCTACCGATGTGAAGACTGTTGCCAACACTGGAAAGGACTTGTCCAGGGACAGACGTGAAGCGAGACGACAGCGACGAGGAGTCTGATCAAGAGTCGGAGAGCGATGGCGACGGATACAGCGACGAAGACGACAGCGGAGAAGATGCAGAAGATGATCATGGATGTACCAACGTCCGAGACGAACCGTGGGTGGAATCTCTGGGGCAAGGAAGAGTTTGTTGCTGCCCACAAGTTGAAGCCTTGGTTTTGAGGAAGAGCGTGGTATTCAATTAAACTCGGAAGTTTTGGGCAGAGGCCACCGCCCGAGGGCATTGATACTATCAGGGCCTCTTTCACTTGGGCCGGAGACGACATGACAACGTTAGGTTGACAAAGCTCAACACAGTCATGGGCTATTGGAAGCGAGACAAGCGACAGGAAACCAGGTTATTGACCTCTAATGCATTTACGAATTCATAGCTTGCTTGCAGAAATGACCTGAACTTCAAACCTTTTGTAGCTTGAACCCACCACTCTGAAAATAGCGCGCCGATGCAAAAACACCTGCTGATGCAAAAATAGCCAATCCGCAAAATAGTTGCAAGCCGAGATAGTCACCTCCGCGTGCATCAACAATTGCGCTCGCTATAGGACTCCCCGTGAGAGCACCGAAAGACTGGAATGCGAACGCGGTACCAGTTCGAGCACCAATTTCTCTGATGTCAGAGATCTGAGCTATGAGGGTGGGCCCGATAGATGTCAGACCAGATGAGCAGAAGCCGAATGCTGCTGTAAAGATGAGAATTCCGGCGTCATTCTTGATCGGGATCCAGAGCGCTAAACAAGCAATTCCCGTAAGGGTGGCGATGGTAATCATGATGTTGTATCGGCCGACTCTGTCAGCCAACAAGCCTGGGACGATACGCCCGACGATTCTATTTCCACTCAGTTAGTAATTAGGGTTATCCAGTGACCGAGGTTGGCGACGTACCCAACGGCGTGCATGATAGGCAGCAGGTAAATGACCAACTCCTCGTCCATGCCCTGAGCTCTAGCTTGTAGAATCACAAAGTTGTACGGAACAAACAGGCCGAGAAAGACCAAGAAGAGCCCGAAGACTGTCGACATCATGGTTGGTTCTCGAATACCCCGGAAGTACTCCTTCATGTCTACTGGCTTTTGCTCTGGCTTGAGGCGAGATCTGACTGTGCAATTGGCGATGATGAGGAGGAACAGGAACATGAAGCCGACGCAGCGTATCGCCCAGCCGAAGCCGACCCTATCAATCAACTTGGGAATCATGATGGGCAAGATGATGCCACCGCAAGAAGATCCGGACATCATGATGCCAAAGGCCATCCCGCGTCGACGATGGAACCAGGTGACGAGGCAAGACATGGCGGCGCTGGTCACTGCGCTCGCGCCGATGGGACAGACGATGCCCTGAGCGAGGAAGAAATGATAGTATTTGGTGCCCAAAGACTCCATCATCATGCCAAACACATATGTGATGGTACCGCCGAAGAGGATCCATCGTGGCCCGTACTTGTCGAAGACAAACCCCCACTAGTCTTCACGTCAGCTGAAAGTTCAATTGGTATTGTGAATCAAAGAAGCGACGTACAAGGATGGGCAAGAAGTTCATTGTCCATTGCATGAAACTGGTGATCCATGATACAGTGGATGAAGAATACTCTCGAAGCGCTTCATTGACGTAGTATGTCTGGAAAACGCCGATGCTGTTGCCCAGACCGTAAGTACATAAGAGAACGCACCAGCTGCCAAACAGCACCGTGAGAGCCTCCCGTCCACCTTCAGGAAATCCGTCGGCAGCCGCATCGGTCTCAGGAATCGTGGTCACGCCTTGTTCCATGGTTCTCGGGTCAAGATGGCGCTCATGTTCCCCACCGGTATTCGGACCCGATGCGGGCGGCATTCGGGGCTCATCAACTGGCTCACCGGCCCCATTTCCCGGACCTGAAATCGTCGCTTTCTCCATCATACACAACACGGATATCCGGAAAAATCACCGGACAATTCAGAAACCGGCCGGGAGATGTTACCTCTAAAATTGAATATGGCAAAAGAGCCTTAAATACCCCAGGTTAGTCTCGAGCAGACGGCGCTTGGAGTGGAGCCCCACGGGGAAGCTCCTCCAACGTTATTTCCATTACCTAAATGTGGACTGCAGGGTGAACGAATTTCCACCATACAAACGGGGTACTTTCGCTTCGCTCACCATGCCAACCCCGAATGACGCGAGCTTAAGCCCAGAAAAGTTCGGGCCGAGCCTATGGACGCGTCCGGAGGTCTTGTCCGAGGCGGCGACTCGCGCATCGGGCGAAGTAACGGGCCGGAGCCCCGAACCGAAACATTTGGTCTTTGTCAGAATTTGATTATTCTGATTCTTGATTCTTGAGGGGACGATTGAAACTTCAATCCTGACCGACTCGCCTTTGACAACGACCTATCTCAGCGCCTTTTGAACGCCCTCGATCACAACCGCCAATCGCTCGATGCCTTCAACAATTTCCTCCTCCTCATGCCACGCCCAGCAAAGTCTTGCGCCGCTGTAGTATGATTCCCTACCCCTCTGCTCACTGTAAGGGTCATCAGGCACGCCGAATATCTGGCCTGGCCCAATCTTCAGGTTGAAGTCTTCGAAAGAAACCCGCGAAATTTCCGACGCAAAGTCGGCGCCGCCATCGCCGAAGGTTATGTAGAGGAAGAAGCCACCAGCGACACCGCTCTCTTGCGCGGCCTCCTCCGCAGCGATTCTCACGCCCAGCGGATAGAGAACACGTTTGATTGTGTTGACCATGGCATAGTAGCGCTTCTGGTAGGTAGGAATCAGTACCTCGTTGATGTGCCGAGTCAGAGCCCCCTCTGCGAGCACGTTTTCCACGAAGAGAGAGGAGAAGTGAGCTTGCCCACCACCTGAAGCTGTAGCACCGCTGCAAAGTTTTGAGTCAGTCCTCTTGCCAAGAGTGAGGGCATGGGCGAAGCACTTACACAGTACGAACGGTGGTGCAGAAAACGGGAGTTGCTTCAATCCAGCCAAGCCTCATGCCAGGCGCAACAATTTTAGAGAAGGAGCCATTACTGACCGCATTCCCAAACGTCGATGTGCCCTCTAGCTCTCTGTCCACATCTACCAAGCGTGGGCTAGGCTTTGGAAGAGCTTCAGCTGAAAACCCCTCCTCCGCCGGCCACCGGAGAACGTCGTAGACATCGTCAGATATCAGCAGAGCATCATGCTTTCTCGCCAACTGCACAAGTCTCTTCCTGTTTTCCAAAGTCATGGTTTTCCCACTAGGGTTCGAAAAAGTTGGGATAAGATAGACCACATGTCGATACACCTTGGGATATCCCAACTTCGCCGACTTGCTCGGTCCTGAAGTCTTGTCCGGCCAGGTCTCATCGACGTGCTGTAGCTCGCTTGCGAGAAAGTCAAGATCCACGCCGTCCGGCCCTTCTGGTGCGCCTCGGATGCGGCCCGCGAGACCTGCATCTCTGAAGATGGGGCACGCGAGGAAGTATGTAGGCTCGACCATCCAGACCGCGCGGGTGTAGACTGGGTCTGTGAACTTTTGAAGAATTGTCGCCAAGCCATTTGATGCACCATTTGTCTCGCCAATTCGAACGCCTGGAATCGAGCCGGCAGCCGGCTGGTAAAAGTCATTCAGCCATTTTCCGATCAGATCTCGCAAAGACGGCCTCCCAAGTCCAGCTCCATATCTAAGAAGCTCTTTCGCAACATCTTCTTGACGGAACAAGGAGGAAGAAGCAGCCTCAAGGTCTTTCACCGGGTGCAAGCGGGGAGTCGGCCATCCTCCTTGGAGATTGATAAACGAGTGCGACTCAGAGTTGGTGATTCTCATGTTAGGCAGGTGGAGAGGTGTTGATTCTAAGTTGATGGTGCTCCTCCCAGGCTCAATCCATGTTCATAAAGGGGAGCTGGCGTTTTATCGCGGGGCTGGGATTCGTCGGTGAAAATGACGAACAGCGGGTCCTGATATGCGAAATACCGACTTTAAAAGACGATAGCGCATCCCAAGATTGGCAGGTCGCATGAAGCCGACGTAGGTCGGGGGCTCCCCGACGCTGCATTCTTTCGAGCCCGCGGTCACGGGGATATCTGACAGAGTGTTTATTTGAGAGATACTAGACTTACGGAGTTGATTCTCCCGAAATATGATGGAATTGTCACGACGGGCCCGATGCTTTCATCCGAGGAAATGTGGACCCAGGAAGGCCGGTGACGCCCGCAACCGGAGTCAACTCCCGGTCGAGGAACGCCGATCTCGGACTTGTTCTCGACGCGACCCCACAGCTATGACCGGACCATATCGCGGTCTTTCCGGAACGGCAGTGGCATCTCAACTTTCCTGTCTCGTCGCATGTTTGGTCCAGCTACCTCGACACCGAGAAACTGCATCATGGCTACGACTTCTTCGGACAATAGACACTTTGTGGTGCTTGGAGCCGGCGTAATCGGCCTCTCAACAGCGATTACCCTCCGAAGTAAATATCCATCAGCGCGCATGACCATTCTAGCAGAGTACTTCCCTGGGGACTACCATATCGACTACTGCTCCCCATGGGCCGGCGCAAACTGGTGTTCCTCAGCAAGCGACGATGGGCTCCTCGAGTCATTCGACCGTGTTACCTTTGAGAGGTTCAAGGAAATTGCCAAGCACACCCCCGAAGCAGGAATCAAGAGTTCACCTCTGAGAATGATTTTTGACCAGAAGATTGAGGATGCCGAGATACTCAGCGAAGGAACAGGAAAATTGTGGTATGATGATTTGGTCGGTGGCGCAGTCTCGCTGAACGAGAATGAACTGCCTAAGGGGGCTGTGTTTGGACTGGACTTGCCCTCCACCTTTGTGATCAATTCCCAGATCTACCTTCAGTGGTTGGTGTTACCCATCTCGAACTCAGATTGACTGCTATGATTAATTCGGCCCAGGCTTTTGGAACAATGTAGGCAAGGGGGCGTGTCTCTGCTCCGGCGTCAGATTACCCATCTCAAAGAGGCTCGCATTTCTGCCGACGTCGTCGCTGTCTTCAACTGCACTGGCTTAGGATCATATCATCTCGGCGGAGTTGAAGACAAAGCCATGTACCCAACTCGAGGGCAAACGGTCCTGGTCGAACAGCCCATTCAGCCACTGAAACGGATGTACTTTCGATCGCCTCGTCGAGTCGACAACGACACTACGTATGTCTTCCAGCGCCCTCTCGCTGGAGGCATCGTTCTTGGTGGTTGCCGCGAGGACGGTAACTGGGACAAGAACGTGGATCACGAGTTGGCGAAAAGGATTATGGAAAGATGCTGTGCTTTGGCTCCTGAGTTAGGCAGGCCTGAGGATCTGAAGGTCATCAAGCATGGTGTGGGATTAAGACCAAATCGTAAGGGCGGCCCTAGAATTGAGGCCGAGAAGGGCGGGGATGGTCTGGTAATACATAATTACGGTGCCTCTGGTGCAGGATATCAGGCATCATGGTGAGTTGATCCGCAACAGCAAGAAACTGTGACATGGCTAACATCAAGACAGGGGCATGGCAGCATATGCAGTGGAGTTAGCACAGGAGCAGCTGGAAGCCGCGTCACAATTGGTATCGAAGTTGTGAAGTAACATCAATTGATAGTATGCCTTTGTAAATATCCCCAGCGGAAGGAAGGAAGTGCGGGGTACACTGCGAGTGGAGCCAGCGATTGAGCATCGTTATTCTTCTCATCCATTGTGACTAGCTTTCATTTTTATGATTTGTCGAGGACGGTATTAGACCTAGACAAAATAGCATATTCTCCCGGTAGACGATATATACCAAACCACAAAAAACCGGGCTTTGGAAATCCCGTTTGAGACTAGATCCTGGCGCAGTTGGCGACACTGTGTGGGTGAGATTTAAAACGCCACGACAGCGATCACTGTAGCTCAAGCCGGATGTGCGCCTAGCACAGCCTCAATGAGACTAAGTATCTCCCGCAAATGCCATGACGAACGTGACTGAGTCATCCAGATCATTGCCAAGTTAGCCTTCTTCGCTGCTTATCTTCCATACAATCTCCATGTCTCAGCATCAGCCCTTCAATCTTTCTTCCCTTCTAACTCTTCTTCGCAAGGCATCTTCCCCGCACTCCTTGCAGCGACAAAAATGACCGCACCTGCGAACCCTATCTCTCGGTACAAGTTCACCATTCTTCCGGAATATTTCATAGACTACTATAAAACAGCCGATGACAGTCCCGGGGGCAAAGCGACGACGCAAGCCGGCCTAGGTCTGCTTGACAAGGCTTTTGGAGACTCGCCTCAACGTCAAGAAAGCGGGGATACTAAGCCGTGGAACCGTTTTGCGGCACATGTCAACCGACTCAACGATGAAAGTCCCGATGGGGTGGATTATAAAGTGCTCTACCTAACCAGACACGGCCTCGGGTACCATAATGTCCAGGCGGCCAAGGTTGGGACGGCAGAGTGGGATGTGAGTAGCGTCTTCTGGTGACGGCGGCCTGACCCTTTCTAAAGTAAAATAGAGATATTGGTCGCGACTTGACGGCGACGGGGTCGTCACATGGCTCGATGCAGAGCTTGTCGATACAGGCATCACTCAGGCCAGAGATCTGGGTGCTTTCTGGAAGGCTGCTACGGCTGCTGAAGGAGTTCCCTTTCCAGAGTCATTCTACACGAGTCCTCTTCGGCGTTGCCTCGAGACCAGCAAGCTTGTCTTTGGCGATCTAGTCGAGGACAGAGGCCAGGAGTTCAGACCTGTTATCAAAGAAGGGCTGAGAGAGCGTATGACTGATCATACTTGTGACAAGAGGAGTTCGAGGACGTGGATCGAAGGAGCCTATCCCAAGTACATCATCGAACCTGGCTTCACCGAGGACGACCAGCTCTGGAAGGCGGACCAGTTTGAGACTACGGAAAGTCATGTCGCAAGGAAGCAGCAAGTTCTGGATGAGATCTTCTCAACCGATCCCAGCCAATTTGTGTCATTAACCGTCCACTCTTACGCCATAGCTGCCATCTTGCGGGTTGGGGGCCAGGAAGAGTTCCGGGTCCGAGAGGGCTCCAGCATCGCAGTGCTGGTCCGGGGAGAGAGAATTGCGACTCCAGCATAGAGTACCCCATTTAGTTCGAAGATTGACAACCAATCAGATAAACTTCGAACTTGGTCTTGATTCTTCTGCCGCATAAAAGGCACCGGGTGGGTAGACCATGTGGTAAATCTGCGCATCATTTCAGATTCTCAATTACTATCTCAATCATGCATAATTCGCGGATGGCTCCTTAGAAATTTGGTGAAGATGGTAACCGAAAACTGACAAGGACTGCTTTTACAAAAGTACCTCCAGATCTGGGGTGGATCAGGCCATGGCTGTGAGTTGCGGGAGGCCGCCTATGTTGTTGCCTAAACCCCACAACAAGGTTTCTTTCCCGCGAATACTGATAATCTGTTCACTTCCAGTATCATCTACTTCAAATTCACGAAATCTTGCGGCCTGTTTGAAGGTTCCAATTATATGGAATTGACAGAATGAAAAACCAAGCTCATGCCACTACCACCAGGCCGTACCAGTACGAACCTCTGAACCACGATCAGTTGGAGTTTCGACTACTTCACCTCTTACCCGCGAACGATTCCACCGAGCCGCTTGCATGCCGACTAGAGATTGTAAGTGGTCGCACTCGTCCACATTTTGAGACGCTGTCGTACACTTGGGGAGGAGAAGCACCATGCGAACCTGTGCTAGTCAACGAGGCACACCTTCTGAATATCACGCCAAACCTAGCAAGCTTTCTACGACAGCGCCGAGACCCAATTGCAGAGGTTACAATCTGGGTTGATGCAGTGTGCATCAACCAGAATGACGTCTCCGAAAAGAACCAACAGGTGTCTGTCATGAGTGTCCTCTACATCGCTTCTCGCGCTGTCACCATCTGGCTTGGACCAGCAACCGACGATAGTGACGTCGCGATGGAGAAGCTAGCGGTACTCTCAAGGTCAACTGTATACAGCAGAATGCCTTCTGTTCCTCCGGAGACGGCGGCTGCGATAGGAAAGCTTCTCAATAGGCCTTGGTGGACCAGGGTCTGGATCGTTCAAGAAGTCTGCTGGGGCGCTCTCGGGGGCGGGCTGATGACAGCTACAGTTCGCTGCGGTAGCAAATCCATCAGTTGGCATGACCTTGTCCTCGCATGCGGGCGGATCAAAGTCCATGAAACCAGCCTTCACCAGTCGATTCCCCATGTTGAAAGCGTTCTGCATCTCGAGTCGGTCCGCTGGGGTGGCGAGCATATCTATACGAAGGGTAACACCACGGGATTTGACCAGAACGACTTCTTGCAACTAGTTTCCAATTATCGGCATTTTGACGCAACTGATCCGAGGGACAAGATCTACGCTCTGCAGGGAATGTTGAGGAACAGACCCGGGCTGGACACGACGCAGCTGCGTGTGGATTATGGCATCGATGCGGAGGAATTGTACCACAGATTTGCCATTATCACAGCAGTCAGAGCCCCTGGGCTAGGAATACTGCAACACTGTTCCGGGTCACTGGATGATAACTTGAGTGGCAGACCATCTTGGGTTCCTGACTGGTCTCTCAAGCGTCGAGAAACACCTCTGCCCAACCGGGCATCCGAGATCAAGGAAGCAATCCCTTGGTGGGCTGTGCCACAGCAGAACGGCAACACCATTGGCTACCCCACCACGCACGGCAAAGCGAGAGACATGGCACAAGAGGCTCTGGAAGACACAAGAGGTGTAGCGGTCGCCCTATCTCAAGCAGAGATATTGAGCGAACTACCACCAGATCCACCAGATGCCAAAAATACCATACAAGACCTCATTCGGCGAGGGGAACTTGTGCTAATGTGCTTGCCAAATGAGCCTCGCATTGATGCCGAAACTAAAACAAGCATGTCTGAGATCTTCGATCGAATCATGACATCCAACGAGAGAATAACCCAGCGAGCATTCCTCCGGGATTGGCTTGATGAGACAGAAGAGAAACGACCGCCATACTCTGCAGGAATAGGCCAAGCCACCAGCAGTACGCCGACATTTTCGCATGATCTCAGAAGCATGACTGTGGATGGAATGCTTTGGGACACCATCGAGTCAACACACGAACCATTCCCTGAGGATTTAGACTCAAACTGGGAGGCTTCCACTCACTTCATGATCGCTGTCGCTCAGTGTAAGAGTATGGCAATGATTCAAAACCATGGCTTGAATCCATACGGAAGTGAGGATGCCAGAGAGAGCGCATTCTGGGATGCTTTATTCGCTGGACAGGCCGTTGATTTATCAACAAGCCCTGACGAATGGCTTCCTCGCCTGCCGCCAGCATGGAGCAGGACGGAACCGCCGCTGACATCAACCAAGCCAGATCAAGTGGAATTGTCTGAGATATCTGAAATCTTCAACAAAAAGTCTCGGCGCACGAGAGGTGCTGGCGAGGATAGAGGCTGGCTGGCTGTAGGATTTGAAAAGTCTTTTGACCCACAGAATTGGACAGAAGCAGAACGACTTCAAAAGATGGAGCGATTCCGAGAGCTGGGAAACTTGTGGCATTCGCAGCCATACGATCTCTATCACCGCCCCTTCAAGCTTCCAGCAGTCGTGCCGGATGCTTACTGGACTTGTCGCATCCAAGACGATAAAAGAGCGCGAGCGCTGAGCGCCGCATCGCGCTGCAAAAAATGGATCAACGGCATCATTAGTCCCGATGAACAGAGCGCCAAACGCAGGAGGAAACAAGCTCTTAAAACCTTTGCCAAGACACCGTCAATCATTCCTCAGGAAACAGTCGACTTTCCTGTGGAGAAGTATGCTCTAGGACGTCGATTCTTTGTCACGACGCGCGGATATCTGGGCATTGGTCCTGCAAACGCTCATCCGGGTGATCATGTTGCTATTTTGATCAGTTCACAAGTGCCGTTTATCCTCCGTGGATGCAAGGACAATGGCTACAGAATTGTGGGTGAGACCTATGTGTCTGGTATCATGAACGGAGAGGCTGTAGATTTGCTTGTCAAAGAAGAGCAGGCGCTGGATCGCATCAAGTTAGTCTAATAGTCACATTTCCTAGTCAAATTTCTTGGTAACTCAAGTTTTGCTTCCAAAAGATCAGTCATACCGTCGGTTTGGTTGAGACAGCAGCCGTATCTATCACCGTCATGCGTGAGGCGCAATCCCCCCAGGCGCGAGAGACGGTCTGAAAGTCCGAATATATATAAGGGACGGATCGAGGACCCAAGACTTGAACTCAATCACCTGGGTAGGTAGACTTCGGGGCATGTCGTGGCAAAAGTTCATATAGGTGAAATATCTCATGTCAGTCTTCTAGAAGATGGTCTTTGTCATACGCTTCTACGCTGGCTTTGGAAACTTCGAAAACATCTGGCGGGGCCTCTTTCAGAATGAGGAGGGGGAAAAAGATCAAACCAAGGGGAAAAAAGAAAGAAACCGCAACATTGCATCTGTTGTGAATGGGGGGTGGGGGGTTTTAAGCAGGCAGCAGTGGCGTTGTGCCCAAAGACAAATTGGTGCGATCGACTGCACTGATCCGGCTTCATGATGCATCAGCCCGGTTCTGAACTTGGGCCCGGAGAAGAGATTAGCGAATATCCCACCTGATTTTGACCCTGGCGACCTCCAGGTGAACCTCAACATAGACTTCTTGTCGGTGTGAAACTCCAACAAGAATGAGGACATATAGTAAACGCCACCATGCCGACCCATGCTGCTCCCCTTTATTCGTACGACATTAACAGTGCCTATAAGGGTTGCCTTCGACTGGTAGGTACCTATTCCATATTGATAGTACATATGCGGGCCTGGACAACCTGAGTACGACCAACAAATTTCCCGGTTGCCCCACCACAAGCACTGACCAATGCACCTCCTTTTAATAGTAAACACACCACGCTGAATCGCACGACGCGTCGTCTTCAAGGACGTGCAGACTAGTTGTCCCACTGTGTTCTGTGACTCTGACCGTGCCTCGTCAATATGGCTTCCATCAGTCTGGCAGGGACCTTTTTCGCTAGCCATGGCTATGACTCATGGTTGCTTCTTATCTTGGCCGCCATTCTCCTCGTCGGCGGGTCCCAGCTTCGAGGTAATTCTCAAGATCCGAGGGAGCCGCCGGCGTTGAAGCCGAAGATACCAGTTGTCGGCCACATTATTGGTCTACTAGGACTGAGACAATATTACTATCGCCAACTCGGGTACGTTAGAAGTCATATCCTGGGGTTTAAATTCCGGCCATCAGAAACACAACAGCTGACGTGGAGAGTGTGGGATCGCTGCAGTCATGAAAATCCCAACCTGCCAGTCTTTTCAATCTCAATGGGTGGTTCTCAGAAGATGTACATCATCAAAGATCCCCAACTGAGCCAAGTCGCTATGAGAAACAAGGCTCTAAGTCTGATTCCTTTTATGGCAGAGTTCGCAGAAAAGATGGTCGGCTTCGGGCCCAATATCATGAACTTGTTCCATCACCCCCCTACAGACGGTTCACTTCCGTGGACTGACGATCAGCATCGTTCTTATGCACCGCTATCTCCTGGGCCTGATCTGCTGGAGATGAATACTTACGTCTTGAAAAGAATCTCACAAACCATCAACTCCGTTGGCCCGGAATTTGAAAATAAGACTCTGTATTTGTGGTTACGAGATGCTTTCACCAAGGCTACCTTGGGCTCTCTCTTCGGCGACAAAAGCTCCCTGACAGCCAGCCCGACATTAATACAAGATCTCTGGTCAGTATTACATCCACCTTCTGTTAAGGACAAGCCCTAACATATCTATACCACAGGGACTACGATGCAGGCCAGTCTCAGCTTCTAATGCAGCCGTTCCCTTCCATCACAGCACGCCAAGCCTATGGTGGCCGTTCTAGGGTTCAGCAAGCCCTCAGAAAGTATTTTCTCGAGGAATTCGATCAAATTTCCAATGTCAGCGCAGTTGTCAAGCGGCGCGTGGCGGTCAATCGCAAGTGGGGATTACCCAGCGATGACGTTGCCGATCACGAATTCGGAATGCTCTTTGCCAGTGTCACAAACGCAATCCCAACGCTTTTCTGGATGACATGCTACGTCTTTCGCGACCCAAAGCTCGTTGAAGAACTACGAAAGGAGCTGTTGGATATCGCGGTCATTCAGGACCAAAACGAAACGGCCGCGGATGGACAGAATGTCTTGCAGTTCCACTGGCCTCGCAAGTGTACATTCCCCTTAGCAAAGCTCAGCTCGGCCTGTCCCCTTCTACTGTCAACATACAAAGAGGTCATGCGTTTGACGAACCGCAATGCCGGCACGCGCAGGGTTGTTGAGGACACTGTAATCAGTTACACACCGACTACGGCAGTTGGAGAGACGGCGGCTACACAGTCATATCTGTTGAAGAAGGGCGCCAACGTCCAGGTTCCCTCCATCATCACCAACTTTGATCCGGCTACATGGGGTCCAAATGCACACGAGTTTGACGCAAGACGGTTCTTGGCTGTAGACAAAGAACGAGAGCGCACGCAGAGTCGTGCCTTCAACCCCTTTGGCAGTGGCAAGCACCTCTGCCCCGGTCGCTTCTTCGCCGACGCGGAGATTCTAGGAGCACTGGCTGCTTTGATTCTGGGTTTTGAGATAGAGACGCCCGAAGGTGGCCGAGTGCAAGTGCCGCCTATCAAAAATAACCTATCCGAAGCGGTGCCCAAACCATTGCAGACTGTTCAGGACAACATGATGGTGAGAATTAGGCGAAGACCTGGTTGGGAAGATGTTGAATGGGCATTTGTTGCGAGCAACGGGAAAAGCTGAGGGATTCTCAAACTAAGTATTCAGACTCGAAACATGCTTGCTGACATCGTCCCCCTCCTTGTCATTCTCGAGTGCCCAGATGCTTTTGTATGGATCAAGCTTGATGGATTGAGTACAAGAAATATGGTCTTACCTGGCCGATGTTCTTAGTTGGCGAATTATATGCATCGGCGTTGTTCTGTCTAATGCCTCAGCTTTGTAGACGTGCCAGAAATACTAATTGAAACATGACTGATGGGAAGCTCCTCGGACTCGCCGCATTGTTGTCGTGTGCTTTGCTCCAGGGTACAAAGAACTGTTTCAATCATAGTTCAAGAACAACAAAACAAATGTATTATTCGGTGAGGGCTTTGTTGCTAACCCAAGGACATAATCGGTCAAAAGGCGGCTTGTCGCCGGCCTGCTGGACCTTTCTATTCACAACCATTTTTATCATTAAGCAACATTCCATATAAGCATCAGTTCACATCCGAGTAGGTCTATCGGAAACAGAAGCCTAAGGACCCGTCATACAGAAGCCATGTGTCAGCTTGCCAAAGCCACTTGCGAGATCTGCCAGGAACCTCAGACAGTCCTGGTGGAGCGAAAGCCTTCAAAATCCCACCCCAACGCAGTCAACTACATAACTGATGAGTTCCACTTTCCCTGTGAGAATGCAAAACTGACCGGCAACAACTGCGGCTGGGTCCGTACGAAGCACTTCCAAGCAACCGTGCCTGATTCGGTCTGCAAGAAATGCCAGGCATATCCCGGCGGATCTAATTACCGCGACTGGCTCGAGACCGATATTAAGCGACGAGAGAACTTGGCGCAGTTCATTTTGACCACCAAGCAGCGAAAGACTTGGTGGAAGGTTTATCTATGTTGAGTGACCTTTTTTAGGTGACACTACGTTGGCGACAAGGGACTGAGCAAAGCCAAACCAACAGGGAACATCTTCGGACTTCTTCATGAGCAATTGAGCATGGTTCTCTTCATTGCATGTGCGCGGCGTTAGGGTAAACATCAAATTATCATTATCTGAACTCAAAAACAAAGCACTCTAATCTCTATCCAAAATCATTCTACTACTCATCTAGAAAGAATGTGATCAAGTGATCCGCTTGGCACGATGTTGATTTAAATAGGTGGCTCGGAAAATAGAGCACCGCCAAGCCCATATTCAAGCTCAGCTATTACTTCAAAGCTTGCCACTATCCTGGATGGTGAGGCTGTAGCCGTAGCTCTGCGAGACAGTGTAGCGGTCGCTGCCGCGGTACTGGCCGTAGTTGGTGCTGTACTTCTTGTCCCAAACCACAGTGTACATGGAGCAGTAGGTTCCCTGGGGTTTGCCGTTCTTGCTAAGGACGTAGGCGTTGAAGAAGTTGCAGGCATCGTAAGTGCCATCAGACCTGGGGTGTTTCTTGTCATAGGCGGTAGTCGCCAGACAAGCAGAGGCGCACTGGCTGGGGTCGAAGGGACCAGCGTACCATTTGGCTCCCATGTAATTGCTGGGGGCGTTGATGGCGCCACCAAGCTCGGTAGGTCCTGAGAAGCCTGATTGTTGTGGAGGCGCCGCGTCCTTGATGTAGCCTATGACCATGTTAGCTCTGTTCTAATGACAAGAGAAGAAAAGAGACATACCGTTGGAACCCTTGATGCCGACATGGAAATCGGCTCTCCACTGTCCAACGTTCGTAGCAGAGTTGGAGTCGAGTTGAGCACCAAAAAGACTGCACTTGATGTTGATGGTGCTCTTGGGGTCCTGGCAGATGTCATAGTCCGGTGAGTAGAAGGGATCTCTCTCAAAGTAGAGGTTAAAGGCGTAGCAGAAAGGAGCAGCATCGCATTGCTTGGTATCGTCAGTCTCAATTAGTAACAACATTCAAGATGGAAACTGACCTGCTGGCACAGGTAGGGGTCGTAGGTCTTCAATGTGGTAAAACTGATGTAAGTTGTGCTTTCAAGAGCCCCTGTCAAAGCCTGGAAGGACCGACTGTATCCATCAATAGTAGGGGCGGCGCTGGCAACGGAGTCGTAGACGGGGTTCGCCATGAATGCGTCGTAAGTGTCAGAAGTTGGCGTAGGCCCATAACCAGTGGGCTCCTTGGTCTTGCATCCTGAGTTATTGGGTGAAGCGTTGTCGCGAGCTGCGAGAGTCGAGTCCGGCGAGACGGGGTTCTGGGTGGCGTCTGCGGCAGCAGCCGCCGACGCGGAAGCAACATTGTAGGTCGCCTTCTCGCTGGCGACACCAACGGCCGGACCGACCTTGGTGGGTTCGGGGGCGGCCTATACAACAGATTAGCTTGGATGTCGAGATTGAAATGCTTATAGTAGATGGCCTTCTCACATCAAAGATATCGAAGTCAATACCGTCCTGTGCGGTTGTGTCGCGGGCGACAATGGGATTGGCAGCGGCCATGCCAGCCACAGCAGCGATGATGACAGCGGAACGCATTGCGAAGTTTGCGAGTTGGGAAGCCGGAATTGAAATGTCAGAAGCGAAGGCGGACGAGATGATGAAGCTGGTGATCCTGGAGGAGTGGAGTGTGAGGGTGATGAGTGGGATAATCGAGAAAGAGGCCGGGATCTCAAAGGGTTTATATCTAAGTTCAAACGCACCAGCATGAATGCATCCAGGACCTATGTTGCCGCTGGCGTCTGTCAGTATTCTCTGCGACTAGAGTCTCCATGTCAACAGAGTCCTGGTGGTGCAAGTTCGGGATAGGGCCTAAATGGTGAGTAGCTCAGCTCAATAAGCCACCGGACGCGCCGCGCGAACGTTGGCGCCCTTTCGACTAACCGTCCTTGTCTGTGCATCCGGCAAGGCACTCTCAGCTCACAGTCTACCGGGCATCATGCCCTTTTGGACAGAAATTCCAGCCTCTCCCGTACACTCGTCGTAATTTAAGTAGCCTCGTCATCAAGTGTCGATGCATCGCGGGAGCCTCAAAATAGCATGTCGACTTTCTGCTTGGAGATGCGATGTGGTTATGTGGATTTGGTGACGAGACATCCTTGCTTACGCCGAACAGAAACAGAGATCGACGAGACATAACCGTAAAACAAGCGTAAATCAACGGGGTTCTGAGTCCACATCTTTCCCGATGTTCTTTGTTTGCCGTCTGCCAAATCCCATCAAGCATCGGCTAGTCTGGGAGGTTCCTGGCTCTCGGGATCGTTCCACATTGCTGGGACGGGCAGCCTGCCGTTCTTCCGCGACCAGCTTCTATGTGGCGACCAGCTAGCGATCCTTACGGTTAATGATACCTAAATCTGTTGTCCTCACGTGGTTGGTAGACCCTGCGCTCAGGCGAGGGTGAATGGAGTTTCCAATATCAACAAAGACCCAGCCATGCGTTATGCTAGGAGAAAAAGAAGGGGGGCTGACTCCTGGTCCGCAGGCTACCTTCAATAGTCTCGCGGTTTTGGCGACTAGATGTCAGGTCAGACCGGCGACTCGTGTACGTCTTAACCATCTTCAGAGCTAGTGTAGCACGGGGAACAGACTTCACGCCCAATTCGTCTTCTCTTGCCCCAACCCTTGCCTGTGCGGCTGGACTGCAGCACCAATGCAGCCATATCAGATTGTTGTTTTTGGGGAGAAAAATACCGAAATCTGCCCCTATTGGCTAAAATCCGATATCGCATTGACCACAGTCCCGTCGCATCTTTTTAACGCCCGAGACGTGCACTCTTTAGCTCCCGTCAGGGGGTATGCCCTGCCGGAAATTCAACAGCTTCATGCACGAATACACCGCCGAAGAGACCATATTTTGAACGCAGGGAACAATATTCCTGCAGCATCGGCCGCGATGAGAATCTGGCCATCTTCGGCCGCTCGACAGCGCCCATTCTTGGCATTGAGTTATTTCTTTTTTGCAGCTGGCCGCTAGTTAGGCAAGCTGATCGTTGGTGGCTTAACGACGTCCGTTGGACAATAACAAACAAAGAAAAAAATATGGGAATCAACCGCTCGAGGCTACATCTTTGACGTGATCTAGTAACAAAGAGAACACGCGAGAAACGGGCGTCAAAGGAGGAAAGCCTCCAGCCTCCCTCGTATGTCAAGGAACTTGAAACGTCGAGAGCAGAGAGAAAATGCGCTAGCTAGATTGGCTGGGATGTTTACTTCAGCTCAAGCGAGAGGCCTCGATGTCGAAGCTTCAACCATTCTGCTGACCACACAGAAATCAAGCTCATCGCGATCCCCATGCTCCTCCTGCCACGCGGTTCCAATTACACTTGTCCATGTCTTTGCTCCACCAGTGGCCAAGACCCCGCAAACTATGAAGAACGGTCTCGACTCTTCACCCTTACTTTCATGCAATCCACTGGCCGAGCTGTGACCTGTCGCGTCTGCCCCAGTTCGTTAGCATTGTTTACTAGTGAAAACCTGCATGTCAGGCAAAGACTCACATTGTAGAGCTGGGTGTTGGACCGGTGCTGGCCCTTCTCATTGATGATTGGCTTCCCGTCGACTCCAAGCGTCGCCTCACCCAAGCCGACCTTCTTAAAATCATATCCGCCAACAACGCATGCTAGAATTACTCTAGCCTCAATATTCGCCAACTCCTGCCCAATACAGTTCCTTGGACCCCTCTCGAAGGGTCGCCAGGCTGCAGCCGGAATCTCACTCTCGCCGGCTTTTCCGATGCCAGCCTTCTCATCGTCATTCGTTGCCATGGACGTGTCGGTGTTCCCGAGCCACCTCTCCGGTACGAAGTCGTCCTTGGTGCTCCCATAGACTTCAATATCACGCTGGATCAGGGTTGCGCAGTTGTACAGTACCATTCCATCCGCACAGAGGCTGCTGCCATCTCGAAGCTGGATGTGGAAATTTGACCCTGGAGGGCATAAGCGTGCTGACCCAGCTGGAGGGTAGAGACGCAGAGTCTCCTTGATGACCGCAGATGTGTACGTCATCTTCTGCGTAATCTCATCTCCCTTCAGTAACAAGGCCTTGCGGATAGCTTCGGGGCTGAGATCTGGACCGAAGAGACTCTGCAGCTCCGCACGAAGCGTCTTCATGGCGCGCGGGGTCCGGGACAGCTCGTATATCGCCCATTGCAGAAGGATACTGGTGGTGTCATGTCCTGCAAACATGAAGGTCTTGAGCTGGTCTTTCGTGCCGTCAATAATCTCCTGGGTCAGAACATCGGTGTCGCTGAGGCTCAATGCCAAGATGCTCCGACTGGATAATGCCTTGGTTTTCTTCATGTCATCGAACTTGCTTCGAATGACATTTGTGAGGAAGCCATCCACCTTCTCGGCGAGAACCTTGCGCCTCCTGTCTGAGAACAGGTTCTCGCACCACTTGAGCATGCCGCCCTTCTCTCTGTAAGAGAGAAGGAACTCTTTGTAGCTCTTGATGAAGTCCCCTTGCTGCTCTTCTGGGCGCTGGGCGCCCAATTCAACGTCCATGGTCACGGCACCTGCGGGGAAATCATAAGTCATCATATTGAGAATACTATGGTCGACAACCAAACTTGCCTATGATATCAAATGTGAGATTGGTACAAAGCGGCTCCAGTTCAAATATTTCGCCTGTCATTGCAAGCCTGTCAAGCTTAGCAACAAACGTCTGGGTATTTTCCAGAATCACCGGCATCAGGCTCATTAAGTGCTGTGGAGCAAATCCGGGGTTGAAGTGTTTTCTCATGTCTTTCCAGCCTGGTCCCTGAATCATCATTAGTAAATTGCATCGCAGTAGTTGGCCGATCAGATCCGAACTCACATTTGTCAACACAATCGACTTCTTCCCCACTAGGGGCCAAAGGTATGCCATAGTGTCTGACTTTGGTGTACTATACGGCCACATTTTGGACTGTTTTGAGACTTGCTCGGCCACATAGTGACTACGGATGAGAAGCATTGGTCGGCTGATAGGGCGGAGGTCAAAGAACATGACTGGGGGATTTGCCATTGTCTCACACATATCCCCAAGAGCGTGGTCTAGCGGTTAAACTGCATTAGATGAAATGTTTTATGACTTCAGAATACTTCAATAAAATCGCAACGGGGGGCTGGTACCGATTTGGCATTCTTTCTCGTCGCGTCGCTGATGGAACTCATTGATAATCTTCATATGGCCCCATATTAACGATGGTTTCACCTGCGGGTAGTTCGCAAACTGCTTGAAGCGGCGGTAGTAAACAGCCGAGTAGAGGTAAAATAGAAGAACCGGAAGCGCTAGAAGCGCAATGGAAGGGAGATTGTTGAACATGATAGAAGACTAAACCCAAACACAATGTAGAGAAGCACAAACACAACTGCTCGCACGCGAAGTCTGTGGCGGGTAGCCGCGTACTTAAAAACCAATCCACCTGATTTGCATCGGGGTTAAAGTCTTCCGTTTCAGCTGGCGCATGGACGAGCCGCCCACCATCTCCAAACACGACCCCATCAAAGATGACGATGCAAGACACTCCAGCCGGGTAACGTAACTCAAGGATCGTGGTTGGCTAGAAGCGACTCTCGTTCGCGCACTAGAGTGTGACATGCAGATAGACGATATACGCTAACACAAAAAGCTCGTCATGGAATTTGGACACCGGCTTGACTGAGGGGTTGTTATTCGCATGGCTAGGACGTTCTGAGAAAACATCCGCTGGGATTGGTCGCTCTTTTTGAGCCGGGTCGAACACACCATCTTTCACTGGCAGGTCGCATGATGGACAGAGCCAAGAATTTCTGTCAGAACCTTGAGCGCGGGAAGAATGGCAACCACACCCTTGGTTCCCGCCAAGCATTTCATTGGCACTTGCACGATGCTGAGGGGCTCCTCCAAAAAGCAAACCATCCAGTGAGGTGACACCAGGCATTTCATCTTTCGTCAAGTACAGGATGATCTGTGGGGTAACCCTTTAGACCGGTCCAACCAACTCCAAACCTCGGCTTGGGCCGACTAACCGATTAACACGAATTCGACGGATTTCATTCAATCAACATGGCTAGTTTGCGACGTTCTTAATTGTTCCGTCGATCGTGTGTTTGAATCCTTTTTGTCGGTTTCGGTCCTTGCAAGGATGTGTGTGTGCATATCTGTTAAGAAAGACAACAGAAACTCTCGTACTCGGACGATAACGCTAATTTCTCAGCGAAGACGCGTAAACATATCAACAATTGGCTTCGAACTTGCAGTGATGTACTGAAAAGCCGCCCTCGCCACCTGCTGGACTTTGTATAGTCCATGAACGCGGGTCTATCAGTGAACCTGCAGATTTCTCGCACTTTGAAACCCGAGACCCGAGTACGGTCAATAGCCCTCCATCACTTCCAAGTCTCAACTTTGGATTTGGGGTGTATTAAGAGCCTTAATTGGTGGACAAGACAGAGAAGTAGTCGATGCTTCTTCGGCGAAAGTGCTACGAGCTGACCTCAGTAAATGATTTCCAGGTTTCATTACTTTATGGGAGTATCTTAGCACCATATCACTCATCAACTCCGGGACACACACGGTTGTCGTCTTCGGATTGGACATTCCCCATTTGGGTCTCTAAGCGCCCAAACCAAGCGGTATAGGACTTAGGACAGCCACCGTCGCATCGCACTCGCTCTCGGAATTCTCGCAGATACCTATTTCCACTTCATCGGAGTACGGAGAAGTATTCTAACATGAAACATCACCTACACTGGACGGGCACTGGCAGGAGAACTAGAGCTGACATCAAAAGTCGATTGATTCTTTTATACGCCTTCGAGCTTGCTAACTCTCTTCACACATGGAAACGTGTATGTACGTCCATCTCAGTATGACGATGGCACGACGGCGAGTCTGCCACCATCTGTAATGAGCACGTTGCCGTTGGTGTAAGCGCCGGCCCTGCTGACCAAGTACAGCACCGCACCGACCATATCCTCTGCATCACCAGCTCTCTCCTCGGGGATCGTTGTCTTTGGCCATCCGTCCTTGTGCTGCTCGACGGTCGCCGTTGTCATCTCACTCGGGTAGAAGCCGGGTGCGATAACGTTAGATCTGATGTTATACGGGACCAGGACCGTGGAGAGCTGCTTCATCATGTGAACCACCGCCGACTTGGACGCCCCGTACGCGAAACCCATTGGCTGCCGGTTGAACGCTCCAATGCTGCTGGTTGCGATAACCTGGCTTCGCTGCTTGAAGTTGCCGCGTTTGTTTCCCTCGTCCAAAAGTTCGAGGAACGCCGCCACAGTGAAGAAGACACCAGTAGCGTTGACGGCAAAGGTCTTGGTGAACTCTTCGGGGTCCCAGTTCCAGACGAAGTCGCGCCATTGAGAGATGGAGGGGTTTGCCGGCATGCCCTTCAGCGCTGGGCCACCAATACCTGAGTTTGCGATGACGACATTAACGTAGCCGTGTGCCGACTTGATCTGCGAAACAGCCTTCTCAAGATCTGACTTGGAGGTAACATCCCCCTGAATGGTACGAATATTTCCATGCTTCTGTGTCATGGATGGCACGTCAGACGCGGTCACATATAGTGGTTGAGAGGGGGGGAGCGAGTACATACAGCGGTGCTGGCGGCTTTATCCAGGGCCTCCTGTCTTCTTCCGATGATATACACAATGGCTCCATTGGCTTCAAGACCCTGTGCAATCATGAGTCCGATGCCTGCATTGGTGGTTCAGAGGTGAGCTTCAAGGTCCCGTGATGACGTAAATATGAACGACGATGGCATACCTGTTCCACCGCCTGTAACCACGACAATAAGGTCCTTGACGCTGAACAAGTCAGCAGCTTGCAGAGATGCTGAGGCCATTTTTGATATTCTTTTTGCGATTCTTCTCTAGAGATTAAGTGGTTAATGACATGTGATGTTGTAGTTACTGAACAAAGACTGCCTCGTAGTTCGATGACCTCAGCTTTTAATGATGATCGTTAGGTGGGGTAAAAGACGGCCCGCACGAACTATGGCGACATCCGGCTTCTAGCTCGCCCGACCGTCGCAAAGTGTGCTTACGAATTGCTGCAATATTCGGGGCTCATGCACCTTATCTGCAGGCTACCTCCGAAGTTGGGATGTTCCCCATCTCACTGGACGGTTTACCACTGAGGCGTTTTTGGGGCGCTTGGACATCGGTAAATCAACCAGCGGGATAATATGCGACATCTCAAGAATTTGATACGGAGACAACGTGCCTCTTCTACCACTGAATTGTGCTTGACATGGTGCCCGAAACCGCGAGCTGAGCCATTAGCCATTAACCTGTGCCATCTTCGCGGCTGTTGAGCAGACTTTCCAACTCCATGTCCCTTCTTGGCACGAACCGGGCCCGGGAGCCCTTAGGCATCGCCACAAACGCCATTCCCTTCAAGCCCTTGATTGGATCTATCTCATCGGAAGATTGCCCATCGGCGGGAAAGATCTCAAAGTGTGCAATCAGATGAAGAAACGCTGTGTACAGGGCGTTGTGCGCTAGATGAGATGCAACGCACATGCGCCCGCCGATGCCGAAAGCAAATTGATGAGCGTACTGGTCAGGTGCGTCGGGGAGCCAGCGCTCAGGGGCGAAGACATCGGGCTCGGCAAACAAATCCGAATCTAAGCCCACATTAGATGAAAGCTACCACATCTGTATCGAAACGAAGCTCACCTCTATTACAAGCCCAACTGTTAAGAAACACGAGAGTGTTAGCAGGAATTGTTGCGGAGCCCCAAGTGACGTCGGTGTATGTCGCCTTCGGCAAGGCGAGCTTCAGGACAACGAAATAGCGACCGATCTCTTTCGTCAGAGCGTCTATGTAATCTACCTTGGTAGAAGCATAAGAATTGGGCGGCTTATGCAAGATTTCCGAGTCTGTAATGGCTTCATATGCCTTCCTCTGAATGTCGGGACGATGAGCCAAAAGGAGAATGGCCCAGGCCAGGGTCGGCTGGTTGGAATCGGCACCCTAATAGTGCTTAGCCTTGGGAACAATTTTTGAACTTTAAGAACGCTGGTTGGAGCAACGAGAGTACTTACTGCCATCATACTCAAACTGACGCTGATCAACTCCTGCCGAGTAAGTGTTGCAGACTCCGGGTCTCTCAGCACAGCCCCTTGGATGCAAGGCTTTTCCTCTCCTCGTTCGACCTCTCCTTTCAGCTTGTCCAGTAGAACATCATTGTACTCTAGCCTTCGACGTCCTATATCCGTAGCATGGTCCTTAGGGCTGGAATGGAGACCAAAGGCGTTGGCGACTGGTTCCCAATACCGAAGAAGAGGGATGTAGTTGGCGTAGTTCTTCCCGGTATCTCGGAATTTGGAAATCTCTGACTCCACGTAAACGATTTCGGCTAGCAAGGGATCATCTTTGAGAGATGTCACTTTGGACACGCGGGTACCGTAGTTGAGGGTCAAACTGAGATTGAGCGCGAATCTGCGGACAGCTGGGCGAAAATCGATCGCTACTGAGCCATCTCTGCTTTCCGAGTAGAGATCTCTGAGGAACTCTCTTGCCTCTAGGTCAAGAATCGGTGCATAGCTCTCTACACGCGGACGGTTCAGTGCACCAGCAGCAGCCTTCCGACGACGCTTGCAAGATTCGTCCCAAGGGCTTGTACCGATACTTGTCACAGCTTTGCTGACTTTCTTGTGGAAGACGTAAAATGTTGGTCTGGAGTTCATCGCATGGCGCTGACCTAGAAAGAGTTGTTTTGCAGACTCGGCCGTGTTAACGACCACGCCGGTCGTGTTGCCAAGTTGAATTTGGAAAACGGGTCCGTACGTCTCTGCCCACTTTCGGTACGTCTCAGCAGGAATCTCTTTAGAGTTCTGATATTCAGTTAGAAACCAATGGAGCGCAGTTTTTGGGAGGACCTTGACAAATACTTGGAATAGATTTCCAACTACAGGCCAGCCCGGAGGCCCCGGGAGACCTTTGATTCGGCTTCGGAAGCGTGCAAGCTCATTCTGTATGAGATACGTGATCAAAAGTAATAGAAGCACGACGACAAAAGTCTTCAGCGTCGAAATCAACCAGCTGAAGATCTTCAAGGTGATATCTGCGGTACTCATTGCAATTTTATGACAGCGATGTAGCCAGATTTCCAGTGTTCATCATGGGCAAGGCGATCTTACGTTTATCGGACCACGGGGTATTTTCGAGAACATAGCTTGGGGCTGCCTGTGCTGCCATCATTAACCCCGCCATGTCGCAATCGCTCGTTCTTATCCGAGTGATGTCAAGCCATCCTTTTCAAAGCAATCGCGAGCTTGAAAGCTACGCGTATACAAATGGCGAATTTTCCATCCGCATTATCCCATGCATATGCATTTATGCGCTCATGGTAAACCTACCACAGGAAGCAGTATTCGGAATGCGAAATGATTTATGCACTTTCTCGGGTACATTCTGTAAGCAAATCCAATCACGCCATCCCTTAATACGATGACGGAGCTGTCACATTAGAAATGGTCCTCCGGGCAACACGGAGAACCCAACCTGTTTCCGAAGCCCAAGGAAGCCGGTCAGAGATGGAGATAGAAGAGAACTGTAAAGAGTTTTGCCATCCGCGCGGATACTTCTGGCTGACCAGGCGAGAAGGAAATGTTTAAGAGATAATTGACGATAACGATAGCTATACCGACGACGACGATAACGATAATAGCAATAATAATCAAGATATAGAGAGGGATAGGAATAGCGACGATAGTGGTAAAAAGTATTTAAGATAAAAAAAAACCTATTAGACCTAGTGATCCGTCCGGTTAGCTAGAAGTATCCGCCCGGATAGTAAGACTCATTGTAAGTATCGAACGCATTATCGAAGTGGATGGAAATGGCAGTAGAAATCGTCTTTTGCCTTCGGCCATGCTCTAGCATTGAGTGCCCTCCCCAATTGAAATGCGATAGCAGCATAGGACAGATGGGACCATCGCCTCCCACACCATAGGTGCATCTGCGCTATGGTTCATACATCTTGGGTGTTAGCTTTTGTGAAATCCGTTCGGAGTTTCCGTGTCCTTGGGGTTATTTTGCCGCATGAAAGACTCTATGTTCCATTGTGCCACGGCCGTCGGCGAGCCTTGGTCAAGAATGTCGGGTTCAAGCAGTCGACATGATGGAAAGCGCAACACCAATCCGAGCAAACGCAACCTAGGCTGGAGGAATAGTGAGCGAACGGTAGAGAGAGAAGAATAAGCTTCATCTTTTATCCTTAGCGTGGCCTTCTTCGGAGTGTTAGTTACTTCGTCGATGCTTTCTTAATCTTTCAGGCACGCATTTCAAAGCCTGAGAATTCAGTTTCATAAAAGCCATTGACATCGTCACACGGCGTATCCGGCGTAATTGGCGTATTGCACTGGCTCATTATGTGGGCAGGCAGGCGTGATCAACTTGTCTCTGGAGAACGGATTAGGAGACAGCATAGTTCGAAAAGGAATGCGTCCGCGATGAGGTGGAGATTCTGTGTCTTGGTGTCTGGGGACACGCCAGGGCCAATCGGAAAACCTGATGAACCAGGTACATCGAGGTGGAGCGTGACATTTTCTGGGGTTGGTATGGGGAAGACAGGCATCGGCATCTATCGTATCGGGCGTGTTATGATTTGACGTTTGTTATCTTCCGAGCTATCATCAAAGCCCCCGTACTTGGTTGACCACGCGTCAACCCAGCCCCTTGTTATCCCTTCGCGATAAGGATCCAATGTCATAGCCTACTGTCAGCCATCAGACCGATTCTAGACAACCTTGTCAAATATCCTTCGAGTAAATAGCTGTCTGTTTCAACGAGGTTGAACGGAATTTTTTGACTGATTGTCTCTGTAGTCTTGATCTCTGGACCCTAGACTGTACCTGAATTGTCGGCACAAGACCACACTGACGAACCACCTGTCTGTTTGTAGTCGTCCACAATACCAAGAATCGTGCTGTAAGTTCCGGCAACCATTAGGAAGGTTCCAGATGCAATGACAAATACACTCCAAGCTACCATCAGTCTCCACCGCAATGTTGGCTCTACCTTACCCTTGCTCCAGTTGTCGTAAAGCCACATGCATCCCATCGGTTGGAATGACATGAAAGTGCCCAGGAGTGCACCGACAAGGGAGATGAGACTGTTGAAGACGGGAATGCCACTAGCAACAAGATATGCTACGAGAGTGACACCAAAGGTAGATCCAAGCCAGGTGAGCCAATGAACAGCAGTATTGGCAGTGAGATGCCTCGATCCACGGAGGATGCGGACGAAAACATGTTTGCTAGCCAACTGTGAAATGTTAGTAAGACATTCAATGACTTGAAGATATGTTCCTTACGTGGGTTACGAGGGTTGACGAAACCAACAGCCCAGCAAGACCAAGACCGTACGCGACCTTCTTAACCAAGGGGCCAGCAGAGCCAAGGGCAGGCGAAGAGACATAAGAGCCACAGAAGTAGTACACAACGACCCCCACAGCCACATAAACAGAAGTCACCACGCCCTGGCAAAGGAGCAAAGCACGGGTGTAGTATCGAGGATCCCTCATCTCTGCAGCGATCGGGAAGAAGGCACCGGTTCCAGCGTAGGAAAAGACGATTGATGAGATGGCCGAGATGGCCTTTGTAAAGGCAGGGTTGTTGATTATTTTGAAGTCAGACACGAATACGCCGTCGGTGGGCGCTGCGGCAGGGCGGTCCTGAAGGCCAACAGCGATAGTTACGGTGAAGACTGTGTAGACGTCAGACTTCTTCGTGTATTGTCTGAAAGAGTGGCAACCTACCCGCCACCATAATACTTGTGACTCCTACCCATGCGAGCCATGTAATGCGGCCCAGAGTTCGTATGCTGGCCAACGAGAAACTAGCAATGGCGGCCACAGCAACAAATATGGCAGTGCAAGCTCCATGATGGGAGACAGCATTTAAGGCAGTAGAAACACCAATCATGGCAGAACTAGCAGTAAAGGTGAAGACTTGTGCTGTCAGAAGGTTTCTCGGGAGTTTAGTTCTGACGACGACAACTTACAAAGTACGAAGAATGCGCCAAAGACTTCGCGTCCGATACGACCGAACAATAGCTCTCCAACATCGTCCATCCCGTATACTTGTGGATGGCGAAGCTTGAAGACTCCAACC
Source organism: Colletotrichum tropicale (assembly GCA_027406125.1). NCBI lineage: Eukaryota > Fungi > Ascomycota > Sordariomycetes > Glomerellales > Glomerellaceae > Colletotrichum > Colletotrichum tropicale. The sequence continues at coordinate 617,677 of JANVYH010000002.1, forward strand.
ATGTAATCTGACCAGGTAGTGATTCCTGCAATAGTGCAGAGAATGATGACGCCTGGGACGATTCCAAGAACATCGAAGATCGAAGGCATCGAAAGAACGCCGAGGCCGATTTGTGTCTTCATCATCAAGACCGATGTCCCTAACCACCCGACCTAGAAGTTGTCAGCACGACATATCTCTCAAAGGGGCAATCATAGCTTAGAGGAGTACTGACGTTGCGATAATTGGGTCCATCTGCTGTGATCTCGCCAAAGACGGCATCGTGCGTCACCGAGGGGTCTTCGAGGACCTGTCCGACATGAGATGGCACTGGAGCCATCTCATGCGAGCCATTGGCTGATTTCGATGATTTTGCCATGGTGATATTTGAGGTAGAGGAAAAGGAAGTCGTGAAGGGAGACTGTAAGGCAGCCGAAGCCAAGTCGGGTGTTAAAATGGCTGTTATTTATCTACGAGCGCCCCTGATAGCGACGCGGACAGCTTTGCCACTGGCCTGGGTGATTTCCCGCGTGGTTTTGCGGGGATAGTTCCTGACACAACCCCGGACTTGCCGCACTAAGTTGGTCTCACGAGGAACGCCGCGAGTCGTCCAGTAAGCTCATATCCCGGAGACCTGGTTGTTGTTCAGGATAACAGCTCTATGAATAGAGTGATGGGTTTTTGTGATTATGAGAAACCATTCCAGTCCCCCCCATATTTTGCATCTGCAGGCCGTCTATTTCAATGACTCTTCTTCCAATCTTGGATAGCTGACAACACGAAAACTCTTATCTAGCTGTCCCCCGCAAAGCGGCATCGCAGCGGACAATCAAACCCACCGTGGTCCGGGGAAGTGGAACGGCGCGCACGTTCCTCAATTGTGAGTCGTCGAGGACTTCCTGATTCAAAAAAGGCTCTCGACAAGACATTCCTAATCCAACCAGCTATGAGGAAACAGCGGACCTTTTGATGAATTATAAATAAGGGTGACACCCAGGGCCCGCCAGTATCATTAACATTACCCAACCTGAACAGCAAGTGTCGCCGACCTCGGCCTGAGTGGAGTCCCATGCTCACAAGGTATCAAAGGGCCGATTCTCCTTCCTGAGATCCAATTGATTTCCCTGCGATATGTCCATGCCCTTGAGAATCTATCCTTTCTATCTCTGAGATATTTTGCGCGTTTTTATTTTGTCAAAGAATCACCAATTTGGGGCTAAATCGTGTGTGTGAAGAATCTGCATGAACGCATGGGTCTGTCTGCAAGGTCCACCACCGTTATTCTTATGACACAAATACCTTCGTGCAGATTTTTATGCTAGCTGAACTCGCACAGTCAGCATTTGGGCTCAAATAAAGTCTTGAATCGGAGGAAGAAAAAAAGCAAACATTCAATTTGGCGATGGTGTGATCTGTGAATGTCCTGAGTTGAAGCGCATTCCGCCCACAGTTAGACATAACCGTAGATAAATGATAAATGAAGAGACCCCAATTGTAGTGAGTAAGAATGTTCTTGCGATGGGTGTTAGCATGTTTTGTTATCCGATATCCTGGTGTAGGCCCCGTGAGTGCGGCTCTCGGTTCACCAATTCGAGACCCGGAATACCGCACAGAGTCCCACAAAATCACCGGGCCCGGATCCGGGCGGTGCTCCACGATTCGAATTTCAAGCCGAATTGGCACCGCGCGAGTGCCTGGAAAGCTTTCACGCTTTGTGAGAGTACTGACGGTAGTTTTAAAGCCGGTTGTCCCCGGAGACCACTCCTGGGCTCGGTTGCCTCACGCAAAAACCACTCAGAGAAACATGAATCATTGCTCAAGGTGTTCCAAAGTCCCGGAAGGCGTGCTCTTCCGGAGACAATTTCAAATCGTTCCATTCTTAAGAACAAAACCATGAGACCTTGATAGGTTAGCTGCGAGCGCCTCCGCTCTGTCAGCAGGTTGCAGATACTCTTTCGGGCATAGGCTGTTTAACGTCAGTATGATGTCTTATCCCCGAATGGTGCTGATCTCTCCCACCGGCAAATATGGAGCGCCACGGTAGCACCGATCGGATGATCGATGACGTTCCTCAGGGCAGCCGAATGTATTATACTGAACAGGTCACAAAAAAAGGTTCATTCGAATAATTGAAACTCTGCATTGGCATGTGTAGTCAATTCTATCCAAAGCTCAAGTTCTAAAATCTCACAATATCTTCATTCAGCACAATGGCACCCAAAGGTCTTGCAATCTTGATTGGCGCTGGGCCGACTTCAGGCGCAGGTATTGCCCGTGTACTTGCCAGCCCACAGCATGGCAACCTCGCAGTTGCACTGCTAGCTCGTAATGCGGACAACCTCCAGAACCTTGCCTCTGATCTGAGAAAATCGTCTAATGGCATTTTACACCCTTTCCCGACGGACACTCAGCCGGACAATCTCAGGCGTGCCTTTCAGCAAATCGCCGATCACCCAGACTTCAAGGATCTCAAGCTGAAGCTTGCCATTTACCATGTCAAAAACTCGAGCCGAAAACCATTTCTGGAAGAGACGGCTGAAGCATTCAACGATAGCATGAGTACCTACACTACGGGCGCCGTTGTCTTCGCTCAGGAGGCGATGAAGGTCATGTACGCTCAGAACGGCGGCCAGACGTTGCTTGCCGACACGAATGGCGAAAAGAAGGGTACCATCATCTTCACGGGGACTCTCGGGGCCATGCGCACGAACCAGCAATACGCTGCTTACGGTGCTTCTCGTGCGGCAGCGAGGATGGTGGCACAGGCTATCGCAAAGGAGCACAGCAAGTTTGGTGTTCACTGTATCCATGCTATCGCCAACGGCGGGATCATTGATGAAGTCAACGAAGACACGAAGACCGGCAAGAGAATGAAGGCGGAAGATGTTGGTGAACTGTACCTATGGCTGTCACAGCAGCCAAGTTCTCTCTGGACGCATGAGTTGGACATGAGACCGGCGCAAGAAACCTTCTAGACGTGCGGGAGCAAGTAGGGAGCCATGGTAGATACTCAAAAGAGAGACCAATGACACCTTTATATGATACATTGCTTTATTAATTCTAAATCTTTTAAGCTCTACAAAGTGCATTTTGGATCTTGTTGGCTTCGTACTAGGCACGCCATGGTAGTCTAAACCATGCTTCGGCCCTGTGCTGGTGGACGCTCCTCGGTTGAGTAGCACTCTGCCACTGTGGTGTTCCCACCTGTCCTGACCAGGTCCATCTGACTTCCGTTGTGGCTCATGACTTCAATCTTCGTCTCGATCGCGATGTTGTGGCTAGGCTTCTTGCCCGTGCGGCTCTTCATGGACTGCATGTGATGGGACTCGCCAGCGGTTCTTCCGTAGAGCTGGCCAGATCGCATGTTGCTGCGTTGTGTACTGGCCAACAACTTGGGGAACGCCTTGGCGATGAGTGGCTTGAGTGCCGGAGCAGAAGCGCAAATAATGGCGACATTGATCTCGATTCCAGACCATGTGGCGATATGGACTCCGTCCCCTGTTTTCAACTGTTAACAGGCAATGGGATGAGTAATCATCGGAGGCTTCTTACTTGAAGTATCTGGAGAGATAGAGATCTCATATAAAGATCGAAGGCGGATGATGGAGGTAATGCAGACACTAAGATAATGTCAGCTGGCATTCGATATGAGGCCTTGAGTTGACGGTACTTACAAGCCACCAACGGCGAAGACCATGATGAGGGCAATCTTCTGCTTCCTTGAAATCTGCAAGGTTCTGATCAAGGGGATCGGGATAACGACAATGATTATATCCGTTGCGATATTCAATGCCGCGTTTGAGAACCAGAAGGCCAAACGATCCATGCACCTGCCAGTGCCATCACCCCAGAAAGCCTGTACAGGAACGCACATGAAGATGGATCCAAAGACAGTCCATGCTCCGTAAACTGCGAGGACCACGAGCATTGCCTTGCAAATCTTCTGTGTCGTCGCGACCTTGAAGACTCTTAGGTACGAAAAAATGATAGAAAGCTTGCAGAACAGGAGCGCCAGGTTGTATGTCGGAATTGTTGCCCAGAGACACTGGTATCAATGGTCAGATGCTTGGACATGTCAAACCATGGAAGACTGAGAGGGTATTACCTGAAGAAATCTCACAAGATTGTCTGGCGTAATCGTTGCCATTGGCATGCCTAAACCAAACTTGATCTCTGTCGCGCTGTGGGTAAGCACGTGTCCATGGTGCTTAGCGTTTTCTGGTCGGGCAGGAAGCAACTCACGGTGCATGACAACCACCGAGAATCCAATAGACGCAGCCTGTTTCAATAATTTGAGCAAAGGTCTAAAGTTCAAGTTCTTAGAAGGCCGACTTACCAAAGCTGCAGGTATCAAGTAATCGTCTACTCCAACATTTCCTACAACGATGATTCTGGTGTACAACCTCAGCGCAACCACTATGAAAGAAAGACTCGTGAAAACGATGCTTGTCACAAAAGCCGAGACGGCCGGTCCGGCGACCATCTTGAGAAGCTTTTTACAAGACGCTTGGCGTAATCAGGGGCAGGGAACGAGAGACTCGAATCGAAGAGGCGAGAGAAGAAGCAAACTTTCCGCAATGATCATGGAGTCGACTGCGGGATCCCGAGAACATATGCATGCGAGGGGCGTTCGACCAGCATCATATTGAAATTCCTCAGCCAAGCGCATCTGCTGCTGCATGCAGTCGCACACCCGCATGCTGAAGATTCGGATGAGGGCTTTCCTTGTTCGCATCGCTCGCATCAAGGGGTCCCAGTCTCAAAATGTCGGCAGGGTCCCTGTGCCTGGCTAGGTTGCCCGGGATGTGGAACCGGATCACCCGCCGGTCGAAGCCAGGGTGAGCTTGTTCCGGGGTCAACACCAAAAACAGGGGTAATGCCCCCATACGAACAAGGGAGTTTTCCTGCGCGAGGAAGGCTTCGTCTCCCAACCAGGTTGCAAATCCAACCTTGGCGCTGTGGAAGTTGGCCAACCGCCTCCCAGGAAGTAGGTTCGATGCAGCAATGCGTTTGATGGTGCGACACATAACGAACGATCGCAGGATCTTGTTTCTAACTCCGTGTTCTTGGGACTTCTCGAAGCTTTTGAAATTCCAGTCGGGCTTTACAGATCGCTTTGTGATACTTATTAGCTTGAATTGTAGCCCAGATGCCCAGCAATCTCCAAACTCCTCTGGAGATGATCACACCAGCTCGGGGATGTTGTGATCTGAGCTTGGGGGGCCCTAGTACGCTATCCACTCCTCAGATTTGTGAATGCGCCTTGGAAGTGGACCTCCCTGAGTAGACTGGTATGGGACCGGTGGAAGGGTCGTGGACTTTGACAGGTGAGGGAACCATGGTTCTTGTGCAAACGGCTCTTCCTTTGTGAAACTGTCTACTCCTGCCAAAATCAGGAAGTTTGGGTGTTTGTCTGAATCATGAGCAAAGTAGTTGGTTCGGTGTGCTCCGCACCAACCACACCTTCACCTCTTTTGGTCCACCATAAGGCTTAGGCGACCCCTTTCAGCCAGTTCTGACTTTGGCTCTATCCCCTCCTTGCGATTGAACGCTGCCTTGGTATAAAGTGGAAGACCTACCACCTGCTACGTCAGGGTATCCAAAGGATATCAGTCATGGCAATGAGGCATAAAGCTTCGGCATATGATATGAGAAAGACGCTATAGTCCGCTATAGCAATTGAAGGATTGATGGAGTGCCTGTGCCATCGGCGTGGGCCGCCATCCAATATTGTGCCAACTGCGACCACCTTGGTTTTGGCCATACCCAATCTTGACCCCTGACTCCGCAAAAAGAAAATCCGGGAATACAAGGAAGTCGGCACGGAGTTGTGTCCGTCTGTGAAAGAAAGCGCCCCCAAACAGTCTCGCCTACGACACCACCGAATGCTACTCTATCGGTCCAGTTACGTGGTGCACTCATCACCATGATCGCGCTTTCCAGCCACTCTTCAAAGGTCAGTCAACCTTGCAAACGCCAACATTAGGCACACGCAGGGATGGGGGTCCAAAGAAATAGAATCCTTGAAAAAGTCCGCGTAGAGCTCAAGTGTTTGCGCCGAAGCACTCAGTGCAGGGCTTCGCGCCGTCTAAGCGCATCGTGTAGTACCAGCTGGTTTCGATATCAAGCCCTTTCTTACCGAGATGCATCAAGGTCTCCGCGGCATGGCCATGAGGATCCCCCTGCGTCCACCTCTGGAGTACGAGCAGGAAACATCATCTGCTGTCAATGTCCGAGGCTTATTACATCGATATCGGATGAGATACTTTTCAGATCGCAGTCGCTGTGGTGGTTTGGTAGTGGAGAGTGAGTTGACAGTGTTGCTCCACGCCAGGAACTTATCCGTCATTGCTAGGCGGTCCTTAAGGAATTCGATGTCACCCGATGGCTGTTCGGTGTAGAGTGGGCCGGTCAACAGGATGCTCCGAGTACTCTATTAAATATCCTTCGGAACTGGGGTGCAAGAACGAAGTCGCCAGTGGTAATTACTAGGAAAGGTCGAACAAACGGCAACTTACGCTCATGGAGGAACAACTTTTTGTTGAGATTGACATAAAGATAGAATGACACTCTTACAATCTGTTGTCTAAATTAAGCTCTTTAGTCAAAGAGGGTATGTTGGGCGCGAGTCAGCGCCTTCCCGCATACTCTGGGACAAGGCGAAGCCAAGGCGGCTGATACCGACACCGTGAGATCAGGGGTCTCACGTCGCTGCAATTATTACTCGTGAGGAGCTGTTCAGTGTGAGTACAATTTCTAGAACTACATGGCCTCGGAAACAAGATGCCTGCATGCTATGCTGGTTACTACATGTAGTACAGAGCGCACATTTGGGCAATAACAAGTTGAGGACTATGCTGGCTCGTCGTCGCAGCAAGTTGTAAAGAATACAGTAGATGCTGTAGGTAATTTGTCCTTCACTAAAGTTTGCGTTAAATTCTAGCCTAACATGATGATCCATTTTCACAATGTGACGAAATAGAACAAGGTTGATTGACATTCGTAATTCAGAATGCATGTCTTACAACCACGCTATTGGTGATATGGATAGAAGTAATACTCACATTCTCGACCTTTGGATGCAAAGGCATTTGATACATTCAATATCGTAATTCGAAAGACAAATTGACTAATGCTCACTCCACGGTAGCGGCTTAGGAGATGTATGATTATGTGTTTGACCTGAGACCTTTATATTATAATCCTCGCTACGCCATGCAGCTCTTACTTCTGTCTACAATATTTCATTGTCGATACTCTACTTCTTCGCCGGGTTCCTGGGGCCATCCACAGCCTTCTCGACGGTGCCCGCAATGCCGCCCTTACTGGCGTTGAATTGGCTTCCAATGGCGCCGTCCTTGGAGAAGGGACCGCCAATCTTCTCGCCTGTATTACTGTCAGTCATTATGCTCGTGGTAAGTGATGCTGCTTTCTTACCAATCTGGCCGATGTTACCATCGGGGTTGAATTGCTTGCCAATGGCGCCCTCAGATGAGATGATGCTAGGGTTGGAGGGGTTTGTATCCTTCTTCTCGCCAGCGGCGGAGGCAGCGTTGTGAACGGGGTTGTTGGAGGCCATTTCGAAGTGTTTTAAGAATTCGATGTTGACTTGAGGTTCAATTTGGGCGGTGCGATGTGATGTTAAGCAGCTACGAGTAACTTACCAGTTTCCTGGGACGCTCCAAGATCATATAAACAGATTTCCTGCATCCTACAAGGGAGCATCTACTTCTGATGCGCGTCATCTTTGACGTACTATCCGTCTGTATGTGGTGATGACGCCTTGATCGCCCGGAGAATGATGACATCATCAGATCGAATTCACAACCACAATCCTCTCGGGACCGGCTTAGAGCTGCACAGAACTGAGGCCATACGCTAATTCTGACGGAGTCGGAGAAACCGCCGCATGCAGGAATGCCCATCCCATATTCGAGGTCAAAAGCACGTGCATCCTGATGCGTCTTCTTCCTCCTTCAAGAGTTCAGGAACGGGATTAGTGCCCCGCCAAAAGCCGAGACACTCGTCAATGATGATTTTCAATGATCTCGATAGTGCGCTCGATTCCATGAAGGGCGAACTTTGAGTATTATTGCACAATTGAGGAAAGAATTGTGCAATGCTCTCGGTTGGCGTGTCTCATAACATAGTCTAAGCTGCTCTGGGAGTGATCCTGAGGGGAGTCTGCCGGCGCTGGTCAAGCAGCACTCCAGGACATCGACTGCGTCTCATCTACGCATGCACTGTGACGTCCCTGTGGCTGTGTATGCTCAGGTGCAAGGTGCATTCTGAAATCTCGGGGTTAAAGTTTGCCCGAGGGACAGGGAAACCATCCATCAACGCGATGATGCCCTGCAGAGACGTTTCACCCAGCTGTCGCCTGCCGGATTTCTTCCGTAGGTCATCGGCCAGTTCATGATGACTACTTCACATGAATGCGAACTACGAGAACCCGAGCCATGAGGCTTGCCTCTGGCCTCCATCGGCCCTGTGCGGCAAATATTCCATCCGAGTAAAATCCAGGAACGGTTCTTGCAAAACCAAGGTCACTCTCCGGCCCCTGCATCAGAACATCCTCCTCGGCGGGTCGTCAACACACGAGATCCTGTGAACCAGTCGTTGGCAGCTCCCTTGCCGACCAAAAGGTCACAGATGGAGCCGATGGGATAGCCGAAATACCCACCGTGCCAGCCCAAAATCCAACTCTTAAAGACCCCGGTCAGCATCTCCAGGTCGCATTGCTGCCCTCCGATTTTCTCCCTCCCACAAGGAAATCATTTCCTCTCCTGTCTCCTTCTTCCACCTTGCAAGACGAGACGACGCAAGTTGTGGCTGCGTGATCATCGCAACATGACAGTTCTAGAACAGCAAATGCCGGGCAGAATTTCCAAGAGATAGAGTTTCGCGCTTCCCCGGAACATGGAAATCAGGCTAGCGAGGATCCCCTGCTCTCGGCAGTCCACTGATCTCAGGGCAATATGCCTGGGCGAACTCTCACAGTTGCACCTGTGGCAGGACGCCATCTCAACGACGACCGTACAGGCGTACAAAAATGATAAACCCAAATACCGTCCATTCCCAAGTTGAATGCTCCCAGAGGCACATTGCTTGTGGTGGGTGATGGGCCATGGCGGCATCCCTACGAGGACGCGGGACCAGGGCAGCAAAGGAGGGGCCACTTTCCGATCTCAGAAATATCCACATCTCTCGCAACATGCATCCCGGCCCCTGCCCTTGCTTCTACTTCGCTGGCTTCTTGCTCAACCTGGCACCAACAGCGATAAAAGTACGGATACGGTTCCACCCTGCCCCGACATTGGTATATGCAACCTCGTACGATGTCTGCAGGACTGGGAACTTGGAAATGCGACTTGGTGTTGGTCACCGAGTTGCAGAATTTGCTACGCGATATTGGCATGGGTTCGACGGGTTTGGGGCGAAGACGAAATCAGCTTTGCGTTTGGCTGTCGTTTTCTTGCCTGGACGAATTGGATTTCCTCAGGCGAGTTAGTAGTCAAGTTGTGCAAGGTACGACGTCCCGGATGGTGTAAACTACGCTGCATCATTCTCGTAACTATCTCAACCGTCGTATCTAAGTCTCGTGACAATCTAATTAATGATTAATAGCGCGTGGCCATGGATCCAAGCGCGGCTCGGATTAAAGTCATGTGGTGTAATAACCATGAGAAACGCCCTCACGACTTGTTGGAATACAAGTCATCATCCTTCTCCGCCGGCGCGTCAATGTGCATGTTGAACTCGTTCTCGAGCTCCACCAGGAAGAAAGCCCCTACATGATTGACATCAGCGCACGTGAATCAATAGTTTAGATGGGATTGCAACGTACCAATGGCAGCGGCTACGGTGATGGACCCGGCCGCGATCCAAACGAAGCGGAAACCCAGGCTGTACGTCTTCAGCAGAGCACCCGCTCCGGCCTGGATGATGTCGACCGTGACGCCCTCGACCTGCGCCAGCCCGGCAGTGTCTTGCGCGGCCAGGAGGCCGATGAACTGCGGGAGAGATGACTGGGGAAGGCCGAGCGGGAGGACGGCGGCGGCGATGTTGGTTCCCATGTGTGACATTTGGTCCGTGAAGATCGCGTTGTCTGTAACAGGGGCTCATTAGTAAATCCTTCGACTCATTGCATTTTGCGGACGTATTGGGGGAAACTCACAAACCGCCAGGCCAACGGAGCCGCCTAGCGATCTGACCCCGATCATCAGACCGCTCGTGATGGCAATCAGCTCAGGGGGCGTAGAGAGCTGTGCTACTGTGACCAGTGTACACAAACAGATTCCGAGACCGATGCCCAGGAACACAGGGTACCCCCAAACGGGTTCCGAGGTCGTCGGCGTCGTCGTCGCCATGCACACAAAAAAGATGATCATGGATACGAACGCCACGACAGTGGGCCAGCGCACGTTTCTCGTCTTGGAGCACCACAGTCCAGCCAGAACAGCCGCGACGCCGTATACAATCATCGTCACGCCGTACCGCAGCCCCGTGCGCAGCGCGTCCGTCTCGTAGAGCACGCCGACCTGGAAGGCGAAGTAGTTGTTCGCCGCGAAGAAGACGAGGCCCTCGACAAAAACGCAGACCAGCGCGATGGGGAAGTTGCGCCCGCGGCGGAAGAGGCCGTGATGGAACATGCCGTCCGTCTTGAAGCGCGTCTCGTAGAGCGCGAGGGCGGCGCACAGCGCGCAGCCGACGACGAAGGGGGCGACGGTGTGCGCGTCTGTCCAGGGGTACGGGTTCTGCGACCACGAGAGGCCCATGCAGAAGAGGACGAGCCCCGAGGAGAGGAGCGCGTAGCCGACCCAGTCGAGCTTGGCGAGCTTCTGCGAGAAGGTGAACTGCGTCTGCTTGGCCGTCTTGGGCGGGTTGTACAGCGCGAGGACGAGCAGCGTGGCGGCGGCGTAGACGGCGGTCGCCATGTACCAGTAGTTGCGGACACCGGCGGCGGCGTTGCCGTTGCGGGTGAAGGCGCCGCCGGCGAGCAGCGCGACGAGGCCGCCGAGGGCGGCGGAGAGGTTGTCGGCGGCCTGGGCCCAGGGGCGGTAGCGGCGCGGGAGGACCTCGGAGGCGACGGCGTGCAGGAGGGGCTGGGCGCCGTAGGAGCAGCCGGTGACGGTGAAGCCTGCGATGGCCATGGCCATGGAGGTGGCGCGGGCGACGACGATGGAGCCGACGATGCCGCAGGCCGTGAGGCCGATAAGGAACCACCGGCGGCCCCAGTAGTCTGCGGCCTGGGAGACGATGGGAGAGAGAACGACGGTCATGATGGCTATTGTGGAGGTCAGCCAGACGCTGTTTGAGCTGTCGCCCAGGACGGCGGCGAGGTTTTGGGTTTGCTTGAGGAGTTGGGAGTGTTAGTTTTTCGATCTCGAGATTTAGTTTGGGAGACGACGTTGGACACGTACTGCTCCTGCGCCGACGACATTGATAAGCTGGGCAAAGTAGATGACACAGACGGCGAAGACCGTCAAGAAGGTCTTTGCGTGGAGATGAGGGACGGGCTCGTTGACGTCCTCGATGCTCTCCTTTGGCTCATCGCGGCTAGAGGGCGCAACTGGGTTTGGTGTTTGGTCGGGGGAGGGAGTTTCCTGGACGTTGTCCGAGACAACTTCCTTCGGGGATGACATTTTTGGATGTTTGATAACGACTGAATCAGAGTTGGTGGTGAGAATGAAAGTTGTGAAGGACGAAGAATTAAGAGAAAGTTGAAGAGTTCACCAAGACGTGGTTGTCGATCAAGAGACTTTGACCAACATCGTTGGTCCCCTTTCCAACCCCGATCAGACTTTGACAACAGGGCTTCAACAACACGCGCATTTGGCAATTGCCAAACTCAGGCTTTTCGCTCACCTCATCGCCCGTTGAATTCTCGTACGTCGGAGGTTGGACGAAGTGCTCGACAGGGATGCGAACCCTTCTTTGAACCAAGGGGTGGTGTCCAGGACCCCAGAAACGGGTCCATAACCCATGATCCCGGTCATATATCTTCAACGGCGCAGCAACCACCCTGTCTTCTCTGCACAATTCCACTCAGGAACCCCTTCTTCAAGTATGTACCACGGTATGTCTTCTTGTCCCTCCACCAGTTTCAACCAACAAGCTTCCACCCAAGGGCAATACTGCAACACTCCAGGGCAGCAATTTGCATCCGTAAGGGCTTACGTACGGGCATCCCACCAACCGTCCGATGCGATGCAACACCAAAGTCCCCGCAGTATGCGGCACAGACTGGATCGAATGCTTGTTCACTGGGGCCCGGACGACTGGGCTCGCTGGCCCCCGGCCGACTGGTCCCTGTTCCGCGCAGAATGGCTGCCCCAACAAGGACCCCTTCTGCTGCTTCATGGTCTCCGGACCTTGTCTTCTTTGTGAGGGTGAACCCCTCCTCTCCCAATCGCACACAGGCTGGGACGCGCCACCCGTTGACGGGTGCATTCTTGGCTGCAAAGGGCATCGTGGGCCGATGGGGGGCTGAGGGAAGTCAGGTCCATGGCCGTGTCGCTCTCCGGGAACCCCTCGGACATGCAAAGATGGGTTGAGAGCCATATCGACCCGCATCGGCGATAGTGACACCAAATCAGGTCTTTGGCCCCAAGCGCAGCTTAGCTCTCCCCGTCGGCCAAACTATTTCCACGTCGCGCTGGACTAGCCACCTCCCACCCATCGTCTGTGCTGTATACAACGCCAGACCTCGGATCAACGTCCCCTTGGAAAGTTGTGTCGATCAACTATTCTAATTTTCATCCCATCCCACTCGCTTCCCCCGCGCCACAATGGCTCCCCTCAAGATCCTCATCGCCGGTGGCGGCATCGCAGGCCTTTCCGCCGCCGTGGGCCTCCGCCGCGCCGGGCACGAGGTGCACGTCTACGAGCGCTCGGCGCTCAACAACGAGATCGGCGCCGCGATCCACGTGTGCCCCAACGCGGCGCGCGCGCTGCTCGCCTGGGGCCTGGATCCCGTGAAGGCCAAGTTCGTGCTGGTGAGGTGCAGCTTCCGAGCCAAGGGCGACACGCTGGAGAAGTTCCACGTCGGGACTGAGGACTATATCGAGGAGAGGTACGGCGCGCCGTGGTACTTTGCGCATCGGGTGGATCTGCACGAGGAGTTGAAGAGGCTGGCGACAGAGGTTGTTGAGACGGAGAACGGGACGAACGGCGTGAATGGGCACGCGAAGGGCGGGCTGGGGTGGCCTGCTACTGTGCACTTGCAGAGTGAAGTGGTGAAATATGTGAGTCCTCCTTGCGCTCGTCTTTGGGAAGGTAAGATTAACATGACCCGCAGGACCCCGAGGGAGCGTCAATAACGCTGGCCTCCGGTGAGGTCGTCACTGGAGATGTTGTCATTGCCGCTGACGGCGTACACACAATTGGCGTGGAAGCTGTCCTTGGCCACTCCAACCCAGCGGTGCCGCAAGGCCATTACAACTTTTGCTTCCGCTTCCTCATCCCGGCCGCGGATATCGAGGCGGATCCGGTGACCAAGTTCTGGACTGAAGGCGACGATGGACGTATGAAGTTCCTGGTGGGAGACAAGAAGCGCCTCGTTTCCTACCCTTGCAGAAAGTGAGTGGGATATTCTGAGATGAAGGTAGAAGGAGGGAATGGAGCGCTGACTTTGCGCAGCAACGAGGAGCACAACTTTGTGGCCATCTTCCACAACGATGACATCGAGTCCACTAAGAAAGAAGACTGGCATGCGTCTGTTGGTAAGGAGAAGCTTCTCGAGAGATATTCTGACTTCCACCCGAGTGTGCTTGCCATCTTGGAGTAAGCGATCCCCCTGACTATGCACCAGGGACTTAGAAACTGACATCCTCATAGCAAGGCCACCGAGGTGAAGCAGTGGGCGTTGCTGTACCGAGCTCCCATTCCTTCATGGACGAAGGGAAAGATGACTTTGGCGGGCGACGCTGCCCATCCCATGTTGCCGCGTAAGTAGCGACCCTACTAAGGGTGCATGAAATAGACACTGATGACAGCGACAGACCAGGGCCAAGGAGGAGCCCAGGGCATCGAGGACGGAGTTGCCCTCGGCATCGCACTTGCCTCCGCCGAAGCCAAAGACGTCGAGACCAGACTGCGGGTGTACGAGGACATTCGCAGAAACCGCGCCAGCGTGATGCAGATTTTCAGCAACGCTGGCCAGGAGGAGCCGGAGCTCATCCGGGAGGAAGCGTCCAAGTTTATCCCAGCAGACAGGGTGCCGAGTAAGTTGAGCCACAGGCCTTCGCTGGTTGGAGCAGCGGACGAAATCCTTCTGACTCATATTGCAGAAAACCCCGAGGAGTTCTTCGCATACAATTTTGGCTACGACATCATCCGAGACAGTGTCCAGCAAGTACAAAAGGTAGACGCGTCGTTTGAGCTCCCGGCATCGTTCTTCCAGAAGGCGCCCGGAAAGGGTGTTTATCCGTGAGAATTGGTCGGAATGTAAGCGTGGACACAATGATGTCGCAAGGTTAAAGTTCTTGCCGAGCGGTGTGGTGCATTAGACGATTTTCTTGGATACCACGAGGCCTGGGCGGAGACCACTTCGGAGGCTTTTCGTCTGTCAAACTTCTGGCCGTCCCGCCCGTGTGGTTCAGGTAATAGTAACATGCTATATAGGAGTCAATTCAGAGTACAGGAACGGATAAAAGTCTTCCAGAAATGCAGATCGAATTCCTGGTGCAGTGGGTTGGCCCAAAGAAACAGTGCCTGTGCCTCACTCAAACTTACCTCAGTATGGTACCTCTTACAGACTTTTCTGCCGCTATCGGGCGAAACACGGCACCGGCAATCATAGATCAGAGCGTATCCATTCCTTATCCAAGATAAAGATAGGTGCCCCGCGGTGTCGGAATCATCGGCCGTCAGTGAGGCGTGGAGGGGGAGGAGGGGGAGGGGAAGAAGTTGGCAGTGGAAAGGCGGTCAGCTCAGCGCAGCGCAAACGGCGGCGGGAGGCAGGCGGCACCTCAGGCGGCAGGCGGGCGCCAAGCAGCGCCATGCATCGTGGCTGCGGCTATCCGGATGCGGCTCCACCTCGCCATGCAGCTGCTGAGCTTCACCACGGGCGGCACTGGACACTTGTCAGTGCAGTACCTCCAGCACCTCCCCCGCCAATCGCTCTAGCCAGGGCGGGGTTCTTCTCAGGCCTTCTGAGCTGCAGCTAGCTGAGTCCAGTTCAGTGAGCTGTCTCTCAAGCTGCAGCGTCGACTCACCAAGGCACTGTTGCAGTCTGCAGCGAGGCCTGGAGCCACCTCGGGCACGAATCTCTCTTCTTTTTTTTCCGTCTTTTCCAGATACCTGCTGTACCTTATCTTGGGGAAGTCCCTTAGGTAAGACTGAAAAGACAGCCGAAGCGGACCACCTCACCGAAACTCTGCAAAACTCAATCTTCAGAGAAAGAGACACTCTGCCCCTCACTCTCGTTCACTCATTCCTCGGCAGATAGCATTCCTCAGAAGCTTCTTCTGGACAGCTTCGACACACGGACGCACACTCAGACACCCGACACAAAAGACAAAGAAGAACGCACACGCCCACACGCCCCAAATCGCCGAAAATGGGTAGAGAAGACCCCTACGGCTACCCATCATCATCTTCCCGCCGGGACTCAAAATGGGATGATAGCGAGGACTCTCTCAGACCCTCCGCCCGCGGCCAGGACTCTTCCTCGTCCTCCTCCAGACCCCGCTCGAGATCACGCTCCGGGACACGCTCGACCAAGACGCACAAGTCCTCAAAATCCTCCAAGTCTTCCCGATCCTCAAAGGCCCCCGAGGTCGTCTCCAAGCCCTCCAAAACCCCCAAAGATCCCCGCGACATGCCTCGCAAACGCAAGTCAACGGGCGGTGAGACCTCGTCCGCCACCGCCGCGGCCACGAGCACGAGCACCGAGATCGCCAGTACCAAAAACACCAGCAGCGGCAGCACCTTTGGTGTCTCCCCGGCCGGTCTCTTGAGCAACCTCTCGTCTGCATACAGCGTCTTCCAGGCCCTCCCGAACCTCTCAAACCTCACCGGCGGCGGTTCTGCGGCTCCCACGACCCCCAATGGCACCCCCATGACCACCTCCTCCTTCGAGCTCGCCCTCCCCGACACGCCCGTCACGAACCTCCTCAACCCCTCCAACCTCCGCTTCCCCAACTCCCAGGACGTCCTCCACGCCCGCCTGTCTACGAACCTCCCCCGCCACGGCAACGCCTACGTGATCCTCCTCGTCGGCACCCTCCTCACCTCCCACTGGCTCGTCCTCGCCGCCCTCTTCGGCGTCGTCAAGGGCGGCCTCTTCCTCCAGTCCTACAACGGCCGCGACATTGCCCGCGACCTCGGCGTCCGCAAGTACGCCTCCTCTCAGCAGCTCATGACCGGCTTCGCCGCCGCCGCTGCCTTCGTTGCCCTCTGGGCCTTCTCCTCCATCTTCAGCGTCGTCCTCACCATCGTCAAGGTCGCCGCCCTCGTCTGCGTCCACGCCGCCTTCTTCGACGTCGACGCCGCCCCCAAGGGCCGCCCCATCCACAGGGTCCCTAGCGGACCTGTTCCTACTACACAAGGCGTGCTGAGGCCCGCGGGAACTTCTGCCCTCACGCCGCAGAACGCCGTCGCCTGGGCGGGCCAGCAGATCCGCTCCGTCAGTGAGGGCAACCTCAACCTCAGCAACGCCGCCGCGCAGGCGAACGGCTGGTTTGCGGGCGAGGGCTTCGTCGAGGGCGACCGCGAGGAGTTCGTGGCCATGCCGCGACCGCCCCGGTCGTCGGGTTCGTTTGACCAGTACACGCCGCGCAGCGAGGAGGGCGGCGTCGAGGAGATCCCGCGGCCGTGGGGGTACCACGAGAACGCGAGGCCGCAGAGCTACGTCGCGGGAAGGTCATACTAGAAATTCACAGACGACATCACGAGGAAAGAAAATAAGAAAGAATCTCCGGTTGCATTAACGTTGGGCGGTTTTTCATGGGAATGTGGAAGCTAAGATTGGCGCTAGATAAAAATAGAAGCTTGCTGTCCCAAGCCATTCCCTGGTTGAAAATGTTTCCGAGTTCACGAAACAGCGCATAATGGTTCCTTCCCACGCAGATCACCCGCGATTGACCTTGCTCCTGGCATGAAATCGCCAAGTCATCACAATTGGCTAGGCGATCCAAACGGAATTCTGGCATGTCGCCGGACAAAATTTGGATTGTCACGATGCTCCCAGCCTGATCGCGTGACTTCGCGTCCTGAACGCGCTAGCTTGTCACCAGACGTGCCACAAGCGCAAACTTTTACATGCGAGAAATCTTCTTCCTCACGACCAGGGACAGCACCCCAGCGCGCGATGAAAAAGAGAAAAAAGCCTGTCAGACGTCCATCGACACCCACCCCGCCCGCGCGCCACAAGGGCAAGACCGCAGACGGGGACGAGATCATCACCGCTCTCTATACAGCCTGCGAACGAATCGCCGACCGCCATCCTTGCGGACAGGTCGAGAGCAACCAGAGTTCTTCACTCTAGGGTGCCGAGGATATCACTCATCAACCAGGGTGGGATCTGTGGCTCCTGTAGGGAACCAAGAATAGGTCGAATACTATAGAAATGATTCTCTGAAGTATTGTCGACATGAAGAAAAAAGAAGAAAGAAAATCCTAAGAGAGCGGGAGGGAAGAGAGGTTTATATAGAAGAGCAGAGGGAAGGGGTGTGGGGCGGAGGTGCGCCGCGATCAGTATTTTTTTTGGCCAATGAGAATTCGGGGGTTGGAGGGTGGATGCGGTGGGTACGTACTTGGTGCTGCCTGAAAAGTCTGCATCGTGGTGAAATGGGTGGAAAGAGCGGGTTTGGGGAGCGCGCTGGGTTGAAATTTTTGAGGCATCCAGGCAGAAGGAAAATTTCGCTCTTTCAACATAGGATCTTGGTGGGAGAGTGTGTTTGTTGGTTGGTGCCGCTGGATGAAATGGGACGACGGCTGCTATGCTCGATGCTTTCTTGAGTGCTGCTGGGGATATTCACAGCTGCGATTCGGATGGCCTCGTCGGTTTAAAAGGGGAGCAAGCATCTTGAGGCTGGTCTGGTCTTCACGTGTTGAGATTGTCTTTTTCCCGTTTGTATCATTATCTGTGCTAAAGGCATCGGAGTCTTCCGCAGTATCGTAGGGTCGGAATCCATGTGGACGAGATTGCCTCGGCGTCCTTCCTCCGCTCCATCTGCCTAATCGAGCTTGGTATTCACGCTTCGTATCGCAGTTGTTGATTTGCGAGCTCCTTGTGTTGACCCCGTGCCTTCTGTCCCCGACACGTTTCCCACCTACGAAATCAGCATCAGGAACCTCAACACGAAAAGACGTGTCCACAATGCCAAGCCCAGAGACATTCCCTCCGCCAGCCGGCGAATTCTTCAAGCTCTACATGCATCCATCCAACAGCGACAAAGACAAGAACGCCATGATCAACATGTACCAGCTCTATGATTCCTACCACCGGTGTGCAAATCTAGGTGTTACGTATGCTCAGGGGTCGTGGGGCTACACAAGTGAGCCTCCTGCCTTAACATTCACTAGGTTTCTACCTAACTGATGCATCCCCTCCCTTTAGTATTACGCACCGCGTATTCGGAAGAATCCAACGCGTTATGGCAAGCAGTCCTTGACAAAATGAAGCGTTGGGTGACCCAGTACCTAGTCTATGTTGACTATCTGAGGAGTAATAAGTCCGACGCCTCAGTTACTCAGGAAATGGCGCGACGTTTCGCCGTGGACGTTGTTGAGGACCAGGGCGGGTATTCAAAAGCGCTAAGGCACTATCCCAACCTTATGGACGCGAGCCAGCAAGACATCAAGTCGCTCGTCGAGATTTTCGAGACTTGGCGTGGTAACACTGTCGGAGATGTTGACATGGAAGCTAACAGCCGTTATAACCCCCGCTTCTGCGACTTTTTGGTCATCGACGAAGGTTCTCTCCGCTCGCTCGCTGCCCTCCCCGAGGAGACGCCGCACTTGGAGCCAGTGAGTCGTGCCGAAAGAATGGTAGATCCACTATTACTTTGCAAGTAAGGCTTACTTTGACACGGTTTGCAGGCCCGGAATGTGCTGTATGAGAATTCCTACGTCTGGCTCGTAGACTCGCGCGCCGCAAAACGCTTTCAGGGCGTTGAGGACCCGGTTAACTACGATGGATGCATGAAGCTTAGTGTACGTGATATCTATGAAGCGTGGTTTGAGAGGGTAGCGAGATTCGAAGACTTGGACTGGATTTTTGAGCGTGAAGAGAAGGCCGGACAGAAGTGGTACTCCTCGCGATAACAGCCTTCATTATTACAACAATGCAGGTTAGGTTGTTTCTCATGATACATTTCCATCTATCGATTTCAGGGTTCAACAACCTAATCCTGACACGGGGCCACGGGCAGATATCTTTGTTTTAACATCGGTTCCAGGATTGCAACACTTTCCTCTGTTTTGCGTAGTTTTAGGGGTGAATTGTCTGGCAGATCTTGAAAGAGGCCGCCCGTGTGGTTCTGATTGCGGCACCGACGTCCCGTTGTGACCGATTTCTGTCATTCTCCAAGCCGGACTCTATTCGCCATCTACTGGGAGGTGAACCACCAGCCACTGTACCTATAAAAGGACCACTCTGAAATCCTCAATCTTTCTGCAAGCAAATGAATGTCTGAGAGGTATGAGCTTCTCAAGCTTCCCAGCCTTGCCACTAAGACATGGTGATAGTCCAAGCATGCGCAACAGACGACCTGGGATAAGGATAAGAAGATCCCGCTTCTCTCTCCGCCTCTGGTATTGGGATTCCTCAACAGTTGCCATGTATTTGGGGAATGCTTTTTCACTGTCACTTCACATCATTGCCGTGCTTCTTCCCTCGGCAGACATATGATCAGGCGATAATGGCCAGCACCACTTTCGCGCATCTACACAACCGACTGCATCTGCTCGCTGATTGCGTCTGAAGCCCTCAGCTCCCCATTTGCTGCTTCTAATATATCATGCAGTCCAGCAACTGCAGGACATGAATGACTAAGGGCATGCCTCAGTTGTCTCTCAAGTGATCAGTATGCCAAACCTCAGCCATGGCTTCGGCGGGAGAGGACGTCAGTTTTATATGAATACATGCATTTTCCGTCATCCTGGTGATTTTCCAGAGGCTGCAAAATACAGGTCGCAGTTCATCTTCACCGGCGATCTGCCCAACAACGCTGAGCACAATTGACAAGGTGTCACTTGATCGCTCAGTTGCTGACTGGCATGAAATCAGTATGTGTCGCTTTGCTTGACTCTGTTCGTGTACTCTATCGTTGGCCGTGAATTCAAATCGAATATGCAGACAAGCGGTCTTGGGAGTGTACCATGTCAGGTTAGCATCTCATGGATTGACGTGGGCGCACTGCGTTCACGGCAGTAATTTCGACGGTAACATGTCCTACTGCCCCTTCAGCAACCTATCTGAGAGACCGTTGTCTTTGAGTAATCTCTTCAGTGTAACTTGCTGACATGCCACATTTATAGGCATGCAAACGGGGCATACTGCCTTCGATACTGCGCCCTGGACCCTTCTGGTGTTGTGTTCGTGTCCGCGCTATCGCAGTGTTTCATAAGACATGCTCGATGGTACGCTGATTATGCGCTGTGTTCAAGGCGGTCGAAGGGACGCATGTAAGATGCCTCAAAGTTGTCTTTGGATTTGCCGAACACACTATCTTTCCCGAGAGCCAAAGAAAGCCGGTCCCAGTATAAGAGGGCGTGGTCTGTACGACCTTGAAACTCCAGAAGACAATGATCGCCGGATTTGGGGTCATTTCTAGGCTGCTAGATCGTGCTTGACGCGGTATCAACTCATGAGCTCTGTGCTGGGAGCTGGCGTCAGCCCCTCCATGTGACGTGACTTTCGACTGTCCCTTGCTCGGCTCCGTCCACGATATCTGTCCCTGGAGGTGTATTCCCACCGACAAGAACGAAAATACTCGCCGATGTGAGTGTGTCACGTTTAGTAGCAGAAGTAGAAGCATACTTGTAGCGAAGTACGACGAAGTGACACTCAGCCTGTCACATCTTTACGCTGCATAGATCGCTCTTAGCAATTTGCCGTTTCAAACGATCTAGCTGCATCTACCCTGTATTTAAATGTCTGATCTTAAGCACAAACCTCTTAATGCAGATCTACCAAGCTGATAACGTCTGGTGTCGTTCTCAGCGGTGTATATATCAGCGACACTGGTTCTCTGAGAACTGTGCAGCACGACGAAATGCAAAGCTTCCGGTATGTTTTCCACGCGGCCTTTGAGGTGGAGGCAACGTGCCGGTCATGTGTTCCTGTTATATTATCCGATTCAGATAATAATCCACTTAATAAACCACGACATATCTTTGTAGGTAGTGTCTTTCATCTACGGCTCTGTATTCGGAGAGAAAACGCCGCAGACAAGACTGCATATTCGTCGACGTGTTTTCCTTTTGCGGCTCGGCGACTTGTATTGATTAAGCTGCAACCTGAGAATGTAGATTTTCCATCTTTTCCCACTTTCGTCGTTAGTTGCCTCAATAACAGCTATAACGACACAGATTGCATCTTGGGCATCCCATTCTCCAATGTCAGCATCATCAATGAATAGTTTTCGGCATGACGCTTCGTTGTACCATTCATTCTATGCAAATGGTTTCAACGACTTCGAAATCAGCAAAGCCTAGCACGCCCACAGAGGAAATATCAATGCACGAAACATCCAGCATGAAAGCTGGGGCATGAAATATGATCTAAAGGCGAGGAAGCCCAAAATCAAAAACCAAAAAAACAAAATCCTCACCGGGCTCCGAACCTGTGATCCCTGGCAGCCACTCACACATCAGGTCGATTGACCCGTTGAGCAAGTTGGACCCAGGGCAAGTCTGATAGCGCGGTTGAGCAGAACGGTCGCCTGGCTCGTGATAAAGGCAGGTGAGGTTAGCCGTTGCTTGAGGCAGGAGCGGTGTCGTGTGCCTTAGGCAGGCACCAATACACCTTCACATTCATCTCAGCTGACCCACACTACGCC
Organism: Colletotrichum tropicale; assembly: GCA_027406125.1. NCBI lineage: Eukaryota > Fungi > Ascomycota > Sordariomycetes > Glomerellales > Glomerellaceae > Colletotrichum > Colletotrichum tropicale. The sequence continues at coordinate 639,666 of JANVYH010000002.1, forward strand.
GCTCGTCCAAGCCACTTCACACAGCACGGCTTCCCTCGTAACTGGGAAAGTATCTGACACAGGACTACCGAAGGACACACGCAAGCTGGGAGATGTTCTTGAGTGAGCTTCAATATTCTCTTTCGATCCATCTGGGTTGGGTATCTATGCTAGGCAACACAGCAAGCACGCCTTTAAACAAAGCATCTACGTAGCCTCTTGCTCGTAATGCGATCCCTCTGACCCATGCTATGTATCGTAATGACCCTAAACACCACGCTTGAAAAGCAAAATTACATGGTATGATAAGCGCTTGAACACCTTGCCCCTCCCTCATGTTAACATATCAGCGATACTTCTTCGATGACTGATTCAGTCCCACACGCCTGCATCTAGGAATCCCCCATTGAAAAACCTTCCAAAGAGTTGACAACTCGTGATGCCATTCTTCTGCTGATCCTGCTTCTCGCGCTCCCGCTTCTCCCGTTCTTGTCGTTCTTCTTCCTTGGTGCGCTCGAGATCGGCCTGGACATCGCACATATCGATGAACTCATTGAGATTCTCGAGCACAGCGTCCACGTCATCGACCTCCTGAGACACCAGCTGAAGTGGCTGCTGCGAGGCTCTCGGTACATCGTGCGCCGCCATGTGTGCCTCCGGCGCCGCTGCTTTTGCTCCAAGGGCGTCTGCTGTGACAAAGGCTTCGGCCATGGCCATTGGCCCGGGGCTTTCAAGAACCTGCTGTGATGCGGACGGGAGGAGCCTGTGGGTGATCTTGGTCCTGCGCGAGACCGCCTGGAAGTGCTTTTGGAACTGGTCATCTTCACCGGTGGGAAGATCTGCTACTGCCAACTCTGGCGGCGGAGAGGCTGTCCTGTTCACCAAGGGGGTGGCAGGATCACTGCCGTCAGGGAATTCACCACCCTCAACCTCCGGAGCCCATCTGACACGCTTGCTTGGTCTGGGAGTCGCGTCCCAGGGGTTGTCGACTGTGGCTGCCAACAGGTTTTGCGTGCTTGGCAGATGGCCCCCACTCACGCGCGCCCTCTTAGGCTGGCGCCGAGGCCTTTCAGGAGAAGGTGACATGAAGTTGGCAAAACGCTTGATTTCAAGGATCGGTTCAGGCGTCGAAGCTCTCACAGTCTCCATGGGAGGTACTGACTCCTGTTCGATGACGGGCTCGGCCAAGGGCGTGGGCACATATGCTGAAGTTGACGAGGCAAGCGGCGAGGGTGAGGCGGGCATGGGGCTGTTGAAAGAATTGAAGGCCAAAGCTTCTGCAGCAGCCTGACGCATCTTGACCGGGCTCGAGGCCCAGGGGCTCTGGTAGCTGGGATCTAGGAAGCTGTGCTGGCTGTTCTCTCGAATCGATTGAAGCTGGCGCACTGGGGCAACGGCAGGTACGTCCGCCTTCCAAGGACTTTGCTGGGATGCCGGGAGAGCTGGGCTCTCATGCGCGGGGGTGACGTCGTCGGGTTGAATGCTAGATGATGCATCATCTCCAGACCGTTGAATATCTGTCCGGACGATCCCAATCATGGACTCAGAATGGGGCATGTGCTTGGAATTCATTGGTGTAGGTTCGAACTCGTCGTCTTGAACCATGGGCGTCTCTGGATTGGTGTACTTTTGTCCACCCATGGGTGTCTCCGTCGTATAGCTGTGATCCTGATGTTCCGCCGATGGAGCAGGAGGACAAGGACTACTCGGGCGAGGCATTTCGATTTTCAACCGGGGGCTTTGCTGCGAAATCTCCTGGGCGGCGCTGCTGACGGGAAGATCCTGCATGCCCGGAGAAACGGCGGCGGCAGTTTGTTGGTCTAGTACGACGGCTGGGGTTGGTTGGGGAGGGACTTGCTTGGGTGTCGATGCCCTCTGCTTCTCCGGCAAATCGAGTGGCACCGCTGCCGTCTGTTCCTGCTCGGCCGGCACCTCTTCGTTACCGGTTTCAGTATGCTTCTGCTTCTGTGGCGACTCAGGTTGCGCGACTATCGTCCGTTCCTGACTGGCCGATACTGGCTCGTCCTGAGCATTAGTCTCCTTTTGCTTCGTAGCAACTGCACAATGAACTGTCTCTGCCATATCTGTAGTCTCAGAGATGACCGTTCTCCTCATAGCAATAGCCGAGGCCAAATCTGCGGCCAGTTGAAGTAATGTCCCCTTGGTTCCCGCATCAGGCTGGCGGTTGTCTGCAACGTCCTCCTTCGGATTCTCACTGGCTCTACTAGACTCAGGCGAAGTCGCTTTGGTGTCGTCAGGAAAGCAGGTTTCCCCATCAAGGTCCATAGCTTCATCGGCTGGTTCTGAATCTGACTCCGACTCCGACTCGGTGTCTGGCGTCGCGGGGGCGGGGGAAGAGGAATGATGTTCGTCGTTGATCGCAACACTGGCATTGGCAGCAGTACCACGGCTTCTGGGCCGTGCGCGAAACAGAAAGCTTTCATCCTCTTGAGTCTCAAATTCGATTTTAACTTCAACGCTGTCGTCGGTATCCTTCGCTTGCATCTCCACATCAACCTCTGCGGGCGCCTCTTCTCTCGCGCTTGTTTGTGGAGTCGTTTTTGACATCTTCGCAGATGGAGGTGTCTGAATGGGTGTGCTTAGCGGGGCGGGGTTCTCTTCCTCGGGGCTGGCAGTGGGTTTGACTGGTGTTTGAGGCGGGGGTTGTTGTGATGAAGATTTATTCGACCTTTGCAATGCCCTTCTGGACGACCTTGATTGACTTTGGGTACCCGGCAGGCTTTGCGCAGTCTCGTCCATAATCATAGGTCGTGTCCTATACATATCCTGAGAAAGATCTCGGCTTTGACCAGGGTGCTGCGTGTTAGGCAAGGCGACAATGGATGCACCTTCGACATCTTCCTCTTCTGTTTTGCGACGTTTGTTGTCCTTCCGCTTGAGCCAGTCTGATCCCATAGAACGGCGTTTCCTGTGAGATTGAGACTGCGATAGAGAAATATCGCTTGCAAATGACCATGTTGGCTCGTCGTCTGGTTGTATTGCTGACTCCGTCGCGCTCCTCCAAGCATGTACCCTCTCGAGATCCTCTGCTGTCATATGCGGGTTGGCCGTGACCCCGACCTGGTCCAGGCTCCGGGGGCTGGGTAGATGACAAGATCCCGTGTCATCGGCGTCTGATAGCTCACTCTCGGCAACCTCAAGCTCGGCGACAGTCTCCACGACGGCGACTGGTGGGTTTCTGCTTCTGTTCGACCGCCATGGGTTGACCCAGCCTTTCGCATCTGGTCCTTCAAACGGGCCTCGTAGCACCGACGTCAACAGCACGGGGGCTTGGCCGCTTAAATATCGGTGGGCGGCATCCTCAATCCGGCGTGTTCTCTCTTGTGGGCTGTCGTAATATTCGTCGTCGGATCCTTCGCAAAGGACTTCGGCATCATCGCGAGCTGGGTCGCAGAACGGCTCGTCGTCCAAGAACTGAACTCGCCAGTCTTTGGCGAAACTCATGGCGAGGAGGGGTTAGGTTGTTCATGAACTTTGATCGGTGTCGGGAGAAATTAGGTGGTTCGGTACGCTGGGCGGTCGCATCGGCGCCGGGCGGTGGTCCGGAGTGCGGGATGTCGTTGAACAGAGAGGTCGGTCGTCGCCTCCCGCGCAGACAAACATGGGCTGCCAAATTGGACAAAGAGGCGATGGGTCGGGCGGGTCTTCATGTTCACCCGGCGACGCGACAGACGCGCCCGTGCACGGGCCATCGTGTTAAGTGGTCTCCACTCTTCCTCATTCTGGCGTTTGAAAGGCGAGACTATCTCCAGCCATCGCACTGAGGCGCGAGATTACATAAGAGATGCGATTAGAAGCATGCGCCCCCCACGACTTCGATACAGCGATAGCGCCATCGGGGGATCGGGGAATTTGGTGTCGTGGCGGTTGACACAGCAACGCGCACCCGCCACTCTGAGCATAACATTGCGCTGCGAAAAGCACGCTAAAAATGGCCTTTATCCAATTGTTTATTCTGGGATCCGACCCTTGGAGCGATTGACATAACGCCGCCCCAAACCTGCACCAGTGCACCACACACACTCCACGGCCGCTACCAAATAGCGGAAGACACTGACGCGAAGGCTCGACCGCGTTCCCCACGAGTAACAATACAATACGTTTTACAACTTCACAATACAACAAACCATCACGACGGGACCTCACCGCACCCCAGCGGAGGCTGCCACGGTGCTTGTGCTGCCAGTCCTTTCGCCATTCTGTTCAGCTTGCCATTCTGCATCTTTTCCACGTGCATTTTCACTTTGGCGACCTTCCCATTGCAACTGCCCGCGTAAACAAATCGCATCCATCGCAACAACACACCCCGCAAACCGCGACGCCTTTTGCAGCCATTTACATCCCCCGATGGACAGTTTATAACCACCAACATCCCACTATTCCGATTGCACGAGCCCTTACATCATGGCTCCCGCTTGGCTTGACTCCCTCTCAGAGGATTGGCCTTCCCAGGCTGGATCTGAGGCTTCGCCGTCCGCCCTGCCGCCTTTGAAACCAAGCGAAAACAACAAAACACCCAACGGCAAGGGAGCCGGCAGTCGCATACCACTCCCTGTCAGTAGGATACGACCGTCGAGTGCCGGAACTGAAAGAAGCGTCGGAGTCCTCAGCGAACGAAGCACCAACGACGTCAACCTGCCACTCTCTTCCCAACGAAGACCTACCCCGAAGCGTTCTCGAGAATTCAAGCCCTCCGAACTATCTCGCCAACCCAGTCGCGCACTCTCGGCCTCAACAAATGGCTCTGTAATTCATAACACAGTGCAGCACAAGTCGATAAAATCGTCCCCACTGAAGAACGTAGGCAGCACACCGGAATGGAAGCGAAGGCTCGTGTATGGGGACGTTGCGTATGGCGAACAAAGAGATCTGTTCTGCTCTGCTGCTGCAGGTCTTGAGAATATGTTCAAGCCGCCAACGCCCCAGGACACCAGCCTGGCAGACCAGAGCCCCCGCCACGAGTCGACATTACCTTCGAGCCCCCCGTTCTTCCGCCGCGCAGACGTGACCACAGGCGAGGAGGAGGAGGAGGAGTCTGACGGCAGAAGCCAGATGGATCCAAGTCCAAGCCCAAGTCCTAGGATACGACCGCCTCAAGTCACGTACAAGTTGGCGGACGATTCGCTCGACCAAAGCAAACTTAGCGAGTTCAGTGCGCCTCAAGACAGCCATCCTCAAGAGCCGACCGAACCCACCGTGAAAGAAAGTGTTCCCACTGCAGACACCTCAGTCACCGGCCTCGCACCCCCGAACGACGCGTCGAGAAAGACGAGCGGGCAAAGTGTCATCCGAAACGAGGATTTCAGCCCGATTGTGCTTACACTCATGCGCCCAAAAAGCGAGGAGGGCAACTTAGAGCCCTTTGCGCCTACCGAACTGCCCATCGACCAGCTTCAAAATCGTCTTGAGAAGCTTCGCATTGACCAGATGCTTCTCGACTCTCAAGGCGAGCTTCAGTTCGACGCAGACGAAACGCAGGACGAGCCCGAGAACGACAAGGTGGACACAACCGAAGACTATGCGCGCAAGGGAGGCTTTCTCAACTTGCAGCGTGGCGGCAGGTCTGGTGATGGGTCATTCAGATACCGGGGTCTGAGTCCCGGCATGCGCGTCGATACATCTGAGATGTTCCCCGAAGAATCTCTGCAAGCAAGCACCCCCAAGCAGTTCCCCAGCGTCAGGACCTACTCGCCGGGGCAGGGAACGATGCGATATGGCTCTCAAAGTCCCCCACCTCCAAGAGCACCTCATCCGAGTCCTGACAAGCGAGCAACAGCCGGGACCAACAGCACGAGCCCGCTGAAGCTGTTTGGGCCCTACGACACCTTCACCAACCAAACGCTTCTCCGTCGCATTAGCCAGTTCGAGGACCAGATGTCAGGCTCATCGCGACAATCACTGAGCGGAGCGTATTCTGGGGATGCTTCCAGACTGACTGAGAAGCCTAGACCTCATACTGCTCCCGTGGGCTACCTCTCCGTGCCAGCTCAGCAGACTGCTGCAAGCTCACGATCCGTCAGTCAGTTCGGCGCAGGCGATTTGGAAGGTTATCAGTTCGATCAAGAAATTTCCATTCGACGCGATGATGAGGAGTCACAATTTTACGAGGAGGGCGACTTCGATGGACTCTCTGGCTTTGAAGAGTCTGTTTTGCGATTCGCGAATGTCACAGGCTCTCCAGGCCAAGAGGAGTCAATGTTTATCCCCAGGAAGCGAGCGAAGTCTGCGACAACGACGGATTCATCGTCAAAACATACTCGGGAAGTCTCATTCGGCAGTGAGGGCAGTGTTCAGAGAGGAAATGTTCGGTTCCCATTGGACGACTCCCTCTTGCTGGGAACTCCACACAGACGCGACACTGGTTCAGAGGGAAAGAGGCCAATGACCTCGCCATCAAAAGATCCGACTCCGAAGCGAAGGAGGACGCTGCACAAGTCTGATATTGCTTACGGACGTGAAGAGCGCTTTCAAGCGCTGGAGCCTGTTCATGAGTCTCACGCCCTGATGCAGAGCATGATGGGCAAGAAGCGAAAGGACGCCCGTCCGGGGAGCATGCAGCAAAGAGCTCATCCTAGTGTGCTGGCTAATCGCCATATTCTCCGCCCGCGAACTCCAACGCCGAGCTCAAGGTCGTCAATGCAGAGAGATGACTATTTCCCGGAAGATTACCTGCTCGAGGAGCCACCGACGCGTCGCTCTCCCACCCGCGCTTCTCAGCTCACGACAAGCGGCAACGATCGCAATGGCACTCTCGATACGGACCGAAAGCCATCCATCAGGACCCAAGACTTTTTGGACGAGGCTGGCAAGATCATGGCGATGATCAGGAATGGAGCCAAGGCCCCGAGTGGTCTGACGAGTGTTGAGGAATCTGATGCGGAGTTTGGCGAGCCCAGTCCGGTCTTTGATGAGGACTCATACGAGGAGTCAACAAGAGAGCCGCTCTCACGGCCTCCTAGCCGCGAGGGGAAACCCGTACAGAGGGCACCGCAGCGACAGGAGAACCCCGACATCCTCGACTACTTGAAGAAGTACCAGGAACTGAGTGACATGGGAGACGTCATCTCCTCGTCACTCAGATCTATGGATCAGGCACAAGACGCCATCCGTGTGGCACAGGAAGTTGAACGGCAAATCGAGGAGCGAAGCCGTGAAAGAGCTAACACTGAAGAGCTGCAATACCTTGGAGGCGATGAGACTATCAGCGATCCCCCAAATATCCGCATCAGCGCCAACCCAAATAGACCGATGGACTCGATTGATGCAGACGACTACCCGACCCACTCATCTGGAGCATCCACCACCCGAACTATCCACACAGGCTCCTCCCGCAATTCCGAGTCACGAAAAACCATCATGCCTCAGAGCGTGTCCCATTTGATCCCGGACCAAGTGGGTAGCATGTACCTGGACCGCCAGCAAAACATCTGGATCAAGCGGAAGGGGGAAAGTGTTCGTCCTAGAAGTGCACACTTACACTCTCACGTGCTTCCTTCGGAAGATAGCGAGGACGATCCTTTCGCGAGCATTCCGGACCTGTCTGTTGATTTGACTAAGGAGATGCAGCACTTGCGGATTGTGACAGCTCAGAAGGAGGCCGAAGCAAACGAGGCGGATTGGTCGCTGTCACCACCTGGCTCTGCTGGCTCCTTTGGCACTCCTAGGAACCCGTCAGGGAAAGGTTTCGTCACTCTATCTCCAGATGGGACCTTACCGAAGGACATTGCGGCGCAAGCTCGAACCGAGTTCACGAAACTCGGAAGCAAGCTACCTGATGGAGAGGTCGAGCACGAGATCCAACTCGATGAGGATCGCATTACCGACTCCTCGCCGTCTCGCAGACGAATGACGATTTCTTTCTCTTCGCCAATTGCCTCCATTATTCAGGATGTCGCGGCAGAAGACATTGATAGCCTCGAGGACGACGAAGGCAGCTTTATTGATTCTCAGTTCGTCTTGGAGGAATCCAAGCGCAGCAAGTACCAGAGCTTGACAAAAGCCGCCCGTCGAAACTTGTTGCAACCCCGGCCTTGCACCGCCCCGGCACGCGGCCCTTCCAGGCAGTTCTCCCTGCGCGGCCAGTCCTTTGTTCCGCGCCCCGTTTCTCGTATTGACGAACGAGACGAAGACAGCGTTGTCGACAATGCCGAGGAGAGGCAAGTCAGCATCATCGCTGATAACAGCGCCCTTAGCCACGTCTCGCACGAAAACCAAGAAAGGAGTCTTAGTTTCCTCATCAAGACGCCCGGCAAGACTAGGAACGGCGGTCTTTACCCTGACGCAGGAGCTTTCATCAGCCACCACGTTGGCAATCTGTCTCTCAGTCCCATGTCCGAGTTTACTTTGAACCACAACGAGAAGTCATTTGGCTTCGAAGTCAGCTACGTTGTAGACGATCAGCGACTCGTCACCGGAGACGGCTCCAAGAAGGTCATGTCCATGACAGTTCGCGATCTTGTCGACCGATTGACCGAGATTGAGCCTTTTGAGCCCTACTGGGAGGACTTTACAGAACTTGACGTCAGCGAGAGGCGGCTCTCTAGCCTGCACATGTTGGACGAGTTCTGTGGTCGCTTGGTGAGCCTTGACGCCTCCGATAACTCCATTGGCCATCTCGATGGAGTACCGGCATCAGTCAGACAGCTCAAGATCACCAACAACATGATTACTGAGTTAACGTCATGGGATCATCTCACCAACCTCCAATACGTCGACCTCTCCAATAACGATCTCACAAGCCTGTCAGCTCTGAAGAACCTCGTTCACCTTCGTAGCCTCAAGGCCGATAACAACAAGCTGACATCTCTTGACGGCCTAAACCAGCACGATGGTCTACTGTCGTTGCGGGCACGCAATAACTTGATTGAAGTCGCAGACTTCGATGGCACCAAGCTACACAGGCTCACAGAACTGGATCTTTCTGGAAATAAGGTCAAACAGCTACTGAATGTCGGGCAGCTCTCTTCACTCGAGACCCTCAAACTACCCCGCAACAAGCTTCTTGCATTCACCGCAGAGGATGCGCAAGGCCTCGACGGTTTGCGCTACCTGGACCTCAGCGACAACGAGATCGCCGAGCTTGATATCGGCCGTCTACCTGCAGTGCGGCTACTCCATGTCGATAGGAATCGGATCACGAACATTACTGGTTTCACCAAAGCTCGCCACTTGGACAGCTTATCTTTGAGAGAGCAGCGTGGCGATGGCCAGCTGGACCTGTCCTTCCTTTCTTCGGCGTACGAAGTTCGGAAGCTCTTCCTCTCCGGGAACTACATTGGTGCTTTCGAGCCCAAGGTCGATTTCCTCAATCTTCAACTACTCGAGCTCGCCAACTGTGGGCTACACCGTCTGCCAGAGGGCCTCGGGCTGTTGATGCCAAATCTGCGATCGTTGAATCTCAACTTCAACGCCGTTGCCGATCTTTCACCCATTCGATTCGTTCCCCGGCTGAAGAAGCTTCTTGCTGCTGGCAACCGCCTGGCGGACTCGACATCAGTCACGGAACTCCTGACGGACTTCCCGCACCTGACGCAGTTGGATCTGCGGGACAATCCAATTACTCAGGGCTTCTATCCGCCAGTGCAGGTTATGGTCCCAGCAGACCGGGGCAATTTTACCGATCCATTCGTCCTGCCGGAAGCCGATAGGCAGAGAGACGAGGTGTTTTCCAAACGTCTCGACGAGGCAACCCGTCTCCGTCGTCGGTTGTACCAGGTCATTTTCGTCGGTTGCTGCAAGAGGTTGAAGCTCCTCGACGGCTTGCCCGTCAAGCGGCAGCTCATGCTTGCACGCGACCCAGCTTTTCAGGCGTTGGTCCAAGAGGGTCTCTTGCCCAGTGATAGCGCCGGTGTCCCAGCTTCACCTGCAGCCAAGACTCCAGCCAAGAGCTCGACGAAGCCTCCGCCGTCGCGGTCTTCGTTCAAAGCTCCGGCCGAGGCTCCCGCCAGGTCTTCCCCCACCATTCGGGTCACCGCTCCGGCCAATGAGCCGAGCCAGTCACCCGCCCCTAAGAGCGCGGTCAGCAGTCGCTGGAACGCAGAGGACAGCTTCGCTTGAGGCACAGGACATTGTATTATATGATGATGGCAAAAAAGAGGGGGGCGTTTCTAGCACAGCCAGGAAGAGTGTGCTTTTATTCATGTTCATATTGATAATCTTTCAACGGTCGGGAAAGGCGTCTGGGTGATCATTCAAAAGGAGCAGGGCTTAATGACGAAACGGAAGTATTGTACGAATAGGGATGGTAGAAAGCATTGATTCAAGAGGTCCGGAGAATACAGACTTTGCATCTGAAGTACAATGACGATTGGGCTGAGCGATGATTGATGTGAAGCTTTTGACGTGGGTGCATGACTTGATCGCAATTCCACGGACATTGCTATCCAGTGGAATGTAACAGAATATGGGAAAGCAACGACGGGACGGCAGCCGGCAGCCTTCCGTGCAGCCGGGACCCACTCGCGCCGAGGTTACGGTGCATTGCCGAGCCGGCGGCCCCGGAGACGATCTATCTTGCTATCTGCGCCCCAGCGACCTCGTTATCGCGGGCTCGTGCTCGCGCTCGCCATACGAGGTTTCTTGATTTTATTTTGGCAAGGGCAAAGGCAAATAAGTCTGCAGTAGATGGACATTCTGGCGCGCGCACACTGGGTCTGGGCGTCGCACGATGGTTGTGTGTGTCGAGGTGTCCTGAATCGCTCATGTCCCGGAAAATTCTTTCGGTTTCAAGGGAGATTATCGTCCGACGAATCGAGCAGGTCGCCCACACACACACGACAGCCAGGCACATACGACAGACGTACCTACCAGACACGCCGGCCGGCGACCGCGCAGCCGGGAAAGTTGATCGCGGGGGGGAGGGGATGGGACGGCGAGGGGGGGCGATTAAAATAGGCACTAGGACCCCTGAAATGAGGTGGTAATATTACTGAGAGCCCGAGATGGGATAATCGGGAATAGGCTGGGTGCCCGAGTGTGTCTTTTTTTTGTCATTGAGCGTGCCAGTCGGTGCCTGACATGCACAAGGGACAGACAGATGGTTCGTTTGGACGCGGAGGTCACGATGGAGGAGGACCCTTAGATTTTCTCAGTGGCCTCTTGTATTTTTTTTCTGCCCTCCCTTGGGGACTGGTCTCGTGGGCATTGGAAGAGTTGGGATGAGGACGAGGGCAGAAATTCCAGCCCAGGATTGTCTTTGTTTGTGGAGGGAGGGGGATTGCTTGTTTGTCATTGGTGTTGGAGGCAACCCAGACAGGGAAGGTAGAGGTTTGGAGGTGAGTTGGTTTTTTTTGGTGTGTGAGTTCAAAGTTGGTAGGGCTCTCGATATTGAGGCTGTATTATTAGGAGAGGGGGGACGAGACGACGCGTCTACGATTTCTCGTGGTCATCCTAGGGCTTCGTCTTTTGCGTTTTGGTGCTCGTCTGAGCGTGAGACTGGGAGTCGGGGACGATGAGACTCAGGGAATGCCCTTGGAGGCCGGGGGTTGTTGGGTACGCAGAGGCATGGCAGGGCTGCGCTGGCGGTGATTGTCGAGGACGGGGGACCCGGCCGAGAGGGAGGAAGGGGGCAGACAGAGCGGGTTGGCACGTTATTTAAGAGCCCTGATTTGCATCCCGAAGGGTAAGGTACCGTGTCAGAGGGAGTGTGTCCCTTGTATTCCCAGGTTGCGCGTTGCTTGTGTTGTGGGTTTGTTAGCAACAGGTAGGTAGCAGCCCGGCTGAAGCTTTTCGCAACTGCTAGTGATGTGGCACTAGACCCTCCTTATTTCCTTTATTTGTTATGCTTGACGTGTCCACGATGGTGAGTAATAGATGGATGAAGCAGGTGTTTACATGCATTGGTGTACCGTCCGGAGTTTACTTACCATGATATGTATCCATCTCAGCCATCGAAACCAGAAGAAAAGGAGCAGAAGCTGAAAGACGGGACTTTGGGCGCATGCACAACATTTGCCTCCTGCTTCGGCCCGTAATAAGGCATTGATGGTGAGGGTCCCTAGTGGAATCGTCGGCCGGGCTGAGGTGGGAGTGGATTGTACTACGCGGTAGTGGGCACTGGGCTGCAGCTGAGGCGCCTGAGGTAATCGTGATCGCGCATCAGAGGGGATTGTTACGGTACATAGAGATGGGCCTCAAAACAGCCAGAAATTGGTGGATGTTTAGCTAGATCAGGTACCTGTACTTGGGATGCCGTGGAATCCAAATGGAAGCTGCCAGGCCTGTCGCACCCCTCGACCTGCACAAGAGACGCGCTGCACAGCACAACAAAAGCAATGGATGGCACCCCAGAGAATGATCAGAGACCCGTAAAGGTCCCCCTCACCAGTCACCTCCACTGGGCAGCCACTGCAGCGACTGGTGGTCATTGACTGAGGAAGGACTGAGGACAAGGTGAGGTGTCGGGCAGGCATGTCCCGGATCCCTGACTGCATAAACCGTCATCGCGCTCTGTCTGCTCTGGCACCTGGGTGTCCAGTCCACGGGTGTGTGTCCAAGTGTCCCGCCTGCCATTTTGTGCGCCATCCAACCAACCCATCCCGTTTCTGGTGTTGCTATCATTATTACCTCGACCTCTAGCGTCTGTCATTCCTCGACGTCAACTTCCCCTTATTCCACCTGTCCTGCTCTGCACCACCCACGAACACACCAGCAGCTGCTTTACTCACAAACACAACTACCGCATCCTTCACCGCATGGCATAATATCCCCCGCGAAACAACTCTGAGCATCTCTCGCCGTTGCCCCAGCTGGCTCGCACAGCCAACCCTCGACTGTTCTTGAAACCATGACGTTTGGTGTCATCACCCGCCAAAACCAACACCAGCCATGGACTCAGAGCCTTCAGTTCCCCTTGCGCGCTCCATCTCCCAGCAGAGCGCAACGTCCATGAGGAGTGCCCGCTCCTCTACCGTCCGCGGCAAACGATCGAAGCTCAACTCCCAGCCCTCAAGCTCCGCCAGCTCTGTCGCCGCCTCCGAAGACAAGTCTCTGACGAGCTTCCCCTCCTTCTCGCCCGACTCGCCAAGGGGAGACACCTCCTTCCCGCCCGACCCAGTCACCCCCGACCCAGAGCCCGAGCCCCCGGCGACCGTCCGCAAGATCTCTGACGCCAGGTCCAACGCCTTCTCCCTGCTGGGCAACCTCACCGGCAGCACCTCCGCTGCTGAGCAGGCTGCCCGCGATGCGCTGTTCGAAGACTCGCCCATCTCTACGCACAAGATACCCGGCGCCCTGCACCATGCCAACGACGAACACATTCACCGCCTGATTGCCAGAGACGGCGCCGTGCCCCTCATCAGGCAGTTCGCGACCGACCTGGCACAGCGCGACGCTCAGATCGCCCAGTTGAGGAGGAAAGCCGATGAAAGGGAGAGGGCTCTGCGGAAGATCATTCTGGAATGCGGGCTGTCCAACCTGGACCTCGAGACGAGATTGCGGGCCATCGAGAGCGATGTTAAGACCTCCCGCCCGGGCAACCGTCGCAACGAGAGTGGCCTCTCGGATCTGATGAGCGATGCTATGCAGGACACCGTCATTTACAACGTATTTGGCCAGACCGACAACGAAGCAACCGTCCGCGCCAGCAATCTCTCTATCCCCTCCAACGCTGATGGCCGAGGTACGACGAGGGGCTGGAAGGACTTTCTCTGGGGCGGCACGAGCAGGAAGAACAGCGGACCCAACAGCGTCAACGGAGACGATACAAAGCCCGCAACGGTTCTCAGAGGGCAGTCGTACAGTGACAGGCGGCCGGGCCTGCAGGATGACCTGTTCAGCCCGCCGCCGGAGAGCGTTGCGCCCGAGAATGTTCCGCCTAGAACCCCGAGTCGGGCGTCTAGCATCCAGTCCGGCCCACCTGGGTCTCGCAAGGCGTCCACCTCAGTCGCCGCCAGTCTCATGAGACTGGTCGCTGGAGGCGCCATCAACACGCGAGAGGGCGGCCCCAACCGCGGCCGATCTAATAGTGCTACTCAGCCGCAGTCGACCATTCGAGCATCGTCTACATCTAGTGCAAAGACGACTCAGTCGAGTAGGGTGGTCTCTACCCAGGGCGGTCCCAAGGCACTCATGGCCATGCGCCGAACAGGACCTATGAACAATCCACCTCCTGGGGCGACTGCGGCGCGAACGCAGCCTCAGGAGAGATGGGACACCATGACGGGTAGCCCTACCAGCGCCACGTCCAAGCAGGAGAGCTATGGTCCCGTCGAAATGGATGCGATTCTCCCGCCCGAGACGCAACCCCCAACCTTGACACATATATACAACAATTATGTCGGTAGCGAGTATCTTACCGACCGTTTCGGGTTTATCTACGATCAGCGCAGGAAGAAGAGACAGCGTGAAGCGGCGCAGATGGCTCGCCGTTATAAGTTAGGAGGACGAGCCGAGATGCTGTCTAATGGACGCTCGGATTTGTCCCCGTCGATGATTGAAGAAGAGCAAGTTCCGAGTCCCGGAGGCAGCGAGGAGCGACCCGACAGCCCTTCTTCTGCTGAGGAACGCTCGAGTGAAGGCAAGCCCAAGAAGTGGCAAGATTACCTCAAGTTGGCGACATTCCCGACGGAGCTGTTGTCTCACACCCCCGCACTCAGCGCGCCGTCTCTGGAGGTGCTCGAGGGAGGGGAGCTTGGCATGAAGTCTCCCGGTCTCATTACGGCTGACGAGCGCGGCTTCGTTCCCATTGCTAGCGCTACGATTTCAGTCACCGAGAGCGAGGCGACGCTGCCCGTTGAGAACGATGCAGCTGCGGGGACTGTTGTTAGAGACGACACCGAGCCGGTGAAGCTGCTTCTCCAGCACATGGGCGAGTTGCATGATTCTTTGCAGCGAGACAAGGCAGCCCGCTGGAATGAGTTCCTGCGCAAGGTTAGGGCCGAGCGGCGGCGGGATGGCGAGGCAGCGGCAGCCGCTGCAGCGGCCGCAGCTGAGGCTCGGTATGAGCGACCTGCCGTTAACCTGCCCGAGGCAGCTCTGGCTGACGGCGAATTGATTGGTATTACCGGCCTCGGAATCAAGGGCAAAGTCGGCCGCGCCAAGCGTACAGAGCTCAGGAACCTGGTTCTCGGCGGCATCCCCGTCAATCTGCGTGCAAAGGTGTGGTCTGAATGCTCGGGTGCCACAACACTCCGGATCCCAGGTTATTATCAGGACACCATTGCGCGCCTCGACGAAGCAGACGATCCTATCGTGGTCTCGCAGATCCAGGCGGACATCAACCGAACGTTGACTGACAACATCTTCTTCCGCAAGGGACCAGGCGTTACAAAGCTGAACGAAGTCCTGTTGGCGTATGCTCGCCGCAACCCTGAAGTTGGCTACTGCCAGGGCATGAATGCCATTGCGGCCAACCTGCTGCTAATCATGCCTTCGGCAGAAGACGCCTTTTGGATTCTGTCGAGCATTATCGAAAAGATCCTGCCAGCTGGCTACTATGACCACAGCCTTCGATCCTCTCGTGCTGACCAGCTTGTTCTGCGGGAGTACGTGGCTGAGGTGCTTCCAAAGCTCTCGCAGCATTTCGATGAGCTGAGCATCGAGCTTGAGGCCTTGACCTTGGGATGGTTCCTCAGTGTGTTTACGAGATGCCTTTCCGCCGAGGCCCTGTTCCGCGTGTGGGACGTGGTGCTCTGCATGAACGACGGTAGCACGTTTCTGTTCCAAGTCGCGTTGGCGCTCTTCAAGCTTAACGAGTCGCAGCTTCTACAGTGCGAGACGTCAGTGGCTGTGTACTCGTACATTAATGGGCAGATGACGAACCATGCCATCAGTATCGATAACATGATCAAGGCGTCGGACGGTCTTAGGAAACTGGTCAAGCGCGAGGATGTGGAGGCCCGGAGGGAGAAGGCGATCCAGGCTGAGCTGAGGCTTTCCAGGCAGAGAGAAGAAGCAAACGAGCTTAAAAGGGCTAAAAGGGCCAACAGGGCCAACGGAAACGGAAACGGAAACGTGGAGGACAGCGGCGACGGCAATGGGGAGGCTATTGCCAGCGTAGAAGGGGCAGGGGCTGAAGGAGAAGCGGCAGCGACGGTTGATGCGCCGGCTGAGGAAGCGCAGTAGGGGCGGGAGGGAGCAGTTCGCGGGACAGGCCGCGTTGCATTTTTTGGTGTTTTATGGACGTCCATGATACCCCCTTGACCGATTGGGAAGGCAGTCAAAACAGCGTCTTTTACATACATACAATACACGATCCTTGTAGCGTTGCTTTTTGAACCAGTTGTCCTGTCTATTGCTTGCGTGAAGTCGTCTAAAATCATCATAAAGGTAG
The DNA here is from genome assembly GCA_027406125.1 of Colletotrichum tropicale. Classification (NCBI taxonomy): domain Eukaryota; kingdom Fungi; phylum Ascomycota; class Sordariomycetes; order Glomerellales; family Glomerellaceae; genus Colletotrichum; species Colletotrichum tropicale. Next base: position 655,936 of record JANVYH010000002.1, read on the forward strand.
CTCACAGCTTGGCCTTGCCGGCCTTCCAGTCCGCGGCAAACTTCTTGCCCTCCTCGATCCTCTTCTTCTCAAGCGCCTCCCTCGCATCCCACCGCGCCTCCTCGCCGTCGTACTCCTCTTTACTCAGATAAAAGGCGCTCTCCCGCCACATCTCCGCCTTCAAGACGCCATAGACCCCAGACTTCGCCTTCTCGGTCAGCTTCTTGTCGGCGATGAGCTTCAGCGCCTCATCCATCCCGCCCAGCACGTCGACCAGCCCGGCCTCGAGCGCCGCGGGCCCGCCGAAGCGCTTCGCCTCGAGGACGATCTCCTGGTAGACCCGCGGCGAGCACTTGATGCGGAAGATGCCGCTCATGGGGGGCTTCAGCGGGGCGCCGAACTCGAGCTCGTTCATGCAGAGGAAGCCCTTGTTCGGGTTCATGACGCGGTAGTCGTGGTGCATGGCGGTCATGAAGCCGCCGGCGAAGCCGTGGCCGGGGAGCAGGGCGACGGTGGGCATGGGGTAGGTGAGCAGGCGCTTCCACATCTTGTAGAGGGGGTCCGGGAAGAAGCCGGGGGTGGCGAAGGCGTGTTCGAGGTCGAGGCCGTTGGAGTAGAACTTGGGGATGGCGGAGGTGGTGAGGAGGACGCCCGGCGGGTGGGAGAACTCGATGATGTCGAGGGCGGCGAGGAAGGCGCGGCAGAAGGGGGTTGTGAGGCGGTTGTCGGGCGGGGAGGACCAGGTGAGGAGGTAGACGAGCGGGGAGGGGGTGGTGCAGGTTATGGTGCCGCCGGGGTGGGAGTCGAGTTTGGGGATGGGGATTGTGAAGAGGGGAGTTGGTGATGACATTTTGGTGTTTTGGTGATGGTGTCTTTTGGTGAGGATGAGAGTTTAGCAGAGGGGTGGGACGGATAGGCTGGGAGCTTAGAATTGAGTTGAGATATCTGGATAGTTCAGATGACAGCTCAAGGATACAGCTGCTTGAGATGAGATATCCAAGATGGAGCTTGAAAGATGGATCTGTAGATAGGTAGTAGATAGACCAAGGCGGCTGAATGAGGATGGTCAGTCTTACTTGTAAGCGACGGCGACCTCGGTTCGGGAAACGGGTTGCGAAAGGGACAGGAGCTGTCTACTAATCACGGCACAATGCACGGCGGCAGTCTGGCTGACACACCAACCTTAAAGCTGTCTGGTTCACACGCACAGGCGCTAATCCTCCAATGAAGGTGGCTGCCATTATTTTTTGGCTTTCTGGCCTGCTCACGCGGGATCAGTCTGGACATGGGCTTTCACATGTGAAGGCCTGAGAATCAAGACTAGCCGCCAGTCTGCAGCGCTTCTGACGCACCCCAGATGCCGCCTCGACACGACCCTGGACCTGGGCGTTTCTTATGTAAGGAGCTGTTCCACTTGCAGTAGCCAATCACAGACGACCCAGAGGGGAGCTCCTTCCGACCAGGTCAATTCGTCCCACTTGCTTGCGACTCGTCTCAAGTCGCATTTCTGTCCTCTCGTAAAGAGGCAGATCAGCTGTCTGTCTGCACACCACACCACCACCACCACAACGCACACAGCGACCGCAACCATGGCGGAGAAAGACGACGGCAGAAAGACGGTGGTCTTTTTCCATCCCGACCTGGGCATCGGCGGCGCAGAGCGTCTCGTCGTCGATGCAGCTGTTGGACTCCAGAACCGCGGCTGCAAGGTCGTCATCTTTACAAGCCACTGCGACAAGGGCCACTGCTTCGAGGAAGCTCGAGATGGTACCACTCTCCCTCAATGCCGCCACTACAAAGAAGCCTCAACTGACACTCTCCCCTCGCAGGAACCCTCGACGTCCGCGTCCACGGCGACTGGCTTCCCCAATCGATCCTCGGCCGCCTCACCATCCTCTGCGCCATCGCCCGACAGATAACCCTCCTCCTCCACATCTACTTCACCCGCGAGCTCCAGTCCCTGGACCCGGACTTCTTCTTCGTCGACCAGCTCTCCGCCGGCCTGCCCCTCTTGCAGTACCTCGTCCCCAAGGCGCCCATCCTCTTCTACTGCCACTTCCCCGACATGTACCTCGCCCTCGGCCGCGAGCGCTGGTGGAAGCGCCTCTACCGCGTCCCCTTCGACTGGGTCGAGCAGTGGAGCATGGGCTTTGCCGACGAGATCGCCGTCAACTCGGGCTTCACCAAGGGCGTCGCCACCCGCGCCTGGCCCGCCCTCGCCAAGAAGAAGAACTTCAAGGTCGTCTACCCCTGCGTCGACATCGACCCCAAGAAGAGCGACACCGTTTCGACAGAAGAGCCCGTCTGGACCGACAGGAACATCATCCTGAGCATCAACCGCTTCGAGCGCAAGAAGGACATTGCCCTTGCCGTCAAGGCGTTCGCGGCGCTGCCCAAGGACAAGAGGAAGGGCACGCGGCTGGTCGTCGCGGGCGGGTACGACCTGCGCAGCGCTGAGAACTTCTACTACCACAAGGAGCTGGAGACGCTAGCCAAGGACCTGGGGCTCGAGTCGTTCACGGCCAAGAACATCATCACGGCGCTCTCCGCGCCCGCGGACATCCCCGTCTTGTTCCTGCTGTCGATCCCCTCGAGCTTGAAGGACAGTCTGCTCAAGTCGGCCAAGCTGCTGGTATACACGCCCTCCAACGAGCACTTTGGCATCGTGCCCCTCGAGGCAATGTTGGCCGGCGTCCCGGTGCTGGCGGCGAACACGGGCGGCCCGACGGAGACGGTCATGGATGGCACTACCGGCTGGCTGCGGGAGCCGGACCAGGTGGAGGAATGGACCAAGGTCATGGACACGGTGCTGAACAAGATGAGCAAGAAGGAGCTTGAAAAGATGGGCGCGGACGGCGTGCAGAGAGTGCGCGTCGGCTTCGGGCAGGAGAAGATGGCCGAGAGGATCGACAAGATTCTCGATGACTTGGCGGACAGGCAGAGGGTCCCGCCATGGATCAATGCCGTGCTCAACTTCCTCGGCATTGGTATCTTCTTTGCGTTTGGACTGGCCACCTCGAGTATGCTGGCTAAGACTCAGAAGAGAGATTGAGGGTGGTGAATGTTTGGGATGTGAATTTGTTCTTGTACGATACCTGTCAATGTTGATATCAACCCGGTCCACGGATCATATAACCTACACTTGCGCTACTTCTTCTACCTCGCGAACCCCTGGCGCGATGCACCCCACCCCACCCGCACCCGACCCCCACGTAGCGGGGTAAATCCCGCCCATGCAGTGACATGCACGCGTCGTGCTCACTTCACATCAACCACCACCACCCATCCCATCCCACTCGCACAAAAATGTCTCGCAAAGCGCTCGTCGAATTTTTCTCCCGCTCCCTATCGTCGTTCCAATCGTCTCAAGACGCCTTCAGGGTCCTCTGCACCCTGCCGCACCACCGCGAAAATGCCGCCCCGTCCCCGTCCCCGCGCCGGCCGCAGCAGCCCGTGAAGCGCCTCGTCGTGCTGGACTCGAGCTTCAACCCGCCCACGCTGGCGCACCTGCGCATGGCCACGTCCGCGCTCCAAGCTAGCGGCGGCGCTGGCGCGCGGCTGCTGCTCCTCCTGGCCGTGAACAACGCCGACAAGGCCCCGAAGCCGGTCGCCTTTGCGGTGCGGCTGGGGCTGATGTGCGCGTTTGCGGAGGACCTTCTGGCGCTTCAAGGGGCGAGGGAGGGGATGGAGGTTGATGTGGGCGTGACGACGATGCCTTTTTTCCATGACAAGGCGCGCGCTGTGGAGGGCGGTGGGTTCTATGGGGAGGAGGTTGAGCAGGTGTATCTGGCGGGGTATGATACGCTCATACGGATCTTCAATCCGAAGTATTACCCCGAGGCGGAGGGGGGTATGAAGACTGCGCTGGGCCCGTTTTTGGAAAGGGGGAGGTTGAGGATTAGTTTGCGCGTTGGCGATGAGTGGGGCGGGGAGGGGGAGCAGCGTGGGTATTTGGAGGGTTTGAGGGAGGGCGGGCTGGAGGAGGTGGGCGGGAAGAGGGAGTGGGCGGAGAGGGTTGAGTTGGTGAACGGGACGGAGGGGGAGGTTGTGAGTAGTTCGCGGGTGAGGGAGATGGCGGGGCGCGGGGATGAGGAGGGGTTGAGGGCGTTGCTTGGGGAGAGGGTTAGGGGGTGGGTTTTGGAGGAGGATTTGTATCGTGAGTGAGGGTGAATGGTATATAAAGAGGAGGTAGTGTAGACCCGATGAACAGATAGAAGGCAAATCTGCCCAGATCGTGATGATCTAATGATTGTTCGAGGACTATGAGGACACGTCTTTGTGACGGTGGTCTTGCTTGTGTGGTTAGGGATGGCGAGACAGAACTTCATCTTGTATGTGTTCTTGCGAATGCCAAGCTGATGATGGACAGAAGTGCCCACTTCTAGGTTCTACGTCACTTCACACCGGAATCCCGAGAGGAGCGCAAGAACAACACATCTGCAGCTGGACCATCAGCTCTGTTTCCAGTGTATGGTTGCACCTATACAATTGTGGCTGTTGTTCTTGGGGTTTGGTGCCTCGCAGAGCTCTTTATAGCCGGTGTCTTGAACTATGCTCCAAAGAATGAGCAAGATCCATCCCAGGGTAGGATTCTACGGCCCTGTTTAGGCAGACAGAGATGCGAAAGTCACACGGAGGGACGAGTCTCCCGGATAGTATGCTGAAGAGCAAAACTATAAAGCTGAGGATTCTTTTCTCTATGCCATATACCCAGCAATCCAGTCGATACCGAAGAGGAGAAGATCATTTCTGAAAGCATTGGAGACGAGTGAGTTCAAGAAGACTGATCAAGCGAACCAGAGACTGGAGCCGTGTTGTGATTTCTGGGTGGTATTCACGGTGCATCTACAGCTAATACGTGACAGCAAATGAGAGACACCGCCGCCAACGTGGATCGATTATGTTGAGCATGCCCCCACTAAACACCAGATGCAACTAGAGGAGAATAATCACATCCGGCATAAAGCAGTGCTTCCGCATCCTTTCTTGAGATTTTGAAAGCTCATTGCTGCCAGACGTTTTGCACAAGTCCGTTACACCATTAAATACCTAACTCTTTGGCTGACATGGAATGTCATTAGCTTGGTCAAGACATCACGCTGGAGACCAGGCGTACTTACACAACAGACATTCAGCCAGACTCTTTCTCGAGGCCAAGATTGGTTTATCGACAGATCGATAGATCTATGGTCAGGTGTGGTAGGTTGTGTCTCCGTTGACATCGCTGTCAACCACATACACATCTCTGGAGCTCTCGTTGGGATACTCACGCGCGGCTGTGGAGGCACAGCTGAAAATCTAGGGCTGATTTGGGTCCATCTCAACAGGAATACACGGCTATAGGCAGAGATTATAGACGAAGCCGAGCAGGGAGCAACCTGTATCTATGCCACATCGTGACGGCGAAGTCAGGCAATGGCGCAAAGCTCATAACATGACATGGCGGCAATCCTGGCCAGGTGACAAATGCCATTGGGTGACGCAATCGGCATCATTGTGCAGAGATCTTTGAATTATCGAGACCATTCTTTTTATAAAGGGTGGTATCCCATTTGCTTCACAGTTCACAGCGTAGGCATGACAGCCAGACGCAAATGATAACGAACTGCAACATACCTGAATCTGAGAATCATGCCAACGTTCACCATTTTCCATCGTAGCCAGTTTCCATGCTACGACAGCGCGAACGGGGTCCAGAATCGCGATTGGCTCGCACGCCCGAGGTACATTTCCTCCGCTGTGGCCTAGCTGTCCCATCTGGATGATGGGTACGGCAAGGTGAAGGGACAAAGGCAAGAAAACGATGGCGAGAGTATTGCATGAGGTTGAGGTGCCAAGTGTATTTACAGAATTTTCAGCAATGATGGTATAATTGCTTCCGGAATCAGGACATAAGGCAGATAGAAAAGTGATGTATGTGGGCTCGATAATGGGATAGCACCGTCATTGTCAAGGACCTTTCTGGACACTCGTCTGCTTTGTATTAGTGCTAGAAGGTTGGTCTAAATATTTCTCTACTTAGGTCTTGAGAGAATCTCCAATTCTTCAGTTCGCCTCCCCGCTCGGAGGTGTCAAGATCTCCCCCAACGGCTGTGGAGCCCCAAAGTTGGGGTTGTTGTTGTCATCAAACGTGACGATCTGAGCAGAGGTGAATCTATCTCCACCGCATGATCCTGCCGAGTTCCTTGTCGCGTGGAAAGCGTTCTGCCGAGCACGTCAGTAAGATTATCCATAACCAATTCTGTTCGTACGACTAACCCAAATCTCGGTTCCGTCTGGGGAGGTGAAGAAGGAGTTGTGGCCGGTGCCATAGAGCCCATTGGCCTGGGAGAAGACCTGTCCTGTCTTGTCCCAGGAGCTCTTCAGGAGTGGATCGCCGCCGTTCCAGTGGAGGAGACCCAAGGAATAGTTGGGAGTGGCGCAGTTCGAAGCGGAGTAGCACAACCAGATGTCATCACCGTGGTACAGGGGCTAGGATTATTAGTACGCGCTCAAGGGTTGTCCCGCAAGATTAGACTTACGTGGGGTGCTTCGTTGACGCCGATCAAATCGTCTGAAGGCGGCGGGTTGGCCCCAGTGATGTTTCTCTCCCACGGCTGATCCGGAATGGAAATGACATGCCAGGCGCCAACCGTCCAGCTGTCTGTGTCAAGCTGAGTGATGGCCAGAGCCTGGTTGAACTCATTGTCTCTGATGCTCAGAACATGATATCTGCCGAAACCCGGGACCTCGAGAAATGTGCCGTCGATGCTGAATGCGAAGTTGTTGTCGAGACCTCCCCTTGAGCCCTCGGGTGGGATCAAGTCGGCGAGATGCTGGAACTCGCAATCATAAGGGCCAGCAGCATCGCACCCTCGCAGGACACGCGTGGAGCAGCTGTCGCAGCACGAGAGGCTGGCGTCGCAGCTGGAGTAGAACATGTACCAGACGCCATCAATCTGGTGAAGCTCGGGTGCCCACATATTGGCACTGCGGGTGGTGTTCGTGTCGGTCCAGATGGTCTTTTGCTCGCCATTGGGGAGGCCGCTCAGCGTGTTGGAGCGGACGATGGTGATCCTATTGTACGAAGTGAACGTGCTGTGATTGAAGATTAGCCGAGGCTCTTGAACTGAGATTTTCACGCTTGATAAGGTACTCACAGGTGGTAGTTGCCGCCTGCAAATACGAGTGACGGATCAGGAGCAGGCTCTCTCACTGGGTTCTCAAAGGCCGTGGTGAAGCCAGCCGAGAAGACGGCGGCCAGGAGAGTTGATCCCCGGGTGATCAACATATTGGCGGTCTTTGGCCCTTAGGATGTATGCAATGCAGTCCAATTCTCACGCGAGATCCAGCATGGCTTTTGCGTTCCTATGGAGAGGCCTTTATTTATTATAAGTCGGAAGCTCGCTGCTAACTTCTCCGGATTCCCGTCGGCCTGTGCCGCACCAATCCGCGCTTGAGGCCAAACCCCACGACGAATGCACCGTACCCATGCCAAGCCTCTAGGACCTTCACGGGAACTCTCTCCATTCTTGATCGCATGATCAACCGTCAACCCCACAGATGCTGGTGCGGAGATTGTGGGGTTGACGATGCTGCTTGCCAAATCCAGCAGCTCGGTCGCCCAAAGGGATCAGAGCCGGACCAATCATACCCTAGCAATGTTTATTGAACAGGGTTGGCATGCCCCAAGGTGACGTTGTCAAGTCTATTTGATTTGCGAGAAAGAACCGAAAGAGATGAACAGTCTGGATGTCTGACTCTTTATTCGAAATTAAGTAACCGAAACGTACGTTTAAACCTCACGAGCTCACTAGCGGGCATCGATGTACAGGTAGTCTACGTATGGTAACATACCTAGTAGTCCGACAATGCTTCTTCATTTTGATCTGCTACCAGTACTACCAGCTCGACATGATTAGATACGGTTCAGGACTACAAGAAGTAAAGCAACCATGGTGAGATTGTCTCAAATCTGATGTGCCATACCCCTTAATCAAGTTGATGAACTCCTGAACCCTACTACAGCAGATCATGAAGACTCATTCAGACCCTCAAGCCACCTCGCCAACTCCTCATGTCCCTCCTTCATCGCAAACCCAGCCGCAGTCAAGCCCGTCACCCTCTCCTTCTCCTCTACCCTTGCCCCATGCCGAATAAGCAACTCAACAAAGGCCCTATCCCCCCGAGACGCCGCCACATGTAGACCATTGAAATGCGGCGACCTTGGACAGCCCGGCATATCATACTCCCAGGGATTAGACGGCACTGGAGCATTCACATCCATCCTTCCAATCTCCTCCAGCACGAGTTCCATAATGGCCGACCTCACCTCGTCGTCCGCCTCCCGCGAGTTCGCGATATCTACAATCATGGACCCAGATTCATATGCTGACGGTTCGGGACCGTGCTTCATCTTTTCCGGTGAGAATATGGCCAGGAATTCGCGTGCCTCCGCAACAGACTTACACGACGCGAGGAACCTACCTGCCGATGGCAGGTCATAATACAGGCCCCTCTGAGCCAACGCGATAAGATATGCCTTCGCTTTCGGTGTGCCCATGGCCGCACTGCCGTCTGTCTCCTTAGTATATATGCCCACGGCGCCGACCTGTATAGTCAGGAATTGATCCTTCTCCCCGTCAATCGGATCATGCAGCCAGCGCGAGTTGAGGATCTCTGTCCACAGGGTGATCTCATCCGACGAGTTAGTGATCGCTTTCGGTGAATGCTGGAAGAGAGTCGTATTAGGGTCGAGGCGGGTGTTGTACAACACGTGGCTCTCCACGGCGTCGAATGTGGTCTGCAGTGGGGGGCACGGGAAGCTTTTGATTAAGTGGGCGAAGAGGGCTGTGTGACGCCTGCAGTAGCAGACTACAAGGAGAAGGTCGGCCAGTTCTGTCGTGAGAGAGTTCAGGTCAAGACCAGTCTGCTGGCAGCGGCGATCGAATTTCCCAGGGTCGCTGACCGTCCACGCGAGGATGGCCAATTCTTTGAACCTGGATATGTCTGTACACCAAGAATAGCGTCAGCTCGGTCTCGACGCATGATGGTTCTACTAGGGACCATAATTCACCTTCCTTTTCCAGCGGAACAAAGCTCGGCTCTAGGAACCATCTCTTTACTGCTCCCGCAAACAAGTCCAACTCCATAAAATTGGCCATCCCGTTCTTGACGGGCACATCCCACTTGTGTCTCGGGCCATTCTTCTGCAGATGCGACAACACCCCATCCATGTACCCAGAAAGATCGAGCTCGCTGGCGGCGAACTGAGCAGCAAGACGCACGAAGCACGTTTCCGTGGTATCGCTAAACTCATTCTTGACCTCGAATTCGGGCCAATCGTTGGGTAGTTCTAGTCGGACAATGGGCCCGGAGCTGTCTTGGCTCAGGGAGACATTCATCGTGCTGCGTCGGCGTAGGCAAGCGAGAGATTATGGTTGGGATTGGTTGGGATTGGTTGTGGTGTGAAGCAATTGAGATTGGGTTGAGCGTGCACTCATGTATCTAGATAAAGGTTCATGTTGGAGCCTGCGATGGGCGGCCTCCTGTGCCGCTCTACTGCGTCACATATTTAGCTGGGGCTTTCCAGTGTGAAGTGGAAAAGGAACCAGGCTGGGCAGCGATCCGACGGCCGTGGGCACTACAGAAGGCGCTTGAGCTGTCTATCGCTGTGCTGTATTTCCATTTCAAAATGCACCATGTGAATGACGAAAAAATCGGGTCTATGCTTTTGCAATTCTCAGGCAGGAAAAGCAGAAGTTCGCCGGTGAATCCGCCTTGCTACGCTAATGCCTGTTGGTGCTTCGATATGCCTAGCATCCATCTCGGCAATAAGCTTCGAATCTTGGCAGACGTCAAGATTTTGCTGTGCTTACATGGGGTAAAGAAACAGCGTTAAGTCTTTTGACGACGGCAGGTGGACACTGGATCCTCTCATCATGCTCAAGTACAGCGTGCCGCGCTTGAAGTAGAACCGCAAGGCCAAGCCGACGTTGCAAACTTGTTTCCTCGACAACCCCGATGATGCTGGAAGTTTTCGATCAGCTTATGTCAAGGATGAAGCCCCCGTCTTCACCCGTATTCCTTAGGGAGCGAATTTGCAGGCCGTCAAAAGCGGTCTCTTTCTCACGTGTTGCTGAAGCATATAGCAAAATTGGGCTAATGCGCGTGTATATTGAATTGAACGCAGACTACGCAAAATGCACCAAGACTCCCTGGCCCAATGATGGATATCCCCATGTCGACGCTGAATGAGACGGCTAGATGCCTTACAAACAAACTCCGTGATGGCCTGAAAAGAAATGAATGTTTGGATTCCCCACATCTATTTGGGGCATCCAGTTCCCCAGCCGGTGATAGTATCGCAGCAATCAGCGTCCTGATGGAAACGAGTAAGTGATGTGGCCAGTACAAGAATGTTGTAGATGTGCTTACGCAAGTCGCGGAAACAGGCGTGTTAGTGCCCTGCTTCATGACTCTGCTGCAGTAGTTCGCCTTGTCATTGAGACACCAGATCTCATTGTTGGGGTTTTGTTTCTGGCAGGATTCGTTGTCCTTGCCCCAGCAGCAGTTCTCTTTCTTCCCGTTGACGTCGCACTATTGTTCGTGAGTTGGTGGTCTACCAAAGGAAGAATCTTATGATACATACGGTAGCAGCAAGAGCAGTTTGGACGGCCATGGCCGAAAGGATGGTGCTGATAGCAACGGAAAACTGCATTTTGAAAGGTGGGCAGAAAGTTTGGCGACTTTGGTCGTTGTGATGACAGATAAGAAATGATAAGAAGCTTGAGTCTTTGAGTATTTAATGAGTGAAGTATGATCAAGAGAAATGCTACGAAGGAGCGATCACCGTCACCTTTTATGATGTTCGACAGTTCGACGTTCGTTCAATAACATCTAGAAGTCACAAGACACATTTCCTAATTGAGCCATGAGGGCCAGCCTTTCGAGTCAGTCGGATCTTGGCACCAACTCCTGAATATTGCCCATCCGCGGAAGACGTAAGATGACACGACGAGCTGAAAATACCCCTTGGGGATTGCATGGAGGCAAGTAGACATTCTGCTCTGGCTGTGGACACAAAGGACAAGTCAAGTGTGTCCCGAACGCTGACAATTCTGCTCAGCAGTGCTATGGGAGGACCTCAAACACGGGCTGGCCGAAATATAGCTTGCACAGCAACTGGCTTGGTCTATCAATAGACAGACTGCACCTTTCTGCATGAATTCTCAGGAGAAGAGTGGCCCGTCGATCATAGCCTCGCTCGCAGTGCGATTATGTGTTTTGGTGGGCTCTTTCGGACCCAAAGGCCGATGGCCTCGGTCTTTACATAGAGTAGGGCGTACGAAGCTGATATTTTCGCGCCTAGTCTTGGCCTTACGACACGGGAGGTGGGTTCTGTGGCTGTGAGGCACGATCACACGTGCTTTGACAAAATGCCATCCTTCGCACTTGGTTGGCTACTACGTTCTGTAAAAAGATCTGGAACGGGTAGTTAAACCTTAAAGACGACATATCCTGATAGACTACCCTGCTGTACGTCTTGGCATACAGGCCCCTTAATACAATGCCGTAGTTTCAGCGACAGGCCGACCTTTTTTACTTGGCGGCAGGCCCAAACAAAGGTGGCATGTGCTGCGGTGGGCCAGTTGGACTCAGAGCGAAAGACCCGGCTGAGACAACAAAATCTGCTGATGCTGATGAGTCCAAAGAACCAAAATTAACAGCTTGCCGAGAATACTCGTATTCAGAATCATCAAAACCTCAAGACTCGCCAGGAGACCCTCTTTGATCAATTGACCTGCCAGCAATATCTTCCCATCATCTAAATAGATCTGATACCAATGATGTCGCTTATGACTATCCTGCTAACTGGCATTGTGGTACTGGATGGTTTGACATGTCGATATTTCCACACTCGGAATTGGAAGCAAGAATGTAGCTGTTCATGGCATATTCTACTGGCTTGAAATCCATACAGGAAAGTTGACATAGCCAGGGCCTGCAGCCTTTGTCTCTGTGTTGCAGGCCTGCCTTCTAGTATTTGCAGCTGTAAATCATTCCGTTTTCCCATTGAGCTTCGTCGAGTCCTTGCCTGTCTGTCGGATGCGTTCTACAGTAGGTACGGAACCAAACATCGAGGGCCACACTAGTACAACATCTCGCTTCTTGCCATCGCGACAGTAACGCAGCCAGAGTCCATACGTTACGTTGATGTAGCAAGCGATGCCGGTAAACAAATGCCTTCCAATTTGTTAGCGTCTCGTCACTTTCAGGACAACTGGGTTACAAAACTTACCACCATCCATGGCCCTCGAGAAGCACGCCCCAAGGCAAGCCAAGTTCGCGACGCCAGGCGCGCAGCTGTGAGCAAAAGATGTTGTCGAGATTCCATGTCAGGAAGCCGATTGCTATGGCGCTTAGACCACATGTAATCAGGGTCCACATGGTCTTGAGAAGGTCTACATCAAGGTGCTCAGACTTGCTCTGAGGTTTGGTTTTGGGCCGTAGGATCTTCTCCATGATATAGAGGCTTCGAAACACCACCGTGGCAGTGAGAATGCCGAACATGACTTGATGGAACACCGGGTCGCCGAGATAGTGGTAGTAACCGGTGATGAAGACCGCTAAGCTGGTGACGAAGAGGCCAAGGAGAGTTTGGCCTAGGGTAGATTTGCCATGGGAAAACACTGCGAAAAAGAGGATGCATGTGGTGTATATCATAGACAGCTCGTCGAAAAGTTGCATCCAGTCTGCCATCTGTCAGTTTTGTCGTAGTCAGAGTCCCCGGGAGCAACGAACACTTCAAGGTGGTGTGGTAGAAGATGCTGGCCACACCGATTATCATGTAACCGATGTATGCAACGAGAAATACACCAGGGTGCTTATTTCTGACACAGCTGGAAATTCCAACCAATGCCAAATACACGAAAATGGCATTGGTGAACGTATTTACAACCTCGGCCACGTATGGTGAGACGTAGTAGTCCTGAGAACACTGGTCAGCTTCACCGGATACATCACCGCCCGAAGATGCATCTCCAAGAAAAGCAACGGATAATAGTGAAAGCTTACTTCCTCACACCAGTTTATGGTTGCCGTCACAGGATTCCAAACGCCATCCCTAGAAGGTGGGTATGGTATGGATGGCAATGAGAACGGCATCGCAGCTCAGTTTGACGGAAATGAAAACGGAAGGGATCTGCGAAACGGACGATGCTCTTCAAAGAGGAATTCCCACAGAGTGTAGGCACTGGGCTGGCCTTGCCAAAGCCACCGTTTCAATCAACCTTCTTGGGCTTTATCAAAATAATGGCAGTCGTTGCATCCAAGCCGTTGTGTCTGTCTTGCTTCCTTAACTCAGTCGGGGCCTTGTCATTTCCAGTGTTGCCGTTTCTGTAAGTGATGCGAATGCAACGTTGTTGCTGACGAGAGTGTGCGAAAGTCCCAGTGTGTACGGCATCCAGAAAAGCTGAGCTGAACTTGCCACATAATTCGTTAGCAAGGCGCAGGGTATGCTTAACCGAACTACCGAGTACGTAATCGATTTTCTGCGACATGTCTTGGCCGGGGGAGTGGGTATTTGCCCCGGCCTAATCGTGGAATGCTTTGGGGCTTGGTATCCGTAGCTCCCCGGATAGTCGAGGATCTCGGCTCCACATAGGCAGCCATACTTTCAACCAAGCCCCAAAAATGTCAATGGTAGCTCTTTTTATGATAGATCAAGAAGTTCTACCTACGGAGCTAAAACTAAGTATGTCTGTCATAAAAGTGATCTCATGAGTCGCGCATAGCTGGAGATGAAACACGACAGCTACAGCGACACCTGCCGAGACTGCTCAGACTGTTAGATTAGCAATGAATCGTCTAGTTGCTTGCATCGTGTGTGTGAAGAAGAAGGTTTATGGACGAGCAGCAAGGCGAAATTCCTTGGTGTTGCTAATGTCGGCTCTTCCCCATCTTCTCGACAGGGAATGCGATACGTGGGGAACTTGGCAAGTGCAACCCTGGACGAGCTTCTAACATCGTCGGAGTCCGTACAGGACCCCGATCAGATTGAAATAGCTGAGTATATTCTACGGCGATGGAATAGGGGTGATCGAGCAGACAGCAATAGCCATTTCTATCAGTTATGCTTGCACCGGCTCTGTGGTGTTATTTTGAAAACAGCCCGTAACCATAGCTCGAACGCTCTCTTTCGCAGTAACCCAACCACCTGGCTGATAGAATTTGAGGTGCTTGAAAGGTCTCTAGCCCTCCGGGTCGTTGTAGTATCCTTTGAGTTGAAATAAGTGCAACCTCCTGTCACTGTCGTGACTCGCCTGTCAAGCGTTATTAGCATGAATCCGGGCTTTCGGTAGATGCATCACAAATCTGATTCAAGTATAGGTGAGGTCAGGCCCGTAGAGTACGAGAAAGTCGAAGGCGCCATTTCGACATATATGCCCTCTTGCAGCTTTTAGACATCATCACTCATATATCCATCACTCGTGAGTTCGCCCCGAGCCTGAGTGATGGAAGATTTCATGTATAGACAACTAGGATGATAGATTTAAACCGCCCGTCTGATGCAGATCGCCTGAGACTACGGAAAATACGGATGAAGTTTCTTAGTAGACTAACAGGCATGTAATTTGGGTCTGGAATATCTAAACCAAGGTTCGGTCTCAATCAGCTCTTTCTTTTCTACGTTTGTTCTGTAATCCTGGTGCAGAGTCTTGATATGATTTGGGTTCTAGCCCAGTCATTCGAACTCCCTGTCAAACCAAGCCATGTTTATCTACTTCTACCATTGTAATGAAACTTATTTGAGACCATCTTGACTGAATATGGAAAGCCTCGCATGACTTGAGTGTATCTGGAGTATGATGACGGAAGCTGAGAACAGTAGCTACTAGTGGATAGCTAATAGAAACTGCGTTCAAACATCAGGTCCAAAGTGATGCCGCTTCGAGCATATTCAGCGATTATCTATCCCCTTAACGTCAGTCCCCAATCGCCATCCACGAGACACCGCAAAACAATGGCCCCGATTCCGCCCAGACGGTCGCGATCACAGTGAAACCCGTCACGTCAGCCTCCATTGCCAGCAGTTTATTTTGTACTTTCCGCATCTCGATGCATCCAAAGAGCGCAAGCTTACTGTTACCAACGGAATCGACTTGAACGTTTTTTTGAAGTTCACGCGCTCTGACTCTCTAGTCCCCAGGACCATTAGCCTGCCGGCCAGGTCGTCTTGGTGGTCTATATTGTTCCAAAAACCCCTTTCAACCACAACGGTCCGCTCTGACATTTGTAAGGAAAGCTGCTCAACTTTCTGCGATAAAACGTCTAGTTGATTTGTTAGCTTACTTATGGTGTCCTCATTGTTCCCGCTATTTCCAGGCTGAATGGAGGCTGCCTCGTCCGTTCCCGAGCTATCTTTTCCTGAACCGCTTGCACAGGAGCCACCCGAACTAGGTCCTCCGTTGTTGAAAACGTTGACTATCACATGGGGACGGGATGTGAAATATTTCTTCGACCTCTCGCGCGTTGGCATTTGGCATCTGTCTTGTGGTGATGAGCTTGCTTGGTCGACTGATTCCAAGGGAGTTGCTGATCCATCAGAAGTGTCGTCCTCAGGCCAATTGAGTTGGATATTTCCCGAAGAACTTGCGTGCGCCATATTCTGGGCAGTTTTGGACATGAGCTTCTCCACTTTCTTGGGCGACTGCAAATAGGTGCGTTGCGTAATGACGTGTTCTTCTTGTTATCGGTATATGTTTCATGACGTTGAAGAAATCCTGCGGAGGTGCTCACCTGAGGCAATTTGCCAGGTTACAAGTCAAGTTGCAGATTCCTGATTGAGTCTAAGGAGTTTTCAGATTTGAAGGATAGACAACATCTATGCAAAGTGCCGGAATCTAGGGCCATTAAAACATGATACTAGACTAAGGTAGAGTTCCGACTCCACGTCTGACAACAGTCAGCACAGGAACCTTATCTCAGGCTTCAGACTGCCCTCCAGCTTGCGGCCGCATGTTGCAGCAAAATATTTTTTTGGACTGCACAACCTTCACTGGGATATATATGATCACGAAAGCTGGTGGAGTCCCCGTCGCCAGAATGACGCCAAGATTGACCTATCATAGTACTTTGGCACAATAAAATCCCCAGTATCAAGTTCAAACCAAACCACATATGCAGCGCCACTCGGACAACCGCCCGCGAACTTGTGAACGCGGCGACGAAGGGGAGCGGCTCCATGCCTCTCTGCTGAGTTGGAACCTTCACTCGCATGTTAAACCTTCTCTCATGAAAACTTAGTCTACTTTGTCTGTCTGCAGATGTTGCTTCTATGAAGGTGTGTCAATTCTGGGTTTCCAGCTAAGCCTCTCATATCGCGAGATGCAAAAGTGGCTGGCTCGTAACTATGCGACGAATTGGACGATTGGGGAACACCGATAAAATAAGTTTCTTCCTTCCGCTTCCCCTTATTTTCCGGTGTTTAAGAATGAACATCGTAGTTTTGACCACGTATTTAATACATAGAGAAGCGATTCCGTACGCAAAAAGCTAGGGACTCAATGCGTAGGGGCTGGTTGAGGTGGAAAGACGTCAAAACGACACATTTCAAACAAGGCCACCTTCAGCTAGAGGAGACGCCATGAAGTTCAGCGAACTTATTGAACACACATCACACGTTGGGCCTCTTCTTCGTGACAAATATGAAATAATCAGTCCTCAGAAAATTGTGTGAAATACTACATTCCTATAGGTAGCTTTAGGCCCCCCTGCGAGTAGTACTCTATACACTCACAACACTTAGATGCATATTCCCACAATCAGAGCCCCATTCTGCGTGAAACATAGTTCCCAGCTTAGCGCACTGTCTTGACTCGTATGCGTACGCAAATAATATGTACGTGTACATAGTACGTCCCTCAGAATGTCGGTCTGGGAACCACATCTACTCCCCACATGCCCCATAACCCCCAAACTTTAAATCTGTCTTCCCTTGGAATTGGAGGGTTGGCAACCCGCGCGTGGCGTAGGAGGTGAGGGGGAAGCATATGCCCCATGGGCCGATGTGACAGGAGAAGTGGGTTGAGGTGGATTACATAGAATGGGATAGGCACTACAATCGTAACGCGCTTATTATATTCTCCCAGCCGCCAGCTCCATCGACGTCCGATTCTCATGCATCACCTCGGCGCTACTTTCACCTGGTCGACTCACCAGAGATAGGCAGGATCCACACAACCTTTGACTTGCAATGCTGGGCTCGTCAGACCTCGAATGCCCGCCATGAACCTCCCAGCCTGGCTCTTAGTATGTGTGTGCACCTTGCGCGTAGCTAGAGGAGCACCAACCTCGAGTGCAAGCTTTGATATCAACGCGGATTGGGTGTCTTGGGATGATGCTGCATGGACTCTGAAATCTACCAAGCCACTGCCAGGGGTATTCACTGCATGGTTGCCACAGTCAAACGGGTATGTAAACTATAATCTTTCAACATCATGGGTGTCGACGGCGCAGTTCGCTCCTGTTGTGCTGTGTACGGGAGCTGATACGTACATGCTATGTCTTGAATAGCTATTTTGGCCTCGCCCAAGGTTCTCTGGGGCCATTCTATGAGCGTAGCCGTCGAAATGACTCTGAAGGATGGCCGTCTTACAGCAACCCTCGAACAACTTTCGCCACTGTCACGGGCTTTTGGGGCAGCAAGCCTAGTACACTTGAGCCGGGAGAGCTGGGCGAGAGTTTCATCTCCGGTGTGCCTCACTTTACCGATCTGCTCGTTGAAGCATGTGGAAGTGTCCTCAATGGAGATGTAGACGTATCCGAGATCACCGAGTTCGAGTCGACGCTGTCTTTGTAAGTGAGCGTGGGCGCACAGGCTGTTCCACGAAGCAGAAGAGCAGAGGCACTAATTTGATATACCCTACTACCAGTAAGACGGGAATACTCACATGGTCGTATGTCTGGAGCCCTCCAACCTGCGCAGACGACCGGAAATTTCGAGTATCCTACGAATCTTTGGCCTCGCTAGTAGAAAGACGTCTGGCAGCTGTGAAACTGGTCATATCCAGCGAGCAGGGCCTCGACGGCGTGTACATTCTCGATTCACTAGACCACAAGTCAGCTTTGCGCACGAGAACGGTCAAGACAGGTGTGAATCAAGCCAGCAGTCAGGTCTTTTCTGCTGTTTCACCAAACACAGTCGACCATGTCGTGGCGTATGTGCTGTCATCGACGCTTGGGAACGAGTTGTTGTGCCTTGAGGGCGAGGACGAATACTCCAGCGACTTTTTTTCCGCCTTCGATAACTCAGCAACATCGGGTTCAGCCAACTCATCCTACACAGACTCCGAGAACGTTTCCTCAACGCAGCGGTTTCGGGTACAATCCGGTTTACAGTCCGCAACGATTTACAAATACGCAGCCATTGCCTCAACAGAGCACTATGGGTCGGACACAGAGACAGTGGTCTCGGACGTTTTGTCATCTGCCATAAAGCGCGGATATCATGTCTTACGCGAGGAGCATAGCGCGGAAGTGGGCAAGCTCATGAGTGCGGACTTTGTGGCTGACTTTAGAGATCCAGCGACTGAATCGCTCCCATTAGACAGCGGCGGCGACGTGGTAAAAGCCTTGCAGATCACAGCCATCTCCTCTGCTTACTATCTTTACACGAGCCTGGTCCCATGGAGCCCGACGCGTGACGAGAACCCAAGCACTTGCATTGCGTGCAACTCTCTTTCCGTCGGCGGCCTGGTTTCCCAAACATACGGAGGCAAGATTTTCTGGGACGCTGATCTTTTCGTGGCGCCCGCCATCCAAGGAGTGCATCCCAAGTTGGCGAGACAGTTTGCGCTGTATCGCATTAATCGGGCAGATCAGTCTCGCAAAAACACAAAGAGGCATAATCTGAAAGCTGGTAGCATGCTCTATGCCTGGACAAGCGGTCGATATGGGCAATGCTACAACATGTCTGCACCCTGCATCATGTACCAGTACCACCTCAATGCTGATATCGCCTTGAGCATGACCATGGGCCGGAACACAAGCGGCGATAGGAATTGGTTTGAAAAGCACGGGGCTGTGGACGTCATCGACGGCGTAGCCGTGGGCCTAAGCGATATACTAACACGACGAGAGGACACGGGTGTCTGGGGCATCGACGTGATGGCCGATGCCGACGAATACTACATGTGGATTGCAGACGGTTCATTTACTAGTACTGCAGTCAGCACTCTCCTACAACTCGCCTCTGAGGCTCGTCATGAACGAGGCATCCCGCCCGAGACCGACTGGCTTGACCAGCTCGAGCACATGTCAATACCCACTTCGGATGACGGCGTTGTGCTTGAATTTCAGGGCATGACCAACGATGTCTTCCCCAAGCAGGCAGACGTTATCTTGTCCCATTATCCCTACGACTACAAGCGGAATTTCTCGCTCGCCAAATACCGAGCTGCGATGGACTTTTACGCAGTCCGCACGGATCCGCACGGCCCGGCCATGACATGGAGCATGTATGCCATCACGGCCAACTCCCTGGCCACTTCGGGATGCGCGTTCTGGACATATCTAGTCAAATCGTTCCAGCCTTATATCCGCGGCCCCTGGTACCAGTATTCCGAACAGCAAGACGACGAGCCCGGAGTCCTGGATCCTCTGACCGGGAACGCCATTAACCCGGCTTTCCCGTTCCTGACCGGCCACGGCGGCCTCCTGCAGATATTCACGGCCGGGTTCCTCGGCTTACGCGTTACGCAGCGAAATTTGGTGATAAACCCATCCCTCCCTCCGCAGCTCCAGAACTTCAAGCCACCCATCCAGTATTACAATGGCGCCGTCGTCAGCTTCCTCATGAATCGCACGCATACTGTGATTCAGCGGCGCGACGCGTCTCATTTCGACGGTTTGGTGCCGGACCAGTACGGAAAGGAGGACATGCCCATCACCGTCGGCCGAGACGTGGACGATCCCAACGCGCAGACGGTATTATTGCGTGTCAATGACACGGTTGTAGTACAGAATAGGCTGTATGATGCCGCGATTTCTGTCCCGGGCAACATCTTGCAATGTCACGGCGCAACCTCATCGCATGGCGAGCTAGCGTTTGCAGCCACCGACGGATACGGAGGCACCTTTTGGCAGCCCGGTCCATGTGATGTCACGGCCGCTGTTGTAGTGGACCTGGGAGCTTCCCAGGCGCCGCGGCTTCTGGAGGCTATCCGACTGGATTTTGCAATGCGGCCGCCAAAGCACGTCAAGGTTTCGGTTTCGAATACCTCGGATTTCGAGTCCGAGACGGTACTGGCGGATCAAGATATCCGCATCACGAAGCCGTGGGTCCCGGACTCGCCGGTGGTGAAATATGAAGGAAACATTACCACCATTCCGATCACCAAGCCCGTTTGGAGTGGCGCATTTGCGAGACTCGAGGTTACAGGCTGCTGGACTGACGATGATACCGGGGCAACGGTTGCCGAGTTTGGGCTCCTGGCTGCAAATGACTCCGCGAGTGAATGAATACAATTGACGATTAGGTATGGGTAGAAGTTATTGCTTAGGCGTATAGGTGGAGTGATATTGGGTTTATACTGGATATACTCTAGTAACATGCATGGAATGATGCTGCGAAAGTTCTCATTTCAATCCTCTTATAGAGCTTTCTCTGCCATCGCCCTTATCGCCCTAGCAATCGTCTTGTTCATATCCAGCCCTCTTGGAAAGTCGTGCCCAAACACATGCTTAATTTGCTCCGCTTCACTGGGTTCGGCAATGTCAAACAGCTGCTGGCCGTACTCGGGGGCGTCGCCCAGGCCGGTGATGTGCAGTGATGGCATGTAGAGTGGGTGGCCATCCCAAGCCTTGTCAAAAAAGGTCATGCAGTGCGTTTTATTTACGAGAGCCTGGAGAGGTCGATTTCCATATCGTCAGCCGGCACCGTGCATTTCAATCAAAGTTAATCAGTCTTCATGTGCGTACCTGTCTACCATTGGCGAGCTTCACGGGCCGCAATTTGTCCAGGTGTTCGGCGGGATCTGCTTTGAAGACATCGAACAGCATCCGCAGCTTTGGCGCCTCTTCAATCGGCAGCTCCGTGAACTTTTGCTCATCCAACGGCATGATGAAAGGCGGCACGGCGCTGTTGATGAGAATCAGGAACTTGATCGGTAACTCCTGTGGTGTGGCGTATGGGTTCTCCATTAGGAGTCGGATGGCGATTTGAGCAGCCATCGATCCACCCTGGCTGGTTCAAGTCAGACTTTTTCCCATGGGCGAGAGCACCCATCGTGATGGTGTCATCATTCCGATCCATCTTTTTCGATGAATAGAGAGTTTCCGCCGACTTACGAGTATCCCAGCAGACCATCGAAAGGACCATGGTCCTCTATCACTTGACGCAGCTCGCTCTCAGTGGCCAGAATGTCATCGATGTCCAGCATGTTGTAAAATCCATACAGCTAAAGCGCAAGTTATCACGGTAGTTGTTAGCAATGTCTTCTTTTCTGAGGCCAGAATAAGGTAGGCATTTTGGGCAAGTAGAAAAACTGGCAAGGCTTTCAGGCCCAGCGCCTCGATCGAGCCCCGAATGCTTACATTTGACTTTGAAAAGTCGACTGTGTGCAGAGACCAGTTCCCCTCCAAATGGGGCCATCGGCCCTCTACAAATTCAAACTCGTATTCTGGCTCCAGCAAGCTTCGTATACCAGCCGTCTGCATCCGGAAGATCTACA
Source organism: Colletotrichum tropicale (assembly GCA_027406125.1). Taxonomy (NCBI): domain Eukaryota; kingdom Fungi; phylum Ascomycota; class Sordariomycetes; order Glomerellales; family Glomerellaceae; genus Colletotrichum; species Colletotrichum tropicale. The sequence goes on from JANVYH010000002.1 coordinate 677,628, forward strand.
AGGACGACGAAGCATTAGTCACTCAGTGGTAGTGTTAGTTTCTGTGCTGTCAAACAAATGAAAGTTGCCCACCTCGGTGTTGGAACCCCTGCCGTGCAGACATAAAATTCGTATAGGCATCTTTAAGACACTGGCAAGAACAATATCTGGAAAAGACTTCGTTGCTTTTGAAAATGGTAGTTGCCAAGCAATCCGAAGGATTCAAGGTTTTAAGCTTATAACTCATACACGACAAGTTAGAATACTACACTTGGTACAGCTTGTTTGCCAGTGCCGCGATGGCAAATAAAACCTTACGGCAGGGAATGGCGACCCTAGGACATAAGACCTATTACCCAGTACCCATGTTTTCTCTCGCCTCGTACTGAGGAACGGACTTGACTCGAATCTGCAGGGGGTGTTCGATTGCCAGAATGCCCCCGGCATTCAGCCCTTACCCTGTGATCCACCATGGTCTCATTCGTGATAGCAACCTACAAGGATACAGGTTACATACGAGACTGCCGAAAACCCGGATGAAGAAAAACAGCGAAATAAGCGGCTGTTTGACCGCAAGCGCATTTGCCGCTCCATACGGTGGATTAGAGAGACAGAAAGCCCACATCGTAAGACCACGTGTGACAGGACAAGTACAGCAGAGCGGAGAATGACATGATTCATGGCTTATCCCGTCGGGAGATGCTGCCCGTGGGGAGGGAATTTGGAGATTCCCAAGCAGGAAAACGGGCAATCAAGCTGCATGGATTAATCTGGACTCTGGGGACTCCGGGAGACTTAGCAGGACCACCCCTGCTTAACAATCCATGTGTACTTCGTACGTCTTGAAAGACGTCAAGATAATGGTATCCATCGTCCATGCCTGAATGTTTCCATAGACCGCTGTCATTTAAATTTCAGTGGGTGAAACTGGACGAAGATGGACTTGTGGAACTGTGTCCAAGGTCCTGGTTGGGTCGGGCGTGTACGCGTAGGATGTACTATGTAGTATTGCGGAAAATAGACTTTGCTAGTCTGGTCTTGCAAATTCACTGTCTCCTCCTGATTCTAATCTTTGCCTTGAGCGGCGGTATATGGTTTGTTCCAAACCACAGATTCTCTGCTCTCTTTTCTTGGAACTCAAAGTCATATTTGAGCAGGATATTGGCCATCAGCACCTTTAACATTCCAGAGGCGAAGAAACGTCCGGGACAGCTGTTTAGCCCAGCCCCAAATGACAAGTAGTCGGCTGATGTGGTGGCCCATGCCTGCCTCGCTCCTTTGATGTTATCCCCGGCCCCTCGCGCATCCTTTCGCTTATCGTAGAAGCGAAACGGGTTGAATGCCTCCGCGTCGGGCCCGTAGATGTCAGTATCAAAGTGGATCGAGTACGCCGGGATTCCGACTTGGTAGCCGCGCGGGATCTGGACGCCGGAAGGGGTCGTGACGCCGTCCTTGCCCACGATGCGCAGCGGGCCCAGGCTCAAGATGGTGTTGACGCGCTGGCTTTCCCGGAAGCTGCTGTCCATCCGCTCGAGCCGGGCCAGCGATCGTTTGTCCCATCCTTGCTGCTGCCCGCCGTCGGCGGCGCGGACCTCGTTGATTTCCTGACGGAGCTGGGCCACAATCTTCGGACCCTGTTCGGCGCCAGAACCGACAATGTCGAGGATCATGTGCACGATGGCGAAGACGTTGGTGTGCAGCGCGAAGGCGTTGAGGAGTAAGATACGCGCTGAGAGGACTTCCGGGTCCAGGAGGTACGGGTCGCCCTGGGATTCTCCGTACGCAATGTACCAGCTCAGCAGGTCGGGTTCGTCTGCTTCTTCATCGTCTTGCCAGCCATTGGTCTCGGATCCCGTGCCGTGTTGTTGCGGGTGGCCTCTGGCCTCCAAACGTCTGCGAACCTCGTCGATTGTGAGCCTGAACCATTTCCTCTCGATCCAGCGGGACGGCAAGGTAAGCAGAGGTGCCAGGAGACGGCGCAGCGGGGTCGGGAGCAGCCAGAGCAGGTTCGCCTCGAGAGGAATGACCTTTGCGTACGAGAAGCCGGTTTCGAGCACCTCTTCGTTCCGGCAATGCCTCTTCCCGATAAAGATGCGGTTGATTGCCTGGCTTATGATGGGCCTCAGCGTGTCGTAAACACCCACCTCCTTCCACTCGGCGTCGTCTTCGTCGCCCCAGTGCTTCGCCAGGGCGAGGTCAAGCTCGTCCGAGAGGGCTGGAATCAGGTTGCCGATCTCCCGGGTGAGCTTGGTGGCTATGATGTGGATGGTCACCTGGTTGTGATCCCGAGTGGGATAAATGGTGCCGAGATCCCATTGGAAGTGGTTGATGGTCTGGTCGTGCATGCTCACGACGGAGTCGGGCTGATCCACGAGCCATTTTCTTTCGGAAGAGGGCAGCAGGATCAGCTTGTTTTGGCCCGGGCCCAGGATGGGGACGCGGACCGTCTCATTCTTGTGTTGTGTGTGGTGCAGGCGCAGCGTCTTTTTCAAGTCCAAGGTGTTGCGGTAGAGTGCCCGATAATACGGCGCCCATGTACCGGGCTCGACGTTGAGGAATCTCAATTTGGCGATTGAACGAGGGGTTGGAAAGATCAAGTAGTTGTAGACTAGGTATACGATCAGGACCACCGCCGGCACCAGTGCCTGCGGCGGCATGAACCATTCCGCGCGCTGCATTGTGGCGTGAGTTCACTTGAATCGTCAGAAGCCTAGCAGAACAACCAAATAACCGGCAAGGGCAAGAACGGGATATGAAGGCCTTGACAGAGCATGAAGGCGCTATATAAGAGATACAGATAGTTGTTTGATGAACAACCCCCCTCCCCCATTCTCCCCTCATCCGATGTACTACAGCAGCCCACATGCGCGGTATTGAATGCTCATACGCCTCCTTCAGTCGTGACAGCCCCCCACCTGTATGGAGCACTCACTACCGTGATAACCTGGTGCGGAGTGTTGCCCTCATCCGAGAAGTACGCAGTAGTCGGCCCAGGGTGCCTTTCGGGACCGCATTTTATCGGTTATCCGCTAGTGCCCGTGGGGCTTGGCGATTCAGGATGCGTTGCATTTGAAGGGGGGTTAATTGCAAGGGGTCTTATTGGTCAGTGAAACTCGGGCCTTTGAGGTCATGTGTGGCAGAAGGCCCGAGACCGGTTTATCTTTCAGTAGACCGTTGAAGCTGTGGAGTTTTGGCTACACTGCTTTGAAGATGAGGAAATTCAAGGTAGTTCCAATGCGGGGGTTGTTTGAATGAGGGGCATTTGGGCCAACGCGGCCCATTACAGACAAGGGATCACTACATGCCGGATGGTTGGTCGATTCAATGTGAGAGGAATCACGTCTAACAACCGATTTCCGTCTAATTTCATAGAAGCATGATGTCCCAGGTTCCGACTACTGGATACAAGTTATTTATACCCTTCCGTACCCAACTACCTTGGTTCTTCACCCGGGCTCCTGTATAAACTATATTCTCACATCAATAAGACGACACAATGGGGTCAACGATTCACGGCCTCGACGAGGACATCGCCATCATTGGCATGGCCTGCCGCTTCCCCGGCGACGCCACGAGTCCCTCGAAATTATGGGATCTGCTGATGGACGGCAAGTCGGCCTGGTCCGAAGTCCCGGCATCGAGATGGAATCAGGACGCACACTACCATCCGTCGCAGGAGCGCGCGGGGAGCAATACCGTAAAGGGCGGGCATTTCCTACGCGACGGCGAGCAGAACGGCAAGCAGTTCGACGCCGCCTTCTTCAACATCACCCGCAGAGAGACAGAAACAATGGATCTCCAGCAGCGGATAGTCAGTATGTGATTTGTGTAAACCCAACCGCGTGAGTTCGGGGGAGTTTGCCTGCAAACAAACCTATTAAGAAGAAGAGACAAAAGAAAGAAGAAAACTGTAAACATCATCACAAGGCTTACCACCCAAAACCTCTAGTGGAAAATGTTTACGAGGCAATGGAGAGCGCCGGCCTCCGACTCGAAGACGTGAAAGGAAGCAAAACCAGCGTGTTCGCGGCTGTCTTCACCGACGACGTGCGTTCCATCCTGCAAGAAGACCCAGACTTGTCTGTCAAGTATAAGCCAATCGGCACCAGCGCGGCCATCCTCGCGGCACGCGTAAGCTGGTTCTACGACCTGAGAGGCAGCAGCTTCACTCTAGACACGGCCTGCTCAGGCAGCATCGTGGCGTTGCACACAGGAGCCCAGGACCTGCGCGCTGGGCTCAGCGATATGGTATGTAATGCCCCCAGGATCCTTCTGTTGGAGCAAACACGGCGGCGGTCAACCATGCGATCCGCCCAAGCACATCAAACTGATATACCAACCCCAAACAGTCTATAATCACCGGAGTCAACATAATCGAGTCCCCCGAGTTTATGTTCCGCGCCAGCGGCCTCGGCATGGTTTCACCCGATGGCAAGTGCTATTCGCTCGACTCGCGCGCCAACGGCTACGGCCGCGGCGAGGGTGTGGGCACGCTGATCCTCAAGCCCGTGTCGGCGGCCATCCGAGATGGCAACGTGATCCGCGCCGTGCTGCGCGGGACGGGTGTCAACTCGGACGGCCGCGGCACCGGCGGCATCACGCTGCCCAACAAAGCGGCCCAGGAGTGCCTCATACGGGACGTTTACGCCCGCAACAACCTCGACCCAGACCATACCGGCTTCCTCGAGGGCCACTTCACAGGCACACCGGCCGGCGACCCGATCGAGGCCAGCGCCATCGCCGCCGTCTTCCGGCGTGCCGGACCCGGACCGAGGGCGGCCGAGAGGCCGTCGCTGTACGTGGGTGCTGTCAAGGCGAATATTGGCCACGTCGAGGCGGCGTCCGGCATGGCACAGGTCATCAAGACGGTCTTGGCGCTGGAAAACGGGATGATACCGCCCAACACCAACTTTGAAAAGATCAACCCCAGGATACCCATCGACAGATGGGGCCTCAAGCTGCCCCTGGTTCCGACACCGTTCGAGGCAGGGCCCTCGGGGGTCCGGAGGGCGAGTATCAACAGTTTTGGCTTTGGCGGCACCAACGCTCACGTGGTGCTGGACGATGCGAAGAGCTATCTAGACAAGTTGGGTCTAGGTGAGAGGCGCGACTTACATGCAACAAAGTCGGGAACATTGGCGGCCCTCGAAAGCCCCAGCAAGGACAAGATCTCGTCCTCGTCGCAGCAGGCCGCGTCACTAGGCAGCCACAAGGTCTTTTTCTTCTCCGCCAACGATCAAGAAGGCATCTCGCGCGTCGTCGCCGGCCTCGCGGAGCACTTACAGAAGCAGGCCGGAGAGAAGGGAACATGCCAGATGGACGACGCATATCTCTCCAGGCTCGCCATGACACTTTCGGAGCGGCGCTCACGCCTGGCCTGGCGCCTCGCCATCACCGCCGACTCGGCCACGTCTCTCCTTGCCGCACTTACCGATCCTACCACCATCACCGCCAACGCTGTCCGTCCCGGCAAAGCCAGCAAGCCTGCCGCGGCCTTCATCTTCACCGGCCAAGGCGCACAGTGGTTTGCCATGGGCCGCGAGCTTCTCGTCTTCGACGTCTTCAGGGCGAGCGTCGCCGAGGCCGACAGGTTCATCACAGGCACGCTCGGCAGCGAGTTCAGCGTGATGGAGGAGCTCACGCAGCGCAGCGTCGAGACGACCAAGATCGACCAGCCCTTGTACTCGCAGACGCTATGCACCGTGCTGCAGGTCGCCTTGGTTGATCTGCTGGGCAGTTGGAACCTGGCGCCCAAGCGTGTGGTTGGGCACTCGAGCGGCGAGATTGGGGCCGCGTACGCCGCGGGTGCTCTGGATCGCGAGTCGGCATGGAAGGTCGCCTATTACCGTGGCGTCGTCAGCGCCAGGCCCGCGGCCGACAACACGCGTGGCGCGATGGTGGCCGTCGGATGCACCGCCGAAGAGGTGGCCCCTCTCATCGCCCAGGTCAATGAGAAACTCGGCGCCGACGGGGAGCTGGTCATCGCCTGCTACAACTCGCCCCGCAGCCTCACCATCTCCGGAGACGAGGCCAAGGTGGACGCCCTGGTGGAAGCCGCCAGCGGCATGAAGCTATTCGCGCGCAAGCTGCGCGTGGCCAAGGCGTACCACTCGCGGCACATGGTTCCCGCGTCCGACGAGTACCGGTCACTAATGGGCACGCTCCGGGCCCGGGCTGCTCCTGCGGTCGACCGGATGCCGTCGTCGTCCGGCGTGCAGATCGTGTCCTCAGTCACGGGAGGTCTGATAGCGGCCAGCGACATGACCAACGCCGACTATTGGGTGCAGAACCTCGTATCTCCGGTGCGGTTCTCGCAGGCGCTCGTGGCCTTGTGCACTTCCAACGTCGCCAAAAAGCAGCTCAAGGTCGGCGGCGGCGCCGAGCTTCCTGTGTCGCATCTCGTCGAGATCGGCCCTCACGGCGCGCTGCAGGCGGCTGCCCGTGACGCCGTCCTCAACGACCCGAACCACAAGGCCCTGCGATATGTGTCCATCTTGACCCGCGGAAAGCACGCGTGCGCCACTACGCTGCACGCAGTTGGCACGCTGGCCGCGGCAGGCCTCCCGATCGACCTGGCCAAGGTCAACAATAACGGCGGCGGAAGCGAGGCCATGCTCGTAGATCTGCCTCCTTACCCTTTCCTTCACTCAAAGGAGACGTATTCTTGGTTGGAATCACGTACCAGCCGCGCGTGGCGGTTCCGCAAGCATGCCCGGCACGATATCCTCGGGGCTCCCGTTCGGGATTGGGACCCGGACGCCCCGAGGTGGCGCAACCACCTCCGCGTGTCGGAGGTCCCGTGGCTCCGGGATCACAAGGTCACGGACAGCATCATCGTCGCCGGCGTGACGTACCTGGTGATGGCGATCGAAGCCGTGCGCCAGCTGTACAGCGACAAGGGCGAGGTGCCGCTCGGCTTCAACCTGCGCGACGTGAGCATCTCCCGGGCGCTGCAGGTCAGCGAGGACGAGCACACCGAGACCATGTTCTCGATGAAGCGCGTCTCCGAGTCGCGCCAGTCAGACAGCAGCTTATGGTGGGAGTGGAAGGTCACGTCCTTCAGCGCCCACGACGACACTTGGCTGGAGCACAGCCGCGGGCAGATCGCCGCCGAGACCGTTGCCGAGACCGCCACGGGCGAGGTTGACGGCGGCCGTGAGGCAAGGGAACGCCAACGCCACTACAGCGAGCTGCTGTCTACCGTGACGCAGGCCTGCGCCGTGTCGCAGACGGAACTTCTCCCGAGCCGGTACGCCGAGCTCGAGCGCATCGGTCTCGGGTTCGGGCCCTTGTTCCGCAACGTTGCCAGCATGCACTCCAGCTCCAACAACGACAACAAGACGAGCGGCCAGTCGCTTGCCACCGTCCGCATCCCGGACATTGCCGCGGCAATGCCGAGCCACGCGCTCGCCGCTTCGGTGATCCACCCGCCCGTTTTCGACAGCATCCTGCATTCCTTCATCTTCGCCCTCCAAGCCTCGGCGGAACGGCTGACAGAGCCCATGGTGCCGGTCGCGATGCGCAGCGTGTGGGTCAGCGCCGACATCGAGGCCCGGACCGGCGCCGAGCTCATTGTACACGCCGCGGCCAGCCGTGTCGGCCACAAGAAGGCCGAGGCCGACATCACGGCTTGGAGCACCGACCTCGACGCCGAGAGGCCGGTCAGGGTTGTGATGCGCGGCATCGAGGCCGTGCCGTTGCAGCACAGCACGATGGCGGAGGACGCGGCCAGCAACAAGCGTGAAATCTGCTTCAACCTAGACTGGAAGCCGGACGTGGACATTCTGGAGGCAAACGGCGAGGCCGAGGCTTGCATACGCAAAGTTTTGCAGCCTTTGGAGACGCCGGCGCTGGAGGAGAGCGCCGTCAAACAGCTCGGAGACGTACAACTGGCGTGCACCATTTGCATCACCGAGGCCGTCAGGGACCTGGAGGCGCGGCCGCTCGCGGACGAAGAGGCGCTGCCTGAACACATGAAGAAATATCTAGGCTGGTTGCGCCTAATCGCTGATGATTACAAGAACAACAAGGTACTCCGCCAGGTGGCCTCGTGGCCGGCTATTGTGGAAGACGCCGCGGCACGCAACAAGTTCCTTGCCGATTATGAGTCGTCAGGCCATCCCGAGGCGTCCATGATTTGTCGTATGGGGCGCAACATTGCACCCATTCTCCGCGGCGAGGTGGACGGACTGCACCTTTTATTCGGCATGGACGATCTTCTCGAGCGCGTTTACCGGGTCGCGATAGGAACTCAGAAGATCCACGCTCTGATGGGAGAGTATGCCAGGACGCTGAGCCACAAGCGCGGCGCAGATCTCAAGGTGCTAGAAATCGGTGCCGGTACTGGCGGGACGACGACCAGCATCCTCGAGGCCATCTGCCCGACGGGCACCCGCATCATCGGAGACTCCCGGTTGCTCAAATACACGTATACAGACATCAGCCCGAGCTTCTTCGAGAGTGCCGCAACCAAGTTCAGCAAGTGGAAGGCTGGCGGCGTCATCGAGTTCAAGACGCTGGACATTGACAGAGACGTCGAGGAGCAGGGTTTCGATCTGGCCTCTTACGACCTGATCATCGCGGCCAACTGTCTCCATGCGACCTCGGACATCACAAAGACAATGACCCGCGTCAACAGCCTTTTGAAACCAAAGGGCAAACTCTTCCTCCAGGAAACGACCGAGCTGCAGTGTCTCGAGTCTCCTCTGGTCTTCGGCATGCTTGCAGGCTGGTGGGCTGCCAAGGAGGACTTCCGCCCCTGGGGTCCGCTGTTGGACGGAAAGGGGTGGGAGCGGGTGCTGCGCGATGCTGGCTTTTCCGAGACCATCTTGGAGCTCAAGGACTCGGAGAAGGATGAGCTCCACGTGCAGAGCATGGTTGTGGCGACGCGTCCGCCGGACGATGAGGCCACCAGCAAGCAACAGCTCGACGAGGACGATGTTCTCCGCCGCGTGTTTGTGATTGCGCGCGCGGCGCCCGAGGATGTGTCCCTGGCTACGTCTGTGGCCTCGGCCGTGTCACAGGTAACCAAGCTTGACGTGAGCGTCGTTCGTTTCGCCGACCTGGCCCAGCACGAACTGGCCAACACATGCTGTATCGTGACGATGGAGGCCACCGCGCCCTTCCTCTCGTCGTCTTTCAGCGAGGCCGAATTCGCGCTGCTGCGCGACTTACTGACCAAGGCTGGAGGGCTGCTGTGGCTCACTCTCAACCCACACGAGAACCCGCACATGGCCATGATACCAGGTCTTCTTCGTACGGTGCGCTGGGAGAGAGACCTGGACGGCTCGGACCTGTTGCTTATGCACCTGCCCTCTGCCGAGGCCTCGCTCGTTGCCTCCAACGTAGTCAAAGTCTTCAAACATCATTTCGGCGGACCTTTCATGTCGCCGGATCGCCATGCCGACTACCTTGTCAGCCCAGATGGTGGCTTCGTTCAGACGGCCCGCATCATCGCCGCTCCCCCCGTCAATGACTTCATCGCACAGAGGACGACTGTGCTCCAGCCGAGGCTGGAGGCGTTTGGTGCCGATCCGAGTCGAAGCCTGAAGCTCCACACGTCTGGGCCGGGAAACCTGGACAAGCTGCATTTCATCGACTGGCCGGGCGCGGAGAAGCCTCTCGGTGGCAGCGAGGTCCAGGTAGATATCAAGGCTGCGGGCGTGAATTTCCGCGACGTCATGGTGGCCATGGGCGAGCTAGCGAACAACATTCTCGGCTACGAGGGTGCCGGCGTCGTCACGCATGTCGGCGCCGAAGTGACGGATATCAAGGTCGGCGACCGTGTCATGGTCGTCTGGAACGGCGATAACAACTGCCTCCAGACGCGCACGAGGGCTCCCCGGGACCTTGTGGCCAAGATCCCCGACAGCATGTCGTTCGAAGAGGCCGCCAGCATTCCCGTTGTCTTTGTGACGGCCTACTTTTGTATTTACGAGGTGGCGCGTCTCAAAGCGGGCGAGACCATCCTCGTCCACGCCGCAGCGGGCGGCACTGGTCAGGCTGTGATCCAGCTGGCCAAGCATTTGGGCGCCGAGGTCTATGCGACCGTATCGTCGCGCGAGAAGATGCAGCTGCTGATGGATGAGTACGGGCTCGCCGAGGACCACATCTTCAGCAGCCGTGACTTGTCCTTTGCGAGCGGCATCATGCGAATGACAGATGGCAGGGGTGTTGACGTGATTGTCAACTCCCTCTCGGGCGAGGCGCTGCGTGCCTCCTTTGGCTGTATCGCCATGTTCGGGCGGTTCATCGAGATTGGTAAACGGGACATCATGGCCAACAGCAAGATCGATATGCTCCCCTTCAGCCGATGTGCCACCTTCACGGCGGTCGACCTCTCCCAGATAGCCACCTTGGCGCGGCCGCTGACCTCGCGCATCATGCGCTCCGTCGTCGACCTGCACGCCGCCGGCAAGCTCCATGCCTGCAGACCGCTCAACGTGTACAGCTTCGGCAGGATTGAAGAGGCGTTCCGCATCCTGCAGCAGGGCAAGCATATGGGCAAGGTCATCCTCGCCGCGCATCCCGAGGACCTCGTCAAGGTCGTCCCCAAGCCGCCTGCTCCCACGCGTCTGAGGCCCGACGCAACCTACCTGCTGCCCGGCGGTGCAGGCGGGCTTGGTCGATCCATCGCCAAGTGGATGGCCGGGCCGGCGCAGGGGGCCAAGAACCTGGTGTTCCTCTCGCGCGGCGGCGCCGAGGCCGCGACGACGCGCCAGCTGCTCGCCGAGCTGGCTGACATAGGCGTGCGTGCGACCGCGCTCAAGTGCAACGTGGCCGATGAAGCACAGCTGGTTGCGGCGCTGGCGGAGCTGACACGGCTGGGCTTCCCCCGCGTCGCCGGCGTGATCCAGGGGGCGATGCAGCTCCGCGACTCGGCGTTCGAGTTCATGTCGCACGCGCAGTGGGAAGAGTGCCTGGGCCCCAAGGTGCAAGGCACGTGGAACCTTCACAAGCATCTGCCCGCGGACATGGACTTCTTTGTCATGCTGGGCAGCGTGGCAGGGCTTGTTGGCAACCGCGGCCAGTCCAACTACGCGGCGGGCAACACGTTCCAGGATGCGCTTGCGATATACCGGCGCTCCAAGGGGTTGGTGGCGACTTGCATCGATCTGTGCAACGTCATGAGCGTAGGCTTCGTCGCCGAGAACCAGGAGACGCTGAACAAGAACCCGCTCTTCTTCTTTGCGCACGACGGCATCCGCGAGGACGAATTCCTCAGTCTGGTTGAGTTCCACCTCGACGCAGACCGGGCGGGGTCCAAGGCCGAGCCCCAGATCGGCGTGGGCCTGGCACCGCTGTCCGTGTTCAAGGAACGCGGGCTGCCAGAGCCGACGTTCATCAAGTCGCCACTGTTCCGACAGCTGCGGTCGGCGAGCGGCGAGTCGGGGGCCACAGCGGACGGCGCATCGGATCAGGACGGGGCAGTGTCGGTGACGCTTGCTCTCAAGTCTGCCCAAGGCCCGGAGGAGGCAGCGGAAATCATCTGCGACGCGCTGGTCAAGAGGATCAGCCGCACGATGCGGATCCCAGAGCCTGATATTGACGTTGGCAAGCCGGTTCACGTCTACGGCGTGGACTCGCTGGTGGCCATGGAGATTCGTAACTACCTTGCCAGCGAGTGCGGGTCTTCGGTTTCCGTCTTGGAGATCATGGGCAACAAGAGCATGGAGGTTTTGAGTGGCGAAATAGCGAAAGGAAGCAAGTATGTGAAAAGTGACCCTTAGTATTTAGCAACAAGTCATCCGTGTCTTGTCGTCCTTACCAAGGGGAGAACATAAAGAGATACAGAAAAAATGAACACTTGGGTTGGGCTTTTCAGAGAGCCAGGCTCATCGTGTTGACTGAAACGATGGAGAGCCGGCATGGCAAGCTTCTAATAACTCTTAGCACGAGGTCATGAATAAAAACATAATGAAATGTAGCTAAATTAAGGCCACAGTTAATAGGAGGACATCTTAACGTTATAGACTCTATTTCTAGCGAATTTGATGGACACGCACCAGATCTTGGGCTTGCTTTCGCAAATGAACTTCTATTAACAAGCTTTGACTGTTGATTAAATTGCGAAATGCTGAGATTGCTAGTGTCACCTCGACTTTCTTCCTTTATCATCATCTATGTTCAAGAGGTTTCTAGACCACCCCCTATGGCGGATTCATTAGTTTCTTTGTCACTTAAAAAAAACTAAATTACCCGAAGTTTTCTTGCTTCGCCAACCAGTCTTGTCCCATTTCACGTTGAATCGCCAGCAATCATCCAACTGCACCTCCTCGAGCTGCTTCAGCCGTTGGCTAGAAAGAACACCTTGGACACTTTTCTGCACCCAGTCATTCTCATCATACACGCTATAGAAACGCAAGGTCTCTAAAGACTCCGGCAGAAGGCTTTCCAGGCTGTCCTCCGAAATGGGAGCTTCGTCTGCAGTTTCTTCTTCCTCGTCACTGTCGCCGGCGTCAGACAGACTGGGAAGAAGATCGTCCTCTTTTCCGAGCAAGATGGGTTCGGGAACCGAGAGGTGCTTCAAGCGCTGCAAGCCCCGTAGGTCGCCAATCTTGCCGCTCCATTCTGCCTCCTCGAACGAGAAGCATTCCCGGCAGTCCAGATCCAATTCCACCAGGCCTGCCCCGTGTTCGCGCAGAACCCTGCCGATATGATCAAAATCCAGCGTGCTGTCTCCGACCGTGGATGATCCCCAGGTGATTTCCAACGTTTGCAACGAGGGGCATGTGCGTAGGAGGTCGCAAATACCGTCGGCCTCTGCAAGAGAATCTATGAAGTGTGCATACCTCAGAGAGCTCAGTTTTCGTGGTTTCTGGGCATTTGCTGCAAGCCTGGTATTGAGTTCCACGGCCCAGCCGCGAAACGTTTGAAGCTGTGGCAGGAGGAACAAGTCTTGGTAGTTTACTAAACGGACGGCTAACTCAGTGTCTTGATTTCTGATGCGGAACTCTTCAAGTTTTGTCAGGGGTAGAGACGACTGCGACGGTGTAGCTGAAGTCGTATCTTGCTGAGTCTGTAATGCCGACGGAGTCTCCTGAACTACCGTATCTGGACCTTGGCCGTCCACAACGGGTCCATTGACCCCCTGATTAGCTGCTCGTGTGATGATCTCCGGGAATAGCGTGTCGAAGCTTCGAGTCGCATACTCCAGCGACTTCAAGTTGGGCAGAAGGGTGGCGCAGTGAGCGAACCAAAGATCAGGCACGCCCTCAGGCCACTCCTCGCCATCGGCCACAACTCTGAGCGCCGCATAGATGGCGGCGGAACTAGGATCGGACTGTGGAGATGCCTCCGAGTAATACGGCGAAAGGAGTGACGTGATTTCGTCGCGGTTAAAGACCCCCTCGCCCAGGGTGACGTTCTCTACACTCTGAGCGAGTTGTGGGTTCTGGTGAAGTGTATGCAAGAGACGTTTGTGAAGCCTCCAATTGGACAAGGGCAGACTGCGGTACAAAAATGGTCGAGCAAGTCGCAGAAATCGAGATGAGATGCGGCACAGCCGTGACAGTGCTGCAAGGCCCTCTGATCCTGGTTCGTTGTCATCTGTATAATCAGGTCCCCGAGTGTCAAACTCGAGTTGACCGAAGATGAGCGTCCAAACTTCGTCGGGAAAATGCACCATGTTGACGTCGTGTAATTGTTGTATTGCGGGATGATGTTGAAAGAAAGTGATTCTCCATGCCAAAGTGTCGACACAAAGGGGGAAGTCGTCAATATGTCGATCGCCAAGGATTCTAGGCTGCAGCCCGTCTGTACGTACCCAAATGCGCCACGACCTAATTAAGGTAGTCAAACAGTGGCTGCAAAGCCCTACGCAAGATCACAGCTTAGGTATGTAACAGGGCATCCGTAATACCTTTAATCTTGACGAGGGAACTCTCGAAACTCATCGTTCCTTCATCATTCCTCTTCGGGCCTTCCAGAATGCGACACTAATGACATTGTATCTCGTATGGGCCCAACACCAGACGCTCATCTCATTCTCACGAGTCTGTTTGCTGCGAAAGTTTATCAATGACGACAATACGACACGCTAAAATTGCATAAACTCTTGCCACGGTTCACTGGGGTTTAGCAATATGAACGGTCATGATGAAAGCCATGAAGACGACGAACTCAGTCTCAAGTCGAGACGATGAGGACTGTAAGAGTAACACACAAATCCGAGACTCGGCCGGGCGACCCCGATGGAAGAATGAAAGATCCGAAGAGCGGCTTGCATACATTGTTGTGCTGCTTGTTCGTTGGTGCTTCATGAGCCGCTGGGGTGGATACATGTCGTCAGAAACATCTCCAGGGCTGAATCCAGCGGTCTAGGAAACACGGAACACCAGGCCGAGTACCCGCCACATCGACCTTCAGGCGAGTGAGGGAAGCGCGGTTGACCGCACCAACTGGCGAATGACTTCCGCTCTTTGGTTTAGAGACGGTGACATGCGGGCCGAATCGGTGGCTCTGGGCTCACTGCGACTCGACTCCAAGGAGCCTAGAGCGGTGGAGCAGACATGGGGTGGCAGGGGACTTTGGCAGCTTGCATCTCTGCTGAACAGCCTGTTGGTGCAGGCTGCAGGGTCCTTTTCTCATTCAATTTTACCCTCGTCACTCTGCTTCTTCTTTTTTTCGCTAGGTTCCTCCCGACTGCCTAACTCATCTTGTCTTTTCACTCCGCGATGCCCCGGAGGAAGTTGAGAATCGGAGGAGGTGATTATGTAGCTGACAACAGACAGGGATGTTGCGGTGATTTTCTGACTCTCACCTCGTCCGATGAGGCCTTCGACACCCCTGTCGCGATGACCTCGGCGGGTGTCCGGACGATTGGCCGACGATAACGCACATTTTCCAACCGGAAACGCAGCGCGACGCCCACATCTTTGAGGGGCTTCCGCCAACCGTCGCCGTCTCAATCCTCATCGTCGGAGCCCCAATCGTATGCTCCCCCACCGCTCGCCGTTTCGTAAACTGAAAATAAACAGAAGGATTCGACAACAGCCAGTAACTAGGTTTCCGTATATGCCTTTCGACGGTATTCCGACACTTAGCTCACAGCGATGACGTGCGCTCCGCTGCTTGTCTCTCGTGTCTCCCTCTTATCTTTTGCGATCCGAGGAGGGGGCGGGGGGCTCAGGATCTAGTGGTCCACAAGGCTGGTGCTGCGCTGCGGTCTTCGAGTCTGCACGATTCTCTCAGTCAGCCCTTCGCCGGTCTGGTTGGTCCGCTCTACGAGCACGCGGCGAAAACGGCAAATCGACTCAAGGGTAGGAAGAGAGCCAAGTCTTCAGGATCAAAGGCAACAAGCGACAAGCAACTCCTCTCGCCAGGGACTTGCCCCATCGTGCTGTGTGCTGCCTGAAAACAGTGGGCAGAAAAAGCCCATTACAACCCCTGTTGATAGCAAAAACCCTTGCTCTGCTCCGAGGGCGCACGGCTGTTTCTCACTGAGTCGCCTACGAACGACCAAAAAGGGTATTATTGCTTATTTCTCATCTCTGATCGCAGGCTGGCAAACGGGTACCTTGCTGCCGGTGCAGTCACAAGCGAGCTGTCGTTTTGGTGATGGTGGGTGTCAGCTCGGCCGATTCCGCACGTGTAGGCAGTCGAGCAGACAGGGATCGTGAGTGGGAATGGTGATGCGCGAAAAGCCGCTAGCGAAGGATTCGGCATGTCGTCCGCAATTCTTCCAGAGGCCAAGCATTGGGCAATCCTTGTCCGCTCCAACAAGCTTAAGATGTCGGGCGAGAGCCTGGTGACAGGACGACAGGGCTTAGGCAGATGCTACATGCTACCTCAGCGATAGAGAGCGTTTGGACAGGACGGTCCAGACCTCGAACCGCTGGGCAGATCTCCGACAGGAGACTTCCTTGTCGTCGACGCTGCTGATCCCTTCTTGTCCTGGGTTCAGATCACTGCAACGAGACGTTGGCCCGCCGGTCTCCGGCACAGTGGGATATCAAGATGTCTTCGTCTTTCTTCCAGGAGACATTACCAAGCCTCATCACTATAGTCCACCGCCGACCTTCATCTTCGACGATAACAATTCGTTGAAGCCTAAAATCGGGCGAAGTCATTTCCCATGCACGGCAAAAGCGGCTTCTGACCAAAGTAATGTCTCTTGGCCTGCCGCAGCGTCTTTCGCGCCGCAGCCTGGCGGCACAGCAGGCACGAAGCTCACCGCAGACAGACACACAACTCACCCAAGCTAACACTGCAAAAGCACGATCCACTCAGCCCATCAAGCATGTTCCCAAAAGACAACCAACGGCGGTTCGCAACGGCCGCACCCCCCTGTCCCTCAGAAGTTGCCATATCGGGCAAGCGCCCACAGCCAACCCTGCAGGAACCGAGGGTTCCCTTCTCTTCCTCTCCTCTGACGGTCAGAGTCTGAGTCTAGGAACCATGGAGGGCATGCGCCACCTGTCGTTGGCTCTCTAAGCCTACTCACCCGGGCGTCCTCACGATGGAGTCAGGCCAGTCGCCATACCGGGGTGTGTATGCTCAGGTGCAATCGCGGCGTACCGTACCCGTGGGGGCCGCCGCGGCAAACGCCAGATAGCCTGTCAGTCTCAAGGCAGAAGCTGTAAGGCATGTAACCCGATCTGGGTGGTCCTCGAGTGAGGGCGGCGGATGAGAGGCAGAACACACGATACATAATGCCGCATGGTTCGCTGTTCAGTCTCCTTTGTTGGGCCCTTCTCACCCGTTTGCATATTCCGTTTGCCCACGCCGATCAAACGTGCTCTTGATAGCTCAAGCCTTCCATCCCCCCCCGTTGACCAAACGGCTCACGCCACACCTTGACGATGAAGTTCATCACCTTCCTTGCGGGCCTTTTGGCCGCCGTGGCCCAAGTACAGGCCGCGGCCGTCATCGCCCACTTCATGGTACTGCCGATCACCACCCTTCCCCGTCTCCGTTTGATGATCATGATCGCCCTAACAATACCTTGCAGCTCATCAACACCAAGAACTATACCATGAGCGACTTTGAGGATGACTTCAAGCTCGCCAAGGAGGCTCACATCGACGCCTTCGCGCTCAACATGGGCATGACGGACCCCCACACCGCCGAAGCCCTCGACGTCGCCTTCACTGCCGCCGCCAAGGTTGGCTTCCACCTCCTCTTCTCCTTCGACTACATGGGCGGCGAGCACGGCGGCGCTCCGTGGCCCGTAGAGACCATCCTCGAAATGGGAGACACGTACTTCCAGCGCGAGGAGTACCTCAAGTACGGCGGCAAACCTGTGGCTTCGACGTTCGAGGGCACCGAGAACGCCGAGGACTGGGTGGAGATCAAGAACAAGACGGGCGCCTTCTTCATCCCCGACTGGTCGTCTGTTTCTCCTGAGAAGGCCCTCAGCCTTGCCGGTGGCGTCGCCGATGGTCTGTTCAGTTGGAACGCCTGGCCTATTGGGAGCACCAACATGGACACCAAGGGAGACGCTGCCTATATCTGGGCTCTTCAGGGGAAGCCTTACATGATGCCTGTCTCCCCATGGTTCTACACCAACCTTCCTGGGTACAAGAAGAACTGGGTTTGGCGTGGTGATGATCTCTGGTATGACCGCTGGAAGCAGGTCTTGGACATGCAGCCTGAGTACGAGACCCCCTTTCCCGTGATTACATGATTGTGACGCTGACCCATGATAGCTTCGTCCAAATCATCTCCTGGAACGACTACGGCGAGTCTCACCACATCGGCCCCGTCCGCTCCAACGCCCTCGAGGCCTTCTCCGTCGGCGAGGCCCCTTTCAACTACGCCCTCGACCACCCCCACGATGGCTGGCGCCACTTCCTCCCCTACCTCATCGACACCTACAAGCGTGCCATCCCCGCCTCCATCACCGAGGAGGGCTTCATGGCATGGTACCGTGGCTCGCCCGCCCTCGCCTGCGCCGACGGCGGCACGGTCGGCAACTCCATCACCCAGGCGCAGAAAACCATGGCCGTGTCCCAGGTCGTCCAGGACCGGATCTTCTTCTCCGCTCTCCTCAACTCTACCGCCGAGGTCACCGTCTCCGTCAACGGCAAGACACAGAAGGGCAACTGGACCTCCGTCCCCGACGGCGGGAAGGGTGTCTACCATGGCAGCGTGCCCTTCACCGAGGGAGGCGACGTCGTCGTCACCATGGCCAAGTACGGCATTGAGATTGCCAAGATCGAGGGCAAGAAGATCCTCACGGATTGCCCTGACGGTCTGACCAACTGGAACGCCTGGGTTGGAAGCACCGAGGCGCTGCATGTTGACGACCCCAACCCCACGCCGACGCAGACTGGCGATGGCCCCAAGAGCACTGCCTCCAGTGATGATGACTCTGCTGCCATGTCTCTGAGTCAAAGTCGTGGTCTTGTGTATGTGATTGTCGCTCTTGTGAGTCTTGTTGTTGCCGGCGGGGTGTGATTGAAGGATTAGAAGAGATGAAGGACATGAAAATCAAATAAAGTCATCCAAGGATGACAAAGAGACTGAGAAGTTTAGAAGGTTTGGTGGGCGCTTTTGATGATACCCCTGTAAGAGATAGATACCCGATGGCGGATTGGATTTGAGCGTGGGCCTGGAAATGACTTCACGCAGACTACATGGAGAGATTTGAATGACATGAGTAGCATTTTGATTATTATTAGAATTAGAGCTTCGCTTCTCAAGATTCGGACGTGACACTCCAGGTGGTGTGAGACAGATGCATGGCTTCCAACTGGGAACTACTGTGAACAGACATGCATATACAGCTGATATAAAATTAATATTGTGAAGAATTTATGTCTCTAAAATAGTTTGAGGATTTTAAGAGAACTATTACTTAGATACCATCAAAAATTGGTTGCATCTACTTTGTGCCCATGATGCATCCGTGGGCGGGATGCGTCGGATGCCAGCGGCGTAATGCATTATGAATCATTCATCAAAATACCATAGGGGAGAGAGACTTCAAGGAATCAACAGAAAGATGCCTTTGGGCTAAACAAAACAAAAAAACAGAGCCTTTTATGGTCCGAAACTCTAGTTGCTTGTTGTCCTTAGCCTTTGCACTGATGGATATGATTGTGGTCAGTCTGTGTGACACCCCGAGATCGTCTGCGACGAATGCGTCAACTGATCAGAGTGGTTGCCACAAGGCTTCAGGCATGTAAGAGCCGGTTCCCCTGGGTATGTACCCTCTACTCTATGTGTCGAATGAAGCCATTTATGTCATTTTTTGCTTCTCTCCCCCTAAGACCATACATTCGCCCACAGTCCAAGGTCATCTCACTCTGGCACAAGGTGTGTACGGGGTTACAGTGCAGACGGTTGGGTTGCATGTGTATGTACATATTCACTGCGTTTTTAACCACCCCCGAGGGCCTCACGATGCACCGCATGCACTCATGGCTGTCATTCTCCACATACGGCTGTCCAACAGGAGCAACCAGGCTCATTTTCACTGCTGTTTTTAGGGCCAGAAGTGAAACCACATACGCTCGGTGAGAGCCACTCACCGAAACGGGGATCAGCATCCATGCAGCGTAGGATTCAGGGTTCCGGCAATCCAGCTGCCTTTCCGGGACTAGGTAAGATGCCGACCTCCACGAACAGAACATGCGGTCCATGCCTCAAACGGGGCTTGGACGTCATCCGATCTCGCTTCTCTCATCTCATCGTCAAACTTCAGACCCCCCTCAACTTCGATCTCTCACTCAATTGATCGTAACACCATCGTATATCTGCCATTGATCGTAGTGACAAGATGCACTGGCTCACTCCGCTCATCGCAGCGGCGGCCTTCCTCTGGGAGCCCGTCGTCAGCGACCCCAAGCCAAAGTACAATCCTCTCCCTCCGCTCCGCGAACAAGCCCGGGTGCAAGATGCCTGGACCGAGGAGCGTAAAGCCACGATCCCAGCTTTGCTCAAGAAGCATGGAGTCGACGCATGGCTGGTATGTCAACGTCTCATCCATCCTCTTCACCAAGCTATCTAACGAATCCGCAGATAAGCCAGCGCGAATACGCCGAGGAAACGGTTTTCTGGTCCCTCAAGCCAGCAACAACTTTCTCCGCGCGCCGCCGCACCACATGTCTCTTCCTCGCCGAGCCCCTCGCCCTCGCCTCCTCCCTACCTAAACAGCCGGGCTGCGTCGTAGGCTGGACCACCGATGTCTGGGAGATCCTCAAAGAGCAGCTCGAGGCAACCAACCCCGCGACCATCGCCATCAACGCGCACCCCGAGATCGCCTTCGCGAGCGGCCTGCACGCGGGCGAGTACCAGGCCATGGCGAACGGCCTCGGTGGCGAGTGGACGAGCAGGATGGTGGTCAAGCCCGAGATCGCAGTCGAATTCATCGCGGCGCAGCCCGCGTCGAAGCTGCCGCAGTATCGCGAGATCATGGAGACGGCGTGGGCCATGATCGCGACGGCCTTCAGCACGGAGGTCGTCGTGCCGGGGAAGACGACGACCGGGGATGTGGAGTGGTGGTTGCGGGAGGAGATCCTGGCGCACAACTTCTCGACGTGGTTTCAGCCGAGTGTTAGTGTTGTCGACGAGGCCCTGCCGTGGGTGATGAAGATGGAGCGCGGTTTGGACGAGGGGGCGGGTGGGAGGATTATTGAGTATGGGGATATGCTGCACGTTGATTTCGGGCTGTCTGCGATGGGGTTGAATACCGATACGCAACATCTGGGATACGTTCTGCGGCCGGATGAGACGGATGTCCCGGAATCGCTCAAGGAGGGGTTGAAGAAAGGAAACAGACTTCAGGATATTGTGAGGGAGACCATCACAGTCGGCCAGACGGGAAATGAGATGCTGAAGACGTCTCTCAATCAAATGCACAAGGAGGGCATCCAGGGCCGCGTTTACACTCACCCCATTGGAGACTGGGGACATGCTGCCGGTCCACTAATCGGTAAGTCGCCGTCTGAACTTGGCTAATATTGACTAACTCTCGCCAGGCATGACGAACATGCAGGATTATGTGTCGGCATCCGGCGAGCTGGCTGCAGTCAGGAATATGTGGTTCAGCGTCGAGCTGCTCGTGGAGCATTACGTCCCTGAACGAAACCAGACACTCTGGTTCGCTCTGGAAGAGGACGTCTATTTTGCTGGCGAGGAGAAGGGCTGGCAGTGGGTATATGGGCGGCAGGAGGAGTTCCACCTGGTGAGAACAGCCAAGAAGCAGGAAGCGATTGAAGAATTGTAAACCGAGTCACGTAACAAACGGACGTATTTCAAAAGGTCCAATGACCAAAAGGGGAATCTATCATGATTGCTTTTTTAGTGCCCGTATTTACAACGAATTCCGCTCCCATCCCTTTTACGCCTTTCCGTTCTCCTTCTTGACAGGCGGCAGCAGGCTCCTCGTCAGCTGTCTCGCGTGCTGCGCCATGAGCGCGTCCATCAGCACAATGGCCGCCATGCCCTCGACAATGGGGATAGCACGGGGCACAACACAGGGGTCGTGACGGCCCTTGGCGGCCAGGACGCCCTCGCTCTCACCATCGTAGGTCGCCGTCGTCTGGTCCTGGCCGATGGTGGCGGGGGGCTTGAAGGCGATGCGGAAGTAGATTGGCGCGCCGTTGGAGATGCCGCCCTGGATGCCGCCGGAGTAGTTAGTCTTGGTAGTCAGCTTGGAGCGCGGGATGCCCATGCGCTGGCCCTCGGCCTGGATCTCGCTCTCGGGGGTCTTGACGAAGGCGTCGTTGTGCGTGGAGCCGGGGATCTCGCAGCCGCCGAAGCCGGAACCGATCTCGAAGCCCTTGGTGGCGGGGATGCTCATCATGGCGTGGGCCAGCTCGGCCTCGAGCTTGTCAAAGCAAGGCTCGCCGAGGCCGATGGGCGGGTTGCGGATGACGCAGGTGACGGTGCCGCCGATGCTGTCCTCGCGCTTCTTGAAGTCGCTGATGCAGTCAATCATCTTCTCGTTTGTCTCCTCATGGGGGCAGCGGACGGGGAGGAACTCGTCGACGGTCTTGCGGTCGATGGTGTTGAGGAGGGAGAGGAAGGCCGGGTTCGTGGACGGGGTCGGGTGCTCGGGGGTCGGGGGGAAGAGGTGGACGTTGCCGACGCTGGTGGTGAAGGCGGTGATTGTTGTGCCGTAGGCCTCGCGGAGGTACTTCTCGGCGACCGCGCCGGCGGCAACACGGGCGATGGTCTCGCGGGCGGAGGAGCGGCCACCGCCGGAGCTGGCCTTGACGCCGTACTTCTCCAGGTAGGTCCAGTCGGCATGGGACGGGCGGGGGTACATGTCCATGGTGGAGTTGCCGTAGTCTTTGGGACGCTGGTCCTCGTTCTGGACGATCATGCCGAGCGGGGTGCCCAAGGTGACGCCGAACTCGGTTCCGCTCTGGATGACGACGCGGTCCTTCTCGTTTCGCGGGGTGGTGAGGGCGCTCTGGCCGGGGCGGCGGCGGTTCAGCTGGGGCTGGACATCGGACTCGGTGAGGGTCAAGCCGGGCGGCACGCCGTCGACGATGACGCCGACGGACTTGCCGTGGGACTCGCCGTAGCTGTTTGGCGGAAAGGTTCAAGTTAGTCCATTGGCCATTGAAGGGTTCATATCGGACGCGACGCACGTCGTGACCTTGAAGTAGTTGCCGAACGTCGACATTTTGGAGGTTTGGTGGTGAAGATTGGGAAAATCTGGGCCGATGTTCGGTGAGTCAAGCCAAAAATCCAAAAAGAATTCGAGTCGTCCGATGCGGGGTGGAGGGGTTCGTTTGCTTTATACGCATGGCCCCGGTAATGAGGTGGGGCTTGGCCTTACAGGGATCATGTCGTTGATGAGGCAGAAATTCTGATAGATGCAACCCTCAACCTCATCTCAACACTCACTCATCCTCTTGTTGACGACTCATCACAGATCACGGTAAGTGACTCATCCAACTCCATATTTTCCATGGAATTCTAATGAATGTTACAGGCTAAAATCCACTTGCTTGTGTCACAAAGACGATCCACATCGGTCAGCCCTCACCGAGCGCCCAGCACGCCCCGAAACACGATGTCATTGTCATAAGCATCGGACTCATCCCCTACCACCGTCACCATGTTCGCCGCTCGCCCGGTCTTCAGGACCTTAAGCCACATCAAACACCAACCAAACCTCCGCCCCTTCTCAGCCCTCGCCGCAAACCCCTCCTCAAAAACCCAAGTCTACATCTCCAACTCCCGCTCGCCGTACATCAACCTCTCCATAGAGCACCACCTCCTTCAGACAACACCATCCGACTCCAACGTCCTCTTCCTCTACACCAACCGCCCGAGCATCGTCATAGGCCGCAATCAGAACCCGTGGCTCGAAGTCAACCTCCCGCTTCTTCAGTCTCTAGACCGCAACCGGGATGCCATCGACCTCGTCCGCCGCCGCAGCGGAGGCGGCACCGTCTTCCACGACGAGGGAAACGTGAACTACTCCGTCATCTGTCCGCCGGCCAACTTCGACCGCGACAAACACGCCGAGATGGTGTGCCGTGCGCTTCACAAGCTGGGCGTGCCAGACGTGGCCGTCAACTGTCGACACGACATCGTCATGACCACGCCCTCGGCAACCCCCATCCCCTTGTCGTCTTGCACGGGCAAACCTCTCGCGAATGCGGAGAACACGTACAAGATTTCTGGGTCGGCGTACAAACTCACCCGTTTACGCTCCCTCCACCACGGAACCTGTCTCCTTTCCTCCCCGAACTTGCCACGCATCGGCAGTTTTCTCCGCTCGCCAGCGGAACCGTTCATCAAGGCTCGAGGAGTGGAGAGCGTACGCTCGCGCATTCGCAACGTCGGTGTCGAGGATACGAAGAAGTTTGAGGAGGCCGTGGTTGAGGAGTTTGGAAAGATGTACGGTGTTTTCGACGTGGAGGCACGGCTAGGGGAAGATGCGGGAGAAGTTGAAAGCGTGAAGAAGGGGATCAAGGAGCTCGAGGCAAGTTGAATCTTGTGGCAACTCAACATCATGTTGCTTTGATCACGGCGAAGCACTCAGCTAACGGTATTCATATTGCAGTCGCGAGAATGGATATACGGTCAGACACCACTTTTCACCTTCTCGACGCACCCATCAGAAGAAGATGACAGGGAACGCCCCGAGCTACCTGGCAAGGTAAGGAATATACCTCGCCTCTCACAACATCACAGGCGTTGATCATTTTCATGGGGCTAACGAACGCATTCAGTTCAAACTCTCATTCGAATCTCGCCACGGCCTCATTCAACAGTTCGCCCTTGAAGGGCTCTCGTCTGCTCAGCCCCAGACTCTCTCCGAGTCCATGATCAACTCTCAGATCTGGGAAATAGACGACTGGACGCGGCAGCTACGTGATGGCGGCCTAGATGCAGGTGATGCTTCAACCGTTGGACCATGGCTGAACTCTCTGCTCGGCAAGAGACAGGTGTAGGAACAACTGGCTTCGAGGCCTGCTGAGCACCTGGAACTTGCGAGGCGACAAGCCTCACATCACACATGCCGAGATTTTGGCCTGTTTGCCGCCGACCGTACGCAGATCTGCCAACTTAGCTACCTAGTTGACGAGGCGGATGCCTGGAAGATTAGTGATCGGTCAAAGATCCCGAATGCTCGCGAGGATCGACGGAGATGAAGCTGCTCCCAAGTTCAACTTAACAAGGGCACAGATATAATCTGCGTCGAAGCGTCATTCGAAATCTCTGATAAGCTTGCGGAGAAGCCGGAGGCTGCCAGGCTGTGTATCGTGAACTAGGTGGATTGTGATAATCCCTGGACATCATCCTATAGACATGTAAGATACGTGAAGATCTGGTGATATACCATATAATACAATCCCTAAACATATCAAAGCACTCTAAGATGGCATATTTTGGTTTTATTGAGTAGGTATCTGGCTCTACCGGACTCGAGCATGTTTCCCAAGTTCGTCCCAGTTCGCCAGTCTCGCTGACGAACAGCATATTTCATGATACGTGACCCTCTGTTGCCCCATGGGCTATGCGAAAAATACCTAACGGTCAGCCATTTGAGTTTTGTTATTCCTTAGCACTTCTAGACACGCTGTTTCAGATGGTTGTGCCATTCATCCTCAACTTCGCACGCAAATTAACACAAGTGTTTCTCAAACCCCCAACCAACATCATCATCACAAGCCAACGCCAAGATCACAATTCCAAAAAGGAATCCGAGTCATCCCAACCCTGTGAATCCTCTGTCTCAAGAAGAAAGAGGCAAAAGCGTACCCCTAGAGGAAAGAGGAGCATCAAGCATCAGGACCCTTCCTTACCACCTTCTCCGTAAGTATCATCACCAGTCCCAATCCGAGACATCACACTCACTCACCTCAACACTTTCCCAAAGCCACTTCTTTCCGTTCACCCTCCCCCCCTTCCACCGTTCAGCGTCCCCAAATCGGGCACATATCTTCATCTGTTTCTGAATGGCCCCCGATAACCGCCGATTCTACGTTCCAGAGAGACTCTCACATCACGCGCGGGAAGTCGGTGTCACAGCAATGCTCCCATCCCGACATCCAAGACATTTTCTCTCGCTCACTCACCACGTCGAGAGAAACTGCGACAACTAGTCCAGATCTGATAATCCAGACACTACCCACCCATCAAAGAATTCCACCTTTCCCAGACACGGGTTACACAAACCCAGCGAAATGCTGGCCGTTAAAAGACAACACGTCCGAGCATGGTAACAATTCTCCAAGACATACATATCTCCTCCCTGTTTTTCCTCCGCTCCACTGCCGAAGCGATCTCCGGGAACTCACTCACCAACATCACCCCGAGGTAGCATTCCTTCGCACCCACTCACAAAAACGCATCCCATTTTCGCAACTTTCCCATCACGAGAGATGGCGTGGCCCATGATAAGGGAAGAAGTGGAAAGGAAGGTGGACCGGACCGGGTGCGCTGCGTGAAACATCTCCAATCAGGCAGATCCTCTCTCCCCTCCTGTCTTCGAGCAGCAGACGACGAGCGACGCACAGAAAGACCAAACAGCAAAGGGGAAAGATACCGGATTGTCTCTGCCTCGCCACACTTTTTGATTTACCCGCCACAAGCACCGTCTAATTCTCTATCAAGCCCCAGGCAGACTGCTACCTAGACAAAACGGTCGGTCACCATACCATGCCACACGCCATTCGCATCCCCCCTCCCCCAAAGAACGAACGTCGTACCAGTCACTGGTCACCCCCAGCCCGGAAACCAGAACATCAACGTAAACCAGAAAGGCGGAAGAGGAAGAAGAAGGAAAAAGGTGTGGCTGTATACTGCGCACCCGTAATATCACCATCATCGCCATCTTCCTCTCCCCCATCTCCAACATTTGAGTTCCCTCCGTCGTCATCGGCCCTCACCATCCACCTTTTAGCTCCCATCTTAGCCTCCCGTGCTACGAGAAAGGCGCAAATAAGAGTGACGCGTGCTAGAGGCCCGTACGTGACAGACCGGGAAGCCCAAACCACCGGGTGCGCGTGGGATGACTTACACACGAGAACGCAGTGATTAGTTACTCTCCATCATCTCTTCCCGCGCGGATGGATGAGGTGCCTCGCCCTCAACCGAGACATGCCGTCAGGATAACAAGACGAGCATCACAACGTGACGAGGCACAGCCGACGATACCGTACGAGACAGCATGGTAGTCAGTATGGTGCGGCTTTCCTATTACGATATGATATTCATCCCCCATCGTCACACGCATCCATCTCTCTGCTCCTCCCCCGACGCCGTCCTTGTCGCCTCCTTGAAAATACACTACCTACTACTCACAGGATTTCTCCAGAACCAGGAAGAAAACGATGATCACCGTTCACTAGCTAGCGAACATGCAGGGACGTGATCATCCATCCCTCCCTCCATCCATCCCCCGCCCAAAAGTCATTCTTTACGCCAAAGAGGAGAGGATTGACAACCATACACAGCCCCAAGCACCCCGCCCCCAAATTTGGGATGACGTGCAGCAGCACAGAACACCTGTTGTCCAGTCCAGACCCCAACCACCAAACCAACAGCACCAACACCAACACCAAGCGGCGCGCTGTGCTTGTGCTGACGACCCAGCAAGTTTCCGTCCGGGGTTTGCCCACTAAAAACCCCGTCCACGAGCCGACGCTTCCCACCTCACAGCTTCTAAACCAGATTTCCCCGCGGAACTGTTACTTAATAGCAAGCACGCTAAGAAAAGAGACACATCACCTTCACACATAGGCCAAGAAGCAGAGCAAGTCATGCAAACTCGTTGGTCAGACCCAAGCAAACCATCACCCAGCTGCGCCGCAACCACGCATCACCGGGGCTTTTTCGTTCACCTTGGATCTCACGGTCAGCAACGAACGGCACCCCCCAGGCAGGCGCGTGTCACACCGAAAACCCCGCCGGCGCCCTCACCTTTTCCCCCTCTAGTCGCCGCTCGCGTCCCCATCACACACATCCTTTTTTTTCTTTCTTCTGCGAGCTCATCCGTGATAGATGACCAACTCGTCCTTCTCAACCAATCCCCTCTCGAAACCCTGAGACATTGGAAAGCCGAGAGAGGGGCGGGTTGCGTCGGGTGTTTTGAGCCCAGAGTGAGAAATGCGGAGGAGGCGGGATAGCTCCATGGTTACACACACCACCGGCCAAAGGAGCGTTGTGTGTGCTCGCTCCGTCTCCCGATGTGTCAGACCAATCAGCCCCTCGGAAAAAGCTGAGATGTGATAGTGGCGGCTACATCGAATAGTGAGCGACAGCCATGCTTGATGACAGGAAGAGAAGGCCCGGCGTAAAACCGCAAACACATGCAGCCGTTCACGAAGGGAGGCAGACGCCCGGCCAAATCGGTGCGATTCCTCGCCCGCTTCGGAGCAAACCAGCTTCTGCCCTGCCCCCCCTCGGCGAGCGAATAATCTCGGCCGCCCCTCCCCTTTTCCCCTCCTCCGCAATTCTCGAGCCCCCTTTCGTCCCCACAATACCCCGGATGAATGCATCTTGCTTTTTTGCTTTCTCCGAGGGCGCGCATCTCGACCGGGCCGGGGCCTTGCTTGCTGAGAGACAAGTCAACGTTGGCGTCGTCAACGGGGTTTACCTGTGCAAGAAACCACATGGCGAGTCAAGCCATGCTGCAGCTGAGCGACCTCAGGAGCCATCCGCCAGCGATCAGCTCGTTGTAGCAAGGAATAACGAGCCTTTCTTTTTTTTCCCGCTCTGCAGCTTACAGTCTGGGGAAAAGCGGGAAGGCTGAACAGTACGTGTTTGATGTGCAGGACTTGGTGTGTGCGTGTACTAGGGGGTCATCCAGACAATGCTGTGCAAGGAGCAATGATGCCATGATGAGTAAAGATGTTCATCTTCCCCATGCTTTAGGGCAGCCGGTTTCACGGCTGCTTCCAACTAAGGTCCAACGGCTTTCCCGCCTCCCCCAGACGTCTGATATTTTTGACACTTTGCTAGGCGCAGATCCGTGGGAAAGTAAAGAGAGTGTGTGTGGTGTATAGGCACCGTTCAAAGTCGGAGGAGGAGGGGTGAAAAAACATCAAGAGGCGCGCAAGCCGCAAACCCCGCCACCCCGGATAGAACCATTGGGGCTACCGGACGGGCGCGAACGTCGACGCCAACGGCTCGTAAGGGTAGTAGCCAACAGAGACATTTCGTAAACGTGATGAGCACATGTCAGACCAGTAAGGGGAAGAAAAAAACAGTGACGGGGAAGAAAAGCAAAAGGGGGGAGGGGGCGGAATTGAGTGCAACGCCATACAAGAAACGTAGATGCCAGCCGGTGTTCGCTGAAACGACGGAGGTCGAGACTGAAGCCGCGATGTGAGCAGTCACATTCCGGAGACCCTGCAAAGAGAGTGTGTCCGTGAGGGAGCGCAAAAAGCTGGGGTAAGGTGTCAGCAGGGGTGCGATCGACCCGACGACCACCAGATGAAGGGAGAGAGTTCTTTTCGGGGCTCGCATTGCGTTTACACACGTGTGCCCAATTCTAATCGCGCAGCTTGAAATCGGCTGTAGTTTGGGGTTGATGTTCAAGTTTGAAGTTGAGGCCTAGAAGAAAAAGGAGCGTCGCCTCCGGAGACTTGAGAGCGAGGTTTATCTTTGAGAAGAAGCAGAGAGTTCGGGTCGATCGACATGCGCCGCTCAACGGTGAACCATGCTTGCCATGCTGCAAGAACCCAGTGCCGGAGTTTTGCGTAGACGGGATTGAACGGCTGAGGATTTCTATTTGTGTCGCGCGAAAAAAGAGCACAAAAAAACTGGGAAAGTTCCATTTGTCGTTCGAGCTTGCTTAAGTTCCCGTTGTCTTGCAGACAGGATGATGCATGGTGCTCGTCTATTGCGTCGTCCCAGTCGCTGCTGGCTGCGGCCTTTCCTTTTGTGCGGCCTTAGCCCGGCGTCGCTTGGAGCGGGATACTCAAGAGGCGACGTTGGTGCGTGGGCAGACAAGTTGAGCCACGACTCAGTCCCGCGCATGTACGGACCCGTGTGGCAGCCATCGACGATAACCTCGTGCGCGGGCAGCTGATTTGGACCTGCCCGCCCGGCCACCACAATTTCGGCATTGGGTATTGATCCCATATCCGACGCGCTGAGCACCGCGCAGCCCACCTGCATCACCGAGCCTCCTTTCTCCAAAGGGGTCTCCGGCCCGTAAATTGTGTCCGGATCTGTCAGGTTCACGATGTCCTCACTTTTTTCCCTCGCCCAAGGGATGTGGGTGCGTTGTCGTCCTTTATCGTGCGCTACACCGCAAACAGCCTTGGTCCGGGGTTGACAGCACAGCTGGACATCGTCCCAACTCGAGGAGAGTCAGCGATTGGGGGATTCTGGAGCGGGAGCGCCGTCGACGATGGAAGACCCTGGGCTCGTTCTCCGCAATCTGAGGCCGGTGTGGCAGTCTGGACCCGGCCATTTGGGGGCAGAAGAGACCCCGTGGTCAAGACTCTGCCTGGGAAGGGAATGCAAAAGCGAAGCCATCGTGAGATTCTTTTCTGACATGTTTCGTTCGGCAACCACCCCTAGCTGCCACGTCGTTCGTTTCTTTTCGGTTCGACGCAGGGACGCCGCAGAAGAGCACTAGCCGTCTCTGTAGACGGGGAAAATAACCATTACTGTAGTCTGCTTGACTTGAGGAGGGCAGACGAGCGGTGGGTCTCGAAGCCTTCTATGGAGGCGTACAAATTTGATCCTCCACCCCCTCTGCCGAAACGAGGTCATCGTGGCCTGCATCGTTCTGGATCTTTGCGCCTCATATTGTTCCTCACCGGTAGGAATGAACCGTCCCGCCCGTTCAGTCCATTGTTACCGGCAATTCTCAATTCAACGTGGATCCAGCTGTTCGGGGCTGCCTTAGGCCGCTTTCAGCAGTGTGGCATCGGTCGCAAATTTTTGTGGCCAAACGTGCAACGGTACTGGCGGCTAAGAGGTAACGCAAACCAGGTAAGTTGCAGTAATCGAGTCGGAGGTGTTGTGTTGTGTACTGGGGTGATGGATGTCGTTGTATGATGTGACGAGAACCTCATCACTGAGATTGTGTAGATCTCAGCAAAAGATGAGATCTCGGCGTACTGATGAACATCATTAAGCGTTGGTCCGTGGTCAACCTGACTCTCGAATGACAATAGCCGCCCGCTAGCGGGACAAAGGAGGCGAAGTATCGCAGAGGTACAGGCACATGCATACCTGATCTCATGCAAAGTTGAGACCTGAACGGACCACCATATCGACAGACAGAGATACTGCTGGAATTTCTCAGCAGCCAGTGGGCCCGTTGGTAGAGAATTGAGCCCACATCAGCCGGGTCTGCAGTGATCGTCGATATTCCGTGCTGGTAAGGGAGAGAAATCCGACCCTAGTGCTGCTAGACGACGAAAAACAGGACCCGGACAAATGGGACCTGTTCACGATGGGCCTCAAAATCCACTCTTCCAGAGAGGTCCATTCCATGTACTGAGGTACACCGGCGGCCGGGCTGCCGTCGCCGCATTCCCGTTTGTGTGCTAGCCACATTGCCGTCGTCGCTTCGTAATGTTTCCGACGTGACAGCGGTAGACGGTGGGCATCGGGGCGACTGATGGGAGCCTCTGGCCCGAAACGCTCTCGATCCCATTGTGAAATATGGGCTGTGCCGAGACGCCATTGCATGTTGATGTCGGGGGTGCTGAAGCTGCGCAAGTCAGAGTGCTGAGAGCGGCCGACGGCACATAGTTTCCATGTTACCGTCTCTTCCCGAGGCCGACATAATAGGCCGGGGGAAGTCGCGAACCTGGATCGGTAAGTCTAATAGAACGAAAAGCTCTCAAGTCCGATCATTTCTCCTGCTTCCAAAGCTCGCTCGGCGACTTTAGTTGGATGTCACCATGTTGTCCAATAGTTGCCCAGCATGGGCACCGCTTGGGAAGGTTGCTGCCGTCAACGCCCTGGGCTCAGTGACTTCTTTCGTTACCTTTCGATGGTGGCCCGGGCCGATGAAAAGTACGACTGAGAGCTTATGTCTGTTATGAGCCTACGACTTGGCCTGGCAATGTATGACAGACGCAGCTCATATCGTAGAGATGGTGAAATGATGAAGCAGACTGGTGAGGGAGAAGCTGCCTAGCGAACGGCTTGCGGCTAAAAACTCTGAAGCAGAGATCGACTTCGAACAGCAATGTACTGCATAGTAGAGCAGGGCAGCTCAGGAACAAATTGGTGGTTTTCTGCAAGCCTGCAATGCGTGCATGAGTTCCTGTCTGCCCAACTTGCCATGCATGTCCGTGGCATCTTGAGGTCCCGAAGGTCATCCTCAGTGTGCTCATAACCCACGCCTCTAGCCCCCCCCCCCCCCCCCCCCCCCCGGCTGGTGCAAGCTGCAACAAGAGTGGAGCCATTTGGGCTTCGAAAAAAGAGTCGGAGCCACAGAGGAAGGGGCCAAGCAAGAAACCTGCAGCGTCTCTCGCGCCGTGTTCCCACTCGAAGCCATCGACGTTGACGGCGGCTCCAGTTCAACTCCACTGTGCCTGCCGTTCCGTCCAAGGATGAGGGGATCATGGTTTGGCGACCCAGTCGCATGGATGGGGGCGGTTGGGGGTGGCCGGTGAACGACGATCATCTCTGATCTGGCGTCAACTAGGGGCTTGATTGAGGCTTGGGCTGCAAGAGAGGGGATTCGCGAAGTCAATTACATTAAACCTGTGATGTGTCTGTTCACTCGTTTCAACGCCAGCGGAGACGCCGGCAAGTTGCTGGACGAGGCGAGCGACACTTCGATAATCCAAGCAATTGAGGAATTGGTGACAGATCCGTCCACTGATTCCCCATTTTAGGCACAAATATCTTGCGAGTTGTTTGCCAAGATGCTGGAGTGGATGAATGAGAAATATCAGGCACTTGTCTTCTACGTGCCACATGTGTTCTGCGCTTGGATGAGGCAGCAAGGGTCTGCTTTGAATCACTTCGTCCTTGTCAACGCCGCCGCTAAACGGATTGATTGCGTTTCTGCTTCTGACTGGTTGGCTCGTCTGGTCTGCAAAAGTCTATCCTGCGTCCGTGTCCGCCGAGCTTGCGATCATCGCGGCCGCAGAGTTATCCCGCGGAAGATCCAATGTCTGATCATTGAATGCCGAGAACGCGCCAGCGGCCAACGAGACCAATGTTGTAGCCCGGGGTTGAGGACGAGGAGAGAGTGTCAGACAATTGTCCGGAATCAAGCGAGAAGACCGGTTAGCTAGCCGGTGTGTAAGATCCCGGCGCCGGTCCTGATGTTTCTCAAGAGGCTTCTCCAAGGGAAGCTGGTTGAAACGTGAGCAAAAGGGGCGCAACATCAATTGTGTGTACGGTGTACGGTATCAGGCCACTCGAGAACATCGGCACATCTTGTCAGGCCAGTGCCAAGTCTGGGCCAGGCTGCCATGGGGGTTGATGGTGCATCGCTATGGGCCTTGCTAGTGGCAGTAAGTCGTCTGCAGTTTGTATCGCGCCTGGACATATCTCGAATCCTTGGCTTGTATGAATGGGGCGTCAGAGCTCTTGGTTGAAGCACTGTACCCTGCCGCAGACTCAAGACATGATGTACAGGTTGCATGTGAGATTTGCAGGTTCGCAAGAATGGGAATCCAGAGACACGCGGCAGGCAGACGCATCCGACGTGCTGATTGCGCTTCTTTGCTTTTCCTCAACCCAATTCAAAGCTGCTGGGGTTGGTGCATTAGGGTCTCGACCGTGGCGTCAAATTTGGGCCAAAAAGGAAGAATGCAGAGACAGGAGAGATGCAGCTCCGAGGACAGGCGTCCAATGGGCGTTGCAGAGAGCTATTCGCATGCGCCAATGACCATCCCGCCGAATGAATGAGGGAGCGGGCGATTGCATGTGTATCGACGGTCGTGCTGCGTAGACCGAAGATGCAATTGCAGTTGGTTGACGGTTATCCGTGGATGGTGCCTTGGCCTAGGAGCTAGGCGACTGCCGTCCTGGACACGTTAATTATTCGGATACCTGAGGTGGGCTGCAGACGTGCCACTACCATGCAGCGCAGCGTACGGACACAACGGGTGAGAGCCTCTGCACCGAGCGACTGTTGTGGTCTGTTCGCCTGTTCTCAGTCCGAGGCGTCGGGCTGTCCAATAGACTTTGCTTTCCGCCCGTCGGTGTCGTTTGGTGCTAAACACGGGACGAGCCCCCTCCATGTGCATGTTCTTTGTGCGTCGCGACGTGATGGCGTTGGCGTTGGGCCGGCAGACAAAGCAACCAGCCCCGGCAGAAAGTCAAGAGATCTGGACCTGGATCCGTAGGAAGGCAGAGTCCCCCGCGCCATCCACATCCACAGTAGGAGGATAAGGTACGTGAAAACCATGTCGTCGTTAGCGGCTGCTTCTCGTCATCGCTACGTAGGCACTCGCATTCGGTGAACGGTTTGTCATCGCCGCCGACGCCGCCCACAGCCCGCCATCTTTCTCATCAGCGAGTATGCCGCAGCTAGGTTTAATGCGGAGAAAGTAAAGGCGATGCAGGTGCAGACATGCTGGAAGCGCTCCCAAGCGTGGCGATGCAGTGTGGTGTACTTGTGAGCATGGGTTACTCACATCAAGTCGACATTCGAAAGTACGCAGTAGACTCAGACGTGCGAGCTAAGTAACGTCAGGGCAAAGTACCCGGCCAGCCGTGCCGGGAACCAAAGCGAGAGATCCGGAGTCTGGATGACAGAGTTGCCACGGCACGATTACACTCATCTTCCATCCCATACCACCCGATTTCGGCTCGGAAATTTTCTAGGTTGGGCCGTTGGCCTGACGTGTTTGCAATGGCTGGATGGAAAGTGTTGAACAAATGGTCGTCCAGTATCTGTTGGCCCGTACCCTCGGGCGTGCTTCCGTTGCCCCAATAATGGAATTGGAGGGTCTTTCTTTTCTGGGAGTTTGAAGGGAAACATCCAGAAAGACGCGCGCGAAACAAATGACGAGGCACGCATCAAGGTGAGAGAGACAAGCTGAGAATGGGCTCTTCTTTGTTCGCATGGCTGTCAGAGCTGTCGACGTCGCCGGTAACATCGGTCAGAGAGAGAGTCAAGAGAACCCGTGTCTCGAACGTCAGTGTGTCTTGCCGCCCTCAGTCAGACCTCAGCTGTAGACATGTTCTGCGAACTGAACTGCTTCTGTGATGGATAATGTCTTTGGTCGGCGGAGACAAGAGTCCGCCCAACAGCGAGCACTCGAAAGTGTGTTCGAGGTACTCGGCGCTGGACATAGCATGAGGCGATACTTTGGCGAAAAAGAGCGAAAGATACCTGGTCCGTAGTAGCCGTATGTAACGAAAAAGGTGAGAGGCTCCATCGAGCCAATGACGAGGTGCAGATCATGGCGCGATAAGGCAAGGTACCTGAGCGGAAGTCTCTCGCTGTCTTGGCTTGGCCGGCGCCCTCGCCTTCGCCCTGGTCCTTGCCGTGCTTGCTGCCGCTGCGGCTGCCGCTGAGGTGCCTCACACTTTGAGCCGGAAGAAGTCAGGCTTTGGCAAGCATTGGGAAGGGGATCCCTAGCAGATGCCAGCTTCCCCCAGCAGCCGCAGCAGCATTGACCCAACAGCGGCCACCCTTGTCAACTGTCTTCCACCCCTGCGCCGCCAGAAAAGACACGACCAAGACGTAGGACTTGCTCCACCAAGCCCACTGCTCTGCTTCTTGCTGGGCTTGGCGTAGACTCACAACCTGTTCTGCAGTCCGAGGAGTTGTGTTGTCTCGTTGGAATCTGAAAACACGCGTAGGATCCGTATTCCAGCATGTACTTTGTAATTAGCTCGTGTGCGTTGAAGGTTTAATTCTGGTGTCGTATTTCATAAAGAACATTGATGTCGTAAATTGACTTGGAGCACACGAGCATGTGCCTGACAGTTTGCTCACGCATGTAGAAGCCCGTCGATACTTGCTTGTCACTCGAGATTGGCGAGGCATGGGCTTCTCTTGCTACCCGCACGACACCGCACGCTGCCCGCTGTCGCTTAGCCCGGGACATGGCTTGTCCGTGTCCGAGTCGAACTGGGCGAAAGGGAGGATTGGATGTCGATTTCTGGCAAGCCGCCTGGCAATCGAACCATGGGAGATGAGAGTGGTTAGCAGGCCGACGTCAGATAAAAAACGACCTAAAAATGCCTCTTTCTGATTGAGGTCAATGGAACGGGGTGGCCGCACCTGGGAGCCTAGACCGGGTGAGAGGTGACAGAGAAGTAGCCGATTTAATTGCCCGTGGTACAGTGGTTGATGAGCGAGGCCAACGGCAATTGGCAAAGGAATGGATGGCATCGATAAGGTCGAAAAGGAGTCGACAGCGGCGTTGCGAGAGACACAGACTTGACGGGATAGAGACATTGCTGCATGGCGCCTGCAGCTTGATGTTGCTGCGGAGGGTGCCATCAGCAGCGAAACTGCAGGCAAGGCAAGGTGCTGGTGCTGGTGCTGGTGTTGGTGAGGTAAGGTACGTACTGGAAAGTGCGGCGCGGCGTTCCTGCTGCAGAAATCCACACTGTGCGTGCCTTGGGCCGTGCGTTTATCTGTCTAGCGTACCCGGCCAGGTGCGGATCCCTCTTATCTTCGTCGACAGCGCTGGGAAGAGGCTTATCTTGTGGCTTGACCTGTGCGGATGTCCACTCACCTCACACCGACACAGCGTCGACCCACTCTCGATCCATCTTTCCGATCTCCACTTCCATCGGAGCCAATCAGTCGATGGGAACGTCCGGACTTCACACGGTATCGGCACTGGCCCACAGCTGGAAGTGAGTGAGGTGGGCTGGGCTGGGCTGGCTGGCGGGCTGACTGGGGTCCCACTGCGGGCGCCGCGCCTGCCCTGTCGATTTGCCCCCCTCCCCTCCAGTCAGTGTCCCAGTGTCCCCTCCCTCATCGTCACTGCTGCTGGCCAGTGCCGGGTGTTGAACTGGACTCTGAGAGAGGGAAAGAGGGAAAGAGAGAGAGAGACAGAGAGAGAAAGTGAGGTGCTCTTCATGTTGGGAAGTCTTTTTTTCCCTCGTGCCTTATCCTGGCCTCCCCTCCTCCTTCCCTCTGCGTCTGTGTGCCCATCGCTCTGTGGTCTTTACCTCTTGGTTCTGACGGAACTGCAAAGGAGAAAAAAAGAAGAGTCCCCATCTGAGGTGCATCCATCATCCTCGTCCAGTGTCTTGGCCTGCTCCCCTCCTCGAGCCTCCACTCCAAGACTGATGAATGTGTGAATGATGTCCACTCTCCTTGCCCACCACCACCATTTTGTTGCCCACTCCCAAAAAAAGCTGAACCAGGCCCCATCCAAAATCCCCAATTCACTCACTCACACACACCACCACCACCACCACCACCACCGACCACCGCTACCCTCCATTATCCACACCCAGCAGCAAGCAGGAACACTCACACTTTCGTCAACACCCCCCGACCCGACCCCCGACCCCGGACTCTGCTGTCTGGCTGTCTGCTCTCTCACTCACTCACACACTCCCGCCCAACTCTCTCTCTTTTTCTCACGCACGCACTGCACTACACCACTCACCCATCGCTCTGCCTCTGTGGCTGCCCGCGCTAGGTACCGACACACTGCGCACTATTACCTTTTGCCTGGGCTCGCCTTGCTTGGCCTCCCTCCTGCACCCGACACCAGACACCCAAACGGGGAGAGGAAGAAAAAAAGGACTAAGGACCCTCGTCTTGTTCCCCCCTCGTCTTTTAGTCCCGTCCTCCCCGGAACGTACCTTTTCGCCAACCCAACCAACCTTCAACCTACTGCGTCCCGTCTCCCACCTTGCCGTCCTTTTTTGACTTCAACTCTCGACTCGCCTCGCAAACCGCTGTCTGCCCTCTGTGTCCTGTCAACCCTTTAGGATTCTTTCTTCCCTTCCAGGACGCTATCGCCGACGACCATATCGAGCCAGCAAGCGACCCAGCACACTTCTCTGAACGACCGCATCTCGTTCTCGCCGGAACCTTCACTCCGACTCTTACGTCGTCTTTGCGCCTCTTTTCTTGCTCAACATCAAACCCACGACTGCAACTTTGAACCACAACCCACGATCGCCCCGACCGGAACGATCATGGCCAACTGAAGCCCGACCGTCGCAGTGTTTCTCTTCTTCGGCCGCCGTGCGAGCCTCGTTGCACGTACTCCTACGCCCCTCATTATGTCGAGTCGCCGATTGATACTCCCCCGACCAGTTCAATTCCACTACTCTCACGCACAACATGGAACCACAGCACCCTCCCCACTCGAGGAACTCTCATCATCCTCAACTGCAAGCCCTCATTCCACCTGCATCCAACATGCTGCCCTTCAGGTCTGCCGCTAGCACGCCCATGACCTCTCCAGGCCTCTTCAGCCCCTCGAACCCGCATCCGAAGTCGAGCTACCCGACCCAGTCCTCCTCCGATTCCAACACCCCGAACGCCGAGACGAGCAGCCCATACCTACATCCGCTGCAACATCACAAAGTCAGAGAGTATGTCTTAGTCTTCCCTTAGAATACCTGAGTCCCCGCGCGATCGCTTCAGGTGTTGAGACCTAAGGCTTGCGAGAGGCGCAACGCCTCAGTCAAGTCGTCAGCCTACACTGGCGGGGACTGTCGCGAAACCCCGCGACCAGGGAGGATAATCTGATAAGCTAACCTTGTGAACCCTCAGGACGCACAAAGCTCTGATCGATTCCGACAGCATTACCGGCCGAAAACTCATCAATCAGTATGAAGTTATCGAAGAGATCGGTAGGGGGATGCACGGCAAGGTCAAACTGGCGCGGAATCTCGAAACTGGCGACAACGTGGCCATCAAAATCATTCCACGATACTCGAAGAAACGCCGTCTTGGCAAGGTCATGGCCATGTCCCCACAGGAAAAGACGATGCGAGAGATTGCCATCCTCAAGAAGATGAGACACCCAAACGTCGTATCATTGCTCGAGATTATCGACGACCCAGAACTTAAGAAGATCTACCTGATTTTGGAGCACGTCGAGTTGGGCGAAGTTGTCTGGAGAAAGAAGGGCTTGCCTCACATCTGCCTCTACGAGCGACGTCGAATCGAACGAGAAGCCCGCGGCGAACCAGCCACGCCGGAGGAAGAACAGTACGATCTC
The DNA here is from genome assembly GCA_027406125.1 of Colletotrichum tropicale. Classification (NCBI taxonomy): domain Eukaryota; kingdom Fungi; phylum Ascomycota; class Sordariomycetes; order Glomerellales; family Glomerellaceae; genus Colletotrichum; species Colletotrichum tropicale. The sequence goes on from JANVYH010000002.1 coordinate 716,108, forward strand.
TTGATGGAGAGACGATTTGCCCTCAAGGAGTTGAAGCGAGCCAAGATGACACAGGCCAACATGGGCGTCCATGATTTCTGGAGCATCGAGCACGGGATTTCCGATGATGCGAGTTACAGCTCCCGATCTCGTGTTGCATCCAAAGACGATTTCACGACACTGGAAAGAATCGGGGCCGATGGTTCTCTGCCAAACTCCCTACAGGCATCTCGCACTACTTCAAGAGCCCCGTCACGATCGCAGTCGGTCAACTCCATGAAGAACAATCCCGCATTTGACCAGGAGTCCTTCGCTATCGAGGACGATATGGAAACACCGGGTCCCCTGCGATCTAGCAATCCAGGCTCTGCTACGGCCCTTGACGGAACAATGTATGGGCCCTACATTGAGGAGGCTGCACTGCGGGGTCGCTCACCAAGCATGGCTGACTCCATCATCTCTCACATGTCCTCGGTGGACTGGAATTCCCGGATGCACGATCCCTTCGCTGAAGATTTTTCCTACGTTCCTTGTTTTACGCTTGAACAAGCCAGGTCGACCTTCCGAGACACTGTCTTGGGACTGGAATACCTGCACTACCAGGGCGTCGTACACAGGGATATCAAGCCCGCCAACCTATTGTGGACCAGGGACCATCGCGTCAAGATTTCCGATTTTGGCGTTTCCTACTTTGGCCGTCCCATTCGAGATGGAGAGCCCGACGATGAGACTGTCTCGGAATCTGAAGCACAAGATTTTGACGACGATCTGGAGCTGGCCAAGACGGTCGGCACGCCTGCGTTCTTTGCACCCGAATTGTGCTACACAGATCTGGATCGTATGGAACAGCCCAAAATCTCCGAGATGATCGACATCTGGTCCCTAGGTGTCACACTGTACTGCCTCATCTACGCGAGAATCCCGTTCCAGGCCGAGGACGAATGGCAGATGTTCAAGAAGATCGCGACCGAAGATGTCTTCATCCCCCGCAAACGCCTTAAGCCTGTCGATCCCTCCACGCCTCCCAACTCTGAATCTCTTTTCAAGCGACACAATGTACCGCCATACAGAGATGACAATGAGCTCGCCTACGAAGACGTCGACAACCTTCTGTACGACCTCCTACGACAGATGTTTACGAAAAACCCCGAGAAGCGGATCCGCCTGAGGGATATCAAGAGGCACCCATGGGTCGTCCAGGGCATCCCGAACCCCATTACTTGGATTGATGATACCGATCCTGCACGGCCATCTCAGGGAAGACGAGTCCAGGTCAACGACAAGGAGACTGCGCACGCCGTCGTGCCCATTGCCTTCCTGGAACGCGCGCGGTCTACGATCAAGAAGACCGTTGGAAAGTTGATGCACCCTTTAGGGGATCGAAGCGACAGCAAGTCTCGCCGGAGAGCCGCCAGTAGTGCTGCTAGCTCAGCAGGGGACAGTATGTACAACGTACCGCCAACCCCTCACTCGCGAGATTCGCGTCGCAAAAGCCTCAAAAGTGAGGACTATTTTTCGAACGTCAAAGACTTCGCCGTAGGCAGCGAGCATCCTCTAGTTCACAGCCAGGCAGCCACGCCGTACGAGTCACCCTATGACCCTCTCGCAACAGCCATCGCCCAGCCTGCGATCGGCCAGGGAGCCGCCCTTCTCCACGTTCTACAAAATACCTTTCACAACAGTCACAACAACTCTCGGACAAATAGCGGGACAGCCTCGCCCTCGGACCAATCCACAATGGCAGGTACTGCGTCGACTTACAGACCCTACCACCAGTACTCTCAGAGCCCTTCGAACGGCAATAGCTACCTCACTTTGACCGCCGGAGTCCCTGAGGTCAAGACACTGCCACCTACTCCATATGACGGCACCACCGACGACCCAATGAAGGAATTCCGCAAGGCTCGAGGTATAGAGGCACTCACCGAGGAAGCTTTGCGGTCTCGGTCTGTAGATCGCGGTCTTTTTGCTAGCAACGACAAGCGCGCCCCGGCACATGTTGGTGTCAGCACCGCTGTCGCTCCCGGCACTCTTCACCGAATGCCGAGCCGTCCACGCCCAGTCCGATCAGTCGATCTTGGCAAGGCAAAGCAAGGCAGCAGCGGTCTGGCGTCGCCTTTGTTCTTCTCGTCCCGATCCGTCACTGGGTATCAGCACGGCCAGCCTCAATCAGACTCCAACATTTACGAAAACCAACGGGCGAACGCAGATCTAGAGGAGCGACCACAGACGGCCCACAGGGTCGAGACTGTTCGCAACCTACCTGAGGCCAGGACACCGCCGCCTCGAAAGTACAACACCTCAACCCCCGAGTCTTTTGCACGCGCCCAAGATGAACAACACCGGAAGTACATTGACGACTATCAGCAAAGGCTTGCCCAGCTGCAAAATGATGCCGATGGCACTGCCTCTAATGTTGACCCCACGGAGCTGCCTTGTCCGATATCCCCTGACGACGAGCTCTTTGGCACGCCGCCTCCACCATCGAGGGAGGATACCATGGAGACCCGGCAGTCATCCCGTTCAACGTCAAATGCCGGTCTAGCTTCTCCCTTGACGAGCCCGAGTGAAATTACGAGCCCCGTCTCATCAACCAACCACCCGTCAAAGGAAGAAATGCTTGCCTTCCAGTCTGACCCGTCCCTACCAGCGTTACTGAGCGGCTCTAGCTCTGTTTCTGCGGACTTGGATGTAGAACCACTGGCTGAACCCGGCGTGATTCACCCCAGGCCGGCGCTCCTGGAGACGACTGACTCCCTTACTCCTCCAGCGTTTATGAAGGAGCCGATTGCGGGCTTCCCCCTAGAGCATTTTGAGCATCCTTCATTTGGAGAGCACTCTGGGCTAGACATTCTGCGTGTGAACCCAAGCCCTGTCAACCGGAGCTTGGCCCCGCCTCAGTACACACCTGAGCTGCGGCCCCAGGACGATGAGGATGATGACAGCGACAGCGACGAGGGACTTACGATGGCCAAAACGAAGAAGAAGAAGTCCTTGAACCCGACTCCCGCAGCTACCACCAATGAGCGGGTTCATTACGGCGCGAGACGGAGAGACACCAACATCAGCATCGCTAGCACCGAGACAGCTAAGAAGGTCGTTGTACATGGCGACGACGTCCGTACCTCTTGGGACTGAAGAAGCCAAGCATTAGCACCAAACTATCTGTACACTGCCTTCAGGCACATCCTAGCCAAGCATCGATATATGGCTGGCGGATTTTTGAATTTCACCAGCAAATTACATAAGTTGGGCGTTGGCACCATTTCCTATTTACAGCATACTCGAAGAACAGCATGCAATCAGATTGCACATTTTCTTTCTCTGGCGTCATTGCCTCGGCCGCAACAGAACGTTGGCGGATTCCAGGACTGGATGTGCTTCACCACCACATAGAGGAGGACTGCATCTGGTCGACTGGGACGGAGCTGACTGCTGTTCACTCCAACTTTCTTCTTGCACACATAGTTCTCTGGCGGCGCTGTATGGACGGGTGGAGGTATCTCAGAGCAGACTGTGACGATTACACGTGGAAACGAGAAAAGTGACGGGACGACGATGGAGAGGCGGACTCGGAGGATGGGGTGAATATGCTCGGAAGCACAAAGGAGCCAGGCGAGGGGCGTCCTGCCAATAGACTTCTGTTTTTACCCATCAACAATCTTCAACATTCACAAACACACCCATTTTTTTTTCTTTTGTCTCCTGGGAAAGGGAGTGTAATGGAGGGGAGGCGGTCTTGGTTTGTGGCCTCAGCCACTGGTTGCTATTTCTATCCCCAGACGTCGTCTAGTTTCATTTTCCTTGACAGCATGCAAAGCATTTTCAAGAGCGTTCAGGTTTTCCGGGAGGAACAACTTGTTTTTTTTTTTCTAGTTCTCTCCTGCTGTAATGGTTGGATGATGTCGGCATGTAAACACCCACAATAACCCCCTCTACTTTTTCTTCCTCTATCTACTTCTTCTACCACAAATTTGAGCAAATCAGACTTGGGGACACATTCCCCTTTGTCTACTGTCATCTATAAACTCTCTCCATTGCGTTGAACTGTCGTGATGCCCCCCGCAACGAAGTGGGAAAAGCTGGCGTGACGTGAACGTAACTGTGGTTCCGAACTCAGGAAGGCTAAAGAAGAAATGGTGGCGACAGCAATTCAACAGTGCTTGCAGATGGAAACTAGTTGGTCATCGCCTGGAGGAACTACTGCACTCTTGTCCCCCCAACACCCACCGCACTGGAGAGAGTACAACTTTCATCGGGCGGAAACAGTACGGTATTGAACTGTCATTCTCCCCTTTCTGAACTACATTACGCGATGAAAATTGTCCCCTCACGCTACGCCACCACACCCTTCACCCAAGAACCCTACTGGGCCAACTACAAAATCGGTCCATCTATGTGGTTTATCCCTCCCTCCCCGACTACGATTACGCGGTATCAGCATTAGGCGCCCCCATGACCCCGCGGCCGAACCACTCGGCGACGGTGCCGAAGCGGTCCTCGCTCCTCTCCAGCTCGGCCTTGAACAGCTCGTGCTTGCCGGCCGTCTCGATCTGCGTCTTGCGCAGGGCGCGGATGGTGGCGTTGTCGGTGGCGCACTGCGGGCACTCGCCCTCGACGCGCAGGCAGCGCTGGTGGAAGCTGTGCTTGCAGAGGAAGTGGACCGCCGGCAGGTCGAGCTGTGCGGTGCAGACGGAGCAGCGGGAGGACTGGAAGACGGCGGGCTTAGAGCCGAGCTCGGCGAGCTCGGCGCGCTTATGCTCCGTCTCGCTGCGGAAGGCCGTGATGCGGCGGCGGTTGGCGGCGATCTCCTTGCGCTCGCGGTCGATCGTCTCGTGCAGGTAGGGCTTGATCATGCCCATCGTCGCGACGCCGCCTCCTGCCGAGGACCCGTTTTGGCCGACGAGCGTTTGGATGACCTGCAGCGGTGCCATAAGGCCGTCCCGATCGATCTTGCCGAGCACGTTGGAGAGCTCGACGGGGCCGGCCTCTTCGAGGATGCGGGGGTCCGAGGTCAGGTAGGCCAGGGCTGCTGGGTAGAGCTGGGGTTCCTCCGGGCCGTACTTGCGGAGGGCTTTGATGGCGCCGCGGGTGTCCTTTGCTGACGTGTAGGAGCGGAAGATGTCAAAGAGGAGGCCTGATTGCTCCTTGACAAGCGTTGTGCCGTCTTTGAAGTCTGAGAGGTGGGAGAGAAGAAGGACATTCGAGCTTTCCATTGGTATGTCTTGGCCCTCGATGAGCGTCTTGGCTTTATTCTCCCATTCTTCCTTGTGCTGATCCCCCTTCTTCTCGTTGGACTTGTGGAGGTACATCTCGAATAATGTCGTGTATAAATCTGTTCGGTCGTTCTCCTCCAGAGCTGGCTCCTTGAGGCAGGCTTCCAGGAAAACGATGAACTCATCGGGGTGGTCGATGAATGATGAGAAGGCCGTCCGTGGCCGCGGTGGCGAGTACTTTGGTGCTGGAATATCTTCGGGGTTCATGATGAGAGAGGCGTCGCCATTGATTGGCTTTGTCTGGTTTCCTGGTGTTGAAGGACTGGCGATGGAGGATGTGTTCATGTACGGCAAGGGAAGGAAGTTGGAAAGGTTCTGGACGGCATTCGCGGCGCCTGCAACATAGCCTCCAGCTGCGACACTCTCTTCATTGTCTTCAATGGGGATGATGTGTATCCTGGGACGGTATTTGCCTGTGTAGTAGTCGATGAAGAGAGTAGTTGCGTCTTTCGGGCAGTTCTCTATGAGTACCCGAGCGTATTTCTTTAGACAGGGATATGCCTATAAAGGTGTCAGACATCGGCTTTGACAGGGCAAGTACACCACTTACCACCTCCGGATCCTGGCGCCAGATAAAGTCCAGCGCGTCTGCGTATTTCTTCGAATCCTCAATGAGGATGTCCACGACCAGGTCGGTTTCACCGTGTTTCTTAGCAAGGTACGCCGCTTGTTCATAGTAGCCTCCTTGCCTGCACATCGATATGGCGGTCTCGAGATCAAACTTCAAATCACCCGGAGATTTGATAAAGGCTTCGAGCTTGTCAATGTCTTTGAGCTTGGCATAGCAATTGAGCAACAGCGTTGTGTGGTCTGCCGTCGCTTTGCGATGCTCGTGTAGTTGCTCGAGGTACTGAATGAGGTTGTGTATCCTTTGAGTGTCGAGGAACTGCATGCATTAGTACCCATCTCCAGGAGAATTGTAGCCGACTTACTTTTCTGATGACCTGTGACGGTTCCGTCGTGTCAATAGCCTTGATATACTGGACCATCGCGCCGTCATAGTCGGCCTTCTGGTACAGATGGTCGCCAAACCTTCGGAAAATGCCACTCTGCTGCGTCGCGTCCATCTTCGACTTCTGCGCCAGCTCGATGGCCAAGGGGAACATGTTGCGCTGATAGAGCATCTCCAAGCGCTGCTGCAGAGTCTTTTCGTGGAAGCGGTTCACCTTGCCGTCCTGGGTAAGGACAAAGAGGTCGCCCCAGATCTGGAAGATGGCCTTGAACGGCGAGATTAGGGACTGCGTATGTCCAATCACCCTCAGGTCCGGTTCCAAGAGGACAAAAGTCGACGCGTTGAAGAGGGCATCGGCAGCTCCCCCGCCAAAGCGCCGCCGCATGGTGTCCGAGGGCTTATCGGTGGTCGGAGATGACGGGGGGCAGATCAACGCGACGTAGTCTTGGTATATGGACACCAACCGTTTGGGCGACTCGTATGCCCGCGGCGCTCCCCTGCCCTCCAGCGTGTACGTGTAGATGGCATCCTCCCTAGCCACGACAACGTCGCCCGTCTTTTTGTCAACAGTCATGCAATCCACGTTGCAGCCCAGATCCTCCACCGTCTTGGGCGGTGAGCTATGGCCTCGTCGAGAGATGGCCAGCTTCAGGATGCGAGCCGTCGTGGAGATGAAGAGAGTCGTCACACCCTGGACATCGGTCATCAGCTCGATGCCCGTGACGGGCTCCTCCGACTCGTGTACGGTCCGCTGTTTGGCGCCCAAGTCGTTGATGAGATCGCCTCGGATCAGCGTCACGGCGCCGTTGGCGAAGCCGACCGCTACTTGCGTCAGGTTGTCGAGGAGGTCGATGGCCGATATCTGCGAGCACGAATGTCAGTGTTCAATGGAGGATGTTCCATCATGATAAGCACCTACTGGGAACTGCTTCTTATTGTTCGTAATGTTCAGGGTGCTTAGGCAAGTAGGCATGTTGGTCTTCTTGACCAACTTGTCCAAGGCCCAGATCTTTAGCACCGGCTCGCTGCTCAGGTCCTCCTGCGATAGTTCAGCCAATATTACCCTCTCGTTAGTCATTCAAAGGTCCACCTACAGCGACCGTCACCAGCAAGCTGGTCCCCTCGATCTGGCGCATGTGCGTGATCGTCCCGACATCGTGAGCCTGGAAGCTCTTGACGATCTTCCAGCTCGAGCCGACAATCCGCACGAATCCATCGTAGCTCCCGAGGAAGAGGCTGTCGGAGCCGGAGCAGACACTAGCGATCTCGTTGCTCTCGAAGAAGGCGCGGGTCTCGTCGTCGGCGAGTCGGACCTGGGCGACGTCGAAGAAGTCGAATGCCTTCCACTGCAGCGTTGGAGTCTGTCAGTCGGTGTCGGACATGGGGCAGGGCAGTACCTGGGATCGCGCGTTTACCTGAAAGGCCATGGCTACATCTCTCGGCGTCAAAGGCTCGTCGGAGGGGCGGCGGTGTGAGTTGTGTCGAGGGCGACGCTGGGTGTCGGTCGATGTCGGTGCCTCGCGCTCCAATGACGCCGCTGTGGGGAGCTTCGGAGCTGTTGCTCTCGCTGGTGCTACAGCACCGGAGTGCTGCTGTCCAACAAATGTGGGTCTCAGACGTCTGCATGCACTCAGCCACATAAGGCGCAACAATAAGTACCAGCCACATGTTTTCCCGGGTATGTCACTGACGATGACCTGCGTTTGGAGACTTGGGAAATGCTCACACTTGACGAGACAATTCAATTTCGAATTCATTCATGAAGTTATTCAGCTTGCGAGAGTATCTTGTATTGGGTATCATAGAATTCCAAGTGCAACAACGCCAGAATAGCTTTGTTCTATCCTATTTCATGAATCCTGACCTCTTGAGTTCAGCACCAAAACTTACTGGAGAGGTCTCATTGTGAATATTCAAGCTTCTCATGTCAACCAGGGGGACCATCGAAGGTCTTCCGTGGGCGCATTGGAACGGAAATGCGCACTGACCAAGCCGTCGTACAAGGTCTTTGCACTCGTCTTTTGACAGAACGTCGTTAAACATGATGGCGCCTGCCAAGTCAGAAAGTGCTCGAATGCCTCATCATGGATTACTCACTTCGACAAGACCTCGAGTATAACAAGTCGAGGATTCCTTGGGGACAACCGTGGAAATTGGATACCCAGTCAATGCCACCACCAGTGATGCCCTTGGCAGCAGTAAAGGGCCGAGTAGTCGGTCTGCCCTCCTCCTCGAGCTTCCATATCTCGTTCCGCAAGACCTCCGCAAGCAGTTTCGGATCCGTCTTGCATCTCTCATAGATGCTTGGTGGGAGACTCAGCACCTCAACCTTGGGTAATTGCTTGCTCTTGTGCCGCCACTCATTTGTTTCTTGATCCCCCAGCATGTAGAAGATGCCCCATCGACGCAGATGATGAGCATATCTTCTCAGCAAAAGATGCTCCTTTTTGGAAAACTCGAACTGAAGGGGCTTCTCAAGAGCCTGCGTCCGTGCAACCACCTCGTCGGACCCATCCGCCTTCTCAAAGTAGTTTTGCATCAGTGCCTCGAGTCGACATCTCTCATCTGCGGCATGCTGATCGACAAGTACTAAAACTGAGTTCCGTTGAAGTTCCGGCCGTGCTCTACCAGACACCTGTTCTCGGTGTAGTTTTACAAGGACAAATTTTGCGTCAACCTGTGACACAACCTCAGCCCCAACTAGAGCAGCCTTGGAGATGCGTCCAGTCAGTTTAATGTTGGACATGGATGTGTGGTGGCAACATCCAGCATCAGTCGCCTGTGTCGGCCCAACATCTTCATCGCCTCCGCCCAGAGATGTATCATCAACGCGAGGGACGGCAGATTGAACCGGCTCGAAGACAGGGTTCTCCCATTTTGATAGCACTCCTTTAAACCAGTCGCTGGGTTCTTTTGCTGGCTGAGCACTATTTTCTTTGAATCGCTGGAATGCCGATGTAAATGGGGTATTGACGTTGGGAAACTGGGATGAGTCCTGTGATACCTCTTGTGGTTGTGCTGATTCCGCTAATCCAGTCTCTGTAGCTGTGTATTGTCTAGCCTCTTCTGGGGAGGACTCCGAGCTTGAGACTTGGTCCGGAAGCGCGGCCTTTTTTGGTGAAGCGAGAAAAGGCACATCTTCAAAAGGTCTGCGCAAAACGTTGCCTGAATCATCCAGAAAGCGCAAGCTTGGTTGTAAGTCTTGTTCCTCTTCCTCGTTTACGGACGACACTGCTGTCGCTAGTGGACTTGCTGTAGACGATATCGGTGTGGATCGCCCGGACTTGGAAGTGGCCGCCGATACTTGCCCTGCTTTGACTCGTTGCCAGAGATCAAACGGTGAGTCTGGTCTTGGGGTAGGAGTGGCGGAGTTTGAGCGGCTTGATGCCATTGACACAGGCATCGACCGTTTACTGGGCCTGCCAGATGATTGAGCAACTTCGTCCTTTCCTTCATAACCCGGTCGTCGCAAAGAATCGTTGAACTTATGAGGGCGGAAGTGATATTTCTTCAGGAACTCGTGACAAACCAGCTTGAGCAAGCCAATCATGTCTGATAGTGTCCGGTTGCGTTCCTCTAGGAGGTCTTCGAAAGAGGAAGTCAAAAGAGGGCGCACTCCCGATGACGAAGAGATTCGGAAGTGGAACATGGGCCAACGATCCAAGCCCCTCTTCGGTCGAACGTTCCTGTTAGCGAGACCTTTGAGGCTCTCCAGTAGTTCGTCCTGGTCCAGTGACATGTCCACGTCTTCTTCAATCGCAAAACCGGAGTTGACAAAGACGCGATTGACTTCGGTATACAATACGTTGGTGCCGTGTTCGTTAGCCACGGGGTGAACACCAAAGCTGATAAACTGGGCTCTGCGAGTTGCCACTGGACTCAACGAGATACACCCATCAATGGTAAGCTTCCCTCTTGTGGCCCCGATTGGGATCCAAGAGACATGATCCAAGCCACCGGAAAGGCCTGACTGGGCCAAAATCAGTGAAGAGTGGCCAAGGAGATTAAATTTTACCGTTTTACTTGACGTTGAGGTGGGCTTGAAGCGTATCTCGTTATTGTGGATGGTGTCTCGGGCATAGAGGGCAACAGGCGTCGGCCACGCCAGCAGGAGAGCGGCGAGGCCGTGAACCAGGCGGGACCATTCCTTGTCGACGGCAGCTTTCTCAGAGGCCACAGCTCTCTGCTTGACTCTGACGGCCATAGAACCGAAAAGGTCCCTAACGATGACTCGAGTTCCATGGGCAAAGGCAAGGAGGCGCTGTTCCGGTAAGGCAGGGACGTTGCGTGCCAAGACTTTGGCGTTGTGGAGCGTCAGAGAGTTTTGGGAGTTATGCAGATGGTGATGAGAGGTGATGGAAAGCAGAGACAATGCGGCGAGTGAGGCGAGGAAGTTTCCGTTGGCGCCGTGGACGTCACTCTCGGGGGAGTGTCTTGATGTGTCTAAAAATGCGTCAACGGATGATTGAACGGGAGCGTCAGTGCGGCAAGACTTACGGTACAGTTTGCCTAGTCCGCCAGCCTCCCGAAATTCGATTGGCAGGATTCCAAGCCCATCATCTTCGACTGTGCAGTTGCCCCGAGAGTAGTCGACGGTGATGTTGATCCTGGTTGCGCCTGCATCGAATGAGTTCTTGACGAGGCCGCAGACGACGGCGTTGAGAGAGGTGATGGTTGCCGAGGACCTGATGCGGCGGATGACGTCCTCAGGCAGCGGCTTAATGGACATGATGGCGACTGTGGACTCGGGGCGCCATGACGATTTGCCTTGAATCGAGCAAGCTGGCCTCAATGCAGACGGGAGTTGATCGTTGGTTATGTTTGGAAGCGGCCTCCTTCATCCAAAAGGGCCAGTGGTTGTCGCTGCTGGGCGAGATTGTAAGTGAGACGTCACAATTCGACGGAAGGCGATAACGATAAGAGCGGGTACCAGCAGCCCGACGCCCGAGCCACGGCGCACTTCAGGTGTGGCTGGGCTGAACGAGCCACTTAGGGGACTGCTACTGCTGCTGGGCAGCACAGTCAATCTTAAAGGCCCCCCAGATGCTCAAGTAAGCGGGCAACATGCCACTCTGCCACTCTGCCACTCTACCACTCTGCCTCCGTACTTTCTTACAGTTCAGCTAGTCTCTCAAATCAACGCCATGCGAGTCTGAGAGTTCGAAAGTGGGAACTAGGTGTTGCAGGTGTCTGAGAACTGAGCTGAGAGCTTTGACCATTCGATCGCGCCAGCAGGTAAGCTGGAGGGCGAGGTGAAGCTAGCAGATTGTAGGGTACCAGTGGGAGTCTAGCAGTCTCGGAAGGCTGGGAACCTATTCGAGGCAGGAAAACGTAGGAAAACGTAAGGCCAGTAAGGTTTAGGTAGGGTGCCTTGGTGGTAACGACACGAAGAAAGGCGACGAGAGGTAGTAATCCGCTGTTGGTGCCTCAACCTGCCGTCTGATGTTGAGTATTGTGGCTGACATGGCCATCCAATGTCTTACATGTGATGCCTGTGTCCGTATCCGTTGTGCATTGGATGGGTTAGGGGATCAAGTACGTATTCGCACGAATGGCTGTCTATCTTATCTCTTACACCATCTCGTATTCCGCTGTGTGTGTCCGGATACGCAGCTGCCATGGCTGCACCACGATATCGCATAGTCGACGATGCTAGGAAGGACAAAGCTACCTACCCCGGGCAGGTAGGATTGAGTCGTTTGAGGACGGTGACATCACACTTCGGATGAGAGCACGGCAGCAGCAGGCAGTGATGACATAATGCAGCGTGATTGCACTGGATATTGACCTCGCGCAGCATCAGCCAGTGACGGTTCGCACAGGTGGAGGAGTGCTGGCAGTAGGGGTCCACGTCCTGGGGGACCTTGCAGTGGAGTGATCCCAGCCCACTGCCAGTGGAGGGAGACGCTCGCACTGGACCACCACACGTAAAGTAGGCACCACACCCACCCGACCGGCGCACACCAGTTTCAGAGGTCAGTTGGGCGCTTCCCGGCTTACGGGCAGGCTACCTTACCCGGCCTGGGTGAGGCCGGGTGTCTGAGGTGAAGTGCTGGGAGACGGTGCCTGGTGATCCTTTTTAGCTGTTGCAGCTAATGGTGCCTGAAATAAAACACACTGGGCTACCTTCCATTCCATGCCCAAGATGCCTTACCTAAGGCAGGAGGTACCTAACTTAGACGCCTAGTTGGACGGGCAGAAACACCACCTCGGGCAGTCCATGACTGTCGAACGGGCACTGGCCGGGGCCGCCGTGGATCGCAGTGGAGACTGCTGGGGGCAGGGCGCTGCACCGCGGCCACGCTCCAGGGCAGTGTCCCCGCCCCGTCCAGCCCAGCCCTTCCACTTCAGTGTCCCAATTCGCTTCCAGCCCAGGCAATCAACCGCTCCGCTCGCCTTTGCCTTCCAACAATTCTGCCAAGCCTTGTTCGCCTTTCCCATCCCATTTCTGTCGTCCTCCTTCTCCATTCCCATTCTTTGCTCCTCCTCCATTTCCGTTGTCCACATTGCCCGCGAAATCCAGCCCGACGACCACATTCCTCTCTCGCACACCATTCCCCGTCCTCCACCACGGTCGCTTCTTCATCTCCGAACCCGACTCTTCACCGACCATCGTTGCCGCCTTCGCTCTCGAAATTCGCTCGACTCCTTTCTCTCGACGACATCCGAACTTCCACGCTTCGCCTCGCCATTTCCCCCTCCTGCGACGACTGCGATACGAGCGAGTCACCGGTGATAGTGCTTTTCTTGCAAACCACTCTTTTCAAAACCGCCGGCTCGACAACTCCACGAAAAAAAAGTCACACGCTTCCGAATGGCTACGACTGAGGCTGTGCTGCCACCCCACGGTAACTAAGCACCTTTCCCTACGCTTCTCGCCGCCGCAATCAGTTGCCCACGGTCCAATGCCTCGCCAACTTTCTCACTTGCGCCGCCTCGCCAATCGCTCTGGCTATCCAGAAACTGACACCATGTTAGATCGTCCCGATCGTGCGGGTCGCCGCCGTCCCTTTTCCACCTGGGTCAAGAAACTCACCAACTTCAAGAGCTCTTCGTCCAGCGATGGCGGTGGTGTTCGTCTACCCAGCTCCAAGCGCCAACACGCAAAGTTCCGCCGCGCCTCCAAACAAAACAACCCATATCCCCAGTCAGGCCGCGTAGCCTCGGCCAGCCATGCCGATGTCGATGTCGAGACCAGCTCCTACTCCTTTTCCACAGCCCTCAGCGGCAGCGCAACATCAGTCGAGCGAGAGTCGCGCGTATCATCCGATGATAGCGGCGCCCCGCCCACTGCTGGCGGCCGATCCATGGCCCCCACGATTTCGACAGACTACGATGGCGCGCATTCTGTCGTCGCCCCATCTCACCACGCCCCCTCGGTTGCGGGAACAAGTCGGACGGTTGGGGGCGTAGAGTCACGCAGGGGAGGCGACAGCACCTTCTCGTCACCGGCTCCGTCAGTGCGATCCCTGACGACCACTCTCACCACCATACAATCCATGCCAGCAAACGGCGGCACCCATGTGCCTACAAACCCGACCACCAACACCAACCACACCTCTCACCAGGGCCATACCCATTCGATACACTTCAATCAGCCCTTCCCGACTGCATCGCCCGCTTCCGCCATCCCAGCCCATTTGGCGCCGTCAAACCAGGGTCCGGGCCACCCAGCGACGTACACCACAGCCACGGCCAACAACCTCCTTACCGATAATGCATCCATCATCACCTTGGCCTCGTCGTCGAAGCGCCGTCGCCGTCGTTCGCTCGATACTGATGCCTCCGTCCGCGCCCTGGCGCCTTCGTCATTGTGGGGCGGCAGCCGCGAAAGCTTGCCTTTGAGCGTCCTCAGCGCCAACATCGGGGAGGGCGCGGGCATGCCGACCACCCCAGGCCTCCACCAGAGCAGTTCACGCATCGCTAACGCCGAGCGCACCAGCATCTACTCGGCCACGGGCATTGCCCCCGCCTTGCCCGGCGAGCGCAACAGTTTTTATGCGAAGCAGAGCGGCGCCGGCGACGGAGCGAGCGTGCGGAGCGGCCTGTTGGGCCACGGCAGGTCGGACAGCATCAGTGGGAGCATTGGCGGCGTAGCCAGCCCCTTGACGAGCCCGCGGGAAGCCTCTGAGATCGGCGACACAGACGACAGAGAAGAGGGAACGAGCCGGGCAAAGGAAGGCGAGGATCGATGAAGCGACACGATCGCGGCACTCTTGACGAACGAATTTTGCACTAATGAAATTGGACCGGGGATATCTGGGCGGCAGGCATCATTGGGTGAAATGGAGGCATCGGTTTATGGGCGGGATCATGGATATATCACTACCACGGAGACTCACACGCAGTCTAGCCGTGGACTTGCGCATCAAGAATACATGCATTACGAGTGAAACAGCTCATCCTTTTGACTACTTTGCTCATGTCGCTCACAACCCGTACCCGAAAAGAAGAACACCTGCCTGGTTTGTGATTTTTCTAGTATGGCAGGGGGTCGAGATCCAGCCCCTCGACGGAAAACTTGAAAGAATCGTTGCGCGAGTAGCTGCCCGCGGTGTCGATATCCAGCCGCCCGCGGATGCAGTCCTCAAAGCCAACGTCGGAGTAGATGATGCCCTCGTCGTCCTCCCACTGCGGGCCCGCGAGCACGTCGCCAAACGGCCCAACGATGCACGACCCGCCCCGCGAGATCCAGTCCTCGCTCTTCAGCGCCGGCTGCTGCTGCTTCTTGGCCGTCGTGCCGTTGGTCGTCGTCGTGCTGGCGCCGTTGGTGTTGTTGACGTTGTTGTCCTCGGCGTCGCAACTGAGCACGATCTCGTTGCCGTCTTCGACGATGACGCTCTTCCTCCTCCGGCGGGAGGGGCTCGTAGCCGTCGAAGTGGTCTTGGTGGTGGCCGTGCCATCAGGCAGGGCGATCTCGTTGCCGTCCTCTGTCAGGCACGAGTTCCGCCTCGCGCGCGCGGGGTACACCTCCGCATCCCTCACCTCGGCATCCTCCACCGCAGCCTCCGTCGACGAAGCGGGCGGGGGCGGCCGCACCGCCATATTCGACGACACGACGAAACACCGCCCCTCGCACGCAACGGTGCGCATCAGCGGCAGCCACGTGTCGCGGCCGTCGGCGGTCGGCGCGAGGTAGAGGTTGACGTTCTGCGCGTAGAGCGCCTGGCGCAGCAGCGGCATGTAGCTCTCCCAGCAGATGGCGGCGGCGAGGTTGAGGCGCACGCCCTTGATGACGGTCGAGACGGCCTTGAGCGTGGCGGGCGAGCCCTGCGACCAGATGAGGCGCTCCGTCGCGGTGGGCATCACCTTGCGCCGCTTGCCGAGCATGCCGCTGCGCGGACAGACGTAGACGACGGCGCAGTAGAGGCTGCCGCCGGCCTTCTCGATCAGGCCGACGACGAGGAAGACGCCCGTCTGGGCGGCGATGCGCTCGAGCTCCTCGCGGGTGCCGTCGCCGCGGGTGTACCCCCTGGCTTCGGGGTCCGGGAACTGCGCGGGGAGGGTCTTGTTGACCCAGGCGGCACCGGCGCCGGCGCCGCTGTCGCCGACGGTGTCGCCGAGGTCGGCGGCGTTGGCGAAGTAGTCGAGGAAGGCGTCGCGGCCGGAGGGCAGGCGGGAGCCGATTTTGCAGCCGAAGTCTGCGCCGCGGGGGTAGCCGCCGATGAAGGCCTCGGGGAGGAGGAGGAGGTCGGCGCCGTGGGAGGAGGCGCGGCGGGCGAGGCGGTCGATGAGGGCGAGGGTGAGCGGGGTCGTGGGGGCGGTGGCAGGGGAGGAGGTTGCGAGGCGGATTTGAGGCATTGTGGTTGTGGTGGGTTATGGGGGGGATGCGACTAGTATCGAGAGTTGTGGTGGTTCGGGGGACGGGTTGGAGCTAGTCTAGTCGTTGTTCCTGGATTCAGGGGACGGAACGGGATGGGCGGGTGTTGGGTTTGGGTATAATTATCACGGATTCACGATGATGGCGTGATGGGCGGCGGCGGCTTGCTTCGGGGTTTAAGGCGCGGGGAAAGGGCGCTGGTGACACGATAAGAGGAGACAATAAGACCCTTTATTAAGGGTATCGCCAAGATGAGTTTCCCGCGGGCACTAGGGATTTGAAAAAAGCTGCGGCTGAAGAAGTGTGAGTGATTAGTTGGACGTGGTTGACCCGCAATGGAGCTCAAGACGGACAAGGTGTGTGAGGTGATTCAAACGCCGGTGGGCAGCATGCGCAGTATCCGTAGCTAAGTTAAAAAAAAGGCTCGGGTCGGTCGCCGATAGAAACTCTTACACGGAAGTGGGTTGCTTGGTTGCTGTGAAGAAACAGAAAGAGGGAAAGCTTACTGGGACGTCATCGCGTTCAGCTACCCCGCAGCGGGCGCCTTTCAGCTCAGTGGGAGGCGGAAGGGAGGAGCTCCACGATGGGAGGAGGGGTACAAAGATACTTCCGCTGACGAACCCCTGCTTGAAGACCCCTGTGAGGGATGCTTGCAGCGGGTACGACGATCCTTTTTGTTTTTTTTGCGCTGTTGCGTGGGTAAGGGGAATTCGGCACGTGTTTCGACGCGGCAGATTGAGCATGTTGATAGGTGCATTGATGCAGCAGATGGAGAGGCGGGATGTCATTTAGTCTGGTGCAGTTTTGACCAAGATCATGTCTTTCATAACGGTAGGAAATGAAGGCTGAGTTGCGATGGCAGAAGAGGGTTGTTGGAAATTTCATTTGATAGAACGTTCAATGTCATAGACGATATTGATAGTCTTCAGCAGCTCTTCCATGTTACCCCTAATCTAGTCTGCACAATCCCCAAATTGCTAACTTCAAGCCCGCATAGTCTATTCACATACAACCCTCACCTACATCAACTCATCTAATAGGTTACTCAAATCAGCCTTGCGGACACGCGCCTCCGTAATGACCAGATCCCTCGGGAACCACTCCTCCAGCCGGCCCCCGGGAAACCCAGGCCCCTTCTCGAGACTCTCCCCCTCCCGCCCCGAGATCATCACCCCGAGCGCCGTGCCACACCCCCAGGCCCACACCATGCCGTCGCCGCTATACCCGGCACTCACCCACTCCCCGGCCTCCGCTCCCATCCAACCCCCGTCCTCCTCCTCAACCTCCTTCACGGGCTTCCTCGCCATCACCCCCTTGCCCCTTCTCTTCCTCCCCGAGATCCCCTCCGGCACCCGCCCAACAAACGGCGCCATGTCCCCCGTCACCCCGATAATCCCGCTCCAAACCCTCTCCACCCTCCCATCCCACGCATCCCCAAACACCGCCCCCATCACGCCCCCGACATGCGCAACCGTCAACCCCTCCGTGCTCCCGTCCTCGTACACACCCACCATGTCCACCCCCTGCCCCAGACTGCGCGCGAACCCCCCGCCCAGCATCACGTCCCCGTTCGGCCGCTGCGTGACGTAGTCAAACATCCCGCCGCCATATAACACGCTCCACGACCTCCTCCCATCTCGCCACGCGAACCTGCCCCCGGGCTTCTGCGCCGACATGTGCGCCTTCACGCCCGCCATCTTCCCCCTCAGCCCGGGCAGGAACTGCGACGCGTGCGCGTTCGTCGCGTGCACCACATGCCGCGCCCGCACATCCCCGCGTCCCGTCCGGACCACATACGGCCTCCTCTCCGTGCCGCCCTCCATCACGATCCCCTCCACCGCCGTCCGCGTCTCGATGCTCAGCCTGCCCCCGGCCTTGTCAAGCATCTCCCGCCAACAGCTCGCCACCATCCGATACGGCCACAGCGCGCCCGCCTCATACACCAGCGCCCCAAACACATGGCCCCCTTCCACCCCAAACTCCGTCCTCGCAGCCTCCCTCTCCACAACCCGTATCGCAAACTCCGGAACCGCCACCTTCAACTCCGCAACCTCCTTCTTCGCGCCCTCGAACGACGCCTCGTCCAGGAAGAAATCCACCGTCTCGACGTCTCTATACTCCGCCACCTCCCGTCCCTCGCCAACCTCCCCCACAAGCCTCGCCGTCCTCAACGTGAACCTAACCAACTCCCTTGCCCTCTCCTTCCCAAATACCCGCGCCAGTCGCGGGAACAGCTCATGAGGACTCGCCTTCACATGCCCGCCATTCCGCCCCGTCGCGCCGGCACACAGCTCCCGTGCCTCCAACACCACAACCCTCGGCACCTTCTTCCCTTCCTCCTCCTTGCCGCCGCCAAAAAGCAGGCCCCATACAACAGCCGCGGCCGTGATCCCGCTGCCGATGACCACCACATCCGCCTCGCCCGGCATCACCTCACTCCGCGCACTCACAAGCTCCGGAAACGGCGGGTCGTCCAGCCAGTACGGCGCGCTGGGCTTCTCGTACGGTAACCCCGGCGGCGCGTTGACGCGCGCGAGGAGCGCTTGGTATTGTCTGTTCAGGTCCGCGAGGAGCTTCACCACGGCGGTGGCGCCTTTCGCGACGGACCGCAGGGCCGAGAGCACGGTGCCCATTGTAGTAGTCCCTCGCTTCTCTTGCTGTGATATGTCGTCAATTATAACTGACTATCCCCGCAAACAAAATGTCTTGGCGTTGTGGATGAAGGGCGAAGAAGCACTGATCAAGTTCGTCAAATAAACATGAGATGAAAAAGGAAAGCTGTGACATGACCTGGGGAGAGCAAGGGGGTTCGTCGCGGGTGAGCCACTGAGATATACGTCGAATCCCGGTGCAGGCTTACATAACGTGGCGCGTCCTTCGGGTTCCGGCACGCCAAAGGGGATCCAAACGCATCCCCGATAAAGTTTATCCACGGTAGAGGGCAGGCTTTCTAGAACAACTCATTTTCCATTTTGTCTAACATCTAAATGACACCCCATCCGAAGCAGCAGCATAAAAATTGAACGACCAGGCACCTCGCAGGCCCATTTCATCATCATTCAGGAGCACATGCGACGGCCCATCAATGCTTCAAGGAGCGAGAGAGAAGTGAAGAAAACACATCAGTTGCCTTGAAGTCTGTAACGTGACGCCAAACCTATGCCGGGTATGTTGTCGAAATGCCATTCCTTACTCCATCGTGCCGTGCCGTTCCTCCGCGCAAAACATGAACCCATCGTCCACACAAAAACCCATAGCTATCAACATGAAAGAAGACACGCACTGTTCATTCATTTACTCGCTGACAGACCCCTCCTCGTCAGAGATGTGGTCGAGGTCCATGTCGATATCCATGTCGACATCCATTCTGTTGTTCCGTCCCATGTGATCCAGACCCATGTCGGCCCGGATGTCTCGCTGGATTTTGAGGAAGTACTTCCTCAACGTACGCAAACCCCGGAGGAAGCCGCGGTCGGGCTCGTTGGGGTGCTGCGGCGGACACGGCTTGCCTTCTGCCAGGTCGCCCTTGGTCAAGCTGTTGGCAAAGTCGGCAATCTTGAAGTCGATCTCGCGCTTGTTCTTGCGCTTGCGCTTCTCGCGCATGGCCGATGTCTCCTCCGTATCAGTCGCAAAGTCGGTGGTGGAATCGTCAACCACCGTATCGTATTCGTTTCCTTCTGTTGTGTCCCCGTCGTAGAACATGAGGAGACTGGCGGCGTAGAAACGATAGCCGTCCAGGTTCCGCACAATAGACTCGAGCTTGTCGAGCTTGTGCAGGATTGTGGGGATGTGCCGGAGAATGCTAGAGTAATCCACGCCGTCGTACAGGAACCGCGTCAGTGCGTCTTGGAACTCCTGTCCGGCCTTGAGGTCGCGCCCAAAGTACTTGTCTTTGAAGACATAGCTCTGGCTCTTGACATCCCAGACCTGGAGGCCACACACACGCACTCCAAGTTCACGCGAGGTGGTCCTGGCACATTTGCCCTGCTGTGATTTCTTCTTCTTGGGCGTGGCCTCAACACCATACTGCCGGGTGCCCATCTTGAGATCCATGATGCAGGGCCGTTTCATGCCCGCAGTGAGGTCCTCCAATAGGAGGAAGTATTCAACACGAGAGTTTCGCTGGGTCTGTGCTTCTTTGGGGTTCACGGGCCGCGGAATCTTGCGGAACCCTTGCATCGGACTCGGCACTTCTGACGGTACGGTCGATGCGTACGTCGAATGCTCCGCCTCGATCGGAACCTCGGACTGGGGTCTTTCCGCGGCAGCGGGAAGACTCATTTCCTTGGCAGGATCAACCGAGTTCGCACCATTCGGCGTCGGAGGTTCAATCATCGGCGAATTCACTTGGGAATTGGTGACGGATCCAGATTGTCCTTCGTCTTCGCCTCTGTAGCCAGCATCATCTGCCTCTTCCCAGTACTTCAGGTTTCCTCTAGATTCCGTGACAGTCCGTGGTTTCCGGCGAAGTCCAGTTCCAGAATAGCGACGCTTTTTCTTCTGAGCGATGACCTTGTCCGCCAGCGTCTCCGGCTCCGGCGCACTCGTGCCAGTTACGTCCTTCACGTCGCTGTCCTCAGCCTCCGTAGGCTCCAACTGGGCGGGGTGCTCAATCGTCATGCTTGAACTTGGGGGCGAGGAGCTGCTGGGGCGTAGCGGGCTGGAGTTGTGAGGTGCGTGGCCCTCTGAGGCCATGGGTTCCTGTCTACGAACCAGATCAGGAACAGAGTTGGTAGGCCTCAGAGTGGGTTGCTTCCGGAAAGCCATTGACTTTTGATGGGGACGGCGGTGCTTGTGAATCGGGATTGGCTGTTTCAGAAATGCGTCGTTGAACACCTCGTTCCGCAGACGCTTGTTGACAGTGGTAGCTCCCCAGCTATTGGCGTGGCGGTCGTCCAAACTAGGTCTCGTCGGGGAAGCCATTGTGCCCTGCTCATAGTTGTCCGGGAGGCCAGAAGATGACGTGCTACGACCGCGGGACGGCATAGTCGTCGGAGGCGGCGTAGGCTGGAAGAGATTCCGCGGTAAGATGTGCCAATTGTCATCGAATGTGACTGTGGGAATGGGCACTGGTGCAGAGGCAAGTGATTGGCTAATGATACGGCGGTGCTCGGGGTTGCTTTGCGCAGTGCCGTTCGCAGTGGCAGAGGTGGCACCGCTGGAGCCATTAGACTTGGACTGCTCGGTAGCAACAACTGCACTGCTCTCGCTGAGGCCCGTAGGCTTGCGCTGTAGCAAACCAATATCCTCACGTTTGTGTGTGGATTTGCGCCTGGGCTGCTTGTGGAACGTAACATTCAACACGCCGATGTATCTGTGTTCTCTTGTTAGCGGCTGGGGGTTATGAATTTGGACACCAACTCATACCGAGGCAGGAAGGTCAGCAAGTCACGGTGGTGCTGCTCAACCTTTTCGTAAAACTCGTTCTCCCTGTTATTGAGCTGCTTGCACACGGCTCTCTTGGAGAAGCGCCAGAGCGTTGTGTGGCCGCCGACTTGGTGTTTGTAGGGAATAAGTTCAATCGCCTCGAGAGGCTCCTTGTCCTCCTCCTGATGGTGATGGGCATGGTCCTCAAAGTTCGTCGGTAGTTGCTTAGGAGTGGGAGGCTCCGGCTCGTCGTCAACTGCAATGTCTTCGACGTTTCCGGGCTGTACCTCGCGAAGGGCAACGTTTGGCGCTCCGGGCAAGCGCTTGGGCTTGGGTTTGTGGGTCGGAGTGTCGGGAGGTTGGTCGGGGCATGATTCCTCTTCCGGTTCAGGCTCGTCGGCCTTCACCAGCCAGGGGTGGAAGTCCTCGGCCCTGGAGGCGGTACGGTTCCCTGGCGTCTTGGGCTTGGAAACGTCCCTCTCGCGCTCCGCAGCTTCCTCGAGACCTGGATGGGGCACAAAGACAGCAGAGGAGATCTTCTCCTCACTAGACTCATCTCCCTCCTCGTGACTTTCCCCGTGTTCGCTACTATCGGATGGACGACGATCTTCGGTCTGACGCGGCTCTGGAACATCTGTGGGGGACAATTCTTCATTCAAGTTGCTTTCCTCCAGAGTCACCTGTAGAGAACCGTCCGAGTCTACCTTGTGGAAGATGTCACCGTTGACCTTTCGCAGACCAAAGTAATCCTGCGTGGGCGAGTCGGTCAGGATGGGAGTTTCGCCCGCTTGAGGCGACTGTAGAGGGAATGTTTTGACCCTTTCCAACTGCTTGGGGAGCCAGTCCTTCTTCTCGAGGATCCTGGGCGAAGGTGTAGGGTTCGTGCTGACCGACTTGGCAGCAAAGTCTTCAACAGCAATGTCGGCTGAGAGCGGTTGAGCCTCCTGGCTCGGGGATATCTTTTCTCGCGGTGGTGCCTGGCGCGTATCTTTCCTACGCGTCTTCTCCTCCTTCGGCAGCCCCTCTCTAAAAAATCGCAAGCTATAACTCGCCTTGCGACTGCGAGCATTAGGTTCGGCGCCAATCATGGCCTCGTGAACGGACTTCTCCACCTGGCCGTCCTCCTGGCCGTCGATAGCCTCGCTCGAACCAATGGACCATATCTTTTCGGGGCCCATGGAGAAGCGCTGCTCTAGCTTCTTGGGTCGGGTGTCGGCATCGGAGTTTTCGTGCAATCTCTGATCCAGCTGGGCAACGGATGTTGTGAGCGAGCCTTCCGGGCTAGTGGAGTGCGAGTGTGCCCGATTTTTTCGCAGTCCTTGGTTCACCCTGGAGTCCCTGTCAACCCTTTCCAAAGACGTCCCTCGGCCCCGCGATCGCGTGCTCCTCAGAAAGTCGCGGTGGTCCAAGAGCATAGCTCTGATGCCCTGGAAGCTGGCCATGTCGTAGGTCGGGGATGTCATGATCTCCATGTCGGCGGCGGCGGGGTTAGAGTCGGTGGTGATGGGAGCAGGGGCGGCGGCGGCGACAGGGGCGACGAAGCCGGGCTGGGGAGCACTTCTCGGAGCTACAGAAGCGCCCTGGCCGTTGTGGGAGAGAACATGGCGGTTGTCGAGGGCGAGGGGATCCAGGCCAGCAGATGATGAAGCTGAGTTGGAAGGAGGAGCAGAGTCCGCGGTGGGAGAGGGAAGGGAGCGAGTCGAGAGTTGAGACGAGGGCTGGTCGTTATGGGAATGGGTTCTCGAAGGAATGCCACGGGCTGAGGCAAGGGCTTGGGTTAGCAAGGACGGACCGGACTGCCTCGGGAGGGCGGCAGGGCCTCGGGGCTTTTTAATATTCGGGTCGACATGGCTCGAGACATCCTGCGAGTGCTGGGTGACAGCGGCCGTGGCAGGGGGTGGATCTGCAGGATGGGCTGGGGGTGTGTCTTGAAGAAGAGAGAGGGCTTGAGCTGGGGCTTGATGTTGTTGTTGTGCCTCTTGTTGGGCTGCTACAACAACAGCAGCAGCGGCGGTGACAAGCTGGGCTTCAGGATCTGCGGCGGCAGCGGGAGCGGGAGCAGGAGCAGGAGGCAGAGGAGGAGCATGAGCAGGATCGGGGACAGGGCCAGACTGGGGTAGATTGAGACTGGGGGGTTGACCGGGAGTCGCGGCGGGTGTCTTGGTGTTCAGGACGTCGAGGGCGGCGTCGGGCTCTGTGGCGGGCACGGGAGATGAAGACGAATGCGCGGGGCTCACCAGGGTCGCGGGTGCGGCATTTTCGGGGTTGCGAGGCGGGCTGGACATGAGGAAAACATCTGGCAGTAGTCGATTCGTGATGGAGGATTGGTCGCCGGTTGATTTGGGGCGGGAAAGGGGAATCGTAGGGATAGAGAGCGGCGTGCGGGAGGTAGGTGAGGGGGGGAAGAGAGTGTGGGAGGCGAGAGCAAGGTGCGAGAATGAGAGAAAGAAACGTCACAGTTCCCGCCAGTGGGTGGTGGTAATGGGCGGCGTGAGTGACAAGCAGGTGAATACTATCCGTCGGCGGAATACCTTAGGTTGACGAAGGTGGTAAGAAGGTAGGTGGGAAATGCGAGTTGGGTGAGGTAAGGCGACAGAAGGCGAGGAAAGAGAGAGGGAAGCGATAGGGGGCCTCCACTCCACCGGTTACAGTAGGTACCTAGGTAGCGGGCAAGCAGCACGGGCGGTACGCGGTACCCCGTACCCTGGTCTGTCTGCCCTGGGATTAGGTTAGGCTCGGTTCGAGTGTTTGTGTGCCTCACACTGCACTGCGGGAGGTGTGCGGTGCGACGGACGGGGAACGGGGGGAACCACCACGAACGGGGACAGGACAGGGACTGACTGTGAGTTACTCTGTATCTGTGATCTGTACTGCGTAGAGTTCCTTGGAGACAGCGGAGGAGGAGGAGGAGGATGAAGGGGACGGGAGGCGTGGGTGGATAGAAGACCACCAGCAGGTGCAGATGCAGTGCAGGTGCAGTGCAGCGCAGGTGCTGGTGCTGATGCTGGTGCCGGGTTGCGATAATGACGGCAGAAAAGCACAGCGGTGCTGCTGGATGATGGATCCGCAGTGCTAATCTTGAGTCGAGAAATGTGCGACTGAGAAAGCGCGATAGAGGGGCAGATCTGGGTGCAGCAAGGGAGCGAATTTCAGCTGACAAGTAGCCTCACAGCTAACTTACTATGTGGGAGTACCTACTCCTCTAGGTAGTTTATCTCAGGTGTTGCAGGTGCACTTATCATCGAAAACGGGTGGAATCTTTTGGGGCCACATCTGGAAGGCAGAAGGCGCGCTAAGTTGCTGCTTCGTGCTTTCCTTTCCTCACCAGAAGATATTGAAGTGGGGTGGGGTGGGCATATGACCATGCCCAGGCAAGAGATACCGCTGCACCTGCTGCTGAGGGGTCAGTTGCAATCGCCGACACACCAGTTCAAAGTACCTCTCCGGCCCAGTATGCGGAAGAGATACTTCGTGCGCCCTATGACCACACCTCTTTGGCCCCCTCCCACGTGTAGGAAGCAGTGGCATCTGGAGACCTGCGGGGAGGAAACAATGACATTGGAATCATCAGGAAGGCGCACACTGGATCAGGTAGATGGAAACAACACTTCACCCGCTCTGCCCGGTCGCTTCCATTGCTGCAGTCAGCGCCATTCGCCCTCACCGTCTGTGCAATTACGTTTCCTGTCTCATTGAATCTTCCTCCTCACCGTCAGTCGCCCAAGGTAGCTGCTAGGCAAGTTTACGTTGAGTTGAGCACCCAATGGAAGGTAAGATTCCGGTCCGCCCCCGCCGGCACCGGCTACCAACCCAATTTCTGATTCATGGCAGCTACCTCGCCGTACATAGGTAAGGTACCTACTACAACCCTCATGGGCACTACTCAAACCATTGATATCATCAATTCGCAACCACTTTCACATTCAACCGCACGTTACGGACTGATTGCTTCCACCACCAGCCTATGCGCCTCCGTCCAGGCACTGCCTGGCCACCACCAATACGAATAAGCGCGCGCACACGCTCGAGAGCGACAGCCGATCCTATCCTCGACGACGCAGCAACAGACGTTTAGCAGCACCTGCAAAGAAGGCACTGGACGTCGAAACATGGACCGCCCCCGTTTCCCGGGCTCCCATCGCTGCGGACGCCCCTGCGCAATCCCAGCTCCTCCCACCACCAAAAACCACGGCGTGCTACCATCCCGGCAGCCCTTTCGTCCAAACCCCGCTGGTACCGTCTCACGCCGGCCACGGGACTGCTAACTTGGCTCCCGGAGCTTCGATATCGCCCCAAATTTGCTCCAACTCGCCCCATTTGCCCTGGATTCATTCGCCAATGTCAGGGCACTCCTAGCCTGCAGTCTCTTTCCCGCTTCCCTCAAGGTTGTTGCGCCTTGCGTATTGGGTCTTGGGCCTTGGCTCGACCCCTCCAACCCCTCGCCCGCACCAAACCGTTGGAGAACCCAGACAACCAGAAACCCAGAACCCATCCCTCAGCCATTGGGAATCTTATCCGGCTGACCTCTGCTTGCCTGCATCTTGCCTGTCCGACGTACGTAGCCTCTTCGTTTGTTGGGTGCGTACAGCCAACCCGCAGGTCACGAGGCACCGCATTACCTAATTCCCGGCCCCAGATCATCACCACGCCCCTTGGCTCCAAGCTTGCACCGCATCGCGACGGCACTCGAGTTACCCATACTTTCCGCCATGATGTAAGCATCGTCATGGCGCTGCTGCGGATGCTCGCCGTTCCCTTCCCCGGTATCTAGCTCTCTAGCTCGACCCCCGACTCAGACCGCAAAATACGTGCGCCCCAAGAAACGGATTCATCCAGACAGACACTCACTCCATTCCACCATGTCTCTGAGCCGACGCGACAAAGCGTCCGCCCGTTGATTCCGAAATTCTTGCCCCGGCACGTTGTTCCTTCTGTCCATTTTACAGGCTCGTCCCAAATATCAAAGACCCCCATGTCTTGACCATTGGATTGCCATCTATCAGATGAGAATTCCATTGGCAGAATGCCACTGGGCGAGCCGAAAACGACCTTGGACGGCCACCGCGAATGTCGGCCTGTTCGGCCGCTCATCCAAGTCGCCTCTCATTCGCCCGTCTCTCCTGCAAAGGAGGCCTCGGAATGGTCGCCCTTCGAGCGCGTCCTTGACCGTTCTTCTTGCCAAACCCCCTGATGTCTCCCAAGAAATACACCGGTGCAACTTCTCGGAGCGGCCCAACCCTACGCCCACTCTCTGGCGGGTGGGCTCCCAGATATGCCAACGGTGCACCTCCGAGAAGCGTGCCGGTGCAACACACCCACTCGCCAGACCGTTCCATCCATTCGTTCTCCCCAGATGACAGATGGTGCCATCTTCGAGCCATGTCGAGCAAGCCGACAAACGAGCAACCAAACTGCCACGCAACGCCAACTGTCACGATCAAACAATAGACAAGTTGGCTCGGTTTGACAGACAGCTGCAAGCTCGCATGACCACCTCATCACCACGTCGCCCCTTTTTGCTGGCCATACAGCTGTCCTCTCGATAACGAACTGTCGAACCCACGACTGTGGCCATTGTTCCACGGCATCAGATCGCACAGTGACACAGGCGTCGTCGTCAGAACCGGTCAACGGCTCAACGCTGAAAATGAGGCCGCTAACCAGCCCCATCGGCGCCATTGGTCTTGTCTTCTAATCTATCAATCCTGGGTCAAATCAGCAAGGTTCACATCCACATCCCAAACCCCCCGTCGCTCGCCTCGAATCAACACCCTCCCTCCCTGTTTCGTCGGTCTGCGGAATAGTTTCCCCGCCAAAGGCAGTCGAGACGGGACGGAGCGTCTATCCACGGTCTAAGCCAGACGCAAGTCGCTTTTCTGACACGTCTCAAAAAATTGTCTATTCCATATGCTATTCATTGCAGACTCCGAGAGGCTCCAGGTCCCGTCTGCCCGTCCGTTGCAATACCTGGCAGCAACAAGCTTGCGCCAAGCCCCTGGCTCAATCCGTTCATCAGAACTTCCACGGGCCCGCCGTCGCCAATCATCCAACAACGTGCTCCCCAGACCGCCTCAGAGCAGCCCAGTCCACAGACGACATCCCACTCGGCCACATCTGACTTGATCTTATCTTCAATCCAAGGCCAGCAGCAACTCAGTCAACCCCAGCAGCCCCTCATACCTGTTGCTTCTTCTGTCCGTAGGCCGCGAAAGTCACTGACCAAGACTTGTTGGATGCGTCTGCATGCGATGCAGTGTGCTACATCTCTGGGACCCGCGCGAATCTGTGTCATCGGTCAAATGGACCGGGCACTAGATCCTTCTGCAGACTATCCACAACGACGGCTCACTCAGTCTGATGTATCGTCTCTTAATCTATCACCCGCCAACTCGCCCTTGATTCTTGACAATATGGCGTGCTTCTGGCGTCTTGACAAGCTGAGGCGCGAAAGCCACCCCAGGGCGTCATAGCATCGCCCGGGCCGGTTCATTTCCCTCTCATCGACTTTTACCTCGAGTCTTACCGTGTCGTGGACTCTTTCTTTTAGTTTTACTGACAGCTAATCACATTTCAAAGGCTGCATTGCTTTTCCCCCGTAGGTTCAAATCCATGTGTTCCGAGCTTGCTCAACCCCTGCATCGTGCAGGCCTCATTCGTTCCTGGATAGACATTCGCAATATTCAACAGGGCTCACGAGGTGGGAAACAAAACCTAGTCTACTAGCTTGGAGGCTCTGCCGGAAACCGTGTCTCCTTCCCCGGACTGCCGGCATGGCGGAGCTGATTCAATACCGCCACCGTTCCTGAATCTCACTGCCCCTGGCGATCGTTCTGAAACCTGGGGGCACACCTTGCACTCACCGCAAAAACGTCAAATTGAGCCTTTGCCGAATCCATGCTCTCGGTGACGAAGGCGTCATGTCGTGGAACTCTCCATCCCAATTATACGACCACATGTGCCGGCAACCGAAGACTCGACTTGACTCCTTTTCCCCTTGCCCCGTTCCACACAGGACGATCACTCGACTCGGAGGGGCCGCACAGGGCTGCATTGACCTCTTTGGATCATCCAAGGAGAAGCCGGGGATCCGCCATGTGGTCGCGCTCCGGAGCCCACACCGCCGCCTCGTTTTCCATTCTGGACGTCCCATTCCCAGGAACCAGCTCACCGGGCGCGAGATCCTTGAACCTAGGTGAACTGGGTCGGTGACATCTCGAATGCCATGTAACTTGAATTAGATTTGGTCGCTTTTGATATAGCTACTCCCAATCCCGGGAACCTTTAAACATTCATCGCAGGCATTGTTCAAGGTTGAGGAACCCTCAAAGGACCTGGTCCTGGACTGCGACCGAGACAAAAAGCAATTATGTTTTACGATTCTCGGTCTTGGCGGCAGGCATCTGGGCTCATTATCGTGCCGCGTGTGTGATCCCAAGACGGGCCAGTCGGGTCACGTCCGGGTCACCACGTTGATGGCCATGGAGCATGTTTACGGCATGTAATTATAACTTCTCCTAGGGGCTCTGTTGCCTCCTGTTGACGGGGTCGCGGACAGTAACCTTTGATTCGCTTCAGTAGTTGTGTTGGCTGCTCCGTTAGTGCCGTTTGAAAAGCACGTGTTTGTATCAGCTTTCGCGGGTGTTTGCTCGCGAGACATCGCTCATTGCTTCGTGATCATCTTGCCGTCTCACAAACTTCGATATAGCGCCTTTGACGGTGAGAGCTGGCCACTTGCCGCATATTTGGCCACGGAGTGTTATGTGCTTGAACCCTCATGATGGATGAGCTAAACTATGCGTCTCATCAAGCATCACCATGCCGTCCCCAGTTTCCCTGTCACTATTAGTAGACAGCTGCGTTACAGACACGATTAATCGCATGCCAGGGCTTTGGTACACAAGCGATGGCCTTGTTCCAAGTTCACTCTGCAGCGCATAGATGTAGATCCATTTTGGGAGGTAAGGAAGGATGGGTTTTCTTGAACCTTGCCACTTTACCCATGCGCGGGAGGGAAGAGTTGACTTGGAGTGCAAGTATTCCTCGCGTTGTGTTTCTCTCTGTTGTTGACGTAGTATTCGGGGAGAGTAGAAAGTAGAAAGGGACGGATAATAGTGATTAGATTTGGCGCAGATTGCCTGAATGATTTCTTGTCGCCTTGGCCAGCAACACGATGGCCGCGGTAGAGAGTCTTTGCTTATTTATACTGCTCAAGGTTCAAACGAAATCGAAAAGGCTCTGATTTGATTTGGTTTGTCGCTAAGAACAATGAGAGGGTCTGAGATCATCCAAATTTATATCTGTAGAGGAGGCTTGTGCTTTTGGACTCGTGTTCGTCACCTCAGTAGAAGCGGCGGCGATGTTGGGAGTCCTGGCACGAGAATGATGAGGGACAGAGTTAGAAAGCTGCTGTTATTTGTAAAGGTATAGTATTGAATTTCTCATCAATCGTGTAACAATCGTACCAACGGTTTGTGTGATTGTCTTAGCTCGTGGAAGTCTGGCCATCCACCTGCCGTTGCGGCTGGACAGTAGTCCGACGTGGCTGAAGTTCTTCTCTGTTTGATGCTTCCGTCTGTTTTGCTTGTATTTGTACATAATACTGCACTGAAGGAGAGTAAAGAGACGGCATGATCTCTTCAGGCTCATGACAGATGACTAGATGGTGACGTATCCGACAGACATCTTGTTTTATCGTCGACTTGACACTAAACCCTGTCTTCTGAAGCCTGAAGTTGTAAAAGGCGAGGTTTAGTGAAACGAGCAGTGAATTTGTCTTTGAAGTCACTGCACTGCTCGGTCGACACGGATTAAATACCCCGCGGGAGACGTGCTGAGCCACGGGACCGCTCAAGATCCGTTTCGAAAGTTAGTACTTGGACTTGTGGGATAGTCGAGGCATCAAAGATCACTCTGCTTCAGTTGACTCAATGCATCGTGATGTCGGGACAACTACATATTGGAGCCGTTGGCGGTGTTTATGATGCAACAAGCCAATGAATCCTTGGAGGACCATGCGTGGCTACCCAGCTTGTGACGACCACTCCGAGACTCGAGACAATCAGGGTTTGTAGGCCGTCTCTCGAAAGTGAAGCCCAATTTTCCCAGGCTATTTCTGTCATTCTTACGGTATTCTGGCTTTGATAGTCAGGGGAATAGAATCACGCCTGAAACCACGCATCAGCCTCGGGATTCTTTAAGAAGCTGATGACGAAAGTCAAATTGCAGTCAAACTTGCGAACATATTGAGCAAAGAATCCGAAAGCCAGTCTGATTTGGGGTGAGGTTCCCCTTTATCGACGGCGAATGCAAAGAGAGGACTATATTTATTTATGGAGGTTCTAAGAACAGCCAAAATTATCTTTATCACGTCCCAACAAGGCCTAGTAAACTCGATTTTGGCACTTTGGTCTCTCTATCTTCACATCCTGAGACATGAGCTGCCCCTTGCAACACTCTCTCAAAGTCTCATCCCTTGCAATGGTTTCTCGAAGTCATCGGCCTATATACATGTATAAGTTGCTCTTATATGTATAACCTGTCCGTCTAATCTTGCTTGCGACTTCATCTTCGTGCCCTAATGATGTATGGAAATGCTTCAGAGTGAGCTTGAGGCATCAGCAAATTTACTTCTTCTCCTGATCGCTTTTCCATATTTGAAGAACAAATAAGGAAACACCATCATTCCCGTAGCCAAGAAGCCCAGAAGTGACGATGCCCACTGGAACCCGAGGCTCACGTACATTTGGTTGCCAAATAGAGGAAATGCGGCTGGGAGAGTCTCAGCTTGGCCATGTTTCAAAAGTTTCGAACTCGTCGAGTGGTTTACTTACCGGCAGCAGTGCAGCGGACGAAAGAATTGGCGGCGAGCGCGCTGGCAGCATACCTGGGATATGCCTCCACCTATTAGAAGCGGTTAGTCGCTTTTGTTGATGTTGTGGCTCCTCTTGTGTGCCACTTACGAGGAAGGTCCAGATTCCAGTGAAAAGGAGAATGTTCCTGTTGCATACAATCTCATTAGCAAAAGCCGTTGACTGAAAGAATAAACACGCGACGGAGGACTGACTCACCCCGCTCCAAACAATGCTGTACCAATAATCGGAACTATCCAGTGCACCCAAGGATACATTGACCAACCAAACATAAAAATCCCTGCAGGCACAAGAACAGAGCCAAACATTGCGGGTGGAAGTCGGAACTCGGGCTCGCTGCTGTCCGCATTCTCACTCTGGCCCTTGTTCTTCAAGATGAGTCGTACCCTGACTCTAGACCACACCGGGTCAGTGGATAGGCCAAGCAACATACCGACCAGGATACCCAAGAAGCTGAGCCCTATCTGGTACAGATTGAAGCCGTATGTCTCCCTGAATACGAGGGGGAAAGCCCCGAAGAAGAGGTAGAGTATGCCAAGGAGCAATGCCGAGAAGAGGCAGAGAGACAGACACATTGGCTCAAATACGAGGAGCTGAATAGGTCTCAAGAGTGAGAGTCCGACTGCCCGAAGCACGGATTTAGAATGCGTCTCTGAAGCTGCTCTCCAGCGATCATCTCCGGTTTCTTTACGAAGCTTGCGAGCCTTGTTTCTCAAGAGGATGGGATCTATCGCACAGTATGTCAGTAGGGCCGCTTTCAAGAGTGGAAAGTCAACCTTACGGTACGTCTCTGGAACCAGAAAGACGATGCCCAGCTCGAGGACGAAGGACCAGATTATGAGCACGTAAAAGGTCCAGCGCCATCCAGTGTAGTAGTTGATGAACCCGCCGACCAAGGGTCCCAGGCTGGGTCCGATGAACGGGCAGATCGAAAACAAAAGCATAGGCGCCTGCAATTCGTCGTTGGAGAACAAGTCGCGGACAGTCCCAGCAGAGACAGCTTGGAACGCACTACCTGAGAAGCCGTCCAAGAAGCGGAGAACGACCAGTGTGACAATGTCCTTCGCTGTCGCTTGAGGAATCAGGAAGAGAAGGTGGCATGTGGACGAGACGAGATAGATTGGCCTTCGCCCGTAGAACTCGCTCAGGGGACTGAACATCATCGGCCCTAACGCAAGGCCGAGGACGAAAGTTGACAGCCCTAGAGTTGATACGATTCTAGAGTTGTGAAACTCGGCTTCCAAGTTGGCGTATGCTGATGTGTATATGGAACTCGCACAGGTACTTCTTCAATGTCAGCAGTCGCACAGAGCCATGGGGAACAAACTCATCATAGATCTTACACGCAAAGCCCCATGACTGAAACCACTACGGTGATCAACCATTTTCTCAGCTTGCCGTAACTTCTTGGACATAATGGGTCGTTATCGCCGTCGTCCCAATCGACCAGAAATTGGCCTTCTTCCGGTGACATATTAGCTTGTATGATTTGTTAAAGTAAAGTTTTCGAAACATCTAGTAAAGAGACTCTGTCTAGAATCCGCCAAAAAAGTGTTGTTTGGGCTGGTCAGCACAGCATTGTTTCCATGTTTCGGGGCACAATATGACTCAATCGTGAAGTTGTCGGGTTTCGATTTCCTTGAATTAATTATGACGAGCATTCGCGCAGTTTTCCGTTGCTCCGGGGCATATTTCCGCGCCAGTCACAACATAGAATTACTAAGCCATGTTCAGGTATGCAATCCTTGACGTAGATCGTTGTTCGGATGCGATGGCCGGCAGGAGAGGGCGCTAAAGCGGAGACGGAGACGGAGGTAAGAGCGGGAATGGGGAACGGAGAGGGAGCGGACATCAACCCCTGCCCGTCCCAAGACCAGCTTGTGAGTTCGCAACAAACACCATAAAAAGTGCGAATTGCGTGAGTGTTTGTTTAATTCAGATGAGGAACATTCTTCGTAGCGGCCAAAACCTCATCATCGTTTATCATGGCACCCCTACACACATACTTCTTCCCCGACAACGAGTCTTTTGCCTATGAAGCTCTTCGAGCTGCCAGCTACGCTCACTGCGGCGGTGCAGAGATAGCTGAAGTTATTTCCATTTGCCCTCGTATTCCCTTGAAAGACGAAGACAGCTGGCTGCGAGAGTGGAAGTTAGCCGGTGACCGCGCCGTTGAGACCGCAAAGACGAGCTTGACCAAGAACAACGGACGCGGTGCACGATCTGCCTTCCTGCGCGCTTCGAACCATTACAGAACGGCCGAATTCTACCGACGAGACAATGTGTTTGAGGACAAATTGTCCAATGAGCTCATGGGTTTGAGTACCGAGGCTTTTTACTCGGCTAAAAACTCATGCCGTATCGGACGGAGAAGGCCAAGATACCGTTCGAAGGAACGACACTGCCGGCAAACCATCATGCAACCGGGCAAAAGCAACAAACCGAGACCCACTATCATCTTCAACGGCGGCTTTGACTCTACAAGGGAAGAGGTCTTCTACATGAATGGCCAGGCGGCGCTTGATCAAGGCTTCAACATCATTCTTTTCGACGGACCGGGACAAGGCGAGGCTTTGAGAGAGCAGCGATTATTCTTCCGAAATGACTGGGAGGCCGTGGTCACCTCGGTGGTTGACTTCGCTCTTGGCCAGCCAATAGTCGTCAAAGACAAGCTCTTCCTCATGGGTATCAGTATGGGAGGTTACCTTGTCGGACGAGCCCTATGCTTCGAGCATCGGTGCGCAGCTGCCATCGTCAATGACGGAGTATACGACTTTGGCAGTGCTTTCCATAACCAAACCCCTGCCCTTGGTGAATTCTTGATCCAGAATGGCTGGGATACCACGATGAATGCACTCATGTACCAGATGATGCGTTGGGACACAGTGTTCAAATGGGCTATTTCGAACGGGGTGTGGGCTTTTGGCGTCCAGTCTCCGGTTGACGTGTTGCGCTGTGTGAAGGGATACACACTGGAGGGCTTGGTAGACAACATCAAGACACCGTTGCTGGTTTTGGATGCGACGGAGGACCATTTATTGAAAGGACAACCAAAAGAGTTGTTCGACAGGCTGCTATGCAAGAAGGAATTCGAGCAATTTACGGAGGGAGAGGGGGCGACTGCGCATTGCCACATGGGGTCCCTATCCAGACTGATCTTCGACTATCTACTTCCGGGAGTGCGATGATTGAAACAGTATGATATTACAAGATGTATTTCTTTGATTCTTGCATCATGACTGGAGAAGGAGCTAGAACCATGTTTGTTTCCATGCTCGGAGCCTCCAAAGCCACTTGGAGACTTGCGACGTTTACGTGCTATGAATGGAATGCGATTGACTCCTCAAGTTATTAGTGTTCAAGTGCAGAGGAAGTCCGATCATATGGCGTTCCCGACGCTCGAAAAGAGTGGATAACGCTAATAGAGGTCTACGCATGCGTGGAGGGCTTTAGAGGACTTTAGAGGACTTTTGCTATTCGAGCGGATAGTGACAACAGGATAAGAGTAGTAAAAGGAATAAGGAAAACGACGACGACGACGACAACAACGAGCATAGCAGTAATAGAAAAAAGAATAACAGGAATAATAGTAACGGATAGTAATAACAATAACGGCGATCATAAAAACGGGGATAATCATAAAAGAAATTGTTTTTAATATAGCTTGTACGGAGTAGCCCGCCCGCACTACCCGCCGGGGTAACAAAACTCTTTTCGACACCTTGACCCATTGGCGATAGCGGACACGAACAAAAGACTTTGCATTGACACATTAGGCTGGATTGACCAGCTCGGCCTTTCATGTCACGATTTGCAGAGAAATCATCTTGATCACCATGTGTATTGAATTGAGGAGGCATAGTGACCCCGAGTATAGGCATGTACCTTGTAGTACTAGACAAAGGAAACCCCGGCAATCTCAATCAGCGGCTTTGAAAGGTCACTGATGCGGCATGGTTCTCCCGTCCTCGACCGAGTTTGAATCGGAAGACGTGGGTTTCTTTGTGGAAGCCAGCAGGACTAGAAAGTCCTTTAAGCACCACCGGTGTTGGTGATGAAGTCCAACTCGAAGTTGTCTCCACCCTTGGCCAGGACCTGGCTAGGGGAGTGTCCTCCAATAACCTCACCGCCCTCAACGTTGCCGTTGACGTGCCAGCCGGTGGTCAAGTCGAGAATCTCCCAGGCAGCCTGCTGAACTCCAGCGTTTTGGATGCTGTAGGTGACGACGTTGACAGCGCTGACGATGATGCGGATGGTAATGAGACCGAAGGTTCTGGCATAGGACTGAGCCTGGTTGACAAGGGCCTGGGTCTGAATGTGGTCGGTGTGGAGGGCGCGCTTCTGCACCTCCTTAGATCCAGTGTAGCTGCGAATGTGGTTAGCAGGCGTCATTACCATACGCACTGGTTCACTTACGTTTCCTTGGAGACGTCACGCTCAGCAGGAGCCATGGTGGCGTCAATCTCATCGCGCTTGCCAACAGGGGCAGGGTCGGCAGGAGGCCAAGTAAGCTTCAGGCAAGCCTCGTCCTCGGGGTGGTTGACAATGCAATGACGGCACCACTGGTTGTCGTTGCCCTGGACGCAGTTGCCCCAGCCGCCGCAGTTCTCGTACATGTACTGGCAGACAGTCTGGAGGATTCTGTTGTCAACGGCGAGCGCGCAGCAGAGTCCAGCGCGGGCCTCCAAAGGGTTGCTCAGAGCCGGAGAGACGTCATTGACGGCGGCAGCTTGAGCACCGAGGCTCAACGCCGTGATGGCGACGGAAACGATAGTAGAAATACGAGCAATCATTTTGATAGCTGAGTGAGTGAGTGAATGAATGAGTGAGTGAATGTGATTTGTAAGAAAGAATGACTGTGAGATGTCTGGGCTGTTGGAT
Source organism: Colletotrichum tropicale (assembly GCA_027406125.1). Lineage (NCBI taxonomy): Eukaryota > Fungi > Ascomycota > Sordariomycetes > Glomerellales > Glomerellaceae > Colletotrichum > Colletotrichum tropicale. Next base: position 752,252 of record JANVYH010000002.1, read on the forward strand.
AGTCTAATATCGTTCAACGAGAGGGCAAGCCATGCATTTTATATCCCATCCGGTCTGAGTGGACTACGGTACAAAGAGCCTCATATTTTCTCCAGTTCCCATGTAATGGAACTTACCGAGAACGAGGTTCCGAGGAAAAGCTGTTGATCTCCTCCGATCAACTCCACTCTTCCACGCCTTGCGCTGTAGTCTACTTGCGACTCTACGAACGGCTCGTACAATCTCATGATCCCGCGTATCCCGGCGTCGGGATGTATCGCGGTAAGGGAAAGTCTAAACGGCGTAGAATAGCCTGAACTTACTGACTAGAGCATATTATACTCCGTAATTTGAGATGAACAAGCATCCCACAACTACCGCAAGTGGGTCATACTTCTAGAAGCGTTCATCAGCCTCTACAACATCAGTTCATGACTGGTACAGCCTTCGCACTATTGCCTGTACTGTCACTGCTAACTTTTCTCATTGAAAGTGGACAATGAACAACGCAATGGCCTACCGTGGACTTTTAGCAGGAGTATCATGTCTGTTCTACATCATTTGTCTTGGCAAAGAAGGTGTCCAATTTCCATGCGGCGTGTCCGGGCCTGGAACTACAAACAAGCACCAGCAAGAGGCCCAGGCGCCACCGTATTGCTGCGGCTCGAACAGCACCGCAAACCTTGATCAAATCAACGTAGGGCAGACAAATCTTAACGGAAAACTGGAAATCTGATAAATTCCGTCTGAAGACAGATTGACAACAACTTAAGCTTTTGCCAATGATTACAAAAGGCCGATCCGCAGGGCCTTAAGCTTTCGCCGATGATTATACAAGGCAGATAAAGCCTAATAAATCAGAAATGGTACCATGGAGACACGTGATTACGGGCTTCTCCGACTACAGTTTCACTTTTCTACTGGGAATAACATTCACGCCATCTCCACTTTGACCGGCAACTTCATGGACCCCTACGACGAAGACAGGTAGGATAGAGAGAAAAGAAAGGGGCTCGCAAGCTTTGCGGTTTAGACTAATACTTTGAGTTCGGATGGCACTAATAAACTAATCCGTTCTCAACTTAGTTGTCGCCGAATACAGTGCGGTCAAGTGATATCCGCCATAATCAGCGTTCGGCCAGACTCCGTTATACTTTTTCTTTGGCATAATGACAGAAATTGGGAGGCAGAATTGAGAGCAAGTTGTGACAAATGAAGTTTTCCGAATAGGAAGTCACCGGTTGCTTCGTTTTCAACTAGAGTATTGACATAGAGCCTGAGTATCAGCCCATCACTGGCAACATATTTCCAGCTATAAAGACTGCTTGTCTTCCGCCCGGAAATGTGGAATATTTTCTTCTGCATCACACAACAAGAACATTACTTCCACACTCATTAGCTTCTAAAAGTCTCTCGTTCCACTCCACAAACCACAACATTTGTCACTGTCTAGTCCTATCTTTCCCAACATCATTCAAAATGCGTAAGTAGTGCCTCAAAATATTCTTTTTGGCCAGCTCAAGTACTTCCATCTAATCAGTTTCCAGAGTACTACCTTGCCATCGCTCTTCTTGCCGCGAACATCGCCGCTGCCGCCCGCGGAAGGCCCATTCGTGTTGCCTTTGAGGGCAACGTCATCTTTGGGGACAAGACTCTGGACAGCCAGCGCCAGCAAGTCCACGACGCACTTGAGGAGGCCTGCAAGGGCATCGGCGCCCAGGGCGCTGACCCCTTGACTGGTGGATTCGACGGCGAAGGTTACCACTTCAAGTACATCTGCAGCTGTGCTCACGGCGACACTGGCTTGCCTTACGTCGTCCGCCCCAACAACGTCAACTGGTGGTCTGCGCAGGCCACCAACGCTGGAAGCTGCTAAAGAACCAGTATCTTTGGGTTTCATTCATGTATTAGATTGCCTTTTGAGAGGAATGATTCTCCATAGCTAGTGCCTTTCAAATTCAACATAGACACGCTGGTTTCACTCTATCGCACGTAACTTTTGCTTCAGCATTCCATATGTGATTGACTGGTCTGACTATTAGCTTACTTGTAGTTTACATGGCCAAGTTATGAGTGAGATTGATCATGAAGCCAACCCAGTTCTCTATCTCATCCAGAGTAGGTGTTTCGTAGGATACTGAGGTTATCAATTTCTAGGTAAACGTCACTCTCCGGATCTAGACGCGTGCCGTTCTTATCCACCAACAACTGACGACTACTCCAGCTTTTCTAATTGACTTTTGAATCTGGTCGAGTCCTTTGGGGCGACAGCCTGTCGAGTCACTTCGAAGATTTAACCTTCCTGAACTACATCTCCACTTGAATGGGCTAGTCTCTTTGCTGTCGGCAGAGTGTTGAGCATTCTTGTTTCCCGAGACTCAACACTCGCAATAATGTCCGCGATTTTCTGCCATAATCTCTACTGGTGTCGCTTCTACTAGTTCTAGTAGCTTTAAACTTCTGAAAAAATTGATGGCAGCGTCTTGGTTTCGGTCGGCAACGGCTCCCATATTTTCCACGGCTGAGAGAGCATTGTCCACTGAACAGTGTGCATGAAACTTGCGGAAAGTACGTCACTGTCTTCGAGACTCCACCTGACCGTTAGTTTCAGTACTAAGTTCTTATCATTATTGATGTTGGCGGGTCCATCGTTGGGGGTCCCATCGTTGTGAGGGCCATCGTTGGACGGGTTGTCATTGAATGACAAGTCAGAGTCGGGAGTTAGACTTTCGGACTGGGAAGAAATTGTGACGCCTCCACGGCCGTCCCTTCTTCACTCGACTATTTTTGACCTGATGATGCTTCGGGTGGTAGCTGTGGTGATCGTCGACGAATCTTCTGAAACTCCTTGAAGCTTGTGAATGATATTGTTGTCTCCTCGAACGCTGTAATAAATCTGCCTGGAGTAGGTCGATCCTAAGGGATAAATGTGTTTATAAACATGCCTTGGGGCGTAACTTAGTTACACAAAGGCAAGTTATACAAAGGTGGAAGTGCGTATTCAACCCTGCAGACATGACAAAGAGGGCCGCCCTGATTCGTCCGGGGCGGCTCTTCGGTCAGCTCGGAGTAGGCGCGGTAACAGCCAAAAGGCCTCCGACAGGGACCACACGTTGCCTCATCACTCTCCACGAGATTGGAGGATGGATTGCGACTGCATGAGAAAATATTTGCTCAAACATTATCCCTGAATCTATGACTCTTTTGTGAGCTTCGGGAGCTTTTGAGTCCAACTCAGCTTCGCGAGCGCCCCGCGGCGAACTCGATGTGACTGACAGAAACCGCATGCGGTATCGGTGTTCTCTACGTATGAAATGGAGTTATAAATTTCTTGTCACATAGTGATTGACGAGTTTCCAATTGAAATCATTTAGATCAAGCAAAACTAAAGAAATTTAATCAAAGATCGTCATCTATAAAGCCCAATATCTCAGACATGTACCGCCATGTCAGTTGGTTTTGTCTGTTTCCCGTGGCCCGATTCTAGTCACTGTCGGAGTCATCACTGTCATCTTCTTGAGACTGCTGATTGTCTCCTCGGTGGTCTTCGTTCTCGCCGAACTTCTCAAGAGAACCATGTTGTCTTCTGCTGCTTCCTCGGGGCGAGCCAGATCCGAATTGAGGTGGCATCCTTGGGTCGGAACGGCTGCTCTGGCTGTTTGGATTACGAACCTGTTGGGGCGAACGAGACACAGTTGCAGCTGGGTACCCGTCGGTTGATGTTCCCAACAGATGGTCGTCAACTCTTAGCTGACTAGCGACAGCTCTTACGGCATCGTCACCTCGACATTTGACCACTGAGTCAGAGGGATGCGTCAGTATACTTCCTTCCATGGGTTTGAGGCAGCGATCACATAACTTACAGTAATCCTCAAACTGATCAACGACTTTCGCGACCTTTTTGAAATGCTTCACTGAGAGTTGAATGGTGCTATACTTTTCACCTTTGGTGAGAGCGTCTTCCTCGGAAATGCCTTCGTCTTTGAGAAGGTTCAGACGATCGTAGGCGGCAAGGGCTATTGCTGTCTGAAAAGCGTTGCGAATCTGTCGCCCGTTCCACGTAGCAGTGCTTGGTTCGGCTGCTCCGGAGCTGTCGGCCTTCTTGTTTCGATGCTTACGGAAGTGCTTCTCGGCCCATTGAACAAGCTCTAGTTCCTTGAAGGTGATCCTGAGCTTCTTCTTCAAATTTTCTTCCTGAAGCACTTGAAGAATGTTGCGCCAAATTTGCTTCGTTCCATCCAAGTCAATGGCGTTGTACTTCAACGCGATATGAATACGAGACTTGAACGCTTCATCGATCATACCTTCTCGATTAGAAGTCAAGAAGAGTATTCCAGGATAGTATTCCAGGTTACGGAGGAAGACTAGAACATAAATCAGATATTACGGCTTAATAGCTTAGAACTTTTGGAAACGTGGAACACTCATACCTGACACAATACCATTTCGACTCAAATCATGAATATCTCGCTCGGCTAGATATACATCTGCCTCGTCAAGAAGAAGGACACAGTTCCATCTATGCGCCAATTTGAAATGGGAGTCCAGATTATTCTGTATCTCCACAGGCTTCGAGCCAAGGTCGCCACAAGTCTTGGTAGCATCGCTTTCGTTAGTGACAACTTTGGTCTGAGAGCGATCACACGCGACAGATATCTTACAATGGGATAAAGTGGTCTCGAAGGGGTGCTCCATGCTGCAATTGTTTCTGCTGTACTTGTCTGTCCCGATGCGAATTAGTGGGGATCATCTAGCGTACGATAGTAAGAGATTTACCTTTCCCACCCCGGGCGGACCGTAGAGAAAGATGATTAGACCCTTCCCCTTTCCCTGCACAAGATCAACCTCGCCGAGAGGACCGTCAGTGTCCTCTGAATCACTGTACTGAATATCTTTCAGAGCATTTGCATGGTTTCTGACCATGGCCTGGAGAAGGTCTTTCACTTGCTGCGGCAAGACCAGATTATTGAATGCCCGTTGTCGAGTGTTGTCATCCGCTGGATTTGGGTCAAACTTTTCCACATCAAGTCTGACTGAAGCTGTCATCAGCATTTTGACCAAGAAGAATTCGAGAGCGCTGACTTACACCACTTTTTGGACTTGAGGCCGTATCCAAGAAGGTCGTGAGGCAACAAAACCAGATGCTCAGGCGTCAAATTGCCAAAGTCGTGGTCGTTAGCGATTTCCAGGGTGTAATCCTCTTCTTCCGTGAACAGTTTCGCTCGTCTTGAGTCGAGCTTTTCGTCAGCAATGTTCATAGTAGAGCACGAAGTGCACCCTTTAAGAGAACATCGGGCTTCGAAGGTTTCTTCACTTTCGAAATCAGGCATCGAAAGTGTTTCATTCTGTCCTTCCACCCATTTCGGGTTGTACTCATAGGCAGACTGAAAGTCGACGAAGATTTCCTCATCAATATGCCAAGGCTCCGGGGGGGAGGTGAACCCCCTATACCTACCATGGCCGTACCTAGACTTCAGGAACTTCTCGCCACGGACAGCCAGGGCATTGAGCGCGGGATAATCCGTCTTCAGAAACTGCTTTGGGACATATTCCAAGTCTGTGAGCTTCATATCACCCTGGAAAGGGCGAATCTTGATGATTCTTTCGCAGGGAATGAGCCGCGAGCCCGTGAATTTCCAGTTGAAGCAGTGCAGTTGTAACGGAGAAGAGCGCCATTCTGTCAGCTTGGACCACCCCCCTGTCACAGCAAAGACTCGGAATGTCTCCATCCTCTTGCCTTGAGTAGGTGCGCGGTTGACAATGATGGCTCCAGGCTGGTACATGTACCAAAGGTTCTTGAATGCGATGGCGTCGAGTGTGGCGCTGTCTATGTGTGACTTCATGTCAATCAAAGACCCGAGGTATTTTGTCGAAACTTCGACTAAGCACCGCAACACCATGATGTCTTCATATTCTTTTGACATGTCTTCATAACCTCTAGACATCCATCCAGAAAATTGGGACGCGTCGGTGGCTGGAGGTTCAAAGGAAGGCTTAGACATGTTCGAAGCATGTTCGTCCGCAGTCATTTCGAAGTCTCTCTCAAACGCTGCTTCAAGTTGCTGTAACTTGCTTTTGATTTTGACGTGCAGTGACACAAACATCTGACATTGCGAGTTAGAAAATAATTCCGTCTCGTTTAGGGGCTCGCGACTTGAGCGAGCAAAAAACAACGGGTTGAGCAGAAGCACACGACTCACCTTGAATGGAGGCAGAGCCCTAGTATACCATCAGCCCGTAGTCCAAATATGTACCACAGTTCTTCTTTGAAAGGACATCACTCACGTATATGGTAGTGTGGGAAGGTTTATTCCGCTGATTTCTTCCAACAGAGCATCCAGTCTCTTGGAGTTGATGATAATGCGTATCGGTAAGGTTCCGTCAGATGGCTCTCCTTGGTGCGCATCGGATACGTCATTCATCTCGTCATCATCTGCCTCGAAGTAGACAAACACTGCAAATTGTCTGAAATCCGCAGTGCGACACTTGGTGATCTGCATGTACCAGTCGGTCTTGGGACTCACGTGCATGATCTTGTACTCAGCGAGGCTTCCCGCCTCCACCTCCTCCTCTCCCTCACTTGATTTGTCTTCCTTATCTTCATATTTAGTCGCTTCAGTGTCATCACCCTCAGGCCTTCCTTCATTACCGTCGGTGTCGTTTGGATTTTCGTCGCCATTCTGGGAGGTGTGCTTTTCGTCGTAGGAGGATTGGTCCTTGAGTTTCTCAATGAAGGATTCCATGCCCCTCCAAATATTGTTAACACAAAGCTATTGATACATCCACATATTACTGATTTCACTTACACTCTGCGGAAAGTATCTTCCATCCTCGTCAGCTTCTCAGTCAGATCGATGACCTGTTGCTGAAGCGGTGGTATTGTATTCAGCGCGTCCAGGATCCGTTTGTCTAGAGACCCAGCGACTTGAGATTCGACAACATTGCGACTCTCTGCTTTGTCATGATGAGTGTCTCCTACGCCAGAGTTCTCCTCGACCTGACTCGGGTTTGGCTTGGAGTGGTGCCCGTTGGCACCATCCAGGCATTCGCCCTCGCTCATGACGAAAACGGGAATCAAGGCCAGATAGAAGTTGAGCTACTTTGAGGTATAATCACTGCGATCGCAGGTGTTGCAGTAAGACGGTCTTTTGAACGGACGCGGAATTTTGAGAAACATCAGACACAGGCCGTAAGGAAGTGGCTGATCGTCCGTTTTGAAGTGGGCAATGATGAAACAGCCTGAACAACTCGTCTTCGCGATGGCTTCCCGACTGTGGTAGTCCTTTCATCGATCTCGGGTCTGCTTGCCAGGAATAATTAACTCCGTCAAGCATGGGTTCATGTTGCCGTGTCCCAAATCAGCAAGCCGGCGGCCGCAATCCAGGCATAGCCACACAATAGTGCATACAAATCAGGCTGTGGAAGTCGCAAACGGTAAGCGGCTTGTCCGATCAAGCGCAATCCGGCAATGATTTCGTTCAATGTGCAAGGCGCCGCCGGTGCCAAGTGAGAACCAGCCGGTGTATTATCGGTATGATGTGAACTGATTGGTCGCCTGATCTGGAACTCGTTCAAGACTCGTTGAAGTCCGGAACGGAAAAGAGTCTCGACCATGCAGCCACGATAAATTCACACACGTGGTCATCATTTGTGTGACATTGGTTATCTCGGTGGAATTATGTATGGCTTAAATCGAACTTGATCTGCGGGTGACTGGATCCACTTTGAAGTCAATACGACGACTTCGTTCAGATTGTGGTGTGAAGCGCTCACTTGATGGTGGTCAGCGAGTTAGGAGTGCAATCTTGCAATCTCGTCTCCTTGACAAGGACCTCGTAAAGCCCCACAACGACACACGTATGTCGGCTCCGTATGTCAGTGCTTCATCACATGAACATGTTGAGGCGCGGAACTCTGTTCAGCCTAGTCTACGTCGCCGACAAACTCCTACCTTTGCAGCCCGACAAATTCATTCAGCCAAAACCTCAGTCTATATCTCACTCTATTTTGACTCCAAGATAGATACCTTGTCTGAATCAAGCTGCGCAGAAAGATATCCAGGATGTCAATTATCGCAATCCAGCCAGCACCGGAGGTTTCCGAGCAAGACTTGGATCGAATGATTCGAGAATTGCATCTGACTGGAACACCGCATAATCTCAGAGACCCGAAAAGTGTGAACTTTGTGTCATCGCTAGATGGCAAAGTCGACTCCGCGATTGACAGCTCCAGCATCACTATCAAGGAGCGGACTTTGGTCATCAGGAGTGAAGATGCCGATGAAGAATCTGCCGCTCCAGCGCTGTGTGTTAAGTTTGCCTAACTGCTCCAAGAGTCTCACTGACATGCGAAAGTGACTTTGGGCAGCTATACGCCGAATGTTTCAAAGCTCAGAAGGCTTTCCACGAGACCTACGTCGATTACTACAAATGCATCAGCGATGACGTGAGCTTCGATGTCGCTGTTGACCGCGCATCTGTGAAGAAGACGTTTGTCGAAATTCAAGCGAACATTTCAAAAGTCCGTGAACGACTGGAAAGAAAGCAGAAGGAAAAGGAAAACCAACCGGTTTCTGGATTGAGGAGTCGGCTACGCAGCGTCTTTAAATCATTCCAAGAACGCTCCCCTGACATACAGGCCTTTCTTCAGATCCTGCCTGCAGGATCCGAGTATGGCTCGTTGATATGTGGGGGCCTGTCAATTGTCTTCCAGGCGATTGATAGCTTTACTGCCATGGAGCCGAATATCTGTCAGGCTCTCGAAGACATTCAAGGACTGATGAGGGAGCAGGCATATGCATCGGATATCTACCGCAATGACCCGATTATTCACGAGCTCATGTCAGGCGTTTGCGCCTCCATTTTCAATCTGTTGGGGTATATCTTGGGGTGGATCAAACAGAAATGGTTATGTTAGTGTCCGGCATTCTGTGCTACAAAGTCACCTTTTTCACAATTACCAGACTGACCTCACACAGCCAAGCTCGGGAAATCTGTTGGACGCCCCGCTACTTACGGCGAGGAACTGAGCGAGCTGAGAGCTATAATGCAGCGCCAAAGTCAGCGTCTGCTGAGCCACGCTTGCATGTTGTCCCAAGGCAGGCTTCATAGGGTGGAGCAGTTAGTCGGTGACATGTCGAAGGATCAGAAAGCATTGAAACTTCAAATCATGGCCATACTCAAGCTGGCTTCCGAATGTATCAGTTCAGCCAAAGGTAAATTCTCGCCCAATGGTAACACAGAATTTCTAAAAACTTCAACAAATTGCTGATACCTGAGCCTTAGAGCAAGACGATGCGAAACAAAGACATCACAAGCAACTACTACCATCATTGCCAATTGTTACGAACATTGAAGCCATGGTGTCAACTGCACCTCCCATGCTAGACATTGACGGTCTTCTCAATGCGATGCGATATGATCGCGACCTAGTCTGCACGGATTATACGAATATCATCCGAGGCACTCGCTTCGATGCGTACGAACAGCGAAAGGTCAACGACTTGAGTAAGGACGTTCGGCTGAAAGCCTTCATCGAGGTCGACAACTCTGCTGTACTCCTGATACAAGGCGGAAACAGCAGGCACCAACCCAGATCAGCAGTCTCTTACGTCACTGCGAAGACTGTTGAGACTCTGAGCCAATTTCTGAGCCACACCAAATTCGTTCATGTGTTGGCTTTCTTCTGTGGGGAGCACCGAGTTGAGTCCACGAAGTATTCTACACCTCGAGACCTGATGATTACTCTGATTCTACAGCTGGTCGATCAGTGCCAAACGATACCTCTTGAGGCGCTAGCCCAAGCTGGGATTCTGGAAATTTTCAGGTACACTGAGACCACAGTGGGTGATATGTGCAAACTTTTGAGAACTTTGGTCAATGCGCTCCCGGAGTCATCCATATTGTTTTGCGTCATCGATGGAATCAGCTTTTTCGACACTGGGACGCGAAGCGATGATATGGAAACAATTGTTCAGTTCTTACTTCGCATGGCTAGAAAGAGACTTCGCAAGCCACGTGGTGCTAGATTCAAAGTTCTCTTCACCACCCCGAGCAGGGCTGTGAGACTGACAGCCCTATTCGAGAGCTACGAAGTCTTCACACTGTATCAGGGCCATCACTCGAATTCCAACTCTTCTCTCGGGAGAAGCCTTTGGGAATCGGGTGGTCTTAGTGGCGTTGCATCCGCTTTGAGTGACAGTGAGGTTTGATAGGCGCTCATCCCTTTTCTACATTTTCCCTTGTTACATATACTTCAGCCATTTCAACTAGATCGTGCTTTCGTACGACCGAGCAGGCGCTTCTCTGTACGGGCTTCCTCGTTTCTATGGGGTTTTGACTCTACTCACTATGACAAGATCTTGTTGTTATCGACTGTCTTAAATACATTACGCTTTATCTTCAATCTTAGACTGGTTATTTCTGATTTGATGCAAATTAAATGATTTAAATCAATCATGGGTGCCCGGCATCCGTGACAACCCCCTTCAGCCCAGGACCATGTCGTGAATGCAGCCGTCCACGGTGATGATATTTCTCTTTCTGGTCTGGAAGAGACGATGGTGCTTGCGAAGGGGCGTCGCTGCAATTCGCCCGTCACACTTCGTGGAGGTCCCTACATCCTCGAATGCCTGATCCACTACTACCTAGTCGAGTTCTATTTAAACCCCGTGACAGCGAAGTTACTGAAGTCTCGTTCCTGCTAGCGAGATATAAGATGAGCCTCGCTACGGGGAGGTTAGTTGATCTGAGCTTGAACAAGCTGGAGTCACCAGAAGATGTGAACAGCGCCGAAAATCGTCTCGAGGAAGCCTACGAGTTGATACCCGAAAAGTTCAAGTTCACCTCACTCGCCCATTGCTTGTCAGATATGCCGTTCAGTGTGGCGCACCGGGTCATCATTACCTGTCTTTACAACAAATCTCGCATCATTCTCCACCAACGCCAACTGCGAAAAGTCGCTAGCACAAGCTCAGCGGGAGGTGGTTCGAGTAAAGAGCACGAGGACTGGATGTCAGCGGCCCGATGCAAATGCATAGAAGCAGCTCTTGAGATAATCAAGCATTTGGTCTTTTTAGACACAGAATCACAACCGGGCGGCACCCTGATCGCATTAAGAAGTAAAGTTTCTGCTCTAATGGTTCACGAGTGCCTTGCCGCAACCGCAGCCTTGAGCACATGTCTGTACCGCTGGTCGGACGCACCGCCAGTTGACGAGAGCGGGGGCGCAGTCGGCAAGTCAGAGATTGAGGCTATACTAAGGCAAAGTTACCAAACATGGTCTCATTGGAGCAATTGGTCTGCTGAAGCGAAACGGGCGGTAGAGCTGTTGGGTTTGCTATTCAAGAAGTTGGGAGGCAACGGTCTCGACATTGAAATCAACGAAGCAACACTTCCAATGGAAGAAATGGAGCCCAGTCTTGACTGGGACGCGGACACATTAGGAATATTCTTCCCGCTGCTAAATGAACCATCTGTATAGCTGCCAGGCTACCCCATGTCAATCTCAATCTGTTTATGGACGATTCGACGTGCCCTTCCACGTCCAGTAATACTCAGTATGCGTGCTCTGGATGAGATGGATGCCACTTGTCCACAATTGCATCTTCTTAGTGATAGAAAACGCAAGGTTTGGTGCTACGAAGAAGTCAGTGATCCATCCTATAGTATTTAGACATATACTCACCCTCCAGACAGCCGTGGAAAGCATTCTCTAGATAAAAGGCCTCTATACTTTGCCCGTCTTTACCCTTATCCTCACGCTCCTTTCTCACCCTGTCAACAAAAGCCAATTGTTCATTAACAGTAATGTCAATCGCAGCCACCATAAGCAGCATCCTCTCAGGCAACGTCTCCTCACTTGCAACGTAGGGGCTCATCCTCGGGTTATTCCAGTTCTCCGCCTTGGCCGGTGCTGCGTATGAATCATACAGAGGCAACATGAAAGCCAGCGGGTCCGTCGACGGGAAATTTGCAGGGCGAGGCTTCTCCTCCGGCCTTGGGCGCAAGTCTATCGGCGCGTAGAATGTCACCGCCGCCCGAATTGCGAACTCCTCAGACGGGATGCTCTGGCTGGCTGCTAGGACGAGATTCCCGCCCGCAGACGCCCCTGAGACTGTCATAAGTCTCGGGTCCGCACCTAGCTCCTCTGCCGCATGCTCCCGCAGCCACGCAAGCGCGGCGTCGACGTCGTCAATAGCGGCCGGAAAGGGATGGACCGGTGCGAGACGGTAACTTAGACTCACAACAACAGCACCCGTCTCCTTCGCAACCAGGGAGCAAAAAGGCACATCGGCCTCCGGGATGCCGCCCACGAAGCCGCCGGGATGACAATCTACGTGAAGTGGGCGAAGACCATTGCGACCCGAGCCGGTTCCGGGCTCTTTGAAGACGAGGACGCGAAGGGATCGGTCACTCGTGATAGGGATGTAGCGGATCTTGTAGGGACGTCGAAATAGGTAGGGCGCTAGCGCGAGGGAGTGCGTGAGGAAGATGATGGGTTGCAAGGCTAGGAGGCGCCAGCGCAGGGACCAAGGGAGGTGTCGGCCGAAGAAGAGGGCGTCTAGGGCGGGCCTGAAGTGGGCGACGGCGATGTCTTTGATTGCGCGGAACATTGTTCGTCATGGAACCGTGGGTTCACGGTATCACCGCGGAATGAGGTGTTAGATCCATTTGCTTGGGATGTGGGAATACGGAGAGTAATGAGGGAAGTTTGTCTAGCGCAAGGACAATGTCATCGTATTCGAAGTCGCACAAAGCATCTTTTCCTGATAGCTGAGTGGCTTCGGAGAGAGAGTAAGGCGGCGTAATCTGAGACCGAACATTTGAGAGGGATGACCCAGGCTGACAGGCCGATTGCCTTGCGGAGTGCCACGCGACAGCGATGATGCACAGCGACCCGCAGCCTGCATCGAAACACTTTCTGGGGAATACCGGGAAGATGGGGGGATGGGGAGGGTTCGGTTAGGTCATGGGGAACCGGTGGGTAACAGTGAAAACAAAGTTCGGTTGAAAGAGAAAGATCGACATCGACGGGGCCCAGTGTGATGGGCCGGCCGGCCGGTCGGTACGACATCCGGGATGGGGACGGGATCACGCAATCCGCAAATTGTTCGACGTCTTGAGGCTCATTCGACTTGGCCCAACTTCATGGAACAATCGTTGTGGGTCGGTATTCACACAAGGGTAGAGTCGTTTTCAAGAATCAAGGAAACAAAAATTGAGTCAAGATTGGGGATCAGTAGCTGAGGGATGCCACGCGTTTTAGACATTTGAGGAATTTGGGGATGACACCAGGCTGGCGGGATAAGCAAATAGCGCTGCCCTTGAGACACAACATTAACGCCTGACGAATGCCTCAGCCTCGATGTCTCGTCTCAGATCGCGAGCCCACGCGCATCATTTATCCTCAAGATCTGACATCAGAGACATGCCTGCCGGAGGCTGTCGACTTTCCGACTTTGAGATTCAACCTGGGTCACAATAGCCTTATCAAGCAAGCAGGACATGAGTCCAAATGGACAGTGCCAGTAATGTCAGGTGAATTAGACTTAATTATTACATGAATGTGAATATCGTAACAGTGGAAGCCTAAACGAAGCCAAAACAGTTAAGTCAGGCTTTCCATCAAGTCATGAACATTTTCTTTTCCATCGTAAAGACGCTCAACCAAAATCTTGTCAATTGGATTGTATGGATGATCAAGTTCGTTTGAATTCGTGATCGAGGGGGTTTGAATGCTGTACACACTTATTGACCCAAGGGTGATGAAGACGGCGGTCCTCCAATCCAAGCCCATCCAGACTTTGTCGCCGCCTCATATCACCTTCCCGTCTCTAGCAGCGGGCCTCGAAGGGAAAACGAACAGCCTTTCTCATCCTGTCAATCACAAACCATCCTTTTCGAGCGAGATATTTACAAGTCTGTCAAATGTCAGCATGTCGTCCCTCGAAACACATGACGGGTACTGGGACTCACCCTCGCAGTAGTCGGCGGTGGTGGTGACGGTGACGGTGGGGCGGGGAGCAGTGCTGGTGACGGCGGTGATTCCCCAGCAAGAGCAGGCGGAGGAGTACTCGGCAGAGTCGTCGCAAGAGGAAGCGTAGGCGGGGATGACGGTAGGGTAGGCGGTAACCTGGCGGTTGACGATCTCACCGTTGCGGCGGAGGCGGGCGGGGGCAGTGACGGTGACGGTGACGGTACTATGAGATCCGTGTTAGTCCCGAGAACACTTGAGGTCTTGGGTCTACCGTATAACATACGTAGGGGAGGGGGTGACGGTGGCCTGCATGAAGGAAGAGCAGTCGGCCTTGCGGGAGGTGATGGGGAGGAGACCGTCACGGGTGCCGGTGACCTGGCGGTTGCAGTTGTTGCCGGAGCACTCGCGCTTCTCAATGGCCGAGCCGAAGGCAAGGGCGGCGAGGGAGAGGATGACGGCGGCCTTCATTTTGACGGTGGGTTCAGACGATCGACTGAGGTCCTAAGAGATTTGTGGATGGGGTGATTGGATGGAAATCTGGTAGGAAGTCGGTGATGGAGAGGAAAGGGGAAAGGGAGGGAGAGCAATGGGTTACATGGAGGCGAAGGCACCGTGATATATACTATCAGCCCCCAGTCCCCTCAAGATGGGGGTGGGCTGGGGCCGAGGGGGTGGATGTTGGTGGTGGTGGTGGTGGTGGCCATGCTGTGCCTTGGACTGCCTACACTACGTGCGGATAGATAGACATGCAGACTAAGGTGAAGGTGAGTGAACCAGAAGCAAGCAACTACGGTCCGGTATGCAGCAGTCAATACGAACCGCAGCAACCAGACGGAACAAGAGTGGAAGCGGAGCCCATCCGCCCATCTGGGCGGAGGCGATGGGAAAGGCGGGTCATTGACCGGGCCTCTGGACAAACGGACAAGGGGGGTGGTGGATGGCAGGCGAGAAACAACATCGTGGGTGAGGATAAAGGATAAACACATATTGACGAAGCTAGGCTCCCCGGTGCGGTAACACCCTGTACCTGAGCGTGAGCAAGGGTGCCAGGGGTTGAAGAGGGGAAGAGCAGCGAGGGACGACGAACGCCTTGGTTCCAACCCGTTCAGCTCATCTTTTGCGTGGTGTGGCATTTCCCACCTATCAGCGGGCGCAGCATCCGCATGAGGCAGGTTGGGAGAGCATGCGGGCGACGGCGGCGAACCGCAGGAACAAGTTGACGCAGCTCAGCGCAAGCGTATCCGAAGGACGACCTTGGGGTTGGGTTTGGTCCGAGACAGAGAGAAGGAGAGGAGAAGGTACCGTTTGGCTGACTGGCGCGGTCGGGGGTGACATTGTCTTCCTTGGTCTTCTCTGCCCTGACATTCCAACGTGCGTCCCTTCTCTGGTTCTCAACCCTGGGCTGTCGAGGGGAGGCCAAGGATTGGTTTTCCATGCTAGCCAACGCTATCACGGCGGGGGAGGTCATCCAATGCGGCCTAGCCTTGGATCGGAAGTCGTGGGTTCCCAAATGGCCTTGCCCGGGGTCACCGTTGTTTGCTGGTTGTAATAAGAGACATTCTGGTTCAGCAGTGGAAGAAGCTGGACGCAAGGGAGGCACGGAGAGCAAACATTGGCAACGGTGCCTTCATGGCTACCATATTAATCACTATTGAAATCTGCGTAACGTGCCGCTTGACTGGTGGCTTCTTTTCGTGTTACACATGGAAAAAGCAACTGAAGAGTCTTTGGCGTCATTGAGTTCCGCGTGTTGTCATGGGTTCTATCTTTCGTGTCTTCGATTCGGGTAACGGAGCTGTCAGGTGCGAAGGCGATTGGGAGAGAGACGCCAAGGCGCAACGGCACGGAAAGGCCATCCGTTGGAGGCGCGAGCTTTACCGTGGGCTGGATAAACAAAGAGAACCACGGGCAAGGATGACATTGAGGCTTGGCTGCCGATGGATGAAGATGGGAGGATAAGAACGGTAAGGGGTATGAGATAGCCCAGATGCCCTGGGTTTGTGGAAGAAACTCGGCTTCAAGCACGCTCATGCTGTGATGTGTAGATCCGAGATGCCCTCGCCTTCCAAAGCAGCTCAAATTCTCCGTATGATCTTGAAAGAAGTCTCGGCTGAATATTCAGATACCTGCCGGCGATTTGCCGCACAATGCCTTGGAATAATCGCCCGTCTTCTCCTCAGTCGATCGGGCAGACTGTCATAGTCGCGATATTTCCACCGACGAACGCCAGCGTCACATCGCGAGAGCCGCGGGGGAGCCTGGCCTGCATAAGGAAATGAGGAGAAGCGAAAGCAGACAGGCGGGCTGTCTGCGGGCAGGGACATGGGAGAAGCAGCAGCTCGCCGGTCGGTGTTGAAAAGGCACCAAAGGTTCGAAATCGAAGAGGCGAAGAAGAAAAGCCTGAATGAGAATAGGGATCATTAGTGTGAGGGACACCGCCAATGGGGTTGCGTCGCCTAATGGCCCGCGCCGCTGACCTGCATTGGCCATGATGCTGTCGGCGATGATCCGATGAGTGCTGTGCTGGGCCGTCATAACCTTTGCTTTGATTTCATTTTCAGGGGATGGACTCATCATTTGAACAGAGACATGTTGGAACCGTCGTTTGTTTGCCAGTCAAATCGTGTGTTTCTCTCTCAACTCATCTCATGAGGCTGTAATCTCTTCGCATCTTTCAACATGAAAGATGAAAGCAAACACAAGGTCCCTGGTCCCTATCAGCGCACAGGACAAACTCTGACAGGACTGGAGCCCGCCGGAGATCGCTCTCGTCAAGCTAAGCGACCAGCCTAGATCTCCTCCTGATCCGCCCTGCGACAATCAGTCCACTCACAGCCGGGGGCCCTTTATGAACCTAAGCTTTTATGCTTATGAATTCTCGCTGCACTGCGACCCCAAACCTGCTCTCGGGCGGGCCAACTCGGCGAGTCGGCGCTGTGGGATTTCAGCTATTGAAAGCAACAGCGTTGCAAGCCGGGGCGCCCATGACACGAACACCCACCACCAAAGCTCCGCCGAATGTTTGCGCTCTCCAGGCTGTCGGGGGCCGCCTGGGATATTTGACACGAGGTGCCAGGCTGCCAATTGCAACCCTTCAGCATGCTGTTGCCCATCAGCGCAAATTGCGCTCCTCCGGCGTTGGCTTGTGGTTGGAAAGGTTTGGGTTGTGGTGCACTATGATGAGCCAGTCTGTGCCCATCGCGCCCGTCTCCGGCTCAAATCTCTTCGCTATCAAGACCGATCTTTTGCCAACGGTCAACGCCACCCGCGATCCCATCGGCGGTCGCCGTTGAGGAAGGTCCTTGTGCAAAACTCTCTAGAAAATCGATAGAGGAAGACAAAGACTGGCGGCGGGGACAGAAGGCTAACCAGTCAAGTCTAGGCCTTGGATGCGCCATGGCCGTGCCAAAAGCCGCTTCGCCGAAAGAGGCAGCTCGAGAGTGGCATAGCACCCGATGACTGGTGGTCGTCTGTGGCCGAAACTTTCTTGGACTAAGCTCAAGTCAGTCAATCCGTGATATTGACATCAAATCTCGCCAGGGGAACCATTGTTTGGGAGCACTTTGTTCTGCACGTGGCCGTTCAGCTTTAGACTCTCACCAAGCTCATAGACTCTTAATATCAAGCTGTCAATCCCGTCTGATCGAATTCGCCATGCTCCAAGAATGACCCTTATCCCCCGAGCTATGCCCCTCTCCCGACCCTGCCGAGTGCCCACTCCAGCCCACGTTTTTCTCCGGCCCCTGGACCATATCCCCCCATCATTAAGGCTAGCGTCCCGTCGGAGCATCCACCCCGTTTAAGCCTAACAGCAGAGCTGAGAGCCCACTGTCAAGTCTCTAATTCGGGGCGGGCGCTGGCAGACTATCGGCGGAATAAATAAAAAAGGTCAGATTCCAGGGATCCAGAAGCCCTGGAAGGACATGAGTGAACCAATTTACCCCCCGTCGTTGAGCAGACTGGGAGCACGTGTAGCTCTGGAGACGGATGTTTGTTCTGGGTCTTCGGTGAAGGGAAAGAAGTCCACCACTTGGCGGCAGAGAGCACGTTGTTGCTGGGAAGAAGCTCACTGATGGTTTAATCGTTGATCCCTGTTCATCACTCGCTTCAGGCTGGAGGACTACCGCTTCCATGGCTAAAACAAGAATGCTGTCTTGACAGTACTCTTTCGGTATTAGAACAAGCATTGATGCAGACTTTTCTCCAATAATCACCAAATGTGAACTCAGAAAGCTGCCAGTCTTACTTTTCCTTGACACTCTCTACCCAGGTCACGCTCGAATCGCTCACACTCACTATTGCAACACCATTGATTGACAGGAGAAAACTATGGACATGAACACTTTCGTCACAGTTGAGCTTTCACTCACCCCGGAAACCCCGTTTACCCGGCCATCGCCCAGTCCCAGCCTCTCCATCTCTCCATCATCAAGATCTCCCCATATCGTAACTTCCCCTCACGAAAGCTGACCTGGGGAACAAATCTCCGCGAAGCATTTCCGCCCAATTACCCCATCCCTTTACCGCTCTCCCCAGCCTCAGACAGCGCATGTTCTGCGCCTCCCCCGCAGCAACTTGCACACCCACATACACGCTATCCTCTGTCAAGAACACACGCGTAGTCCATGCTCAGAGACGATTCCAGCCGGACTAACCACGGAGCAGCATCTCCCGAGATCCTCCAATGAGACTTGCTTGCGTTCCCTTCCCGAGAAGCCGGCACTGCGAGCCTACGGAACAACTCCCATTCCCCCGTTACAGGAAGAGGGGAAATACGTCTGGTGAATGATCGATGAGCAGGCTCTTGCGGGTCTTCCTCCCGCCAAGGTCTGCGTTCCCCAAAGACTCAGGAACAACCGATGTCGAGAGGCATCCCGCAATGACACCGTTCCCCCGAGCCGCATTTCCCGTCCATCGCTACGACACGCAGAGGAACTCATGCCGGCCTGGATCGTGACATTTGGGTCCCCCCCAGCCTGCGGAACCAAGCGAGGTGTGGGGTTGTGTCTCGTTTCCCGTGCAGCTGCTCATGATCTCCACGAAGCGAAAACCCACTCTCGCGAGGATATCCCCCGAGGGTGAGGGACGTCGATCAAGGACGAGGTGCGGGGAGAGGGCCAAGGTCCCCACAACCTTACACCCGACAAGATGAGGATGCTCCTCAGAGTTGTGAATGACGTGTATGCGGTGAAGCCTTCGACAGGAGCTTCGCAGCATCTTTAAAAGCCCGTGGAACCTGCCAGTCTTGTTCATGGATTCCCCTCGACCCTGTCTCATCAGCATTACTCTGGTCCTGTAGACCATATCCTCATGTCAGCAGAACCCAGATCGGACTCTCACATACTCACGCAGAGGCCCCCCAGTCGTGCGAGACCGAACGTGCCATATAAAGATTCAGCGAACTCGCAAATCAGTATCCATGTACAAGCTAGGTCTCTCTTCTATAAAGCATCACGCCTAACGTTAAGCCTGCCGAGAAACTAAACAATGCATTCGAGAAGAATCGCGATTGAACGGTTGCATAAGTGTTCCTACCAGGGCTGGTACTCGCAGCCTTTGTCAAAGAGTATCATTTAGGGCGATGATGCCGTAAGATGTGTCCTTGAATGTGTGCTTATTCGGATGGAATGATTCCCGTAAAGAAATGTGTGATGGCGATGATGAGATGGGAAACATAGTTGAAACGCGTCCCCTGTCAGTGATAAGACGAATGACTACGTCTCAAGCTGCAGTCATCAACAGGGGCTGTTTTGGAGCGTCTTGCGTCGAGTATTGCATGTAACCCTTGTAAAGCGAAAACAAGCTCTCGAAGCACATTCACAGTCCTCGACACTTAGTGCGCAGATTAAATGTATTGCTGAACAGGTATCAATATATTGTAGCCAGCCCAAAGAAAAGACCTGAACGCCTATCAATCAGAAAAGCCCTTTCGTCTTTTGGCAATGTGGCGGGGTGAGCCACCATCGTGGCACCCAAAAAGACCTGACGCCGTTGCACCCTCGAGGTGTATTTGAGGCCCGCGCAAGCCTCCCAGATGATATACCCCAGTACCCTCCACTGTTCCGTTGCCTTTCCATGTATCCTTCCATCTACCAGCATGACAAGATGTGCATACGCGGCACGACTAGTCGCCTAACCTCTCCGCCCAAGTTTTTGACATATGAAGAAACCAACCACCGATTTTGTTTACACAGATTGGCTGAGAAGATATAGCCATGCCAGAGAGCAGACGGCAGCCAACATCACCTTCCAGAGTCCGTCTGGCCAGTCCCGCGATCAGGAGGCCCGTAGTGCCCAATGACCTCGGTATCCTCGCTCACGACGCCCAACCCGCCGCCAGCCGCCGCGCTGTCGCTCCTGCTCCTCGCGCCGCTGCCGCCGCCCTCGCTACTCCGCCGACGCTGGTGTACGGCCGGAGGCCGACTCATCCCCGAAAGGCCGCTGGATGATCGCCTACGACCGTCCGGCACTGGTGTGGCCGCCAGTTCAGGAACGTAAGGCGTCGCGTCAAGCTCCTGCATGCCGTCGCTGCTTGCTTCGCTCGCGTTACTATAATGGCGGAGATGAGCGTAGGTGCCCTGCGAATCCGTGCTTTGGCGGTGCACGCCGATCCAGGCACTCGATCCCTGACTGACGCGCTGGCTACGATCCGGCGCCATGTCGAAGTAGCCCCCGTTATACGTGGAGTCGTAACTTGCGTGCCGGTCTGATCCTGAGCCCTGGGGAACGGCTTGATAGTCGCCGATCGTGCTAGGCGTGCCTCGATAGGGCGGTGTAAAGTCCGGGCTTCCAAGACCGTGAGTGTGGGCCGTCGTGTCGGAATCGTGTCTGCGGTGGGATGGCCGAGGGGACATCATAAGGGGGTCGACACTCATGTCATCCACCTCGGATGGCGTCGGCTTGAACTGGTACATCGATGGTCGTGACTTGGTTCCTGTCGATGTGCCCCTGTTGCTGGTCTCGACTGCTTTGACGACCTTGTTGAGATGGCGAATAATGATCCAGGCTGCCACGAGAACGATGATGAGCAAGCCAACGCCTCCCGCCACGATGCCGGCGATTTGGCCTGTAGTCAGACCGTCACTGCCACCATCGTCGCTGCTTATCGGTTGTTCCTTCGGGACGGAGCTGGGGTAGTATTTGATGACTATCTGGTCTGGGTCGTCGCCCTTCATCGTCGCCTCGGCAGTCGGGGCTGTGGTTGGCCTTGAGGGCGTAATTACTGTGGTTGCAGTGACGGTTGTCGTCAATACCTGAGTCGCATCGTTTGTGGTCGTCATCGTCGTCGTCTGTGTGTATGTTGAGGGATCTGTTGAGTAACAAGCGCTTACGGCGCAGCCCATGCCGTTCCTGCAGCAGCCATAGCTGAGACTTGCGGGACACAGATAGTAGCTGGCGGGACACGACTGAGAGTACGAAACCCCGGCCGCCGCAACGCAGTTGCTTCCTCTTTCACATCGGTATCCTTCGGGACAGCAGCCACCTGGGCGACATTGTTAGTCCTCTCAAACCACGCCGCAAGCCCGAGTGAAATCGACTCACCTCCCATGACTGGGTCGCAGGCGAAGTATCCGACCTGACCCGCGCAGGTCCGGGGAGCGCTTGTCGTCGCATAACATGAGTCCGTCGCGCACTCGTACCCCGACTGGCAGCAACCTCCGCCCAAGCTGGCCGGGCAAGCCGCGTAGCCCGTCGAACACACTGTGGCTCTCCGCCCCAACTCGGCAACAGCCGTAACATGGGCCTTTTCTAACCTGTGTACCCCATCGCGTCGCTTGAACTCTGCCGCCGATACTCTCGCGCCGAATAGACCAAGCCCCAAACCAAGCGCACAGAGTGAGCAAGAAAAGCCTTTCATTGTGGCGAATAACCAATGAATAAGCACGAGTGTCGCGCGGGAACCCGGGGCCCGCCGATCATTCAAAGATGGTGGGATCAGCAGGAACGCAGTTGTCGAGTAATCGTAAACGGGGGAGCGCAGAAATTCGCAGAAATTCACAGAAAGGTATGATATACTCTAGATGATCGGCACCGTAGGGGTTGGGAAAAGCTTTGAAAGGTCGATTTCAAGACAAAGGTACTGTTGGCGGGGTCGGCCGGGTTATGAAGTTGGCAAGTTACGCTGGTGCCTTCGGTTGGGAGGAGGATCGAGATAGCCCAACTGCATGTGTGTCTGGGGGCTGAGCCGTGGTACAGCGCAGCACCGCAGTCACACCCCACGAGGTCGTAATCGGCGATGGGGGGCACAGCAATAGGGCTGAAGAGTTGGCAACAAGACTCGATGATGGAACAAGTCTCGTATTTGCCAGTTTGTCGTGCAACTTGGACCAACACGCGAAGCCTGGCTCTCTTGTCGTGTCTCTTCGCTTCTTTCGTTTCTTCCCGTCACGTATGATCGACCCGACAGCGGGTGGTTGCAGCTGAAGATGGGAGAGGGGGAGGGGCGATCATGGACTGTTTGGGAGGGCGCCGAAGAGATTGTAAAGGTAGAGAGCGTACATATGTGACGGGAGGGCCATGCCTCGCAGCAGACCCTGGCGGGGCATGGGTGGAATCTTTGGGACTACAGGACTATGGGGTTTTGGGAGGTGGCTTGTCTTGTCAGACCGTCAGCTTTCACCATGCCTGGCTTGCCCTCTTTGGGAAGTGAGCGAGAAGCGGCTCTGCTTGTGAGACCAATAAGGTGAGGTTTAGCAAGGGCACCAGCCTCTCAGAAGCCACGACAGCGGCGGTGGATGGGCGCCAGCTGGAGGGATTTTTGAAAAATCCATTCGATTTCGATGGTCTCGATTGCCGTGGCTGCTGGGTGCGCTGGGCATGTCTGGTGTGAGGCCGAGATAGCGAATCAACGGATGGCAGCTGACGAGTCGGACAGACGATGGCTGCGGTGATGCGGCACGACGAAGGTTGTCTTACCCGTGGATGTGGGCAACATATGGGAGCAGAGCAGAGGGCCACCAATGGGAGGGAGGGGTGAGCTGCAAGTCGGCGACAAGGGCCAACAGGAGCGGCAGCTCGTAGGAAGGGCTTGGCAGGCAGCTGCATAACAGCGGCGTGTGGGTGGAGGAGACGGGGATGACAAAATGCGAGAGGGAATCGCATTTGGAGATGAGCAGATTTGGCCACCAGAGCGCACCGCACCGTCGTGTTGGGGGCTTTGCCTGCGGTCGGTCGAATGCGACACAGAGTGGCTTCAGCGCGTCGAGAACCAACAAGATCGCACGAGGCATCCGCTTGGGTGCCTCTGGATTTGGGGTCGATGTATTTCGCTCCGAGAAAGACCTGTCTGATGGACAATGTCGCGCTGGCGGAAGTGAAGATAGGAGGACAGAGCAGGCAAGGCTGGAGGCGTTGTCCTGAGATGGATGTCCGACGGGGCCGGGTGCGGTCGGAGTCAGCCGGTCCCGCCACGGCATCGATGTCGGGCGACACGCATAGTATGGCTGAGGTGTGGATAGGACGCCCGATACTCACAGCCAACTCATCATTCGACACCGCCAGCAAGAAGTTGATCCAGTGTCCATGCTGCACTCGCAGTATTGGATCAAGACAGGGGGCCTTTTGCTATCCACGATGACCAGTCAATGAGCCGGGTGAGAGGCAACGGGGAGGGCGAGCGGTGGAGGACAGAGGCAGAGGCGTGCAACATCAGGTTGTATTGAAGCAGGCTGGATAGAATCGGAAATCTGTTGGCTTGCAGAAGGAAAAGCAGTTGGCGTTTCAGAGTGTGATAGGCGGGCAGGCAGCCAAACCGAGCTGAGATGAACACTTTTCTGCGCGTGGCTACCGATTGAGGTAGGACAAAGTGCAAGTCTGACGCGGTGCTGTTCGTGGGGCTTTGGAGAGATGAGATAAGATCAGGCGAGGTGCGATGTACGGTCTCGGACTTGGCTGAGCCCACGTTAGTCAGACTCAGAACTGGACCAGGCAATCGGAAAAAGATAACCTGCGGACGCGGGCAAGACGGGAGTCCCCAGCTTGTGAACGGTTGAACCCACGCGCGGGAGACCGAGCGCGCGCGGGGAAGCAGAGTGTGGGGGAAAACAGGTGTGTATTCTTTCTTATCTGTCTGCATAGTATTCATCATGAGCGCAGGACGGGCACGAGGAGTAGTCTTCCAAACACTTACCGATCGATGCTCTACTGCACAAGCACAAGGTGGCCAGTGAGTATGAGGGCGGGTGATAGGTATGGAAGGATAGACCCTTTGCAGAAGCGACACCGCAGCAGAATACTGATGCAAGTGGAGAGTCCTTGGCTGCAGACAGTGCAGACAGTCAAAGGCGGCGCAACCTCGAGGATCCATGAGCAGGGAAGATATTAATAAACTGGGATCATCAGGTCGAAGGCAGCAGACACTGGTGGACACAGCAAACCTGGGAGCACTGGACGGGACAGGAAGGAAAGATCGCCTCAGTCGCGCTTTCCTCGACATTTGGCTGCACCTGCCGTTGCATTTTCTGATGGTTGGGCCCGTTGGTGCAAGACCTACCTACCTGCCTTGCTGCCGTACCTGCCTTCCAACCAACAAAATACTACTCTAGAAAGAAGCAACGACCGTCTCAATTGCACCTGCATCGCGCCTGCCTCTCACCTTCTTTCAACCACCCAAACCGAGTCTCTCTTGCCTGCCCTGTCCTATCCTGTCCTGCCTTGCCTTGCCCCCAGTCTGCTGCTCCAGCCTCAGGCAGGAACACATGATCAGGCACAGCCTTCAAGACGGGCAGTGATGGACAGGCACCCGAACCAGACATCGACGGGGACGCGACTTCCATGGATTGAATTGAGTGTCCTCGGTGGGGTCTGGTCCCTTGACGTTCCCTCATGAAGGACGCTCCCGTCTGCCCGAATCCACGCCTCCCCAGGACATCACCGCTAGACGGCTTGGAACTCCGCTGATCAACCACCAGCCGACTCGATTGGGAGAACTTCCCCGGATTCCTTCCTTTCTTTTCTTCTTCTCCAAGACGCCAAACGCCAAAACCCAAACTCTGACCATTGCTCGAGCGCCCGTCCCTGACAGGGTCTCTAATACGAAAACCCAACTCCATTCGTGGCATTGCCGGCATCGCATTGCCGCACTACCAACCAGACATCGCCTTTTGTCTCGACATTTGCCACTTGCGCGATCCTCCCTCCCCAAAAGATCAGGTACCAGGAGATACCAACAACAACAACGAGAACGAACATGCACAAAACTGTGCCAGAAACTACGCATTTGACAGGGAACAGCACAGAGCACCACTACGACGGACTCCCTGTGCCGTGATCCCCGTTACGTCCGCTCCAGTGTGCCATCGCTTCGATACACCAGAGGATCGCCCTGACCGCTCCCCTCACCAACCGATGCGGTCCGCTGGCCTGCCGCTAATGGGAGTTGCAACCCGCACACCAAACTCGATGCTCCCTCCTTCATCATTCACTCAGCTTGCCTGCCTGTGCTGTGGCATGTGGTAGCATCGGAGACTCGACGCCCATTAGGCTTGGAAGTGTGCCTGCCAGAGGTCTAGACGCCAGGCCCAACCACGCGTGTATTTGCAGGCACGCTACCGCGGACAAGAGTGCGGGGAAGACATCTTTCCCTCATGGCGGCGTGGCATCTAGGATCATGGATGTGGTCGACTGACTGAAGGCTGGCTGGCTACTCGAGTCGTGTCGTCGGATTCGGACTCAATATTCAAAAGCCAGCAGAATGGAAGAGGAGGGCATCCAAACCCTCTCAGTCGACTCTGTCGACCATCAATTTGCGCTAATTGCCGTCATGCACTCGATGGTCAAAAATGACAACCGGTCGTCGAGACCCTTGTCGCGCAGACCGTCCGAAGGGCAGGAAAGGCCCGCTCTGGACGAGGTGACAGAAGAAGAAGCAGTCCGCACCCACTCCAGCGGGGGACATATCGGCTCCCGCTGGCACCCTGTCTAGCACAGCACGGCTCGCAGCTTAACAGCTCGGCTCGGTTGGTGCAGACCAGCAGAGTCAAGTGACTCGACTCATTCCCCATATCAAATTAATCAAAGCAGATGGTGCCCCAGCCTTGGACTTTGCGGCTGGGCGGAGGCAATCAAATCTCCATTTACGGTGCCCTCTGAGGCGGAGCTCGCGTCCGGCACTGTGAGAGTTCCAAACCGTCCGAACGGCTACACCATTTAAACTTTCCTCCGGCGCTGCAGGGTCCATTTCGCAACCAGAGGTGAGGAACGAAGGTGGTCACGGTACCTTGGTAATGGTGTTGGCCTAACGTGCCTTCGACTCGTTGGAAGGAAAGACAGACGGGATGGCCACTCGCATGCGGACAATAGTCACCTAAGGAGCAGCCATGACGTCTCTGGCTGCCGGCGGAACGAACACGGCAGAGGCCTGCAGAGCCGTTAGCCTGGGGCCAGCAGTAAATTCCGCGCCTTCAGCCACTACCGGAAGCTTAGGACGCCCTAGAAGCAGCAGACGGGCGCCCAGAAAAGGGATACGAAGTGCGCTATGCCACGCCACCTCCTCATTCTGAACGGCTCGCTGCCCCATTCGGGCCCTGCGGTGATTGAAGTTGGCGCGTTCTTGCATCTGCTGTCAGGCCTGTTGCTGTTGTGATTGGGTTCCTGGAGAGTCCGGGGTCGGTGTACACACGGCATACACATGGCCCTGGGCTAGACGGCCAGGGTTACGGGTGTTGACAGACAATTGACGAAGGCTGGCTCTTCCTCAAACGAATGGACAATTAGACGGCATCATCCTCGAGTCGCCAACATGGGCACAGCGGCTCTACACATACATTGCAGCATTACACGACGACAACAAGGAAGAACATGGCCGTCTCTGGACCATCTTCCAGAGGCATCCCAGTACTGATGGGATTTCTCTACGTACACATTAACAAATAATTAGCTACAAGCATCTACCTGGCCCAACCACCCTTACTCCAACTCGTCCCCATACCTACAGTGCGGTCCGGTGTCTCTGGTAGGCGTCCGCTCACACCTTACTCCTCACTTTCACACCTGAAGGCGGACACCCAAACACCGACAAAGACGACCGCCGATGCAACTGCCACCACTCAGAGCGGGCTAAATCAACAGCTGGAGACAGTCGACCGAGATTGTGACACCCATCTCCGCACCAGATTCGCCGCTGTAACCCCGCAAGTTTCTCCACCTTTCTGCTTCTAGCACAAGTTAGCCCCCAGGATCTCTTGGTCACGATGTGCGTGATGCCCAGCGGCCTTGTCAGCATTGGGAAGGACGCCGTCGCTGGCAGCTAGCCTTGGGCTCGGGCTTGGGGCAGAGGCACTTTTTCTCGCTCTAAGTAATGACTGGGTCCCAGGCCGTACCTGGCGTGTCCCGGGGAGGAGCCAAGGTCAACGCAAGGTCAAGGGCAAGCCATGTTGGTCCTGGATTTGGAGCAGTTGGAGAAATCGCCATCGTTTGGGCCTTTGGCTTTACCTTTCTCGCCGTCTCAATTCTGCTCCATTTCCCCCTTCGTCACTATTTGAAAGGGCCATTATCCGAGAACTGTATTGACTCGCACGAGACGCTTTTCTGATCCTCTTCTTGTTCCTCTTCTTCCTCCTCATCACCCCCTCCGCCCCGATTCCCCATACAAGATCTCGCCATTCTCCAGAGGCACCACCTCCAGTCTCCAGTCTCCATCCCCCACGCCCCCCTAGTGGACGGACCAACAATACGAATTGGTCTTCACCTCAGCGCATCGACCCCCTGCCCTGGTCCATACCAAGCTCGCGGCCCCGTCGAAAAAAGGCGAGAACAACATCTCGTGGTCCAGAAGAAGGGAGGAGAGGGTTTTCTTTCGCCTCTTCTGAGAAACCTTCGTCTACCCTCGGCATATATCCGATAAGCCGGCTACCGAACTGGCGAGAGACAAGGGCAAGAACAGAGGCCAAAGGATATCCACATCATACGCTGTTCTCGACAGACTCCACGATCTTTCTCTTCACCGCGCCATAGAGAAATCAGCAACCCGGCCTGGCTTATCCACCTCGTCACATCCCTCCCCATTTCCCGCAAACGGGTCCCCCCTCCTTCGCAACCTAACCTTACATTACTTTACTTTTGCCCGCCAACCCGACCAGACACCAGGCCTGACGAGACTCGACCCAGTCACTGCGGGACTCCCCGACATCGTGAAAGCCCGCCTTTACTCGCCTTCTAGGCACAGGTAGCCTCGGTCCACACACTCCTGGCCGCCGACTTTCTCCCTTCTTTCCGTACGGGATGTAGAGAGGGCAAATTCTCTGTCTCGATATACCAGCGCCCTCCACGAGAAAGCTGATTTCTCTCCCTCGACGACATCCAAAGAAACATTATGTCCATACCTGCTGCTGCAGGCACCGGCTCGTGAGCATCATGTTGTTATATACTAAACTCGCCCCGCCAAAGGCTCCCAAAAGGCGGTCCAGATCTGGTGAGTCTGCGGCCAATCCCTCTCCCCTCATGCCTCCGCCATGTGCTTTTTTCCCGTTGGGTCGTCATTCTTGCGCCGCTATTGCCGCCCGAATAGCTTCGTCGCATTACCCCAAGCCTCGCTACCTTTTAACCCGTCGTGTCGTGGCGACAGCCATGACTGGTCGCACTGTCGTACTTTGAATCGATTTCTGACGTGAACATATTTCATTCATGCAGGATGTACATATTGGTAAGTGAGCCCCGTCGGACTCCAATGAGAGTTGATTGTCGCAATTCTAACTTTATCGATAGCAAAGAAAAGGTTCGCCCATTTCCACACGATCTCGTTCGATTCCCTTGAAACTGGCCCCTGCATACTTGGTGAAAAGCACTTCTGACATTTTTTTTCACCTACAGAAGAAGAAATGCGATGAAACACGCCCCCAATGCTCTCGCTGCGCCGAGCGCGGTCAAGAATGCGCCTACGAACCGGTCAAGCCTCGACAACGCAAGAAGCGCGATTCCATCGCCGGCCTAGGCTCCGATACAGCATCCCAAACAAGCGGTGGTGCCATCATCCGCCGATATTCTGCGCCTGATGTCACTCTCCGGCGGTGGAAGGAGGAGGCCTTCGACGACGATGAAGAGGGGCTCGAGGAGGCTATCATCGAAGAGCCCGAAGATACCGCCGACTCGCTCGGCCCCGCATTTGACATCAAGAAGATGTTTGGTATCCGAAACCATGATGCTAAGGTGGATGCTCCACTGATCTCGCCCATCGATGCCGTTTCATTCAACCTGTCCCTCGAGGACGCGGACGAGGAAGTGGTCCGAAGAGACTCTATTTTAACGGACTCGGGAACGGCGCCGCCACACCTCGCCGTGACGCGGGCTCAGCGCCATTCGGATCTTTCCTTGGTTGCACCCGTCTCGGTGGCGTCGCCACGGCTTGAGTTCCTCTTCCCAACTTTTTCCGAGTTCTCGGACCGTCCCAATCGTCGCGCGCTGGTCGACCATTTCACCAACGTCATGTCGCACTTGATCGTGCTCCGGGAGACCGAAGCTGGAAACCCATTTCAGCAACTCGTGCTGCCACTGTGCCATAGCAGCTCTACTGTAACGAATGCGATATACGCGCTCGCAAGTGCCCATCTGGAGAACAGAGGCTGCGGTTATACAGAAGAGAAGGCGGTGTACTTCCACAATCAGGCGATCCAAGGCTTGGCACGGTTGATTGAACTCGGAGGGGACGCGAATAAGAATGAGCTCCTGGCGACAATCATGCTGCTTGTTTACTACGAAGTTGTAAGTGCGATACAGAGAAGTTTTTGACGCATGCAGCTAAGCGATGACAGCTCGTGCAACAAGGCCGTTCGAACATCGTGGATGGCCATCTCAAAGGTGCCATCGCCATCATGAACGGTAACAATGCTGATCCTAACCCTACCAGCGCTTTCCTCGAACGAGTATGTCCACTGAAGTCATCTTGTGTTCAAACACTAACTTTTTCAGGCTTTCCGTTTCTACGACGTTATCGCCGCTCTCTCTTTCGGTACAGCTCCGCTGTCCACGGCGCCCGCTACAGGCTGCCTTGTTCCGTTTCCGCCTCTCGATGCGCCTTCGACATCGCCCCTCAGCTCCGTGGACACCCTACTCGGAATGTCCACCACACTGTGGCCCATTATTCATCGCCTCTCTAATCTCCTTGCTCTCAAAACCGAACTCCAGACTGCCATTACCAATGGCCAGCTTACAAAGGTGGCCGTCCTCCGCACCGAGTTCGAAACAACGTCCGATGCGATCGAGCACGCCCTCAAGCAATGGCAACCTAGCTACCCACCAGGCTTCTCTCCTGATTCCGTTGACGACATCATGCCAGAGGAGGAGCCTGAGCTGGCTGCTGAGCGTGCGCGCATGCACTCGCTCTTGAACAACGCTCTCGCCTACCGTCACTCGGCGTTTGTCTACCTCTACCGTACCATTTACGGATACACTCGTCGACACCACCTCGTTCAGCATCATACTCATGCGGCGTTGAGCCATTGTGCCGCAACAGTCTCCCACGCTGGCCCCATGGCAGCGCTCCTTTGGCCGCTGTTCGTGGCAGCTTGCGAAGCAGTGAATCCTGCAGACCGGGAAATCGCACGGCAAGCTTTTGTGGCAGTGGAGAGGCGACAGGGCATGACCAACATCCAGCGTGCTTGGACCATCGCCCAAGAAGTCTGGCGACGGGCGGATATGATTGACGACCATGCGACGTATGACGGATATGACGACCATAGCTCCATGCTCTGCTCAACTCCCGGCAACAGGCTGGGAAAGGGAGGTGACTTGTGGAGGAGAGTCAGCGAAGACATGGGCGTCACGATTGTCTTCGGATGATGATAATGCCACAATGCCCAAGGCTTCTTCTGGCGATCCACCGGCGTTGAATGTTTTGAAGCCGTACATGACTGGAGTCATTTTGGTAACGCGACAACACACATTTTAATGAGTAAAGGGCATTATTTCGGAACAGGGGATGGGGATTGTGGTTTACACAAAAAAGCAAGAATATCCTAGCGGCGACGAATCGGTTTATTTCCATGGAAGGGGGTTCACATGGAATGAAGATAAGCATGAGGAGGGGTCCGGTGTGGCGCAATGGACGTATTGTTTCGAGAAAGATATCATGTAGGCAATGGCCGCAATGGAGCCAGATGTCAGTTCGTTCTTGGGGGATTAGGAGTATGTGAATTCGAGACACTGATATCAATTTGAATTCGGGATTTCAAACGACTCTGTGCTGCTGATTGGTTGCACGTTTAATTATGCACTTTGGCATGCCTTGTCAATCCCCAGCCTGCCGTTTCTCGGCCTGAAAACGATGTCGAACATCTCTGCGAGCCATTCTCGACGAACATTTATCGATATCATAGACGTTCCGCTGTCATTTCTCAGTCCACATGGGGACCAGGAGACATACGTCACAGGTGATGGCACTGGGTCAGCGGCTTCCCGGTAGCCCTGGTGGGCTGATGCGTTTCTTTGGGAATCTGGGGAAAATGCGGGGGGCCCGTTGATGACCGTCTTTGTCACGGGTGGAACGCCTTCAAGCGGGCATGCTTCCCATTGGGAACAACATCAGGCTGGCACTGGCCTCTGGTACTTGTGTCGATTGACTTTGGCATCGGGCGTTGATGGTTAAGGTTGACGTGGGTGGATGGGATGGCAGGAGTCAGATCGGATGCGGAGTGCATGAAGGTCTTTGCTGATGACAGCAGGTATGTCTTGGCGTAGGCAGGTAAGCTGGGGTGGCCAATTGTAAGGGCTTGGATATCACCCGGGGCCATGCAGCAGTGAGGTAGGTGATGCATGGCAGGAGAGAGAAGAAGAAGGAAAGGAGATGGGAAATCCGGGGAAGGCAGCTGGCTTCGCTGGGGTAAGAAAGAGTATGAGTATGAGTTATTGGTCCGGGGGGTCCGGAGTATAAGGCTATGTGTAACCATGCAATGTCCGGCGGTGGTGCCATTGTATGTCAGCACGAGGGAGAGAGGGAAGTAATTATGATATCAGTACGAATATGAGTTCATGCGGTGATAGCAATACATGAAGTGGAAGACATGAATGAAATCTTTGTCTTCGTCTTTTGACGGTATATTCGTCTCACAGCTCACCGGGAATCGGTGTAGACGGTGGGAGGCCGAGGTCACCCTTTCCTGACCGAGAAAGTGAAACCACGCGGGTCAGCCTGTCAGATATCGCCGGCAGTGATTCTGATGCAAATGAACCCGAGAGACTGGCTGGGAGATGGGCCTGATTGGCCGGGTTAAATGCGCGGGATCAGCAGCAGCAGGATGGTGGTGGCTTTTGGGGAGGGAGGACGCGTGTATGTTTTCTTTTCTTCTCTCCTCCCCTCTAAACAGGGCTGTCTTGAGTCTATTTGATGATTCGGTCAGTGACAGCGAGGAGTATCGTATGTCTTTGGGGTCCTCTCATCTCGTGAATGTTGACGATCCCACTCCGTCACTTACAGTATTCATCCGTTAATTGAATGGGCCTTGCTCCGTAAAAGATAGGCCCCGGTTTTCCGCGCCGTGCGGAAGTGGACACTTGCCTCGGGCTGCACAGTGGGCATTTTAGCGTGTTTCTTAGCGGCACCGGTGGCATTGATGGGTTCCATGAAGGGTTGTTGATGGGATTCTCGGGATGCTTCCTCCATGTTTTTGGTGGCCAGCGGTCCCCAACCCCCATGTTGCACTTGGGCCTGTGCCTTTCCCACCCCAAATTCCCCCCAATCGCCCAAGGCCCTTCGCTCCCGTTCTGCCGTCCGTCTCCCCCCCTCCCGTCCCCATCTTTAAGTAAAATCCCCTAAAAAAACACAGACGAACCGGGCCACTCCCCCCGGCTCCTGCTCCCCCCTCCTACCTACCTCGATGGCAATCTAAGACAAGACGAGACAAGTCAGCACGGGAACGACGAGACAGACAGCACAGCGAGACAGAACAAGACAAGACAGGGACGGCACAGGAAGAAGAACAGCCAGGAGAAAAGAAGACACACGAAACGAAACCCAACGTCTATTACGCCTAGCCGACGCCCACCTCGACGCCAAAGCCAACGCCAACGTCAACGGCCGGCGTGCCATCGTTTGCGCCTTTCCCGTTCGTCAGTCCAGTCCGTTCCGTCACCTCCCTCGGCCTCCTCCTCGCCCACCTATCGTCATCCATCTCTCGCAGCTCCTCACTTCTGGGCTGCTTTTTGCGCCTCCCCCTCTCTCGCCTACCCAAGCCAGTCCAGCTCGGCTCGCAGATCCTCCCGGTCCTCTCGCCTCGCCTCGCCTTCTCCTTTGCCTTCGCCTCCTCTTTGTACCATCGCATCCCCCTCCTCTCGACCGTTGGGCCGTTCTGTTCCATCCTTTTCTCATACACACCTGCTAGTTCTACTTCGCACACACACACTCTTCTGGATTATTCCTCCCGGCACGGAAATGCCCTGGTTTCATGCCGCAATGTGTCCCACCTTTACCGACTGTCAACCTCATAATTGACCCATCTTACACACTCTCATCCATCCATCAGTCAGCTCCTTGCCTCGACTCAGACTCACCTAGACTCAGCTTGCTGCAAACCGACTGCACTACTCTGCACTCTGCATACGCACAACTACCGCATTGCGCTGCACCTGCTCTTGAGCCCTACCGCTGGACTGGAGCTACAGCAGCCCAGTCTCCACTGAACCCTTCTTTTCCCGCCCGCAGCTGTGAGTGTGCTGCATCCCAAGCTTTCCCCAAGTGGAAGCCAAAAAATAAAATCGAGCCGGAAGCTCTGCTGGTCTCCATCGACTGGGAGCTACACCCCAGCACAAACCACCACCACCACTACCACCACTACTACTGTCAGCAGCCAGCAGCTCGACCTGCCTGCCGCGAGGTCCCTGGCCGACTAGACCACATCCCCGACCTGACCCAGAGCAGTCGGAGTCAGGACAAGTGCTCTGCTGCGGTGTACGGGTACCAATCTTGTGCAGGGCTGGACAGTGCCTAACTGGAGTCCCGGATACCCAAAGTGCCATTCCCGGTGTGGGTAAACCAGGAACCACCTGCCATCTCCACCAGACCAGACCACACCAGGACCAGACCAGGCCCTGACCTGACCGGGAACCTGAACCGACCCGGAAAGACTGGAGAAAGTTTGGAGAGATTGGAGAAGACCAGCAGGACAGCAGAAAAAAACACTGGAGAAAAGCTGGAGACTGGGCTGAGGTTTGACCCTTTTTCTAGCTTTTGGCTTTTTGCCTGTGGCCTGTTGTTGCTGTTGTTGCTCCCGGCTGCTGGAAGCTCGGCCAAGCAACACACGTCCCGCCGCCGCCAGTCGCCCGCCCTTGACCTCCTGCCGCAGCGCAGCATCATGCTGCGTCGCTGTTGAGGTTCCGTCACCTCACGCGCCATGACCTCCATCGTCAACGGAGCTCCCCCCGCCCCCAAGCAGATTCGTTTCGTCCACAACCAAGGCCAGCCGCCCTCAAAGAGACGAAGGATCAACGCCGCGTGAGTCATGTCGAGCCCTCTCCCGTTCCCTTTTTCCCCTTCAAGCGCCTCTGCCGCTGCTTGGAGCTGTGCCGTCCGTCTTGCGCTGCCAAGGCGTCGCCAGAGCTATAGCTTCCTCTTCTGCGCATTCCAGCTAACTCCCGCTTCTCAGATGCTTGACCTGTCGCAAGCGAAAGACGAGGTGCGCCGGCGAGCGCCCCGTCTGCTCGACCTGCACCAAGAACGGCCACACGTGCTTGGGCTACAATGAAGTGATTGAGAAGAAGACAGCCGGTGGCGCCATCGCT
Source organism: Colletotrichum tropicale (assembly GCA_027406125.1). Taxonomy (NCBI): domain Eukaryota; kingdom Fungi; phylum Ascomycota; class Sordariomycetes; order Glomerellales; family Glomerellaceae; genus Colletotrichum; species Colletotrichum tropicale. The sequence continues at coordinate 786,914 of JANVYH010000002.1, forward strand.
ACCAAGGATCCCCACCAAGACGATGACGACGACGACGAGGATGACCAAGACGACCACCACCACCGCGACGAGGAGGAACATGTCGAAGAGAAGCATAATTGGAAGACACCGGATAGCGGCCGGCGTCCTTCGGTGACGCACAAACCCATCGGCGATGCTGCCTCGCGGACGAGCTCAGAAGCGGCGACGGGGCAATCGCCTACCTTTGTGAGGCGATCGTCGGAGAACAGCACACGAGACCACGACCGCCGACGGCCGTCCAACCCGCGAACAACCTCCTTCTCCGACGATGCTCGAAGCACACAGAGCCGGTCGCCCACGTTGCACCATACCGAACGTCATCGAGTCCCATACTTTCGCTACTTCGGGCCGACCGCCATCGTCCCTGGCTACAAGCAGATGGTGGTCTCTGTCCGGGATCGGAGGAGAAGCACGGGAGGCTCTGCCACATCGCCCAGCTCCGGGTCCAGTATGGTCCAATCGCTGGGCATGGCCATGTCTGGAATGGCGCAACACGACGAGGAGGTCGCCATCGATGAGGACCTGCCGTTCTACGACCCCAACGATGTTGCGCCAGTCCACCCCCTGATTTTGCACTTGGTCAAGGTCTTCTTCCTCCATCTGGGTTGCAACTACCCTTTTTTGAAGGAGGACAGGTTCACGCAAATGGTGAAGGAGAAGCGCGTAGAGCCTATCCTCGTCGACGCTGTATGCGCCCTGGCCGCCCGCTTTTCCGATTCACCACAGCTTGCTCATGGCAAGGACGAGGAGGCATCACATGCTGAGCAGGGCCAGTACTATGCTCAGAGGGCCAAGGCTGCCACTGTCGACACCTTCCCGTGCCCCTCAGTCGGCGCCGTCCAGGCGTTGCTGATGATGGCATATGAAGGCTTCGGCGCCGACCAGGACAGTGCTTTGTGGATGTACTTGGGTCTGGCTATCCGTATGGCTGTCGACCTCGGTCTGCAAAAGAGAGTCGGGGTGCAATATCAAGGGGAGAAAGACCCTTGGTACACCCGGCAATGGGGCAGCGATGTGGGAGATGACGAAGAAGTTCAACCCGACGACAACGGTCTAACCCACGAGGAACAAGCCGAGGTCGAACAAGAGCGCACCGATACGTTCTGGGCCGTCTTCATTCTTGACCGACTCATCTCTTCTGGAACCGGCCGACCAGTGACATTTCGTGACGATGATTTTGAGCTGGCTTTACCTGTCCCGACTCTTGATCCTACCTCAGGCTGGCCGGCACCCTTGCCAATCGTTATCCAAATCGTCCATCTGTACGGCCGCGCATCTGACGTCCTCAACACCCTCCGCAACTCCAGAGACTTGACCCAAGAAAAGTGGGCAAACCTTTCAAAGATAGAGCACGAGTTGACCAGGCTTTACCAAAAGCAGGATCCCAGACTGCACTTCAGCGTTGCCAACTTCAAGACCTACCTAAAGGCCGGCCAGGGGACAAACTTCATCCTTCTCCATTTCTGGTTCCATGCGCTCATCATCATTCTCCATCAGCCTACCCTCTTGAGCCCATTTGGCTCATTGAACCGCAACCACCAGCTCCTCCCCAACAGCCGTGAACTGTCCATGTCCAGTGCAAAGACGATCGCCGATATACTGGCTTTTGCAGAGCTCATCGACCCCAAGAGCTTCGTCGGCAATCCCTTCACTTCGCAACCCATGTACATTGCTGCATGTGCCTTCCTCATGGAGTCCATTGCCAATGCGTCGAATCCCACCTCGCGAGAAACGTCTCCGCCACCTGACACGAAGACGGAGGGCCACAGGCCGAGGGCTGAGCAGAAGCCAACGACGAAGCACTCTCTGCTTGCATCCGCGGCTAACCAGAACTACTCGCGCTGCTATAAATCACTGCAGCAGCTGCACAAATACTGGGGCGGCATCAAATACATCCTGACAGCACTCGACCAAAAGTCCAAGGGCATCTGGGACTGCGAGACGTATACCAACGAGGAGTACGAGAGCACCAAGATCCCTCGGCGCGGATCCATCAGCGGCCGCTTCCCGACATCGCCAAACATGCCACCGATTGCGTGGTCATTGACAGGCACAACCAACTCTCCCCCTAGCCTTACGCTCATGTACCAGAACATGCAGGGCGCGTCTGGTCACCAGACCTTTACGCAGTCCCATTCTAATATGCCAAATTCTGCTCCCACGCCGCCTGGGAACATGATTTACGACCCCATCCGCCAAAGTCTCCCTGAACCTCCACCACATTCCATCTTCGCAACGGTGCTGCCGCAAGCCGCGACATCAGCCATGCGGCACACCTCACGACCCAATAGATCACAACGCCTGTCGAACTCTTCAATGGGCAGCCCACATGGACCGCATATACGTTTCGACAACATGGGCAGAGACATGCCATCGTCACCGGCAACAGCCGGCATGCTTGCAGCGACTTCAGCGCCGCAGCAGACCTCATACACGCCCACGTCACAAAACTCGTCGAATTACGAGCAGAATGTGATACCCTCCGTCTCGCCAGGCGGTATGCAGCACGACGGCATGCCTTCGCAGCACCAACACATGTCGCAGCAGGCCATGTACGATTCGGCGTTCCCCAACGGGACGTATTCGTACTTTGGGCAGGATATGAGGCCCATCACGGAGATTGTCACGTTTGACCAGCCGATCGACATTGGGTCGCTGGGTTTGCCGGATGAGATGATGCCGCAGTCGTGGCTGGAGTACTTGCCGGGCGATGTTCTGAGCAGCTTCTTTGAGAATAACGACGTGGACCCGGGGAGCTGAGGGTGATTTACACGGGGATATATACCATACTTTTATAGGGGCTTTTTAACATCGTATCGTGTCGCATAGTTCCAGGACATTTATGATACCATTATTCTGGATTTTGTACGGGAAGGGGGAACACGGTGTTTGGTCGGGTGAGGAAGGTGTTTGGTTGGATGGGGAAAAGGGTAGATAGTGTATTTGTTAGTGTGTGTTAATTATTTACGGCCTATTTATGATCACAAATTGAATTGTGAAGATACATGAAGATTTTGCGCACGACGAATTTGGAAGGAGTGGAAGAGGTCGCCAACTTGGGACAGAGAGTGCGTCGCCATGAAGTGTTATTGCCATATTAGGATTCTCTCCCCGGGATACTCCAATCCCCAACAATTGCATGAGACAGATGGCGTCATCCGGTCAAGGCAGAAAAGCGATTTCTTCGATATCCGTGAGCCCTGGGAAGCTGAGGTCGATTTGTTTCACTCAGCCACGCCAGTGAGACATAGGATTGTACGCAGTGTAACCAAACTAGAGAAAGTCGTACATTATTATGTGGCTTCATATGACAGCAAGGCCCCAGAACGCATTTCGTTCTTTGCCTACTTTCCTTCTGACTCCATCAGAGAATTCGCCTGTTATTGAGAACACACTGCTACTCTTGGGGTCGCTCTGAATATGCACGCACGTTCACTTGTAAATGGAGACGAGCCTTCTCCGTCAAATGCTCTAGTGGTTAGCTCCGACAAACCGACAAGGCTGGAAACCGCCTTGGCGGCCTTCCAAGATGTCCTGACGGCTGATGAACGCAAAATGTTGAGGGCGGAGATGAGCGTTTCTCGCGATGCCAGTCAGGTAATTGCGTTTACCGCCGGGCTCGATCTTGTGGATCCCAATCGCAGAGGAAGAAGCATTGCCACCAGATTACATTCGATTTTACAGACAGTACAGCAGTCTTCTCAAGTTGTGGACACTTACGTATCGTCACATCCAGAGATCGCTGCTCTGGTTTGGGGATCCGTTCGACTTGCCTTCACTGTTCGTTTCCCCCCCCACTAGACTATCATTCGGGCATGAACTAACTCTGTAGGTGCTCGCAAATTTCACTTCTTTCTTCCAAACGTTCTCGGATCTGCTCAATGGCTTTGACACACTGACGCCTCAATTTAAGGAGTATCAGATCTTGTTCCCGGACTCTTTTCCTTTGAGAAACTCTGTTTACGATTTCCATTCCGCCATTATATCTTGCTGTACTCAAGTTATATCTTCAACACGAAAGACGTGTAGGTCTCAACACCTCTACACCTGCAGTACATGACACACTGAACTTTATCACAGGGTCACAGAAAGCATGGGCATCGATAACAAGCTCCTTTGAGTCGGAGATTCGCCCGCGAGTGGCTGAGATTCGCGAGAAGGCGGAGCTTGTGAAGGGCCAAGCAGCTCTTGCCAAAGCTCAAGATGATAGTCGCAGACAGGCAAGCCTAGCAGCCGAGCTTCAGCTTCGAGAAAAAGGTAAAATCAAAAACATGTGCCTGCACTTGCCATACAGAAATGACTGATAAAACTACGATAGAACGAAAGTGGAACTCGCTGTTACTTAAGTTGTTCCCATTTAATCACGAATCCGCATTCATACAGGCTCGGGCGAAAATACATCGGGGGACTGCAGAGTGGATTTTCAGCACGAGCGATTTCCAGGATTGGTGCGAGAGTGAGGGTTCACGCGTTCTTAACATTTCAGGGAAAAGTTGTCCACCCTCACCGCACCCTAGATTTGCAAGTACTAAACTCACTTTTCATAGTTGGTGCTGGCAAAACAATCCTCACGTGAGTTTGGAACATACAATCAACTTCTACGGAATGTGATCAGAATCTGACTTGGTGGGTCAAGGGCTAGTGTTGTTAGCCATCTTTTGCAAAAGCTGCCGCCAAATTGCTCGATTTCATATCTATTCATTCGATCCGATGATGAAAACAGCCGATCAGCCGATATGATTCTGCGCTCACTGATATTCCAGGCACTGACTGGACATGAGGTGCGGAGCAGCTTGATGGAAATGCTGGAGAAGTCGGCGTACAACGGCTTTGAGCGAAGCTCTCTGCTGTCACTACTTGGACGCAGCATCTCATTACTGCAGAAAACCTTCCTCGTGATCGATGGTCTCGACCAATGCTCTTCAGAAGAACAGAACTCTTTGCTTCAAAGCATTTCTCAGGTAATGCGTAGATGCAATAGACGGGGGGGTGTCAAAGTCCTGATCTCAGCCAGGGAGAGCATGGCAAAAGAGGTTGATAGAGCATTAGCGCCCGCTCAACATCTTCGAATAGGCCTCACTGATACTAATGCCGATTTGGCACGGTATGCCGAGGAGATATTAGCAGACAAGCAAGATAGAGGTGAGCTGGTAGTTCGTGACGAGACGATCATGAAGGAAATCGTGGACAAACTCCAGACTGGTGGCGAAGGCATGTAAGTTCTCGACTCTTCAAGGCCTCTCGCCGGAGGGTTTTACTGATTGATCGCAGGTTCTTGTGGGTTTACCTTACAATAGAGGACATATGCTCTTGTCCAACCGATCGCGACATTCGCAAGACTCTGAAAATTCTCCCAAGAAAGCTGTCGCACACTTTCAATCGGGCTCTTGGGCGTATTCTTTCATCCCAATCATCGTCAATAGTCGAGCTTGTCCAAAGGACCTTCAGATGGGCGGCAACCGCTCGGCGCCCAATGACTCGATGGGAGCTTGGTGAGGCCTTAGGCGTGAAGATTCTCCAGGAGTCTTCCATCAAGGATCAGATCATAAATGGCACAGAGCGACTTCCGGGTTGGTGCGAAAATCTTATTCACATTGAAGCGGGCGATGAGACAGTTCGTTTCTTCCATCACTCTATCAAGACCCATTTACTGGACATGAAGCTCAACGCAACAGAATTGGGGGTATTTTATATCGATCTGAAAGCTTGGGACCACTACATTGGAGAAATCTGTTTGACCTATCTCAACTTCAGCGATTTTGAAAGAGCATTAACCGGATTCCCTACGGACTACAACAAACTTTACGTAAGACAGATCGCCATGTCGGATGAAGGCCGCAACATTCCAGCTGCAGTAGGAAACGAAGCAATCCTGAATGCTTTGCCGGATACTGGACGACATAGAGCTGTTCGATTCTTGCGACGATACTTGAAACCAAAGAAGTCTGGAGAAAGCTTCTCTATTCCCAAATGTGTCTCCAAACCAGCGGAGGTTCCGTCAGAGGACGGTGCGGAGTTTTCAGATTTCTTCTCGATTTACCCTTTCCTTCTTTACGCCACGAACTTCTGGTTTCATCACACCTTCCGTTTTCACCCGTCAAAATCCAAGACCTGGAGGCTGTGGGAAGTGCAGGTGATGAAATCAATGCTGGAAGATGATAAGTCTTGGCCTGATTTTGGGCAGCAGCCGCCAGGTTTCGAGACATTTGATCGAAAAGGCCGTCTGGCTAGTCAAAGCAATGCGCCTGTTGCCGTGTCGACTATCAGCGTTTCTGACAGGAAGAAATTAGATGCTGAGCGAACTCTACTTCACAAAGCAATCATCTTCGCCGACTTTATAGGACATAGGGCACTACTTACACACGTTCTCACAGTCGTCAAAGACCGCGGCCATACCCTGAGCCCCAAGATCTTGGAGCTCCTTCTTCCTACTAGACGGGTCTTTCAATTTCCCCTAGAACGCGAAGGATTCATCAAGGATGTGAACTCACACGACGGTCTGATCAGTCTCGTCACTGAATTTGTTGCTTGCGGTGGCCGTGTGTGGCCTTGTAATCCAGTTCCACAACAATTCTCTGCCTGCGACGACACTTGCGCAGGGAAACCATTGCACATGGACATGGCCAAAATCATCTCTAGATTGGGCTACACTAGAGACGATCAACCTTGGTTGAACCTATTTGCCAAAATAGTTGTTCTCAACCTTACAAAAGAAACATCAGACGCCTTTGAGTCGTGGGTCAAATCACCAAACCCGTGCATTCACGAAGTCAGAACCATGGACAACAGAGATATCATCGACACAATCCTCGAGATAGGCGGGTCATCATCATTCAAATTTGCACACTGGGTCCTTGACTTGCACCAGAATTGCGTGGGTGGTCGCAAGTACGAAATTGATGACTGGCGCGGCAGACTACAGAAGGCCATTCGCAAGCCCAACATGATCGCGGTTGAATTTTATTTGCAAGAGTCAAACATTGCATTGGCAGAAGAGAAGGAGTATGGCTGCATTGACTACGGCCTATTGGGAGGCATCGTTGCTGGCTGGCCACTGCCACATGACTTCAGAAGCCAGGCCATCGCCATTGCCATCCCGAAAGCCGCCGAGGCAGAAAAGCGCAGAGCATGTGGAGCGTTCAGGGAATCCGTCATCTTAGGCAATTGGGACATCGCAGTGGCATTGTCAAGCCGCGGCTTCAAACTCGCCAGTACTGTGCCATCCGCTGCCGAGAAACGGTCTTGGTTCCAGGTACTTGACGACGTGCTCAGCTGTGTCTCTCAAACAGCAACTTCGCGTTGCACTCAGGGATGGGTAACGTTGGAAAACAAAACCAAGCCAACGCTCGAGCTATGCGTCCGTCATAAATCCGAAGCTAAGAAAGCTTGGAGCGTACCCTACCCCCCAGGAGGAGACATGGAAAGGCAAACGTTCGAATCTCTCCATGCCTTGGTTAGAAAGGCTCGACGTCGCCGTCCTTGAACCCTAGCTTGTCAATTGCTAGACAAACCTAGTATATTCGAGGTCCACATATCGTTACAATTTGTCCAAAAGCCTTCCTATCGATCTTTTGGACCCACCTAAACAACTATCGATTCGTCGAAACCATCATAGACAGGCTGCTACCCTGTCAACTTATGTGCTGGCATATCAGCAGTGGATGGAATATTATCAGATCGCGAGACTTGATGAGTTCTTCTTGAAGGTTCTACTGCGCCGTGGGAAAAACCGATTTCGATGCAGCGGCATATTGTGATATGATACGATAATACACCTCTGTTGTCTGAATAGAAAACAGAGACTACCGCTTCGAAACAGAATAGCCTTGGAAATATGTCGCTCATCGCCAGTGTCGTCAGTATGGGCTGCTTCCCATCAATGGTGTCAAGCAACGGACCCCACCAGAGCATTAGCACAAAGCGAAAGCCCGATAAGGTCTTCAAACCATGACCAATTGTACTATAGAGCGTTGGGATTCCGTATTGGAGCTCTAGGACCGAAAGGCCTCGCATAGATGGATGAATATATCGCTAGACTGGCTGAAGTGGACGTCGGAGCCGGATTGATTTTGTCCGGTCGTGATGTCGACTGTCAAGGTTCCTCGCCGAAAGAAAGCGCCCGATGGCGATTTTGAGTCATGATGGAGGGCAGTCCTGACGCAATTGCCGAGCTGGCCACTGTTGCGAACAATCGCAAGCTTGTTTCAGGGACGTAAGATATTGCAAGTCAAGTCCTACAACTTTGCAGCGAATGGCCAGCGACGATCGGGTAACTGATTGAGTTGAACAACAGCAACTTGGCATATGCTGAGGATTAGGTAATTATCAAAAAGTGAATTGGTTTTTAGACTCTAAAGTGGCCATCCCATGTCCCGGTGACGACACTGAAGGACAAACACATGGGCGAATGGAGCCCGCTAAGTGGACAGTGGGTCCCGTCGATAGAGGTTTTGTGTGTGAAAAACTTGGACCTTGACTGGACTGCTCGGAAAGCCCGCGCGGGTGAACCTTGGCCGACCAATAATCAGCCACGCAGAGATTTTTCCGAGAGGCCGAACGCCCAGAGCTCCCCCCTGTATTGGATTTTCTTAGCAGAGACAGACAGCCTTGGGGGAAGACAGCACAGAGCAGCCAACCAGGAGATGGCTCGTGCGCCGCTGGCCCTTGCGCAATCGCAATCGCGGGTACCCGAGTAATCCCGAGCCAATCTTTTCCGCTCCAAAGGACAAGTTCCCAGTTTGGCGGGCGGTTGTTCCAGCCGCGGCGCCGCTGCATCTAAAAAAAGGCCTCACAAAAATTTCCCCGTTCCTCCCAGACAACAACACAAAAGTTCTTCTCTTTCCCACCCCTCCAAAAAAACACCACCTCACGATCCCGTTGCGCGGCACTTCGTGATCTCTTCTCCCCACTCAATCCTTTTGTCCATTGCTCTTTGGTCCAATTCCTCACCACATATTCACAATGGCTTCCGCTAAGGTTGACGCTGTCGTCGAGAAGGCCAAGGCCAACGCCCCCGGCCAGCTTTCCGGCGTTGCCCTCTACTCCAGATTCGCCCTTGCCGGCGCTGTCTGCTGCTCCGTCACCCACGGTGCCCTCACCCCCGTCGATGTGTAGGTTCAATCCTTCTTCCCAGCCCGCCATATCGAATCCCGTCCGGCGGTCTGCGAGGTTTCACAAGGCAATCCGACGCAAGAAAATTTCGCACGCAATTGCCGAGGGAGCTCCGCCGACACCGCACCAATGGATACGAACATGGACAACCACGGCTCTATGCCAATTGGTACGCAGAGGCTGACATCTCGAACAGCGTCAAGACCAGAATCCAGCTTGACCCTGCCACCTACAACCGCGGTCTGATCGGTGGCTTCCGCCAGGTCATCCAGCAGGAGGGTGCCGGCGCCCTGCTTACCGGTGTCGGCCCGACCTTCGCTGGTTACTTCCTCCAGGGTGCTCTGAAGTTCGGTGGATACGAGTTCTTCAAGCAGCAGTCCATTAACCTCATCGGCTACGAGAATGCCTCCAACTACCGTACCGGTGTTTACCTGGCTTCCTCCGCCGCCGCCGAGTTCTTCGCTGATATCGCCCTCTGCCCCCTCGAGGCCACCCGTATCCGTCTCGTCTCTGAGCCCACCTATGCCTCCGGTCTCGTCTCCGGCTTCAGCAAGATGCTCTCCAACGAGGGTGTCGGTGCCTTCTACGCCGGATTCGGCCCCATTCTGTTCAAGCAGTAAGTTTTTCCTTCCCGCGTCCGAGCAGCCAGAGGCGAGCTTCGGCCACCCTATTTATAGGTGATGGAAGGGCTGACATGTGAACCCCGCAGGATCCCTTACACCATGTCCAAGTTCGTCGTCTACGAGAAGGTCGCCGAGGCCATCTACAGCGCGTACCCCAAGAAGGACATGTCCGATGGTGCCCAGACCTTTGTCAACCTTGGCTCTGGTCTGATTGCCGGTTTCGCCGCCGCCATTGTCTCCCAGCCCGCCGACACCATGCTTTCCAAGATCAACAAGACCAAGGGTGAGCCCGGTGAGGGCACCACCTCCCGTCTCATCAAGATCGGAAAGGAGCTCGGTATCCGCGGCTCCTACGCTGGTATCGGTGCCCGTCTCTTCATGGTCGGTACCCTCACTGCCTTCCAGTTCGGTATCTACGGTGACCTGAAGAAGGCCCTCGGCGCCACCGGCGGTGTCGAGATCTCTGCTGCCAAATAAATTGGTCGAGCTCGATAACGTGGGGGGAAGACTGGGGTGGGGTTGTGTGTCGGGGAAGAGTAGAGAAAGAGAGAAAGAAGGGCGCTGGTTTTCTGGATGAGGACTAATGATTGTTTCCTCCTCCCCATGACCCCTGGAAAAGTTTGGGTTTTTTCTTTTGTCCAGGGCCACGGTAATGGCGGGAAAGATGATGCAACATGATATCCTCGGCCCGAACACACCACCAGCACACAACATCAACAACTCGCGCAATAGACTCCGTTGGGGGCCGGTCCGAAGCGCGCAACATCGGATTGGCCCGCAAAACCTCTTGTTTTATCCGTCAACAAGAACTCCTTTGGGTGGGAATGGGGAAATCTTTTCAAAACACACCGACACCAATTGCCTATCATAGAAAGCATAGAGCATGATACACGAAAAGATGGGCCGAGGCCCCGCCAGAGGGTTGTATAATAGTCGCTTTGTAGCTTGCAATCATAGACCGGGAGTTTGGACCTCTCACGATGTGTTCGTATAGCAGTGACGTGATGTTTCTTGAGATAGAGCCACGAAAGTCTAGACTAACACGAATCCATCAACGAATTGTGCAGAACACGGCACTATCGAATGGTCTACGGATATGAGGGGCCCGCGATTGACTTCGCCGTCCAAGCGGCCCGGCAACGGCTTATGCAGCATGGACGTTGAAGCGCCCCTCCATATTCCTTATCGGACGAGGAGCGGTCACCGACATTTGACCCCCTGGAGACAGCGTCCGGGCGAGCAGACGGCGGGAGCCCGGGATGACGTCAAACGACGCCAGTGCGAGGCATCATCGAGCGTCGAGATCAAGTGTCAAGACCCTGAGAATAGCAGAAAACTATACTCACGAGGATGAATTGAGAGAATCTTTGGCGCAACATATTATCTTTCTTTTCACGAAGAAAAAACCAAAAGGAACACTGGGGTCGCCTGCATGCCTGCAAGTCGTCGTGGACATTTTCTCGTTACCCCAGAAGTTGCCCAATTGGGCGCCAACCAGAAACAGACGTGGTTGGTTGGGCGGGGACGCTTGCAACCCCACCGGCCGCTTCACCCAGGCAACGCGGTGTAAACAAAAGAGCTCCGACCAGCCACTCCCGCAGCTGCCAATGCTGCAGGAACTCCAATCCAACCGCTTCCTGTGCAGTTAGCCCACCTGGCAGAGGCGAGAGAAGAGCTTGACCAACCACCGCGGGACAGCGCAGCACATATATGCAACCCCCGAAGGATTAAGTCAACAAAGGACACACACACCACACGCACCACGCACCAGACTCATATCACTCACTCGCATATACACTACCTCCACATACGCATACCATTGCCCAGAGACAGGCAAGCTCCTTGTTCTGTTTCTCTCACTGGCATTTTGTGATATTCTCAGCGTTTGCTACCAACAATTTACGAAAAAACCCTGAAGATCCTCTCCAATTGGTGAGACAGGACACCGGTTGCTCCCTCGACCCCACGCTGCCCGTCCCGAGCCGACATAAACAAGACTCTTTCTTGACCGCTCTTCACACTCGCACAAAACAAGAGACACGCACCCCCCACGACTGCGTTCTTCCCGGCAACCCTTGAGGGAACGCAGAAAACCCGCTTTTAATCTTTCCGCATTTCTCGCTCCTCGTGTGTCGTGCAGCATCTAGCATAGCAGTTAGATGCCACGACCCGGGCCAAAACCCGAAGACTTGGAGTTTGAGATCCATGTTGATCCGTCTTGCTTGAGCGAAGATCCGATGGCCGCCGACGACGAGGTCCCCACCAAGGTCGAGGAGGAGAAGAAGGCTGACGAGGTCAAGACGGAAGATACCGAGGCGAAGGAGGATACAGCAGCTCCTGAAGCTACGAAGGAGGCTGAAGAGAAGGAGGAGGCTGCTGTGGAGGCTGCTACGGTGACGCCTTCAGAAGCTCCTGTTGAGGAGCCCAAGACAGAGACCGCAGAGGTAGAACCGGCAACAGAGCCTGCTGCCGAAGAGGCTCCTGCCTCCACTGACGATACCACAACGGAAGACGACAAGCCTGAGGCTGACGAGAGCGTCGAGGCCACTGCGCAAGACGAGCCCGAGCAACCAGACGCCAAATCGGAGGAAGATCTCGCGAAAGAGGTTGCCGCGGAGCTAGCGGCATCGGAGGAGGCCCAACCGGAGGAGTCTGAGCCCACGCCTGAGCCTCAAGCCGAGGAGGAGAAGCCCGCCCAAGAAGAACCCGAAGCCGAGCCGGTAGCAGCGGCTGAAGCTGAGAAGGCGGCTACCCCTGAGCCTGAAATCACGTCCGACGAACTGGCAAAGGAAGTGGAGGAGGAATTGGCAGCTGCGGCGGCTGAATCCACCCCCGCTGTCGTTGTCGAAGAGGTTGACGACGATAACACGGAGCCTGCTGCGGTGCGCGAAGCAAGCCGCTCTTCGTCGTCGATGCGTCGTGCTTCCGGCCAGACTGAAGCTCTAATTCAAGCCGCCGCTAAGGAGGTTCTCGAAAGACTCGAGGCCCAGACCATGGAGACCATTCGCAACCGGTCACACTCTCCCCGCGATTCCATGGGCTCGACAAATAACGGCACCGAGATCCACTACGACACAAGATCTGACACCACCCGGGGTGAATCGCACGACAGAAGGTCAGACGTCACCCATCGTGATTCTTGGGCTTCCCGTTCTCAAGCCAGCTACCACGATAGCCCCCGGGAAAGCCGCCGTGAATCCCGCCAGAGCCGTCGGGGGAGACACAGCCGACGCGACAGTGACATCCGACCTGCGCCCATGCACGTCGAGGACGGCGGCGACAGCTCCTCCCAGCACGGTGGTGACTCTGATGTGTTCAGCGATCGCAGCGCCCGCAGCTCTATGGGTTCGTTCGACGGTGGCCACATGGATCACCACCACAAGGATATGGAGTGGCGCTCGTCGAAGCGGTCTTCAGCCATGTCCGACATCTCCATGTCTGACATTTCGCACTACGACCGCGAGGAGTTCGTGCCCACCATCCGCGGCTCTCAGAGGATGCCCTTCCGCACGCCTTCTGATGTAAAGGCCATGCAATACTCGTCGCCAGCCCCCTCCATCGTCGGATCACCCCGCTCGGCGAAGCGTGGCCAGCTGCCGACTATTTCTCGGCTCGGCAGCCCGACGGTGTCCGCTCAGTATTCTCCCAAGGGCCGCACTACGCCGACACGCCTCAAGGTCAAGAAGGAGCCTGCTCCCCTTGTTTTGCTGCATGTGACTCTCCTTCCTCTCCGCTGGCAATGGGCTGAGATCCTCGAGAACACGCCGTCCGACAACCTCACAGCGGAGGCAAAGAACCTGCGCGAGGCCTGGCATCACCTCCACGACCGTGTCGCGGAGACCGTCTGCGAGCGCGGTATCCTGCTGTCCCATCCCCAAGATGACTATGAAATCCTCGAGGAGAGACTGCTGGAAGCCCTCGACCTCCCTCTGCGCCGCAGGGCACGTGTCCTCGAGTGCGGCCACTACATCGGCCCCTCCAACGAGTCGACCATGACCGAGGAGATCGACAGCGACGAAGAGGAGTACGATGAGGAGATCCGGAGGCGGAACGCCCTAGCCAAGACCCACTGGTGTCCTACCTGCCGCCACGACATCCGCTACGAGTCTCTCGGACCCGGCAAGATCTTCCGCATCAAGGTGTACGCCAGCAACGGCCTTATGAGGACCGGCGCGTGGGCAGCCTGCTGGAAGGAGATGGAGCGTGTCGACGTTGAGATCGAGCCCATCGTGACGTCCGGCGTCCTCGACGAGCTCGAGCGTCTGGTTATTGCCCAGTCGCAGCAGATGGTCAAGCACGAGAACCCCACGATTATCGAGTCGACCGAGACTGACCACGACGACATGTCCGCGTTTGAGCACGACATGGACGACCACCACCTTGACCGCAGCATGCCTGCGCTGGAGGAACCGCCCCAGGAGCCCTCCATTATTGGGGAGTCGAACATGATTGAACCCAACTACGAGGACGGGTCGCACATCCCTGCGTCGTCGCCTGCTCCGGCCATGGAGGAGCACCGGTCTCCTTCTCCTGAGCCGATGCACCGCCACCATGAGAGCGAGGAACGTCGTCTCCGCGACGAGGCGCGCATGCGTGAGATCTACGGAGACAGCGCTCCCCCGTCCGCTGAGCCAGAGCACGAGCCTGTCCCTGAGCCGGAGCCGCAAGCTGAGGAGTACGCCCAGAAGGACTACACCCAGACGCCGCCGCCTCAGCAGTCCCGCGAACAACCCCACGAGCACTACCACCAAGAGCAAGAACACCACCACCAGCAGTCACCGCCGCCTCCGTCCAGCCACGGCTTCGACCAGCAACAGGGGCAGCCACGCACATTCCAGAACGCCGGCTTCGGCGAGCTGCTCCTCGAGGCTGCGCGCGTGTTCATGCAGGACAAGAAGAACCTCGCGATCGTGGTGATGGGCTTGTTGATGTTGTTCATGGTGGTCAAGCCGGCGCCGCGGGAGGTTAAGGAGTGGGATGGCAAGTTTGTGGAGCAGATTAGGCCCGAGGTCCGTATGGATGAGGGGTCGAAGGCTGCTGGTGAGCCGCCCATTATGGAGACGGTTCAGTCTGTGGTTGAGTCTGTTACTGAGTCGATCGTCTCTGCCGAGACGTCTATTGAGATCGTCGTCGAGCCCAGCCAAGCTGTTACTGAGGCTGACGACGAGGCCGAGGCCGCTGAGCCAAGCCAGGATATGCCCGTTTCTGAGCCCACTGCGACTGTCGAGGAGGAGGCTTCTGAGACCTTTTCCGCGTCCTCTGACGAGCCCTCTGCTTCTGTGATTGAGGATGTCGAGGAGTCTGAGCAGGAGGTTGAGGAGGGGGCTGAGGAGCCGACGCCCTCACCTGAGCCTACTCCTTCCCCGCTTGACGACTCTGAGAGCCACTCGCATGTCGCCATTCACCAGACCATCACCACCAGGGAGGTTGTCCGGATCATGGAGACCGTCACCGAGACCGTCAAGGCGTTCGTCACCGAGACGGAGGTCATCCAGTCGGAGCCCACGGCCAGTGTTGGGCCTGAGGCTGAGACCGAAGAGGGACATGAGGTTCAGGTTGAGGAGGAGGAGGAGCCTGTCGAGGGCGCCGCTGCCGAGGAGACTGTCGTCGAGGATGAGATGTCTGCCCAGCCTACTGAGACCGAAGAGGAGCAGGCTGCTGAGACCGTTGCCCCTACCGAAGAGCTTGTTGACGAGGCAGTGGTCGAGGAAGAGCCTGCTTCTGAGGAGGCCGAGCAGGAGGTTGAGCAGGAACAGGAGTCTGAGACGGCGGAGCACGATGAGCTCTGATTTCATACTCTCATGGGTAACGATGAGAATGACGAAGGGAAAGTGGTACATGTGAATGAACAGAAAAGAGATCAATAACTACTGTAAGAGATATGAAGGATGGCTTTTACGAGGAACAGACGTCTCGGCAAACACGTTTTCGAAGGAGACATTTCTGTTGTCTTTTTTTGATGATGCAGCACCATAGCGCAGCACAGCACAGCACAGCGAACCTGCGAAAAGAAGACTTGCTTTTTAATGTTGTTTTGGTTTTGGTGTTGGAAATGTAGATAGATGGTTATGTGTCACAGATGGGCCGGCCTTTGGGTTGTGTCTATGATGAATTGAATGTTGCTAATATGCTTGAATCCTTTTCTCACATGATTGTAATCTGATGGCCAGCTGTCATGCCTGGTCAAAAGTGGTATAGAATACCATGGACTTGTGACTGATTCGGAGCTAGAAAGACTTCACAACTCCAATGCTGTTGGATTAATGTACTAGGTAGAGATGGAAAGATTCGGAGGGAGCTGATCGGAGGAATCGCTAGAGTGGCATTGCATGCAGTGCGGTGCCCTGTTGGGACGTTGACAGGCAGCAACACCTCCAACAGGGTCCGTTTAGATCGATGTACAGGAGCCCTGAATCCCAATGTATCCATTCGGGGTGAGCCAAACAAAGCTTCCAGGTATTTACGCCTCTTGTGCAATCCTTCTACATCGAAGATGCCGTAAGGCATTCAACGGGGCTTTCGAAGGAGAATTGGAACGATTGCCCTCATGCATGGCCACACTTCCCACAGCCAACTATCTGCCTGGCTGTGCATAAGCGACCCATGTTGGTTGGGCGCACCAGATCTTGGCAATACAAGCCACCGCGAGCTGCCTCCAATAAGCCGTAGGCAAGAACATGATGGGCAGCGCGCACTTTATCCCCCATGCTTGCTGCCTGCACTCATCTGACCATTTTTATGACGCCTAAGGGGCGAATGTAAGCTAATAGGTTGCCTCCTCGTCTGTGGTATAAATCATCGTACTGCAAAGTCTCGTGAGTTCGGGGTTGAACGCCCCACGTCCCCATCACTTATTTGGTAGTTGGCATACGGCGGCATCATCATGGCTGAACACCACGCCCGGAACAGCCACGAAGTACGACTACTTTCTCAAAGACAACCTCGAAATGGCGAGGAAACCATCATACAAGCCCGGCCAGACACCAGGTTTTGGACGCGCTCGCTTGTTCTACTCCTAGTCCCTCTTTTCGTGACGACATACTATTACTGGATTTGGCAGCGCTTGTTATGCCGCGATCTCGACAACGTGGTCAAGTATGGTTCAATCATGGAGAACTGGGTTTACTACTCTTGGTTCATCATTGGCGTGTTTTCTCTAGAATGGTCAAAGTACGGGCTTGTCGGCGCAGAGGCAGCCATGCTCAGGTCTTCGATCTTTTCAACTCCTCACCTTGCCGGGCTACTGAGCCACAGCGAAAGCACCTGGAGTGGGCCAGGAGGGTGGCTTAGATGCCTCAAGGCACCATGGAGACGAGGCAATATCCGTCTGAACATATCGGTGGAAACCAAGGAGCTCTTCCATTCTCTATTATCACCAAGTGGATGGGTCGCAGCAACTTCAAGATTAGGGGGCTCCTTACGAACTCACCGATTATGGTATCTGCTGGCTTTCCTCAGCTTTTGTCTCTATGTCGGACTTCCACTTTCCGGTTTGACTATGGAACTGTCTGA
The DNA here is from genome assembly GCA_027406125.1 of Colletotrichum tropicale. Lineage (NCBI taxonomy): Eukaryota > Fungi > Ascomycota > Sordariomycetes > Glomerellales > Glomerellaceae > Colletotrichum > Colletotrichum tropicale. The sequence goes on from JANVYH010000002.1 coordinate 804,181, forward strand.
TGGATACATTCAGAACGATCAGCACCCAAGGGTAGTGGGTCGTAATGGTAGCACATTCCATGAAAGGTTGTACGGCCGGGACGGGCCACAGGCAAGGATAATTGATGTGTGGAAGTCCGGGGCCCCTCCCAACTTACCCGGTATTGGAGTGATATACACTCCCAAATACCTAAGTCGGGATGACCAAAGTGGACTTCAAAAGCTTCCCAATACTCTTCCGATGGACCAGGGAATCGCAGACATGTTTATCATTCCTCAAGCCGCAGCTGCGATTTCAGGGACAGCCTGGGGGTTACGAACTGGGTACAACTGCGTCATTGTCGAAGATGCTGCCGAGTTCAACGTCCTAGGAAAACAGCCCGCAGACAAAGCCTGGAGATTCGACGTACACACAAGTAGCAGCACTGATGCTAATAATCTATGGAGCTACTCAGAATCTGCATCTAGGATGGTGCAAGACCACTGGCTGGGGCCGAGCTACGATGGGGAAAGACCTGATCCTTTCGATACTGTCGACCCTGCCGGACTGGATGTCTTCGAGTATGTTATGTGGCAGGTGAGCTACGCTGCTAGTTATCAAGAACCTGATTTCAACGATACTATCGACATGGCTGTCCGAAACATGTCGTCTCCTTTCGTTCAAGCCAAAAACGGATCAATGGTGGCGAATGCATCATACTTCAACAAGTCATACAATGTCAAATTGCAGCAAGAAGTGAACGATCTGCTCAGACGAGGAAAGGGAGGAGAAATTGTCGGGATTCATCCCGCCATCGGGGTCCAGTGCCAGGCAAGATCAATACTTGGCACGGCACATGTCAGTGCTGGCACATCTCAATTTTCGGACTTTACACCTGAGCATCCCACGCCATACAACGAGACAGCACACCCAGCTGAAGAGACAGTAAAGCGACTAGGGAACTCTGCGAGCAGAATGATGGGATGGGCGTCATTGGGCAATCTTTTTTCTGCCTCTAATTCTAGGTCCATTCAGACCTATTCCAATTCTTTTGCCTATACCAGCTTTGTATCATCGAAACAGTTGCAAAAGGCCTGGTTACTAGCTTTTGGAAGGGACATTCTTGAAATGATGTACGACGGAAAGTATGAATTTGAGGGTGACTGGGAGCATAATCAGATGACGTCGTCTACGAAGGGGAAGATCTTAACAAAGGGAGAATTGTCGCCGTGGATCTCGGTAGTTCCTTTTGGTATATGGACTGCAGGCTCTTTCATATTTGCAGTTGTGTACGGATTTCGAAAGCGACGGTCTGAGTCCGTCAGTGGGTTGGGCCTCCTTCGTCTAGGAGTCAATTACTCGGACGAGTTGCGGGGCTCTTCCAAACTCAACAATGCAAGGGACGTAGAGGAGGTGGACGAATTCAGGAATCTGCCCGGTAATTTGGATGTCGCGGAACATTTATTCACTGTTGCCATGGAACTTTCAAACATATCGAGCATTACCACTCGTCAAGGTAGCAGAAATGGTCCAGACAATGGGCAAGAGCCTCCATCTCGAACAGCGACCGCCCCTTGGTAATCTCAAGTACTATTGGTGTATAGATTTTGGGCTGTAGGAAAGAGTTAACGAACGTCATGATCCAAGAGAAGGTCGGCTCAACCGTGATGCCTACCTACCTAAGTAGCTATGCGTGCTGGCTTGCAACGGGTTTTGCCATCCAGGTAACTACCTAATACTTATATCAGGCCTAACAGTCCGTTAAATCGATCAAGTTTTGCTAGAGAAATATTGTGTGCATAAATATGTGTGCGGTTCGTTAGTCATATGTGTAACACAGAGGACCATCTGACGTGCTCAAGTAGTCGGCGGCTCTTCCATCATTGACCAGACCACCCATAGGAAGGATATCGATGGAATGAGACGCCGAAGAACGAGAATCCTCCCCCAGAAAATTCTCCGAAGGCCCAAAGTACTCTTTCGACCGACGTCTAAAGTCGCGGCTCTGCCGTAACCACCATAGCCGGTCCACCTGTGCGTGGTGAAGAAAGAAAACTGGGTCTATGAGACCGTGTCAGCTAGTGCGTCTGTCGAAGCCGCTGGCATAAATGAAAATGATGAAAAGACATATGAACTTACCGTTGGTCGCTGTGAAGTTGAGCCATTCGCCCCTGATGAACATTGGGATAGCGTTGTGGGCGCCAGCCTCGAACTTTTTGAAGAAAGAACTGTAATCAGCTGCGTTCAAGGTCTCATTCACATACTCAGGCGAGATACGATCGTAGATCTTGAGATATAAAATCTCGTCCTCGGCATCTTCCAAAGAATGGCGATCTCTGAACCACCGAGATAGGCAGTGCGGCTCCATTTCCGCAATTCCCTTTTCAGGAAGGTGTCTCCAGGCAGATCTTCTACCTGCGAATGGTCCCTTTTCAACGCAGTGATCTCCCTCAGAGCCACCGTTTAGTCCGAAGCCGAGTTCAGAATCCCATACAGGAGACTGGCTCAGGTCTCTTGAGCCCAACACTTAATCCCAGTAAGGTTGAACACCTTCATTTTTGCACTTCTGGCGCAACGTTTGCTCGTAGGTATACACGAACATTCTATGCATTGGTAAGAAGACGGCCGCGTAGTGCGAGGAGCCACCTGCCGTAATGTGGGCGTATGTGAAGTCGTCAAAATGCTATGTTTGGCTGTCAAAGATAAATGGTAGGTTCATAAGACACTTCACTGCCGACATGTAAGATTTCTGAGCAAATTAGATCTTTTATCTGGTATCTTTCGTTGAGCTTCCTCCAAGAGATCGTACCGCCAACTCTCGTGGCGTCTGGCATGTAATCGCTCGTTGCTAGGTCATACCATGCTGAAGAAGGATTGCTCATGCGGGTTGGTCGACTTTCCATGACAATGAGACATGGCGTTATTCCACTCACGCGAAGGCGATACCTGCAACCATAAAGCAGTAGCTACTGGACACTGGTTTTTGGTGATCGATACTTGTCAAGGTGGGAGTGCGAGTCTGGACTCCGTCGGTGAAATGCCACGTGAGAAACATGGCACCATCGGCCCATCCCGCCCGGAGGCATCCCGCATTTACGTCAATTTGGACTCATCGGCGGCTACAGAAATGGCTAGACGTTGAACACAGCGATATATCATGGGCTTCACTTGGGCGTCATAGCCTCGCTACTGAGACATGACAGAATCTTGGGAGGCTGGTTTGGAGGCTCTCAAGGATGCATTCGACCAAGAAACCACAGCAAAGATATAATCAGCCCGGGACAAGCTGAAAAGACACAATAATGTGTTTATGTATAAAGCCACGGAGTCTCAAGAAAGTTTCTATTCTCCACACACAATTCTTCATTATCGCATTCCGACACATACATACGACTACTGGGGATCCTTTAGCCATATGTGGTTCTTGCAATCCGGGGCTGGCCATGCTTGGCCAACATGCTCTTTCCAACATTGAGACAAGCCAATTCCCCCCCGTTTCTCGCACTGGTATTGGTGCTAGTGAGGACAGAACATCCACGATCTTCTACAATGGCACCTTCATTACCATGGCTGAGCACGACCAACCTCAGTTCGACGCGCTCCTTGTTGAAGGTGATACCATAACCTTCACCGGAAGTTTAAAAGATGCACAGGCGTGCGCTCCCGAAGCTACTCTCAAGGATCTCAACCACCAATTTCTCTTCCCCGGTTTTGTCGAGCCACACGTCCACATCATCTTCAGTGCACTCGCAAGCAACTGGTTCCTGAACCTGTCGAATCCTTCGCCGGTGACCTTCGACAGCGTTTTGAAGAAGATTGGCAGTCAGAAAGAGTTCCACAACGACGGACAGGTCGACTGGATCATAGGCTTTGGGTACGACCCATCTCATGTGATCGACCATCAGGACTTGACGCTTGCGGACCTGGACAAGCTATATCCCCGCAAGAAGGTGGCAATATACGTTCTCAATCAGTCTGGACATGTCGCGTATGTCAACTCGGAGGCTTTCGACAGACTCGGAATCACCGCTGCGAAGGTTCAGGGGGACCCGGACTACGACATGGTCAATGGCAGTCTGACGGGGATTTTGTTTGAGACAGCCGTACAGACCGTGGGGTTGCAAACGCCCCGTCCATCACAAGACCATTTAATTCAGTTCTGCAAGACCACAATTGCAAGCTGGCAGAAGGTCGGAATCACTAGCATTCACGACGCTGGCATCGGAAACACTGGTGGTTGTAAGGATGTCGATCTCTTCAATGCATTGCCACAGATGCAGATGCGAATGTCCGGTGCCATCTTCACCCCTGCATTCCCAAAAATGTATGAGTCCTGCCAGCCACCCTTCTGTGAAGGCCAGGTCGAAATTGTGGCCGCCAAGTTCGTTGCCGACGGGTCGACCCAGGGGTTTACTGCAGCCCTCACAGAGGATTATTACGAGCTGGACAACAAGCCGAAGTACGTGCAAAACAACCCCAAGGGTATATACAATTACGCAAGTTGGACAGATTAGGCCGCCGCAATGGATCCCTGGCTAGGTGCGGGATATCAGCTGGTCGTCCATGCGAATGGGGATGCCGCTATCGACAACACCATTGCCGCTTACATGAAAGTATTTAGCGACAATCCCGAGCGCAAAACAGAAGTCATCCATCGTATCGAGCATTTTACCGTCACCAGAGACGATCAGTTCAGATCGGTCCATGATCTTGGACTTGGTGTCAGCCACACGATTGGGCACGTCAACTTCTGGGGCAAGACTTTCGCTGAGTATGTTCTGGGAGAGCCTCGCGCGTTGCGAATCGACCCAATTAGGCAGGATATGGACAATGGCCTTTTATGGTCTCTTCACTCCGACTCACCCGTAACCGAGCCCAACCCGTTGCAATATGTGCAGACGGCGGCTTCGCAGGTGTTGTTTGGAGGACCCCCATTTGATGTGCTAGGGAAGTATCACAGAGTCGATATTGCCGAGGCCTTAAAGGCATTACTATCAACCCAGCGAAGCAGCTCAGTATTGCAGATAAAGTAGGCACGCTGGAGAAATGTAAGAAGGCCGACTTTATGATCCTCAGCAAAGACCCGCGCAAGGTCCGCGTGGCTGAGAATCTGCTGGCCGAAATGTCGCTAGTTGAGACTTGGGTGGGAGGTTCTCAAGTGCATTTTCTGAGCCCTGCTAAGTGATACAAGACGTGGGTAATGTTAGGTGATTGACCTCGAAGCAAGTTGTACAATGACCGTCGCTCCCCTTAGATTCTTTTAGAGCCTTCCCTGTCGTTCATGAATCTCGTACCAAGAGAAGGAACGAAGAATTGACAGTGCGAATAAATCTATAAATCAACAAGAAACATAACCTTCTGCCATGCTCGTGATATCATTCGAAATTTTATGACAGGTTGTCGCGTTTTATTGCTAGGTACTTCAATGGAGGGTTAATATGAGATGAACTGGTTTCTTTGTTGATGTTCACGAAGGTAGGGCCGGAGGTGAAGTGAGCTCTTTCCTTTCTGGAGAAAATGCCAACCGCAAATTAACCGGGTGAAGTAGAAATTTTGGCTCTCGGATCTCACCTGAGCTCTTTCAATCTCGAAAAATATTTTCTCATCTTTTTCTCTTGCTCACCCACCACCTTTTCTCCCAAACCTTCACCTTCTTCGCAGGAATTGCTTCTCAACAACCCAGCACCCCAGCTACCTCGATCACTATGGCTTCCGATGGAGGCTACATAGATATCTCAGAGCCCTGTCAGTCTTATAAGACTTCTACCAACTACTTCTTACAGTGGCTGTGGGCTGAGTACAGAATTCGGGCACCTGAGGCGGCCAAGACGCACACATTCAAGTCGACCAAGGATATCTTGCACGCAGCCAAGACTCTTGCAGCCACCGCAGCCACAGTCCCTCCCACAGTCATTGCCTCCCTTCGAAATGCCATCAAAAAACGACAAGAGGTTCTCCAGATCTACCAGGGCATGGGCTCTGACGATGCAGCGCATGAAGCCTTTCTCCGAAGGTACCTGGCTTCACGATCTTGCCGACCTTTTAACTTCATGAGTATTGACAAGATGATAGACTTCGGGAAACACTTGAAATTCTCACCCCTCTGCTATCGATGCCCTTGGCCACTAGTGCCAGCACATCCGATACCGACCTTCTATTGACGACGAACCGGTTCTCAGCGCTCCGCATGCACGAGCCTACCGAGTCGTTCCTGTCCGATCCCCCCTTCATTCCACAGGTACAAGAGCACCCACAGAAAGCTTTACCACATGACACCAATCTTGCGACGCCTGATAACGAGGAGCCCGGTATCATGTTGGAGGACGACTTGGTTACTCTAGCTATCGAGGGAGTGACATTTATCTTTGTAAGTACCAAAGCTGAAATTGGTTTCGCGAAAGAAGTACTGACATCAGAAAAAGCGCCTACAGAAATTACGTTACCGAGTAGAACAGTATTGGACTGATGCCGCGGAGGGAAAAATGCCGTTTGCTCTTGCTTCATGGCTCACTAGTCTGGCTATGAGCATTGTGCAGATGGCGGAACCAAAAGATCTGGCATTTTCCATCGTCTTTCTCACCAAGCATCCGGAGATGGCATTGGCCTTCTTCTCCAAACCCGGTACCTTGAATCCAAAGATTCAACCATCGAAACTCATGCGCGAAACGTCCCAGTTCTTCAATCTGATGCAGGTCATCGACAAACACGCGGGGCCACATCCGAAGAACTGCGAATGCCACTCGACAAAGACAGGCAGCGAGGCTGTTACAACAACAGCAGAACAGAACACCACCACCGACAAAGAGGAAGTGGTTGAATACAAGAGAGCAAATTCATGGAGTTTTCAAGAGATTTCGGACTTTGTTGTTCCGGAGATGATGGGAAACATCAAGCAAGATTTGGATGGAAAACGCGGCATTGAGATGCTCGAGAGGGGATTCACTCCTGTCCTCCCTCCCAAGTATCTGGATTTGGCAGAGAAACTTGTCAGCGGGCAAGTGAGTAGGCGAGAATTTCATACGAGGCCTCTCGCCCCGGGCCCAGACCATGACATGACACCGGAGAACCTTGAGCAGCTGAAAGCGGCCAAAAGAACCACCATATGCGAGCCGCTTTATGTTCCTGCTCTGGAAACCTTCGAAAAACATGCTGCGGCCTCAATCGCTACTCTATGCTCGGGTATGGGACTTCTCATTTCATCCTGCAAAGCATACTTCTGGCCTCGCGGAGTAAGACAACGCGAGTGGAATTGCCGACTCCGCCCTCTCCGACTTGCAAAGAACATGAAGGCCGAGCTCCTTCCCATCATCAAGATTGCCAAAAGTCTGGTTGCGAAGGGAAAGGCTGTCATGCATTCCGTCAAAACGGCGGAAGACCTTCTTCGCTCTCTCGAGGAGTACATCGAGGAAAACCGCTGGGATCTCTACCATCGGGCGCCGTGGACAGCAGGTTGCCATGTGAACGAGATGCTCTATCAAGCCATGTACATTGGTCACATGCTGTTGAGCGTATTCGACATCATTCCAGCCGCGCTGCATCTCTATAATGTTTTGCGCAGGTCCGTTATCAAACTGGATAAGATTCCAGTTTTCGATGAGCTGTGCGAGTTTTTTTCGTGAATCTCTCTTTTACGGAATGCTTCCAACAACCAAGTTCCTCACGCACTTCCACTGCTCTCTCTACTACAACTGGCGAGATATCATGTCTAGCAAATGTACCCCACATCGACGCCCATACTACAGAGAATCGGTGTACGTCAACCAGCATCATTCCAACCATATTCTCAACTATGAGATAATGGCAAAATTGCACGGCATAGAAGGCGAGGAACCCTTCAACGAGTCTCAAAGAGCAAGATTGCGTTCACTGCGCGGCAAGATGTCGATTGACTCATATCTGGAAAAAGCCGAGATCATGGCGCGCAAGGAGTTTGAAGGACCCCACCCAGTCGCCAACATCGATTACTTCGCCATCTTCAACCTTTGCAGTGAAGTCCTTGAATCCTTCGGCAAATTGGTTTTTCCATTTTTGTCCTCAGAGGACCGCAGGTACTTTGCCCAGGCTGAGAATATCATCGTTGGCAAGCAGACACTTCGTTCGATTCTGTCCGCTATTGACGAGGAGTCCAAAAAGGGGAGCTCCGGAAGACACATTTTGATAAAGATTCCGGCGGTCACAGCCGCTGTCAGGGCTGTTGACAAGGTGGATAGGAACAAAAAAATTCAGGATCTGGTGTGGAAAGTTTAGTGCGCTTGGGCAATGGGAATTGCTTTACACCCGCGGCGTTCGTTTGCCAGCAATATGGTCATAGACATTAGACGCGAAAATTCAACACTCATCACATTTACATATTCTGAAGTACTTGGATACTCATGATTTGTTAGTTAAAGCAATATGTAATACTCGAATCGGAATGTTACGACTCTTGCTCACTTCCAAAATTTCACATGGATGTTGAGGATTGGGCAAGGACTTGCTGTAAGGCCCTCGGTGGGCTCCGGTGGAGCTCGGTCTGCTCGGTAAGGTCATGGCTTGTGCTCGGTGAGACCCGCTCAAGTGTGCCGTAGGAGATCCGTGCGCGTGCGGAACTTTTGAGATAAGATACTGCGATAAGGCCCCGATAAGCTACCTCGACGCAAAAAAGTTCTTTTTGCTTGGACGGGCAATTTAGGTCCCCGCCAATTGTCCATCTATTTTACCCATCGCATCGCCGACTCGACTGCAGACAGCAACCATGGGAAAGCGCAAGGTCACCGCCCTCGAGAAGGTCGATGTCGACTTGTGAGTTCATTCATTATTACCAGAATTCAAATGCTGACATCTTCAGCGCGAGTCTGCAGTACAAGATCCGTCGCGATCCCAGGTCCTACGAGGAAAACTTCCTTCAGCAATGGGGCCAGTACGAGAGTCAGCGCGAGGTTTTCCTGACCTCCCCAACGACCGCGACGAGAGAGTACACCGAGTCCTTCCATAACCTCGTCGATCTGATCGCCCATACGGCCGACCTCTACCCGAAGCACGCCGCCGCTTTCCCCGACGACCTGAAGGCGATCCTGCTCCAGCACCATGAAGTGCTGCACCCTGAGCTGCGCGAGAAGATCGTCGGCAGCCTGGCGCTCCTCCGCAAGAAGGAAGTTATCGACTCGACAAGCCTCCTCACGTCGCTATTCCCCATCCTCGTCTCCTCGCCGAGCAAGACCCTGCGCACGCTCCTCTTTCAGAAGATCCTCTCCGAGATGCGCAATGCCAACTCCAAGGGCACGAATCACCCGCTCAACCGCACCATCCAGACCGTTCTCTACAACCTCATCACCGCCGACCGCACGTCGCCCAAGGCCTTGTGGGCTGTCAAGTTGACGAGAGAGCTGTGGAAGCGCCAGATCTGGACCGATGCGAAGACGGTGGACGTGATGAAGGAGGCGTGCCTGTCGGACAACGAGAAGGTTGTCGTTGGCGCCACAAGGTTCTTCCTGGGTGGCGACAAGGAGCGCGAAGAGATGGAGGACGAGGACAGCGACGAGGAGCAGATTGACCTGCAGAAGATGAAGCACCAGATCGGCATCAACAAGAAGTCCAAGAAGCAACAGAACGCATACAAGAAGGCTGTCTCCAAGCTCCACAAGCAAGAGCGCAGCAAGAGCAAGCCTCACCCGCTCAACTTTTCCGCCTTCCACCTCCTCCACGACCCGCAGGGCTTCGCCGAGAACGTCTTCCAGAAGCACCTGCAGAACACCAAGGTCAAGTTCTCGCAAGAGAACCGTATCCTTGTCCTGCAATTGGTCACAAGATTGGTCGGTCTGCACAAGCTGACCATCATCAGCTTGTACTCGTGGTTCATCAAGTTCCTCACCCCTCGCCAAGAATCTGTCACTTCGTACCTCGCCTGCCTGGCCCAAGGTACACACAACCTGGTGCCTCCCGATGCCGTCGAGCCTCTGATCCAGAAGATCGCCAACGAGTTTGTGTCGGAAGCGTCTGCTTCCGAGGTTGCCGCTGCTGGATTGAACGCTATCCGTGAAATCTGTGTCAGACAACCTCTGGCGATGAGCGACACGTTGCTTCAAGATCTCGTGCAATACCGCAAGAGCAAAGACAAGGGTGTGATGATGGCGGCCAAGGGTCTCTTGTCTCTGTACAGAGAAGTCGGCGCGGAGCTGTTGATGAAGAAGGACAGAGGCAAGGACGCGACCATGGGCCTGAGAAGCGGTGAGATGAAGCAGAGGAAGTTCGGAGAGGAGGAAGTCGGAGGCATTGAGGGCATCGAGCTGTTGGCGAAGTGGAAGGAGGAGCAGCGCAAACTAAGACGCGAGGCGAAGGGTCTCCCGGCGGACGGCAGCGACAAGGACGACGAGGAGGATGATGGCTTCAACTCTGACGACTGGGAGGTCGACTCGGTTGACAGCGATGACTCTGGTGGCTGGATCGCCGTCGATCACTCTTCCGACGAGGAGGAGGAGCCGGTGCCGAAGAAGCGTAAGACGGGCGAGGAGGGCTCCGACGACGAGGACGAGGCCGATGAGGAGGACGATGCCGCCGAGATCGAGAGGATACAGAAGCTCGCGACTACCACCATCCTCACCCCCGCCGACCTGGCGAAGCTCCAGGAGCTCCGCCTCGAGGCTGGCCTCAACAAGACGCTAGGCAACCGCACATCGAAGAGATCGAAGGAGATTGAGAAGGCCCTTGCCCGGCACCTGGACGACGGTCTTACGGCTGAGCAGATCGAGGCACCCGCGAAGCTGCGCAAGACGACAAAGGAGGAGAGAGTGGCCATGGCGAGGGAGGGCAAGCCAGACCGCGAGGAGCACAAGTCCACAAAGGCCATCCGCAAGTCGAAGAAGGACGCCGAGGGCAAGAGCACGACGAACAAGGAGAAGGCGCGCCAGAAGAACTTCTTGATGACGCTGAGCAAGGCGAAGCACAAGAACAAGCGCAGTTTGGTGCAGACGCGCAAGGTGCTTCAGGGACATATCACGAGGAGTAAGGCTGGTGGCAGACGGCGTAACGGCATGTAGACAGGCTGCTCGGGTTTGGGGTTTGTTCTTGTCTGTGGGAACAACGGCACATTTAATACAAAAGTTAGATCAGCGTACAAAATTCACATCGATCAAAGCGCATCTTGATATTGGGTGTTACATCTGCTGCTCAGATACGTCTCAAATACACTTACCGTTCGAATTGGATTTACCTGTAGCCGGAAGAATACCTTAAAATTGTCTCCGTTGACGGTGTCCATCCCAGCCTAGCCTGCGTTTCTCTCTCCGCCACCCTATTGTTCCCACGCGGTTGAATGCTTCGTAGCAAATGCTACACATACCAGCTCCCGGTGCGCGGACGTAGTACTTGTTGCAGCCACATATCTGGCTCCCGTGCTCAGGGCTTTCCGGGCTCTCGGGTGGTGTCGGGCTCCGAGGCGTCGGGCTCCTAGGCGGCCTAGAATTCCGCCGTTGACGTCTAGAAGGCGGTGACGGGCTTCTAGACGGCGAACTACGCCGTCTACGACGGGGAAGCAAAGCGTCGAAGATCGATCGTCGTCGGGGAGGCGGTGTCGGGCTTCTAGAGGGCGAACGTCGACGTCGCGGAGGCGAAGCGTCATAGATTGAGTGCCGCCGGGAAGGCGGCGATTGAGCCCGGCTCTGACGGCGAGCCTGGGTGTCTCTATCTCTATCACAAGTCCCGCAAAGCCTGTTGGGCGAGGGACGACATCCCTGGCCGCAGTTAGCGCAGGCGATGGCCTCGTATCTGTCCTGGTCACGTCCTCCGTTATACAAGTCACGGTAAGCGCAGTTCCCGCAATTTGTCTTACCTGGCTCTGCCCGGGCGCGATCGCAGATGGAGCAGATTCTCTGTTGCGGATAGAAGGTTACCGGCTCGTCCATGTTGACGCCGGGGACGTTGGGCCTGCCGTAGTGTGACTGACGGCGCTCCTCGCGGATGTTCGGAACAGAGGCCTGCTCGGCGGAGATGCACTGGTGGCAACGGCTGCGGCTGTAAGCTGCCCTATTTCGGTTGCATTGTGAGCAGAAGGGGCGGTTATCAGGTCTTGGTGGAAAGAGATTTCCTTCAAAGTGGATGCTCGGCGTGCTGAAGGCTGCGTCTGCGGCGATGCACTCTGCGCAGAAGGTACAGGCAGGGGATGGACGTGATCGTCCGCAGCGCGCACAAAGAGGTCCTGGGGTTCGCCGACCAATGTTCGCCTGTTGGTGGGCTCGGGCGGCGATTTCGGAGTTGCGTATATTTTGCTGGCGGCAATTTTCGCAGATAGTCTCGATGGGTTGGCCGTTTGGACCCATACCGTAGAGGCCTAGGGGTGTCATTCTACATTGAGGACATATTCTGACGGGGACATACTGAGGGCGGTACATGATCGACTGTGATCTTGGACCTGGAGGGCTTGGGAAGAGATTGATGGCGAGATCGTGTAGTAAATGGCGAACCTGCGAGATGTTAGAGCTTACCTGAAGCTGAGAGCGCAATGCAGATATAGTTTGATGATGTTGTGGATGTTTAGTAGATGAGCTTCTTCAAGGCAAACTGCAATGAGAGACTATATGTACGCGATGCCTTTCAGGTTGGTTCATTTCTATCTACCCAGGGCCCTCATAGAACAATCACGTTGTCCTCGAGAAGACACCAGACAACAAACGATGTGAGAGCCCGCATTGTGTCGAGCGCCTTTGTTGTTTTGGCAGTTGAGCCTGGGCATCTACCCGGGCTTTGAGCGCAGGGACTGAGCATGCAAAAGGACCCGGATTATTACTTTTAATATGATTCTGTGGTTCTGTGAATAGAAATTGTCTCGGACTGTGATTGGACATTCCTTCGAACATTGTCCACGAGCTTCAACATGGTACCGGCGGGGTTCGGCGATCCAAAATTCCTACGAGCGCGGAAAGGATTTTGGGTTTCGAAGGATCAGTGAATCAACACTCATGAGCCGCGAAAGTCTCGATCCTCCTCACATTGGGTCAAGGGTTCAGGCTCGGCCTCGATGCTATAATTGTTTGGGCCGCCCGCGAATGTAAAAGGTCTGCTTGCAAAATGTTCTTTCCTCCAAGTTGCATCGTCCATGCTTCGCCCAGGCAGCGCCCTTTGTCTGCCAGCCACATCGATATCAGGATCTCAAATGTTTCGAGAATTGCTGCGTCGTCTTTTCCGCAGGCGGAAAGCTTGCTATCAATCAGACAATTCAATTTCATCTACGACCAATCTCATTCCCCAAGAGATCCCTCCGCTCGCAATGCCTACGACTCCGAATGATCTCATAGAGAAATGCCGAGACGATGCGGACTTGAATGAATCACAGCTCTACACGGGCTATTCACTGTCACATAACGCCAAACGCCGAGAGAACATGAAAAGATGCATCTTATACCGACTTCCCCGCGATGTGCTTCTCATCATCATTAGTTGTTTAGATTTGACCGACCTCGGTGTCTTGCAACAAACCTCCCCCCTTTTCCGGTCACTCATTTCAAGTATCCCCACAGATGATTCATGTTGGGAGAAAACGAGAAGAATGGTCGCTAAACGCACCGAAAGGGATCGACATGAATGCCAGAAATGTCAGATTCGGAGAAAAAAGTTCACCGAGAAAGCGTGGGATGGCACCGAGTGCCTCCACGCGTACTGCCTCAAGTGCAAAGAACCGCATTACGGACCGTGTTTCTCCACTGGAGGCTTTCGACGACCGCGCAAGTGCATCGGCTGGGAGGGCAAGCTGAGACTGTGTCGCCATGTCTCAGTGCCATTGTTGAAGCCCTTGACTCGGGCACATGTGGACATACGAAGAGATCTTATCATCGCTCAGTGCACAAGATGTATTGCGGAGCTGAAGTTGGAACCCGGAGAGGAGCCCCCAAAACTGTTTCGCCGGTTTGCGGGGCTCTTCTCGGGGAGAGGAGAATATTATCTGGAGACAGGGTTCAGAGTCAGAGTCTGCACCGTTGAGAGAGGACACCTCGTCACCAAGGACTTGCTTCGAGAAAGCCTTCGAAGGTTTGTGGACATGGAAATCTTATGCCGCCACATCTCATCCGATATGGAGGCTCTTCTGGAGCCTTTCCACCACGAAGACTGTGTGTGCTTCAGGCGACTGAGCGCATCATATACACCAGGTGATGATGAGTCTTTTGACCCTGGATGTCGGAAAGAACAGAGCAAGACTAAGCAGTGTGCCACGGCCAAGGATGCAGCCGAGCACGTCGGCCGCTTCATGTCGGTCACTTCGGACTCCAAACGCCATGTCGCGCTCTGCAAAACATGCCTCAGCTGCTACATATGGACCACAGAAGGTCGCAATATTTACCTGTCGCGGCACACGCGGATTGCGCAATTTGAAGACTACCCAGGCGAGACTACTCGGACGGTCGCACAGTGCCGGGTCAAGAAGACCTTTTTCAAAAATTCAATGTCACTTCTAATTCCTCATCTGGACCCGCTCACGTATCGTGGAAACTCAACGAGCAGGTCCATGGGCTTTTGCAATGATCGAGGGTGTAAGAACTATGGGGTCAATAGGCGCACAAGATACTTCGCAGAGCCGTTTGGGGTTTTCTACAGCAAGGAACGCCTTCTTGATTACATTGCAAAGTGCTAGTAGAGGATGAGAGATCTAATATTCTGAGTCGTAATGAGAATGCAATTCGTTTAGCAGCCTGGGACGTAGAGCTTGTTAATTATGCAGAAAAACAGCAATTTTACCTTCAATCCTAAAATAAGGGCGTTAAAATATCTCCGACGACCATGAAAAAGTACTGTCAATAGCATGAGCAAATCTATTACCTACCAAGCGTGGTGGAAGTTGACGCTTGCCGGGTGCGTCCCTTCATGGTGTGTTGCGGGGCGGTGGGCATCAAGCAGGGGTTCTCAGCCCTAGTAGCCCAGATCGTCTAGTTGGTTAGGATGATACGTTGTGGTCTCCATCACTCAGCGATACCGTGTTGACGGCGGTTCGAATCCGCCTCTGGGCACAAAATCTTTTGCTTTTTTGGTCTTCACGTAACCTAGTCTACTTTTCTCTAACCTGCGCAACTTTCAACGCCACAGATTCATGCGGTGTCGACGTTGAGACCGTTGCTCGCAGAAAACAGCCAGAAAATGCAAAGGTTTTCTGTGTGGGGCGCCCGGGATGACGATCCCGGGGGGCGCCACAAAGGCCCTGGACCGGATCACGGCAAGCGCCCGATATGCCGGAACTTTAATGACAACGAACCTCATCTTATCTGTACTTCTGCTAACGGCGAGCTCTCTCATACATGAGAACTACGATGATTCCAAATTCAAAGCCAGCGTGGCAAGTCTTACTGCCCACCGGCACCTTGGCGTCCATCAAATGGAAGCAAACGCCAAACTCGTTGCAGTTGGCACAATCGCGGCAGTAACGGTGCAAGTTGACGAAATCTGCAGGTTCGGGACACCATTCTTCATTTCAGAGCTCTGCGTTCTGGGACTCAGTCTGAGTCCTTCCAGGATTTCCAATCCCCGCCTTGATTGATCCAGATTGATCCAGATTGCATCATAGTCTTGGCCTGGTACCACCTTCCCAGCGCGGAAGACAGAAGCTAGTCGATGCTATTCGATGCAACCATACACACCGGGTTACGGCAAATGCAAGGAGCAATGCGGAGGAGACAGCTGTCAAAGTCCTTCAGCATGTGAAGAAGCCCAAAACGCCGGCCATCCGAGTAGCATCCAGATTCTCCAACCTTCCCAGCAAGCTGTAGTTTGGTTCAGCTTATCGTCTTGCTGCAAGTAAATCTGTAACAAAGCAATACGCCGCCAAAGATGGCCCTTTTGTCAGGGTGATCCTCTGCAAGAGCAAACAGCTTCCTTTTCCGGGCGCACAGAAGTCCCTCGACGTCTCGCATCTCATTTTCGGCCTGACGGGGCCTTCTTCTTGCCACGACCGCTCTTCACGAGAGGCTTGTCGGCATTTGGGAAGAAAATGTCGTCGTCGTCAAACGTGTAGGCAGGCGGCGTGGGGGTCGTAGTCTGAGGCTGGACGCTGCGGTTCGGCGGGGTCTTCGGGATGCCGTGATGATCAACAGCGACGCCAGCTGCGTTAGGCGCAGACGCGGAGCGGGAAGGTGGCTTGTCGGACGGGCCGCCGAGGGCGTTTGAGATGCGACGCTTCTTGGGCACATGCATCTGGTCGGAGCCGCTCGTCGGAGGCGTGTGGGCTGGATCTTCACTGTCAGAACGGAGGACCAGGCCATGATGAGAAGGAGGGATTTGAAGAGGCCGCAGGAGGTCGATGAGGCTCAGCCGGAACGGGCAGGAACGCGACCGCGATGAGACGCGGGCGGCAGATGTGAGATGAAATGGACGGGTGGGCAGCGTCGGAGTGGTGTGCGGACTGCAGAGGGGACTGGAGATCATACCGTGGGCGCGTGCGGCCATCATCTTTGCAGCCTCGGCGGCTTTGGCCTGGTGGTAGACCAGCTCGACTGCAGATTCGGATGTTAGCGATCTCCTGCCGCTGTAAGAAGGTGGGATCTTAGAGGGAGATCCCGATGTGAGTGGGGAGTGGTGGGGGATATGCGCGCGGGTGTCTCTGTGTGGGTGTGGATGGATGGCGATATCGTGGGGGAGCGGCGTTGCGTGTTTTGACGACGTACCTTGGTGCTGAACGGGAGGCGAGTAAGCGGAAGGTGCCACCGGTGGCATAACCGCGACAGGAGTGAAGGATCTTGCGGATGGATTCAGATTCGGCTGCTGCTGCGACTGCTGCTGCAGAGACGGATTGGGCGGAGGAATGGCACCGCTGCCAGAGTTTGATGGGCGAGGTTTCATTTTGCCACGATGCCGTCGGCGATGGTCCATCTGTCAGATGGTTGGCGTAGCTATTGGACTGTGGTCGCAAGTCTACATTGATGCTTTTGGAGGTGGGAAAAGTCGGCATATTGTCCTGGTGGAGAGGTCGCTGCCTGAATGAGGTTTGTTTTGATCAAAGCTGAGATCGCAGAAGCGTATTCGCAGTATTCCATTGTTCCGCAATTTGAGCAAAGCTGCGAGACAAGACTGGAAGGAGCCAATGTTATCTTTGAAGAATGAACAAAGGCGCTGACATTCACTCAGCTTCCAAAGCGGGAAATAGAAACTCTGAAAAGGTTTCCTTTCTGCATCGTCGACTTTTGATCAGTCGAAGCCTTTGAACGGATTTTGAACTATCGAATCGATGGGTTCTATTTCTGAGGAATCTAATTCCATGTCATATTCAAGCACTCGCGAGAGGTCCATTCTTGGGCAATTTGTTTCACATCATGGTAACTCGTAGAACAAAATAATTCAAGATACACACACCTTTAGGCAAATACATCAAGGGCATACCTTTTCCTTCTTGTCAGATGTAAAATCTTGAATCATAAGCATCACTCAGAGTTCTGATTTATTAAAGAAGATTTACTTATCACAATGGTGAGCTCATGGAGGAAATCCAGAAAAGTCATGATAATCGTTCCGCAGGCTGTTGAGGATTGGACTACTGTAGCTTTCCACGGCACATTGAAATTGCTCCCAAAATCCACGCCCGGAATGTGGGAGGACCTTCCTTCACTCTTAAACTGGGTCTCACAGAGCTTACACGTTCTACACTAAGAAGACAGAAACTGTGAATAGGACCTACCGCAGTAAACTCAACAGCCATCATCCTCAAGGAAGCCATCAGAATCTCAAACTCCTTGCTGCAATGATGGGAATGCCGTGTTGTCTGTTATTTTGCCAAGACATTCTGCCAAGAAGAGAGATGGAATCACGGCAAGATGATCCTCTCCCGAACGGAGATATCATCGGTTTCCGCCACGCCTCCTCAAAAGCCAGGTGATATCGTCTTGTCATGTCAATGCAGGAATGGAGACTGCAAAGATGCCTTGCATCCTTCAACACCTCAATATTTCCTGCATGCGCGTGTGAACGTGGAACTGGAAGTTGCTCCCAGCCACCTCTGTTGTTATTCCGACATCGGTTGGCGGTCGCAGGAGACCAGGGGGTGGAATGAGAAAAGAAAAGCGACGTCACAAGGGGACCTTTTTGCGCAAGTTCGAAAATGACTCGGAACAAGAAAGCAAATCGTCTGTCGACGAGATCCGCAGAAAAAAAAAGAAGAAGAAAAGAAAAACAAACAAAACTGGCGCAAAGTCGACCAGCCTACCAAGAAGAAAGCTGCAGATGAGATGCAACTCTGTTCGAGATGCAGTCCCAAGCGCAGCATTCCAGACCACACACATGCACCTTGCAGCTACCTTGACAACCCAGGAGGAACCTTGAGAGAAGACAGCAGCTGCGAGGAAACACAACCCGCAGCGAGGCCACCCCACACCAGCTCCGTGGGACCCCACCGCGGTCGGGACTCCGATGCAGAATGGACGGCGCAAACGGCTCGGAGGAGATGGCTCGTTGCGGCAACTGCGAGGTGATCGTCCGCATTGCGTTCTTTTCGTCTGGGTGCGACCCCTCTGGAGTCTGGAGATGTGGTGATGACTGGCGGAAAGAAGAAAAAAAACGTTGAAACGTCTTCGCGAAAACCGCTTGGAGAATGGGATCGCAGCCCGCGCGCCGCGCGCGCATATGTCGGTTACATGCCTAGATGCTGGCAAATAGTTTTTCTGGTTGACCCTTCAATTTTTTTGCTTCTTCTCTTTACATCAGCATCTGTCATCTTCATCACCTTGGCAAAGATGCTGCCAAAATGCAAGCCGAGACGTTGGCTATTCCTTGCATGTGACGTTTGTCGAATTTAGGCGCGACAGATCCGCGTCTTTCGGTGGCAGGATGGTGTGCTTCCCTTTCCTCTTCTGTGCCGCGCCGGCAAGTCTGGTCTCTTGTCCTGGGCCTCTAGAAACGGCCGCCTTGTTGTCGTTGGGGGAGCTTCGCTTCGGCTGAGTGACGTGAGGTTGCAGCGGCAGCAAAGAAGTTCCGAACTGGGAATGGCCCTTCGACCCCGGGATGTTGTAGCGTAAACGGAATCGATATGTCCGCGTCTAAATCGTTTCCCCCCACGGACGGTCGGCCCCATGGGTTACACCGACCGGGTCTGCGTCCGGTATCAGGAACGAAGAGTACTGCTGCTCTCACTCCCTCTCTCGAGGTAAACAAAAAATCGCACAAGGGGAACTTCCAAACAAGCTTGACCAGGCGCGGATCGCGGGGGCAGAAAATCACACCACTCGAGCCCACCCCATGCAGATTGATTAGATTGCGTTGCAGCCCCCCCATCTCGATCTGGACCTTCGGGGGGATCCTCCACATGGCGTAGGATTGGTGCCTTGGGTAGCTTCAGTAAGCTCTTCGTAAAGGGCGAGCTCGTCGGTCATAGGACCAGAGTCGAGGGAACCTGCAGACGCGAAGGCGGTTTCGTTCCAAGGAAGCTGTCCTGAAAATGGCTCTCTGACGATCCTCCGAGTCGATCCCGAGCTGCCCGTCGTGGGCCGCGTCCCGCCTCGTCTCGCCAAACAAGAGAGCAAGCAGGTTGATAGAGAAACTCCAAACGAGGTCCCAGTTTTCGTCCGCACGATCTTCTGAACTGGCCGATCACAGTGGGATTCTCTACTGTCGTATGCCGGTAGCCAGCAAGCGATGGCACGCTGCGTCTCATTTTTTGCGGGCTCGTATTCCGGCGGGCAGACGGTCCAGGCTCGGCCGAGAAGGTGGTTAATTGCGACAACCACCAAAGGGCTCGTCTGGTCTCCGCCCACCGGCAGTGAGGGTATCCACTCCGCTGGCCGGGGCCGTTGATGGCAGAGTGCGTTGTGTCGATGTCATTTGTGGACTTGCTGTGACGACAGACGGACAGACCCTCCAAGGTCGCAAAGAAGGTTTGTGAAAGTGCCTGCATGAAGCACACAACTAGGTTCCACGTTTTTCCGGGGCGGGGAGGGCGCAGGGGGGACCAGAACTGCATGATATCCCGTTCAGACTTGCAGATTCGACGACGGAGCCATCGCGGGTGTGAGGGGGCAGAACGTTGTAGCTTGTGGTCGAGGCTGGTTGATGTGCAAGGCGCTGTCCAAGTTTCCTGTTTGAGAGGTCAACGGCCAGGTTCAACCCGTGGTCGGACAAGGACATGGCTTTCTCACGGCGTCGCCTGCATGACCTTCTCAACGGGGAAGGAGGCGTTTTCATGTGTCAATCAACGGCCTGCGGTGTAGGCGTGTGGATCTGGAGGGCCGGTCGTGATGGGAGGATTCGCGCGGCGAACCCTGGTGGTTGATGCAACTCAAGACGGCTGTACGTTGAGAGATTTTCACGTCTCTTGCATCCGGTCTCGATGCATTCGTCCCTGACGCATTCGGAAGGTTACCGGCGATGTGTCGACGAGGGAAGGGCGAGAAATTGTCTCAAGGAGGGAAGGTTGGGCAACGGTCGCCCAAGGAGGTCTGTCAAGATATTTAAAGTCTTGAGGGACCGCCGACGTTGGATGACTCTACCCGGACCACAGGAGCATTTACTCCCTCGAATCAGTGAGGATTTGGAATAGTCGACATCATCATTTGGAATTCATTTGGAATTTATCCCTGCCCCGTTGCTCTTTTGTTGCTATTTTAGTAGCCACGCAGCCAGCAGACATGCAGAACCAAGTGGCCAAAGACTCGGCATCAACTCCGGTTGGGCCGCCTCCCCTCTCCTTCACCCAAGGACCACGAATCACAGCAAACTATCCCACCGTCACCGCCGCCTTCTATCATCATGCAGAGACTCAGCCTGATGTCACTGCAGGCCGCGACCTGTCGGCACCCCAGATTCGAGAGATCACATACGGCGAGCTCGCTCGTCGAGCCAACCAGCTCTCCAGGAAACTGACCAAGCTTGGCGTCAGACCCGGAGATCGTGTCCCGCTTGTCGTAAAGCGAGGCATTGACATGTTGGTTGGCATCGTTGCGATCCTGTCTTGTGGAGCGCAGTATGTGCCCCTTGATGGGGGCGTGGTTCCCGACTCTACGCTCCGCTTCGTCCTCGAGCAGGCCGGAGGCAAGCACGTCCTCTGCCTCAACTCGACAAAACATCGCTTCGAGACCCTCGGGGTCCCTTGTGAGACTTTGGTGATTGACGAAGAGCGGGAGAAGGATCCCGAGCATGCGCAAATCCTGCCCTATCAGGACTTAGCTGAGACACACCACGGCTGCTATGTGATCTACACTTCAGGTACGCGATCTGGCCAGCTGCCAATTAGACACCATGGTACGATTACTGACGAATTGTCATTACAGGAACTACGGGTACTCCGAAAGGGGTGGATGTCACCCACAAGAACGTGACTAACCTGGTGTGCCTGTCGCCCGGGAATCTGGGTATCTCGGCCGGTACCAGAGTGGGCCAGGTACTGAACATCAGTTTCGACATGGGTAAGTTGCCGAAAAGAAAAGCCCGTCTCACAAAAAACAACTTTGCTGATTAGTTTGAAAGCGGCGTGGGAGATGCTAGGTTGCCTCTGCAACGGCGGAACCCTGGTTCTTCGAGGCTCAAAATGGGAACCCTGCATCCGAGAGGTACGAAGAAAAACGCCACAGATTTCTCTCACAAAGATCAGCGCAACTAACTCGAGCTTATCCCCAGATCCAAGTTCTGATCTGCACACCCAGCATCTTGGCCAAGTACGATCCCCGGGAATATTCCAACATCCGGGTTGCTGCGACCGCCGGCGAACCTAGTTCCCAGAGGTAAGTCAAACGCCACAAAATTCTACCTTATCGAGAATTCGCTGATTTGGTTTTGCTTTAGACTTGCCGATCTTTGGGGAGCTCACGCAAAGTACTACAACTGCTGTGGTCCTACCGAGACAACGATTGTCAACACCATGCACCTCCACCAACCAGGTCAGACCTTGACCATTGGCAAGCCGACCCCTAACAACACCGTCTATGTTCTCGATGATGAGGGCAACTCTCTCGGGGTGGGCGAGCCCGGCGTTATGTGGGCCGGTGGCCATGGCATCTCTCGGGGATATGTCTCCCTCCCCGAGAAGACGGCTGAGAGATACAAGCTTGATCCTTTCGCCAATGACGGGTAAGTAGTTTTGTTGCTAGCGCTGGCTACATTACTGACCATTCGGAACAGATCCATGATGTACAACACCGGAGATCTTGGACGATGGAGGCAAGACGGGTCGATCGACATCCTCGGAAGAGTCGATGACCAGATAAAGATCAAGGTACGCAACATTTGTGTCATATTCCCGTCTTACATCCTTGCTGACAGCACCTGTACAGGGTTTCCGAGTCGAACTCGATGGAGTCACCTCTTCAATCAACTCATGCCCCGTCGTCTCAAGGGCAACTGCCCTCCTGATCGACAACGAGATCCACGGCTTCGTCGCCCCTAAGGACTGCGACCTCGACACCATCCAGGTCCACGTCCGCGCCCGTCAGCCCTACTACGCTGTCCCGACAAAATTCCACTTCCTCGACGCCTTGCCCCTTACTTCAAACGGCAAGGTGGATAAGCGGGCTCTGAAGGACATGGTCACTGAGGACACCATCGACAAGAAGGAACCCAACGTCACCGTCAGAGAGACCAGCTCCAAGGAGTCCCTCTCCGTGGACAGCCAGTCCACCACCGCCGACGAGAAGTCCCAGTCGTCCTCGTCTAGCTTCACCGAGATCGACGAGAAGCTCGATCTCGACCGCGATATTCCCGGAAAGACCTTGGATCGCCCCTACCGCGGCTTCGTCCACCGCATCGCCATCGTCTACCGCCGCCTGTTCACGATCGTCGGGCTCTTCAACATCGGCGCCGTCGTCGCTCTCATCTTCGCCGGCTTCACCAGAGACTGGCTCGGTACTCTCACGGCCATCAACCTCCTCGTCGCCGTCTTGGCACGCCAGGACTTCGTCATCAACGCCATGTACACCATCACCTGCAACGTTCCCAAGTCCTGGCCCCTCAGCATCAGGAAGCGATGCGCAAAGATCTTCCACTTTGGTGGGGTTCACTCGGGCGCGGCTGTCTCTGCGGGTGCTTGGCTGCTCGCGTCGAACATCAGCTCTGAGGTCTGCCAGCTGACCGAGTGCCCCAACTGGGGCCACCAATCCATCGCCTCCAAGGTCATCTCTTGGTTGCTTACCGGGCTGTTCACCATCACTATCGCCCTGGCCTGGCCCGGATTCAGGAAGAAGCACCACGACATGTTCGAGAAGACCCACCGCTTCGTCGGATGGACTATGCTCGGCCTCTTCTGGGCGCAGATCGTGCTCGCTGCCAATGACGGCAAGGTCTCATCCATGTCTCTCGGCGAAGCCTGCGTCCGCACCCCCGGCTTCTGGATGCTCGCCTTGGCAACCCTCAGCATCGCGTCATCCTGGTTCTTCCTCCGCAAGGTTCCCGTCGACGCCGAGGTCCTCTCCAACCACGCCGTCAGACTGCACTTTGACTACACTGTCCCAGTCAACGGCAGCTTCGCCCGCCTCTCCATGAGACCCCTTCTCGAGTGGCACTCTTTCGCAACCATCCCAGCTCCCAGACCCGTGGGAGGGCGCCCCAAGGGATTCTCGCTGGTCGTCTCTAACGCAGGCGACTGGACCAAGAACGCCATCCAGAAACCACCCACGCACATCTGGGTGCGCGGTGTCCCGACCTGTGGTGTCATGCGCATTGCCACCTGCTTCAACCGCATCGTCGTCATCGCTACCGGCTCCGGTATTGGTCCTCTTCTCGGCCATATCCAGGAGCAGAGCTGTGCGACTCAGCTCATCTGGTCCACGCCGAAGCCCGAGCAGACTTTTGGAAAGGAACTGCTCGACAACATCAAAGAGAAGATCCCCAACGCGGTCATCCACGACACCAAGGTGTCTGGCCGCCCTGATCTGGTGAAGATGGGATACAACCTGGCGAAGAGCTTTGAGGCGGAGGCTGTTATTATTATCGCGAACGAGAAGATCACCAAGAAGGTGGTCTATGGTCTCGAGACCCGAGGTGTTCCTGCCTACGGTGCCATTTGGGACTCTTGAGTGAGGTTGGATTGGGGTGGAAGCTATGTGTCTAGTGAAAAGCGATAAGAGGAGGGATTGGTTCCATTTCATTTCATTAGTATGGTGTCCGGAGTTCTGGGGGTTTGATCTTAGCCTTTGGTCTCACTAGTCCACATGTCACGGCCTATGCATCTAGTTCTCGAATTCACAGTCTGTTCTCTTTTGGAAACCTAGCCTTTCTAAACCCTGGCCTACTTCCCACTCACCACTTGATTTTGAACAATTGAGAAGGCTGCCTGACAAACTTTGCTGAGCCCGGTATGCAACATCAAACAGCACTAAATCTCATCACTTGGCTACCTTGGTCTTACCAAAGTCCAACTTTTCCCAACTCATGAGGCAACCGCTGACCAGGGCAACGATCCCGCAGGCCACAATGAGATACTGGTTATTGGCGATCACGTCTGC
The DNA here is from genome assembly GCA_027406125.1 of Colletotrichum tropicale. NCBI lineage: Eukaryota > Fungi > Ascomycota > Sordariomycetes > Glomerellales > Glomerellaceae > Colletotrichum > Colletotrichum tropicale. The sequence goes on from JANVYH010000002.1 coordinate 828,511, forward strand.
GACGTCACTAACAGCTGCTCCTACAACCCGCGGATCAGCATCACTCCAGATCTTGGAGTCGAGTCCAGCCAGTGCCTCTCGGATGTCGTGGTCGCTGAAACCCAACCCATCGAGCGAGTCTTTCAGCTTATCAAAACCGATGTTCTGGAAGATGCAGCCGGCAAGGGCCAATGTCACCGAGACACCCGCAAGCTGGAACATGATGAAGAGCGCAGTAGCATCCAGTCGCCTGTGGGCAGGCACGCTTTGCGCCATGACTGATACTCCCGTCTGCCACATGCAACCAACACCCGCTCCGATGAGACTGCTCACGCCCATCACGCGGCTCTCTGAGGTTGTTGCTGTAATTTGGGCTTGGAGGGCGCCTCCGATGATGGTCAGGGCACCGCCAACGACGTAGAAAGGAGCGTATCTGCCGACGACGGGTATCATGCCCGCCATAACGATGGTAAAGAAGATGAAGGTGAAGATGAACGGAAGTAGCCTGACAGCTGCGTCGACCGGGTCGAAGCCCTTGGTGAAGGCGAAGAACAGAGGGGTGTAGTACAGGGCGATGCCGTAGCTGCCTCCGACGGCGTAGGTGGCGAGGCAGACGAGGATGACGGCTCGGTTCTTGAGGAGGTCGGCGGAGATGTTGCGATGTGTCTTGTCGGTGAGCAAGCAGAGCTTCTGCTGCAAGGTGTAGGCGAGGTAGATGACACCGACGAACACCCAGGCGATAATGGCTGAGTGCGATGACCATTCCCATTTAGACCCGCTGAAGATGAGAGCCGAGCAGAGCAAGATGAAAGACGCTACGTGGAGGACTACGCCCGTCCAGTCAACAACGCGCAAGCCCTCGATAACGGGCAACGCGCCGGGTGCGTGCATGTTCGGCAGGGCGAGGAGGTTGCAGACCATGATGATGGCCAGCATGGGGAGGTTGATGTACATGGCCTGCGTGAATGTGTTAGAACATCTGCAGTGACTCTCTGCGTGAAAAAATGCTCACCCATCTCCATGTAGCCTTGTGATTTTCGGCAAAGGCACCGCCTATGACGGGACCCAGCGTGAGGCCGATGGCCCAGGACACGGCTAGCAGACCTTGGGTTCGTGGGAGCTCGGTTGGTGTGGTCAGTGTCATGTTGATGATAATGCTCCTGTTGAAAAAAGGTTAGTATCTACCTTTAGGGCTCTGGACTGATGGATTGAAAACGCACAGTTGGTAAAGACCGGCTCCTCCAATACCCTGAATAGCACGGCCGATGATCACTGTGTTGATATTTGGAGCCGCGCCCGACACTGTAGAACCGACGAAAAAGATGAGAGAATATCCGAGCACCTGGTACCTCAAGTTTCCAAGGACGACAATCTTGCGGGCGAGAGGGACTGTTGCGACATTCATAGCCGTGTAAGCTATGGCAACCCATGATAGAAGATGAACCTGGCCGAAAGCCTCGTAGATCGGGGGCTGAATGTTCGCTGTGTTACTGACATCGTAGCCTATTCGTCGAGTGATTTATGTTAGTTTTGTACGAAGCCTTCTGGCCATGAATGGAGATAATACTGACCAAGAAGCAGTCCAACCAGACAGAATGCACCCTGAATACATGGCCATCGCCACGCTGGCCAACCTTCTCTGGGATGATTGCTCTCTGAAGTGACGCTTTCCACGTCTTTGGCTTCAGGTGCCACACTGCCAACATGGGTGCTCGCGCGTTCGGTGTCATCGACAGGGTCTGGCGTGGGCTTCCGTTCCGTCTCCATGATGAAACAAAACAGACAAGAGGAAGTCGTTGATTGAATGACTACACAACCTGAAGAAGCAAAGAGTGCTTTGGATGTTGTAGGTTGAAGACGAGCGTGGCACAAGAAATCTTCAAGTTGGGTGTCTACACCAGGCAGATATACCAAGTCCGCTGCCGTCGAAGACACGGGAGGCGTCGCATTGTTATCTGTGATGAATAGGGGCGGGCGGCTCGATCCTCACATTTCACCAACACCAACAGATTGTCGACATGCAGTTTGCAGCCCGCCGCCCCCAGCCGAGCCACAGCCGCAGACCCCCATGTTCCAGCGAAGCAACCAACGGCGGACGCACATTGCAACGCTAGGTTTTAAAAATAAAGACATTTAACGGGGCGAACCGAAAAAGCCGACGGCAGCGGCAGAGACTGTTTGTCGCCGCAAACCCGCCCTCGAATGCTACATCGGGGCCGTTGGCCGCGTGAAGCACCAACAGGACGTTGCATGTGGCGCCAACAAACCCATTCAGCACCACGGCCGGACCAACGTACGTGACGGCCGCCCCCAGTACGCCCGTAAGGAAGGACGGAACGCTGTGGCTGCGCCGCAATCTGCGATGATTATCGCGACAAACAGAGCACCAATACGGATTTTGCACGCTGAGAGCTTTGACAGAGCTCGGGGTTATTGATCGAATTCGTCGATACCGCCGGAGTGTGTGTTCCGCGACATCATCCGGCAGACGGACACGTAGTCCAAGCCAATCTCGAAGTGCGGAAGCTTCAGCCTGGGCGTTTCACAGACAAATGAGCTTGTTTGTGTCGTTGACTACGTATGATAAGCTTACGAACGGAAAGGAGTTGCAGGTGGCAGACGTCTGGGATGGTAAGCTTACCCAAGGAGGAAGTCTTGTGCCCAGAGAGCGATTCAAGTAAGATTGCTGCATCCGTGACCAGGATTCGATTGGGTCCGCAAAGTACAACACAGCAAATCGGGCGAAAACGCCATGCACGGTGATGATTTGGCTGGTTGCCGAGACCATTGAGGCTCAAGCAGCATTCCTACCCGAAGCTGTCAGATGTTCCAGATAATACCTAAGGTGTGGCGCGGATAGTCCCTGACGTGATAATCGCAGGTTGTCTGAATATGATCTGAACATTCGCTTATGGCAGAGGACGTGTATCGCCTGCATCCTTTAGCGATCACTTGACACAGGGCTTGTGGTTGAGACCGTTACCTGAGACTCAGATAATCGATAGCGGTTGGAGCTGATCTTGTGCCATGCTACACGTTGAAGCTAGCGTATCCTTTTAAAAGGTCTCGCGCCGAATGCATGTATCCAACGACTGTAACATACCCCAGACCGTGAAATGCCGAGAAACAGCAGAAAACCTTCAGTACAAATACATCTCAATGTCCAGCTCTGCGACAAAGTCTTCGGCCAACTTGAGTCCACAAACTCCCGGTTGCATTGTGGACCTCTGCCAAACCTCGATGACGATGTCCCAGGCAAGTCTAATTTCGTGATCTCCCCATTTCCTGACCACGTCCGAGAAGAGATCTCGCGAAAGAGACCGAGCAACAGTGTCCTGCTTAGTGGACAGGCACACTATGAAGAGGGGGTACATAAGTGCAGCAGCTAGGTGTGGCACACCAGGGAACGAGTCACCCTTCGAGTCGATGACAGCTTGGCAGGCAGCCAATGCCTTCATCTCAAGAAGCTCGTCGCCAAATCCCGCCGCTGCACTACTCTCCTCATTCTCTGTCCCAGGCCGTAAAGCTCTACAATGGAGTATTGCCGCAGTACGGAACGCTTCCCACAGGTGAATTTGGACAAGTTCACGGCACAGCTCTCCAGGCCAGTTGCGAAGTCTCTGTTCAGCGTCGGGGGAGTCCATATTGCAGATGAGGTCTAGAAGAGAGTACGGCAGGCCAGAAGTTTCTTGGACCCCCGTTAAATGCCGCTGAGCAAAGTATGAGGGCCATATCCTAAGCGACTCCGTGCTCCGGTTTATCGTGAAATGCGGAACATCAAGAAGGGCGATGACTTCGATCAGATGACCGACGAGGGGCGATTGAGTAGTTGTCTCTAGAAGCTTTCGTTGCTGTAACACGGTATGAAGTCCTTTGAGTAAGGTAGTCCACTTATACAGGCCGTTTATCTGACCACGCAATTGTTAGACTCTGTCACAAGTACAGGAGAATTCATTGAAACTTACGCTAACACTACATAAGAGGACTCCCGTGGCAAGAATTTCGTCTCGATGAAGGTTGTCTGGGGATTGAAGGTCATTGATGTAACCCGAAATACCAAGCTGTAGATAAACTGGCATCAGGTGCCTGTATTCATTTGTCAGGCTCGCCTGATATGCTGCGAAGGTATTGCAGAGCGAATTTGAAGTCTTTCTCATGGGTAGAATGTCTGACTTCATGAGTCCTCCGCTGCCAGATCTTCCGGTCAAAGTCAGATATCCACTTTTGCAGACTATGAAAGTTAGCAGTCCGTCAAAAGTTTCATTGCACGGCACTAACATACATTGATCAACCAGAAACTCCGTTATCTTGCCATCAACTGCTGGAAGCAAACCCTTGTCAGATGGACTTCTCGACTTGTCTGAAGCTGTCATTGAAGAGTTTTGGCGATCCTCGCATGATATTGTGTCCGAATTACCGCCCCCGGCGGTGGTTTGGGCGCTTTCCTCCAACTGTTTTCGCTGTTGTGCGACCCTTCTACTTGAGCTCTGCGGGCGGACTGGCTTGAGGATGATGCCGCCTTTAGAAGTCGTTCCGCTTGACGAGCCCCAGGTCAATCGAGTCTCATAGCCTTCGCATGCAAGGTTTGCATGTGCGCATCGGTTGCAGCTCGGCTTGATCTCGTCGCATTTTTTACGGCGCCTCTTACACGTCCAACACCTGGAGCACATTAGTTCTCACAAGCTTGATCCCATCAATTAGAGGCCAGAAAGACAGGCGGTAAAGGGGGACATCGCAGCCGTATCCACCTTCGTGATGTGCAAAGACACTTTGCAGCGCGGAGCCTTGGTGCTGCTCAAGCAGTTGAATGAGACATCTTACCCTCTTCGAGATCTGGAACCGGGAGTAGTGACTTCGGATACAAGCTCAGAGTTGAATGATGACATACTGGCCATGGTGGGTGTTCTCAAGATGAGCTACTTGACGCTTGTGATTGGAAACGTGAAAGTAGAGAGTCATGTCTTTTCTTTTCAACGCGCTGATTTTAGGGAGCTCATAGGCGACGTGTGGTGCTAAAAACTGCGGGGAACCCGGTGAATATTAGCGGCATGCGGTAAACTCGGCCTCCGAGTAAGGAAGTGAGACGTTTGCCATCTATCGATAGTCCTAGGTGCTCTAATCTTGATATGTCTTGATTCATGAATATGATCTAAGTGGCAAGCTGAATCACCAAAGGTTTTAATTCTGTCTGCGGTTGTGATCTTGGTTCTGCATGTGTCTAAGCCTTCGCTACCATCAGCGCTAAACAGTCCGAAAAGGGGTCCCAGCAGGTGGTGAACTGCTGCATTGTTGGTACGACGAAGGCTTTGACTCAACGGTTCAAAAAGAGATATAGAATGATATTTTGTGCCATTGCCACTGATGGGGAGTAGAGCATGCGGTCGCCTCAACTTCAAATTGAACTACAAGAATTCACAGGCTTGTTGTACAAGAGATACACGTCCTTGTTGAAGGGCCGCTAGCACTGCTTAGGTCCCAAGCCACCAAAAGAGCGATCCAATTGGATCACGCAAGAGGCCCCACTGATCCGTCGTTTATCCGTGTGCGCCCGCCCCTAATTAGTTCACATTCTCTGTTGACGACGTTAACGATCAGCATCTTAGGCCAGATTCTAACTGATCACTCTCGTGTACCGTGGCCCAATTCACCTAGATTCGCCATTATCATACTTCGTAGTGGGTAAATTTCAAATCATTCAGCCGTCATATGAGATTCGGGCAGAACTTGCTGACAACAATCTTAGCCTATGTGCAGTCACGGCAACTCAATTCACGCCGGCCCCTTGCATCACGACAGCAGTGCGTCATCGCTAGAACAGTCATGGTTGAGGCTGCCCAACTTGTTCCAGAGCTATGGCTCGAGATAGCCCGACACTTTCGCAGCAGATCCAGGACCAGAACGGCAGCCCTTGCACGGGTCAATCGCTACCTTCATAGCATCTTCCAAGCCGAGCTTTACCGTGCTGCTGTCAAAGATGGGGCCCCTGAGATCACCATTTTCGCCGCTGCCAAGGGCAATCTGGAAACTCTGCAGGTCGCAGCCAAGTATGGTGCAAGACTCCAGGATTTCTATCTCGCAGATCCAACAGAAGAAATCGAACACAGATGGGCTTCCTCACTCCGAGAACTTCTACCACCCCAGGCTTGCTGGGCCACACCTCTTCATCTGGCAGCGCATAAGGGCCATTACCATGTTGTTAAATGGCTTGTTGCGCAGGGGGTAGATATCAACGCCGCTGGCAGACTTCTCTGCAACTGCAAGCCTGTGGGGAGTCGCGTACCAGTACCCAGGCCGGTCGCAGACCATCGCCACCCAATGTCCGATTACCCTGCTTGGACACCTCTACACCACGCCATTTGCGGTGGACATACTTCAGTTGCCAAGCTTCTACTCATAGCTGGGGCCAACCACAACCTGATCGTACCGGTTGGGTCCGCCTCGTACCCAAAGGAGTTCACAGAGTTACAAGATAGCGAAACGACCGAACAGGGTGACCAGCATAAACCTTTCGCCTGGTTTCATGATCCAGCCCGTAAAGCCTTCGTCCAGGATGTACACCCAATTCACGTTGCAGCGGCATTTGGCAACAGGTCTCTGGTCAAATACCTGACGAGAGAATGGAGTGTGGACATCGACAGACTAGATGACAATCTCGCGAGACCGCTACACCATGCCATTGCGGCGAAGAACAAGTCCATGGTCGTGTACTTGCTGTCTCACGGGGCTGACGCGACCAAGCCATGGCAACTCCGTGTCGATAACGATGCCGTCGTATCACACCACAACGCCCTCGACTTCGCCCTCGCTTTTGACGCTGACTGCTGCTCTGCCATACTGGAAAAAGCAGAAAACATAACATGGATCGAAACTGTTGATGAAGGCGGGCATGTCCGCTTTGAATCCAGCCTGAAGCTTTCACTGGCGGCATTTGCCTTCGAGCCGATGCACGAAGAGCACATCTACACGTTGAGAGGTTACGCGAGAACGGCGAACGCAGACTTGATGAATTACGTGAGATATCCAATCACATCCATCGAGAGCACCTTTTACGACATCCTCGACAAATTTGTTGATTGCACGAAGAAAGAAGCCCCTCGCATGGGAGCTGGATGGGAAGGCCATTTTCTTGCTGAAATGCAAGCATCCTTCATTATGATTTGCATCATCGATTGCGTCCATCTGAATCATGAGGCGTACCTAAGAAAACTTCTTGGTATGAACCATTTTGGCATTGATAGCTTTTTTCCGAAGGAAAATTTGCTGCAATTGATCCAGCTTGTCGCGAAGGGTATCCCCGATGTCCCGTTCCAATGGCTGCGTCCTATCGACAAGGATGTCGAGTCTTTATCGCAATGCCCCATCGGAACCCTTGCCATGGTGTTCATAATAAGCTCAACCCGTATTGAAGGCATTAGAGATGAAATTCGCCGAGTCGAATTACTCATTGAAGAAGGTGCAAAATTGGCAGTTGACGACCATAGTACCATTGCATGCTCGCCGTTGCTCGTACTCCTCACTCGCTTGAAGTATGACGAGGACTACTATAGGAGGGTAAGTCACCGCAGTTGGATGGGGAGTAATCTGGTCACTTTGATCAAGAACCTCGGATACGCTGGCGGGTGGAATACTGTTATGGAGGTCAACGCTCAAGACATGGTTGTCGCTGTCAACGACTTTTTCCACGCGATTCCAGAGGACGATAGAGTAACGCTATTTAGGGGTGTAAGAGATTCCATGCCTACTTCGTTGCAGGTATCAGTCAGCAAGGCATTGGGAGTTGAGTTGGACAACGATGTCTGAATTAGTCACTGCGGGCAGTCACAAGAAGCTGTGATGTTTCCGCAGGAGAATATTTATCAGATGCTACTGAAAATCAACCAAGTACAAGAATTGCAGACACCCTTCTTCGGCCTAACCACATCGGAAGCATTACCAGTAACCTGGGTGAGCTGGCACGCTTGCTATGATAGCTAACTAATGCTTTTGCTGGATAGAAGATGGTATTGGGAATAGTTCGGTCATTACAAAAAGTGGAGTGTAAGCTTTTTGTATCCATCGACGCTTTCCAACAATTCGTCGATGATGACATGTTCGTCCTTCCCATGAGCAACCAAAATTGTACCCGGTCCATACAGCACCTTTTTATGCGACCCTTTGAGTCTCGGAACATCTGTTCCGTAACTGACTGGGGCGGACTCGAACCCTTCAATGTCGAAGTCTAACAGAGTTTCGGGGTATTCAAATTTGAAGTCAACTTCAACTCCCGGAAACTCTTTCACAACACTTGCAATCTGTTTCTTGATCTGGGTTAGATCGGCAGCTACACGAACCGCACACAAGGCCTTTGCCTCCGCAGCCACGACGTTGTAACCGGCTCCTCCTTCAATCTTGCCCATGTTGAAGGTCGAGGGACCTAGGAGATCTGAAACGGGCCAATCCGTTGTTTCCAACTTGCTCATGACTTTGATCAACAACGATATGGCGTTGTTCCCTAGATGGGGATAGCCTGAGTGACTGCGTAGGGTGTTAGAGCCAGCGTTCAGTCGGTGAAACTCCAACGAAATCTAACTTACCAAGCCTTTCCGGTCGCCGTCAACTCGAACACAACATGGCCCTTGTGACCTTTCCCCAACTTTCCCTCAGTAGGCTCTCCGAAGATGCCAGCCTCCCAAGTTAAGCCCATGTCGTTAGCAGCGATCATCCCCGGGCCTCCCTTCTCTTCGCCCACGACGAAAAGGAAACTGATGTCTCCATCTTTGATCTTGCCTTCCTTTCTAAGCTCCTCAACTGCCATGACTTGAGCGGCTAGAGGGCCCTTGTCATCACAAGCTCCACGGCCTCTCACTATTCCCGCGTCTAAGTCGATCGATGGCGGGATGTGGGGCGGCACGGTGTCCATGTGGCAGGTTAGCAGGATGCGCGCCTCCCGCTTAGCGCCCAAATATGCATAGACATTGTGTCGTGTTGAGCCCGGTGCAATGGCAATTCTCTCAACCGTATATCCAAGACCTTTCATGTAGTTTTCCAAAAATATGCCAACTTCAAGCTCTTCGTCGCTGGTGCTTTCGACTGACATGAGCTGTGACAGTAACTCCACAACCGGAGGAAGCTCCTTTGAGCTCGTCATCTTGCATGTGAGAGTTATCGGTGTTGACAAGATCAAGAGCAAATTGCAGACTTTTGCAGCTCATTCAACGTCAATAAGCCGCCTTGAACGTGATGATTCTTTTTGTTGCTTCATCCGACCGGTGCTGGTTGCCGTTCGCGGGCCGGAAATGGGCCCAGCAGCAGTCCCCGCACCGGCAGCGATACCGATTGCCGATCTCGGCCTGTGTGCCGAGTGTCCAAAGCCGTCATCCTAGCTATCGGCACCTGACCAGATTGCAGCACCACTAACAGCGATAGGCATATGGTAATTCCCCCAGCGCTGACATTCCGGCTGGTGACATAAGGCCGGGAGCTAATCCGAGTTGCTTGGGAGGTACGAGCACAGCACACCTTGCCCTCTCACAAACCCTGCAACTATGGGGAGCATAGCATCCCAAAAGGCAAGCAAGCCTACCATTCTTCTCGTCGAATCGAGCGTCCGAGGTGCCGAAACAGAGCAGTGGAGCCGCATACGCTCAAGCTTTGATATCATCAAATACGACTGTCAAGATGAGGAAGAATTCTGCTCTCGTCTGGCTCCGGGTGGACCTTACTCAGCCATCAATGCCATTGTCCGGGTAGGATGGTTGAAAGCTGGGCAATTCGCAACCCATCAACTCTTCAGAGGACCCGCTATCGCAAAATATCCACCATCGCTCAAGCTCATCTGCTGTAGCGGCCATGGCTATGATGCCGCCAATATCCCTGCCCTCACGGCGAGAGGAATCACCTACGCCAACTGCCCCGATACATGCACAGAGGCTGTGGCTAACACAGCACTGCACCTCATCCTGAACTCTTTCCGGTACTTCACCCTCGCAGAACATCTCGCGCGGAACGATCAATGGCTTGAGAGTCGACGCATAGGCACCATGGCCGTAGATCCTGCCGGCAAAATTCTGGGCATCGTCGGCATGGGTGACATTGGTATTGCTATCGCTCGTAAAGCTGCATTGGCATTGGATATGAAGGTAAACACAAGCCAATGAGAAGTATTCCCGTCAAGACCATTGGCTAACGCCTTACCAGATTCACTATCATAATCGGAAACCACGGGATGATCTCCAAAGAATTGGTGCCGACGCTGTCTACCATGAATCCCTTGAGTCACTCTTGAGAGTCTCCGACTGCATCTGTCTAGCATGTCCACTAACACCCGAAACAAAGCACATGCTGTCTTCAAGTCGATTCGGAATCATGAAGCAAGAAGGGGTTCGTATCGTGAACATTGCACGTGGCGGCCTCATTGACGAGGATGCATTACTGGAGGCGATGAAATCAGGGCGCGTGATTGGCTTGGGTCTTGATGTTCACGCGACCGAGCCCACGTTGAACCCAAAGCTCAAGGAAAACTACGACACGACACTCTTGCCCCACATTGGTGTTTGCTCCGGAACGAGTTGGAACAACTTTGACAAGATCACGCTCACGAACCTTGAAGAGTGGTTCTTCGGCGACAAGACCAAGGTGACTGCGGTAAATAAAGTCTGAATACGATGTAAATATCGAGATGGAACGTAGTTTCCTGAGTTGAAACATCATGAGAGCCCCTCAACTCCAAAGACCGCGTACATATCAGATGTCATTCGTCGTTCTGATGTCCCAAGCCAAAGAAGAAACGCCAATTTCATCATTCGTAATGTCAAAAGCACTCGGACTCCACTCCGAGTATGGCTGGCCCAGGAAGTCTTGAATAAAGGGATCATCGAACGGAGCTCTACCGACCGAGGAGACCTCAGCTGTGGGGCTTGTTGTTGTCGAGGGTGTCTGGCCAGTCTGCGATCTGTTGGGATCGCCCTTTCGCCGACTTGATGTCGGGGCAACGTGCGCGGCGAAGGTACCAGCAGCTGTCATGTACCCTTGTTTTGGACCTGTAACCTGGCAGCTGCTAGTTGCATACTTGCTCTCGAGGTCCTCCTTGAGTGTTGCTAGTCGGTCGCGAAGTTCGGCGGCTGGGAGATTGCCGTCATCGGCCATGGACTGCAGCAGCGTGCACGCTAAGTCGACGGAGTTACGGTCGCCATCGTTTGGGTTCAGAATGTTTGAGAGGATGAGTATGATGGTGGATGAGAAGATGAAGTGAGCGTCGAAGTATCCGAAGGTTGCGATGGCCCCGTCCACCCAGAGCTGCTTCAGGAGTCGATTGGATGCTCTAGCAGCATATATGCAGGCCTCCCCCAAGGCAATTGTCATTGGCGGCAGCACCTTCGTAGTCTCTGATGATGGCGATGACGGAGTTTGAGATTGGCGCATGTAGTATTTGAAGAGAAAGAGGAGGATAGGCCTCGTTGTCAATACCACGCACTAAAAAGTAAAGTTGTCAGCATTTAGCGTTATTCTCGACTTCAATCGTAACATACCTGGTTGAAGTGAAGTCGCAAAGAAGCGACTGCCCTTGTGCTGTACGAGGGGGTTCTGCTGTGGTCGAGAGCCAATTCAGGAGGTAGTGTCGCATCCCATTCCTTCAGACTCGTGAGAATTCTATGAACGTTGCTGACAAAGGTCTTTTCGTGGGGCGAGTGAATTTTGTAAGTGTGGTCTAAAAGTAGACCAGTGATGCGGGCCAATCTGATGTTGGCGATGAGTTGACCCGCGTCCACGAACTCCTCCTGCTCCTCGGCAGAAAGGCCGTCGGATGAGGGAAATGGGGCATCGATATCTTCATCTTTGATCATCACCGGATGACCCAGCTTTGCACTGCATAGACGATCGAAGGTGTACACGGTCCACCAGACACGCCGCCGATTCTCGATCTCAACTGGGGGCGTTTTTGGGTCATACGTGATGTTTCTGTGAAGACCCATAGTGACACTCAGTCGTAACGCAATACCCGCATATGTGTATGCCGTGTTCTGTCTGTTCAAGGCATGCGAGTAAAAGCACTGCGTCCATGTTAGATCACTTGAAATCAGGGCCATTTCAATCAGCGACTCACCATCAGAAGCAGAGTCTCGATGTACTCTATGTTGGGTTCCTCGTACAACTCCTCAAATAGCGACACTGATTGCAAGAAGAATTTCGCACCTGGCACTTCTCGCTGACTTGTCGACTTTTTGAGATACAGCTCACCGAGGGCAAAGACTGCGAACAGCCGACAGAGGAACATGGTGTCCGGAGTTTGCTCCGTTGCGGGGCCATAGAGCCGATCCACTCTCTGAGAGAAAGACTTCTTCTTCAGCAGGTGGTAATCACTTCCGATAAACCTCAAGACAACTTGGACGAGGAGATTGGCGTAAGTATAGTTCGGGAGTTTGTAGTCGGTCTTGATGGCGCGTTGAAGCGTTGGGTGTTTGAAGACTTTGACGTTCCTTGGTGGTGTAGGGCCATCGTGCCATAAGATGTTGGCGAAGGCAGTAAATGCGGCAGCGCCAACATAAACTGGCCGTGGCGCCGCAGGATCACATATCCGTTGTTCAATCACGGGATGAACCACTTCAGCGGTGGAGATCTCTTCTTCCTCTTCCTCCTCCTTTTCCTCGTGAGCTTCTGTGTTGACCACGATCTGGTCCGACACCTGGCTTGCTGACGGACTAGCCTGAGATGGGAGAGATGTCTTCCGCTTAAGCTCCTCATTCTCGTCTTGGAGTTGTTTTATGTAGCTGCAAATAATGAGCTTGAATCTTCAAAATTCCTTGGCAAAGCCTACCTTTCCAAGACTGAGATCTTTCTCTCGCGGACTGGATAAAGACATGCAGCGATATCATTGGACCTGTCACAGGCCCTGCACGGAGTGCCTCCGGTACACTTGATCTTCTGAGCGTGGCATCGTTGGCAAGCTACAACGCTGCGTTTCAGCCGCTTCGAAGCACGCAATCCCGAGGACTCACTAGGCGATGCCATGGCTCCGACCTAGCCTAGCTTTTCGACAACATTGAACAGCGAAATGGAGAGAATCCGGCGTGGAGACTACTGTTGGAGTGGATCTGGTATTTAGATCCGCTTCCTTACCCCGGTTGTTGCGGGGGAACGAACCATGATAAGGGGCGACAGCTGCTATTGGAAGAAAGTGCCGGCCCTATCTCCCCTGTATCTACCCCTATCATCGCTAACGCGCGCCATGGGCTGTTTATCGTTAGTCCATGCAACCCAATCTTCGGGCTTTGTTTCTTTCCTGAAGATGACAGCTTGAAAGCAATACTCTGTTGGGGTTTCTTTTCAAAACTTTCGTATTAAAGGCTTTGCTAATTATTTGAAAGTTTCCAAACAAAAATCAAACTCGACAAACAATAGTTTGCAATCACAGGGTGTACTTGTAGTACACATCGAAGTCTCCCTTCTCGGGGATGCTCGGCAGAGGAGACCCCTCTTCCTCCGCCTTCCTGATCCTCTCTGCGCGCCTCTTGTTTACAATATGCATTCCTATCATGAGAGCGGCAACACACGCCAATGCAACTGCCGCGAGACCCATAGCGATAGACAATCCCCGGATATATCGGGGTTTGTCCGAGCTGACGAAGATTTGACCCACTGCCACTCCAGCAGTGTTGCCAAGAGTCAGGGCACCACCAACCATAGTGGCTCTCTTGAAGTGCTGTGCGGCGTTGTCGCTGAGCCACTGTTGAAATAATTAGCACATGTCGATGATCAACGCAGAAATTTGACTCACCATCAGACTCATTCCTGTTGTAGGGTAGATGCCCATCACGGCGACTGTTCGGCTAAATTAGCAAGGTTCGATGCATTGAGAAACTTTTGAGCACTGAGAAACGCACCGAAGCAGGCAAAATATCTGACGCCCAAGTTATCGACAGAGATCAACAATGCGTATCCGATGATGAGGCAGATAAGTGGGCCACCAATCCAGTATCCGCGATTCCCAGTCTTGTCGGACATGTAGGCTGTGAAGAGGAAAGTAATAAGGCCCCAGACGTAGATGGGAACCGTCATCAGGTTCGCGGTAACCGAGGTGTAACCCAAGCCATTCACAATGGCTGGGAGGAATGTTGTGAAACCGTATAGGGAGATGTCGACAGCGAACTGGAAGATCCAGCTATTGAACTTGTTAGCTTTGTGAACGAGAAGCTTCAAGTTGCATCGTAGACGTACTGGAGATGGAACTTGGGATCGACCAAGCCATCAATGACAGCCTTCCAACTGAACTCTTCATCAATACCAAAAGATGGCTCCAATTCGTAGCGAAGTTTCATCATTTCCTTCTCCTCGGGCGTCAGGAACCAGGCGTCCTTTGGTGTGGCAGGGAAGAACAGCCAGAAGAGCGGAGCGATGACAATTGTCATGCATCCTTCGACAATGAAGAGGGCTCTCCATGTCGAAAAGTAAGTTCCGGTTCGGATTTGAGTCAATGCATATGCAAAAATGCCACCGAAGGCGCTGGCAATTGCACTGAAGGCAAAGATGATAGACGATCTAGAACAATGATGAGCCAAATGGACATCAGCAAGTTCGGCGCAACTAACCTCTTGCCCCTTTCAGACTTCTTGTACACCATTCCAATGTAAACATTGATGCAAGGGATGAGGCCAGCTTCAAAAAAGCCAATAAGCATACGGCAAGCGTAGAGTCCTTGCCAGTTATGGACGAAGCCGGTGCCTAAGCAAACGGTACCCCTGAAGATCGCACTTGTTAGTCGCGTTTTTCTAGAATGAATGTGGTGCAGCCTACCAAGCGAGACAACAGAAGGTGAGCAAATGCTTGGGGCCAATGATCTTGAGCAGAATAGCAACTGGCCCCTCGAATGGCACGTATGTAGCGTAGAGAAGGGTGACAGCAGTGCCATATTGGTTGCCGGTCAAACCAAGATCTGCTGGGAGGCCGGCGATCTGCGCGTTTCCAATGTTGCTCCTGTTGTTAATCTGTTAGCTATTGCGAATCCACAGGTAGTAGTTGACGGCCGACTTGCCTGTCAAGGTTGGCCAACATGTACAGGATTCCGAGGCCGCCGATCGCCCAGATCTACAGGTAAATAGGTCAGCACGGACACATTCAACGAGGCACGAATCTCCTTACGTCGAACTTTCGCATCATCTTAGATTCCTTAACCGGGTCGATATAGGCGGAAACCTCATGTCCCTCACTGACATCGTTACCCTGGCCATCCTGGCTGCTGCCGGTCTTGATGTCGAGTTGCTTGTCTGCACTCATTGTGGTAATCCAGTCCTGCAGCCGACCAAAGATGGAAACTGGCGTCGCATCGTCAAGAAGCCGAAGTCGGCATTTATTGTAAATATATCTCTATTCACAACTCAACGACAGGTCTGGAGAACTATCATCCCCCCTAGTTGGCGGGCGCGCCACGACAATCCTCATATCTGTTGATGCCTGTTTATCGCCCTATACGCTAGGGTGGCGCAGATGATAAGGCTCACTTGGCGCAGGGTCGCCGGGGTAGCTCATCCGATCCTTATCAGCTGTTATCAGATTCGATCGGCACTTCATTTGACAAACCGACTTAGCTTCGATAAGCCGGCAAGCATTGCCGATCGAGTCTCGGCACAATGATGCTGAAGCCGAGTTGAAGTTGACTTATATCGAATATAGGACAAAGCATAGAGAATTGAGTGCAGGATGCTGTTTTGAGCAGATGCTATCAAGCTCAACACTATTGAACAACTTTGAAGATGCCATCAGCAATCCCCCAAGAGGGAGTTCGCATTGCGATAGACAGAGGCGGCACTTTTTGCGATTTGTGAGTTGATCCCTAGCAAGCAGCCAACATCACCTCTGTAGCTTGGGAGAAGCGCGATCAACTAACACGCAACTCGTTTTAGCTGGGCAAGAATTCCTGGTCATAAAGAAGACCTCGTCTTCAAGCTTCTGTCTGTATGTCCAGATGAATATGACGATGCTCCTACCGAGGGCATCAGGCGCATCTTGGAAACTGCCACAGGATCGTCAATCCCCAAGGGAACCCAACTAGACTTGGCACCGGTTGAGAGCATACGCATGGGAACAACTGTCGCCACCAACGCATTACTCGAGCGCAAAGGCGAGAGAGTCGCCTTGCTGATTACGAAAGGATTTGGGGACCTTCTCATTATCGGAAACCAGGCCCGACCACGGTTATTCGATTTAGCTGTGAAGAAACTGGATCGCCTGTACGAGAAGGTCGTGGAAGTCGATGAGAGAATCACCGTCGAAGGCTCTTCAGAAGATCCGGACTCCCCCGTTATCGACATAGCTTCAGACCCAAGTCTTTTCACTGGAGTCAATGGTGAGGTGCTAAGATGTATCAAGAGGCCGGACGCAGACGCCGTTAAGAGGGACTTGCAGGCCGTCTGGGATGAGGGTTACCGCAGCCTGGCCATCGCGCTCATGCACTCTTACAACTTTCCGGACCACGAACTTCAGATTGGCGAGATTGCTAAGGAGATGGGCTTCAAGGTCTCATTATCTTCTCAACTTCAGGCCATGATCAACATCGTTCCCCGTGCTCAATCCGCCACCGCCGACGCCTACTTATCACCCATCACGGAGAACTATCTGGACAGCTTCCGAAAAGGCTTCAAGGGCGAGCTGATGAATGAGGACGGAAACAAGCTTTTGCTCTCTCAATCGCATGGCGGTCTGGTCAAGTTCAGCGACTTCACCGGTCTTCGCGCCATTCTTTCCGGTCCCGCTGGCGGTGTCATTGGATATGCGAAGACCTGCTATGACGCGAAGGAGGGAACCCCGGTTCTTGGGTTTGACATGGGAGGAACCAGTACTGACGTCTCCCGTTATGGAGGAACACTTGAGCATGTCTTTGAAAGCACCGTTGCCGAAGTTCCTATCCAATGTCCTCAGCTGGATGTCAACACGGTTGCTGCCGGTGGTGGATCCATCTTGGAGTGGAACAGTGGTCTTTTCAAGGTCGGCCCTGACTCTGCCGGCGCATATCCGGGCCCGGCATGTTACGGAAATGGGGGCCCGCTGACAATCTCGGACGCCAACTGCTTCCTTGGTAGAATTCTGCCAGAGTACTTTCCCCGCAAACTTCATGTCGACACCGTCCGAGAGAAGTTCCTCGCGCTCACGGACCAGGTCAACCGGGACAAGCATGGCAGCGACAAGCTCACGCCGGAAGAAGTTGCGATGGGCTTCATTCAGGTTGCCAACGCCACAATGGCGAGACCAATCCGGACTCTGAGCGAAGGCAGAGGTTTCGAGGCGTCAGCGCACAATCTTGCCTGCTTCGGCGGCGCAGGAGGCCAGCACGCCGTTGCCATTGCCCGAGATCTCGGCATTCATCGCGTGCTGATCCACCGACTTTCCAGTATTCTATCAGCGTTTGGTATGGCACTTGCTGATATTGTCGTTGAGCGCCAAGAGCCGGAAGCCGTGACGTATGGACCGGAAGCTCAGGAGCGATTGACTCAGCGTTTTGCGTCTTTCTCTTCGCAAGGAACGAAGGACCTTGAGCTTCAGGGCATTCCGGCTCATCGAGTGTCTCACGAGAAGTTCCTCAACATGAGGTACCGGGGCAGCGATACAGCCCTGATGATCCCCGAACCGGAGGATGGAGACTTCGCCGCAGCCTTTGTCACCCGTCATCATAGGGAGTTTGGTTTCAGCCAGGAGAGGGATATCCTGGTTGATGACGTCCGAGTCCGTAGTGTCGGAAAAGCTATGGAGCTTCCCTTGTCGAACCCTTTCGAACAGATGGCTGGCTCAGATCAATTCCCTCACGCCGATGCAACCAACGCGAAGACTCAGAGGATATACTTCGAGAAGTTGGGCTGGACGAATGCGCCTGTTTTCCACATTGACAACTTGCCTAAGTTGAGCAAGGTCCAGGGTCCTGCAGTGATTTTTGACGCGACTCAAACGATCATCTTGGATCAAGACAGCCATGCTGTCGTGCTGGACTCACATCTGGTCATTGACCTGGTCAGCCGAGAAGAGAAAACGACATCGACGGACGAGGTCGACCCGATCAAGTTGTCTGTTTTTGGTCACCGTCTTATGTCAATCGCAGAGCAGGTACGTCACCGCCACTGACAGTAATTGCAAGGCCGATTCTAACACAATGCAGATGGGGCGAACTCTTCAGAAGACCTCAATCTCCACGAACATCAAGGAGCGACTGGACTACTCTTGTGCAATCTTTTCAGCATCCGGCGGACTTGTTGCTAACGCACCCCACATTCCCGGTCATCTTGGCTCAATGAGCACGGCGATCAAGTATCAGGCGGAGAAATACGGCAAAGATGGCCTGAAGCCCGGAGATGTCATTCTCTCTAACCACCCTTGTGCCGGAGGAACGCATCTGCCAGATCTCACTGTCATCACGCCAGTCTTCGACGATAGCGACAACCCGACAAGAATTATGTTCTTTGTGGCAAATCGAGGTTTGATCTATGGGTTTCGTTCGTATGAGCCGGTTGCTAACTTTTGACAGGTCACCATGCTGACATCGGAGGCATCCTTGCTGGTTCAATGCCACCCAACTCCACAGAGCTTTGGCAAGAAGGTGCTGCTATTGAGTCCTTCAAGATGGTCGACAGAGGGGTCTTCAATGAGGAGGGATTGGTAGAGGAGCTTTACGTCAAGCCTGCGCAGTATCCTGGCTGCAGTGGAACGAGGACGTTGCGAGACAACATCGCCGACCTGAAGGCTTCAGTGGCTGCTAACAATCGGGGCATCTACCTGATCCAAGATCTCGTCCGACAATACTCGTGGCCGGTGGTAGAATTCTACATGGAAGCTATTCAGAAGAATGCTGAGGAGAGCGTCCGGGCCTTGCTGAAGACCTTCAGCCGCCGGTTCCGCGGACATCCCCTGAAGGCAGTTGACTACCTGGATGATGGAACGGCGCTGGCTCTGCGGGTCACCATCAATGGAGAGGACGGATCCGCCAAATTCGACTTCACGGGAACCGGACCGGAGGCGTTGAACAACCTGGTGAGTCTGCTCTGTGAGGATTTGTGGCGGCAAAGGCTGACTTGATTTCGCAGAACACACCCTCGGCTGTGATGTACTCTGGTATCATCTACTGCATGCGCTGCATGATTTCCTCAGATATCCCTCTGAACCAAGGATGTTTGGCGCCCATAGAGATCTACTGTCCACCAAACACCCTCTTGTCACCTAGTCTCAAGGCTGCAACTGTTGGTTCCAACGTCGAAACCTCTCAACGAATCGTCGACCTCATCTTCAAGGCATTCCGTGCTGCAGCTGCCAGCCAAGGTACGTGCAATAACTTGACATTTGGCTACGGCGGCACGGATAAGGATGGGCAAGTCACCAAGGGCTTTGGATACTACGAGACGATTGCTGGTGGTGCTGGCGCAGGTCCCCACTGGGAGGGCCAATCAGGAGTACACACGAACGTCACGAACACGCGCATTACCGACCCAGAGGTACTGGAAAAGCGTTACCCCGTGTTGTTGCACGAGTTCTCTATCCGCAAGGGAAGTGGCGGTGTCGGCCGAAGACGAGGTGGCGATGGCTGTGTTCGTGATATCGAGTTCCGCAGGCCAATGCAAGTAAGCATTCTGTCAGAGCGACGTGTCATTGCGCCATATGGTATGGCTGGCGGCGAGGAGGGTCAACGAGGAGTCAACCTTTGGATTCGAAAGGATGATGCCGACAACACCGTAAGAACAATCAGCTTGGGTGGAAAGGCGACGGTGATGATGAACCCTGGTGATCGCATCATCGTGCAGACACCAGGCGGCGGAGGTTATGGGCCCAGTGAGGATGTGGTGGAAGAGTTCATCCCTGAAGATGAGGGAAAGGTGGAATGTATGAAGACCAATGGGGTCAATGGGTTTTCCCACATTTCACGGGCGAGCGGTAGTGTAGCCAACAGAGAGTCCGCCGCGGCGTCTAACTGAAGACGTAGCTCAACGATAAATCAATCATACAAAGACTCAGACACAATAATCACGCATAGACAGCCGCAAGTCAGTGAGATGAAGTTTTCTCAATCATGAATCCCTACAACCAAGGGTTGATTGACTGGCGTGCAGTACGGTGATGACAGAACTCCTTCCAAGATACACAAGGCGCAAGTTTACAACTTCAGGGGCGGTGAAATCTTCCTTGACAAGACTCCCGCGACAAGACTCCCGCGAACGCGAGCGTCGCAGCAGAACTATCCGGCTTTCATTTCCTCTCCCAAACCTTGACGCCTCCTACGTTGAACACGTGCATCTGGTTTCTATCCCAGAACCCATCCTCATCGGCCGCAATCTTTGCGGCAGCCTCCGGCTCGGACAGGATGGCGCCAAATCTCTGCCATGCAGCCTCGTCCTCGAACTCGATGGTCACAATGACGTCGTATTTCATCTCCTTGTTGTTTCCGAAAAGGACAATGGGCTTGTCATCTGGTCCGCCGTGTTGGGGGTAGTATCTGGTGTGCTTCAGGGGCATCGCGTTGCCACACAACTCCTCCACCAGAACTAAGTGTTGCTCGTATCGTCTCTCAAACTCGTCGTGCGAGATACCGTCTTTCCGGCAAGCGAGAACCATGCTGGTGAAAACCATGTTGATGGGACTTTGAGCGAGGATGTTATAGAAGATTGAGGATCTTGAATATTATTTGGAAGGCTTGTTTTTCGATTGATTTAGGGATGTGATGACTGTTGTGAAGATTTAATGGCAGACCTACAGGTTCCTGTCAGTGTACTTATAGTTTAAGGCCGTATTCAGTTCCCATAACACGGATCTAGGGAGTATTCCTGTATGTTCCAGCGCCTTCACTTTGACCCATCTAGCCTCTTCCGTTGCGTGAAACATCAAAGCCCGAAGTAAGCTGACACCAGACGGCCTCAACTGGTACTGATTGGTCTCTAGTGGGTAGCTCAGCGACGATACCCCGCTACTCCGCACCTAACTCCGCCAGTCGCGAACACGATCAACTCCGCAGAGGGCGATACGAAAACTCCGCAGAACAGAGATCTACGTTGGAATTAACTATGGATGACTTGAACCTATGTAGGTAATTGAGTGTACACCCGCGCTAGGTGAGAAACCAAAAACCCGCCCACACAGTCTGGGCGCGGTGCGAGTGGAACATTGTCCGCGGCCATTTTCTTAGTTACCACATGGGGCTTCTTTTGGAGCTTGATTGGCTCGGTTTCTCAACGCACGTATGCAGAACACAAACTCAAGACGAAAGAGCGTTGTAATATTCGTATGTATTGTCTAGTCCTTGATAATGAAAAGGGAAAGTGGTTGGGCAGATATCTCGGTTGTTCATAATGGTACTAGTTATTCCCACGATTGAATGATGGCGAATGAGACTTGCCTAGGCCTGTGAGTTGGCCGGCATCGGTTCTTAAGTAAATCGTCTTTGTTCTTATCTAATTTTCCAACTGGTCAGGCGATTTGACACCAAGCCTACACCTGCATCAAAGCTCTTTGGCGTGACTGAAGTGCTTGCTTTACCAAAGTAGCATTGGATGCAAACTCGAATGCATGGGGCAGTCCAGGCAGAATATGGAGCTCAACCTCAACCTCTGCTTCAGCCAGCTTGTTGGCATAGGCAATGTCTTCAAACATGAAGAGATCCAGTTGTCCCACATCAATGTAGGTAGGTGGTAGACCTCTCAGGTTTTCGGCTCTCCCCGGCGCAGCATAAATCGAGGCATTGGCTTTCGGGTTCCCGGCTACTTGTTCGCCCAAAACGGAGCTCCAACCTAGCTGGTTGGCGTTTTCAGTCCACAGTAGGAATTGGGTGTAAGCAGAGTTCTGAGGTAGCCGTGTTCTGTCGTCCAGCATGGGGTAGATCAGGACCTGCTTCGCGATGGGAGGGCTTAGGGCGCGGTCTCGGGCTAGTAGGGCGGCACCAGCCGCAAGTCCGCCGCCTGCGGAGTCGCCCATGATAGCGATGCGCTTGTTGTCAACGCGGTACTCCTTGGCGTGGTCAGAGAGGTATTTAAGGCCATAGTAGACGTCCTCCGTAAGCTTGGGACCGGGCTGCTCTGGCGCGAGACGATAGTCTACAGCGAAAAAGTCAAGTCCGTAAAAGTCGACGGCATTGGCAATGTTGGGAGCATACAGCTCGACGCTCCCTGCCACCATGCCTCCGCCATGGACGTAGAATACTGCAGGCTGTTGCGTGGAGTTTTTGGGCTTGTTGGAGTTGGAAAAGTGTGTGATGTTGAGAACCGTCCCGTCGTGGCTCTCAAAAGGGATAATGGTTTGAAGAACATTTTCTGGAATGGGCATTCCGAAGCCGAGGCTCTCTAGCAGACTATCTCCCCATTCCCGTAATTCAAATACGTCTTTGAAGGTTGCAGGAGGAGGAGGAATGTTTACACCCGCGAGAACTGCTGCAAATTCGGGGTCATAGTGAAGAGTTGAAAGAGACATGTTGATGTTCTGAAGAAAGAACAATGTTGTTGGTGTTGCGTGTGCGCTTCTCAAAGCTGGAAAATTGCGGACGTGAAGCATGCTTTTTATGTCAAATCTTTGGTCTAAAGTCTTCAAGGCTGTCTAGCAATCGCGAGATATCTCCTAGCTTAGACAACACTTGCATTTTGCAGCAAGTGGGCGGCCAAGTCGGACTATGGAGGCTGTGATGTAGTGTTGGGGCCCTATTGGTGGGTGGGGTCCAGCTGAATATGGTGATGGGGATGCAACCTTGCTCTACAATTGAGACCCCAAGGGTTAGCGAAACACACCCTTTCTTTTCAGATGACGATTCCAGTCAGCTTTCACCATTCTCAGCCCCGTCCATGGGGTGGCTAAGACAATTCCGGGTGCTCAGACAGGCTTCAAACCCCCAACAGTGTGGGCACATGAGACATCGTACGAGACTATTGATCTCATCACATATGGGGACGCACTGCTTTTTTTCCTTGTCGCCTAAAGAGTTCTTTTTGGGGGTTCTGAAAGTGGATGCAATCATCGAAGAAAAAGTCGAAGTGCTGGTAAATGACCTGGCAGACGCGTCGCTAACGTTGCCCGGTGGAACCATCCATGTCATCGCTGAAAGTCCTGGTGAAGATGCCTAGCGGAAAATGCATTTTCGAATAGAAAATGTGTCTCAAAGCGGCGACCTCTGCAAAAGACTCGACTGAGAATATGATTCGATTGGGTAACTCATTTGAGATTGTCACAGCGGAGGAGCCGAGGCATTTGAAGTTGAGTTAATCGACCACGCTGAGTGGCACTCAGTCCTTGGGCCGGCAGAGAAGGCACTGATGATAGCAAATACAGAAAGGCAACAGTAGTAAATATGGTGCTTTGTCTATGGTCAAAGTCACAAATGAGTGGCCCGGTTAAAAATGAAAGTGATCCGCATCAGCATTCACGAGATCTTTCACGTCTTTAGCCAACACAAATGCCCCAGGAAGCTCTATTTAACGTCAAATCGTTGCTAGAAACTTAGCGGGTCAGTTTTAGCATCTCTTGATAGAAACAACATGAACTTGATATGATAAGCATTCTGGGTCCTAAACACAGCCTTACATACTTTTGTTGCATGGCATTGCGATGTTGCCATTTCGGCCTCCTTTCCTGTAAGCTGCCGTCAGTGCTTGAAGCTCTCAGACGCCAAACCTTCAACGCGAGGCATCCCTGCGCTGGATAACCTCGGATACTTTCCACCGCTATCATTGGTCACAACTTGCTCAAACTCTCTCCACAGCAGCCATTGTCGAATGAAACCACACTTAAGTCTCCGCGACTGTCATCTGGTTGCCAAATTCGAGGTTGTAGCTAGCCTGCTTTCCTTGGATTTCATTCCGGACTACAGAATGAACGCCGTTGAGCATACTCAAGCGATATCATAATGAAGTCAACACCAGTTGAACAAGTCCCCGCGACCAAGCGTGCATCTTGCGACCGGTGCAGTAAGTGGATCTCGCCTCTTCAAAAACGGCGCTAAACATCAACTGATCCTGGCCCGATAGGAGAGAAGAAAGTGAGGTGTGATGGGAAAGGACCGAAGTGCGGCAGATGTGCAAGATTTGGAGCAGAGTGTTTCTATTCCGTCCAAAAGCCAATTGGCCGGCCTCCGCGGCGAAAGATCTGCGCATGCGGCGTGTCCACCCCGATGGATGACCGGCAGGCGGGTACATCGGAGCCGTCTACCCGGACGACGCACCTCTCGGCAATAAGGCCCAGTCCCGATCATCCGCTCAGCACAGAGACATTGGCTCCAACTTCGTCCGCATACACAGGGGACTCCATTCCCGATCAAAACGACTGGGCGACTAACAATTCAATCTCAAGCACCACTACCCTCTGTGAAGAACAGGCGGAAGCTGGACTGGACGCCTTATCTGAAGATGGTGGAGTCTTGATTACAACAGCTCCAAGTCCCGACAATACTCCGCTTGGGTCGACCGCGGCTCCTTCCAATCAGTCTTCGTGCGCCTGCCTCGCGAGCTTGTACCTTATGCTAGATCAGATGCAGGCAAACGAGGAGATGACGTTCCCTTCAGGCCTCCATTTCTTGAGAGGGATGATGGTCAAGGCAAGAGACATCATCCACTGTCCGATCTGTCCGACGAGATTTCTCTCCGCCACACAGAATATGTCGCTCTTAGGCGGCCTCATGATGTCTATCGCAAGACAGTACGGATCCGTGCTTGAGGCTATCGAATCTGAGGCGACAACAGCCACTCGACTCAACCAGACCAAAGCCATTGAATTCCAGGGCTTGGGTTCAGACGGAGTCGTTTCATCGCCAGATGCGCCATCTGGCGCACCGGGGTTCAGCATACAGATGCATCCGCTAGAATGGATGATTTTAGCCAACAAAGCTGTCAAGACGGAGATTTATGGTTTAGATGGAGCAAGCAAGAGCTCTTTCATGGGTTTACTGGACGTCTTGGAAGAGCGCCAGAGGGGCTGGCACAGCAACCCTCGAAGCCAAGATTATGCCCAATACGCGAGCGGTGCTGATCGTCCACCATGCATTCGCATCATAGACGAAGTGAGGAGGCTCATTGGCATTTTGAAGCTTCAGGACAGTGCAAATATTGATCCCATGATGCAGTCATGAGTTTCTAGAATGTTAAAATCTGTCTTGTCTCTACGTATCTATGTTTAATATAAGGTGCACATGGCATCACTATATTTTCAATCGTTAGCAGAAAGAACTTGATTATGAGGATTCTCATATGGTTGCTGAAAATGATGGAAGCTACAGCTAACGCATATCATTTCGGGACCTTAGATGGAGTAATATGGTTAGCGTGTTCGCATTCGAATCCAACGTCATCCCTAGCAGCGAATAAAGCCAGAGCGGTTAACGGGAGGATTTGTCGTGTTCTGTTTGTAGTTAGCATATCATTCAATAAGCCAACGGTTCGGAACCTTTTGTAGTTGCCCCTCTACGTGGCCAGCCAAGACTGAGATAAGTCTCCGACTAGTATATTGAGGAAGAGCGCCACAAGTTCTGAACGTCCAATCCTCCCCCAATCTACTTCACAACGTTGTTCGTCGATCGTCTGACGTGAGACAACCCCCGTAGGAACCAGCAAAGCGCTTGCAAATATCTACCTGACCATCGCCGACATTTTCTCATTTTCCTCGGCCATACCCGCATATTCTAAAACTTGACTTTCCTATCATTGCAACCATGGCCTCGAACTCCACGATGGCGCCACATGTTCTCAGAAACGTTCTCGATGTCTGCATTATTGGGGCCGGTCCCGCGGGTTTATCTGCGGCCCTATCTCTCGGAAGGGTTCTTCGAAGCGCCGTGGTGTTTGACTCTGGAGACTGGAAGGCGCACAGCGTCTCCCGTATCGGCGGAGCTCATGAACAAGATAATCCATCTTTGATCCGGAATGGACTGAAGGCGGAGCTGCAACGAAAGTACAAGACAATCATGTTTGCCAAGACAGGAGCCAGGACCGTTCGCGAGACCGGTCCCGTCTTTGAGGTAGAAGACGAGAACGGACGGTATTGGAAAAGTAGAAAGGTGATTTTGGCGACAGGCACTCGTGATGTGCTGCCAGATATCGCGGGATACAAGGAGTGTTGGGGGAAGGGAATGTCAGTGCTACCAAAGGCTATGGATCGTTCTTCTTGCTTACAGATGGACAGATTCAACTGCATGCATCATTCAGGATTTGAGAAGTTTGGTGCCGTCAATGCAGCTGTTCTTCTCGCTTCAACCAGTAGTATCAAGCTTTCCGACGCGATCTCGTGCGGTCAACTTGCACGACAATTTTCGACAAACATATGCCTGTTGACCAATGGCTCCGCATCCTTGACCCTTAGCGATGTGCAAAAAGCCGGCGAAATCCATGGTCTCAAAGTGGACGACCGGAAGATTCGGAGATTTCAGATCTTGGGCTACAATAGCGATGCTTCAATGATGGTCGAATTCGAGGACGGGACAACGTCGTCGTTTGGCTTTCTTTTCCACAAACCCGACACAGTTCCCAATGGTAGTTTTGCTGGGCAACTTGGGTTGGACGTTACGCATGCAGGAGATTTCTCGACTTCGGGCTCTATGCAGGAAACAAGTAGAAGAGGTGTATTTGTGGCTGGCGACTGTGCTACGCAGGTGAAGCAGGTGTCTGTCGCTATGGGTGCTGGTTCTGCAGCAGGAGTCGGAGCAAACGCGCAGATATTGCAGGATGACTTCGAGAAAGGTTGGTGATGTAGAGCAGCACATGTTGGTAGGACAGGTACCCAGAGTTTATAACAACCAATGGAGTCAAACACCGGACTACAAGGTGCCTGCGATTTTGATTACTGCTCTGCGATGAGGCTGTCGTCGTTCATTAAAAAATGCTTGGCTTGCCGGAGCACAGCATCGCTGATGACGCCTATTGGATCAATTAGCACAAGGTTTCGGTTCACTGACTGTGGATTCCATAGGCCTGGCCTGTACGAGATATCTCGGATTCGCATTGTCCACTGCGCGGTCTTGGCTCCGGTGATTTGACTCGGGCGCAGTCGATGCGAGTATTCGGATTCGGGATGATCCACGCACGAGAACCCGAGATCATTCGTATTACTTCAAGCTCTCCCCCCATTCGTCTTCCCATCTCATGTCTCGTCACCTACACTCCATCATGTCAACTCGGCGGACACATACAAAGTCTCGATTTGGCTGTCGCCAGTGCAAGCAGCGCAAAGTCAAGGTAAGACGCAGCGACAAGCCCCTCTGTGCTGCTGGAACCCACCAAAGCGCACAGATAGTGGATGCTTTCGGGGTTAAGAATGCGCGTTCCTGATTACCTTTTCCTATCGAATGCGAGGTTCTAGCAATGGATTGTGGCCCCTGGCAAGATGGATACCCGCTAACACGGTCTTCATAAAGTGCGACGAGCGTCATCCGGCATGTTTCAATTGCACAAGATACAGAATTGTTTGCAGCTTTGTTAGTGATGGAAGCTCAACGACCCAGGACAATCTTTCGACTTGCCATGCCTGTTTAAGGTGAAGCTCCACGGTGACCTCGCCGGAGTACTTTCAAGTACCTAACTTCTATATCTTAGGCCCTTTGAGCCAACGAGATTGGACACACCAACATCGGAAGCTCCCAGCCTTCCCCAGAGACCCGCGTCAAATCAGCGACTCGAGTCTCCAGGAAGTGGAAGGAAGAGATCCCTTCCTAGCGATGGCAGTACCGACTTTCTTGATCTTGTTCCGAAATACCCAAGAATAGCCTCTCCAGTCTCCTCGACTATCTCCGACGACTCTTGGACAACCGATATCGACTTGATGCACCATTACTGTGTCCTAACATGCGATACTATGGGCTATCGAGACACCGTGAGGCACGTATGGCGTGAAGTATTTCCGAGAGAGGGACGTCGACATGGCTTTGTGATGCATGGACTTCTCGCTATAGCAGCTCTCCACAAAGCTTCCCTGTTGCCCGCAGGTGAACGACATTTGTACCTTACCCGGAGTGCATACCATTACGACAAAGGACAAGAGACGTTTCGCAGCCTGTTATCAAATGTCACCGAAGACAACTGGAAAGCCATGTTTTGTTTCTCGGCCGTCGTCAATACCCGGGCATGCACGCCGGCTACGTGTCCAGGGAACAGTTCCAATGCGAATACGTCGATATCGAATGTGGTCAACCTCCTATCAATTATGAGAGGCGTGCGCGCCATTCTCGAGGGTTGGACGGTAAGGATTAGGGAAAGCGATCTGGCTGCAATGACACACGGCATACCCATGATTGGGGCACTTGAAGCGTAAGCAACTTTGGGCACTGCAAGAAGCTGTTTGTCGGGATCACACGCTGATGTTATGCTCACCTTGTGTTGCAGCAATACCCGTCCAAGTCTCGAAGGAACCCGTTTACCACGAGACACGTTTGGTGCCCTGTCACACCTTCGGTCTCTTTACCGCTCTCAGCAACACCCGATTCCGAACCGCGCAGACTACGACACAATGATATCGTCTCTCGAAAGGAGTTGCATCGGTTTGGTCAACGTAGGCCTGCAAGTTGAAGTCAGCGCCTGCCTCCTATGGACATACTCCATCCCGGAGTCAGTCATTGATGATCTCCGGCGGACCGAGCCACATGGATTGGTGTTGCTAGCTTACTTGAATGTGTTCATCGCGGTTTTGGACAAGGACTATTGGTTCTTTCGCGGATGGTCAAGTCAACTCTTGGCAGATATAAACAGTCACTTCAAGGAAGATCACCGTTTCGACGAGTGGCTGACATGGCCCAGAGGTAACACTTAGTCCTGCCGGAGATGTTGTCGGAATTTCTCGCTGCGGAGTTAAGGAAACCCATGCCTGGATTGGCAGGTACACTTGTATGATAATGCACGAAACAGAAGGACCTGCAACACAGGTAGCGACAGTAACCCCAGGACTTGGCGAAGACACAAAATCAACGCCAAGGCGGAAGGAATCAAGGTTCTTCCACGACGACATTCCTCTTCAGGACCTCCGTTATGCGTTACGACTTGCCGACGTGGAATTCGCAGCCGCAGTGATGACTGATGCGTCGATACCCAGCACCGCCGACGTTGCGTACGTAGTCTGAAAAAGATGGGATAAACGGTCACATTGGCAGGGAACAACAAAAAAGGTTATTTGTCAAACCTGCAGCTGAAAATCAGAAACTAACCATCGACGGATACAACGTGAAATCACCGAACCCAAGTGGCCGAAGCGCTGACGTGCCGGAGATACCCTGGCTCTCCCCACAACAGCGAAAGCGAAGTGAAAGGTAACGGCGCGCTTCGCTGCGGGCGTGCCCAACGTCCAGCCGCGTAGTTCTAGGCCAGCCACGAAAGACGGGACGACTGGCCTGTGCTGCTTCGAACTTCAGACAAACTTGAAGTAACGGCGAAAGCGAAGCCGGAACCCTGACTGCGGCAGGTGGCAGACGCAAGAGCCACATAAGGCTTCGGCGTTGACGAGATCCTCTGGGCGAGTGGTTGTTCGGATCGCGGCAGAGTCATCCAGTGTGTGTGTTTGCGCCTCGCAAAAAACCGCAAACTCAATCCCATTATTGGATGAGTGGTAGGTGGTTGACGAATCCATGTGTTCGGCACGATCGATGCCGGTGCTTACTGGAATTAATATCAATAAAGTAGGTGTATGGCCAACACCACTTTCACATACGAAGGCTTACATGAAGACTGGGGCGCGCTATTGCAGAGTTTCCTGTCACCCTTCAGTTGCGCCTCATCTGAAGGAAGGCGAAGCATTGTCGACATCTCAGGAGAGCCAAATAACGATACCGGATTCGTCGATTTATCGAAACCGAGCGGCCAGGCTGTTTGGATTCGAACTTTGCCAACTACTGCCCCCTTTATGGGCTTCTTGATTCGTCCACGTCGGTATTTGCAATCCTAGCGTCGATCTGGAATCGTGAAGGTTCCCCCACACAATGCCGGACTGCGTGGGATCCAGTGGACAGACCGGTTCACGTTGATTGAGATGGGTGGCTTGGCTCCAGATAAAATTCTCCGCTAGCCCACCGTAGGGCAGATCATCGCAAGGCACGGGCAAGGCAGACTGGACAGGGTGGACTTTTCTAGTGCGATTAACTACCGAACCGTCCTTGCAGGAACTGACAGATGTGGCTGGCTTCACCAAAAGCTGCGTGAAACGCCTCGTTGCAATCACAATCTCTCACCGGATGGCAGATCCTAAGTAGTCGAGCCGGGGCAGCCCTGGCACGACGGCCCGGATGGGACCTACCGGCGGGTGTTGATTGGATCTTCTGCCGTGTCAAGCCCGGGTGCTCCACTCGGCGCTACCCGTGCATCGCACATAGCGACGCAAGGACGTTGAATTACCATGGGGTCGCGCGCGAGTCGGTCTCGCTCTCGCTCTCGCGGGTGGGGAACACCAGATTGTCCAGAGTCCCATTTCCAGGCTGTGTAGTATTCCAGACACGAAGATTTTGTTATCGCGTCAGTGATCTTCTGTTGTTGTACAGTCTGAACCTGTTTTAGACTCAAACGTCGTCATGGAGAATGACTCGATCTGAAGTCTTGCTATTTCTTTAATAGTCATTAGCTACCGCTGGTCAGAATTCAGTTCGACCTCATCACCATCTCGTCAGCTCTTGGCAAGCTTGAGCGTTCTCAACCTTATCACGCAGGATACCCCAGAGTGCTTTATCTGTTTGCATACCCCGGACCAATTCGATATTCTCGACAGCGACAGTTACCACAGTCCGACTTATTCGAAGCCGAACGATCCAACAAACATCAAAATGTCTGAGCATTCGACCGCAAACTTCCCCCCGGTGTCGAGTAATGTCGTCAACCTGGCCATCGCAGAACTGGCCCTTTACGCCATTATGTTTCCGCCTGCAGTATGGATCACTTGGAAACACGGCAAGAAGGGCATGGTCTGCTGGCCAATCTTCCTGTCGCATTTTGCTGCGAGATTCATCGCCGACATCTGGCAAATCGTGAAACGACACGAGCCTTTGCTACCGAACCAGGTCAACATCATGACCAACGCCGCCAGCATTGCTTGCTTGACACTGACACTTATTGGCATTGTCTATGAGGCGTAAGATGATTTCCAGATTAAGGGGAGAGTTTCAATTGACAAGAAAATTAGCAACATCATTCTCCCTGCCCCTCCGAAGCGCTGGACTGAGAAGATTATCTTGGGCGTTACCCATCTTGTCAACACTGGCGGTATCGCCATCGCGACCTACGGAGGATCCCCGGACCCAAAGAAGGGAGTCATGAACGACATGCTGAACAAGATCGGCAACTGTCTTGAACTCGCTGTTCTGGTCGGAGTCTGCGTTTGGATGTGGCCCACCTTCAAGCGCATTCGTGCGGCCAACTCCCCGAACTGCCGGCCTGCAATGCTCATGCTTCGCGCCGCCGTTGTTGGCATGCCCTTCCACCTGGTTCACCTGACTTACACGACCACCTACGCCTTCAACCGAGTTTCCAGCCTCGACCCCGTCATGGGCTCCTTCGCCACGAAGCTCATCCTTCTCTTTGGCACCGAGCTGTGCACTACCATTGCCATGATTGCCGGTGGCTGGCTCGGTATGTCCGCCGATATGCCCAAGGCCGTCCAAATGGAGCTGTCCCCCCTCGATGCCGAAGGCGGCAGCAGCAACAACAACGAATCTGTGAGAGACGACGTTCCTTTGTCCCGGGACTGGAACAGGGAAGACGTCGCCCGGGCGAAGCTTGGTTTGGTCTGAGCCTAGGTGTTCGTTGGCTCCTGTATCTGGTTTTGTGGAATTTTCGAGCGAAAAAAGCGCATTTTTTATACGAGACGAAAACGGTCAGGAGACTGACTACGAGGCCTTTCTTAGGACTGCACTTCACGAACCGAGAGATTCCGCCTTGGACGAACCCGATCGAGGAAAGGTGCTAGAGCGTGGGAGATGTCTGTCAATGAGAGAGACTAGTTTACAGGTCTGACTGTGCAGGACATGGAGACTGCATTTTGAAGATGCTGCCGTCAACGCTCGTGGGGAAGGGTATTGCTTTCTCTGGAAGGTTTCTTTTGTCGCACTCACTGCCTGTTCATCGTATCGATTCTTGATTTACTTGTATATAGAGTGTATCATGATTTGTCTTGGAGCGTTGATTTGTCTAAGCCTCACTATTTCTGGTCTTCGATACCACAGCATAATGGGACTATACATCCTTTGTCATTTGCAAAACGGGTTTGGTCCATATCGTGAGTTCTTCGTACTCTGTGCTCAGAATGGCTATGTGGTTGGAAAAGCTTCGCCCGGCAAGAAAAGCCGCAATGCCATCTCACCTTATTGAACTAGTTGATCAAGGAGTGTCAATTCATGCCCCTTGGTTCCCTTGGACTTCCCGTTCAGGGGCAAATCTAGCGTAATGTCTCGCCGACTTTCCAATTATCCACATTAGATACTACCGCACTACTAAAAGCAAAACTCTATATCATCCTTGGCCCGGCACTAGTGGCCCATGGCACATGTCTTGGTGACGACAAGTTTCATTCGTGCTCCCGATATCTCCAATAACTGGCAACGCTCTTCTGGCGGAACCCCCGACCCTTCTTGATCATCAAGAAGAAAAGTGAA
Source organism: Colletotrichum tropicale (assembly GCA_027406125.1). Classification (NCBI taxonomy): domain Eukaryota; kingdom Fungi; phylum Ascomycota; class Sordariomycetes; order Glomerellales; family Glomerellaceae; genus Colletotrichum; species Colletotrichum tropicale. The sequence continues at coordinate 861,017 of JANVYH010000002.1, forward strand.
ATCTGAGCTAGTGCAGCAAACGCTGCAACCAGAAACGCATTTTGCCAACCCATATTCGTGACCCATGGCGTGATACTACCTGATGATTAGCGCATGCCATATAGATGACGAGTTCAGGTCGCCAAGGCGATACCGAGGTTATTAGTTACATACCCGTACGACACCGCGAAGCTCATGGTGTTCCTGATAAGAATGACTGTAACGATTGCATCGGCACCCAGTTCCTTGTAGCTATCGATGCAGTATGTGATGGCAAGTTGACTCCCGGCGGTTACACCTCCGCTCAAGGCCCCCATTGCAAACACCAAGCCGAACCAGTGCACCTTGTGGGCCGCACCAACTCCCCACAGAAGCAGGGAGCCGGGGATGACCACCATCAGTGCGCAGAAGAGCCAGAGGCGGAACTCAGGCTCCATGACACCCTTGTTATGTCGGGCTTTCCAAAGGATGAACGCATCGCCAAGATGGCCGGAATACAACGTTCTGCAATTCGATTCAGTGTTTCTGTCTGCAAGCCAAAGGTAACCTTATCGGACTTACCCAATTGCAACTCCAATGAGGCAAGAGATATACGAAAGCCCCACATTGCTGGCTCGGAAGTTGTAGGGTGGGCTTGACAAGATGAGAGACGCAGTGCCGTTGAGGACGTTGAAGTAACAGAGGATAGCTCCGTACATAAATCCAGAGAACACGATGACCGGAAAAGAAAAGAAGAGGAATGGGCGAACTGCCATCGTCTTAAGTGACAACTGCAGATTCATGTCCTGCTTCCGGAACATCTTAATCTTGTCCATGAACGTCTTTGGCGATGGCGGTTTTGAGGTTTCATGGGCGTCTGGCTGGATGGGGGCGACATTGTCGGTATCGGATTGACTCTTGGCTCCTTTCTCAGCCGACGATTCTGCTCCATCACCAGAAAAGATCTCGGCATTCAGTACCGTCACACGCTGGTAATTGGTCTCTTCCATAAAGAAGAAGCAGATGAGAAAGCCGATGCCACAGAAGATAGCGCACCAGTGCTAGTCATCCAGATGTTAACATCAAACAACTAAACACATCATCAATATGTGATTCGACGACGTACCAAGACCCATTCCCAACCTTGACCATCGTTGATGAATCCAGCAATAACAGGGGCAAGGAAGTTACTGCCGAAAAGGAAGAGAGCATAAAAGCCCATGTAAGTTCCTCTCTCGTGTGTGAACCACTGCATGTACTTGTCAGTAGTAGACTCCCTAAAGAGCAAGTTGAAACCTCTAGTAACATACCACATCCGCGATCGATATCTCGCAAAGGGACTCTATTGGTGCTCCAAAAAAGCCTTCAAGAACTTTATTGGCTGTCCATTGGCTACCAGTCGTCGCGTATGGAGCCCAGACCATGATCAACTGCGGTGGCAAGACATCAGCTTCCCTATTTATCGGCTTTTTAGACGGGGTGGTTTACTAAAGTTGCTAGCAAGCTTAGCAGATAGACTGGTCGCTTGCCGTATTTCTGAGCTAGTGGTTGCCAAACCAAACAGCCCCATCCAAGCGTCAGGAACATGTATCCAGTGCCGGCATTGAGATCGCCTAATGTTAAGTTGGTTGCGGCAGAGATGGGCACGAGGATCGAGTAGATAGCTGCCGACGCGATGCCAATGGAAAGGCAATATCTACCGGTTGGAACATCATTCATCAGCCGGGGCCTCAAGTTGTTACCGAACCGTGCACTTACACACAGAGGCAGCTCAGAAGCAGTGTCTTCCTCCGAGGCGACCAGTTGAGAGGGTCATCGGGATCGTTCGAAGGTGTCGGGATCAACACAACATCCCGAGCACCACCAGCGGCATGCCGAGATGCCATTGTTCCCTCGAGATCAACGAGATGAACGGTTCCGGGAACAAAGCCCGACGGCAGCGTCGACGGCTCATCGGAGGAACCCATGACGGCTGAAGTATTGCCGAGGGCAAGCCTGGCTTAATGGCGGTGTTCGAATCCCGTTGGGACAGAAAGAAGTAAGGACGAATGATCGGACGAGACAGTTCGGACACTCAGGCAGGAAGAAGGTATTGGAAAGGACTCGCTGTTTTGCAACAGAGTTGTCATGCACGATGTGGAGGCACAGACGGTTTATCAACCAGTGCAGACGAAAAAGTTGAAACTTGGCAGCGGGCATCAATCAGCCTCTGTCCACGAGATAGTCAAATGGCGAGATACAAGAAGGATGCATCTGATCATGATAAGTTGACGAACGCCATCTGACCAATGTTTTCCAATTGCGAACGATAGCGTCTCGGTGAAATGGAGAGAACGGGGCTCAGCCAGTCTTGATACGAGTCCCAGGCCTCTGGATAAGGGTCTCTGTCATGATGGTATGTGCTCAGGGGTTTGGCTGTTGGTGGATACAGAAATGCAACATTAAGCTTCGGGCACAATCTAAAATGGGGAGCTTGGAAGTATGATTGACCAATCACATGTAATTGCGAGTGCAGCTGCAGGCTTATCATTGATAATGGACCGGCTCTATCCAATCACTAATAATTGCGATGAGTCGGGGATTTCTTGCCGCAAACCATGATCACCTGGGGAGGGGAAGAAGACAGCCGACGCGGGGTGTTGAGAATGCTTCTTGTTTGTCGTACATCCCATGTGATCACCATGCAATCCTTGCATCAGTATTGAAGTTTTTCGTCATCTCGGCATATCATCAGCGATTGATTGGATGACGGAAGCATGCAATTTGATAATGATGGAACAGGAACGCGGCACTGATAGTGTTCGCCAGCGGGGTCGTATCCGGACTCAATGGGAGCTCTAATCAGCAGCTCAGTTCAGTTATATCTGTCGCGCAAAGACCATTAGGATAATTGTAGCACGAAGTCCATTCATACTGCTTTCACCCGTCGCGACCAGACCTCCTTATCAGTCACGCCAAAATGTCTCCAGCACAATGGGAGATCAAGGCCGAGGCCTGTCGGCAAATCCTGCAAAAGTCATTGAAACCCGAATGGCTGCTTCCCCCAGACCAGCTGCCACCCGCAAGCCAGCTCAACGTATCTAACTTCATCGAGTCTTGCGGACAGTTGACGCCGCGCGAACTGCAGATTACGGCGAGCACCGCGGCCGAGCTGACGGGTCAGATGGCCGAAGGCAAGTTTACTGCTGTCGAGACTGTCACGGCTTTCTTGAAAAGAGGTCACATTGCGCATCAACTCGTGAATTTTGCTACCGAATTCATGGTTGAGGATGCACTGGCTGCTGCTGAGGAGCTGGATGCGCACTTCAAGAAGACCGGGAAGCTCGTTGGGCCTTTGCACGGTTTACCGATATCCGCCAAGGAGCACATGAGCCTCAAAGGCCGTAGAGTCCACTCTGGCTATGTCGCATGGGCCGACAATGTGGCCGATGAAGATGCTCTAGTCATTCGTCTGGCGAAAGCTGCCGGAGCGGTGTTCCATGTTCGGACGAACGAGCCTCAAAGTGTCATGGTAAGCGCCCGGGTTACATTTGGGATACTGTTGATTGAGATCAACGCTAACTAGAGGTTTCAACAGCATCTTGACTGCAGCAATCCAATTTACGGAACGACGGTGAACCCCTATAACCGAAACCTCACGAGTGGCGGATCTAGCGGAGGAGAAGGTGCTTCGCTAGGCCTAAGGTGTGCAGTGATGGGCATTGGCACAGATATTGGCGGGTCTGTGAGAGTACCCGCTGCATTTTGCGGTTCTTACGGTATTCGTACGACCGCCATGCGCAATCCGTACAAAGGGGTCTGCATACCTGGGCTCGGGCAGGAGAGCATTCGCTGTGTGCTGTCCCCATTAGCCAACAGCATTGCAGATCTCGACCTGTTCCAGAAGGTCATCATCGATCAGGAGCCTTGGGAGGAAGAGACCCAGCTTGTACCTTTGCCCTGGAAACGACGCGAGCCGTACAAAACTGGAGATTTCACGATAGGTGTCATTTGGGATGATGGGTAAGTGTCTCTGTTCTACAATCAGCTTTGGATACTGACATGTGCCATTCTGGGATAGGATGGCTCACCCTCACCCGCCTGTTACACGCGCCCTGAAGCATGCGGTCGTGAAGCTCAAAGATGCCGGGATCAAGGTTGTTGACTTTGAACCATACAACCACAAGGAGGGAGCCGAAATCATTCAAACTCTCTATTTCCCTGATGCAGCTGCAACCCAAAGAGAACTCTTGGAGAAGGGCGGTGAACCTGTTGCATTCTTGACAGAGTGGGCATTCGCCTACTCAAAGCCTGAACCACTTTCTATCAGAGAAAACTGGGAACTGAATGTTCGACGAGACAATTTTAGGGACGGGTGAGTTATCCATTCCATACATATACCCATGATAGTCTGAGCGACGTAGACTGACCTGGTCGCAGCTATCACAAAACCATGAAGGATCGCGGAGTTGACTTCATCTTGTGTCCAGCGTACGTGGGCCCTCCTGCAAGATTAGGCGAGGCGCAATACTGGCATTACACTACGATCTGGAATATTCTAGATCAGCCAAGTGTGATATTTCCGACGGGAATCCACGTTGATCCAGCCATCGATGTTGTGGAGGAGAATTACAAGCCTCGCTCTGCCGAGGACGAGCGAGAGTACAAGAAATGTGAGCCAATCGGCTTTAACCCTCCTCAAGCCTTGTCTAACAGAGAATCCCCAATCCAAAGATACTCCAGAAGATTTCAAGGACGCTCCCATTGCGTTGCAGCTTGCGGGCAAACACTTCCGAGACGAAGATACAATCGCTGCGTCTGAGATGGTGTCCAGGATTATTCAGCAGTAAGAGTTCGTGAATGACGCTGTTCGCCGCGATGCATAGCATGCTTTTCATCTGGAATTTCGTACATATGGTCGAGCAGTCGCCTTTTTCGATGATGTTATAGTCAATGAGACGTCATTTTCAAGATACACGAGTAATTTATCAGTTCTGCAACCTGTTCTTCTTTTTACTTGGACAATAACTCGAATTGCCGAAAACTGGCACGTTCGGCAGCTTCCCCGGACTTTCAGGGGTCTGGGTTGTTGTGGGATGCAGCCTAACCCACCTGTGTGATTAGGCGCTCCACAAAGATAATGAGTGCGGGGTTTGTTGCGGGATGCTTTTGATAAGAAATGGCCACCTGCGATTTCTCTTATCCCACTGGCCTCTCTGATGTCCACTGAAGAAGTGGGAACCTAGCCTGACCAAGTCTTCAATCCACTCAATCAGCGACAGCGACAGCAATAGCGATCAGTCTCTACCACGATGCCGAGGGCAAGGCTGAGGACAAAAACCGGCTGTACCACCTGTAAATGATCTGTTCCTTCGTCCCCGAGTATCACTGAAACCCCTTGTAGGCAGACAGCGAAAGGTGAAATGCGGGGAAGAGAGACCCTGTTGCAGGAACTGCGCTGCTTCAGGCCGCGATTGCGCGTGGCCGTCCTCTGATCAGCTCCACGACAGGCGTTTTCGCGGCAAACGACTGACAGCGTCTGAGAAGCATGCGTCACAAGGCCCATCGCCACCATCACCAACGCCGTCATCGTGTGACGAGCTTTCTCTCATATCCTTTGGACATAGGGAATTGCCGGAGATTGAGCATGACTTGTCACATCACTATCTCAACGTGCTGGTGACTGCTTTATTGTTACCAACAGTCACCGAAGCTGACCTGGAGGACTATGGGACCCAGGTCATGGGGATGATGATGAGTTGCGACAGCGTTAAATATGCGGTTTTGGCCAATTCCGCCTCCAATAAATTCATGCTCACCAAGAACTGCCGGTACCACAGTACCGCGTTGAGGTACTATTTGCGGGCCATTGAGTCAGTCAATCGTTCGCTCCTAGATCTAGGCTCTTCTCACGAAAGCCCGAGCGACACACTTCTGACGACAGTGGTATATCTTTACCTCTACAATGTAAGCCAATTTCCCTCCACCCCAGACGACAACCCCACCGCTGACTTTCACACTCCGCAGTTCTGGGGCGCAGATACGTCTCTTGACGCCAGGAAACACGTCGATGGTGCTATGAGTTTGCTGAAGTTGCGTTACGAAGACAAAAACTTACCTATGTCCATGTCCAGCACGCTCCACAGACTAGCAACAGAGAGCGTCCTGTACCAAGCCTTTCTTCTAGCCGCAAGAAAGCCGTTTGCGCCAAATTTCCACATCGATCCGCAATTCATGGCTCAGTCAGAGAGCTTCTTGGACAATAAGCTGATCAACACGCTATTCTCGGATTCGAGTCTTGTTCTCGGGCTCCCACTACGTCTATACCGTCTCATAACAGTCATCATTGACTTGCTTAACTCTCCTGAACACCCCAGCGCGGAGACTGTGACGAGGTTGCTGCAGGAGATCAAGCCATGGGAAGAATTCGTCACTGCGGATAGAGCAGAAACCGGCAGTGTCCCGTTTTCAACTCCGTCCGAAAGGTTTCAGAGGGACGCAATCACGCTCTTCGTCTTAGCTGCGTCTCTTCTTCTTGATTACATTACAGAGTACTCTATCTCAACACCATCGACGAGAGAAGCAGGGCTCTTAGGAATCACCGGTGGCACCACCTCACCTTTTCTACAAACAACTCGATGGCAGGTTGTTCGTGCTCTATCTATCTTGCGTCGCCCAGAAGCATTCGAAACCTGGACACGTTGCTATTTGGGTGCGTGGCCTATGCTTATTTTAGGCTACTCTGTCACCTCCCAGGAGGACATTGACCTAGTGAAGCTGGTATTACATCAAATGCGTGACCGTATGGGTTATGGAGAGATACAGAGAATTATAGATGACCTGAGGGATGTGTGGTCTATGAGGGAACGGGCCACGGTAGACTCTCAGTGAAGATTGATCTTGTTCATCAATATGAATGCCTTCTCGTATAAACAGTCGCCGTCAGAAGGGAGCGGGGAAAGAAATTTTCGCAACCGAAATTGGTGTATTGGACGACCTTGCTCGATTTTTCATTGTTCCCAAGGTATAATTAATCACACGAGATCTGTAACCTTCATGAACACCTTGAGGATCATTTCCAATCCCAGAATGGAATTTGTAAACGATCACGACAAAAGCAGAGAGGTCTTCCACACAGGTCCGCATGATATGTGAGAAACCTTGACGACCTCAAATGCAAGATAAAGCATATAAGCAGACCGAGCCCAAGGAAATCCAGTGCACTTCCATACACGAAAAAACTGAAATCTCGCTTTAGATTTCACAGAACCCCCGCTCACCTAGCGTCAAGATGTTTCGTTTTCAAACCAAGATCAGTCGCTGGACCCATCTTCCGCCAGAGCTACGCCTCATGATTTTCGAGGAGGTGGAGACAACGACCTCAGACGATCACAATCATCCGATGGCAAGCTAGACGCTTGTTTCCAAGGAATGGCAAGGCTTCTTTGAGCCATTGCTCTGGCAGACGTTGAATATTCGGCCGTCCGTTCCAATACCTGGGGCTGAACATTTCCACCGATTCACGCAGAATCATCTGGGAGAAATCAAGAAGATCGTGCTTTATGCTCCGCTGGAACGAAGCCGTTGTGGAGAATTTGGTCTGCTGGATGTACGTCTGGCTTTGATGAACACCTATTATTTTGATGACTACCTACGCTTGCTTCTTCATTCCCTTGTTCGGATGGACGGAGAAACTAACCCTGGCATTGAGCTCCATATTGTTGCTGTCTGGTCAGACGACCCGCAATATCCGAGGCCCCGGCTTTCTGCACAACGTGAATGTCATCACCCAATGTCAGTTATGCAAAATGGGGCAGCTCGACGGATGGCCCAAGCCTCGATCAAATTCATTCCCCCTTTACCAGCGCCAGATATTGTCACATCACTCTCCGTTGACCAGGCCATTACTGACGAACTTTGCCCGGAAGCCTTGGACTGGATCATCAGAGGTTTACCTCACGTCACGACGTCCGACGTCGAGTGAAAGGTGTTGTAGCTGTAGCAGCTGGAGAGGCGTTGGGTCCAACAATCATTAGAAATCAGGAAACATAGATAATTTGAAAAGGCTGTGGCTGAGCTTCCTGTCTTTAAATAACCTCCATGTAATAAATCCAGGTGGAATGTGAAAGAAACGTCTAAGAGCTTCCCTAAGCAGCCGCCTTGAACAGGTAACTCATTACTTCACATGATGTAAAGTCTTACCTGATGCTTGCTGTGCTCGAGGGGTTCGTCTCCCTCGACAAATCTTCGGACACAATTCTCACAAATACTTTCTTCTGGCCACACAACCGCCGGCCACCCTTTGAGACCAGCAAGACCCGCGATAGCTAGGCGAGCATACCAGCTTCCTGTGGTCAATACAATAGCTGTCTCATCTCCAATGAGATTTTCCTGGCAAAGAAGTACCTCGTCCCAACTTGTTACAGAGCGAAGTGGTCTGCCAGAGTATTTTTGAAGTGCAAGCCCCTTTGAGCTACCAGAGATGTCACATCCGCATCTGGAAAGGTGTTTAAGGTTCCGGTCACTTAAAGACGACAGCACATCTAGGTCAGTAACCCATCGAGGGCCGTCGTACACTTGTACCACGGCTTCTCGGATGACCACATCTGCGTCCACAGCCCCTGCACCACCGGCAACTGGGACGATGAAATCCGTGCACCGAAGATGAAGAGAAGTTGACTGGAATCGATTGACGAGTTCGCCATTGAAATCCTCCGCCTTGATCTTGGCTCCCTCTTCTATTCCAAGCCTGAGGACGAGTGGATCTGGCGGGGGGACCAGCAACACAATCCCTGGCAAACCCAGATTGCCCAGCATCCTGTGTATCCCATGCATGTCAGGATATGACGACCGATCAGATAGGCATGGGTCTTGTAGTAGAAATTCAGCAGCGTAGATCGAATTTCCAGATGCGACCGCCATAACGTGTTTGAACTGATCAACGTGGAGGTCGTGCTCTCCAGATTCGAGGTAGGTCAGGCATGCGAACTTCGTATTTCGATGGAGCTGATTCCGATGATGATCTCCAAAGGCCTTTGGTTCCATTTGAGCCCAATGCGTAGTGCTCAGAGGTCGTTTTGAGACATGTATAGACACGGTCGCACCTGGCCACGTGTGATAAAGCTGACTTGCTCGGAAGAGAGCCTGTAACGACGGGAACATAGATCTGCCCAACCAAGCCACGCCACTTAGGCTTTTAGAATGATCCATTAGCCCTGATTGCGGAACCTGGCGGAGGTAGTTACGCAGTAGTTCAGCGTCCAGACGACCGGAATGGAGAATGCCAGTGAGGTCAGCCAAGGACACACTCGGCATATCCACAGCAGCCTCCTTACTGAGAAATAATGCGGCATGCGGACAGGCCTCAACCGAAGTGAACTCAACACTGCGGTTGACGACATTATCATCGTCCATAGTCCATGAAGTAAAGTCTACGTATGGATGGAGTGCCTCATACTCGATAGGCTGTGCCATCATTGGTGGTAGACAGTCGTTTTCCGCGGTCATTTCAGTAATTCGGGAATCTTGTTGTGATTTGTACCGTTTCTCGAACGATGCAGGAGGGTCTATCCACTCGAACTTACCGCCAAATCCGACAGAAAGATTCCTATCTCTAATGGCGGCTATGCTTCGTGTTGAAAGCCAGGAAACCTCTTCCTGCAATCCGACAACCTCTGACTGGCAGCGTCTGACATTTCGACATGCCGGGCCGGCTGGAGAACCGTCGAAATGTGACAGGCAGGAGCATAGCGATGTGCACTTAACGCCTTCTTGAACACAAATACAGCGCATGTCGCATGGGTGTTGTTTCGTACGATCATGGTACATAGAGCCAGAGTCAAGGCTCCCGTCGTTGTCCTCCTCGTCGTGGCACCGGCAACCTTTTGCGACCAGAAATCGGTAGTTATTGGTTGTGAAATCTGTTGAAATAATAGTAGTTGGCCCGACCTCTGCGTCAAAGATGGGCAGATCTACACTTCGACCATCGATACCGCTTTTCTCATAGTCTTCGACTAAGTCAAGATATCTTTGCTCCTGTGCGTTTGCAGTTCTGTCAACATGGATCCATCGACAATGGCCCGCACTTATTTTGAAATCTCCATCTGACGATCGCTTTCGGGATTGTAAGGACTGTTCGACGGCCGAGACGATTTCCACATTTCCCTGAATGCTTCGAACGTCATCTTTTGACGTAGCTCTTAAAATTGCAAGGGGCCGGCTAACAATGATGGCGTCGCTTTCGTGAAACCCGCATTTCTTAGCCAGCGATCGGAAGTCGAGTACTTTGGACTCAACAAGCTCTTGGTCTTGATTCAGCTTTCGTGAGAGCCTAGACTGGAGATAAGGATTTAATAACCCAAACATGGCGGGAGTGTTGCGAAAGTCAGAGTCCAAGAGGTTGCGGCCTCGTCGACGGCCGTACTCAATTCGATGAAGTGCATTTTCCTTTTCTCGGCCTTCCATTGAGAGAAAATCTCCAGACGCATCAATAAGGGGCGTGATCCAATCCAAACTCAGTTCTGGTACTGTGGGATTCCTCAATCTCTCCATCGAGTCGGCCATGTCAAGTTTTGCGGCTTTTCCCAAAGCCGCGAAACACTTTGCAACATCCTCGATGATGATAGATTCGGGCTTGTCCCATGAATGTATGAAGGATCCAAGAGCAATTAGGCGAAGTTCTCTCAACGTTATGCGACCATCATCATTGAGCGACCTTTCAACTTGAACTGGTTCGCCATAGTGACGCAGATGAGACAACGCAAGTGACCATCTGACGCCCCCATCCAACTTCGAAGATGATTCTAGCCCAAGTGTAATCGTTCCACCTGGTTTGACTAGACTATCATTAAATAAGACCATTTTGTCGGGGTTGAATACCTGAACATCAGGATATAGATGCCACGACAGAAAGCCAAGAATGATAGCGCCATTTCTGACTTCTTGAGGTGACCCACTTATGGCGTTCTGAACTGCACACATTGCGATCGACCAGTTCTTCATCACATCGGCATAAGTCGATCCGAATGTCCGGATTGATGGCACATTCTTTATGATGAGTCTCATCTGCGTATTGTCAAACCTCTTGACTTCGTTGGCAGATTCTAGCCAGGCTCGAGCACTGGCATCCCACGCTCTCAAATCGTCTCTTGTGATTTGAAGCCCTTGTGTTATGGCAAATTGAGCCGCAATGCCCTTCAGCTGGTTCGGGTCTGCTGTACGTCCAAGCTCGGCTAGTCTGCATTCCACGATCTGATACCAAATCGCCGTAGCCTCGGCAGGGTTGGGATGCATGGTCGCAAGCATGCACGCGAGTAGATGGAGAGCGACGTGTTCTGAGCCAGACGTTATGGCAGCCAGGATCGATGTACCGTCGATTCCAACATGGTCAGAGAAAGGGCCGAAGTCCATGAACTATGATCCATGTTTGGTTAGAAAAGTCTTCATTTGCTGATCAGATCATCTCGTGCTCGTCTCGTACCTCAGTTTGTAATTTCGCGCAAGATGCAATTTCTGAGGCTCTCCTGCCATATGCGTCTGACAGGACTTCAATATCAGGAATGCAGTCGCTAAAAATGGCCCCCAGCCTCCGCGCTGTCTGGTGGTGCTGGCCGTTCCATGCATTTTCCCGGCGCTTACTGGACAGCGCATTGCTAAGGCCCTCGTACTGCTTTGGTATCGCATTGATCGTGACCAAGGAGAAATCAACGTTGGCATTGAATAAGCCAACTGTATTCTGATTCTTTGCGGAAAAGATACTTCCTTCCATCGCGCGGGTCGTTTCCCTAAAGATGACGAGGAAATAGGTGGCATGGACGACTTGAACGAGGGAAGCTCCGCAGCGAGAGTTGACATCTGGACTGTATTAATGAGAAAGGCCAAGCGATGATTGTGGCGAGACCTGATGACTGAGGAGGACCATTAGGCGGGGGACGCAGCATAGCATGAGTCTGCCTCACGGTTGCCTTGCCGATCGTTGCATGATGATTGCATGACTGCAGTCATACGTGTCAACGCATGCGTAAATTGTAACCCACGTACATGCAATCTTTCCTACTACAGCCACCCGAAGGATACGAAAGCCTTGGATTCGTATGCAAGCCTCATGCAGTGCTGGTAGAAGATGCACTACGCCTCGGAACAATAGTGGGTGACTGATGAATTGACGTGCACTGATTCTAAAATTGCCTTGTAGGATACCGCAAAATGATGGAATATCTTTCAATCGGACTCGCAAGGGCTGAGATATTTCACAGCCAAGCGTGGATTTAGGTATTACATGTCCAGATCGCCGTCCCCTGCCCTCTTTCCTAACAATACATCAAGTAGGAATCGAAACGGCATGTTGTGGAAAAAAGGCAGAAGGGGTTGGGAAGTAAACAATTCATATTTTGCGAGAAAACCGTCCCATCCTTACATCTACCTATCTCATGGCTCGAACGCAGTTAAGACTTAGTGCTTGAAGCGAACGTCTTTCCTACTACTTCCTTGGTCTTTGGTCGTAGCCAGATAGGTATTTCGCTCCTGATAGAGGTGTTAGCTATTAATCAGAGTAGCTCAGAGAATACCGGCCAACCAACCTCTTCTGTCATAGCGTTCCATTCCGTTTCCCTCTTTCTGTTACACCACATGTAGAAAACCTTCGCTAGAAGATAGATGCATATGTTCCCGCAGCAGATGCCAATGAGCACGCGATTTCCTCTGCGGTCTGGGGCTTGACGTTAGCTGAAATAAGTTCACGGAGTGGGTACCCATGTATGCTCACATTCCGGTCTATCATCTTCACGATAAATATTCGAGTAGATTACACGAGCAAGCTGTACCATCATACTGCGAAACAATCAGAATCCTTCCTTCTCGGTGCCAAACAAAGGCCGACTTACTTATACAACGCAGCCGACACAGCTCTAGTGCGAACTGAATGGGAATTACGAGATGCCCAAGAAACGTGCATCGCATGAGCTGGAATCCGGGTCAGATATTTCTAAGGCTGTCTTAAGTCGAGTGACTTACGCGAAGGGTAAGACAGGAGCACTGTTACAACAGCATATTGCACCCAGGGACTGCTGTCAGATGGGAGTACCGCCATGGCTATCAGGTTGGGCAAGTACCAGAGCTGGGTGAAGGCACCAAACAAGGCTCTGGAGTCCCATATCTCGGACAGATAGGTCATGATCATCATGAAGATTGCGCCGAGGAACTGAGGCGGGATGCTCAAAAGATTGGTGTCGTTCGTGTTGAAGCCCAGGTTTCTGAGAGTCAATGTGAGGTACTGGTCGGGTGGACCAGACGGAATCTCCCATAAGAGACCGAAAATGTAGATGGGCCACAGCTCCCAGTCAGCCAAAGATTGAAGAAGCAACTTCGGAGTAATGGCTTGACGGTTGTGCATGTCTCCCTTGGATGGATCGTCGCGCAGAATTCGGTTGACTAGCACCCTCTCTTCATGCTCGTTGAACCAGCCGTTGGGGCGCCAAGGTGCTCGTGTTTGGGTTGGTGATGGAGCCATCATAAACCATGCCCAAATGCTGATCGACATGGTCAAGATGCCTTCGATTATGAACAACCACCGCCAGCCCTCATAACCACTGAGGCCATCCATTCGCAGGACGCCGAGGGCAAGGAGAGGTGCGACAATATCGGTGATGCGACGGACTGTCCAGAACATAGCGAGTCGAAAGGGTAGCTCTGTCGACTTGAAGAAGTATGTGAGATAGAGAACCATGTCCGGGATGAAACCTCCTTGAAGAATACCAAGTAGCGCGCGACAGACAAGGAATGAGGTTCTCCCGCTGAGCCAAAACTGGCATCCGGATACGAGACTCCAGGAACACATGATGAATGGGATCCATCGATCAGGACCGAGCTTCTTGCTAACCATCTGCGAAGGAAGCTCAGCGCATAGAAACGAGATCTGGAAGACTGTATTGCCCAGATTGTAATCATTTGTGTCCATTCCCAGACTCTCAAGAAATGAGGCCGAGTTCGCTTGGCTCAAGTTTCCGCGCGGCAGGTCGAGGGCGAAGAACGCTACGGCGAAGTCAGCACGTGAACAATGAAAGGTGCTATGTATTCCAGCAGGACGCACCAAGGCAGGCGAAGAACGTGATTTTCCAGTCGAGTTTGTTGATGAGACGGAGCTCTTCGCCCCATGTCCAGCGGAAGGTTGGGTCGAAGCGGTGCAGATTTTCATATCGCGGGTGGGGTTGGAAAAACTTGGCGGTGGAAGGATGGTCGTAGACAGAAGGTTGAGTGGCTATCGCATTCTCATCATAGCCGCTTCTCTTCTTGAAAAACGACATGATTGGAATGATGGGTGCATCCTGTTTCCGAAGCTCCTCTTGTTCGCGAAGTATCCGATCCCTTTCCCGCTCGATCTCTTCGTCTGTCTGCTCGACTTTTGAGACATCGTTCCTGTCGACGTTGATGTCAAACTCCGACGGAGGAGTCGACGAGCTTTCTATTTCCTTCTTTTCTGACATATCGGCGCGAAGGTTCCAAAGCATCTAGAAAGCAAAGAAGCACGAGACGACGACTGTCAGTCGAGGACCTGTACGGTTTTAAGCCTACCATTGCAAGCACAATCTCCCGAAAATTCCTTCTAGCGAAAACCCACTCAAGTAGATGGGTTCTATGCATGCCCAGCCTCCACGCAAGAGCTTCTTGGAAGGTTGTCATCTTCTTCCAAAGATAAAGAGGCAGCCTTAGCCACAAAGCTCCAGGGATGAAGGAGCCAAGACCCTTCGGTTGGGCCAAAATGAAGCCATTCAACCACCGCCAATGTTGAGATTGCTCATCGCGTGCGCTGAAAGCCAGCATTGGGTTGATCACATCATCAATTTCGCAGTCGTTAGACCCTTGGCCGTGGCAGTGCTTGATGCTTACTTGTCGCAAATCACTCAGTTGCGGTCGGAAAACCAGGTAGGAAAATGGAGGGAAAAACGCGTTTTGAGCTGTTGAGCCCCGAAAATGATGCGATTTACCAAGAAAAAGACGTGATTCAATCGATAGGAAAACCGCGGCGACGAGATATGATTTAGTCCTTAGCGGTCTCTTGGTATTCTTGGTATTGCACCTTGGCAACCTTCTGCGGGGAGGTGATTTGAACTTATCTGGTCTCTGGTGTCGACATCAAGTCTCGCAATGACGAAAGCAATGGCGCTTGAGCCTCCAAATCATTATGTGCCCAGCGATCGAAGTTTTCTGCGCCAGGATGTGTTCAAAGTGATGCGCTGTTATCGATCCCGAAACCCCGAAAGCCCGCGCCGGATCAGGCCCGTAGTTCGGCAGAAGGGTGGGGCCCGATGGCCGGCACGCCGGGCATGCGTCGGTAAACTTCGGCCCCCTTTCCCTCGGGCTCGTCAATGAATACACGCAATGAACCTTATTAGATAGGGTACAATTGATTGGGCACTCTCCTCCGGCTCGTGGTGATGTTAAAGTCTAGAGATGAGCGAGCCCTATGAATCAAGCTTTTCTGAATAGTCAAGCCCTTACGAGCACGAGGCGGACGAACAGGGAAATAATACAAGACTCAGCCTCTGATATGTAAGTCATCGCAGTTCTAAGTTGGAGTTAGCCTCAACTCAAAAGCAAAACCATCCCTCTTCTACAATAAACGTCAGCGAATTTTCGATAGAGCTCTGAGGTTGACTAGTAGACACCGACACGGCAGAAAAGCTCCTCTTGATTCAAAAAGCTAGATCAAATCGCAACGTGGCGCATCCTGTTTTAGGTGATAGTCTTCGAGTGGATTGGCCCGTGATAACACTTGCCATGTTCCCGACAGTGACACTGTTTCAAATGCTTCAGATGAAGTCTAAGCTAAGCTTGGGCAGCGCAAGGTTTTCCCGTTTGACTCCGGTGCAGACGGAATCTGATCCGTCACAACCGTCGTCAATAGAATAGACCAGGTTCCATTCGCGAACGAGCAACCGAGGACGGAGGTTCCCTGAGCTCGTACTTTGGGGCCAGCGAGGCGGCATTAGAACACGCAAATCATACACTGCATTGAGTCTTGACACATATCTAGGGCTGAGTCGCATTGGTGGTCGCGAATGTTGACATGGTCATTGTGCATACTCGACCAACTAGGAGTTACGGCCGAGGATACTCGCAACGATTCCCCTTACTTTAATACTTCTTCACGTCGTCAAATCTTTCGCCAAATTTCTCGTAACATCACCTCGTAACCTTTCTCTCTCGGCAGATGCTACCCAATAAGGCGACGTTGAATGCGACAAACAATAGGTCGGACGTATTCTGACATACTTGTACGGAAACCGGCCCGGAGGTCGGCGACCTCAGGTCGCCACTCCCCACGGTGAACATTGGTCTCCGGTCCTGCATTATCCATATCAAAATTGGTTTCCTCATTTGCGGTAGGGTATCTGTCTAATGTCTACGAAAGGTTTATCTCTATGTAGCGTTCAAATCCATCCAATCTTCAGAAGATCACTCTTGTCGACTGTTCTTTGACCAAAAAGGGAGCCCAGCCTGAGACCGCAAGGTTCCGTATAGGGCAGCGCCGTCCAGATTCTCACCCCCATAGGCCCTGGCACTCAGCATGTTGTTGGTTGCAATATCGAGAGCCGGCATTCTCACCCCGAGGTCACCAGCCACCCGCAGCGCGTGCTTTGCGTCCTTGATGGTGTTTGAAACCGCAAATCCAGCCCAGCCCTCCTTTGGTGCCCACGAGCCGCTGGTCATGCGGCGCGAATAGCTTCCCAAAACAGGTCCAAAGTTTTCAAAGATGAGCTCCTCCATCGCATTCGTACCGATGCCGTTGTGCTCGGCAAGAACTTGAGTCTCTGCAATAGCTTCCAAGAAGACAACCAGCAGCACATTTCTACCAGAAGTGTCAGAGGTATGCAATACGAATCATACGAGAATGGATAGGAGGGGCACTCGGCACTTACCCAGTAACTTTGAGCATGGGAGACTTGGTAACATCCTCGCCCATGTTGATCACCTTTCTACCCACGACGTCCAGGACCAGAGGCTCCAGACGTTGTATCGTAGCTTGCGGGCCAGCCATGGCAAAGATCAATCGTCCAGCTTGAGCAACCGGACTAGCACCGAAGACCGGGGCGGCGATAAAGACAGCGCCAGCTTCTTGCAGCGTCTCTGACACTGCTGCTGCGGTGTCAGGGTGAATTGTGGAGCAGTCCACCAACGTCTTGCCCTTCAAGCTGATGCCACTGCTAACGAGCTCCTTTACCAAAGCCTGAAGGACTGCGTCGGCAGAGACCTGTACAGTTGGTCAGAATAGGGTAAAACTCCACTTCAGACAAAGACTTACCATGGTGAAGATGTCATCGCATGTTTGGGCAACCTCCACTATGGAGCTCTTTGCGACGGCCCCTGCGTCGACCAACGCATCCCCCTTGGATAAAGTTCGGTTCGAAAATGTCAGACTGGACCCATGTTGTTGCAGCTTCTTATGCAGGTTGAGTGCCATGGGTAGGCCCATAGAGCCGAGGCCATACTAGTCGTCGTTTCAGCAAGGTATCCTGGTGAGGGAGCGTCTTGTACCTACCCAACCGACGGGGTTGATCTTCTGCATGATGATTGGATAGTTTTTACGTATTATTCGTCGTAAATGCGGCCGAGGATGTGGGTTGAGATGGGCTTCGTGAAGTTGGCATATAGCCTGGAATAGATGCCTTCTTGTTCACACGCATCTTATGTACAAACCCTCTACTACACGCAGGATTGCGATCTCGGGATGTGATCCGTTATCATGATTCTCGCCATCCAACAAGAAGTCAAGGTAATAATGGCTCAATTCTTATCGACTCGGTGGGTCAAGACTGATAACATGAAGCATTTCTTGGACGGTGAGTCTCATCAGTCGCTACTGTCACTGATGAACATGATGGAGCACCACCTGCGCACCTACGGTCCGAAAACCGAGAAATTACAGGGGTCTTCGGAGGGCCGTGATCGGACCCACGCAATTCTGTGCTGTGCAATGATGGTGCTCCTAGTCCGGCCTTCGGAGACAACGTCCGATGCACTGATTGACTTGAGTCATTATCTTAGTAATCCCGAGCCGGGTACTTACCCGACAAACACGGAAAGATGCCTATCTGATTGATATCCGTATCGTCTTCCGAAAGATTCAGCAAGGTGTAAGAATTGAAAGAAAAGCTTCATGGTCTTGCTGGCTGCCGTGCAGGTGATCACGTGCGCGTATGTCGGTTTGATTTCTCGAATAGGAAGTCTGATGCGCCGTGAATCCGATGGCTTGTGTGCCACGGACCATCTTGCCTGCACTTACGTTTGATGAGGGCATCAATTTGCAAACTCGGGATGCAACTGTTCGTCAAGATCTTTCATCTGCAACAATCCTTTGTCCAAGATGTCGCCCAAAACCTATCATAACAGCCAAACTGGCCGTTCCTGAGCGATTCGACTCACCGCAGTACCGTCTTCCTGGTCGACGATCAATCGTGGCCAACTCCGAATGAGAGAACAGCGTGCTAGCTCTGGTCAAGTAGTCCTTCATGCGACTCCGAGCAATCATCGAGAGCGGCTGACATGGAAGAAATAAAGAAGATACGCCGATGATCGTTTTTGCTCGGTATTGAAATCACAGGTCCGTACCCAATGAGTCCGAGATGGACAGTAAATAGGGGAATTTGCCCCGGGCTGTCAACCACGAGCAGCGCAGCCTAAGGGCTTTAGACTCCCAATTGAAGTTCGTCTAACAGGGTTACCGTCCCTTAAGATATGGTCGTCATCCTTGTTTACATCTGGCAGACGATCGGAAGCAGGCGGGCAGCAATTACGGCTCCAGCCGGCTCCCCTGAATCTGTGGAGCAAGGTCTGATTTGAAATTTCACCCCATCAAACCTATCGTGCACCCTGATGGAATGCGCGCGATGCGCGCGGTGAGACATTAGCCTGCAGCGACGGCGCCCGCCGATGGAACTCGCCTGATGTTATGAATAAAAGCAAATTCCAAGTCTGTGCGTAGCTTGCTGTGGGCTTTCGCCTATGAGAACTGTAAAATGAACAGAGGCGACATTACTCCGACGGGCCGGCTAAGCGCTTACACGTACAGCGTTGCATGGTCAGAGTCTGAGGCTTCTTGCAGCAGAATGATGCTCTACGCATCGATGACTTCGTAAATGAAGACAGGCGGTTGAATGGAGCGGCGGCAAGATTTGACTTCGTTTTACACTTCATCTGACTGGTTCAGTCCAGATGAGAAGTTAATTCTGTAATTGAGCCCGCATGGGCTCTCTCCGTATCACGAAAACGAGGATACCTCGCAGCAGTAGCGAACTCAGTGTCCTTGACATTCCAATGTAAGGTTCCTTTAGGTGCACCGCGCGGCGCCACAGAGCACCTCATTGAATGGCAGACAGGAACCCTCAGACTTTCACGGGCATTAGCAGTCAGCCGTACGTAGGCGCAAAAGTGAACCCCGCCATCATGGGCCAATTGCATATCAAAACATATTCCTATCCCACCGGTAGGTTATAGTACCCCGATTGAGTTAGAGTCGCGGACCACCCGCGAGTATCGTTAGGTGCGCATGAGTGAAGCCAGCGTACGAATAAGGCAGCCGCTCCCCCTAAAGATTTATCCGCCCTCTGAGTGGACCCGACTCATGTTCTTCTTTACAGCTGTCGACGTAACGTCACGTAAAGTTTCTCAGGGACCCCTGGCAGCTTTACGGCCTTACTCAGTATTGTAGTTCACAAATTGCTGACCAACGCGGTCTAAGCGTTTGGCTTGGGGCCAAGTGGTTGGAGATGTCTCCATCTGACGGCGGGGCCTTTGGAGACGGCAAGAACTTGCCTAGGCAAAAGGTCCTGCAAGAAGGCTTGTCTCACTTGATTCCTGTCACGCCAAGGGGGCCGATCATCCCGGGGCTGGCAAAGGGGCGTTCCTGCGGCGGACTTTCAGTCCGACAGAATCTCCCAATGACGGCAATTTATGGGTCTGTCACCGAAGACCGGGCTCCACTCTTTGGTTCGGCCCCGAATGGCGGCATCTGTGGACGGATATCGGGGGGCAAAGCGGACAGAGTACACCAAGGATGGAAAGCTGCTGTGTCCGGGGAAAACCCATCTATGTCTTCACGAGAAGGATTCGAAGGAGATAGGTGCCCTTGCGAAAGTCTATCCAGTTTACCTAGTCAACTTGCTGCCCAACCAGCTGGCAGAGTTCAACAAGCAACCCACCAAGAAGCTGTCAAAGAATATGCAACTGATACCAACCTTGGATGCAGCGACGTAGTTCAAGATGTCCCAAATTACCAAATTAGGGGTTGTAGCAACGAGAATACCAACCTGACGTAAACTTTCAGCAACAACGCGACCTTGTACGATTTTACGGAGGACCGGGAGTTACGTAGAGGCCCGCTCAAGGCCCATCACGATCGATGTTGTCGATAAACATGGCTCGTCGCGTCATGTAAAGGCTCGCGCGGATGTAACGGGTATCATCCATCCGCAGCCAGTCAGAAGGTTGGTATGCAGCGCGATGCGGTGCGCAAATCACACCGACTTTCATCCGCTGTAGATGCAGAACGGCAGACGGTAAATCACTGCTAAAGGCTTCTGTACCTTCGATCCCTGAGACTTTGCTACGAACAACAATCCACCGGACTCCTTGAAGTGTCCGCCGAGAGTGATTTACCCAGGGGTTTGGAAGGAAAGTCTACAGAAACTTGATCTTGAGGTTGATGATTGCCGTTGCTAGCAACCATGACCTTCTTGCGAACTTGGGTTCCACTGGAAGATAGGCCGAATTCAGAGAACCGATTTCAGAGGAGCCAGTATTATGGCAACGAGAAAGACCGGCATCTAATCTTGGGGCAAAACTGTGCCTACGCCTTTCTGCGTAGGGAGAGTAGCTGATCCGTCAATGTGGTAGTGGTTGGTTGGACTAGCGGCTAGGCTTGTGTGAAGGGCAGTCAATGACTCGATGTACGTCAAATTTAGGACTCGTCCTTCCATAGGAACTACTATGGCCGGATTTGAATCGCATGGTATAGTTCGTGTTGCTGTACTCCAGTGGCGGGGAACAGCCTTGGAATCGTGCGGGGGGGTAGAGCTCCTAAGTGGCCGTGTGCGCCTAGGAGATCGGACCAGCGTGGCAGCCCTGTCCAGGGGGGGTGGCCTTCGCCCTCCATCTTACCTTGCAAGACTCCACCGACAGTTCTGTACCCTAAAGTCTCTAACGAAACGCATCGTCTACGGCTATCACCCCTGACCACCCGTGCATGCCTCTGTTGCCTTATTCTCTGCTCCCAGACTTACTCCTTCGCCATGTCATCACACTTCCTGCTCCTACAGATGCCAAAGAGAAGAACCAAGGCGGCTTTTCAACGGTGTCGTCAACTTTCTCAAAGATTAACGCGAAGAGTGCGTACGGGGGACCTCCAGTCGACCCACAAAGAAGCAGCCGCCCAGGATCCGACCAAACCAATACGCCGAAGGCTCGTCAGATGACGCGAACATCAAGCCCAAGCGACATACCATCGATCGCCTGTATACGCTGTCGACATCGGAAGAAGAAGTGCGACCATGCCCTTCCCAAGTGCGGTGAATGCAAGAGAGCAGGGTCAGAATGTGTTCGGTTCCAGGAGCGAAAGCCCAGGGATGCTGCATCGGTGCCATGGGAGTACGTCAAAGGACTTGAGATGCGTCTTGCCCAGGTCGAGAGAAGTCTCGCGAACTGTATGGTCTTGATCAGGAAGCAGGGAAATCCGTCAAATCAGCCGCTTCCCGGACAATCGACATTCGGAAGCACGGCTACCCTGGATCCACCATCCCTTAGACGATCGCCCAGCACAGTCACCACAGAAGCCGGTTCCTCATTACAATCATCGTCAAACTTGGAGATCATGGAGAGAATGCAAGCAATCAATGTAGAGTAAGTTGGACGGCCTGGGGAGATGTTAGTGTCATATCGTTGACAGCATCATAGACGCAGCTCGCCCTCTTTGGCAGCATCACGAGATGGCGTCATCGCCATGATCCAAACACCATCCGCCACTCACGATAACACATTCCTTCCCAACCCACCCTCTGACGACGACATTGGGCTATTAAGAAGAGCCGACCTAGCCTGTTATTTCCAACTCGTTCACCCCAACTGGTCGTTTCTGGACGAGAACGTCCTTGTTGAATGGTTCCAAGCGTGCGTCGAACAAAAGGTGCCTTCCAACAATTATCAGTCTTACTTCGTCCAAATGGTATGCGCCATAGGTGCTCTCTATTCAAGCCCCTCTACCAGAGGGTGCCCACACATCGCGCGGTCCACGTCCCTTTACACTCAAGCCGTGGTTCATTGTCTGCCAGATGCATTTCTCCAGGGACCTAGCGCTCAATTGAAGGCTCACCTTTTGCTCCTAGTCTATGCTCTCCACAGTCCGAATCACTTTCAACTACAAGACAACACCGGAAAATCGACTTTAGAGATCGCCCGAAGATTGTCGAACTACGAAGCGCCGGGATCGTTTACGAGTCTGGACGCCACGACCACCGCAGCTGTTCCGGAGACTTGTGAGGACAGAGGGCTGCTCATACATTGTTACTCAGTCTACGAAGTGATAGCCTCGACGTGGCCTCATCGATTGCATGAGTTGGTTGATGTACTAGATGAGAAGGTTAGTGCCGATTCTGCCTGCGCTGCTCAAATGACTGTGAGACTGACTCGTGCAAAGATTTGGAACCAGAGCATCTGGCTTACCTTCGATGGCGGCCTAATCGATGCGAACTTCGAGCATCTGTTCGCAATTCGTCGGACTCAATCAAAGATACGGAGGTTCTGGAAGCAGATGCGAACTCTGAACGGCCAGAGCGATTACCGAATTCAAAATATCCACGAGATTAAGGCCGAACTGGATCAATGGAAAGGAATGATTCCACTCATCTCCAGCAATACCGACAGGTCAACCAACTGTCATCCGCTATCGATGCTCATGCTCTTCAACTACTGTATCTGCTGTTTATTTCAGAACGAGCTAGCCGTCCCCAACATTGACGATCATGCTGTTCTCTTGACTGCAGCCAGTGAGAATGCGAGGTGCTTTCGTCGTATCCAGGAACACCGACCTATGGTGTACTGTACGTGGACCACGGTAGGTTGACATGCCCCCCCGAATTCAATCTGATGTTTGGCACACTGATTCCGAGTGATACAGCTTCTCGAACAGTTCACTGTTGGAATTATTCTCATTTCTTGCTTCTGGGGAACTCCCTACATCTATCGCAGCACAGCGTTCCAAGCCCCCGATACCCTACAGGCCTTGGAAGATTGTGGATCGACCTTGTCTCGCTTTGCCAATCGATGGAAAGATGCCGAGGTTTACTACGAGACGTACACACTGCTTACGTCTCAAACACCTATCTCCTTCCCCGATAATTCTGACTTCGAGTTCCCCGATCAACTCAAGCCTCAGATCAGTGGCCTGATCCAGACACTGGAAGAGAGAGGGGTTTCAATGGCCGTTCTTGCGATGATCGGTCGAATTATCAGCAGTCCGGCCTCGTCACGCGAATATCCGTAGCTATTGGGCATCCATGCTGTGGAGTGGTTGGCTTAATCGCCGTTTATTACACTACCATAGTCTTGATCCCACCACATCGGTTACAATCGTCAACGTCGAGTTCCTCTGGGTCCAGACAATAGGCAAAGCTGCACCAATGGGGCGAGAGCTCGCGGAGTGCAATTCATATCCGACATCTCCTCTTCAGTCGGTGTTCGGCTCGCCTTCGGCCCATCACAACATCCAATGACTGAGCATGGCCAACGCCACCCATCGTTCAGCGAAACAAACGCCCGAAGGTCCAACCTGTCATGGTCGTTCATTCGAGGCAGGGCTAAGCACGGATGATCGCTTGCTTCTTCTGTCGAGTGCAGCCAGAGCTGAATGAGCTAGTGGCTAGCTGCAGTAACCAGCTTCCCCAATAAGAGAACTATTGGGTGCCTTGCTTCAACGTCGCATCCGACGATGTCAGACGGGCGTCGAGTCGAACGAGTCTAGACAGGCTGGCCACCGCAAGATGGGGTTTCAATTACACCACCGTCATCATATGATAATTGTTGTCTATAAAGTCTTCGGCCACCGCTTCTTCCCTAGCCGCTAGTGAAGGATTTGTGGCACAATCAGCCAGGCCCTGTGGGACCGTTGTTAACCACTTTCCGACGTTGACTCTCTCTCTCTCTCTCTACTCCACTTCGCTTCAAGCCGGGTCAGCGGTAGGTGAACCATGACTTGGGTCACTACTCTCTTCAGTAAGGCTAATGATTGTACAGACTGCAGCCAATCGCAACTTATTTCATCGAAATGCGGTTCAGGTCTATCATCCTGCTCATCTCAGCGGCCGTTGCAGCAGTCAACGGCTCCAACATCCAGGTCCGCGAGCCGATACCTGCTGAGTTGGCTCAGCGGGCATGTACCTACAATGGCTGCGCATGTGTGACCGGACTTACTCAGGGGGTTTACTGCGGCAACTGTGTGGTTGGAGCTGGTACCTATGCTGTCAAGACCAAGCGTGTGTTGACGCATGCGTTTGAGTGCAGCCCCAGCGGGGGATGCTGTGATTATGGAGTGGCAAGCGATTGCGGTACAAGTCGGGCCAGGTGCAAGTCTGGGTCGGCAGTGTGATTTTCCACGCGTACGGCATGGTCGGCAGGCAGTTCGGAGGTCTTTTGGATGTGGGAGGCAAAAGCCTTCTCATCAACTGGGGATGAACTCAGAGGACCTCAGCGAGATAACAGCGTGTTAAACTTCCACTCTCGTTGCCGTTTTCGAGAAAGATCATCCAAGAGACGTGATATCTGATGCCAGAAAGTCCAATGATTGTTCATCACAACACCTTACGACCTTCTCACAGTCTTGTACTAATTGATTGCTGCGCCATCAAGATGAACATGTGTCTGTAATCAACCAACATGCCTGCCAATGTAATCGCTGGCATTTACCATTTGGAACTTCCAAGCCAAGTCTTGGTTTCTTTCACGTGTGAAGACCGGCCCTTCATCTTCCAAGAAAGGTGACTGTATCCAGGAAAGCCTCCGGCATCTACTGCTCAACCTTTGGGGTTAGAAGATCTTGACATGTCGGAAGAATCGATGCGTGTCGAGCTTTGGTTCAGCCCCAGCTGAAGTGAACATGCTCTAGCCTAATTGTCCCGCGTGTTGTCGATGCACCACATTCGTTGATAAAGGCTCGAAGATCAAAAGGAAGTGTTCGGAGATAGAGTCAAGTAGGAATAGGCTGATACTTCTGATTCAAAGCCGTACGAGGAGCATTCGGAACATTGAAGAGCTTTCGATAATGCTACAGCAATCGAGCCCATTTTTGTTGCATGTGAAGCAGCCGCTGTAGGCTGTGGAAGCAGAGGCAACTATTCAGATCCGATCTACTGTGTTTGCAACGAGAAAGATTAGACATATAAATCCCCCGATCTTCCTCTTCAGATGGCTATGTCAAATATTCGGAGTCCCAATACATCG
This sequence comes from Colletotrichum tropicale, assembly GCA_027406125.1. Classification (NCBI taxonomy): domain Eukaryota; kingdom Fungi; phylum Ascomycota; class Sordariomycetes; order Glomerellales; family Glomerellaceae; genus Colletotrichum; species Colletotrichum tropicale. Next base: position 886,436 of record JANVYH010000002.1, read on the forward strand.
ATCAAAACCGTAACCTCAACAGTATGAGGTTCCTGCTCATCCTGGTTCCCGCAGCTTTGTTTGCCTCCACGCCCGCTCCCTCAGGCCCGTATCACATCGTTGGTGATAGTGACATGTCGCGAGCTATCGGCAAGAATCATCTCATTCGATTTGAACCTGTGCATCTTTCTGCAGGTCTAACGCATCCCAGACCCGCTTATCAACGGATTTTGGTCCTGTAACATACCCGCAGGTGCAGTCTACACCAGGAATCAAGGAGTGTTTGGCACTTGCGGTTTCCGAACCCACATGCAATACTTTGATAGGTAATTTTGTTCGAGACATTCTAAATGTCTGTGAGGTCGGTCGGTTCACCAAACAATACGCTTTACGCAAGCCAACGGACGGACTAGAGGCTTGCGCCGTGCCAAATGGATTCGCACACACCAAAGTCAGAAGTGGGTTTGGCGTAAGCGGAACAGGGCCTTTGGCAACTCTGTACACGTTATGGACTCCAGTGAACGGGTTGAATGCGTGCTCGGTGCTGAGTGGGTGGACTTTCAGCTTTAGAAGGCAGATGACTGGGTATCATCAGCGGCCTTGGGACATAGTATACTCTGAGGAAGGTATGATGCTTAATGGCGCCCATCTCCTTGTCCATGCATTGGGGAGCGTGTCTTCACTTCTCATCATTGGTCTGATTTCTGTGCAGCTCATTCAATTATGTCACGTCCCTCCAGAACGACACATACATACGTCAATATTCAATTTGAATCCCTCTGGGTCTTTGCCCTATACGATTTTACTGACCAACAAATGACTCCCAACTTATGAGAAGAGACAACCTGCTGTACGCGATCAATAGGTGAAGATGCTGTGTGGAGAACAGGAATCTTCATTTCAGCCAAGAAACTGATTGAACCAGCTGACGGCTGAGTTCTTGCCCCTTGCCATGGCATCTCTTTCACCGGGCTTCTTTGGGTCCCCGCGCACCAAGCATGCATGCTCAACTCCAGGGAAATGCTGGTAGTCGAAGGCCACGCCTTTCTTGAGAAGGGTCTCAAAGAAGTGAGACTTAAGCTCCGCGTTGAAAACATAGTCGTGCTCTGGGGCTAGAACCTGAACCGGAACCGAGACGTTGTCGATATCCTCCTTGGTCAGCATGCTTGGGTGCCCTGTTGAAATGCAGTCCACCAGAGGAGGTTGGTGCTCTTTCGCGCCCAGACGGAACACAGCCCAGCCCCCGTAGCAATATCCCACTGCTCCAATCTTTTTATACTTTTGACGCAGGGTCCTAGCAAACTCCAAGATCTCAGGCTCTCGGATCTCACGAGAGTTCCTCATGGTGTAGCCCTTTAGGTCAAGTTCGTGCCATCGCCCTTGAAGAATGGGTTCAAATGGCAAGGTCTCTCCGCCGAAGAAGTCCGGTACGTACACAGTCGCGTTCGCTTCCCGGGCGAAATGGTCGGCGAGTAATCTGGCATTCGGAAAACTCCATCCGAGAAGGTCATGGATATAGAGGACAGCAATATCAGGGTTGTTGCCGGTGACGTAGACCTGTAAATTGTTGATCTTGTCGATGCGGCCGACGGGGGTGCCATCCCACTCGAAGGCTTTCACACAGCAAGACGGGACAGCCATGTTTTGGCAAAGGTTTTCAGAGGCGGGAGGTATGAAAGATTGATCTAGCAGTCCACTTTCACGATCTGTGGATGGCTTTCATGACCTTGGATGTAAGTGGAGGTAGAGCGTTGAAACGAATCAAGCGGCGCATTCGGCTTCGGGGCAATCAAGAGAAGTACAGCTTTCGTGCGTGGTATGACATGATTTTCCACTGCAAAACGTCAGGCAATCTCGGTTATAGGTTCGTCTGATAGGCAGAGGAAGATGAGTCATATCGCGCCCGCAGTGACTGAGCACTAATGCGGTTAGAAATGCACACTCCTCTGCTCAGCAATCAGCGCAGCACCCCATTCAATCCCATTCAATTAATTCAACTAATCAGCTAATCAAAAGAGGGTTTTTTTCGTAGTTAATCAGCTAAAACGATAATACCTTCGTTTTAGATATTTTGATCAATCTAAAGTTAGCTAGAAGAAGGAAAATCTAGTCTCTAGACTAATTAAAATTTTTAAAAGATTTTTTTAAAAAAATAAAAACATATTACTAATTATACCTAAAGAAATTTACTATTAGTAATATAAAGACTTATAGTAGGATTTAAACTTATAACCTTATATTTTATTAAATAAAATTAGGAATTATATTACTTAACTATATAAATATTAATAGATATTAGTAAAGTAATTTTTATTTTATAAATACCTTATAATACTTATTTTTTTTTTAATATATATTACTATAAAGCTAAAATATACTTTTAGCTATTAAGCTTAATTAATATATTTTTAGCTCTTTTATTAAAGTTTAAAAAAAGCTTATTTTTAACCTCTTTACTAACTTTTAAAAATAACTTTTTTTTAATATTATTAATAATATTACTATTACTACTACTATTATACTTACTTTTATATTTTAAAGCTTTACTTATATATACCTCTTAGTATCTTTTTTAACTTCTTACTTATTATTATAATACTTATACTAACTTATAATTAATATTTTAATTACTTTATTAGCTATAACTTATTAACTCCTTATAGGATTACTACTTAGATTTATACCTTATTAACTACTAATAATATATTAACTATTAACCTTACTATTTATAATAATCTTAAAGCTTTATTTTATACTATATAAAAAGGTTACTACTTTATTAATATTAAGTATATTTTAAAGAAGGATAGCTAAAGTTATACCTCTTAGATTAAGAATAAAAGTTTCTTTATTTATAAGATCTTTTAAAGTAGTACTTAAAGTATACTACTTTTTTACTCTACTTTTAACTATACTAATAATATATCTAGATAATATTTATTAGGTTTACTAATATTATAATAAAGCTAAATATCTTAATATACTTTAGAAAGCCTCTACTATATCTAACGCTAAGGTATACCTTAAGACTATTTATTATATTTTTTAAGATTAATCTTATACTAAAAGTATATCTAGTAATAATTCTAATACTAATAAGCCTCTCTTTAAATATTAATACTTTATTCTTATTACTATACCTTAAAGTAAGGTCTTATAGATTAAAAAGCTAGTCTTTAGGTTTATTATTAATACTAATAACTTCTTCTTAATATTTAGTAATTAATATATATAATATATATTTAGCCTCTTTAATTATAATATTTTTAACTAAATATATTAGTTAAAGTTAAATTAGAAAGACTTACTTAACTAACTTTATACCTCTAAGAAGGTATAGATCTAAGAGAAAATATAAAAAGTATTTATTAAGGTTTATATATTATTTAATCTATAAACCTTACTTAATTAATTTATAATTATTACTATCTTTAGCTACTTTATTAATAAAGCTAATAAGTAAATATAATACCTCTTAGCTTTTTATTACTAGCTTAATATCTACTCTAATAAGAATATTATTATTACTATTTATACTATTCTTAATAACTAAGGCTTACTTAATAAAGTTAGTATAGCTATTTCTAATAATATTATAAATAATAACTTTTACTTTAAGGCTTTCTTTTTTTCTCTTTTACTTATATATATAGAAATTAATACTAAATAATATTAAATTTAATACTATAGCTATATCCTTAACTTTATTAGTTATACTATTATTTATAATATTAATAATAAAGTATTTAAAGAGGAGTTTAACTTTCTACTTAGTCTTAATAAAACTTAAGAAGACCTAACTTATTAGAAGTAGAAAAGCCTTATTAATAAGCTTTAGAATATTATTAAGCATATTAAATTATTATTATAATAATCTAAAAACTTTCTATCTATTAGTAATAAAGCTAATAATAATAATAAGATTTTTATTTTATAAGAGGAGTTATTATAAGAGCTAAACTTAATACTAAATAATACTACTTAATAGAACTTAATATATATAATAATTAAGTATACCTTACTTAAATATAGCTAGATTAATAGTTATATACTTTATACTTAAGGCTTTAAATATACTATAGATTATATTCCTAATAAGGATACTTTTATTAATAAGGATTAGTAGATCTTTATAGAGTTAAATAATATATTTAAGCTACTTTATAAATAGACTAAGAGATATAAAGGCTAAAGTAAAAGTAATAGGTATAATTAACTTTAAGAGGTTTTAGTAAGTATAAAGTACCTCTTAAATTAACTTAAGGATTAGTATAAGCTTTATAATACCTTTATTAATAAGGAAATTAACCTTATAGCTACTTAACTTACTTAGAGTTAGTTATAATAACTATTTTAACTTATAAAAGTATTATAATACTTTTTAAGAGCCTTAATAGTAGCTTTATAAGCCTTATTAATTAATAGTATCTTAACTTATATTTAGTCTAATTATATACCTTTATAATACCTTTAGTATAGCATTTTTAACTCTTATAGCTATTTATACTTATTAATTATTAATAACTAGTAAGTACTTAATAAATACTATACTAAGCTTATAAAGTTTCTTCTCTATACTACTATAGTAATTTTATATCTTAGCTAAAGCCTATAATAGCTTAAAAAATATTAGAATATACTAAAGACTTATAGATAGCTTTATAATATTTAAAAAAGACTTTAAGAGTATTAGGAATAATAGTATATTAAAAGATCTAACCTTATTAATTATTAACCTTATTTAGAGCTTTAGTAAGCTACTTTTTTATTACTTATTATTATTCTAAAAGCTAAGGACTCTAAATATTATTAATAGTTAAATAGTAAGGTTTATAATGCTACTATTAATAAAACTAATAAACTAGAGCGATATTTTAGCTTCTTAATTACTAGGCTTATTAATAACTCTATCTAGTAGTAGATTTTATATTAATAGATCTTCTTAATACTTAGTAAACTTACTTTTAACATCTTTACTATCTTAGTAATAATAATAAATTATAAGAAAGTATTTAGTCTTATTAAGTTAGTTTTAATATTATAGAAGCTATTAATAAAGCTTTTATAGCTTAAGAAGACTTAATACCTCTAGAATTAGATTTAAGGTAGTAGTATTACTATTAGTAGCTACTACTTTAAGTAAAGGGGTTAATAGAGGGCTATATAACCTTAGATTATTATATAATATAAGTTTAAACTTTCTAAGAATATTATAAAAGCTTTACTAACTTCCTATTTAGGTAATTTAAATTAAATTAAATTAAATTAGTTAAAATAATTAAAAGTATTGCGAAAAGTTATTTAATTAGCTAATCTTGAGCCTTAGTTTTAACTTGATTAATTGGTATGCTGCGCTGTCAGCAATTGTATTGCTAACCTCCTTGCCTCTGTTAACTGACTGGCAGGGGTTCTCTAATACCAAATAAGTAAGCAGATCTTGGCGCGGAGACGAGCACCCCTTAACCCCGACGGCTCATTTGTGTGGTTGGCAGCAATAGACCGGCTCGGCACCGATGTAGCGAGCGTAGCCATTGTTTCCAACAAACAAAGGAAATGCGTCGTGTATGAAGGACTTTGTTCTGGGTGGAAAGCAGCAATGGAAGGCTCATTACAATCCAGGCAGGTACGCTTGAAGAAGTGCGTGTCAAAGAAAACAGTAAGATTGTAACGAACAACAATATCATCATCATTGTGAAGAGAGCCCCCTTGACTGTGCCGCAACATGCTTATTCAGATAATATGATGGCGCGCGTCTCTCAAAATTATATTCACATTGCCTTGGCTGGTCAAACCATTGCTGTCAAAATATGAATACACCTTGTATCACGATGTCGACGTTGGCAACATCAGAGGCGTCAAAACCTCGAAGAGTTTTGCCAACGCTGTCCAGAGGTGGTTGGGTCGCCTACGCGAACCTATCTTTTAAATCTGACGCTTGCAAGTTGGGGATCACTCCGCGAACCTCTCCAGATCTTTTACCTGTGCTCTGGCCAGGGACCAGAACCTTGCGGAGGAGACGCTACTCCTCTGAGCAGGACAGCGATACTTGATGACAGTCCGACCGTATTTTGCTACTCACCTGACACAAAGGCCGTCTTCCATCATAGACACTTGTAAGTTGATCTGGGTCAGACTGCGAAAGGCTAGTGGTGCCGTGCAAAAAGATCTTATCCCTGCAAAGAAGCCGAAATAACAACAGAGACGTTGAACCCGGCAATTCAATGTCTGTTGATTGTGTTCAAACTCTATCGCTAATGGTGATGAAGATAACATGTTGTATTCCTCCCAACGGTTATTGCCGTCGCGATTAATTACATGTCGTCCTTTAAAGTACCAGGCGCCTCATCTGTTGGGAACTTGTTCAGTGGCTTCGGTCGGTCCATGTTTTATCGAACACGTTCAGTGATCTCTGGGCTTGAATCTTGTCAGTATCGAGTTCCTCAAGCGTGGTGTTAACAAGCCCTACCAGTTGGCACAACATCCAAAGCCTTGATAGAGATGTTGGGCGGTTGGTCTAGCATATACAAAGCCGCCTGAGCGATGTCGTCGGATATGAGCGGACTAGAATCAACTTATCAGCCACCTCGCGTGTCATTGATCCGAGGAAAATAGCTTACTCATATCCCTCGATGAAAGAGTCGTACTTCTCCTTGTCGTGACCAACTCGTTGGGAATGGAAGTTGGTGGTGACAACACCTGGCCGAAGTGCCAAAACCTTGATGTCGGTCTTTACCAGCTCATTGCGAATCGAGTTCGTGAATGCCTCCTGGAAAGCCTTACTCGCATGATAAACCGCCTCACCCGGGAAAGGCGGAACTTCCAAGCCAGTCACGGACGTAATATTCAAGATAACTCCTTTGCCGGGCTTCTCCTTCATCATCGATCTGTTAAGGACCGAATGCGTGACATACATCATGCCGTTGACGTTGGTGCTGGCCATGGTCATGACATCCTGAATCTTCAGCTCGGGGAACGTCGCAGGGGCCCCCAATGCAAGACCAGCCTGTTGCATTCTTTGTAAGTTTCTTTTGCGAATTCTCGGAGACAGATTACTTACGTTGTTGACTAGGATGTCAATTTGCCCCATGGCCTCAACTGCTGATGCGATGGCCTTATCTACAGAGTCGAAGTTGCCAACATCAGCGGCACGGTAAATAATCTTGAGGTTTCCGTGCGTGAGTGAAAGCTTGTTCGCAAGCTTGGCCAAGGTTCGCTATGAATTGCCTCCGTTAGCCTGCGAACTGACAATTGCCAGCTTCACCTTGATGAATATTGGCTCACCTCAGACCTAGACAGAAGAACTAGGTTGGCGCCCTTGGCCGCCAAAGCCGTAGCAATAGCTTCGCCGATGCCCATGGAGGCCCCGGTCTATATTGCCCTGTTAGATAGTGATTATGATGTGCCAGAATTGGTCTGAGACTTACTACCAGAACGTTCTTTCCTTCGATACCCATTGCGCTTTTTGTTAGGGGGCTGGAGTGTTGACGTGCAGAGCGGAGGGCAATGTTCAGCGGTATTGCGTGGTTTCTAAAAGCGCGAGGGTTACTCTACTACGACGCGGTATTCTTAGCGTTTGTTCGAACTTATTTTGACATCGGTAGTCTAGTTCCCCGCGCAATGGTGCAGAGGCTTCGATAGGTTGATGATGACAAATGTCTTTCAACTACGTCACCGCGAGATATTCTGGTGAGGGACATCACAACGTCGGCCCCCACTTTCGAATTTGGTTTTAAGCCACCGAATAGGCCCGGACCGGCCGTTCATCGGGGATTCTGGGGCATTTTCCGATTTCCCGGGGCCCACTTTCTTCCCAACCCAGGCCGAGCCGATCGCTGGCGGGCGTTCGGTCGGAGACAGGACCTATAATTCCTCCTTCTCTCTCAATGAGGCATACGCTCATTGATAGCGAATTGTTTGCTTCGCCCTCATAATGCGAAGTCTACTCTTACATCGAGATGTTTCAACTCGGCACTCATAATCGGTCATATCTAGTGGAGGATGAAGTTACGAACGGATAAGCCGGCTGGGCATGATCAGTAACTGAGATTGTAATTACAGAGAGCTGACTGTCATCTACCCACTCTAATGGCTCCGCAACATCATATCGACGTAAGAGCAACGTGCCGCCGTGGCAGCTATAAAGTCAGTTTAAACCCTTACCGATCGAGATCGTTCATGAAGAATGCACCTGCGTCTGAACAAGAAACGGTTTAAAATGTCGATGCCTCACGCGGAAGCCCGAACACGGCCGCGATCATCTAATCCTAACATGCAGGGCCTGTACGAAAACGCCGATGCTCACTCGGCTCAAGAGTCCTGTCAAATCATAACTCGATCCGGGCTATCCAAAGCCAAGCTATCGTTGGGCGATCTCATTATGAAATCCTTTTTAGGCGGCATTTTTATTTCCCTTGGATCGCTTTTCAACCTCGTGGTCGCAGGCGGCTCTCCCAGCCTTCGATCTTCCGATCCGGGTCTCGCGACATTTGTGGCAGCTTTTACTTTTCCCATTGGTTTTGTTTTGACGATTTTCACCAACGTCGAGTTGGTGACCAGCAACATGGCTGTCATGATGTATACAACTCTGCAACACAAGACGTCATGGTATGACCTTGGAAGAAACTGGGTGGTCTCTTACATCTTCAACCTCGCAGGGTGTCTGTTTTTCGCAGGAGTCCTTTCCTGGTGGAGTAATGCGCTAGAGTCCGATGCGCAATCCACGTACGCTGTTACTCAGGCAGAGGGCAAAGTGAACATCAACTGGGGTTATAATTTCACTAGAGGCATCGGTTGCAATTGGCTTGTTGGCTTGGCAGTGTTCATGTCTTCAAGCTGCAGGGATGGATTTTCAAAGATCGTTGGCATTTGGATGCCGATATGGGCATTGTGAGTGTAGTTCTTTTCTCGGCGTCGCAACATGACATTGAATTGACGGCTCTTGTGTAGTGTTTGTCTCGGCTATCAGCACTCCATCGCGAATTTCTTCCTTGTTCCCATTGGGATGTTTTACGGGACAAACTTTGGCGTTGGGAAGTTCATCTATCAATCAGTCATCCCCGTCACTTTGGGTAACATTGTGGGTGGCGCGTTGATGGTTGGAGTTGTCCTTTGGTTTCTGTATGGAAACGATGGTATCCCGTCTACCCAAGTCTCCAGGAACAGAGAAATGAAGGAAAGTCAGATCGAACATGAAGGGAGCCCGAATGGACATATATCGGAAAACAGACATGGGTTCGTGGATCGCAACGACCCCAGCGCTGGCCATTACGGAGATGCAAGAGGCGAAAGTGGACTAGACTTGGTATAACGAATGTACAGGACAGCATATGGACTCCAGAAACCATTTAGACTACAGCTATCGGGAAATATTTGCCGGAATATCGGCCGTGCTCCGTCGATGGGTATATTTCCCGGCGCAAATGACTGGCCCGCTTTCGGCCTCATGTCGGAGCAAAACGAAGATAGGACTTCAGCGCAATGTTACTGGCGCAATGAAAGAAACTTTGTACCTCTGTATTTGCGCATTTGTCAACGGAAGAATGGATTTGTAATCCTCTGCTTTTTATTAGAAACTCTCTGGCGCCTTCCGTCCCTGCACTGACTAACAGGGCAGTCTCTTGGATGATGAAAGGCACCCTTTCTGAGTGAGGTTTGTATTGTGATCCGTCATTCTAAAGCGAGCCTTTAAGTACAGATCACAATCATGGAGAAGCTTTTTGAGAAGAAAACACTCGCCATCATCACCGGAGGAGCCTCTGGCATTGGTTTGGCACTTGCGCAAAAATGTGTCAAAGCAGGCATGTTCGTCATCGCTTGTGACAAGGACCAGCACGCCGTCAAGTACGTCAAGGAAACATACAGTCAATCCATCAAAGCAGTTCACATGGACGTCAGTCACTCTGATGACTGGGTAGCGTTGAAAAGGATAGTTGATGACGAATATTCGGGTATGTAATGGTATCCTCTGTTGGTTGCGTATGGGGACATTACTGACCAGCCTCTAGGCCGTGTTGCTCTTTTGGTCTTGAACGCAGGGATCAAGCCGGAGTCTTCTTTTGACTCTGTGGCTTCCTTTCATACCACCTTCGACACCAATGTGTTTGGAGTGGTCTGTGGCATTGGCGCACTCCTTCCATCCGTCAAAGCGAGCGCCGAAGTTGGCAATCGATCTGCTATCGTCATCACCGGTTCAAAGCAGGGCATTACAAATCCGCCCGGCTATCCTGCGTACAACGCGTCCAAAGCAGCGATAAATTCCATCGCGGAGCAGCTCAGTTTCAACTTGCGAAATACCGAAAGGGTATCAGTGCATCTTCTCGTTCCTGGATGGACTCACACCGGCATGGGTGGGAGGACCCCGCAGACGAGTCTTTCCAAGCCTGATGGTGCATGGTGGCCGGAACAGGTGGTGGATTACTTGGAGAAGAAGATGCAAGAAGACCAGTTCTGGGTTCTTTGTCCGGATAATGAAGTGACGAAGTCTCTAGACCGAGCAAGAATGCTGTGGAGCGCAGGCGATGCTGTAGAAGGGCGCCCGCCACTGAGCAGATGGAGAGAAGATTGGAAAGGTCCAGCTAGTCGCTTTGTTGAAGCATACGAGGATACTGAGCATTGAGGCCCGACTTTGTAATTGCAATGGAAGGCGCTCGAAAATTGCGACCTGATCTTTGTATCAATGCACTCAAAGCATCAATGACAGACGCGTTCACACTGTAATACTTTCTGGGACAAGCAACTCATTCATGAACGTGCCAGAATACTCTGACGTTAAGCCTGTGGCAAGTGAAATAATACAAAATTGTGTTATTGCATGTAGAGGATTGAAGATATCTCGTCGTTTCTTTCCAGTCGACTCATTTCCTCATTTTGACCGAGAGGCCCCGATACCACATCTACCCTAGCCGTCTCTCTCAAGATGCCGCAGATCGTACTCAGTGTCCGGCCGAAGGTATCGGAATGGGCGGTTCCCCGGCCAAGAAAACTCGGATTCTTGACTGTCCCCATCGACATTCGATATCAGATTTACAAGCTGGTCCTCATCGATCCAGTCCTGCTATGGGACAAGAGACACAAGTTGAATTGCAGATTCAAGACTTTCAACCCTCAAAAGTCGGAGCCTCCACCGTTTCTCATGACACAGATTGACATCGACGAAGACGGCGTCCTAACTATCCCAGACTGTGATTGCGGCAAAAGAGAGGGAACGAACCTGTTGTTGGCCAATCGCCAGATATATGAAGAGTCAGCCCCAATCTTCTGGTCTCGCAACACCTTTTGCTGCTTGGGTGGATGGGATGTCGTTGGCGCAACTGATTATGAGCTGCGCCCCGCAACACTCACCTGGATCAAGCACATCAGCATCATGAACCCGGAACCCCAGGGCGCGTCAGACCATATCAGATACTTCGACGCATCAGGCTGGAAGGTCGATCGAGAATGGAGCCAATCCCTATTCTGGCCCTCTGTCTCAAAATTGTCGGCGCTTTCATCGTTGCAGGTACCCCCATATCTCATCTTCACCGATCGCGAATTGTACGAGGCGGCTTGGTTGAAGAATCCAGAGCTCAAGATTGAAATGGTCGGCTTGATACCATTCTGTCGAGACCCAGACGTCGACTTCATGGGCTTCGGAGGCGTGTCGCGAAAGAACTTCCGTTTGCACTGGTCAACAATCTACGTCCAAGCCGTTCAGCCTCTTGACATCAAAGAATTGCAAGGATCGGAACGCTCTTCATCCCCCAATGCGGCAACCTTTCTGGATATATTGTTCGAAATTAACACGGCTGTGAAGACCGGCTTCTTTGGGGTGAACCCGAACTATCTTGTGATTTGGGAGGACTTTTGGAAAATCCCGGACGGCTTTGACGAGTTCAACGACCACCACTCGGTTCATGTCGCCGTTCCAGACTCATTAGTGGACAAGGAGGTTCTTGTCAAGTTTTATGGCTTGCCGTCTTCCAAACAAACGGAGGCACGACGAGTCCTAGAAAAGGCTGCTCGTGACGCTGAGCAGAGGGCCCTCAACGGCTTGACCGTGAAGCAAAATGAGGTGCACCAGGCTAGTCGTGATCACAAACGGTATTGGCGAAACTGTTTGGAGAATTACCGGGTTGGGCGCTGGTACAGGTACTATTATATTGAGAACCCGTGGATCGGGGAGGGAATGTGGGATTCCACGGGCAACCCCTCGCCTCAACCACTGCCCGCGAGAATTGAGGCTGTCGAGAAGAAGGCTAGAAAGAAAGCCAAGCGTAAATCAGAGAAGTCGAACGCAGAGGCAAGAAAGATTGAGAGGAAGAGGGTCCGCGGGAAGGGACGTTGAGCGGGAATTGCATCCGGATGGTTTTAGCCGGAAAAGGGACTTGTGTATTACTTGCGTCTATCTAAGTCTGTTTCCCGAGCACATCAAGAGACAGGCAATTCGTCATTGGATCTTGCAACAGCTCAACAAGCCTTGTCGTTGAAGTTGTAATATCCAGGACCAAGGTCCGCCGAATCAGTGACAGACTTGTCGTATTTCCTGCAAGTTCCAGTCTGCGTACCACTGCCAGGGTCGGTTACGATATAGAAGCCAGTGCTGAGGCATCTATCATCTGTCTTGCATGAGGCGATGCAGTCAGCCTTGTTCGAGTTGAAGTTTGCGTCATAGTTGAAAGCGTTTGGCCCTGGGAGACCTCTCGCGTTGCAGATTTTGGGTTTAACGAGGATGGGGGTGACCGTGGTGGTGACGGTTTGCGTGACTGCATCTCCGGCAACCGTTTGGGTAACCTGTGTTTGGCTGGTGACCTGAACCGTCTGAGTAACAGTGACAATGACGGTCTTCCCGGGGGCGGTCTGTGTAGCTTGAGGTCCCGATACGGTCACCTTGGCAGTGGCAGTGATGGTCTTGGTGGTAGGTTGGGCGATGCAGCTGCAGGCACTTGAGATACGACTCTCGGCGAAAAGACGCAGAGCAGGCGGGCATGCAGGACGGTTATTACGCTTCTTCTTTTGGTAGATAGTCTTGGTTCCGGCAGTGACCGTGACCGTCACAGTGGCAGTAGAACCTTCTCCCGTAATTGTGTTGGTCATCGTTTGTTGGTTGACGTTGGTCAAGGTGACAGTTTGTGCCTGGGTCTGATCTGGCACTGTGACTGTGGCAGTTCGGCCCGGACCTGATTGTGTGGTCGTCTGGTAAAGGGTCAACATCAGCATTTACCAGTTAAAAAAAAAACGCATCTGTAACTACTTACCGTTGTTACTGTGGTGGTCTTCACACCTCCGAGGTAGCCCAGACAGAACTGGGATGCCTCAGCTCTCAGGGGCCCTCTCAAGATTGCATAGACTGCGTCTACTACATTGCAATGGCTAGCCGGGGCTGCTGTCACAGCAGACCCCCATGCAAGAATAGCGGCAAAACTTAGGCGAGAAATATGCATAACGATATGCTGTATGGTGAGAGGGGATGATTGATGATGAACTGGTTTGCGATGAAACAATCTCATGACTTGGAAGGTCCATGAAAGGGACAATAAGCTTTATGTCTGATGCTTCATAGACTTCGACAATAAGGAACAAAGCAAGCTGCTGAACAATGGACGCTAGGGTCCATCTTTCGCGCTGGCAACGCCACAAGCATGTCAACTCAACTTCCTCGCCACGCCGCTCATGGCGATGGCTTCAATACTGCGTCGTGACTGGTGGCCATCCAGCCGTCAACCTAGTGGATTTTGACGTTAGCAGATCTCAATTATCTCAGCCGCAGCTCCTACCATGAATGGAACATCTTTTACCAAAATGGGTGAACTCGTGGCTGCCCACTAGTGGAAACACTCAGTCATCGCCTCCCAAATGTCACTAAGCTTATGCCTAGTACACTTTGCTAGAGTCAACAGAGGAACGCTCGCCTCTCACAGCTAAAGACTAAGAGGTCTGGAGCACGAATCCATCACAGCCTTGTCACTGGGTTCTCGGTGTTACCCTTCATTGGTCCCGGTGATCGTCAAAGTCGAGAAGCAAGACTAACATTCTGGCTCAAAGAACCTATGACTTTAGCCAGATTGAGCCAAGAAACGTTGAAATCAGTGCACTGGGAACACAGCCACAGATTCTATTGTCTGCCTTTGGGACGCTTGTTAGAGTCTAACCTTCTACCTACATCGTGCGGTTGAATATGATGTCAAGTGTTGGTGAAGCCAGGTGGAAGCAACACTCACACAATACTGCCTCGGGGAACACCTGTCGTGTCATTTGTAACCTAGCATACGAACCTATATGTCGCCAAAATTGAGATTTCATGCAGACTCTGGAATTGCATAAGCCTTCAGAGGCTCTCAAGTACATGCGAGCTTTGTCCTGCCGGAATTAAAGCACTTGATAGAGCGACGTTCGTCGATGACTGCTGTCTTTTAACAGTCCGTAAGTGTATACTGTCAATTTATTTCGTATTTCTCGCAAGTTTGAGGTTCTGTACACATTATGTCGTTGAAGTTCCATTCAATCAATCATTTCAAGCATAGGTCATGACATGAGTTCCTCCGTTGATTGACCAGATATCACCTGTGACATATGCCGCATCCGAGGATATCATAAATGCCAGTAGAGCTGCCACCTCCTCCAGCTTCCCCAATCTTTGCAGCGGCACCTTCTTTAAGCCCTCTTGCATGGCAGGGCTTGCGTTGATGGACTTCTGGAGAGTCTCAGTCAAGATAGGTCCCAGGGCAACAGTGTTGCACCTGACATTGTCCTTGCCATATGTTGTGGCTGTATGACGTGTCAAGGCATGCACGGCCGCTTTCGAAGCAGCGTAGGCCACTCGCAGTGGCTCTGGAGTACCCAAGTAGTGCCCACCCATCTGCGGTTTGTCAGTCATCCACATGAGTAAAAATGTCACGAACTTGTACTCACACTGGAAATGTTGATAATGGTACCGCCACTGGCCTGCTTCAGGTGAGGAAGAGCATATTTGGTCGTCAAGGCGTAACCTGTGGTGTTGACTTGGAATGTCCGATGCCAAATTTCAGCATCCATGTCGTGCACTGCTCGGTCGTTGCCCAAGGTCTTGGGGCTCAGATCGGCCCCGATGTTCAGCAGGCTGTCAAGCCCTCCCAGCCACTCAGTGCCCTTCTCGATGAGGTTCTTGATGGACTGCTCATCCGCAAGATCGAACTCCATGACGGTGGCACTGCCTCCAGAATTGTTGATCTCGGCACCAACATCCTTTGCTGCGGCAATGTTAATGTCGGCTACGACAACCTTGGCCCCACGGGCGGCGAGCAATTTCGCGGTGCCGGCACCAACACCAGTGGCCGCCCCAGCGACAATGACACGCAATCCAGTAATGGTCGCCATGATTTTTGATATGAGCAATGAATCTGTGTAGATGATGAGTGGGCTTGGTATCAATGAATGCAGCAATCGCCTAGCTTGTGTCTACATTGCAGTTTTCTTCTCTCCATCTACGACTCTTATATCAAATAACACCGGAGCAGTCCAGCAGGCTTTCGGAATCGTATGTGACTGCGCAAGACCCCGAAACCGAGACCGAGAGCGGAGCGTTGCAACGGTCGGCCAGATCAACCGTGGCAGTGATACGTCTGGGCGACTGGCCAAGCGCTACAGGGGCCTTTAATTGGCCCAACAGCAGCAGATTGGCGATATTCACTGTAATCCCCAATGAAACTACATGAATTGGCAATAGCCGCCAGTAAGGGTCCCATCTCCGAAGTGAGGCACAACGCCTGAGAAGGTTTCACCATCCGAACTCAATGCCCGAACTGTTGTACTGCATAGCATGCTGTCAAGCTGCCTTGACAGATGCCGTTTACAATACCATTGGGCGAGTCGACTGATATAAATCGGCCTACAGATGGCACTCATCTCATGGCTCTTGCAGTTTCCCATCCTCCTCCCCTCTACATTTGTTCTCTTCTATTGCTCGTCCGCTCTTCTTTGCAATCATGGCGGACAAGGTACCTATCGATGCGACGGCTGCAGCGACGCTGCTTGGCCGCCTCACTTCAGGCTCTCCAGTCTCTTTGGTTGCCACAGCTCTTGCTGTTGTCTTCGCATTGCTCCTTGTTATCGACAAGCTGATTTCGGCGCCCGTTGACCCTCGCGAGCCTCCCGTCCTCAAGGGCAACTTGCCAATTATAGGCCATCTTCTCGGCGTTCGCACCCAGTTCCCGGGAGTATATGAAAAGCTCGCGTAAGTATCCACATCCACAACTCCAATACTGTGATGTCTCGGCGGGGATGACATGTACTAACGGCCAATCATGCAGCAAAAGCACAAAGCTGCCTATCTGCACCCTTCCCCTTCTTAACAAAAAGATGTACGTGATCAACACAGCACCTCTGGTCCAAAGCGCTATGCGCAACAAGACCTTGGAGTTTGGTGCCCGCATTGAGGAGATTGCCCAAGCAATGGGTGTTGATGTGACGATTACGAGGAGGCTTGTTCGGGAAAACGCCATCGAGGAGATTTCTAAGATCACCATCGCGGCTCTTTCTGGAGACAACCTGCTGAACATGAACCTGAACGCACTGCACTACATCGGCGACCGGTTCAACGCTGTCAAGCCTGGGTCTCCCGTAGAGATCAGCGACTTTTACCACTGGACGAGGGACATCATTGGCACCGCCACCACCCGGGCATTGTATGGAGAGCACAGCCCGTTCAACAATCCTGAGCTGGTTGACTCTATCTGGTAAGTAACTTTCTTCGACGTCTCAAAGAAAGGTACGGTTTACTAACCTTTTTTCTTTTAGGAAATATGAGACTGGCCTCGGAAAGCTGCAGTATGGATGGCTTACCAAGATCATTGCTGGAAAGGCGTTGAAGGCCAGGATGACTATCGTCAAGGGTTTGGCTGGCTTCTACATGCAGAAGCTCGATCAAGGAGAATCCGTTTCAGCTGTGATTCGTGGCCGTGCAGCTTTCTGGCGATCTTTCGGCCTCCCCGATGTCACAATCGGTGCTATGGACTCACTTCCCGTTGCGTCAACGGTCAACACGGCGCCGTCGATGTTCTGGCTCTTGGTCAACATCTTCTCCGAGCCCAAGTATCTGGATCGTCTCCGAAAGGAGGTAGAGACCGCCGGTGTCATTACAATCACTGAAGAAGGCGGCCGTCGCGTCGCAAACGTCGACGTCATGGCGCTTGGAAACAAGTGCCCTTACCTTGTTGCCTCTTACCGCGAAACTCTTCGCTTTGAGAACACTGTCACTGGAGCAAGGATGGTCATGAACAAGGACACCACTTTGACTGACCATGAGACGGGAAGAGAATACCTCCTGAAGAAGGGAATCGAGGTTCAGTGGAGCGCCTCTGTCATGCACAAAAAGGAGGTCTGGGGTGATGACAGAGAGACATTCAACCCGGAGAGATGGCTCAGGCCGACTCCTGAGATCACCAAGGGCTCCAAAGAATCGTTCGTCCCCTTCGGTGGTGGCAAGCATCTGTGCCCTGGTCGTAACTTTGCCTTCTCTGAGCTGTTGGGAACACTGGCTGTGTTGGCTGTCGGCTTTGAGGTGAAGGGGGTTCAGGTGCCAGGACATGCAATGCTCTTTGAGCACTCTGGCTTGCGATCGCCTATATACGGCAGCAAGTCGAAGAAGGCAACGTTGACGAGAAGGCAGGGCTGGGAGGACGTTGAGTGGAGATACCAATGAAAGGCCTGTCGGTGGGGTTTGTCAAACAAGTCTCATTAGTTCCAACTTCTCTCTATATGGGTTTCTCTATCGACTCTCCTCCGTTCGCATATTCACTTTGTGTTCAAGTACGATGATGTTTCATTTTATGTTACTGCTTACCACAGAACCTGTCGTTGTCATGGGTATATGCCTCAATTCCACATTTGTTTCACGTGGAGTCTTGTCGTTCTTGATAAACTACATAAGCAGAGTTAGCTCAAACACAAAACAATACTTATCTAGTTGAATCATCTTTTGTCCGAATTATAGAATTCCCATTCTATAAAAAGGATAATTTCCGCGCTATGAAGCTTTGAACAGTGATCGCTCAAGACAATACCCATCGTGTTCATTCTATTACCAGATCAATGGCAAGTAACGCCAGGCGTCTAGTCAAAGCCTAAACTCCGTCACTAACTGCAACCGCCGCTTTCAACTCTATCCGGGCTAACAGACACTGAAGAGATGGCCTGAAGCTGTCTGTTCTCATTCATAACAACGTATTGAGCAATGAATGCCCATGCCTGGTTGTATTGATAGATGCTTCCAACGGCTTTTCACATTGACCTGTGGGAACGATCCGACATGAATCACGCAACCCAATCGTGCTATTTTCTCCGGGGGGGGGGGGGGGGGGGGCAGTTGACGACAATAAACATCTCCGCAAAATATTCGCTTGAGTCAGCGTGGCTACTCTGCAACCAGCCAAATGACAGCCTTCTGTTCATATGGTCGTTCTAAGAATCCACAATAGGACCGAACTACGAAGAGCCAGATCAGTTCGACCCACGATAGACCGTCTTTCTTGGTGCCGATGATGATTCTAGAAAATCATACGAGAACAGACGATGTGAAAGAGGTTGGGGTAAACTTCGCAAATAGCCAATCAACAGATAGTTACTCCGCCTTTTGAGCTTACCATGAGTGGGGATTTCCTGTAGTAGTGGTGCCGGCGGAAAACTGGCGGAATACTTTGTACCACTCAACCCCACGATGACGTTCCGCGATCAGGATCAGGCCAACGGTCTTCTTGGCGGCACTAACAACAGTGGGGTCATCATCGGCATCAGTGAGAACCAAATTGCTTCACCGATGAATGATGCGAAGGAGGAAAATACTATGCGCTCGAGATTTTCTTCGAGGCTTCCGTCGATTGCCAGCAAACATCCATATGCTCAACTTCGAGCTTGAATTTCTCTATTAGTAGGATGATTGACTGCGTAGAGAATTCTGCCCGGAGTGTTTGCCGGACAGTTCCCCGGCTACACAGAATAAACATGGCTTACCCCAGGCCGGGCGCCCACCAATCTTCCCCATTCCCCAGTGTTCCACTGCAGTGCTACCCCGACCTAGCTACCCCTCATCTCCAACTAACAGGATTGGGTTTGGCGCTGCAGGTTGCCCAAAATTGTGATCCGGCCGAACGTTGCATCCGGTGCTTCTGGCACTGCGGGTTAGCTGCGGAAAACTAATCCTGCAGGTTGATCGTTACTCTTTTGGCTCTCGGGTGCAATGTTGGAGGAGTTGTTTTTCTCGCCCTGCTGATCTTTGAGAGGGGAACCGCCGACAATTTTGACGATGGGTCGTGACTTGAGCGGATGCATCACGAGATTCTTGGAGACCCGGACGAGCCGCATATGCAGGTAGAAAGTGACATAAATACCGGTTCTTCCGCCGTGAAAAAGTCAACTGGAAGCCAGGGCTTTCGAGAACATCGCACTTCTCTGGCGAGCTCATCCGGCATCCAATTGTCATTGGTGATTCGACCTCTTTAGCCCTCAACATGGCCGGTAACAACTGGCTGAGGCATTTTGCCTTAGCTGCTTCCGCAACTGTGCTTGTTGGTCAAACATCAGCCCAGAATGCCTCCGCGAATGGTAAGTCACACCATTATCAACTCAAGTCCAGCAGCGCTGACCTTGTCAAGGAATCGTTGTTGATGGCACGTCCTTTGCCCTCAATGGTGACCATACATCGTACCGCTTCCATGTCGATGAGCTCACAGGCGACCTTCTCACCGACCATTTCGGAGGTTCGGCTACTGAGAGTATGGCCATGCTTGCTCCAGAAGTCAATGGATGGGTTGACATGATCGGCCGTGTCAGACGGGAGTACCCTGATCTGGGCCGTGGGGACTTCAGGGTCCCCGCACTGCAGATTCGCGAGACAGCTGGATACACCGTCAGTGACCTCCAGTATCGATCTCACAGGGTCGTCCAGGGCAAGCCTGGCTTGCCTGGGCTTCCGTCCACGTTTGGGACTGAGAACGACGTCTCAACGTTGGTCGTTTCCCTCTTCGACAACTACAGTTCAATCGCTGTCGATCTCTCTTACTCAATTTTCCCGAAATACGATGCCGTTGTGCGGAGCGTCAACATCACCAATGAGGGTCAGGGAAACATCACGGTGGAGAAGGCTGCAAGTCTCAGCGTGGACTTGCCATTCGACGACATGGAGTTCCTCGAGCTGAGAGGAGACTGGGCGCGAGAGGCCATGAGGACCCGCCGGAAGATTGACTACGGCACGCAAGGGTAAGTTCCAACTGCGCGATGGTGATATGCCAAGGGAAGTATGCTGACTCCACTCGAAACTAGGTTCGGAAGCACAACCGGGTACTCTTCTCATCTCCACAACCCTTTCCTAGCACTTGTATCTCCGGATACAACCGAGTCTCAGGGTGAAGCCTGGGGATTTTCCCTAGTCTACACAGGTTCATTTTCCGCCGAGGTTGAGAAAGGATCTCAGGGTTTCACTCGGGCCATGATTGGCTTCAACCCTTACCAACTCTCTTGGCCGCTCGGACCCGGAGAAACTCTCACCACGCCTGAGGTTGTCGCCATCTACTCCAACACAGGAATTGGTGGCATGTCTCGAAAGTTTCACCGACTCTACCGGAAGCACCTCATGAGAAGCAAGTTCGTCTCCGAGCCTCGCCCGGCGTTGCTCAACAGCTGGGAAGGACTCTACTTCAACTACAACGAGAGTACCGTCTACGACCTCGCCCAGGAAGCTGCGCAACTCGGCGTCAAGCTCTTCGTTCTCGATGACGGCTGGTTCGGCCAGGAATACCCCCGATTGAACGACACAGCCGGCCTTGGAGACTGGACGGTCAACCCTACTCGCTTCCCGGATGGCCTGCCTGCTCTTGTCAACAAGGTCACAAATTTGCAAGTTACCAATTCTTCCGACAAGCTGCAATTCGGTCTGTGGTTTGAGCCCGAAATGGTCAACCCCAACTCGACTCTTTATCATGAGCACCCTGACTGGGCCCTCCATGCGGGGCCGTACCCTCGCACGATCCGACGAAACCAGCTCGTCCTTAACGTGGCTCTTCCTGAGGTCCAGGAGTATATCATCGAATCAGTTTCCAGTATCCTTTCCAGCGCTCCCGTCACTTATGTCAAATGGGACAACAACAGAGGTTTTCACGAGACACCTACCCCTGGCATCGGCCTCTCCTATATGTTGGGAATGTACCACGTCTTTGAGACCCTCACTTCTCGCTTCCCCGATGTTCTTTGGGAGGGCTGCGCGTCTGGTGGTGGCCGCTTCGACCCCGGTGTTCTTCACTACTTCCCTCAAATCTGGACTTCCGACAACACTGATGCTCTGGATCGTATTTCCATCCAGTTTGGCACATCCCTCGCCTACCCGCTCGCTGCCATGGGTGCCCACGTCTCAGCGGTGCCCAACCACCAGACCACGCGTACAATCCCCATCAAGTTCCGTGCTCACGTTGCCATGATGGGCGGTTCCTTCGGTCTCGAATTGAACCCAGCCGAGATCTCTGACGAGGACAAGGTCCAAATCCCAGAATTGCTGGCTCTCAATGAAGTGGTCAACCCAATTGTGATTGGAGGTGATCTGTGGCGATTGAACCTGCCTGAGGAATCCAACTGGCCAGCTGCCATGGTCATCTCCGAGGACGGGTCCCAGGCTGTTCTCTTCTACTACCAGGTCAGATCATGGTACAACCACGCCCTGCCAAGGCTTCGCCTGCAAGGATTGGACCCAACTGCTTCGTACTCGTTGGACGGCAACGGCACCTACTCCGGAGCAACTTTGATGAATACTGGAGTTCAGTACGCATTTGAGGGAGACTACGACAGTCGTGTGGTTATTATCAAGAAGACTTAATGTATATTTTTGTTCATGGGCTTGAAGCTAAGGCTAAAACCATAGGTAGGGAACTATTTCAATCTATTTGTCTTCCGAACGGCGAAAGCTTCAGTACTTGTTTGTTGGTACGATGTTGAGGTGTCTCGTCTTGATTAAAACACGCCGGAGGGTGCGTCTACTTAAAGATCCCATGGGCGCTTCCTGGGGCGCTTAACCAGCCCAGACTGCCCATCCCATTCAGCTCCGTAAATCATGATGTCGTAGTAACGGCACAGCGACTCGCACTCCAGATACATCCAGTCATCTTCAGGATCGTGCTCGCTCGCTTCAGACTCATCGTCACTGTCTGTCAGGTCTTTGTCACTGTCCGAGTACTCCTCCTCAGAGTCAGGGATTGGGGTCTCTGCATTCACGACCTTGACAAAAGGAATGGATGTTTCCAATGACCTCAGGCATTCTGTGTCCGCATAAAGGCACAGGTTGAATCGAGCGTAGTCGCGGCTATCGTTGGCTGGGATGTCTTGGCTCTCGTCGCTTTCATCCGGAAGAGCATTGGCCCAGGATTGAAATCGCGTCAGGACCTCTTGGATAGATGCGCCATCCAGAGACTCTCGATCCTCTATGACGGATATCCGGAAAGTTGCTTGCATCTCGTCGCGTTGGCTTGAAGAGTCTCTCGCGATGAAGTCGAAGGCTCGTTGTCTGAGATTGGAGATGTAGCGTTCCCAGAGCGGCTGATTGTCATAGGTTGTGCGATAGAGGTAGAAGCCCCAGCGATAAATGCCCTCGCGAGACAAACGGAGAGTATCGTAGACTCCGCGGAGCTCCGTGTCTTCCAACATGGCTGTTTGCCTATAGAGCAGGGATGAACAGATTCTGTCAATGAAACTGAGCTAGACTTCCGTGCGGCCTTGACTGTTGACTTTTGACTCGGAGGGGTGAGGTGAATACGCTAAGTGAAGATGAAGGGGACGTAAATATTGGTGCTTCTGACGAGTAATAATGCGGCGAGAGCATTTTTCACGCAAGTGATTTGCAAGGCACTGTAAATTTATAGTCAACTCCAGTCTAGGAAAAATTAGTTCCCAGTGGCGAGCTTGCTCAACCGTTGCTGTCAAATCCATGTCGAACTTTTTCCAGCCTCTCAAGGTAGCCACCAAAACCAATTCAATGCAAAGGCTCATTTATGTTCAATTATCCCCCTTTAATAGTAATCTATGAAAATCATGGTACAAGATGTCTCGCTTATCTAAAATTTCTTGACGGATAACCTTTTTGGGCCCCTTTCCACTGTCACCTTGTACAGCCCCCCTGGTAGTACCTTTGGTTGTTCTCGAACAATTGTGTGACCCTTATGCGCTCCAGGCACCATTGACTCTGAATAACAATGCGTTCTTCAGCCGCTCGGTCTTCAATCCTTTGGCGCTCCAACTGGGCATTAGGTACTGAGGGCAGAGGGGATGATGCAGTCCCTACTGTGAAAGCCCTCCCAGGGTAGCCTACGAAACTTCCTCGACATCATTTAAGGCATCATTTCACGTTTTTCCACTATCCTCACTTATTTTCTAAGTATACTATAGCAGCTCGAGAGTCAGGAAATCGACAGAAGACGTTCCGTATGCCGAAAGGTGCATGGGCTGCATCGGGTTATGAATAATATTACCACAGTTGGCTGGATGTTGATCTCCCCTAAGGATCTAAGCCTGAGCTGGGGTTGTTAACTTGTCATCTATTGTTGGTCCAGGCCACTGTTCCCGGGATCACTGCCACCTTTCGGACTGTCGGTGGCTTTCCGGAACCGAAACCGAAAGCGGGGACCCCGGTTCAAAGAACCCACAAACTCCGCCCGTTCAACGTGTCTCAAGCCGGGCCAGCCCGTTTCTTTTCCCCGCTTTCTTGCGGACTTTGTGTTCTGCTTTGTAAACACGGTAGCAATGATCTCATCTTGGCGGCGGGAACGAATTAGCTTCGATTTCGTCAGCTATGGATCCATTTCACGCTTGTTGTCACTTGCAACATAAAATTCTATGTAAACCACAGACTTCTCGCCAAATCAGGACCCGTTGACCTGAACACTCTATGAAGTTCAGGCGGTATCACAATACAGCCACATTTTTTCATGAAAAGTACTTTTAGCATAGCATACTCGTCAACAAGTTCAACGCAAGAATGAAGGTCGCGGTCGTCGGAGCCACCGGGGAGACAGGGAGTTCCATCGTGAATGGACTCCTAGCATCTCCAGATACGCAATTTGTACGAGTTTGAGAAATTTGATGGTCGCCAGGATCGTTACGTATGCTGACTGACACGGAACAGGACGTGACCGCTCTCATCCGACCCGGCTCGCTTGACAAGCCCGAGGTTCACGCCCTCAAAGAGAGAGGCGTCAAGATAGCTTCCACCGACCTCACAGGACCTGAGGATGAAATCGTTGAGCAAGTCACTGGCTTCGATGTCGTCATTTCCGCCATCGTTGCAGACAGCCTCCTTGATCAGCTCCCACTTGCCACCGCGTCGAAGAAGGCCGGTGTCGGGCGATTCGTCCCCTGCTTCTTTGGTACCGTGATGCCGGCTAGGGGAATGTTGTGGTTCCGTGACCAGGTATGACTTAGTGTCCCTGGCGAGCCTAGGAGACGCAACTAATAAGCTTTGACGCACAGAAAGAGGACGTCTTGAACCATGTTCAAACACTCTACCTTCCCTACACCGTCATTGACGTCGGCTGGTGGTACCAGATTACCCTGCCTCGCTTGGCTTCCGGTCGCATTGATGCTGTCGCCAGCCCCTTTGACAACTGGATTGCAGGGGATGGCACTGTCAAGTCTGCTATCACTGACCTAAGGGATATCGGCAAATACGTCGCTCGCATCGTTGCGGACCCTCGTACCCTGAACCAGAAGGTTTTCGCATACACCCAGTTGATCTCGCAAAACGAAGTTTACGATCTCATTGAAAACTTGAGCGGCGAGAAACTCGAGAGACAATACGTACGTACCTCCTATTCTCATCTCATTGAGTTGTAGCTGACATAATGCAGCTGTCGTCTGATGATATCGAGGCTGCGATGGTGAAGGCGAAGGATGACAAAGCCAACCCTCACAAGCTGTCTGTCTTGCAGTACCGCAAGTCTTGGGGTCTTCGAGGGGACAACACTCCCGAGTATGCCCGTTATCTGGGCTATCAAATTGGCAAGGAACTCTACCCAGATTTGACTGGGAAGCCATTTGAAGATTTCTGCAAAGAAGCATTGGATGGAAAGGTTGAGCCCATTTTCCAGAAGAAGAGGCGCGAGATGATTGAAGCCGCTCAGAAGAAAGCCGCGTCTGGGCAAGCTTAAAGTAGATACTTCATAAGAATAACGTGGATGAGTTCAGATGAAAGGATATATGGTTTTCGTCCGACAGGTTTTGAAAATCCACGAGGACTTGCCTTACGTTTGTGGGTAAGTACAACATCTAACATTGAGCAATTTAATGCAAGTATCCACAAAAAACCTAACAGAAAGAGATCTTTTAGAAGCTCTCTCAATATCTGTTTTATCGCATGCCGACGGGTCGGGGAATTTCGGCGACTCAGACGTTGGCTGGGACTCGGCTCGGCGAAGTTCACCGACACATCTAAACCCCACAACCCGAGCGCTGCGGAGAACTTCGCCGGCCTATTGGTCACTTCGCGAACATTGGCGGCAAAGCCGTACTTCGCTGAACATCCGGATCAAATTCCGGCTCATCGGGACTTATGAATCCGATAGCGGAAAGTTCCTTGATTTGAAATGCAATGTTCGTGCTTCATGTCGAGCATTGCTGCAATACAAAACATAATCATATCCTGCTCGATCAAATACATTGTGTTTACAGCCTGCTCCTCTTTTTGTAACACCATCATCTGCCTTATTGCCCAATAAGTATTCTTTGATTATCATTGCGGACTTAACCTTTTCAGAAATGGCTCCGAGACATATCAAGAAGCCCAGTGCCGCCACTTCAAATGGCACTGCCCCAGCTCCGTCGGTAGACGTTCCCAACGTTGTTCGAGGGGTCATCAACGACATCTCGGCCAATGGTGACGCTGCTGTCCGCTTATACAGCCAGAAGTTTGACAAGTGGGAGCCCAAGTCGTTCAAACTGTCATCAAAACAAATCCAGGATATCATTGCAAAAGTCGACCCTCAGACCATCAAAGACATCAAGACGGTCCAGCAGAATGTGAGGAGATTCGCACAGGCGCAGAGAGACAGCATACGAGACTTTGAGATCGAAAGCGAGCCGGGTGTCTTCCTTGGACAAAAGAACATCCCTATCGAGACAGTTGGCGCCTACATTCCGGGTGGCCGGTACCCCCTTTTGGCCTCAGCACACATGACAATTTTGACTGCGAAGGTCGCAGGCGTTCCCCGTGTAATCGGGTGCACCCCTCCCATCGCTGGTCAGATTCCCAGCGCCACCGTTGCAGCGATGCATCTTGCCGGCTGTGATGAGATCTTCATTCTCGGCGGCGTTCAGGCTGTCGCGGCCATGGCTTTGGGAACCGAGACCATAGCGAAGGTCGACTTCATCGCCGGTCCCGGTAACGCATTCGTTGCTGAAGCTAAGCGTCAGTTGTACGGCGAGGTTGGCATCGATCTTGTGGCAGGCCCAACTGAGATTCTCATTGTCGCGGACGAGCACGCAGACCCAATGACTGTTGCGACAGACTTGGTCTCTCAAGCCGAGCATGGTCCAGATACCCCAGCGGTTCTTATCACGTCTTCTCAAGAAGTGGCAGAGAAGACTATCCGCTACGTTGATGCATGCCTGGAGCATCTCTCCACCAAGGGCATTGCTGCTGTCAGCTGGAAAGACCATGGCGAGGTGATTGTCGTCGATGACTTGGATGAGGCTTATAGAGTCGCCGATACCTTTGCTTCGGAACATGTTCAGATACTCACACGAGAGCCGCGGGAAGCCTTGCAAAAGATGAAACAATACGGCGCCCTCTTTTTGGGCGAGAAGACATGTGTCAGCTACGGTGACAAGGTAGGTCAGCATCTGTCTCATTTGATCCAAATACTAACGACTGTAGTGTATTGGAACAAACCATGTTTTGCCAACAAGAAAGGGGGCTCGCTACAGTGGTGGTCTTTGGGTTGGAAAGTATCTGAAAACATGCACTTATCAAGAGGTCGTCAGTGAGAAGGCCAGCGGTGAGCTGGGGCGGCTGTGTGGTCGCGCTGCTCGGGCCGAGAATTTCGAAGCTCATGCTCGTTCTGGTGATCTTCGGGCGTCGACTTATCTGAAAGACTCCATTTCGTGGATCACGACTGCAGAGGATGATGTCCGAGCTTAAGGTAGCAGCGAGGGATGTTTTGTCATTATAAGCTAGAACTATAGATTACAAGTGTTACAGTAACCCAAAACCCATGTGTTCAAGATCAAACGTTGGCAGTAATGATTCCCATCCTGCGTCAGGCCCTTCAGACCCCATGTTTGGGTCAAACGCTGGGTTTATGAAGCCTGAGCTCATGTTACCGAGGGACGCATCGATTGGCCCCATTCCCCATTGGAAGCTCGCATCACCTCTTGCTGCATCCCAGGCATTTCCAGGCTCAATGGACATGCCAAGACTCGTTTCAAGCTCTTCGTGTGCCTGTTGCATGGACATGTCGTCTTGGACTAAAGTCCTCTCGGCCTGGACTCCAATGCGAGCTTTGGTACCTATCGATTGATTTGATAAGGCGTTCTCACACTTCGCAGCGAGGTCTCGCAGACCTGCTCCCATCCAGTGCACGAGATGATAGCTCGTACACTGGGCATTCTGGCAGAAGTCTGCTACTTTTCGAATCGCATCAAAGGTTTCCTCTGCGTTCAGGCTTTTGTCATGTTGACTCGTTGCAAGCTTGAGCAAAAATGAACAAGCATATGCAATCATGGTATGACAGTAGTGAGGCATCCCCACGAAAGCAGCTCGAATGTCGACGTCGTGTATAATGAGCTCCACAATGGCGCTGGCACTGCTCACGGCAACTTGAGCCATGTCGGAGTACTCCGGTGGAACCGGTTCACCGCCACCGTGAGACGATCGGCCGCGATAAACGTGAGAAGATACGAAGAGCTTCGCAAAGTGGTAGTGGAGTGTGAGCGCCTTCAGTGGAAAGTTGCCTATTCTCTCGTGTGGCCCTGTTCACATAGTCAGAGCCCGGTCGCCACAAGCTGAGTTGCGAGATGAGAACTCACGATATCGGCCTGTCCAAGCCATGATCCACTGGTCAAGTTGACGATTGAACCCCTGTAATTGGGTGTGAAAGTGACCAGGGATGCAAACTTCCACGTTTGTGCCAAAGATTCCGGTGACTTTATCCAGTATCAGAATCATCTCGATTTGACTTGCCAGCCGCACGTCGGTGCTGTTCTCCGGGACTGCGTTCAGGTAGGTTTCCCACTTGTTGACTGAGATTTGGTCTCCAAAGCTGGAGGGCCTGCCATAGAGAATTGACAGATGGCGGTCGCAGATGTAGTAAAGGTACCAGACTCTCAAGCACTCTTGTGCCTCTTCTCGGCTCCCGAGCTGGAACTTGTGGGGAGAGACTTTCTGAATAGTGGTAGCGCCGATGACAAAGTCAAATGCCTTCCCAAGTTGGAACTCCATAGCTCGGCGGATGGCCAGGCCTGAGACTGACCACGCCATGTCGCTCAACCAGAATGAGGCGATACGTAGTCCTTGGAAGTCGCCCATGCTCACTTGTGGGGCGAAGACGAAGTTGGTCACAAGCTTTCGAAGCTCTAGGCTGCAGGCGCGGTAGAGCGATTCACCTTGCGGCTCATGGAGAGCTGATACGGTGCAAATGGCTGTGAACAGCAGCGGCGACGCATTACGAATACCATCAAGGTCTTGATATATCGTAGTGACGCCATAGAGATAATGGTCCGTTTGGTCCAAGAACTTCTGCACAAGGCGTTTGGCATCAACGAGATTCATCTTACCTTCTGTTACCAGATCACGAGGCCCGTTCACGCCAGCAGGGGTTCTCTTATTCGTTGACGACGGTGATACTTGACGAGAACGTAATGATTCGAGCCTCGTGATCTCATATAGAGACTTGATGGGTATCTGGGTCAAAGGTTCTACCGACGCTCTGTCTTGATTCCGCATGCTCAGTGAGTCGCCCGTTAAATGACCACCACTCTGTGAAAGTTGATCCGATGCGACGGATGCCGAGGGACTTGGACTTCGTTCCGTTTGCGGGAAGACCGATCTCGTCTTAAGAGGCCCTAGTGCTGATTGTTTCCTGTTCGCCAGGATATTGTTGATTGCATCGCGTAGCGTCTCAAGGTCTTCAGCCACTGTCATCCTAGCCCATGATGTCAACAGCAATAAAGAATAAGACGAGACGAAATCGTACTGGAGAGCTTCATTGCCGCTAGGTTTCCAGTATTGTGGGATCTTGCTGAAATGGCATTGGATGCCTCTTTTCTGGCACCTTTGGCAAGGGGTGCCATCGTCACTCGCTCGGCACCGGACCTAGTTGCGGGGTCAGTACAGCTCTGCGGCGAAAGGCCCAGGTTTCAACCTTTTGCTTCTGGCATGGAATGCAAGCTTTGTTGCGGGACTGAGGCATTCGTCTCAAGGGTTTTCGGGCGCTCTCAGATGAAGAATTCATCTTGGACAATTGATGGAAGTAAGACCACGGACACACATGCCCTGGATGAACTCATCTACAGCTAGGTCCATGGCTTAGAAACAACCGAAAGTTTCTCGGTTCCAGACTAACTGGCTTAAGCGCATATTTGGCTACATATGCATCGACCCGGACTTCTCGAATACTTGCATGCCAATGACTCCTTGTTACAGTCATATACATGACTAAGCCATCATCCGAATGCACTTAGGTAGTTTGCGACGCAACAAGTGGCAGGTGTCAACTCAATCCACACCAAATGAGTGGCACACTGGGAAATGTTACGTTCATATGGACTTTCTAGATAGCACGTGGGCAGCCGTTTGCGAGATTTCTGTTTTTGCGACCAAAAGCACGAGTCTGGTTCATGACTAAAAGCCAAGAGATCGAAGTTGGTTGCGGGTCTTAACACCGAGCACCGAAGCGTGGATGCTCGGCTACATCGGAGCTCGCCTGTTCACTTGCACGATTGGTACGATTGTCTCTTGAGCCCCTGCACCATCGGGGCAATAGTCTTTCCTGCCCTGTATTACTGGATTCTCGTTATCATCAGCATCACATCTAACAAGTTGTTTTTACTCTTGACAATCAATGAAAACTTTGGCTTTGAAGGCGAGTTTGAGCACAGTTGCGGCTTCGATTCATGTGGCGGGTTTGACTCGACTCAAGAACCCTCGACGCCCCAGACTCCGGAGTCAAACCGGGAGCCTGGGTACTGTGGGGGCGGTTCTCGGGACGACTTTAAGTTCAAACCGGTGGGGATCTGCTAAAATATGCTAAAGCTTAACGCAAAGTCCAACACTTCCCCAAGCTTCAAGCCGTGACACCGGCCCGGTCTACGACTCGACCGTATCCTGATTATCAGATTTTATCTGATAAAGAGTGCCAGACGATTTTATCTTTGTCAGATGAAAGATTGATAATGATAAACCCAAGAAAAGCTCTAGGCGAGTCTTGGGCCTCCTGCTCATTCGTCACCTCCTCGGAAAGATTTCCCGAAGTCAGGTCTCTCTTTCCTCGTGTCCGCGTATGACTCGAGCCTGGGCCGGTCTCATTTTTCACGGACGCCATCTCCCTGCCCATCAGTGGAGTTCGCTTACACTTAACCTGCCAAAAGGGGAGCCATGCGGCAGGCCAGACAGGTTCGCTTGACACCTTCGGTATGCTTTGAGGTAACGCTCCCCAAGCGTCTTGGCTATGTCGCCCAGTCAGAACCATTTGTCACAATATGTCAGCTACTACACGAGCTCCACGAAGCTCGGATCTTCACTGTGAATAAATGCGACATTAGGCAGGGATTCCAGGGAAGTCCCCACAGCAGGAGGCCAGGTAGGTGGGATGGAAAAGTTTTATCAGATTCGGAGATAATCTTATGGTATGGATCTGATTGCGCCGTTGCTGTTTGATATACCTCTGTGCCCCTTCTTTGGTGCAAAGCTGCTCATCCGTCTTTCACAACCATTCGCCCATCCGTGTAGGCAGTTGCAAAGATGTCAGCTGAGAAGAGTTCCGTCGGGGAGAAGATCCGAGGTAGAGTTGTACCGAAGAACCAAAGCCCACATTGGTACTGACTCAGAGGCCACACAGTCTTCTTCCTGGGTGACGAAGCAAAGAGCAGGGAAGAGAGAAAGCTCGTGCAGAAAATTGGTAGGCAATGTTGACAAATGAATTTATAGACTGAAGCTGACAGTCACATTAGACTTCTTCATCCTTGTATGTGACCGCATTCAGTCGGTCGTGGGAGGGCTCTCGACTTACAACGTTCACAGACTTACTGTTGTCTAAGTTACTTCTTCAACTTCCTCGGTAAGAGCCGCCTCACTCACTTGGGACCGATGAATTGGATAGTGAGCTTACCTCTCCAATGCTGAAGACCGTGCTGCCTTTGCCAATGCATATGTAAGTTCCCTGAATCCATCATCTACGTTATGATGTTAATTGTCAATCCACAGGTCGCCGGCCTTCGTGAGGCCCTGAACATGAAGGGCCATGACTACAACACGGTCCTTTCGGTTACGACTGCAGGGTCAGTCGCTGATGCTGCCACCTCATTTTCAGAATACGCTGACACGATTACACAGAATGGCCATCGGCCAGATTCCTCATGGATTGATTATTCAAAAGATTAAGCCCCGCATCTGGCTTCCGTCCATGGTCGTTGTCTGGGCTGCCCTGACAGTAAGCTTCACATGATTGATTGCTGCATGGCCAAAACGGGTACTAACCCCCCGGGTAGATGATCAGTGCTGCATGCAAGACAGTCACTCAGCTTTGCGTCGTCCGTTTCTTCCTTGGCCTTGCTGAGGCAAGCACGTACGCCGGCACCATCTACATCATCGGCTCTTGGTACAAGCCAAAGGAGATCTCCAAGCGCACGGCCATTTTCACAGCATCCGGTCAGGTCGGCACCATGTTTGCTGGCGTCATGATGGCGGCCATCTACAAGGGCATGGGAGGACTCGGTGGTCTTGGTGGCTGGCAGTGGGTTTTCCTTATTGGTAAGCAAAACCTATTACCTCAGCCAGAGAATTATACTGACAAAATCCCAGATGGCATCATCACGCTTCCCATTGCCTTCTTCGGTTTCTTCTTCTTCCCTGACATCCCGGAGAACACCAAGGCGACTTACCTGAGTGAGTCCGAGAAGAAAATGGCTGTTGCTCGTCTGCCTCCCATCAAGGAAGGAGGACATAGCATCAACCCCTTTTCTCTCATGAAGCGCTTGTTCCTACAGCCCATGTTGTAGGTCTTTCCTTTCCCCTTCCGTGCTGTACAAACCTCGCTAACACTTACCTAGTTGGATCTTGGTTTTCTGGTCTCCCGTCTGCGCAACCCTTGAGGCCTATGCCGTTCAGAACAACTTCCTTATCTGGCTGAAGTACCAGTCTTCGCACTTCACTCAAAGTCAAATCAACACCTACCCACTCGGTGTGCAGGCCGTCGGTATCGCGTCCAACATGTTGGCCGCTTGGCACATGGACGCTACCGGCACCCGTGTCCCCATGGCCGTGTTGGCTATTTTCTTGCAGCTCATCTGCGCCATTATGCTCCTGGTCCCAACCCTTCCCTTTGCTGGAACCTTTTTCGCCTTCTACCTGTCCGGCACGGCGTACATGGTCAACCCGTTGATCTTTGGCTGGGCAAGCATTATTCTTCAGCGCACTGGCGACGACGCGGTCCGCAGTGTGACAGTTTATTGCATGAACGTCCTCTCCTTGACCTTGTATACGTTCTGGGGTATCGTGTTCTACGCGGCTGATGAGGCCCCATACTGGAAGAAGGGTGGCATTGTTATGATTGTTTGCTGCTTCGTCATGTTGGGCTACGTCTTTGTCGTTCGGAAGGTAAGCTACGGTACCTTATCGCGTCAAGTAGGAGAACAAGTCGCTAATATTTTGCACAACAGCTTGACATTCATACGCTTGAGAAGTATGGAAATCCCACAGCCGGGGACTCGGAGGCGTCGCTTGAGGTCTGCGCTAAGGCTTCGGGTATTGAGTTGACGGATAGCTTGGAGGGCAAGAAGAACGTCAGCTCCGAGAAGGTTGTCACTCTGTAACAATCGAACACAAGGTTGAATTGTTGGAGAGCATCAAGGCAGGGAAAGTAAGTCTTCATGGAGAATTTGTCCGTGGCAGTATTTCACGGATCGTAACAAAGGCATACACAAATCAACACTGAATTTTCACTCATAACTCAGCGCAATCCTGTGCTAAATGATGGAAGAATAAGGTCTTGGGCAACCCAACACTGTCTATCTCGGCTTTTTGAGGGCCATCACACAAACTGAGCAATTGACACTTCCGGGGAGCTGTGACCCGGCTCAGGTGTCTTGAAAACCTCGCCGTACATTATTCCACATACATAGGATGAGCCAATAATATGGAACACTCCGTCTCTTCCTTCAACGGGCCTTATCACCAGGGGTGTCTGGACAGATGGAATGATGCATATCAAATCGCCGGGCTTGATCAACGGGGTACTTGTTCCACTAAAATTGATTAGCAAGAGAATAGAATTCAAAGCATATTCTTCAGGAAACTTTCGCACACACCAGTACCCCTTCTTCGTGGTGAAAAACTTCTCGCCTTTTATGCTACTCGCCGTGCGTGGTACGAATGGTATGAAGTGAGTCTTAGCCGAAGCCCACTGGTTGAGCCATCCGTGCTTTTCTAGGCGATCCTGGATTGTGGGACAGTGTTCTTTGCAAAAGTCGCTGAAGCTCCTAGCAATTGATGCGGGATTCTTGTCATCCGCATCACATGCGTGTAAAAGGGTGCTGGCGAACGCGAGAGCCTTGTCCGCATAGGCGAGGTTATGACTCCTTTCAGTGGCCTCCAGCAGAGCCCAATATTCTTCCGCGATGCTGGGCCGGTTGAAGAGTGCTGCTTCTGTAGCCAGACGGTGGGCATCTGCATCCTCGGCTTGCGCACTGCGGTCCAGGGACAGCTCTCCTCCAGCTATACTGCCACAGAGAAAGACCGTGTCAATGATATAGACAGACGTCTCAAGGCAGGAATCAACTACCCGGGTTTGAATATTCGTTGCCTGAGTTAAAGGGCTCTCGTCTCTGCTTGCATCGTATCTGCCATTCATCGTCCAGGGTTGACGAGCATCCAGATAGGGACACCAGGATGGTCCCTTCGAGAGATCTTCGGGACCCTTGTGCCACGTTAAGCCAAGAAAGCGGAGAGATCGTTCGCTGAGGCGGGAGAAGAGAAGGAGTCTTAACTCCGTCATGGTCCTTTCGTAGTCTGCCTCCACCAAAAGCTGCCCGTCGTCCGACTTTGCAAGAGGATGTCCAAGAAACGCGTAGACAAAATCCCGTGGGTCCGTCGCCTTCTGTATGTGTCTAGCCTTGAACAGCATGTCCTGAAACTCCGGCTTATTTGTTTTCATCACTTGTCGTGCGGAAGTGGTGAGGATGAAAGAAGATCGGTACCACGACTGTTCAACGCTCTCGGCGTATGTTGCCCAGACGTGGTTGAAGAGGCCGGAAATAAGGCCGGAACTGAAATAAACGCCAGGGAAATCGTTGCCCGTCTGCGCCCACGCCTGGGCAAAGTCCATGATCTCAGTAAAGTTTATAGTTGACCTGCCGTACGCCAGGAGTACCTCTCTAGCAAGGCCGACTTCTTGTAAGACCCAGACTCGCCCGAACCACGGCTTCTTGAAGATCTGCACAGCAGGTAGTAGCCTCTCGCCAGTAATGAGACCATAACCTCCCTCATCATCTGCCGGCCTCCAGCCACTGCCGTCTAATATTCGAAGTTCCGTCATGTACTTTGCGGCAAGACGATTGTATTCTTGAATCGCGTCAAAAGCGATTCTCGCAGCCTCGCCATGGTGTCCGTCGTCACCGAGACAGATTACGACCCGCCAGGCATGCGAGTATATCTCTCCCATCATATTGACGTGGAATGCCTTTTCTTGGAGATCGCGCTGATTGATACAGAGCGCATCAACCCATAGATGTCGCGGGCGGTCTGCATATCTGACTTGGCGAAGAGATTGGACGAGGTTTGCCGTCACATCAATCTCAAGACCCTGGCAGACTACGGCGTCGGTATCTTGTGTGCTCCCCCAAACATAAGAAATTGCTTCATATTCTTGATTCTGTTTAAGTATCATTGGTTTTGGCGTTTTATAGCAGTCATGTCTTACCTGCAGATTGAAATGGTGTGAGATACAATGAGCAGCTGACAGGGTCGTCGTAAGCCCCTGGCTCAAGCAGTAAGATGCGCGTCCATTTTCCTTCTGGTAGGCCGTCATAGAACGAGTAATGCTCAACTGTAGACATGGTTGGTTCCGGACTTTTATACTGGATCGCGGACGCCGAGTGATAAGAAAATGGCTGAAGAATCGAGAATTGGATGGCGATCCCAGCTGAGATGCGTCCATCATATCAGCTTACCCCTCTCGATCCAGCCCTACCCCTGTCAGTTTTATCAATATCGAGGCCTCGTAGTGGCTCAGATGTTGACATACAGTGGGCCCACGCACTTAGATGCTGAAGGCCAAAAAGAACTTTTGTTGCCTCAAGGAGACAACGTCGGCGTGGACAATGACTGCAAAAAGGACCACCTGATCTTACACCTTATCGTTCTTGCCAGAGAAACAAATTCGACTAAAATCTTCGGGTCGAGCTGGTTGCAACGTATCAAAACATGCCGGGTACTTGTATCTATCTTTGGTTTCCACGTTGAACTAGGATAACAGCAATGGGTCTGGTCCCAGTTTGGTAACAAGAGGGTCGGCCCTGATCATACTGAAGATGATGAGCATATTATGATTTAACTAATTATCCATTCGTATCGCTTGGAAGACACAACTTAGTAGAGAATGGCATACATACATACAGCGTGACGTCTTTCTTGTGGCTGGCTAACAATGCAGGTCTTAGAAAAAGAAAAGATTACGTCCATGATGCAGCCAGCGGTCATCGTGGTGGCTGGACTATGACGATGATTTGAGAGGGGTACGAGTGATAGAACAAAACCCCTCAAAACCCCGGAAGTTCTCAAACAGTCTGGTCAATCTAATCTACTTCAGCTAACAAGCTGTCCATACTTTGTTCTCAATACTCACCACCGCCGTCTAATAACAATGAACCCTCTCCAAGCCGATCAGAGGATGTCTGATGCCGAGGAGATCCTCGGGTACGACTTCAAAGACCCTCGATGGCTCTGGGAAGCGCTCCAGGCCGCAGGATCTCCGGTGACGAGAGTGGGCACCCGGAGTTTGCGCGAGGGCAACAAGCAGCTCGCGGGACTTGGCGACAGGATCATCTCGGTCGTCATTGTCACGATGTCCGTTGATGATAACATTAGCATCGGTATTTTCTCAAAGAAGTCATCATTCAAAAACAGGAAGGCAGGCCGCAGGCCTATTCTGACTGCCGAAACAGGCAACACCAACGCCCGAATCCAGATTTGCGCGAACAACGAGCGTCTAGCTAGGCTTTGTGACGCTGTCGGTTTGACCCGGTGCATCGTCAGAAATCCGTCCCAGCAGGGGATGGTGTCGCAACGCACTAAAGCTGACACCCTGGAGGCAGTAGTCGGCGCAGTCTTCAAGGACGGCGGGCTCGACGCTGCCGAGGAGGTGATTGAGCACCTGGGCATCATTGATCTTCTGGTAACGTTGCAAACTCCCCCAACACCCCATGTCAAGTCTGTGATCAAGATTACCCTTAACAGTGTGCTCTACTCGGTATGCCCCCGGAGTCCCTCGCTTGGTTGCGTCCGAAGTCTCGGGAGGAGGTCCATATACGGAGCCGGGGGAAACAGCCTTGCTACTCCACCGACTTGGTTAGCGGCGCACTGCTGAGTATCTGACCTCACTAGCCGCTGAGATCAGATATTCCGCTAGGGGTCGTTTGAACCTGGATGATGGAGTCAAGCGCTGCTCTTTCGGCTCCTAATGGGGACTTTCTCTCGGAACTCCAAATGCACTTGCCCGAGGGACACGGGGGGCATGTCGGATGGAGCAATTTCGTAGAGTGGGCGGGGCTTCGACCGCCCAGCTCTGCGATAATTGAGGTCTTCCGTGGAGGGCCGTGTCTACAGGACAGTGGACGACATCCGCCATGTTGAACGAGAAGACCTAATTCGCTTGGGTCTTCAGGTTATGTGACCAGAATGAGCACATAGACAGCCAAAGGCCTGCAAGGTATGATTCGCAAGTTATCTCAAGGATTCTCTCCTCTCTAATTCTCGGTCATTCAGAGATTGGCTAGCAGGGAAATTTCTGGAAGCTGAGATTCTTGTCGGATGGAGAAGAATATGTTTACAGGGAATAAATTGACGGGGCGTCTATGAACGGGTCTGTTGCAGAAGGAGGAAAGCCTTGGGAGGGAAGATGGCTCCAGACACTCTTTACGGTTTCTTTTGGACTGGCTGGCTCATGCTCAGTACACGAGAGTGACATGATAAGCGGCATCATATCCGAACGTCTCAACATTTTCTATTTTCACGGCTTCTAGCAACAACGTCGCGAAAAATCTCTTCGACCAATACAATCAAAGCTTGGGAAAGTCCTAAGCGCTTTTCACACATCATTTTAAGTAGTAAAGCCCCCGAGGAAGTCCTACGGACTTTTCACCAAGTTCCATTGGACAGGCTGTGGCGAGCTATGCGACATCTGGGCACATGGTAAGGCAGATATTGCTAGCATTGGAGCATATCGTTCCATCAATCTGACCCTGTGGCTGATATAACGCACTTACTATCGATGTTCTGCCGTCGCTTGGTATTGTCGCTTCCTTCAATCGCCTAAATCTATGCAAGCAATAACAGTCAAGCGCTTCGGTTATTCCCAAGTCTCACTATTTCCAGGCTTTCCATCTGCACAAGAGCAGGATTATGTGAGACAGAATACTCACCATTATATCGAACAGGCGACTTCAAGTTGCCCAAGGCGGAATAGATGCCGATCAACGAGGCGCCGCAGCCCGCATAGCCAAGCCGCCAACGCGATCCTCTACGTACCTCCCGCGGCTAGCTCGGTAGACGGTGAGACCAGGTCGAATTTGAGAGAAACCCGAGAAATACGGTCGCATCCCTCAGAAAACAAGGTTAAACACAAATAACATTTGCCTTCAGTCAGCCTACTTTCCAAATAGACGCGGCATCGAACCGGCAAGATGGCTCTTCATAATGGCCATGTTCCTGATCACCGCTCCCGTGACACCCTAATCTCACACCGATCCTCTGGAGGCTCGGCAGCGGCTTGGGGTTCCTGCGGGGAAAAGCACAATGCAGGTCGTACACTACACGCCGGGCAAAAGCTGAGAGCTTCGCATCGGCCCTTTATCCTTCCAGTATGCATCTTGGCTCTCTCTGGCCAAGTCACATATCTTACCTCCCGAGGACCCAGGAAGGGCAGATTCCATGAGCATACTGCCAAGAAGGGAAGCAGCAAGTCATTCTTCCCGGCATTTGGACGACAAGAGACCTTGATTGAGGCTACTTGTTATAGATGGCTGCTTTGCTGAACTTTAGATACTGTCCGCCAAAACCTTTTTCGTGGGACGACAGCAAGCAACTACCAACCGCGGGAGCACCGGCACGCGGACGCGGCGCTAGACGGGAATCCCAGTCGGCAGAATGTCTTGACATACGTCGTTTTCGATCCTTCGCGACCGCGTACAATGTAGGCAGCTGGCTGAGTGTGGCCTGTCTCAACTGTGTTCTGCTAGAGGCTGCTGTGCCACAATTCTCCCCCGCTGATGCCTTCTCATATGATCTGCAGAAACTTGGGTTTTGGGTCTTGCTGAGCCGCGAAAGCTCTCAATTCTGTCTCTTGGGGCTGTCAAGCTGACATCTGCTCTACCGCATCATTGTTAGTGGCATGCAGGTCAGAAAGCGTGTCCGCTAACACTCAAAGGTTCCTCAGATGCCGCTGCAGCTGTCAAGCCTGACATCTGCTCCAACATCCCTCCAACCCCTGCTCCCCCAGATTTTCCTTCCAGCTATTGAATGCGCCGAGACCAAAACATCAACACATTTCGGTCTTTTGCCAAGCACGCCGACGGCACGCCTCGCTTTCGCCCGGGGCTGACGCGCAAAAGTACGATGACGCAGGCCATTGCGCAAATTGGAAAGGCGTTCATTCAGGCTTTCTTGTCTTGAGGACAGTCGTCCAACCAAGACAAGAATGAGGTCTCAATGCTTCACGTATTGGGGGGGAGGATGGTGGTGATGGCGATGATGATGGCCAGGAGTATATATTCTGTTGAAGCCCCCTTCCCCGTTTGTGGAACTCAAGAACAGGGCCATCGAGACTTGTCAGTCGACAGCTCAATTGCTTCACCGTGACTTCCTTCGTTTATTTCGCCGGCCTTCCAAATTCATAGGCTGCGCCTAGTCCATCGCGCCGGACACCTCAACGAGCCTGAGCAGTCACGACGATGAAATACCAAGTCACGCT
This sequence comes from Colletotrichum tropicale, assembly GCA_027406125.1. Lineage (NCBI taxonomy): Eukaryota > Fungi > Ascomycota > Sordariomycetes > Glomerellales > Glomerellaceae > Colletotrichum > Colletotrichum tropicale. Next base: position 925,792 of record JANVYH010000002.1, read on the forward strand.
GCAGAGCGCACTCGCGCTGCTCGTCGCATGCACATCCGCAGCACCGCTTAAAGGCATCGACCGCGAAACAATCCAGGATGAGTACGACTTCATCATCGCAGGAGGTACGTGACATCACCGCGTCGGCCTCGCTCTCGCACCTTACATGTCCCTCATCCCATCCCTTTCCTGCACGTCAGGAAATACCAAGAAACCCAAAAGCCACGGTCTACAACGTGACACCACAATCGAACCATATAAAAGTCTAAAGGCTAACCTCCTACGAACCCCAGGCGGCACCGCCGGCCTCGTGCTCGCCAACCGGCTGAGCGAATCCGGCAAAAACCGGGTCCTCGTCCTCGAAGCGGGGCCGAACCCGGACGTCGTCTCCGCCTACAAGGCCCCCGGCGGCAACCAGTTCCTCGGCGGCACCGCCATCGACTGGTCCTTCTACACCACGCCCCAGGAGCACCTCGACGGCCGCATCCTGCGCTACCACCGCGGCCGCTGCCTCGGCGGCTCCTCCGTCACCAACGGCTTCTACTACGGCCGCGGCAGCGCCTCCGTCTACGACGACTGGGTCCGCGTCGGCAACCCCGGCTGGGGCTGGGCCGACGTCTATCCGCTCTTCGTCCGCGGCACCTCCTTCAACCCGCCCGACGACCACGCCGCCAAGGGGTTTGATGTCAGCTACAAGACGTGGGACCCCGCCGCGTACGCGGACGGGCCGCTGCAGCTCGGCTTCCAGGGGTACGTCCCGCCGTCGGGGGTGGGCTTCATCGAGGCCGCGGCGGAGGCGCTGCAGATCCCGATTGTGAAGGACTACAACACGGGGAACAGCACCGGCGTGAAGCAGGGGACGGGACACCTGGACAGCAAGTTCCATCGCAGCTCGAGCTACGACTCATACCTGAAGCAGGCCATCGGCCGCAAGAACCTCGACGTGCTGTACTTCGCACCCGTGTGGAAGATCAACTTCGACACCACAGGAGCGAAACCCAAGGCCACGGGGGTCGCGTTCATGGACCACCCCACCGGCATCGTCTACGAGGTCTCCGCGAAGAAGGAGGTCATCGTGAGCTCCGGCGCCTTCAACTCGCCCCAACTCCTCATGGTCTCAGTGAGCCACTCCCCTCTCCCCTTCCTATCATGACCTTCACTAACCCCAAACCCAGGGCATCGGCCCCTCCGCCCAGCTCTCCAAGTTCGGCATCACGCCCGTCCACATCAACGAGAACGTCGGCCAGCACCTCAACGACCACTCCGTCTTCTCCATCATGGCCCTCTCCACGCCCGAGTTCTCCACCACCGACATGGCCGCCACCTTCGCCTCCCTGCGCGCCGCCCAGGACCAGTTCGCCGCCAACCTCACCGGCGAGTACACCGCGCCCTCGGGCATCACCAACGCCTTCCAGCGCCTCTCCGCCGACGAGCTGCGCGCCATCGGCGCCGAGCCCATCCTCGCCGCGGGGCTCGGCAACCAGTCCCACATCGAGTACCTCTTCGAGAGCGTCTTCTACCCCTCCGGCCCGACGCCGTACTACACCCCCAAGTCCAACGAGACGTACATCAGCCTCACCGCGTCGAGCATGGTCGCCCTGTCCCGCGGGAACGTCACGCTGCGCTCAAACTCCATGGCCGAGTTCCCCCTCATCAACCCCAACGTCCGTCTCTCCCCCTCCCCATCTCTCACGAACACAAAGCTGACTTGCCCAAAAGTACTACGCCCACGAAACAGACCGCAAAATCGCCCTCGCCTCCTTCAAATACCTGCGCAAGATCCTCGCCCACCCGCGCATGTCCGCCTTCACCGTCGGGCCCGACCACGGCGAGGTCTCCCCCGGCGCGGCCGCCGTCGCCGAGGACGACGAGGACGCCGTGCTCGCGTACGTCCGCCAGAACACCATCCCCAACTGGCACGCCTCGGGGACGAACCAGATGCTCCCCGAGGCCGACGGCGGCGTCGTCGACCCGCGGCTGCGCGTGTACGGCGTCGACGGCCTGCGGGTGGTGGACTGCTCCATCATCCCGATCCTGCCGGACGTTAATATTGTGGCGAGCGTGTACATGGTTGGCGAGAAGGGGGCGGATCTTATCAGGGAGGATTGGGGTGATTTGTAATCTGTAGATGGCTGTGATATGTTGTAATTAGAGTGACGTCTTGGAATATAATGTGTCGTAAATGGATTTGGGTTTTCTCATACGGTGATAATGTTGTGTTCGTTGATATCGTGAACAGCTCACGGTGAGCGTGATACAACACGCTCACAAGCACCAGAATCAAATCCGTAAAGGAAAACCAACATTTGCCTCATCCCGCAGCATCCACATCGCAGATCCATCCATCACCCGAACGACCAGACGACATCTCTACGTACAGTTACATCCCACCGCCGCCAAGAATCTTCCCCATGGCCACTCTGCTGCCATCCCACGTCCATCTCACCTCCTCCCATCAAGGGTGAAAGGGATACAACTCCCTCTTACAAAGCCAAGGCCACAACGCCAAACACAAGCTCCTCCATACAACCTTTCAACCCCGAAATCCCAACTCGCAATGCCGGCATCCATACTCCATACCATACAGAGTAGTCCATAACCAATACCAATGCCGCGCCGCACCGTCGTCGCCGGGTCCCTGGCGTCGGAAAACCCGGCCCCCAAAGCACCAGACTAGACAAGATACTATCTATCCGTACCTGCACTACCATACTCCCCCCTACCGTCGTCCTGGGCCATCGGCACGGGTCGGCAACCGCCAACGCCACCAACCAGCACCCCGTTCCCCCCTGCCCTAAGAGGCAAGAGGCCTCCCCTCCCTACAATTCCCAACCCTCATCCCGGTGCCCTTCGAGTGCAAGCACGGAAGCAAGGGCTTTAGACCAGGGGGGGTGGGTGACCATGGTGTGGAGGATCTGGCCAAACACATGGCCGACCAGGCGTGGAAAGCAGGGACCCCTTCCCAGCCGGAAGGTGGGAATCCTCGGGAAATGCCACGAGATTTCCGTGCAATGTTCCTGCGATCTGGTCGGGGTGGTGAGCTAGATTTCAGAGAGCGAAAGACCAAGAGCTGATCGAAGCTGAGAAGAAAGCCAAGACGTTTCATTGACAGGCGCGCTGATAGGCTATTCGGGTTTTGCAAGGCATGAATGAGTGGAGTGGAGAGGATGCGAACATCGGCTGAAAACCATGCGTTGAGCACTTTCCTGAGGCTGACCACGCGACGTTTCGTGCTTCAACCGCTCGCCGGACCCATTGTAAGTGCCATGGGCGTAACGGCGAGTGTTTGCAACCAAGACATCACGGAACGAGGGCACGGGAGGAACGAATGTGTTTGCAGATTCTCTTTATTGTTGTTTAGATCGAGTTGCGGGAGCGCCCAATCTATCTAGTACACGATGGCGACTATGGCCGACCGTTGAATTCCATCTCTTGCTCGCCAATGATAACAATCATCAATCATACCGAACCTGCTTGGTTCCTATAGAATTCTTTTCATCCGCCACTGATACAAAATAAACACAAAATATGAAAGTAGATGCCATCCCGGTTAGGGTGTAGTAGTGATTTCCCCCATGTCAACCCCAACGCCATGTCCCAGATATCAAGCTAGTATGCACAGGAAATGGTGACGCACAATGCCCGTAATAAAGGTGCTAAAAAGAAGGTGAAGTAGCGAATGAGTAGTTAGAGGCAGAGAGACTCTAATCTCGCGAGGACAGGCTCGAGGCTGGCGGCGATGCGTTGCACCTTGGCCATGGCGACACAGGCATTTTGCTCCTCTTCCGAAGCATCAACGAGCTCGTAGCGGGCAAGGACCTTCTCGCTCTCGACACCACCGAAGATCTCGACGTGGGAGAAAGCCTCGGTGTCCAGTTCGATAGGTCCTTCGGTAGCGGGGGCAGGGGCAGAGTGGTAGAGAGCAAACTCGGGGTCGTTCTCGAACTCGTCGTCGAAGACCTCCTCAGCGACGGCAGCCGGGGCGTTGACCTCAGGAGCCAGGGACTTGGGAGCCTCGATGGCGGGGAGCTCGATCTTCTCATCATCGGACTCGAAGTGCTCGCCGACAAAGTTGGAAGACTTGCCGGAGAGGACCTCGGTGTCGATAGAGACAGGGGCCTCGGGAGTCTGGACGGTGAAGACCTGGGGCTGGTAGTTGAAGTCGGCGTTCTCCATCTGGAGCATGGAGAAGTCCATGTTCTGCTCAGGAATCATAGCCATGCCAATCTGCTGCTGCTGGTTGTTGTAGGGGTTGACGTCCTTGGGGATCTGGCGCTGCTCGGGCTGTCTCTCGACCTTGACGGCGGGGGCGGGCTGCTGGGGAACAGCCTGGGGGTTGGTGCTCAGGTGGTCAAGAAAGTTGGAGAATGAGGGAGAAGACAGGAGCATGCGGGTGAGGTCCTGGAGACGCTTGTTCTCGTCGGCCAGGGCACGGTTGTGGGCGCGGAGGTCGCCGTTCTCGGTGACCTTGTTGGCAATCTCGGCCTCGAGCTGGGTGATGTATTCTGCGAATTGTCAGCGGGATCCATGTGAGCTGGTGGTGATAGTGATTGCTTACCCTTTCTGCGGGAACGGAAGGCGCGGGCGGAAACCTTGTTGCGGAGCTGGCGACGCTCCTTGCTGCTGAGCTTCTTGCCCTCCTCGCTGGCGAGCAGCCTCTCGTCCTCGTCCATGTCCTCCTCATCCTTCTTGGGGCGGGGCAGGTTCATAAGAGGAGCCGGGTTGCCGTCGTCGGAAGCGGGCTTAGCACGCATGGAGTTGAGGAGCTGGGTGATCTTCTGCTCGACGATGGGGTCGGTAGGCTGCTGGCTCTTGGTGCGCTGCTTCTGCTGGCCCATCTGTTGGCGCTGCTGCTGCTGCTGGATGATCTGCTGCTGTTGCCTCTGCTGGGCCTGGGCCTTAGCCAGAGCGGCCTGAGAGTGCATGCCGGGCCAGAGTCTGCCAACATTGCCCTGCTGGGAGGGGACGACAGGCGATTCCTGTCCGCCGATGGCAGTGGGGTTGACGGTAGAGTTGGGGAAGAAGAACTGGGACTCGGGAGGAGAGTCGAATTCCATGTCCATATCCAAGCCAGTGGAGTTCTGGGAAGGAGAGGTGTTGAAGTCAAACAGGTCGTTCTCGGGGCTCATTCCACCGTGGAGGTAGTCCAGGCTGAATCCACCGTTGTAGCCAGTGATCTGGGGATTGGCCTCGTTCACGGCCAGGGTGTTTGCGAGAGCGCCGGGGACGATGCCGGTCTGCTGCTTGTACAACTCATACTGATGGCTCGGGCCGGTGAGAGGCTGTGATGCGGACGGCAGAGTTGGTGTCGCGACGGAGCTGACTGATGGGCGGGAGAAGGTGTTCTTTGCGGTGGCAGCGGGAGAGAGGGAGGGAGACTGGTACGAGACGTTGTCGTACTCGCTGAAGTCGAGGAGAGCGTCGATGTTGTCGGTCATCTCGTCGGTTTGGAAGGGTCGAGCCCTTTTGGTGTCGAGATGGGATTGCTGGGTAGAGGTGTGGCGAACGCCGTCGGTGTGATCGTGGACCCGATTCGGTTCCTAGTAGTATACGCGGTCGATGATGAGGCTGGTGACGATGGGATCCAATGCCTCAGGACGATGTTTCGTTTGGTGGTTTGGATAGTCGGAGTTGGTTGAAGTGATGAATGGAGAAAAGGGAAAGAAGAGCAGGAAGTGACGGACAAGAAAAGGCAGTGGAGGGTAGATGAGGGAGGGGGGTCTGGGCAGAGGATGTATGGATTTCTTGGTACGGGGGTACAGCGCAGGACGGAACAGCCAGAGGACAGGACAGACAGGACCGGGGGTGGACGGTTGTCAGTCCTGAGGAGGTAACGGGGGCAGGGTGGGCGTCTGTAACAGAAAAAGGGAGTGCAGCGCACAGGGCACGGGGCTTCCGTTTCCTCTGCAGTCACTCACTGAGTGGCCGTTCCGTCGAGAGACTGAGAGAGAGTCTTCGGAGGACCAGGGTCAGAAAGCGGGCCAAGCGGGCTTCTGGGCGGGCTGAACAGGGATGCCTGCCCGCTGGAGGAGGGGGGGCGCTGATGGGAAGGAAAGAGGGACGCGTAAGCCGATGGACGAGGAGCCCACATTGGGACTAGCGCGAAGAGGCTAGGAAGCGAGCCCGAGCCAATGGATACCCGGGTACTTGGCTGACAGCTTTTGCCTTTCCTTCAGCGGTGTTGCTGCTGATGCGGTGCTGATTCTGATGCTGATGCTGATATCGATACGCCGTAATTATGGCAGGTGCTGTTGTTAAGGCTGTCAGTACTTCCTGCCGTTGTTTTCAACGATTCCCTGCGGCAGGTGCACTCGAAGTCAGGAAACACCCAACGTGAGGCAGGTGCTGGTCCTGCGCCCTTTCCCATAATCAAAATGCAGCATCACCAGGCAGTTGCTTTTCGATTTGCTCTTGCCGTGCCCGGAGATAGGATAATTAGGTACTAGATGACAGGCAACGCAGGTGCAGGTACTTCCGTCGGTACCTACAGCAGGCAGGAAACATTGCAACCTGGGGGCACTCGTACTGGACGCCGATGCACCTGTCATCAGCCAATGGCAGCCCGTCGCAGGCACAGAAAGAGGGCAGAAAGACACGTCTGCGGCCTGAGGATGACGACGCCAGCTGCCCTTTTGGGGTGCGCTTACGGCTAACTGTCCTAACCAATACTGCTTTTCTGCGTCCTTTTGCTGAGGCCGCGACTGTCCCGCTGCAGTGGAATTCGACGAGGCCTCGTCACTCGCGCCCGACACCCCCAAGAGACCGCTTGTTTTGATATCAAGACAGCGCAAGCCGCCGACTTTTTTTCTATGGCGCCATTGGATGCACCCGTACCGGCCAACTGCTGACGACGACTCCCCCACGAAGGTGCCTGCCGATTGACTTTTTTTTTTTTTTTCAGTTCTGTTGAATTTATCCGTGATTTGTGTGCCATCACCCACTGCGAAAATGTGTGCGATTCCACTCCGCGAGAGAGGTTTTTCTTGGCAGATACTGACGACAGAACTGGCGAGGAAGCCTACGACTGGAATGCCCATCATTACACGGCACAGCACGTGGCTGCGTCGTCGACGTCGTCGGTGTCGGTGTCGTTATCGCTCGCTTCCATCCTCGCGAATTGTCAGCAGAAGCAGTTCGAAATGCCCCGAAAGAGAACTCGAGGAACACCAAACTCGGGCCCGAGGGCGGCGCTGGCCTTCAACTGAATCCCGTCTGTGGCTTCGGGCGCAACACTGAAATCCGAGAGCGACAATACGATGCTGAGCAGCCGCTGTACAACGACTCACTGCCCGACGGAGGCGGCGGACGGAGGGTTGTGACTGCGCGGCGCCCCTGTTCGCACTCGCCTGGTCTGACAGCAGGTAGTGGTACTTCGGCCGTCACTATTTTATCGTCTCAATCAAAGTATCTGCTACAAAGCTGCCGCGTTCCGGGCGTGGCTGTTCCAGTTGGCGCTCTGGCGTTGGCGTCGAATTGCTGCAGCTCGAGCTCTCGCTCTTTCCACCATCAGCAAATCGCAGTCGCTGCCGCTCACCCTACAGGAAGGTTGTATGCTCCGCCTCCATGCCAGACCACATTTTCGGTTCATGATCGTCGCAATCTTCAAATCGTCCAGCTGCTCCAAGTAGGCTTATCTGCCTCTTCCTGCCTTGCATCCATCTACAAACACCAAAAACTCGCCGTTGCACTTCAGCCCCCTCTGACACCTATTCTCAGTATCGCCATACCGCTTTCAGCCATCTGCAACTGCAACGGTTTTCTCCTACAGCCTCATCCTCGACCTCACCTCACCATCGACTCTCGGTCGTTCCCCTTGAAGCACAGATCACGGCATAGATTGTGGCTCTCGTCTCGACTCTCGCCTCCCACGCCCACATCACGAAAGGCTCCTCCGAAGATGCTCTCAACATGGAGGGTCGTGTTTTGCCATGCGCTGACACAATTTCATTCCCGCGGCTCCAAATCTTTCAGCTGCCCCGAACAGGAAGCTGTCCTCCGTCCGTTCTCAACGGCATAAATCAAAAGAGTTTGGACTTTGGTGCCCGCCTCGTCCGTGCACACCGAGCATTATCACTGGCCCTCGCTCTTATTCACGCCGCATCGGAATGGGCACAATTCATTCCATCCAGACTCCAGACTACCTGCACCTCCCGAGCCGGGCTCACTTGATCGCCAGTGGCCAGCCCGTCCAGGGGATGTCCCTTTCGTGATGGAAATGCCGCTCGCTGTGCAGAGCTTCATTCCTGTGGGACGCTGGTCAGATCGTTGAATCTCCGCTCCCTGACCCTACCTCGATAATTCATGCACTGCCTCCACGGCCGCTATCAACTGGACCGATAGTTGCTCCCAGCAAATCACCACCACCGTCTGGTAATCTGCCAGTGGAGGGATGTTGATTCGCCCTGTGCCCGTGGGCTGTGCCGTCCGTTGGGAAAACATTGCGCACCCGGTGGCTGTCAACAAGCCTGCCTGTTCACCACCGTTGTTTACTGTCAATCATCTGGCAGGGGCGCCGACTGGCTTGCTCGCGATGCCAGCAGAAACATGCCAAACGGAAACGGGCAAATAGACTTTACGAAAATACCCAATTCTGCCGAACTTCCTGGCCGATGCGGCAGACTCCGACAGAAATCGTTCAGCTGCTGCAAATACCGAACAGTGAAAGAATCAGACAAGGCGGCCAGCAGGAGACCTCGTCTGGCCGATACACAATGGAAATTGAGCTTGTTGCAGCCCCCAGACTTGAGGACAAGCTCATGTTCCTCACCATCTCGCCTACCCTGGAGTCTGGACCGTCTCTTCGAGTCTCGATTTCAGGCCGCGGATGCTGAGCCGGCCAATGACTACCCCGGCGCCGTTTCGGCATTCTCCAGCTCGTGCTGCTCCACAAACCCTTCGAGCGTCGAGAGCGTCTCGGCCATCTCGCTTTCACCCCACCTCTCCCGACGTCCTCCCACATTCCCGGCGGCCGAGTTGCTCAATTCTTTGTGCCTCCGAGCACCGCGCTGACTCTCTTTTCCGTTTGCACGCCTTCGCACACGCCGCCAGTGGATGCACAACTCCCCCCAAGAGCCACAAGAGCCACGGCCGGCGCACTACTGGCCACTAAGCGTCGTCCGGGCCCCCGGGGAAGCTTACATAAAGTTCCATCTAAGCCCATTGTTATGCCGCAGCGATCAACATTAGCTAATGCTGGCTGTGGTGCCGCTTGCTGCTGCTCCCCAACGAACCATGACGTTGGTGTTCAAAAATAGCAACAGCGCGACGCCTTGTTTCACCTGCGGCACTTCCCACGAATCCATTCCAACAACACCACTGAGCCAGAACGGCCGTCTTTCCGTCCTTCGCCCAACCCAACCCATATCCAGCCCCGACATGGCCTGCCCCAGCGTCCCGGCACTTAGCATCTGCCAGCATTCCACTACCCCGTCCGCCATGGCTTGCGGCCAATAACGACAAGGCTTTGAAGGCTTTGAAGGAAATAGGGGTCGCATCATGAAGCATTACACCAGATTTTCAGCCCCTTGAGAGGCCGAAAGAGGACGTCTTGCCAGACGTAGCCTGCAGTCTGTCTGCAGAGATGCACTCCTGACGGCCTGTCATCCCATAACCCCATGGCATGCTTTTCGCCCCTATCCACTGATGCCCACGGGAATGGCGTCGGTTTGATCGCCCACATCGGCGCATCGCCAGCAGATCAGGGAGGTTTCCTAGATCCGGCCAGTCACACCTTCAGCTGAGGGGTCGTCCTCGGTGCCAGTCTGGAGTATCGATGCCATCTCGTCGTTCTAGAACGACAGCCCATATTCTGCCCCTTCGGCCCTAGGGCAGCAGGCTCCCTCCAACCCCTCATCGAAAGACCCTCGACTCCTGACCCGGACATCCCAAGCTTTGACTGCAATGGTATATCCAAGAAGAGCCTTGCTGTCCCCAAGCCTCTCCCAAACGGTTGTGTTTCTTTTGCTTTCCTCTCTCCACATTGCTCTGTTCATCGCCCAATACGACCTTGCCGGTCAAGCACACCGCGCCGGTGAACGCACCATTATCCCACATTCCAACACGACCCGTCCCCACCAGGCAATAAACCCGTCCAAGCCGTCGACCCAGCCAGGCTTGATTCGAACAAACTTTTGGGAGGGGGCAGAACATGAGCCCGGAACAAACAACCTTCACGACTCAGTCCCTTTCGGAGGTTCAAGACATTTCTTCTCATTTCGGGCTTAGCGTTAATTGCACAGAGCCAAGCCTCGGCCGGGAGACTGGGGGCGCTCTTCCCGTCCGCTGCCAAATAACGCATGAGCCACTGCAAAAATTCAGTGCAATTTGGCAACACTGCCGGAAAGTGAACAGCAATGGAAAATATTCCGTGGCGACGGGGCTCAATGTTACCCTTTTCCGCGGCGTGGTTCCCTGGAATAGAAACATCTCACCACGTTTTGGGTCGCACCACTGCCGTCATTCGGTGTGCCGACCAACGCCCGGTTATGTCAGCAATCATGATTCTGGCAGATTTACCGCAGTAAAGCCACAGGTTGATGGTTTACATAACATCACGTGTCGTGGCAGTGCGGTAGCTCCTCCTTTCATCTCGTCCACTCATCTGGTGATCTTCGCTGCAAAACACTCACATACATGTCGCCACAAACAACACAGTCCATCCTCGAATGCTCGTTCGTCGGCCAGGCATTTTACCTCGAGTGATTCGCGCAACCATCAATTCCCGTGTCCCGTCTGCCCCCTGACGATCATGCCATCCGAGCAGGTTTTCTGCCAGCCCGGCACGGCACAACTGTGACGCTGTGGCTGCACAGCCACATCAGACTGACCAGCCACAGCACCGATACCCCGCACCTGTGGCGTCATGGGTCTCGGTGCGCCACACCTGCGGCCTCCCATCGTCGGCTCGGCAGGCGAAAGTTCAATGTCCCGTTGGGTATGGGCAATCGGATATCGAAAACTTCGCCGGAGCGCTCCGTCTCTTCGAGCCCGGACGACCCCCCGTCGTCCGAACAGAAGGCCCCCCCTCACCTCTTATCGCACTCGCACTGGACGGAAAAGACTAAGGTTTTATCGGCAGTGCGGAGATGCACATCACTTTCTGTGTAAGATGGGAGGTGAGGTGCATGTGGATGGTCTGTGTGTGATTGTCTTTCTCGATCCTCGGTTCGCACTGCTGTTTTGAAGCTGCGATAGACTTTCCGATGGATCGCCACTGCGTCGGCGGGGATGGAAGGTGAAGATGGTCCAGACCGTTTCGACTTGCGCTCTCTTTCTCTCCGTCTGATGCTAAGCTGGACTGCTGTGATGTGCCGAAAGGTTGATCTGTGCAGGTAAGGTGATGTGCACCCGCGCGCGGGCAGGCGTGCGGGGGGGTGAGACAGTCAGCTTCTGTTTTGGAAATTTCAAAGGACGGCGGGAAATGAGTAAGGTGTATTCTGCCGATGTTGTCAGTAGGCTCCGAGGGTTGTGAGTTGGTTTGGTGGTGGATGGTGTGAGTCGTGGAGAGTGACGGCTCTGCATTTCGACAGTGGCTCACGTTGAGCCATGGTCGATTCATTTCCATGCCTTTGGTGGTTTTCGTTGATGCGTGTGAGATGGCGGAGGTTCATTTGTTGATGGTTTTGGTTGTGGAGGGGGCTGTGATGTGGATGGGTAAGATGAAGTCGCGGTTTTGAGATCGTCGGCACGCGTAGGATCTAATGAAACTACCTTGAGCTGAATCTTTAATGATTTTTATACTGATTTACGATGGTTTGAGCAGTTTTGCATGAGTTTGTGTTGCGTGAGGATTTTTGATCGTCTTTAATATCCATATCGATGTTGAGAAATGCTCACGACAACTCATGTTTGACTGCCACACATCACACCATTTTATACCAACTAGCACATTACTCCAGATCCTAATACTATGCAAGACAATAAAATTCGTCGGAACTGTTGAGTAAATATGCCCGAATAGCAGCTATGCCACGCGACCATCTCGACCTTCGCGCCTTGAATGGACCACCCGGATGCTAGAATCCTAGCATCTCGTAATTGAAGCCTGCTATGCAGTAAGACATGATAGAATCTGCTGATATAAAGAAATGTAGCTTGTTGATTTGCACTAGTTTGGATCCGGCAATGGGGATAGGTGCCGGTAAACACATAATTGAGGCTATCCGGTCTCGCGGCGGCTGGGCAGCCGGAGCAGATGCCGACAGTTAGGAACCGAAATTAGACGAGCAACTTTCTAAGAAGCTTCGCACACCTAGGAGCCTGCCTAGACTCACAGACCGCGCAATTTCAAGGTGGTTGTGTGAAAGGACCTTACCTTACGACCCCAGGGGTATGTGCCCCCTATTACGGCTGACGAGAGTCCTGCGGTAGCCAGGCAATTTCAGGAAGTATAAGACGGCAGAGGTAATTCTGATGCAATTCCAAGGCTATGCACTATGAAAACTTCCTCAAAAGCTCTATCCTTTCACCGTGTTATAGTCGCTCTACTCTTAGCCATCTAATCCAGGGGCCTGGCAGCCTCCCCATTGGCTATGCTTTTCCATCCACCCATCCTGACAACATCAAAGTTTCTCCAGTCGCTTGTCCCTTCTCGGCAAGCTTTCATATACGGCGGAATGCCGCCGACGTAGTTGAGCTGTTCTCTCGGCTTGCCCGGTATGTTGGCGCCGAGATACCACGAAGAGTCGTTTTTCCGGAACAGAGTTGCCTCGTTCATGGATAGAATTAGCTCTTTCCACTGCTCTTCTGCTTCCCGCCGAGGCTCGATGGACTTGACGTTCTCAATACGCAGCTTGGCTATAAAGTCGGTGATGAATTCGACTTGCTGCTCAATGAAGGGCGGAGCGTTCGTGAGAGCTGTGGGTGCTGTTTGAGGAAGTCGTTAGCTTGGCTATCTTGACGTCTGCTAGGTTGGAAGTTACCTTGAGGACCGTATATCATGAACATATTCGGACATCCTCTGACCATAAGCCCGAGATACGTCCAAACACCATCCCGCCACCTCTCCTTCATGTCAATACCATCTTTCCCTCTCAATCCCATGCTTGTCAGGCTGCCCGTACAGTTATCGTAGCCCGTCGCGAGCAAAATAACATCATGCTCCCTCTCCGTCCCATCCTCCGTCACGATACCCCTTTTCGAGAACTTCCGAATGGGGTTCTTCTTCACCCCTACAACCTCGACATTGTCTTGGTCAAGACACTCGTAGTAGTCCTGCTCCAGGCTGCTCCTCTTCGTCGCAAAGGGAAACGGCGGCTCCTCCGGCACCACAATCGCCCTCTTCGCCGGATCCCGCACTCTCGGCCCCGTCTTTTTCTTCCAAAACTCGTACATGGACCGATTCGCCTTCTCGTCGATCAAATAGTCCACATAGTTCCCCGCCTGGAAGTTGAAGCCCCCTCGGTGCCACAACTCCTCCCAGAACGCCTCCCTCTCCTCCTCCGAAGCCTGCGCCGCCACCTTCGTCGTTCCATCGCACGGCAGCCCCGGCATGCTCTCCCTCGCAGCCCTGAAGAGGATCCCATACACCGACTTGAGCTGCCGCTGCTCCATCTCCGTCATCTCCCGCTGCACCATCGGGAGTGCAATGTTCGGGTTGCGGATGTACACCGTCAGCTCGACGCCGTCCGCCTTCGCAATCTCTTGCACGCACTGCACCCCCGTCGCCCCGGCCCCGATCACCGCAACCTTCTTCCCCCGAAAGTCGATGCCTCCCTCCGGCCACGACGCCGAGTGCACCACAACCCCTTCAAACTCATCCATACCCTCAAAGCTCGGTTCGTACCGCTTATTCGAGCTCCCCGTCGCCGGAATCAGAAACCTCGCCGTGATCCTCCGCCCTTTATCCGTTTCAACGCTCCACAACCCCATCTCTACATCAAAATCAGCCCCAACAACAACAGCCCCGTAGCTAACATCCCGCGATATATCCAACACAGCGTCCACGTGCCGGAAGTACCGCTTGATCTCCTCGTGCCCGGGGAACCGCTGCGACCACGCCCAGTCCTTCCACACCTCCCTCACCGAGAGCTGGTAGTACGGCGCCTCGGAGTCGACGCGCGCGCCGGGGTACCGGTTCCAGTGCCACACGCCCCCGAGCGCGGCGCCGGCCTCGACGATGTGCGCGCGCAGCCCGAGCCGGCGGAGCTGGTGCAGCGCGTAGACGCCCCCGAACCCGCCGCCGATTATGAGCGCCTCGTAGTCCATTTCCGCGTTCGGTGTGCCGTTGGCGCCACCTTTTCCGTCGCCGGTGAGGCGGCGGCGGCGGGTCTTGTACGGCTGGGCGATGGAGCCCATTTTGCAGGCGTCTAGTCAGGTAGGAAGTTAATCGACGGTCGGATCGAGTCAAGGGGAAGAGAGTTTGGAGAGATAGGAGTCAGGTTGGTTTTGAAAGGGGAGGGTACGCGACTCAACGTGAGAGATGAGTTGAATTGTGAGGGTTGGGTGATTGGGTGGCGAGATCAGACGGTGGTTTTTGGGTTTGCGCTGGAGGGCATGTCTGAAGCTGTGGTCTCTTTTCAGTCCCATGTTTTTCTCCTCATCCGCCCGCCGGCAGATAGACCTGGAAACATGGAAACACGGAAAGATGCTAACACGCTGCGTAGGGAAGTCAGGGCGTCTCATATGACGCCTACTCGCCTCCGCGGAGCCCTTGTTCGCGAGTGTCGCCGGTCTTCTCACGACTCTGCCGGATGTTCAGGGAAGAGATCCCACCAAGTCATCAATGATCGACAGAGGAGCTTGGAGTTTTGTTTGAAACGGATCGTGGCAGTCGGGGAACCTTGCCGGCGTTGCATCGCGGGGGGCTGGATGGGTCCATGTTAGCTCTCGCGGGGAAGATGATGGCGACTTCCGCTTCCCGAGGATATGCAGGTCATGCGCGACATCCTATGGTGATTAGTCGAGGCCACCGATAGGGCAGGGTTGGAGCGGTCTGGAGGTTGGAGAGTTTGGGTAAGGCTTTCTCCTGGCCGATTAGCTAGGCGATTCAAAGCAGTTTGTAAGCAGCATTCTATCATGGTGATGCGCTTTCATGTTCAAGAGCTTGGGAAACGTTTGAGCGGCTCAAAGTATGGGCTGAGGCCTTTGCTATCTGCTGCTGGGGGCTGGTGACTAGAGTCGCTCTTTGTCATGGGTCAAGAGATGTACATCATCCATGGATGTCGTAAGTAGGGCCAACAAGCCCACTATGCCAAGTGGTGTGAGACTTCGGGGCGTTCGACTCAGCTGAAAAAGGACCAAACACTGCCTCCACCAGCCCAGTCAGCGTCTTCGGAGGGTAGATTGTCGGAAGCAGATACCTTTACTGCCGAAGGCACGTGGAATGTTTCTCCCTCAATGCTAAAGAATATATGAGATATTTTTCAGTGAAGGTTTGATACCCGGTTAACGCCGTGCAGAGTTGCGATTATGTCATGTTTGATTCCCAGCTTGGCTGCCTGGAACTCCGTGATGACCTCCACGTTGATACCCCAGCACCCGGAGCAACACTCAGCAAACCTGTGCCTCAAGTGAAAATTAGAGATTGAAAAAGGCTGGAGGCAGTAAATCAAAATTGGGAGATGCGCATCCCTCATCATGCCGGCCAATGAGGTCGCTTGGTGGTTGACGGCCTCCTGCAGCACCAACAAGCAACACACCGCCACAGTGACGAAGTGGAAGAACAAAGCCAGGACGAAGGTGGTTTCAAGACGCGGAAAATTTGATCTTCCCACAGGCTTCTTCTTGCTGAGGAAAAGCAAAATACACTCCTTAAAGACCTCCTGCATTGTGCACATGCTTCAGTTGTGTTGATAGGTCTCAGGGGAAAGACTCACAGAAGTGGCTTTGGAACCTGCAGCAATTTGTGAATACGCGCATCATCCAAAGAACGTTCTCAATTACCGATTTGAAAGGAGGGCTGAAAAGTCTGCTCAGTCGACAACAACCGGCCTCTTCCATTGACCGCTGCCTTGCTACGTTACCACCTCACCACCTCCACATCCTCCGTCTCTTCTCACCTCTTCATCTCCCCTCCTCATCCACCGAACGCAAATTGAAGATTCTTCATCCTTTGTTTATCTCTACGTCCTGTATCACCGCCGCCTCATACTTTTGAGGTTCAATCCGGAAGTAGTACTTATCTTACCCATCTGACAAACACTCAGCAATCTCCGAAGGATATTGCGGCCTGCCCTCAACAAAATCGGTATCGACATCAACCATGGCGTCCGAAGAGGGCCCGACTCTTGCGGCTCTGCAGTCATGGAAATCATCATTGAGTCCTCTCAGAGTCGATATCGTCGGTGACTTCGCCGGGAAGGAGCTCTTCGCGATCCATGGCGAGTCGCTTGTTGCCAGCTGCGTTGCGCAGGCCAAAGTCGACTTCAAAGGTTTGTTCTTTTTCATCTGTTTCCAAAAATCACTGAATCTTCTTCAATGACGTTTCATCGCTAATGATTACACAGATGGCTTTCAACTACTCCACGCCGTTCATGCCGTCGAGACATTCCTGAGCAAGCTTCAGGACCGCGGTTGCAACTTCCATGTCCTCTGGTTCGACAGCCAAGAGCACCTTTGCGTGCCGCACGATGTTCTTGAGAAAAACCGACACAAGTACCTGTTGACGCGTGCCGTTCTCATGGAGCATCTGCGCACCCCGAAGCCCCGCGACCAAAAAACCAGAAATCCTTGGACAGAAGATTCATCAGACGATTCGTGGGATGCTTCGACGGATCCTCCAACGGACCCCATCAGAAATGGAACACCCATGAGTATTGTTTTCCCTACCATCCAAAGCAAGGAATTCGTAGAGTATATGGAGAAGAACTGTCTTCACTTCGTGATGTGTTCTCAGGGAGGCGACTTTGACTCAACGCCTGAGGTGAACGACGGCGTCGGTAGCGGTAATCACCTCAAGGCCATGCGGTTGTTCGCCGACCAGGGACATAACCTCGCATTCATGGATGATATTGAGTTCCGGAGTTCCAAGGTCAGTGCTCATCATCCAGCATTCCCCAAAAAGCATGGCTGACAGTGAAACAGGTCTACACTCATGTTGTCACGTCGGCGCGTTCCGAATATCCCATCGGAGTAACTGAACCCGCGCCCCGCAGCGTCACGACTGATGGGTGGGTCGAGTTTGCATCGAAAATCGACGACTGGTCGGAGCTCGAACCTGTTCATCTCAATGATACCACGGAAGTCAGAGTGCGAGATGTGATCGCTTTTGTTGCGTGTGCCACTTTGTTCTCAGCGAAGCCCGACGCTGCTACTGAGCAGTGTGTTACTGCTTTTCTTATCCACATTGAACTTCTTGAACACACTGAGCTGGCTCAACGATCCTGTGGTCCGCTCGAGGAGAGCATCCCGGATGATGTCGCTTCGTTTCTCGAAGGGTTCTCGAACATCGCCATCCCAATGATTCGGAAGTGGATGGTTAGCCGCAAGTCCATGGGTACGCATGTCAACTGGAGAGTCTTCGACCTGGTGGACGGACGGGTCTTTCTGCACATTTTGCAAAAACTTCAATCTATGAAACTGGCCGTGGAGTTTCATCATTTTGAATATTATGACAAAAGAATCCGCCACCTTGTCGATGTGGATATGGGGCGCCTCCTATCTCAACAAGACCCCCCGAACGAGCAGCCTGCGTCGAAAGCCGCCCCCAACTTCGAACTCCTCAACATTGAGCTGAAGAAGACACGCGCCGCAAACCAAGTGCTACCCTTCAGTCATCCAGTATTGGACTCGTACTTGGAGGAGATCTGGCTTGACACCGACGAAGAGTGGCAGAAGTCATCTACGGGCTCCAAGATCTTCCAGGAACTCACACACTGGCACAATGCGAAGAGGCCGATCGACGCTAGAGCTCCAAGCAAGCCTATGGAATGGCGGGCCCAAAGAAGAATGCAGAGATTCATGGCGGATACCATGAAGTATTCGGCTAGCTTGACCAATGCTTCTGGCAAGAACATCGAGCCAGAGCCTATTGTTGCTCATGACACCCGCAACAACGGCCAAGCAGACAACGGAAAAGACGATGCGGAGGCGAACTCCTGGAAGAAGCAGCTTTCAAAGAAAGACTCCGCTAAAGCAGTCAAGCGCGGCGCAGGAAGTGGAACAAACAATGCTCGAAAAGCAGTCGAGGAACTCAAGAATGCCAGACTGGATTCGAGAGGTGCTGCTGTTGTCACCTTCTTTGCACAGCAATGCCGGGACTTCAACAAGATCGGGTCGCCCGCGAAGAGATATCTGAAGGCAAACAGGTACATGCTGAGTCTCTCGGATCAAGACAGACAGACATTTGGAGGAGAGTTATTGCTGTACATTTGCGAGACGTTGTTGGAGCTCCTCGGCGAGCCGCCGTTCATCGCCAAAGGTGAGATGAGAGCGTTCCAAGGAGGGGAGATTGAACCGCGAGGCAATATGCTGACAAAAGAGTGCACAGATATGAGCATCATTGCCCTCCTTCGTTCCCATTTGTCGCTTATGAGTACCGTGCCTCTTACCAAACCAATAAGGAGGCACCTCGAATCCCTTGCACGCGCCATGCGGCTCCCGCCGCCTCCCAGCTCCGATTCCACAGCCATCGACCGCCCGATCCCCTTCGCAAGCAAGACGGCTATCGCGAAAGAGGTTCTGAAGAGAGGGTTCTTTGAGGAGAGGGCAGCTCGCAAGTTCCAGCTGGAGCATTGCGGCCCGTATCTGGAACGAAGCTTCGACTCTGCCCCCGATAGCCGTGTGCCCTTTGCACCAGATGCCTGGCAGAGAAAGGTGCTCGACGCAATCGACGAAGATAAGAGCCTCTTCGTGGTGGCCCCAACTTCTGCTGGAAAGACATTTATCTCATTCTACGCCATGAAGAAGGTCCTCAAAGCCAACGACGACGACGTTCTTGTGTATGTCGCTCCTACAAAGGCGCTTGTGAACCAGATCGCGGCCGAGGTCCAGGGCAGGTTCTCGAAGACGTACCACACCGCCGGCCGATCTATCTGGGCAATCCATACCCGCGATTACCGCATCAATAACGCGACTGGCTGCCAAGTACTGGTCACTGTTCCTCATATTCTGCAGATTATGCTCTTGGCCCCTTCCAATGCCAAGAAGCCAAATTCTTGGTCTCACAGAGTGAAGCGCATCATATTCGACGAAGTTCACTGCATTGGTCAGGCAGAAGACGGCATCATCTGGGAGCAACTTCTACTTTTGGCCCCTTGTCCCATTATTGCATTGTCTGCAACGGTCGGAAACCCTCTCGAGTTCAAGGAGTGGCTGGCTGGAACCCAGAAGGCAAAAGGCTTTGACCTTGAGATGGTTGTCCACTCTGCAAGATACTCGGATCTGCGGAAGTTCATGTATCAGCCCCCAGACATGGAGCAGTGGAAGTTTGATGGTCTTGAACCCGTTGAACGTCTTCCAATACCTGGTCTGGATGTCGAGGGCATTCGCTCCGATCGATTTGTGTTCGTGCATCCTGTTGGCAGTATCGTTCACATGTAAGTTTGATTCGAGCCTTTACTCATGGGAGCTCAACAACACTAACCCCTTTCCAGGAGCAAAGACACGCTGAATGATATTAGTCTGGAGCCGCGTGACTGCCTTCAACTCTGGGACGCTATGATGGAGTGTGCCGACGATTCTTATCCTGTCGATCGCAGACTTGACCCCGCCTCCGCCTTGCCTGACGTGGTCAAGAAATCCGATGTGGTGGAGTGGGAGGTTGCTCTCAAAGAGCAACTACACACATGGATGGCTGATCCATCTTCGCCTTACACCGACTTGCGCAAGAAATTCGACGCCTCTTCGAAGCCAAGCATAGATGTCAAAGAGACCATCGAGACAACATTTCCTCTTCTCATTGATCTGCGGTCTCGAGGAGCCTTGCCGGCCATTCTTTTCAACTACGACCGCGTGGGATGTGAGATGATTCTCTCCGAGGTTCTTCAGAGACTGGAGAAAGCCGAGGAGAAGTACCGCACAGAGAACCCCGAGTGGCACAGGAAGCTTAGGTCTTATCAAAAATGGCAAGATGGCCTCGCAGCGAAAAAGCCAAAGTCCACCAAATCCTCTGGAAGCCGTCGAGATGACAAAGATGACGGCACGGCTTTCGGCAAGTTGGATCATCTTCGAGAGGATTCGAGCCAGGAGGCTAGCCAGTGGGCAAGCTTCGATCCCTTGGCGCCTATCGAGCAGTTCAGCTTCGCAGACTCGACGAAGCTTTCGAAAGAAGAGCTTGAGGAGATGATTGATAATCTGGCATATGCCAACATTAAAAAGCCCATTCTCAACGCTCTGCGTAGAGGTTTGGGTGTGCATCATGCCGGAATGAACAGGCAATACCGTCAAGTGTAAGTTGTCTCCCACAAGGAGGTGTACGGAGAGTATCTCTTGGGGCAGTCAGCTGACCGGGAGTGAAAGGGTGGAAATGCTCTTTCGCAAGGGATTCTTGACCGCCGTCATTGCAACAGGTACTCTGGCGCTCGGTTTGAACATGCCATGCAAGACGGTCGTCTTCGTAGGCGACTCTGCCTTTCTTACAGCCCTCAATTATCGTCAAGCGTCGGGTCGTGCCGGCCGCAGAGGCTTCGATCTCCTCGGCAATGTCGTCTTCCACGGAATCCGCCATCAACGAGCGATGGAGATTATGTCGTCTCGCTTGCCCGACTTGAGAGGCCAGTTCCCGATGTCTGTCACTCTGATTCTGCGTCTCTTTGGTCTCTTGCATGGTACGAACGACTCCGACTTTGCGACAAAGGCAGTCCAATCTCTTTTGACGCAGACTCGCCTCTTCCTCGGGGGTCCGTCCTCTCAACTGTCCATCAAGCACCATCTGCGTTTCTCAATTGAGTATCTCAGAAGACAACACCTGCTGTCTGCCAACGGAGCCCCTCTCAACTTTTCCGGTCTCGTGGGACATCTCTACTTCACCGAAAACGCTGCCTTTGCTTTCCACTCTCTGATGAAAGGAGGATACCTACATGAGCTGTGCGAAGGCGTGAACGACATCAGCAAGCGCAAGAACATGCTTCTGGAGTTATTGTCGGTTCTGTGTCATCTGTTTTGTCGCGTTCCGTGCTTCCGCTTTATGAACAGGGAATGGCTCGAGAAGGTGGTTCATCGATCTCCATCTGTTGTCATCCTCCCGAAGCTCCCGGAAAGAGCTGAGCGACTGCTCACTGATCACAATCGAGAGACCCTGAACATCTTTCTGATCTACGTACGGAGCTACATCAAGAAGCATCTCAGAAATGTCCCAGACGATGTTCTGCCTTTCACGAAGCGGCGGGTCCAACCTCGTTGTGACTTCGCCGGGCACGATATGTCAGCAATCAGTATTCCGATTCTGCCGGCAACCACCATCCGATCTCCGTTCGCGGCACTGTCCGGCTTTGCAGACGACTTCGAAACCATTCACGAGTTGTGCGAGACGGTTCGAAGCGGAGTTTTCCTTGAGGAGGAGTCCATTCCGTACATCCCGATCACACTTGCCGAAACCAACAACGTGCCGTTTAATGCGTACATCTTGGACTTCTTCAAGCACGGCGACATGGAAGCCCTGGTACGTGACAACGGAATCAAGAGAGGCGACGTGTGGTTCCACCTTAAGGACTTTTCCCTCATTCTGGCGACGATCGTTACTAGTCTGGCGAACTTCCTTGACAAGAGTGGTGCCGAGTTTGATGATGCATCGATGATTGACGTCATGGATGTAGCGGATATTGTTGATGGAGAAGCCGACAACGCGGAAGATGGATGCTTCAACGGCACAGAAACTTCAGAGACACCTGCGGCAGTCAGTAAGGCCCAGATGCTCAGGCCCAAGCCAAAGCCGAAGAGCGAGGAAGAAGTTCCAGAGTCTTGGATGGACAGCGATGATTCGAACAACGACGCTAACGACTCCTCTGACATGAATGGCAGCACGGACGAGTCTTCTGGGGACCCTCCCAGCCGGGATGAAGATGATGGAACAGGTTTGGTGAAGGTGTACCGGGCATTCAGACTCTTGCAGCAGGAGTTTGATGAGAAGTTCCGCAAGGTCTGGGCTTGAGTAGGGGTCAAGTACGAGTTCTCGTATGGAAATGATGGAAATGACGGATTACTGAAATTGCAATCAGCGAAGTGTGAGTAGCTTAGAACAAAGAAGGAACACAGTTTGAGGATACAACTTCGTGGCTTTGTCTCTCAGTTCGACGCTACCTTCTATCAGAACCATTAAGTCAGTTGGGGGCACGTTGCCCTGGATCACTGATGGCCAGCCGTGAAATCGACGGAGAATAGGTGTCCAGCAGAAGAAACACCTAAGACCAGTGTAGACCAGCTTGAAGAGTGAAGATGGGGCTGTGGTGGATTAGATACCCTTGTGGCTTTCACTTTGCTGGTTTAACACAATATAGTCTCTGACACCTTGAGAGCCTGAAGCGTCCAGCTTCCAAGACCAATGTCTTTGAGTGACTTTCCATCTAGTCATTACGAAAGGTTTACCAAGCTTGTCACATCTAGGATACAATCATACAACGAGGCTAATCCGTAGTTGTAGTAAACCCGGCCTCGTCCGTCAGTTGCTTCCGCTTCTGTGCCATCCGCCCCAACCGTTCCTCCCAATATTTATCTCTATCGTGCCCGTTTCCACTTCCATAGGGACCCTGTTGAGTCAAAATCACGTACCCACTCGCCGCGCACCCGTCGATCCAGAACATTGTATCTCGCGGTATGAATGGCGGCCATTGCTGACCCCACGCATCCCCAAACGTCGCCGACTCGGCGAGAATGATATCGTCGTGAAGTGTATGAAGCCAGTCGTGAACAGCCACTACCACCTCACCCAACGTGACGAACGGTCTCTGCTTGGCGTCGACACATAGCTTTGGCGGATTTTGATAATATCGCCAGGGGTGGTCTTGACATTCTTCGTCGATGCAATATTCACTGACCTCGTTTCCGTCGTCGTCTAGCTCGAACTCGTGCTGTTCGGAGATTCTGTGGCACACAGATTCAAATTCTTTCAGGTGATCAACCTCAATACTTAGGCGAGAAACGAGGGGGTAGCAGGCGGGCAATGAGGCGATTGGATGAAAGGTTCGCGAGGCTCCATCGGCGCCAGGAACGACAAATGGTTGCCTCTTCGCGTAGGTCTCCTTAGGAGATGCCGTAGGATCCAACACTCGTATGTCGCTCAGTGGCCCGGGGAAGGGCCAGACGAGAAGCTCATTTTCGGGGCACGCGTGGAGCTTCCGCAATTCAAATTCCTCAGACCGGGGGAGAGTTGTGTTTTCAGTGATGTGAAAAGGGTCATAGATGATGTCCTTGCCAGGCGGCGCTGTGATGGGTATCTTCGTTGAGTCCATGTATGAAAAGTCCACGAGGGGGTCTGACGATAATTATGTGACAACGACGATAATGAGGATGGGATGGGCGGTTTAAATACGAATCAATTGACTCAGGGGACCATCGCTCTCTACGCTGACCGGGTCCGGCCATTCCACTTGCCTATTTGAGACCCATGTCAATGCCCAATTGTGGTCCCCCGGCATCATGCACCCTGTCAACCGCATCCACTCTATGTTAGGGAACTGGATACATCGAAGTTCTCATGCCTAACTTACATTAACCACCCCCATAGCCTCTTCGAATAACCGAGAAGACATGCTAGTTGACCATTGACAGGCATAGCCGTTCAGCACTGTAGGATAAAGCTCTGTAAGGTCTAGGCTTAAGTAGGAGGCATATATGAAATTCGCGGAAATGATAGCGATGAGGGATTATTAACATTACAATCGACGAGATTTAGTTCAGACTAGACATAGAATATGATTTGGCATGTTTTCATAAGTCGCGAGCGGCGCCACCCCAAGAGCCCGCTCGGCGCCTGCAAAATCTTACTCATGGCTTTGGAGATATTCCTGAGACCTGATGCGACTCTTGTGGAAGCTGACATATGATGCGACACGAGGCTTCACATGAAGTCTGCACTCATGCACGTTTACTCCAAGGCTCTGGCTGCTAACCCTGAAGAATGCGCCATAGTTTTGTCATCTTCACAGGAGAGGCAAGTCATGTATGTTCTGCTTCTTGAAGAGCTTTGCCCAGCTCGAAACGGGTTTATTGTGATGATGAATAGGTCTGTTGTTGAAACAGAACAAAATGAAATGAAAGCCCACCGTGGCAACAGTTGAGTTGCAACAGCTTCAATCAAACAGAAAGGTATGAAGGCCTTCGTGTGCTAGCCAACCGCGTGGGAAAAGAATTTCCCCAAAGAGTTCAAGATTTGCAACGAGTGTCTGGAGTCATCTTCCCTCCCAAACTTCTCCATCCATCCCATCAATATCCCATGCACCCGAAATCCACCAGCAACGATACGTCCCACAATTTTCGACCTGTTCTATCCATGAATTAGAACCTGAAGATCTCAACGAGAATCACCAGCTTTCCTTATTCACGGCCCACAGTTCCAGGTTGCCCAGGTAGGAAGGCCGGGGCTCCCGCCTACCCTGCAAAAAGGCCCACGGCCAGAGAGAACCCCGGAACACCCGCCAAAAGGCATCCGATGTCCAACGACGGACGTGCTCTGCAGCTTCCACGCGTCCTTCGAAACCTCCGATCCGAGGGATGTCAACACTCAGGCAAAGCTCCAGCTTGCCTCAATATCCCTCCCTCGACCAGTGAGTTGGCTGAAGGGAGTGCGCGGAAGCGGTAGAGCACAACCGTATTGGACGCCGGATGCCTTTTGGCAGGGTTTCCCGGGTTCCCTCTGGTTAGGGCAGTACTAGTCCGTTAATATGATTCTGCGTTTGCCCATGGAAGAGGATTCAAAGATGCTTAAATCGAAGAATGCTCTCCCACAGGCACAGGCGCAGCATAGCTCTCAGTGGGGGAAGGGTTTGGTACGTTACCGGATGGATCTCTCAAAGAAGATGAGACGCAGCAGGCCCGATGATGCCCAGGGTTTCCATCACCCTTTCCGCGGCATTTTCGTCAGCGTCCAGCCAGACAGCCCCGACAATGGCTTCAACAGTGGCAGATTTGTTGTCTCTGGAGACAACACCACCATGCAGAGGGCTAACATTGATGCACCGCGTGAGCCCACTGTGATCGCATAGAGCTTCGAGTCTCTCATTGTTTGCGAGCGTGGTTACACGGTTGTTGGCATGACCTATGTATGATGAGCTGCTTGCGCAAACATGTAATCGGCGATAGAAGTCGCCTGTGCAATACCTTTAGGCAAGCGATCGTCGATGTAGGCATCTTTCCGAATGACCAAGGTAATGACCCCATCGCCGACCATAGCCATCTTCCTGTTGTTGTCGCGCACTTGGCGGCCACCAATCTGGGTCACGAGCGACCCCTTCCCTTGGAGGGCCTCCCACAAGCGGTCACGGTCTCCAAACGTGTAGCCTATGATGGTCATCGCATCGTTCTCCTTCTGCGTACGGTTGTACAGATTGTCGTTCATCGTTCAGTGATGTCGCAAGGGCAAATAGTATGAAGGTTAGCAGGGACGAAATGGAATCTGCAGGATGAATTGAACTGGAAAAATATTGCAGACGACAGTGAGGGAAGGCATGGCTTATTTATCTTTTGGCCCATGAGCCTGCCACTGGCCGGCGAACCAGTTGCCCAGCCACCGTGATGCTCATTCCTCCCAATGTCTCGGACTCGCATGCTCCCCAGCCTTCTTGGCAAGCAGCGAGACAGTCTGCGCCGAATCACGCTTCTTGAACTCAAAACAACGCAGGCTGGGAAATTATCTCCTGCCTTGCGCGTGCCCTGAATCGATTGATACAGCAGTTGTTCGGGGTTGAAGTGCATTCCAGTTGGTGTATGGGGTCACACAGGTACGCTTCTTTGCAGCCCGCAAACATGAACAGATGCAATGAGTAGCCGAGGGGAGAACCTTTGCGTTTCAGACTTCAGGCACTTATTGCAGCGGCTGGTATTGGTCCTTGGCTGGGTAGTCGCGAGGAATGACCCTCATTCAATCCAACCACCATCGGCCAGAGGCGCAATAACTTCACAGATAGGGAGCAATGGTGACAGAATGAAGCAGTTGTATTCATGGTATCTATAGTTGTTTGCATGGGCAAGCATGCTCACAGCCAGAAAATCACCCAGATATGGCGACGAGACATGCGCAGCTTCCTAATCTTGAAGTCGCGACGTCTATGCTGTCTCCTTCCCGCCAAAGCACCTAGATCTCTTTCGAAACGTGGATCTGATCGGAATGTTAGCGACTGTTCCAAGCCAAGTCTGACTCCATCAAAACAGATACAAGACAACCCTGTAGGTCATACATCCAAGGAAGGTTGAACGCTCATCGCACGTCTCAAAGGCTCGAGTGACGTCTTGCGTGGAAACTGCGAATAAGGTGGAACATTTAATCATGCAAAGGGAGGTCTGCTGCGAGATGGAATGAAATATCTTGGTGACTTACCGAACTGGCTTGCGCTCTGAGGGCAGCATGTGCTCTCAGAACGGGTGATGGAGGAGAGAGAAAAGGTAGGGGCGCAGAAAATTTCGCGTTGAAGAAATTCTTCTTCGGGTGGGGTCCTTTTCGCGCTGGCCTGTGCGCTTCGCGATCTCACGTGCATAGTGGAGACAGATAAACGGCTCGGATTGGCCACACATGTTCGGGCTGGAGGAACGTAACTCCGGAGTACGTACTTATTGAATGGCCCTCCCGTCCCAGCATTCTTGATGTTCAACCTCTGTTCACTGCCAGCTAAGTCAGCCAGCGTGAGCCGGGGGTATGGCTTGGTATTGGCTGATGGATGGATTCTCGATTGATTGGCATGATTTCTCTGCATCGTCACCGCTCCTTTGAGGAGCAGAGATTGTCTTCACCATGGCAAACAAACGCGTCATCTTCAGCGTCGACATGAACATCACGACGCATCTCAGTGGAAGCTGGCAACACTCAAGTAAAGTAGGATTCCAATCTAGTTGACATCTTTTCCAGGGTCATTCATGCCCTTCCGTCTCTGTCTCAGAGCAACATACAGAAACCAAGCCAATCCGTGTCCGCCCTTATCATACATACAAGCAAGCAAGCAAGCCATCCCAGAAAATCTCATATTCAATGCATGGGGAAGTCGTAGGCGCCGGCGACGTTGCGGTGGGAGCCGTCCTTGTACGACTGGCCAAAAATAGGCTGCGGCTCGGGAATGGGAACAACCATCAGGTCCAGGGTGATGGCTGCCTCTCTTCTCTTCCAAAGTCGGTCGATCTCCTTGTCGTCTTGCGTGAGCAGGAACGGGCACTTGTGGCGCGCGTCGTTGAACTTGCGGCGCTCGTAATCGGCGCGCATCTTGTGGATGTCGTCCGACATGCGGGTCTTCATGACCACGGTGGTGGTCTGCTCGAAGTGGTCGTAGTCGAGCAGCTGACCTCGAGGGATTTTGCCGGTTGCTCCCTCGGCGGCGGGAAGGGGGTCGACGAACAAGTCTGTGATGGCGGCAGGAGGTTTGAGTGAGTTGTTGTCGACGCCGTTGCGGCCGGCGGTGTGAGGTGTGGCGACGGTGTGGTCGATGGTAGCAAAGTTAGCGTTGCCATGCTGGAGCGCGGTTCCAGAGTCGACGGCATCGGGAGAAAGCTTGAGCTCGAAGTCGCTCTCAGAAGGCAAGAAGGCGCTGGGCGAGACATAAGGAGAAGGCGAATTCTTGGCGAGGGCCTCCATGTCGTCCTCAAAATTCATGCCGTCGTAATCCAGGCCATCGTAGGTCTGCGGCTCGAAACGGCCCATTGAGTGGTGATGGTAGTCGATGTTGTCAAGACGGTGCTGCTCAAGCTCCTGCAGCTGCCGGTGCTGGGACGCAAGCTTCTCTCGCTGTGCGTCGCGACGCTCCGCACCTTGCTGGAACGACTCATGATCTTTCTGTCGCTGTTGCTCTTCCTGGTCGGCGTGTTGCTTGTCCTTCTCCGCCTTCTTCTCAGCGTCCTTGCGGGCCTTGGTAGCAGCGGCGGACTTTCTCCGCTTCGCGCGGCAATCGTAGCAGTGGGCGAAGTACTCGACGTTGCCCATGGAGCGTCTGCTGGAGAAAGACGAGGAGGGGAAGTCCTTCTTGCACTTGGTGCACTTTCGCTGGCCCTCGGGGCTGGCCGATCCGGAAGCGGCAATGGCGGTGGCGGTGGAAGCGGGAGAGGGAGCTGGACTCGGAGACGAAGCAACAGTCTGGGAACGGCTGAACGGGCTGGAAGACGGAGCAGACGT
This sequence comes from Colletotrichum tropicale, assembly GCA_027406125.1. NCBI lineage: Eukaryota > Fungi > Ascomycota > Sordariomycetes > Glomerellales > Glomerellaceae > Colletotrichum > Colletotrichum tropicale. The sequence goes on from JANVYH010000002.1 coordinate 953,954, forward strand.
AGTAGGTGCCTGGCCAGACGGGAGAGTCGAGTTCAAAAGGACATCTTGAGGCGCGACGGTCTGGGGGACGCTCCGAGGAATGTCGCCTTGCGGATTACCGGGCAGAGCGATCTTCGAAGGCTCAGGCGAGCCGAAGAGTGAGTTCTCGGCGTCCATCGTGATGTGTGCGATATTCACTGACGTGGTGTTGTGTGTGGGAGAGAGTGGTGGATAGGACAGCCCTTGAAATATCTTGACCTCGTGAGGTGAATATGGAAGAGTGAAAACTCTTGGCGAGGAGCAAACTCCAAGAAGGAAGGTAGGAGTAACTCGAGGTAAGTGCGAGTGAGAAATTCAGCTGTCCATTTTCTTTCACCTTTTGTCGTCTGATCTCGCGCACCTGCGGTTTCTAGGGCTTCCGCGGTTCTTCGAGGTACAATATCGTCGTGGTCTTCTTTGACCAGAGAGGCTTCGGGTTGAATTCCCTCGTCAAAAACCTCCGACAGAAAAAAGAAAGACGACATTTTGACGCGTTGTCTAGACCTTTCAATCGCGATACTTACATGAAAGACGCGTGTGGGCGATTTGAAGCAATTTCTATGCCCCTACGGAAGGCCCAATAGAGGGCTCGTTCCAATTTGGGTGAAAGCAAGTGAGAAAGTGAGTTTCATTTTGGCCAGTGAATGGACCTCAGAGCCAATAAAAGTCTCTGCCTAATTCTCCATCAGTCATTGAAAACGCAAGGTGCGCATCAAAACAATCTTCTCAGCAGCATCACCCTCATCTGCCACTCCAATATCGGCAGCAACATCTATTGCCCGCCTCAACCAGCCTTCGAAGACTGTTTTCCTTGGAAGTCTTTGCGGGCTACATCTTCGCAACGCTCTCGTTGTCCGCGCTTGCGTCAGATCTGCCCCCTTTGCGAATGAGCAATATGGCCTCAAGCCCTAGTCTTCCGACACCCGCGTGGAATCCGGGCTGTGAGAGCATGAGGGAGTTCATGGGCAACGACGACCTTCTGAGTCTGCTCGAGCCATATGTGAGTCGACGTCTGTTACATATCTCCTTCGATCACTAACTTTATTCTAGATCCATGACCGGCCCCATCTTCACTCGCTGTGTCTGGTCAACAGGATGTTCAACGCAGTCTTTTCCCAGTCTCTCTATGAGCATCTCGTCATCAAACATACCCACATTCATTGCATTGAACCCGACTCGGAAAACATCGAAGCGCTTCTGAACAGCCCAAGCCTTCGACACACACGGAAGCTGTCGCTCCTGCAGATGGACCAGCTGTGCTACACCCGACCAGAAGCCGCCTCCGAATACGGCCCCATACTCAACGGAGCAATCTGTCAGATCGTGAAGCGGTGCCCCAATCTCCGCCAATTCACTTTCTCCGCACCCTCATACTATGCGTCTCAAATCCTACCAAAATACTTTGTATCGGCGGAGACGCTCGATTGCCTCCATAGCTCCTGCCCAATGCTGGAGTCTCTCTCGCTTGAGCACGCATCCCCTGTTGCCCCTCATCCAGAACTCATTGATCAGCGTGAGATCTATCGAGCGCGCGATCGTTTCCATGGCGTAATTCGATTTCCAGAATTCTCGAACCTCACTACCCTACATATAATCGGCAGCGAGTGGAATATGTCGTGGCCAAAGTCGCTAGCTGGACTACTGTCGTTGACGCCACGGTTGGAGGAACTGAGCCTGTCAATGCGATCTACGTTGAGCAGCAGTCACGACTTTCGGCTGGAGGTCTTCTTCGCCTGGAGAAATTGCTTGATCAGCCTCTGCGCTGAGTACAAAGCGCTAGGAAAGCCGCCGCTCAAGCTCCGCAAACTTCAGCTGCATAATAATGTCGGCTTTATCTGTGACGCCCGTGGAAACATCGAATACATCGAATCCCTCACTGATCTGGAGGTGCTCGAAGAGCTTCGCGTGTTCAACAATCACCGGTGCACTGGTGACTCGGTGGTAGCTCCGCCTCATCTGAGAAGGGTTTCGATGCCCTACAAATCCATCACGTACGACACGATGCCACGGCTCCGCAGATTCTCGTTCGACAACATGGACGGTGACATCATGGAATGGCTCATCCAAGTGGCAGAGACGCCCTTCAAAGATCAACTTACCCTGTGCAATGATGGAGTTGACTACTGGGAAGCCGGTGCCGAGTTGTTCAACGCTGTTTCGAGCGCGCGAGCACGGAAGAGAGCTGAGAACCCGTTGGACAGCTTCACAGCAAGCGACTTGGCGTCGGTCTTGCGACCAATCCATTGGATACATTCTACCTCTCCTCTTGTGGCCGACACTATGAGTGGACATTGTATGTTCCCGGGCAGGCTAGGAGTAGGTGAATCCAATCATCTAAGCCTCACGAATCCTCATCGGCCGGGAGAATGCACATGGGTAAAAAGCATGCGTCTTTTCGTCGAAAGTGCGAACTTGAACATGCCAGAGTTGCTTCTACTTCTCGACGGAATGAATGCGATCGAAAGCCTGATGATCGTCAGCTACACGGCAAACCATTGGAAAAGCTTTGTTCACGCAGACGGTAGCCCAACATGGGAGACGAACGCTCAGAGAATTGCTGTTGCGTTGCCGCGCTTGAAATACCTGAAGGTGAACTCAATGTCGTGGAGATTCCAGCGTGCGCATCACGGCAACGGGTTGGTGGCAGAGAGATTGAGTGTTGCAGAGGACGAGATGCTGGGCAAGCTTCCGCCGCTGAGTGACGTACCGATGTCTGCGAGCATTCGGACAGGCTGGAGACGATCGGTCATACGTCATGGCTTAATCTGAGATTCTGAGAGATGCTCTTCAAAACAGGGCTCAAGGGACGGCAAAGATGGAAGGTACCAGGATTAGGGTGCATAACGGAGACCAGGAAGCGAGATCTGAAGCGGCTCCATTCTCGAAAAGGCTGGATCGTCCATCATTCGACCTCTAAGTATTAGAAAGCGCAAGGTAGAGGGAAATATCTCACTTATGAGTCAAGCAGGAGATACAAATAGAATGAAATGAGACAACCGAACATGAAGATCATAGAGTATTATTCCGTTCTACTGTAATAAAGGCTTGGTTTCCCAATGGTCGATCAGGCGGGCTCGTCCTACATAGATTTCAATACACCACGAGCACCAGCAAACTCCAACTCATCCATCGTTTCAACCCATAGACGTTCTATGACGTTCTTGCCTTCTTGTGTGTAGAGGAAAGCAGCAAATCTGGAACGTATTAGCCATCTAAGCAGCCGACGATGGTAGGCTGTGTCAACTTACGGATGAATATTCCAGCTCATCAGGAAGCATCCATGAGATTCTTTCCCTTTGTTCACCACAGCATCAACAAAGCAAGAGGCACCGACTCTCGGAGTTCTACCTGTTGCCCCAAAGGCCCAAAGACCCCACCTCAGCAAGCCGGGAGCATCTCGGCCCAAGGCAGTGCCCCTGCACCAGGCGGGATCTGACAGGTTGACGATGACGTCTTCGGCAGAAACAATATCGGAAAGCTTCCAAAGGAACATGTGAGCAAGAAGCTTGGATGAGTTGTATGTTTCGGAGCTGAATGTCTTGGGGTCATCAAAGGACGGTAGCAGGGGTTTGGCATCCCTGTTGGGGAAGCTTGCGGCGAGCGTCAATGCAGCGTTGACGATGGTCAGGTGTGCAGGGTCGCCGTCGGGTTTACGCTTAGCCTTCAGTACCGGCAGCAGAAGGATGGCCAGCAACACCGTGGACAAGTAGTTGACCTGCAGTGTCTCCTCGTGCCTGGTGCTCGGATTCTTGGAGAAGGACATCTTCATAATGCCGGCATTGAGAATGACGATATCAATCCGAGAGGGATGGCTTTCAGCTCGACGGGCGAATGCTTGAATGGAGTCGTACGAATTCATGTCCAGTTGCCACACATCGATGGTGGCGCCAGGGTGCTGCTTGCGGAGTTTGGATGCTGCGTCCTCTCCCCTGTCGAGAGAGCGGACGGCAAGGACTAAGCGTGACAACTTCAAGCCAAGCAACTGAACGGCTGCTTCGTACCCAAGTCCAGTGTTGCCGCCGGTGATAATGGCCGTTTTGCCTAAAAGGCTGGTGTTCGGAGCTGGCCATTGGGGCTTGGCGCAGAATTGATTGTGAAAAAAGACGCTGCCAAAGGAGGCTGTTGAGGGAGGGAGATCCTTAGAGCCAGTCATATTCAAATGTGTTGGTTTTTCGATTCAACGTTACGAGAAAGTGAGGAAAAGAATGATTTTGTTGGAAGCTGTGTGTTGGTAGTGATGATTCAAAGACGAGGGGCATGGGCGTGAATATTTATACCTCAAGGGCTGTCAAAAATGCCTTGAAAATCAATCGAAGATCAAGAGCGATTGTCATTCATATTGACGAATGGACTTAAAGACTGCGCCGTCTTCCCTCAAAGCCTTGCCATATCTCCGCTGACCAGTTTATTTACCATTTTGGGAAACGGCCGCGATGTCAGCAAAAATGAAGCTATTCCCGATTTGGCATACAATGTGGTCGAGGGCGTAAGAGCGATCAGCAGCTGGTACCCATCGCACAGGCAGTGGCGCTTACGTCTGGTTAATTCCGAACCCCGTCCGATATCATAGCAGCCTTAATTGAGACACCCGGGCTTAAGTCATAATCTGCCCGAGGCTCTCGATGGAATATTGTCAGATCATTAGATCGCAGAAGATCTGTGAGCTTGTAAGAGGATTCATGACATTCTCTACGCTGACGACAAAAGTCTGTGACATGTGATCTAGACACGAGCAAGGGCGCAACCACATTCGCGCGGCCCAGAATTATTGTCTCGGAAGAACGCCCATTAGCTGTCTCCCACGATTCACCTCTGCCAGAGTGAGTTGACCGGGAGCAGATGGGGCGGGAAGGAGCTCGTGTGTAACAAGTGATATCGGCGAAAGGATCCTCGAAAGCTGGCCATACTGCCCCATGCCTACGGCAAGGAGAGGCTTGGGATTTTGTGAAGAATGACTTCTCTCGAACAGAGCAAGCTCGTGGCAGTCATAGACATCTGCGGACAAGATGCTGAGCTTGATGATATCTATGGAGTCCGGATTAGCAGCCAAAGCTTTGTATGGGGCTATTGATTTGAGTATGTTTACCTCCGAAAGCGTCCGCTGTGGTATATTTCTCCCGTAAAAGGTCACTCGTCCATCGTATATCACCAGTCCAATCATGGAACGATGAAATGACCTTCGAGCTTCCTTTCTTCTCAACGACAGCATTGATCATTTGAGGGGACCATTCGATCTCAACATCAATGTATTTGCATTGCTCTCCTACAGCCATGAGCATCAACGCCAGAGCCTCGTTCTCGGCGTCCGGCGGAAACCTGCCCCCTTGAGGCGCTGTGCGGATAGTAAAGAGTATAGGCATGTCACATAGAGATTGAAGGAGTTTTATCTGAGCTTGGATGTAGCTCAGCGGCGGCAAGTTCGTGGTACCCAGAAGCTCACGAGAGGGGCTGAGGAGATCGACTCTCATTTCCCAAACGTCACCACCATGGCTGATGCGAGGAATATCAGCAGCGCCAAGAGCTATGTCTGAATAAGTTAGGGGTATGATGAAGGTTTGTCGACGCGGATCATGGGTGTGATTATCGAAAATAATGTCCGCCATTATGATGGCGAATAGGTGCGCAAAATTGTAGTGTGGTTGTGGAAAAGGCTAACATTAATGCGCTTCGTCGCAGGTGGTGATCATGTACTTTGGAAATAGCGATATTTTAGTAGACTCTTCCCCGCGTTTTGTTGGTTCTAATGCCGTTCAGATTCCGAGAAAGCTCATCGGGTGATGTCAACGCCGTCCACAATCCGGGAAATGCTTCCGTCCTGTCTCTTGCAGCCGGCAAAGAAAATACCCGTCTCTCATCACCGCAACAAACTGGATATCAAGATCTGACATCATGTCTTGAAATTGCCAACTGCCATTGATACTAGCGGTCAACATGATCTACTCAACATAGCTCGATTCATGTATCAGCACAAACGGGGGTGTGAATTCGTGGTCCTCACAATTGCAGTGAAAGTTTTAAGTCACGCCGAGGCGTTCAATTTCTGTGATTAATTCAAGACGGATATTAGTTGAACTGAAGGCGCAAGATCTCGTGACTTTCATTTGCCAGACGTATCCAGACAGGCTGACTCGGGTGCCTGAGAAGCTAGTAAAGCTCCCGCTGGGATTATTGTACGACAGCCTATGAATCATATAACACCCTAAGCTTCATGGTGAGAGGCTGCAATCTCCTTCTCGTCACGCCCCAAAGCATCAGCATGGCCATCCTCCCGACGCTGGTTGATAATCTCCTCAGTCTGTCGACGCCAAGTGCGAGGCATACCCTTGCGGGTGAACAGTACGTCCATGTCTTCAAGAGAGATACCCTTAGTCTCTGGAATGAGGAGGAAGGTGAAGACAAATCCAAACACGACAGAACAAGCGAACAGCAGAAACGTGCCATACGTGATGTCCGTCATCATGTAAGGCGTCGAGTAGACAATCGTGAACTGGCCGAGCCACTGAGCACAAGTCGTGAAGACCAGGCAGATTGAGCGGATACCCATGGGGAAAATCTCAGCACTACGGGGCAAGGTCAGCAGCGCGCGGACTTGAGAGGGTCGGAGAGAATATACCAGAAGATCCAAGGAATGCCGTTCCATGAGATGGCGTAGAAAACGGCGAATATGTAGATCATTACGATAGCGACATAGGCACCAGGTGTTCTATCGCCTGCAGACAACTGACCGGCCTCGAAAGATCCAGACAGCTTCGCGTATGCTCCGAGATAGAACAGGGCGATCGCGGCCCCGGTCGAACCGATCATAAGGGATTGCCGGCGGCCGAGGGCGTCGACGCCCCATATCATGTAAAGCATCGTAGCAAATGCTTTGACGATGCCGAAAATACCGGTAGCAAGAAGACCTACGCTAGTGCCAGTAAAGCCGATGGATTGGAAAATCGAGGGTGAATAATAGTTGAGAGCGTTGATGCCAGACCTGGAATGATTGAACTCAGTACTCTGTTAAAATATCACACTGAGACGACCATCACCACTCACATGTTTTGGATGAACATTAGGGCAATGCCCAACAGAAGACGGCGTCTGTTTGTGGGAAGCTTGATCTCCCGCAGTTTCTCCAACAGGCCCCTATTCGCACCCATCGCAGTCTCCTCCTCGATCTGTTGTAGAACCGTGTTGATCTCCCAGTTCAGATATGGATGGTCGGCAGGCAGTTTTCGCAGGCGTTGAAGAACCCTTCGCGTTTGATCAGTGCGGCCAGCGTTCAGAAGCCAGCGAGGAGACTCGGGCTGAAGAAACATGCAGATGGACAGAAGGCTGCCAGGGATAATCTGCAGTGCGAATGGCACATGCCACTGGGTGTCGGAGCTTCCTGAAATATGTATGTTGACTCCGTAATTCACCCAGAAACCGATGATCTGAGAGAATTGCAAGAAGATTTCGAAGACTCCGATAAGGCGCCCGCGAATCGCGGGGGGGCCAGACTCGGAAATATAAACCGGAATGATCATAGACGAAGAACCAACGGCAAGACCTGTAATTAGTTTCAATGCGTCAGGTACCACAAGGACTTGGAATCGCATCGTGACCAACCTGTCAGAACCCGGCCGGCGTAAATCAGGGCTAGATTACCGCTGGCAACGAGCTGTAAGATCGCGCCAAGGTCAAAGAGCGCGCCGCAACCGATCAGAACCCAGCGACGGCCCAGCCGCTCAACCAAGTAGTAGCACAACAAGACACCAAAGAAGCATCCACCCTGAAATGTGCTAACGATGTTGGCTTTGAGCGCAGCAAGGTCGGTACCTGTCGATGAATCGAGCCCGAATCGACTCTGAAAGGATGGAAGCGACATAGTGCCTCCTATGAACGCAGAGTCGTATCCAAACATCGCGGACCCCATAGCTGCGGAAGCCGCCAGGCCATAGATCCTCCAGTTGTAGACCTCCGCAGGCGCCGGGTTGGCGGAGTCATCTTTGGGTCGTTTGAAGATGTTGACCATTGTCGATGGCTTCAATCGCATGCGATACGAGCGAGCTATCAGACCGAAGAAAAGACGAACGTGTCTCAGAAATCCGCCTATGATCGAAGAAGGCTGTTTCCAGGTGGAATTAATATGAAAATGAAGTGTGGGTTCATCCACTCTGTTTTGACGCACTACCCCAGATCTTACCCCAGACATCCACACCTCTCTTCCCCAGCTTTTGGAGCGAGCGGAGGGTGAATATTCTCCCCAAATTCGAGATATGCACGATGACCCAGGGATTTGAAGAGGGGGTTTGAATTGGAAGAGTTCTTTCCCGATGCCAAGAAGCCAATCGGGTTATCACGCCAATGAAAGCCAAGTTGCTCTTTGATTGGAGGTCCCATGATTTGGTCAGAGACGTATTGCCCAGCAGAAGGTGGGGTATGCCGAGCTCGCCAACAAATGTTATTCACACAGCCATGTCGCTTTGTCTGCGGACCATTGGATGATGGGAAGGGTGTCAACAAGGGTCACGTCTGACGGTTGTTTGTTAAGCCGGCACAGGTTGACAATTGAGGCCACAAGTTACATCGCATACAGTAGCGCTACATCCAGCTTGAAAGGGTAGACACCGCAGGGCCGATACCATGGACTTGGGCTCCAAACTAAGAAGTCAAATAATTATGTTTCAATGCTTCCAAAGTGGATGATGACATCACCATTGTTTGACCAGCGACAGCATCTATATCTGGGTTCCTGGCAGACTACCCATACATGTTCCTAAGTCGGTGGATGAGCCGTAGCGATGACATCTGGATGATAAAAGAGTGGAAGGTGTTATTTGGGCTACGGAAAATTAGGAGCTACAGCTGACGTCGTTTTTCTTGCAGGTGTAAAGCCCACACATCGAAGGCGCCTTGCACAGGCCGCAGTTACCACCGCCCCAAGTACTCTCCATGTCCGAGCCCTTGATTGTCTTATTGTCAAGTTGATAGCATACTGTGGACTCATAGCTGTAGTCGACACTGAATATCTCGGGCTTCCAGCCGTCTGCTGCAGTATACTCAAAAGATCTCGCGTTGTTCTTCACAACGGCCTTGGCGCCGTTGTCGCACTCGAGCTCGAAGACAGTCTGGTCGCTTGCCCAGTGCTTCCCGCCGCCCGTCCGGCAGACTTCCACGCCGTTCTCCCAAATCTGGACGTTGACGCTGTCTGGCTGGAATGCGCAGTTGCTCATGTAGACGTGAGCAGCCATGCAACGTGGTTTCGGTGCGGGAGCTGGCGGCGCTGGGGCAGGCGTTGGACCTGGGACCTGCCACGTCGCACATCCAGCAGTCGTGACGGTGGCTTCACCGTGGGGACCGCCGGTGATGGTCCAAGTCTCGCTCTTAATACACGTACCACCTGATGGGCTCGGGGCTGGGCCGAGTGTTGGGAGGTCGGGTAGGTGGAATATGCTAGACGTAGTCGTACCAAAGTTGGCGCAGGATGTCGAAGTCACGCAGACGCCGCCTCGCGGTCCTCCGTTGCACAGCGTGGCAGTTGTCGACGAGAGACATACTTGCCCAGGAGGCGCTGCTGTCGGTGCCGGTGTCAACGTTGGCAAGTTGGTCAACCCACCTCCAAATCCTCCACTCTCAGCTGGCCTGGTGTTGGTCGGGCGCGAGGTTTCCCACGGTGGAGCAAAGTCCGGTGGCGTACCAGTTGGGTTTGGGCTGCAGTAATATCCAGAGCAGAGATGACCACAGTTTGTTGTGCAGAGAGGCGCCGGCGGACCCGGCTTGTACGTGACGCCAGGACCTTGGGGCGCAGGGTTGTTTCCACCCCCAGGCAAGTTGGGAATCGGGCAAGCTGCCTGTCGGCTGACAAGCCCTCTCTTTCCAGAGCTGCCACATTGTTGGAACGGATCGGCAAGGTTCCAGACCATTCTCTCTTTCTGTTCGAAATCCTTTTCATCTTTTTCGAGCGGGAGAGGTCTTGACAGTTGCTGGATGATGGCTTTGATGGATCTGGGATCCTCCCCTAGTTCGGGCAGGTTGAGATGCATTCCTCTAATGTAGGCGACAAGACCTGCCACCAGCGGTGCGGCTGCAAAATGAGGAAAAGGTAAGCAAATGGCCATGAGCTTTGGCAATGACGATGTTCGCGACTTACCAAATGATGATCCAGTAGCGGTACCTCCTGAGAATTGTGGCGACACAAATACTTCATTTGGAGGAACCTGCAGCTCCTCACCTGGGGCCCATGTGTCGCCCGCGTTGCTGTCAACCCACCAGCCTGCCTGATTGAGGTAGCCAACAAGGAAAGCACCGCCGAGCTCTCGGACTAGGATTCCTGGGACAGTTGTGGGCTCTTCTTCGCCTTTGTTTCCAGCGGAAACGACGAAGGTGATGCCGTAGCTTTGTTCCATTTTCTCCATCAGCATATCTGCAGAGGAGTTAGCTGATTTCTTGTTTACGGCAACTCGACCAAAGCGGGAGCAGCTTCTGACGAAACATCTTTCGGCACTTACAAATAAGCTGTGTGAGGGGATCGTCCCTGTTCTTCGCAAAACCACCGGACACATTCACCACGCCTGAGTTCGTAGGTTTCGGCTTCCGATCCTTTTCTTTCGTGTCTTCATCTGTGAAATCGTTGCAGATAAGTGTAAGAGCTTCCAAGAAGCCCTCTGCGCGTAATCCTAGAGGTCCGCGTGGCACAAACACGAGTTCGGCATTTCTCGCAATGCCAACTTTGGAGCCAACGGCATAGTTTGCCACCAGATGTCCATGCTCGGTCTCAAACGTGCTGGGCTGACGCGCTGGGCGCCAGCTGCCCCCGGTTAGAGCTTTTGCTTCTTTGTTGAAGTCCTGCATTTGAAGAATTAGCATAATAGGGGGCGGCGGAGGGCTGAAAGAATCCAAGTCTGGAGATTCTATCCATTCGATTCACAGTCTCGAGATACTTACCGCTTTAACATTTCCCCACCACCCGCCTTCGACGATGTAGATCGTTTGACCCTCACCTTCGCTCGAGTCGAATTGGTAGGTATACTTGGCTTCATCTGGATTGTGTTCGCCATTCTTTTTGGTCCAAAATTTGTTGGGTGGCCAGGAAATCTGTGACAGATGCCAGTAATCGTCGTTGCCTTCGAACCTCTTCGTTTTGGAGGTACCCGGCGCGAGCTGGAGAGGTTCCCGAGTGATGTTGTGACTCGAAGGTCTTGGCTCTTGGATTGTCGCAAAGCTCCCATCTTCTAAGTCTTCAAACTCATTTCGCTTGCCAGTTGACGAGGTCGTAGACGGCATGTAATAAGCACGACCAACCTGGGGATACAAGTTAGTGAGTGCATTGCGACGATTAGTGCGATGTGGTTTCGTCGGCGTACCTCGTTGATTTCGTTAGAATTAAAGTAGTCAAAGGCTACAGGGCCAAGATTAGTAACATGAATGAATGCGGTAAAACCAAGATCTTTCGCTTGGATCATCTCAAAGCCTGTCTTCATCTCCTTTTTTTTGAGAGCTGCATCGCGTCGCTCGAGGACACCTTCGACAATGGCTCTAGCTGTGGCCAAAAAAGGCGTGGTCAAAAGAAGGATGCCATCATTGCCGTCTTGCTCGTTGCACCAATCCGGCTCGGAACGCTTCACAAGGAGTCGTTTCTCTGGCGCGTAGGTTGCTTCTGGAAGACCCGGAAGCTGCATAGCCCTGCGCGTAAGCTTGCATGCATTCGCTGTCTTCGTGGCTTCAACATCTTGGAGATTGCAGCCTGTAATTGTAGCACATCGAGACTTGACCTGTGTTGCTGTGGTTTTCGTTGTGCCCGCGGACACTGAGGTAGCGAAGGAGCTGGTCGTAATGCAGAGCGAAGCTTCCGCGGGCGTGCAAGAGGCGGGCTTTGGTGGAGCCTCAATACTCCCACCGGGATGGACACTATTCCCAATCGTAATCAGCCATTCAGTCATCAATTGCAGTAGGACTATGGGGTCTTACGTGATCTTAGGCCAAGGAGGAAGCGAGCCGATGATGTTGATGTTAGGTGGGAACCTCAATGGAGGCGGGGGGCCTCTGGAGATGACAAGTTAGAAGACGGTGGGCGTTTGGCTTGGACACGGCGCTGCACTCACGGTCCCCATATGCCGGGCGGAATAATCCATTCCAAACCACCAATATGGATGTCGAGGTCATCCCACTTAACGCATATCTATATGAGAAGAATCTGTTAGAAGACTTATCAGGGTAAGATAAGATGGAACATCAACAACTCACCCAGAAAAACCAAACTTTACACGTGCTCTTGTGCTTGGGGCCTTCTCCATCGTCGTCTTCACCGCTGTCGGGCACGTCGGTTTCGACCGGCACGACAGAAATGACCTCGGGCCATGTACCTGTGGGCTGAGGATCATCATCGGTCTCCCATGTGAACGGTGTTTTGCTCGTGGAAGGGAGCTCGGTTCCTGCAGGCGGTCCTGCTGGCGGGACAGTGATAATGGGGAAACCTGATTGCCCCTGGCTCGGATCCTTCGATGTCCATTGAGCGGGAGGACCTTCTGTGACAGAAGGCCAAGGTGGGATCACGAGGGTCCGGACCTGAGTCAGACCTCCTGCAAGAGTGAGGGTCGTGACAATGGGCGCGATGCTGATGCTGGGCAAAGGTACGATTGTGCTGGAGTCAGTTTGACCAGAGGTGACGTTGACATTATAGTAATCCATCGACTGTGTTATGATGGGCGGGATCTGAATCGTAAGGGTTGTCGTAAGATCCGGTGCAATGACAACAGACGTTGTGTAGGGTAGGATTGTAATGGTGGTGGTGGAGGGTAGTGCTCTCGGGGGCAGCACCAGTTGACAAGGTCCAGTGCATTGAGCGGGAGTGCCAGAATATACTTCGGGGGCGACGAAAACAACTTCTGGATCATCGTCGGGCCTGTGAATGGTTAGACTAATAGAATGTGGGAGATCCTTGAGTACTTGCCCTCCTGAGCCAGGAACTTGGAAATCAATAGACCAAATCATGGTGCCACCAAAGCAAAGGCCATCAGCAAATGCCCTCTTGGCTGCAAATGTCTCTTCGTCGTCGTATCCAATCCACTGATCGTCCCAGGTAATCTGCTTCATCATCGAGTCTGCAAGATACTTTGGTTTGATGTTACGCCGCTTGATTAGCTGCTCAATCTCGACCAAGGACATAACACCTTCGAAGTTGGTGCATGGTGCTGGGTTGCTTGGGCCCAAAAACGGGCAGAGAAGATCGCTGCAGGAAGGATCTGCAAGCGTGTAGCCGCGGCCGTACATAGCAAGACCGAAGTTGAGCTTTGCGGGGTTCAGGCCATCGAACCAAAGAGGCACAGTATTCTTGGAGATCTCCTGTATGTCCGCTTGGCCTCGAACCTTCTTGCCAAGAGCCAGGACATCAGCGTCCCAAGAGCCGTGCAGATCTGTCCAATGTCAGTAATTCATTGACCTCGAGCTTCTTCGAAAAGGACATACCATATGCCATGAAGCCAAAGAAGTCGACGTAAGGCTCCATTGCCTTTGCATCAAACCACCTGGTTGCCACTGTCAACGAACTTGGAACGCCAATCAAGTACGTAAATCTCAATCCTCACCTCAGATACCAGTAGTCAGGAGCTAACGTGAGACTGATGCCATAGGCGGTGCCGTACGCAGCTCGCATCTCTTTGACCAGAAGGGCGAGATTCCTGGTATCGGCCAGCTTGTTGCCACCTCGTTCAGGTGCGCCAGGGTACTCCCAGTCAAGGTCGACTCCCTGGAAACCATGTGTATCCATGTAGGTCTTCACAGAAGCAATGAAAGCAGCTCTGTTCTCTTTAGATGCCACCATCTCACTCCTAGAAGATGTTAGAAATGACCAGGCTGCAAAATACCTCAGACTTACCAAGTCTTATGCGTTGCGGCTTCCGGATTGCTCATGTCGAAGCCTCCGACGGCGATCCAGGTCTGTAGATTCCCGTCTTTGGAGAGGTCCGTGAACTCTTTCATCAGCGGAACATCGTCAGGGTGCGCCGTGGCTATGGTGAACGCAGCTGGGTCAATGAAAGCGAATGAAAAGAAGAGATGGGTGTAGCCTTTCGTGTCAAGCTGCTTCGGCGTGACCCTGTTGCAGAGTCGGGTCCTAGCGTTCCATGACTGGTAGTATCCGATGGTTCTTCCTTTGGAGCTTCCGCTGCCTTGTGCACAGGATGGGGAGCCGGTGATTGCGCAAGAGCCATAACCAGCCTGACATGGCAGTGTTCCGTGAAGTGGATCGGCATTGTGGCAGTAGACGTCCGTGGCTACTTCAGTTAGCACGAGTGCAAGAGTTTGAACCATTCAACTCACTTCCACTAAAGGGCTATCAGTATTGCTTCTGAGCTAGGGAGCTTTGAGTTCAAGAGGCACTTACCACCATCCGGTTGCACTACAGCACAGCTTCATGCCACATGGCATCTCGGCATTCTCACTAAATTCGCCACACATTGCGGTCGCATTGCATTGACTCTGGCAACCTGTACCGCAAAAGTCGGGTCCATACCCACAGATGTTCTTGGGTCCACAGCAGCTGTTCATATGCCAGTAAGCACGCGCTGTCAAGAAATACATCAGAACTGTTACCTTCCGTCAACACAAGGACCATCTGTGCAATACAACGGTCCGTCAGCACGGCGCTCAAGGCTGTGTGGCTGCCTTGAAGTCAAGTTTGCACTAGACTCAAGCAATGAATCAAACTCCACGTCCTCTGGAGTAGCAACATGAGGTGCCTTCGCTGGGTTCTGGTGAGCGGGACTGAGCTTGATAGTATCAATCCATGCTTCGAATTGTCAGTTACGATGAAAGAAATATTAAGACAGAATGCATATTTATCATGCCACTCACATCTTTCTTCAGATGCGCGTTTTGCGTTGTCAAGCCGGTAGGAGTCTGGGTTGGTTCGATGATAGGCTGAGCTACCGTAGTTGACGGTCAAAATACAGACAAAGACAAGCAAGCCGATAGCCAAGGCTATCAGCCGGCCGGTTCGTGAATGCATGTCTGACAGCTATACAGAATACCTGGTTGAAGACCTTGCTCGTGTCACTAAAGAGTGACACTTCCACTGGGCAGAACGTACTTATACTGGTTCTCGGGTTGCGGGTTTTGATTCAACCCGAGCACAGTTTACAAAGCATTGAACTCGGTCATGGATTTTGCCGCGGCCCCAAGCAGCAGAGTCCATGAGCTTCAATTTTAGAAAGGTCATCAAATGTATCTCGTATTGATCCCTGAGTAGAAGGATCAGGCCGACTCTCGCCGAAGCTAACGGGCGGCAAATTGAAAATGCAGTCGAAAGATGTCGACTCTTGCCAAAACCTTCTAGGTCTAGATGTTCGCGAAGATCTTGGCAAATGTCCTTCGGATGGATGCCTAGGCTAGCGCCGGAAGGAACTGGTTGGAAGATCGGAAATGCAACCTTTCAACAGGCCCGACATCTGGCTGGCCATTGTAACGCGACTCAGAGACAATATGGGCGAAGGCAAACATCTTTGCCCCCTGAGCACAGGCGGTTCTCGATCGCGGGGACTATTAGCCGGACCTTACCCTGACAGATGTTCGGCACGCTTCTGATTTGTGCGCTCGGAATGCGAGTGGAACTTAATATTGAGTCCCGGGATTTCAAGTAGTGTGTTGCTTCATTAGGCAGTCGACGTTGCTTAAAGCTTTTCAGCTCCAGGGCTAGCTAGATTCCTCTGCAACCACACGAGCGGGGCTCGAGTCCGAGAATAACCAGGATTACGATGCTTGTTTGTAGGGCCATCGTTACGGCACAGCGTGCAGAATGTTCCTGCCTAGAACACACTTTATTTAGAAGTAAAAAGAGTCCGACAATACTTTGCCATACTAGGAAGGTTACCGTTGTTGAAGGATTTTCGGCATGACCGATTCTCACATGGGCTGCGTCGGAGAGCCCCTCAACTATTGAATCGAGGACACTAATTGAACTCCTGAAGTCACGAGCTGCCGCGGTTGGCTCTATCACACTGGGACAGAGAGAAATTGTTGTTATGTGAAGTTGTGTTGATGTACTACACTATATATCCCCTCATCTCAGCTGCTAGTCATCATGGTGTTCAATGACACGACTATCTCGTTCATTGCGCTCATTAATTCTTAGCGATGAAGCAGTTCGCTCTTCTCTGGCTGTTGCCAGCTATTTCATTCGCCCAGTCTACGACTTCTACTACCGATGTTCTGCCTCCGTGGCAGACCGGAGTCGAAACTGAGGACGGATCTTGCGGCCAATCAAGTGGCGGACGAGTTTGCACTCCCACTTGGGGTGCATGCTGTTCCGCTGACGATATCTGTGGCCGATCTAAAGTGGCCTGTGGAGACGGCTGGTAAGTTTTCGCAATCTTCAAGATTGACATCTATATCTGCGCATTATGTTAACTGAGAACCCTCAATTTAGTCAACCTCTTTTTGGCAATTGCAACAGCGCTGCTCCTCCACCAACGACTTCGATTGTGCCAACAACTCCAGCACCAGGCCCTGGAAGTGCATCTCCGGACGGCTCATGCAGTGGAACGAATCAGTTTACTTGTGCCGGCTCAACCTTCGGTTCTTGCTGCAGCAGCGGCAACTGGTGCGGTGACAGCTCCAGTCACTGCGGAGCTGGTTGTCAGAGCAAGTTTGGTAACTGCACGGTCGTTGCGGATAACATCAGTACCGACGGGAGATGCGGCTCCAATGGCAAGACTTGTCTAGGATCTGCCTTTGGCTCCTGCTGCAGTGAAGGCGGCTGGTGTGGTAGTGAGCAAGCCCATTGCAGTGCTGGCTGCCAGACCAGCTTCGGTAACTGCACCACCAACGAAGGCTCAACGCCCCCCAGCGACGTATCTACTGATGGGAAATGCGGAAGCAATGGGAAGACCTGCAAGAATTCAACTTTCGGAAACTGCTGTTCAAGCTCGGGCTTTTGCGGTTCTGAACCGGGACATTGTGGCAGTGGGTGCCAAAGCGGATTCGGTACCTGCACTGCTGGCAACGACAACGTATCGACCGACGGATCTTGTGGCAATAATGGGAAGACCTGTAAAGGGTCTTCGTATGGCGAGTGCTGCTCTCCCAGCGGATTCTGCGGGGGCACGAAAACCCATTGCGGCCCGGGCTGTCAGTCAACCTTTGGAACCTGCGATGCCTCCTCGAGTAACATCTCCACGGACGGCAGCTGTGGAAAGAATGGCAAGACATGCAAGGGGTCTGGTTTTGGGGATTGTTGTAGTTCTTCGGGATTCTGTGGCTCATCCACCAGCCACTGTTCTGTTGGCTGTCAACTGGACTTTGGAACCTGCGATGCCTCTGCCGGCACTATCTCTACAGACGGTAATTGTGGTAAAAATGGCAAGATATGCAAGGGTTCCGGGTTTGGTGACTGCTGCTCATCTTCAGGCTTCTGCGGCAGCTCCAGCGACCACTGTGGAACAGGCTGTCAAACTTCGTTCGGCACTTGCAATGCTGGCTCTGGCAGCATTTCCACCGACGGTTCTTGTGGTAAGAATGGGAAAACATGCAAAGGCTCAACATTCGGCGACTGTTGCAGTTCCTCGGGTTATTGTGGCGGTACGAGCGATCACTGTGGCTCAGGTTGCCAAGCCTCATTTGGTACGTGCAACAGTGGTTCTGGAAGCATTTCTACGGATGGGTGTTGCGGGAAGAACGGCAAGACCTGCAAGGGATCAGCTTTCGGTGATTGTTGCAGCTCATCTGGGTACTGTGGAGGCACTAGTGATCACTGTGGAATAGGCTGCCAGAGCTCGTTTGGCACATGCAACACTGGCTCAGGCGCAGTGTCGACTGATGGAGCTTGTGGCAAGAATGGAAGAATTTGTAAGGGATCAGCTTACGGAGACTGCTGTTCTTCTAGCGGCTACTGTGGCAAGTCGACTGATCACTGCGGTGCGGGCTGCCAGTCTGCATTTGGGACATGCAGTAGTGGTTCAGCGGCCATCTCAATCGACGGTGCCTGCTCAGCAAACGGCAAGACGTGTAAGGGCTCGACCTTCGGTGATTGCTGCAGTGCTTCGAACTACTGCGGCAAGACGACTGCTCATTGCGGATCTGGATGGTAAGTTATTCCCTATGACCTGATACATCTGAGAACTAGTGTTGATCTTTGAACAGCCAAAAGTCATTCGGAACTTGCTCGTAGGGAACATGAGATGGGATCGAAAGCTGCCACGTGATGTCTGGCGTATTTTCATGCGCGCGTGGATGTATTATATTTTTGTACCTACGTTGTATGCTGCATGGGTAGAGGTCTCAGCATTCTTTGGCAAAACCTTTACTTTGCTTGGAATCATGGAGAACAGAAACAGCCTACAAGATATGATTCGCTTAGAATTCAATAATGTGGAATTTACCGGCCCGAATGCCGATTACAAGCTTATGTAACTGCATGGCATAACAGTCTACCGGCACCTTGGTGACATTCATAAGGCTGCGGTGCCAGATAATAATAATACACCAAAACTTTTCCACGTACGTGTTCACCAACTACCCGGTCTCAGGCAGGGCAGCACACCCGCCATAGGCAATGGCGCCATTTTCAGGCTGCCCCCTCTTGAGTCTGCCCCAGGACGTCCGTGATCTTATTCATTTGTTCGACTTCATTCCGGTTACTAGTACTCGATAGCAACGACCCGCAATCCGGCGGTGAATACTGTGCTTGTGACCCGCGCCTCGCCTTTCTCCGCGTCTGCCGGTAGATCTAGCGTGTTGGAAGCTGGACTAGCTACCTCGGTCCAATCAAAGTCATATCCATCGTGATATTAAGTACCGTTGCGTTGAAGATTCCTCCTGATTTCTTGCATGCATTCTGAGGAACTTCGGACCTGATACCCAGGGAAATCTATCGGTGGACATGGGCAGACAATTACCAGCCCCCCGGCCCCTGAATGCCCCGAACCGACCGGTCCTGGCCAGGGGGCCGCCGCGGAGGTGTCCAAATACGGGTGTCCCCTGGCTCCTTGCATGCAACCTTCTTCCTATTTAGTGGGTCCATATTGATGGCTCGGTCATTTTCCTGCACGGTTGTTAAGATCCTTGCCACGTGGATGCCCCATCTAGATTAAGGCCCAGATCTGGGCACTCTAAGAGAGACAACTTTACCTTCAGAATCGTAATCGGGTTTACCTGGTTTTCCGAGGTAAACGCATATTCGTATGGGCTGCGGCGCTTATCCTCCAACATGCTTCCTTAGGCCCCTCAAAATTGTTGATCGCGCCTCGCTAACATCAGGGCGCATGCTTAAAATTCCCGAGGAATCTAGCCTGTTCGATCTGTTACGGAATAAGCTCCAAGAACACATGAGATAGCATCCCGCCGCCTTGGGTCGCCTGGTGTGAAGTAGTCATCGTCTGAACGACGGGACCGGCACTCGCATGCAGGTTACCTCCTGCCCTCGTCTGATGTGGCCTTGGCTTGACTTGTTTTCCTTTTTTCTGTAATACCGCCTAGCTGGGCGGCTAGCAGGTTATCCTTGTAGGCATTGAATGTTAAATCCGAAGCGGAACTCACGACGGCTTAGGCTAGGTCGCATCCTACTGATACCCTGCTCTTCCTGCAGGGTGTCTCGGCGAACAGGCATGCTGTTGCTACCGCACCTATCAACGGCCGCTCCCCAAAGGTTTTCCACCAGTTGTTTGCGAGGACTGGGAGCCTCGCGAGGTCAACTCTGTTCTTGGCCCATTCGGAGCGTTTCCGACTTAGACCTGCATGGTATCCGCCTCTGAGCCAATCTTGCGTTGGATGAAACAAGGGCCATCTGTCCGTAATTGCAGGTAGGTTCAGTCGTTGAACTTATTGTTCCAAGGCGTGACCCGTCCCGAGGCCCCTCGAAAGGAGGTCGCTGTTGGCCAGAAGCAATCGTCGCCTCGCGAGAAGGGGAGGGAAAAGACACACTGAAACGGTTGTATAAAGGGGTCGTTGTCAGCCTGCGGTTCCTTGCCGAGATTCTTGCTCTGCACTGCGATTTCTCCTACCCCCGCACAAGAAACTCCAGCACACATCTAGTCAACAATCGGAAGAACTTTGCAATGTTCTTCTCACCCCGACTCGCCGTCGTCGGCCTGCTGGCAGTCGCCACCTCGGCTTTGACCTTGGAGCCAAGACAGAATGTCGCCCCTGGCCCCGTCTCCGGTGATACTTTCATCCACGACCCGACAATAACCAAAACCCCCAGTGGCACCTATCTGGCCGCATTTACCGCCGACGGCGTGGGGCTGAAGACGTCCACCGACCGGACTAACTGGAAGGACGCCGGTGCCGCATTCCCCAACGGTGCGTCATGGACAACCAAGTACACCAACGGTGAGAAGAACCTTTGGGCGCCGGATCTGTCGTACCACAACGGCAAATACTTCCTCTACTATTCCGCATCGAGCTTCGGTACCAGCAAGTCAGCCATCTTCCTCGCTACCAGCACCACTGGTGCATCCGGCTCGTGGACCAACCAAGGTCTTGTTATCGAGTCCACGGCAAACAGCGGGTACAACGCCATCGACCCCAACCTGATCATCGATGCCGAGGGCAGGTGGTGGATGTCTTTTGGCTCATTCTTCGGCGGCCTTAAGATGGTCGAGCTGTCCAGCAGCACCGGCAAGCCCAAGAACAGCAACATCATTTCGATCGCTACCCGCCCCGACAACTCTGAGAATGCCATCGAAGCGCCCTTTATCACCCGCAACGGCAACTACTACTACCTTTGGGTCTCTTTCGACCGCTGCTGCAAGGGCGCTGATTCTACCTACCGCATCATGGTCGGCCGCTCTACCAGTGTCACTGGCCCCTACGTTGATAAGGACGGCAAGCAGATGATGCAGGGCGGAGGCACTCGGGTCATGTCCAGCCACGGCTCCGTTCACGGACCCGGCCACAACGCCGTGTTCACTGACAACGACGCCGACGTCCTGGTCTACCACTACTACAACGATGCCGGCACTGCACAGCTCGGCCTCAACCTCATCCGCTACAGCAGCGGCTGGCCGGTCGTGTACTAAGGCGAAGTCCCTTTTCGC
Organism: Colletotrichum tropicale; assembly: GCA_027406125.1. Lineage (NCBI taxonomy): Eukaryota > Fungi > Ascomycota > Sordariomycetes > Glomerellales > Glomerellaceae > Colletotrichum > Colletotrichum tropicale. Next base: position 974,965 of record JANVYH010000002.1, read on the forward strand.
TCAGCCAATTCAGGAATTGCGCAGAGACAGCAGGGCAGATGATGGGCTGGCGTGCAGCCAAGACCTCTCCACACGCATGAAGGGCAGTTTTTCTGCGTGTCTGCACTGTTCTCAGACATTTATTTCGATTGTATCTACTTGTTTCCACTGTATCTACTTATCTCCATTGTATCTACTTCCTTCGACTGTATCTACTTATTCCGGTTGTATATACCTACTTCGATTGTAGTCGCATTTTGCGATTCTAGTCGACTGATTACTGTAGAAAGCAATATGAGCGTGTTCAAGAGAATTGTTGGTTTTACAAGCTCGATGCGGATGGCGGAACTCTCGGGGGCCGACAGCGCTTAACTAAAAGAGTTCTCGGGTGCCCTCGGGCACTGTTATTGTGCACCTCAGGCATTGCCTTCTCAATTGCCGCACATATAACTCTACCATTTAGTCTTTGAACATGTCCCTATCGCGTTGCCTATCTTCATATGGTCGGCATGTCGTCTAGTCATGACCTGAAAGTTTCGCAGGTATGCAACATCCCTATCCAATGGTGCTACTTCATGAAATGCGGGCTGACTCTAGCCAAGGCGGCGGCATGCGCGGCAATAAGCGTTGATGTCTTGTTGCATCCACTGGATACTCTCATTACGCGCATGCAATCCCCAGTCTACAAGACGCAGTACAAGACAGCCAATGGCTCGTTCAATCGGACATTTTTCCGCGGACTCTACCAGGGGTTCGGGCCCACCATCGTCACTGGGATACCTTCATCAGCGGCGTTTTTCACGATATATGAAAGACTAAAGACAGTTACTCGGGACGCGAAGTCAGCAGGATATCTTTCCGGCGTCCCCCTTCCCATCCTTCACGGGCTTAGCAGCGCGGTAGCAGACCTCGTGAGCTGTGCCATCATCAACCCTGCCGAGGTGTTGAAGCAGAATGCGCAGATGTATGGAGGTGATGTCCATAAATCTGGCCATACACTGCAGTCACCCACGTTGCTTGCTGTAAAACATTTCGCGAGAAATCCAGGGAGACTATGGGCCGGGTACACTGCTTTGGCGGCAAGTCACCTGCCCGCAACTAGCCTGAGCTTCTGTCTCTATGAGCTGCTAAGAGCAAGGTTTCTTGGTGAGGCTCCGCCCCAGCGACTTGAAGCCAGCGCATCTCGCCAAGTAGCCGTGAGCACATTCAGTGGAGCTCTCGCCGGCGGCTTTGCGTGCACTCTCTTCGTGCCTGTCGACGTTGTAAAGACGCGAATGAGGCTGGCCGCTGGGAACACCGTGCCCAGTAACCACCAATACCACCAAATCCCGACAGCAGACCCGGGGGCGAAGTTGCCGAATACGGTTCGGCCTCGACCGCGCCTTGGCCCTCTGGATGTGGCAAATGGCATCTTTCGGAAGGAGGGTATTCTTGGGTTGTTTAGAGGCGGCACTCTGAGTTTCTTGGCGTCAGCATTAGGTTGCGGACTCTATCTAGGCTCGTATGAGGCTTGCATTCTGTTCTTGTGACACCCGGAAGTTGGAAGGGAGCTGCTTATCACTGTGTAAAGCACCGTGGTTGTATGATTATGTTAGAAAAGGACGCATCCTACTCAGTTTTATGGTACCTCGTATCACTGTCAAACGTGGATCATGCAGGGAGTGGCCCAAATGTGAGTTGGTGCACTGTGATCGGTGTTCCACGCAAAGGATCGGAGTTTCACGCAAAATTCTTGATTCGGAGAGGATATTTGATTTCTACTTCCGTTGTATGGTTTGGTCTTACAGGTCAAGGTTCGGCCCTGGGTAAGGTGACCTCAGCTCCCATTTGTTCTTCACCCCAGCCCTCCCGACGATCTCTTGGTATTCTGACAAACGCCAGGGACAGTACTATGGCCACCCCGGCCATCCCGATGCCAAGGTAAAGGCCATTTCTATACCCTCGGGCCAGGCTTTTGCCATTGTTGTTTGTGTAATGCTCCACCGTGCCAGCAAAGCCCAACCCAGTTGCTAACCCGTACGACAGAATTGTCCCAATGAGAGACCCTGCGAGCCCCTGTTAATTCCGCCGGACTGTCCCACTGGCGATGAGTTGAGACGCTGTGAAGACGAAATCAGGCCCTAGCGACCCGAGAAGTATTGCAGGAAATGCCTGAGCCCAGTAGGTTTGCTGGACTGGCATTGTTGCCACGAGGAGAAGAGAGACGAGTGTCGATGTGGAACCGATGGCCAGAATGTATTGCGCAGCCAAGTGTCGCACCACCTTTGCGCTCAAAATTGCTGCCCCTGCACCACCCACTGCTAAGGGAGCGTATGTGGCGGCATTAAGAAGCATTGTGTAACCTCTCAATTCGGCCTGCCATGCAGTCAAATACCAAATGAGCATGCCAAATCCCATGAAGGATACAAAAGATGACACAATCATCATGCTGAACGACGGCGACCCCCAAATATTCATTGGCATGATCGGCTCAGCCGCAAATCTCACCTCCCAGATAATGAAGCCAGCCACGTGGAGAATCGACGCAATAAGAAGCGCATAGACGTATGGGATGGACCAGCCCACAAGAGCAGATTGACTGAGTCCCAAGTGTGAGAACACGATACAGCTGTAGGGTTAGAGAGAGTTTACTCACGTCCACACGAAGTTGAAGAGAATCAGGCCGGACACGCCCAGGTATGCTCCAATGTAGTCGACCTTGCTCAGAGGATCCATCGGTGTGGGCTCAGCAGGTACAATTATGATAAACAGGCCAAAGATGACACTTCCCAGGAGAGCTCTGTTGAATCCCTCGGTTAGAGATGCGAATTCCACTGCAGGGCGTCAAGATCAACACTCACAAGAAGAAAAACAGCCACCACCATTGGGTCAGTTGGCCAAACAAAGCGGGGAATACACTCCCACCCGCAGCACCAATTGGTGCCATGGCGCCGAATAGCCCAACTGCAATGTTGCGAGCCTTACCAGGTGGATTCGTTATCGTGAGGAGAGCCACGGCATTTGGAAAGACGAACGCAGCCCCAATACCGCTGAGTGCACGCATGATGCTCAAAGATATGATGCTGCGCATGAAACCGGATATAAGATGGAAAATTACCCAGAGTATGCCACCAGCGGCAGCAGTCTTCTTGTGACCGTAGACTGCACTAACACGCCCTCCCATAAGGACAAACGTTCCTTGAGTAAGGCTTTGTCTAAAGGTCAGCTTCCAATCGTTCGAGTGGCCGGTCCTATGAACACGTACGGATAAGATGCTATAATCCATATGGAAAAAGCGGGTGACACGCCGAGCTCCTTAGCCATGTTCAGACCGCCGTTGATGCCTGCGCCCAGGGGAATCGTCTGTTGAAATTCAGCTCTAATGCCTACGAGAGGGCTGTCAGTAGGGAATGCTCATACCTGAATGAATTGGCATAGAATAATGCAGGCCGAAGCAGCAGCTTTGCGCCATTTTCCATCAACTTTGCTGACTGGTTCACTGTAGTTTTCATGAAGCCTCGTTGTCGCACTCTTGCGCTCAATGTTGTCTGCCATCTCTGCCAGTCTCAAGCCAGCTTATGATTTCTGGTCACCTGGCTTCTCTCATATGGTAGGCGGTTCAAATTTACCGGAAAGGCTGAATGTGAACAACTACCGCGCTCCATATTTCAATTCGATCAATTGGCGGTCGACCCGGTGGTTGGGTAAGCAAAAGAGTACATATGGCCGAATTATATAATTCGGCATAATTGCTAAATCATTTACTAATCAGCGTGGAGCATAGTTATTCTATTCCAAAAACAAATCATCCATGAGGAGCGTGAAACTATCGGGTCGTGCTGAGAAAATGACAAAACACGCGGAGACGTTGACAATTCACTCGATACCCGAATAAAATCTTGTTCACCACGCTAGATTCATACAAAAGACGGCGTGAAAACTCGTGAAACATCTCAGCCTCTCACTTCAACTACCTATCCGACGTTATTAGGGCTTCAACCTAGTCAACATGGACACTCTCATCCAGAAGCAATTGATCAACTCGCGCTCTTTGCAGTATAATTACTACATATCCCCTAATCTGAACGAATCCACTGCCGATCCCGTTCTCGTTCTCTTCCATGGATTCCCCGATTCAGCCTCTGTATGGGCGCCAGTTGTTACACTTCTCGTTGCCGTCGGTTTTCGGCTCATGATACCAGACTTACTTGGGTATGCTGGCACGTCTAAGCCATGGGACGTCTCATTCTTCAATTCGAGCGCTATGGCGAAAGATATCATAGAGATACTCGACCACGAGGGTGTCACCAACTTCGTGTCCGTTGGCCATGACTGGGGAGCTTTCATGGCACACCGGATGTACTTGTGGCACCCTGAACGCGTCAATGCTCTCGTCGTGGGGGCATACAATTACGAACACGTGGCAAGAACGCCAATCAACATCGACATGGAGGCCGAAAACTTTGAACGACAACTGGGATGGCCAGTCAAATACTATTACAAGTTTCTCGCCAGTTCAGACGCACCGAGTCTGTTGTCTGGCCATCCCGAGAGTTTCTATGCTGCTGGGCACGGAGAAAACAATGCCATGAATGATACCTTTGGCCGACGAGATGGCCTTGTCGACTGGCTGTCTGCTGACAAACGGAGAAAGCTGCAGTCGTACGCCGATGACCCCGCAGCTATGAGTGCCGCCAGGGATAACTTCCAGGGCGCCGGATTTACATCGCCCTTGATGTGGTATCGCGCCCTAGTGGAGAACGTACATATGGGGGTGGAGAAGAGCCTCGCAGCCGATGCAGACAACATTCGGGTACCGTTCCTGCACATGGGCGGCTCGAGGGATCCCGTTTGTCCTCCGGCAATCTTTGACAACCCAGAATTGCGCTTTCATTTCTCGGACTTCACGAGTGAAGTCTTCGAATGCGGTCACTTCCTCCCATCTGAAAAGCCCAAAGAGATTGCAGAGACCATGATAGAGTGGTTGAAGTCAAGAGGAATCGCACCACAGTGAATGGAAGCTCAAATTACCTTGAAAAGGGTAGATGTGTAAAATAGCGGGGCCGCCAAGCAGACGTCGACGTCTACACCCATAGATGATATCTTGATTTGTGAACAATCCCGCTCAAGAAAGCAACACAACTATCTGCGCATCTTTGCTTCCAAATGAGCCTCGGCTTTCATTATATAATTTTGCCGCTCGTGCCCCAGGTCTGGCATTGCAAGTGTATGTTCACTAATCGCAAAATCGACTTCGATATGACGGTCCTGTGCGGCCTGTGGGAAGAGGCATTTGTCATCAGCTCACGGCCTAAGCTTGTCATTTCAGTAATCACGTTAGACACATCTTACATAAACCAACCATGATGCGCTGATACGTTGAAAGTCAAATTCCAGGCTCTGAATAGCCTGTCCAAAAACCATACTGAACACAATTTTGAAATACTACCTTTCCAAGTCAATGCGCTCAATGAGTGAGATGGAGAGCGACAAGACCGCTATCTCTGCACACCATCTTCAAACAGGTAGGCGAGGCCGCCCACGGAAAGAGCCATCGAAGAGCATACAGCTGAATGTAAGTTTATTGCATCGGCCTCCACCTGATAGAAAGCGTCTGAATGCTAATCTGGATAGAGTCGCCGTGAAAGGAACCGCATTGCTCAGAATACCTTTCGCCTGCGACAAAAGGCCACAGAGAAGGAAAGACAAAAGGAGGTTGAGCAGCTCGAGCGAATGGTCGACCATGTTGTGTCAACATTCTCTAGCTTCGCCGAAAGTGTGGTGGAGTCATCATGGGCTCGAAGGGACACAGAGTTGATTGATAAGCTGCGGCAATCAATGCAGAGTATTCGCACCATTCTCAACTACGGTGATGGAGTGCCACCGCCTGATGTACCGTCACGAGATGCATCGAGAGACTTTATCAGTGCCCCACAGAAAGAAATGCCGTCGGACTATCTGAACCACGAAACGATGCAGCATGATCCGAGAGACCTTAGGGCTGGTGCATCAACTAAGTGGCGCGGGAGGAAGTACACGGAGGCATCAAAAGTTGCAGAAGGTGGCTCTCAAGTGAACAGCGTTAACTTTGATGCCAACCATCACTTGAACCATCTTCACGAGCAGGCTGCTCATTCAGACGTCGAAGCGAACATATTCGGTAACGGCTGGATGATGCTATTGCCGCCGATGGCGAACATCTCAAGCCATGAATTTTCACAACGAAAGGCCCTCGACAGCCCCTTTAGCCTTCAGGTTGCGCTTAGAGCTTTGAGAGCTGGATACGACGCGCTTCTCGAAACTAAGGATACATCTCAGGCGGCAATCCAGCAAACGTTCGGACACGTGTTGCAGTTTCGCACTCGGGAAGAAATACTCTTCAATCTCCGATGGTATCTCGGACCGGGGATCGGTGAAATCGATCAAGTGGCCCTAGTTTCATTCAATAATCGTTCGGCTTCCCAATTTGAAAAGCACTTGCTACGAAACTACATGGCAGATGAACAAAACCAGGGGCAATTCGGAGGCACTGGAAACCCCAATGACGACGAGGAGCAAGCGGTATGCAATGCCAACGATGTCGCAAAATGGATTAGGCAACGAACGGTGATGGAAGTGGACGATGACACTCTGCAGTTGGACCTGAATCCTAGCTCAGCCAAGTCAAAAGCCGTCAAGGAAGCCGCTACGTACATGAGCCACGGTCTGCTTCGACTCCCGGACTCTTCATCCGATGAATCGGGCGATGAGGATGCTTGGATGAAACGATATGTTTTCATATCAAAATCACTGTTTCTGAGAGCCATATCCAATGTTGCTTTCTGCCTCTATCTTGGGCCGGCGTTCGGGAAACTGAAGCTAGAGGATGTGGTAAAAGTGTCTATAGTCACACCTTGAAGCAGCTTTCGCCTGGTGAAAATTCGTTCCTAGCTTATACAAGGATTGCATGTACCTTCTAGGGACTTGCGAGATTATTGTCAACATTCAAAGCAGCCGAATATGTAATAATGTCAAGCCTGCAGTAGTCCTAGCCTGCCTGTGATAAACTGGGCGACTTGCCAGCACCAACCGGAACAGGTAAAATGAAAATCTTTAAGCTGACAAAACTCGGGCCCAATGCAGACTTATGGTACTGAGAAATTCGAAGAAGTTCAATTTCCATTGGTTCACGCAGAACGGTGATTGTTGTGGTGGTCAGCCCCGCCAAGGAGTCTCGACGCCCAGCTGCTAAGAACATCACAAGGTGAGTACTGGGCCAAGCCAATGTCTTAAATTTCTTGAACGTCACTGGACGCCACATTTGCAAGAACGCCGCGGCTGAGAAGTGCCTCTCCACTGGTCCTCAACGGAGCCGCCCTTAATTAATGCTCATTTCACAGTTCGGTGGCCTTTGCCTCTACCTCTATCGCAACCTCAATATCCCCATTCTTGAGGCAATAGCACTAAATCTGATGGCGATTGGGAAATTCACCAGAAGAGAGTATTGAACAGCCGAATCTTACATCTCCTTCGGACACTTCCTCTAGGATGGACGGGATGAACGAGCCTATCCAGCACGTTCCTCCCCCTTGGGACTTGAAAGGAACGTCCTACTTCTTCATGTTCTGGATTCCATCGTCGCAGGCAAAGGAGCTTCCAACCGACATTGCGTTTTCCCCACTTGAGGCCCAGTCCTCTTTCGCGCGCTCCTCAGACTCAGGATCGCCACAGGGAGGGATCGGCACTATCCAAATCCACCGATACGCTTCTAGTCCCGTGGGGCCTTACGACGAGTTCATCTTATCAACTGGAGAGTACTCTTATCGGGTAGAGGAGAGTGGTAAGCGGAGGGAGAAGCGGAACATGCGAATCACTCGTATCTACGTGTCACAGAAGACGACATGCTGGAATGGTCGCAAAGGTGAGAGATCTGGCGATTTTTTTGCGGGTTGACAGGGTGTGTATACTAAGCCAGTACAGATTGGAGCATCCCAAAGCATCTTGCTCGTTTCGAGTTCAATGAACTAGCTGGCCGTGGTACAGAGATTAAGATCTTCCCACACGATACGACAGGCGACGTTGCGGAGGCAGTGGCCGACAAGAAGTCTTTCTTCCGCACTGTGTACAAGCCGGTCAACTACTTGCCCAGTTTCCCGCTGACGACATCGCTGGTCAAGTTTCTCGGAGTTGACTTGACCCTCGTGCAGCCTCCTTTGCCAGAGGGCAACGGTAACCAGGGGGAGCTCGTTGGTACCGACCGATGGTGCAAGTTCTTTCCAACAATTTCAAGCTCAAAGACGGAAGTTGGCTGGTTTGACATGAGACAGGAAGAGGATGCGAAGGAGGCGAACTTCTGGCCGGGCCTCGGACGATGGAGGCTCGGAATGATGATGAAGAACTCTGACATTTCATTTGGGGACATGCAGTACTGGGATACGCCGCGATCGGCGCAATGAGGAGTTGTTATTATTGAAATCGTGTTGTTCCTCAAACTAGTCACAAGTACACATAATTCTTTGTATTTTTTCGTTGTGAACATGCCAAGATGCAGCTCAAACACGATCAAGCTGCTCCACAAACTTCTCGTCCTTCGAGACAGCCGCGGCAGCACCCTCCGAATCCTGCATGGCGTGGGGCACAAGCTGGTCGCCGAACAGCTCATCCATCTGCTCCAGAGTCCTACCCTTCGTCTCAGGGAAGAAGAAGATGTAGCACAGCATGGCAATCAGGTTGAAAACGAAGAACACATAAAAGTACCTGAAGCCGATGGAGGTCAGGGCCTGTGGCGAGAACTGGGCAAAGACGAGGTTGACGGTCCAGTTGGTGAAGGTCGTGATGGCATTTCCGAGCGCTCTGACCTCAACGGGGAAGATCTCAGCTGGGTAGACCCAACTGATGATGCCGAGCGGGGTGTAGAACATGTTAAAGACGAAGTTCATGGCGACCATGCTGCGGAGCTGGTTCGCGTTATTCTCGTTAATGTATTGGGCTTGGACTGCGTTAACTAGCAAAGATGCTCCGAGACCGGCGGCGGAAACAATCAGCGGCTTGACTCTGCCGACGCGGTCGAGGAGCCACAAGCCGATGGTGCAGTATACGATTGAAAGGGCACCGCTGATGCCGATGATCATCAAGGATTCTTGAGTTTCGATGCCGAGGATCTCGTAGATGCGGGGGCCGTAGTAGTTGATGACGTTGATTCCACTACGATCCATGTCAGCACATGTTTACCTACAGATGTGAGCGCCTCAAAGGGATTTCCCTACCTGAGGGGGCCAAAAGCTTGAATTCCACAGCCCAAGAGAAGACGCTTGCGCCAGGACGCCTTGGTGATGATGGACTTCCACGAGACATCGCCGACAGCTCTGTCAGCAAGAATGACATCGCGAATCTCTCGGAACTCAAGGTCAATTGTCTCTTCGTTGAGGCCGCTTCGGAGTTTGTTCAGGGATGCGCGGGCTTCTTCGTGGCGATCTCTCTCCATGAGCCATCGAGGCGATTCTTGCAAGAAGTATATCCCGGAAATGAGGATGACACCGGGAACGCATTGGAAAGCAAGGGGAAATCTCCCTGTTGGAAGGTTAGCTCCTGTGTAATAGACGCGTTGGGTTTGGTCGGATACTGACAAGAGAATGCGGTGTGGTTGAAGGAGCAGCCGTATCCCAGCCACTGGGCGACAAAGAAACCCCAACTCAACATCCACTGCAGCAGTCCGGAGAGGACACCGCGGTACCTCGCCTCGGACAACTCAGAAGCGTACATTGGAATTGTCGAGGTAAGCTGTCCCACGGCTGCGCCTCCGAGGAAGCGGCCGATGATGAGCATCGTCATGTTCACGGAGCCCGCCTGCAGCGCGGAGCCGATGCAGGAGACCACGGAACCGAAGAAGATGGTGTTTCGGCGACCCATCCGGTGTGCGAACATCATGTTTATGATGGTGCCGAGAATCGCGCCTCCCTGGAAGGCCGACACGATGCCGCCCGTGACGGTGTCCGACGGGTCGCTGAAGTACTCCTTGAACGTGTCAAGCGCGATCGTGGACGTGATGATACCGGAATCATAGCCGAAGAGGAAACCTCCTAAGGCCAAGAAGACGGCCGAGAATACAGTTGTGAGACGCCCCATGGTGTTCGCAATAGGGGTAGCTGGAGTCGGCTCGGCAATGTTGGGATAAGATGAACTGCAGAACAAGCCCCCAAAGTCTCGCGATCAGACGAGGGTTCAAATACAGTTCTAAAGAATGAAGATATTGCAGGAAATTGCACTAGCTGTAGAGACGAATAGACTCTTCGCTCGCGTACCAGCTCAGATCGAGGTGTCATCCCATCAGGTGGGGCTCTCTTCTTGTACTCGGCCGATCCCCCCCTGATCTTACAACCTCCAGATTCTGGGGGCAAACCTCCCCCACAAGCACCCCGTACTAAGCTGTATCTTTACCCCGACATTACCGAACTGGATGCTATGCTACTGCCAATGCCTACCGTGACCACTGCACTAGAGGATTTCGTATTGTACTCATCATGTAAGCTCTTCCGGTCCTATGCAGCGGTATGTGGAGTTTACGAGGGGCCGAGTCCGGACCGGTGGGGTTTCTAGAACGGGTAGAAGACATTCTCGAATGTCCGGAAGAGTCTTGTTGGTTTGGGTCACCTTGCCATTCATCGCTATTTGCAAGCTCGAAAGAGGGACGCTTCAATTGCGAAGAACCGATCAGCTGAGTACATTGAATATATGGTGGTGACTGCCCCGGATAACCCGGTCTCAAGCCCGGGATCTCCGCCAAACATCACGCTAGGACCAAACCTGTCAACAACGCGGCGAGAATCCCGCCTCCCATTCGATGACACCCTCACAAACCCCACCCGGCAACTGTTCTCGGCCAGATAGCGGACTAAAAGTCCAGCCTCCAAGTGCCGATCTACCATAATCCAACCCACCGGCTCTCCCAAGACCTTCTCTCGGCGCAATGCGACCCAGGTGAATGGGGAACCAACAACGGTAGTGGTATGTTTCAGCCCCCGCCAGAGCCACCTTTTCGAGATAACAAAGCACCGAAACTCGGTCCTCTCGGGACATTGATGACTTGAAGCCCTCGCCTGGCCTTGCTCTTTTTACGCATCGTGAACTGTTTATTTGCGGAACTTGTCCGAAACATTGCGAGACTTTCGTACAAACCGTACACGCACTAGGCCGAGAACCAATACTTGAGCCGCTTGGACGGCCGTGAACTGTCTCGCTTGCCCAGCTCGTTATTGACGGCAACATATCGCCCTGGCCTCCAATACCCTGGTCGTTCACCATGGAAGTAACGCGTTGCGGCATCCATGCCTTTCATGAGACCCTGGGCATTGACGCAGACGAGATCCGATTCTACTGGACTCTTCACTCCGACCTCGAGCATGCTTCACAAACAGCGTACCGGGTGGTGGTCGCCCTGAGCCAGAAAGCGCTTGACCAATCCTCGCATTCAGACATTCTGTGGGATTCTGGCAAGGTTGAGAGCAATGCCCAGCGAAACATTCTCTGCAAGCCAGACGGCGGCTTCAAGTCGGCGAGCTTCCACTACTGGAAGGTTACCGTCTGGGATCAGGATGGCCAGTCTTCATCCAGTGGCGTCAATGAGTTCTTCACCGCGTACCCCAGATCGAGCAGACTTCTGCCTCCATACAGCATGAACCAAACCTACGTATGCCCAGCCCAGCAACGACTGTAACGAACTTGTGCACTGATATGAACCCGTTTGCAGATGCCCCATACCAGTCTAATCTTCCGCGCATGGTTCGAAGACGAGCCCAACCGTTGGAAGGGCGTCTGGATCGGCGACAGCAGCGACAAGCCCTTCTACCTCCGCAAGTCCCTCCGCCTCGACCGCAAACCCACACGAGCCGTCGCCTTCGCCTCAGGCCTGGGCCACTTCAACCTCTCTTGCAATGGCACCCCGGCCTCAAACCACGTCCTGGACCCGGGCTGGACGAACTACCACCGCACAGTCCAGTTCGTCGCTTATGACTTGAGCAGCTTCCTCAATGAAGGAGAAAACGTGCTGGGCGCTCATGTCGGTAATGGGTTCTACGCAGGCGACCAGGGCGACCGCTTCTTCTGGCCAATGTACGAGGACAACACATATGTCCGGTACGGCAACGAGCTATGCTTCTTTGCGGAGCTGCACCTCTTCTACGAGGACGGTAGTAGGGAGACGATCATCACCGGCCCCGACTGGAAGACGAGAAAGAGCGCTACCACGCTGGCGAATATCTACGCCTCAGAGAACAAGGATTTCCGGAGCTACCCGGCCGGTTGGGATGCGCCGGGCTTCGATGAATCGGAGTGGAAGCCGGCGACGCCTGTGACCGGGCCGCGAGGAAAGCTCAAGTACCAGAGCCAGCCGCCGGTCACCCTGCACGAGACATTTGAACCGGTCTCGAAGAAGAGTTTGGAGCGTGGTGTTGTGGCCTTTGACTTGGGTCAGAATGCCTCAACCATGGTCCGCATCGAGGTCAGCGGACCGGCGGGGGCTGAGGTGATTGTGCGGTACTCCGAGAGTGTTGATGAGACTGGCAGGGTATTGATGCCTGACCCTCTGTTCAAGGAGTTTGAGACCAAAGTCTACTCCAAGATCACCCTAGCTGGTACCGGAAGCATCGAGGTCTGGGAGCCCGACTTCAGCTTTACGAGTGCTCGCTACATCCAGGTCGAAGGTGTGTCACTGAACGAGGGCGAGGGACTTCCGGTCATCCACTCTGTCGTCGGCCGTCATGTCTCCTCCGCAGCCCGCCGTCTCGGTACCATGAAGACGGATGTCGAGGACGCTAACGCGCTAATCAACATGTGCTACTGGTCCTTCGTCAGCAACCTCTTCAGCTACCACACCGACTGCCCGCAGATTGAGAAGTTTGGATGGCTCGAGGTGACGCATCTCCTCGCGCCAGCGACGCAGTACATCCGCGACATCGAAGCCCTCCACTCCAAGATCCTCGACGACATCTTCGATACGCAGGAGTACAACGGTCTGGTGCCCACGATGGCCCCTGAAATTAGATACATGTGCGGCCCGCTGCACGACACCATCACTTGGGGCGGAGCTATCGCGCTGATTCCTGAGATTCTGAAAAAGTACTACGGGTCTACGCACATGTTCCAGAAGATGTACCAGCCCTGTGTTCGGTACATGGAGTATCTGCACACGAAGGAGCGTCAAGGGGGGCTGATTGAGCACGGTCTCGGCGATTGGGGCCGGGACATTGCATTTGGAAACCACCAAGCTAATATCGAGACTGCGATTTACTACCGGTGTCTCCGCAACGTTGAGTTGATGGCCCGAGAACTGGGTTACGCCGAAGATGAGAAGCGGTTCAAGGAGTGGGCTGACAGGATCTACAACGTGTATAACCAACACCTCCTCATCGCCGACAAGAAGGAGCATCCTTACGCCTTCTACACCTCCCTCGATAAACCAGACACCCACGACCGCACCATGATTGCCCAAGCAATGGCCCTCCAATTCGGCCTCGTCCCCGAGGAGCACATCTCAGACGTCCAGAAGGCCTTCGTAGACGACGTCTCGGACTGCAGAATCCGCGCCGGCGAGATCGGCCTCAAGTGGCTGTGGAACACCTTCACAGACGTCGACAGACCAGACATCGTCATGGCCATGGCCCGCCAGGAGGAGCACCCCTCGTACATGCGCTTCCTGAGACGCGGCGAGACGACGCTCAACGAGTTCTGGCAGGACGCGTGCCGCAGCAAGTGCCATGACATGCTCGGCACGATCTACGAGTGGTTCTATGAGGCTGTTCTGGGAGTCAAGGTCGAGGACGACGCGTACAGGACGTGGACTGTGAAGCCTCCGCTCAGGTCGGAGTTCAACTTGGTTGAAGGCACATTTGAGTGCCCGTATGGCGTGATTGAGGTCACGTTCAAGCGTGAGGGTGACGATGTGCGGATGAAGGTTACTGTTCCGACGAGCACGACGGCTACACTGCTGCTGCCGAGAGATGAGAGTGCGGTCGAGATCACTAGGCAGGGGAGCAATGGGTCGAGAAAGGCGGCTGGAAAGAGAGTGCAGCTGCTTCCCGGGCATTACGACCTGGTGCTATTCCCATAGACGACGAGATCAGTGAGAAATCGAATCGTCATCGTCACCCTGGTCACTTATCATGTGGAAATGCGGCGATGTGTCACAGAAGTGAGACTAATGCATACATGAAGGTTGACACATGATCGTCTCCTTATACCCATCAGCACCAGCAACTGTCACTAAATCCAGTTCACGTAACTTTCAATTTTCTTCATTAAGTACCAAAATCGTTGATCAAACACCCACTTCATGCCCCTTTACAGCTTCGTACCCATGTTAACGTGAACAGACTTGATCTGCGAGTACGCCTCCAACCCCGCCTCGCCCAATTCCCTACCAATACCGCTCTGCTTCACACCACCAAACGGCACGCGGGGATCGCTGTCCTGGGTGCTGTTAATCCACACCATGCCCGCCTCAATCTCCGACGCCACGCGGTGCGCGCGCTCAACATTCTGCGTAAACACCGCGGCGCCCAGGCCATACTGCGTGCTGTTCGCCAAGCCCACCGCATCCTCCTCGTCCTTGAAGCTCGCAATCACCACCACGGGGCCGAAGATCTCCTCGCCCCACACGCGCATCTTGGTCGTCACGTTCGTAAACACCGTCGGCGCCACGAAGAAGCCCTTGCCCTTGCCGCCGATGCTCAGCGGCGTGCCGCCCGCCGCGAGGTTCGCGCCCTCCGCCTTGCCGATGTCGATGTACTCGAGCACCTTCTCGTACTGCACCTTGCTCACCTGCGGGCCCTGGTAGGTGTCCTTATCCCACTGGCTGCCGACCTTGCTGACGGCCTTGAGCGTCTCGACGAAGCGCTTGATGAAGTCGTCGTAGATGGACGCCTGCACGATGATGCGCGACGTCGCCGTGCAGATCTGGCCCTGGTTCGACATGATGCCCATGTGCGACCACCGCACTGCCTGCTCGATGTCCGCGTCGTCGAAGACCAGCAGCGGCGACTTGCCGCCGGTCTCGAGGGTGATGTTCTTCAGCGTCTTGGCAGCCTCGCCCATGATGGCGCGCGCGGTGGCTGTGCTTCCTGTGAAGGCGACCTTGTCGACGAGCGGGTGGCCTACCAGTGCGCTGCCGGCCACGCGGCCGAGGCCGTTGACGAAGTTTACGACGCCCGGGGGGAAGCCGGCCTCCTTGATCAGGGTGCCCAGGAACAGGATGCTGAGGGGGGTTTGCTCGGCGGCCTTGAGGACCACGGTGTTGCCGCAGGCGAGGGCGGGACCGAGCTTCCAGGTAGCCATAGCGAGGGGGTAGTTCCACGGAATGACTTGGGCAACGACGCCGATGGGCTGGCGGATTGTGTAAGCGAACTTGGCCGGGGTCGTGTTGATGGTCTGGCCGAAGGTCTTGTCGGCCCAGCCGGCGTAGTAGCGGATGACGGTGACGCACTCTGACAGGTCGCCGTCGAGGGCGTCTGCGTACGTCTTGCCTGCGGGATACTCAGTTTCTGCATTCATGGGCCGCAGATTGTCAGTGTCCTGGACTTACCGTTGTCCCACGCGTCAATGGCGGCGAGAACCTCCTTATTCTGCTCGATCAAATCGGCGAACTTGTACATGAGGGCTCCGCGGTCCGTCGCCGAGATGCCCTTCCAAGACTCGTGCCTCAGCGCGGCGTAGGCAGCCTTCACGGCCTTGTCGACATCCTCAGCTGACGCGGCCTGAACGGCGGCAATCTTCTCTTCGGTCCTGCAGCATGTCTCAGCTATTCTGTTTTCGTATCTCGAGAGATGAGGGGTGGTAGCTTACGCGGGGTCTATCGTGTCGATGGTCTCGCCGGTAGAAGACTTGACAAACTCGTTGTTGATGAAGAGACCGGTGGGCTGCGTCCACTTGACACCATTCGGGGCCTGGAGCTGAACGGAAAGGTCGGCCATGTTGATGGTTGTTTTCAGTTGCGTTTCTAGTAAGAGATGGGTTTTTGCTACTCTGCGGGGTACTTTGATAAGAGGCCGCAGTGATAAGAAAGGGGTATCACGGTTTTGAAGTGAAGAAAAGACAAGATGATTAATAATTCCCAAAGATGGATGAAAAGTCGAGCGCGCAGTGAGGGGTTTATGAAGGCTCAATGATCAATGAATAACCCAGTCTGCTCGGTTGCGATGACAAAGAGGAAATTCAGGAAGCCTATGAAACACCACACACCGGGTGGGCATACCGGCCGGATGGCTTCTCCGCACCTGATAGCTGCGGCCCACGGCCGCCGGCGGGGTTAATGACGTGGGGGCCCGGGGCACAAATCGGCGATAAGCTAAGCGTCACGATGCGGGGATCGCTGGGTGCACCCTTCTTGTTTGAGGTTTTGTCCACCGGCCCGGGTGGAATCGGGTCAAGGTATGGATATCTCGCACATTGGCCATATCTAGCAAGTGGACAATCAACCCTCGGACTGATGGAAGTCTGCGATTCATCGGCGAACGGGCGAGATGATATCGGTGTTAAGAAGAAGGATAAACCCCACCTGGGCAGAAGGAAGCTTCTCTTAATGACGGCTGAGTCGTTAACACGACTCGTGCTTTTCACGTATCTTGCGTTCTTAACCGAGAAAGACTCGAGCATGATTCCCCATATCCAGAAGGACAATGCGAACGCAGTTATCCACTTCCAGAATGTGAATGCGAATGTCACTTCAAGGATACACTTGCCCGGCCCGGCAACTTTAGGCAGTGGAGGTTGACATGCAGCTCCAATTGTCAGACTAGGAACGGCTAGGCGGTAGAGGCACTGCAGAGCATGCTGGATTCTAGCCACATACAGCTACTTAGCCGTCACTTCGCTTCGCTTCTCCAAGTGGAGAAAATACACCAAGGTGACCAAGGTGGAGCTCTTGGAATGCTCAATCGCACGGGCGAGACCGGCGATGCCGCCCTGGTCCGTCCCATTCCAGCCCCTCATGTGGAAAATGGCGGGGCATGACCTCTGCCGAGCTCATGGTTCAGTGTTCCGATTGATAATCACCCAAGTGGACACGCGTCGATTTAAAGGCGACTTTGAAAGTCCCATTAAACCAAGTTTTAATATTAGACTTATTCCATAATAATATGGACGGAATTTTAGGAAGCTCTATGACTGCTGACCATGTTCTCATTAGGTACCAACCCATCAAACCACACGATGCAGGCCTTATCCAGTAGGTCCTAGCCAAAGGGAAAACAAGAACCATTAAGGTTTTTCAAGCCTCTTCATGATTCACTGACAACTTATTCCTCGTAAATGTTGGAGTCGCTATCAGACGTTAGCTGGTATCCATAGGCCAAGGAAAGGGGTGACGGTACTCACAATTCCTTCGTAAACTTGTCTCTGCCATCTGCATCCTTGTTGACGAAGATGCTCACTGAAGTGCCAGAGCATACGAACTCGCCGAAGCCATCGTCGCCAATGGTGACCTCACGGTCGTTCCATCCGAGGACATCGGTCCACACCTCTCCAGCGTGCATTTCGCCGACGTGCATCCGCTTGGAGCCGGGCCCGGCATTGCTTACAACGACCGCGCAGCCGTAGGGACGGTCCCAGGTTCCGTACTTGACCCAGCCGAGACACGTGGCGTAGTCAAAGTAGTCGGCCTGCTCACCGTAGGCATAGAGCTTTCTGGCAAGGATAAGCTTCGGCAGAGCGCCGCCGCATGATGGCGGGAAGGGGTGCTCTCCCTTGATGCCGTAGAGGTCACCGTACCAGACGCAGGGGTAGCCGGAGGAGCGGAGGAGAATAAGAGCATATGCAATGGGCTTGAACCAGCCCTCGATAGGTGCCTCGAGGGCTTGGTAAGGCTGAGTGTCGTGGTTCATGACGAGGGTCTGCTCTTGTCAGAATACGTCTTGAGGGCCGGACTGAGATGGACTCACCACAGCGTTGATAGGCTCCTTCTGCACCAGTGTGTCGTCAAACACCTTCCTCATATCCGCTCCGTTGCCCTTGCTGATCTCGCTGAAGTTGTACACTAGCGGCGCGTCGAAGAGGGTGAACTGACGGCCCATGCGAGCCAGATACTCAGTCATGTCGTCGAGGCTGTCCTTCCAGAACTCGCCGACAAAGAACCATCCCTTGCCATATTCCTTGTCCAGCTCGGTAATGAATTGGCGCAAGAAATCCTCACTATAGTGCTTGATTGCGTCGAATCTGATTCCCTGGAGGGGCACCTCCTTCGCCAGCCACTTGCCCCAATTGAGGACATCTTTCACGACCTCGGGATGGTCGTAGTCGAGATCTGAACCCATGAGGAAGTCGCTAGCGAACTCCAGTCAGCTTTGGGGGGTATTGATGGCAGCGATATTTGTCCTTACTAGTTGCCCTTCTCATCGTCGACGGACTCGGCCCACTGCTGGTCACCCTTGTCACCCATAATCTTGTAGATGGCCGTCTTCTCATTCCTCGCGTTGTAGTCGACGCCGCTGAAGTGGTACCAGTGATACTTCATGTCACTGTACTTGCCCTTGCGACCGGGGAAGTCGTAGCCGACCCAGGCGTCGATCTCGTACTTGTCACTGACGAATTTGGTGCGGTCCTCCTGGTCCACCTCCTGGGCGAGGCACTTCTCCTTGCGGTCGGCCGCAAACTTGTGATTCAGAACAGCGTCCCAGTAAATGCCGACGCCATTATCCTTTGCTGTGTGCGCGAGCTTCAGGAGCTCCTCCTTGGTCCCCCATTTCGTTGCAACGGATCCCTTCTGGTCGAACTCGCCCAAGTCGTACCTGTGCTGGTCAGCATTGCGGTCCAATTGCCCCAATTGATCGCGACGTACAGATCGTAGATATCGTAACCGTTTCCGGTCTTCGATGAGCCCTTACACCTGCATTTGATGTAAGCTAATGATCGCTCAATCGCGCAACCAATTGGACGCTTACGCTGGCGGGATCCAGATGTTGTCGACGCCCCAGGCTTTGAGCTGCGGTACGTGCTTCTCCAGTCGCACCCAGTGCTTCTGGTCAGCAGGGACATACCACTCAAAGCCCTGCATCATCGTATGGTTCTCGGGGGTCGGTTCTTGTTCTCCCATTTTGGCGATGTTCGGCGTCGTAGGCGACGGTGTTGAGAGCTGATGAGGGGTCGGCGAGCAGGTGAGGGGTAAGTCGTGTCGATCAGACAAGAGGTTCAGAGGGATTGGAGGGGAGAGCAGGTTGGAACATGGCGCTTGTGAGAAGGAGGCGCTTTCCTCTAGATAAAGCTTCTTTCACCGCTGCAGGGAAAGGGCATTGACATTGACGACCGCTAGAGACGAAACGCACGTCCTTTCCTCAGCTACAAAAGTCTTACGAGGCGTCACGTCGTGGCTGTTTCCCCATGTTCTTTCACACTGCAGGTTGACGTGGTGACAAGCAAAGAACGAGCAAATCAAATCGCCCCGGGCTGGCATTCCGGCCCTCGCGCGATGGCGGCTCAGGTGAGAAGCACATGCGTATCACAGAAATCGCAGAAAACTCCTGGAACATGGAAATGGCGCGACGCTAACAGGAATTTCGTGCCGTGCCAACCAGCAACCTCCAATCTGTTGGGACTGGCGCCGAAACAGCGCGCAATCCAGCCTTTCTGATGCCTTGAATTTGGCAAGTTGACAGGGAACATTGACGTCATGCCGCAGATAGCTTGATAACGCGGCAGTAGCCGGGCGCTTTGGTAGGTCTAGACCGTCTCAGACCGTGACACCATCTTAGACCGACGCTGTCGGTCTGCTGACTGCACACCGACAGGGGCTTCGGTCAGCCTCGGTGACCAGACAACGTCACAGGTCAACCCCGAAAGTCTGAAGAAATTAGACACACAAATCTCTACCGATACTCCAGCGCACGAGTATTTCACGAACATAAAAAGGTCGGGATGTCGGTAATTATTTTGTCATGGGATATTAAGTTAGAAAGGACTTTCTCCTCCGTCGGTCTTCGAGAACGTCGGGCGATGGAATATCTTATTGCTTTATATGTGGTGCTTCGCAATCAGGAGCCTCACAGCTAGTAGATTTGTGTGGCTGAGTAAGATGCTACGTCAGCCGAGTCGCTCTTTGGGTCACATGGACTTCCATACCACGTCGGGGCAATTTGATCCACGCATTTTATGCAGGCTGACATGGAACTTGTCTGCTTTTGGTCCATTGATTGAGTATAAAGCTCGGTGCATCTGCTGTCATCAGCAAATGCCAAACTGTGTTTTTGAATTCCCCCCCCCCCCCCTGCTGGAGATCCTCCAACTTGTCGCCCCCATCAAAGTCCATTCGAGAAACCCCCGCAGGCTCTTGCAGCCTGCCTGTATTTAGCCGCGATCATGCCGAAGGCTCGGGAGTACACCATTGGCTGGATCTGCGCTATTGCCACAGAGTTCGTTGCCGCCCAGGCTTTCCTCGACGAAAATCACGAAGATCCCGAAATACTTGCCCCGAACGATAACAACACCTATGCCCTGGGGCGGATAGGGAGGCATAATGTCGCTATCGCTACCCTGCCGAAATTTTCAATTGGAACAGTCTCTGCTGCGGTAGTTGCAAGGGATATGGTCCACACATTCCCGAATATCCGTGTCGGCTTGATGGTTGGTGTTGGCGGCGGTGCACCAAGCCAACTACATGATATTCGATTAGGCGACGTTGTTGTCGGTTGCCCTGGTGCTGGAGAAGGCGGCATCATCCAGTACGATTATGGCAAGACAATCCAAGACCAAGCCTTTAAGGAGACGAGTCACTTAAACCAGCCGCCTCAGTCAATTCTGACCGCTGTGACCGCCCTTGAGGCCAAGTACGCTCTGGACGGACACCGGATCAACGACGATGTGGAAGAGGTATTCAAACGGCGACCACGGCTACGAAGAATATACTCGTTGCCACCCCCAAACACCGATAGGCTGTATCGCTCTGACATTATCCATCCACAAAATCTATCGGCAAATTGCTCCAGAGACTGCGATCCGTCTCTTCTTATTCTTAGGCATGAGCGTGACGATGATGAAGACAACCCTGCTATTCACTACGGCTTAATAGCCTCAGCCAATCAATTGATGAAGAACGCTTTAAGGAGAGATGAGTTAGCAATGAAGAGAAATGTGCTCTGTTTCGAGATGGAGGCCGCTGGTCTAGCGAACCATTTCCCGTGTCTTGTGGTCCGTGGAATCTGTGACTACTCAGATACACATAAAAATAAGATATGGCAGGGGTTTGCAGCGATGTCAGCTGCAGCATATGCCAAAGATCTTCTCGGCCAGCTTGCCCCAAGCAGGATTGAAACAGAAGCACCAGTTGCAGAGATTCTGAAGACTGGTAAGTAGTTTGACCTTTCCTAGTGACGTTTATCAGATTGCTCCGTCCGAAGCTTGCTGACAGAACAGATAGTTGAAGCAAATCAACGCGAACAAACCCATACTCTCGTCGAATCGAAAGCCGCCATCGAGGAGATGAAGTCTGATAAGCAATTTGATCGTATTAAGAGGTGGCTGAATCCTCCCGACATATCGACGAATGCCAACCAAGCAAGAAATCTACGTTATATAGGGACCGGGCAGTGGATCTTCAAATCTCAAGTTTTCCAACAATGGAACAATGGATCACGCCAAAACCTGTGGCTACACGGTCTAGCAGGATGCGGGAAAACAGTTCTTAGCACGACTATACTCGATTCTCTTTTGTCTCAGGACAGTCAGGTTGTTCTGCAGTTCTTCTTTGATTTCAGCGATGGACAGAAACAGACAGTGGATCAGATGATTCGCGGGCTTGTTCATCAGCTTTACACAATCACTGCGGGGTCCGCAGAACTGGACGCCAAATACAGACTGGACGACCTCTACACCTCACACAACCGCGGCGCTGAGCAGCCTGGAGCCAAAGACTTATCGAACTGCCTTTTTGCCATGCTAAAGCATTCTCATAAGGTCTACATTGTCCTTGATGCTTTAGATGAGTGCACCAATAGGAAGGAAATCCTGGCTTGGGTGGCAACCTTTGCATCTTTATCTGGTCTGAGCCACGTCAAGCTTTTGGTCACTGGTCGACCTGAAGTGGAATTTCAAAAACATATTCCCCTATTATTGGGACCAGATAGTTACGTTTCCCTCCATCTAGATTCTGTAAATGAAGACATTCGCTCGTATGTCAATGGTCAGTTAAGGTCAAGAATGGGATTCAAGAGGTGGGCTTCGGACCCTAAAGTACTTCAGCGGATCAGCGAGGAGGTTGGAGACAAATCTGATGGCATGTGAGTGCCACCGCATTCGGGCTCATGCCAATATTACGCCTGTGAAAGCTGATTACTAACGTGTAGTAGGTTCAGATGGGCCGCGTGCCAACTAGACACCCTAGAGGACTGCCTAAATCTCGAAGAAATTGAGGCGACTTTAAGGTCCCTCCCAAAGGATCTAAACGAAACATACAGTCAAATCATGACAAATATTCCGAACACCCGAAAAGACAAATCAATACTTTTGCTGCAGGTGCTTCTTCACTCTCCACGGCCTTTAGGTCTACAAGAGGCAGTGGACCTTGTTGCTATTCGACAGCAAGGGTTCCAGCCCGAGTACAGAATGCCAGATCCAGAAGAAATTCCTCGGTTCTGTCCAAGTCTAGTGACAGTTGTGGACGTCAAGGAATTTTGGGGCAAAGATTTCAAAGGCGTCCGTAAAGAAGTTCGTCTGGCTCACTTCTCCGTCAAGGAGTACCTGATTGGTTCACGAGAGACGATTTTTAATCTCACAGATGCGAGCGTTAGCATGACACACGCTTTTCTGACCTATCTTATGAGTTCCTCAGATATCCAATACCCCGAAAGCTTGTGCGAGTTTCCTCTAGTGAGACAAGCTGCTTATTGGATGAAGTACGCCCGCCATGCTGAGGTGTCAGGAAATGTGGTTCAAGCAGCGGCGGATTTTCTTCAGAACGAAAAATATTTCCAAGCATGGGAGGAGCTAGAGTACAGTAGCAACGCTGCTAATGACCGCTTATGCGGACCTAACGCAGTACTTCGAAGCACCGCTTTGTCATGCGCATGTGGCTACGGGCTTCGTGAGACAGCAAAAGCTTTGATATCTCGAGGAGTAGGTCTGGGTACACCGCTTACGGGAGTTATTGCTCTTGAAGCCTGTGCTCATTCGGGCCTTGCCGACATTGCCCAGCTTCTCTTGGACAAGGGAGTGGACATCAACGCCAAAACTAGACACAGTTGCCCTCTCGAACATGCCGCTGGCCAAGGCCATCACCAAATGGTCAAATTACTTCTCAGCCGTGGGGCAAACATCAACACGCAGGCCAGTCGGAACAGAACGCCTTTGTACGAAGCTTGTCTCAAGAACCACCTGGACATCGCAAGAACGCTTCTAGAACACGGAGCAGATCCCAATCTGCCTGGAGGCTTCAGATGCCTTTTAAGTGACTGTTCAAGGTACGGCCAACAAGAAATGGTGAGGCTGCTATTGGATTATGGGGCAGACATCGAGGGATCGGATTGTAGCGGTGACCCCATCTTAGGGGCAGCAATGGAAGGACACGAGGGAGTCGTACGCCTTCTATTGGAATCGGGCGCAGACGTAAACTCCCGCTTCTTCCGAGGTCGAAGTCCTCTTGCCGAGGCCTCTAAGAAAGGTCACGTAGGCATCGTGCAACTACTCCTCAGACATCATGCTTTGGTCAACGGCCCAACGCACAGTGGAAGCGCGCTTCTGGCGGCTGCTCAAAATGGACATGTTTCCGTTGTACGACTTCTCCTGGAATATGGTGCCACTTATGAAACGGAACACACATTTGAAGACCTCGATAGGCACTTTGTTGTAGGCACTCGTCAATATTTCCGCCGTCCTACTTTGAAGCAGTTGCAGGACCAGTACATACCCCAAAGTGGGGACGATCCCCTCAGTGTAGCTTCAAAATTTGGTCATGGCGAGGTCGTGCGGCTGTTTTTGGAAAGACGAATACACTCTAACAGGCCGAGTCAGTACTGGTCGGGTGTTCTGACAAGCACCATTGAATGGGATCATTACCACATCACCGAAATGCTTGTAAAAGCTGGGGCGAATGTCAATGCACCAGTGGCGTATTACGGCTGCGTGCTTAACCTCGCTCTGGCACAGCGTCGTTTGAAGGTTGTTGAACTCCTTTGGAGACAGGGTGCAGATGTACACATACGATGCAAAACACATCGGGACGGGACGCCAGGGCTGAACGCAGTTGAGCTTGCCCGGGACCTCAAGTTGACTGAGATAGCCGATTTGATCTCACAGGCACCGCCGTCTACAGAGTGCCAACGCGTTGATGGCGGCGGTTTCATTAGCAACATTTGAGATGAGGTATGGATTTCGACTCGCTTATGGAAATTTCAGGGATGGGAAGATCTTCCTCGGCGAGTATTACATCGACCCTACAAGGTTACGCGCTGAGAAATAATGCAAGCCTTTCGAGCTTTACTGTTACAATTATTCGTGTATCTACAAACCTGCTAGCCTTATCTAGTGATTTGAAGGCTGCCTCTCTGTTCACTAGGTACGGTCGCAATAGCACCCTAAGCTGCAATGTTAGCAAAGACTCTTGCAGATCATGTACACGCGTTTGCTTCAATTAAAATAGGCCAGAAAGGAGAGACCACTTCCTAACAATGGACACGTTTTCACGTCATGCGGCCTTGAGTAAGAATGACTTTTGGCCCAATTGCCGCTAATTACAGAGAAAGTTTGGATTTGCTTTGCTCCAAGCTGTGCAAGTCGTGAAACTCAGTCATAATATTCCTCGTCTGAAGATCCGGTCTCATATGCGGAAGAATCTGCGTCAGAGGATTCCGTGTCGGAGACGCCTCTCTGTTTATCTTGTTCATACCTTCTCTGCCTCTTGGCATCTCTCGGACTCGTAAACTGTCGACCAGAACGGAGGGTCACTCCTGACTCCGAAGAGGGTCGCTTCGCCGGTGGGCTCAGGGAAGGCTGTGACAACTGGCCTTGATGCTCTGTGTTCCTGCTGACACGGGGAGTGTTGCCATAGGCATCGATCATCATTTGAGCCACCGGTGCCGGTTGTGAGGTCGTCACTTCCTGTTGATACGGATTGTCGCTCTGAGTGTCAATCACCATCTCAGCCACTGGTGCTGGCTGTGCGGTCGCTGAACCACTGGGAGACTGCCGGGCAGGATGTAACTCGAAAGAGGCAGCCGAGTACTCCGGTCGAGTATTTTGTTGCGACAGGTTGGGTGCGGCAGAATCATCGCTCGTGTTACGTATCTCTGCTGAACTCAAGACTCCGTCGTCGATAGGTGCCATATGCTGAGAGCCCTCCACATTTGGGGTTGAACGAGGTGATGTCTTTATGCTGCCATCTTGCCGCGCCAAGCTGGCACGCGTTCTGGCGGCTATGCCGATCTTGGTGCCTCCCGCCAATAGTCGTTCGAAGTCGAGCTCCTCATCATCCAGAAAGAAGCAGCTGGGCCCACAGTCAAAGCTCAGAGGTAGTGGGCGGCATGTGAAGCCTGGGCTAACCCACTCCTTCATGCCCTTAGTTCTGACGTGCGCCCACTCAGATTTGAGTACAGCAAAGTCTTTGCCGTCTCTCTTCTCCAAGGACATCGTAATTCTAGAGCCACCCCTCTTCAGCTTGCCAATGTACAGGACGTCGTAGCATCTGTCATAAAACAGTTGAGATGAGCCAGTGCGCCCAAAGAATGGGTCGCAGATGATCTTGAACTCGTCGCAGCCGGTTGCAAAGTTAAGGTCGAGAGCATCCTTTTTGTCCTGAAAGAGGGTTAGGCGACACATAATAGAGGATGAAGATAGCTCTGCATAAGTACCTTGCTAAAAAGCACCTCTGCAGTGTCTTCCCAGTAATTGTTCTTGCCAGAGCTTGGTCCAGTCCCTACAGCCTTCCGCTGTATGCCAAATGCAGCGCCCTGCCGCAAGAAATCGTCAATGCTGATCTTTGTCGAGGCCGAGTAGGCAGCCCCTTTAGCAATTTTGACTGAGCTTTGAACCACATCAGCGATACTAAGTCCATGGAGTCTATGAGCTCATGAAACACTTACTCGTAACGCACACAGAGATCAACGTTGACAAATACCGGCTCGGGTACCCCTTTCTTCAGACACATATCTCGGAGACGCTGTTTGATGCCGGCATGCTTTGCTGTTCCACCAGCTACGACCACGGTGTTGTCAGTTATCTTGAACTTGGAGAGAGTTGCGATGTGACGCTTTGCCAGCTTGAGGATCTTATCGTGCGCCTTCTCGAAAAGGCGTTTTATCTCCTCGGGCAAAATGATCGTTCCCTCAAATTCGAAAGGCTTTTCCTCGTCAAAACCAGGGCCCAGACTATCCTTGAACCTGTCGAACTTGTCGACAAGCTCTTGCTTCTTCTCAGCTGTCATGCGCCGGCCTGTTCGACTTTCGGTCCGCTCGATGCACAATTCGCTGACGTCGTAAGACCACTGCTCGCTTCCACCTCCCGCGCCTAGACTTGGTTAGTTCTTGTCAGTTGCTTGACATGAGTGTTGCAAACTTACCAAAAGCCTCGCCAACCCTGTAAAAGCTTGCGTCATGGTCCTCGCCATAGACCACATTGAATATGCAGCCGTTCTTGTATCTCGAAGTGAGTCTCAGGCTCAACATCTGTGTGGACATGCGGAATGAGGCTTGCAGCTTACCATATTATGACCGCCAAAGTCAAGGAACAAAAAGGCACTATGTTCACCGCGGTGCCCCTTGCGGCGGAGCTCTTCGATGTGGTCCTTAAGCAGGTAATGAGCCAAGGCCTCAGTCTCGGTGACGAAACAGAACTCCATATCGCGAGAACCCGCCCCAACAACTTCACGCATGATGTCTTCATAGACCTCGGTAAATTTGCCGCTGCTATCAGTCCATTGGGCTGGAATGGAAAGGCTAATCGTCGTGATCTTGAGCCGCTCTTGTTTACAATGCTTCTCGATCTGCTTCCAGACCTTCGATAACAGGTCAACGAGACCTTGGCGGAGTTTCTTGCGGAAGCCCTCTTCATTCATGCGCTTCTGCAGTGGTTTTACAAGGGCATATTGGCCCACAAGCTCATCGGAGGCATCCGCCAAGACGTAGAAGGCATACTTGAGAGAAATCGCCAATCGGTCCGGGTCAGTCTGTTCGCCCAAGTAGACTTCCTCGTTATCGTCATCAAACGGGTATCCTGCCGACGCGAAGTCTCCAGGGTCGTGTTTATGGGATGATGCCTTCGATATTTCCTTGTTCTCGACCTCGATACAACGTTCTCTCGATGGACACAAGACGCAAGCTCGAGTGCTGGTGCTTCCTATGTCAAAGCCAGCCGTACTAGGTATGAACTCAGTTAGCAACCAAATGGACAAGCCCGTTGTGAGCACACAAATTCTACGATATTATGGTGAAGATCAGTGTACTAACGCGTTGGCGAGGGCTTTGCTCGATCTAGCCATGTTGAGTTTCGTTGCGGGCTGAGATAAGGGGTTGTTCAATCAACCATGCAGAGTAGCAAACGCAGCGTGCCGCTACTTGTGGTCGTCGAAACGATATAATTCTTGCTAGAGCCCTGAGCACGAATTATTTTTTGCGAAACGTGAAATTCTTGTCACCAGCCAGAACCTTTCGTATGGCGCAGTAAATGGCTTGGGTGATGAGCTGGAGGGTGAGTCCGAAGGAGACACCACGCGGCTTCTATTTATATGTGCAGCATCACATCTGTCTAGCAATCACGTAATCTTGTTTCGAAGCTGCAAACAAATGCATTCAGCCGTGCATGCGTTGCGTGAAGAGCCCGTTGAAAGGTCGTTACTAGGATGCAAACGAGCTCAGCCAATACTGACGGGCTGAGAGGCGGCCCTTGGGGTCCGCGCGTTGCAAACAAGCATTAAAATAGAATTAAAAGCTCGAAGCACAAAGGACATAAGAAATTGTTTCTTGAGACAATCAAAGAACAGACCATGCTGGGGTGGATATTTCCCAGGTTCTAAGATGCGCAGGTTTGCCAGAAGCTTTCTATTTGTTTCTATACCCGTCTATTTTTAGAAGTATCGTTTGCATCGATATCTCATATTATTCCATTAGGTTATGATATACGATTAACACTAGAATGATGATTCTATTTTAAAAGATATAAAGGTCTGAGAATTCGAAAATACGAGGAAAGCCTGACGCTAACTACGTTCTTAAGGCGGGATAATTCCTGTGTGATGGTAAAGGTTAGCATTTCCTGGAACCAAGGGTTACTCGGTCGTCATAGCGCTTCGGTCATAATATAGCCCTTCATGCATGTTAAAATGGACTGATCACTCCCTTAATAGACCTGCAGTAGACATGACAAATCAACGTAACCCTCGGCGTAGGAATGTCACTTCAACTTTTATTGCAGCAAACATCTTAGTACATAAGACACCCATGGGAAATTATTTACTACAATACTGACCATGACTTCTACAGACAGTACGTTTATAGACAAGAACTTCAGAACCAGCACCCAAAGGCTATTTCACTAGTGCCTGTGCCCATTGTCACCTGTACGGTTGGTTAAGACCGACGTCATTCGCCGGGTTCAATCAACGTTGATGACACTACACCCTTGCATAGGTTCTTAAGACTTATTGAAGCCATCTCTCACCCAACTGCACCACATTTCCGCCAACCTCAATCTGAGATGGTTTAGCGTCGACAATAACACCAAGCATACGAACCCAAGTATCCGAACGATTGGCCCAACTAGACGATGCATCTGTTAGTGCCGATCTCATCGTTGGCTGCAAAATCGTCTGCGAAAAGAGGCTGGCCAACTTACACATGCATGGCTCCTCGCTGAACGGCAACATCTCCAGGGCGGACAGTAGTCTCAACAACTTCGTCCCAGGTCCCCTTGTCATTTTCCACGCTGAAAGTCGTCTTTGGAGTAATTAGAGTTGGTGTTCCTTCGTTCACAACAACGTAGTCAACCGAGGGAGTGCGATGCTACCGATTCGTTAGGTCATAGTCTCTCAGCCTAACCGCTATTAAACTCACCATGGGAGTTGCGCATCCAGGCGCGAGATCAAGAAAGTAAACGTTAAGACCACCGGGAAAGACCACTCCACTTCCAGGGGCAGCTTCGATTTTGGGAAGTCCCCTTCTCCAAGTCAGCACAGCTCAATACAGTGTCTTAGGCTTCGTCTAGCTTACGATCCGTCAAAATCAGTGGGAACAGCAGAGATGGTCCCCACAGGTGTTCTGCGAAGCAGGCCTCCAAACATCTCCTCAGTCTGCAACTGCTCTGTCAAAACTTCAACTGCGGGTTCGGTCTTGGTGGTCGATCCACTGGCCTCGAGTGGCAGGTTGGACAGGACGATGCGTCGGCGGGGGAGATGATCAGCCATTGTGAGATGAGGAATTGAGAGTAGAATTTGGGTTCGATTTATTCAGAAAGAAAATCAACTTCTGGTGTGTCAAACAATGGTTAGAAAATGTTGAGAGACGATTCAGGTCAATAAACGCCGCCATATCGAAGCTTTTATGTATGCGTTTTTTTGTGTCGAGCAGAGAACGACATTAGAAAGATGATAAATTTCGGCGCCGAGTCAAGTAACAAGCGGGCGCATTTGTCAGACGCCGGCGCCGGTATGCTGACTGGCGTTCCACCCGAAGGATTCGGGTCCTTGTACCTGCGGGTGCCACAACCACAACATAACGACTAGACTAAGAAACTAGTCTAGCTGGCGATGAATGCCTTTAAACGTCTTGAGATTGAAACCAACAGGGATCCAAAAGAGCCGTGGGCGCGAAGCCACCTCGTGACCCTAGTCATTATCTTAGAGTTGCACTAATGTGAAGACACGCATTGCTTTGCGAGGAGCGGATTGTCATGGACACATGCTGTCTATTCATGTTCAATATGCATTATTCTACAACGCATCTTTCTCTTCCGATCTTCCCCTATGACTAACTCTAAGGCCTAGTGCGCTTAGGCAATAGGGCCATAGAAGCTAAACTTGCCCTCAGGGTCATACTTGGACTTCAGAGACTTGAGACGATCCTGGCGCCACTGGTCGGCACCGTACCATTCAAAGGTCGTCTCGTCGCCGAAGGCATAGTTGAGGTAGACGTGAATCTGCTCACGACCGCTACCCTCATGGATAATCTGGCGCAGCTGGTTGCCAAGGTCAGCAGCCTGCTGGTCCAGGGCAGTGCCGTTGGGGGTGTAGGTGATGAGAGGGGCGAAGAGAAGGTTGTCCTCGCGGAAGGCAAAGGCAGTTGAGTCGCTGTCGACGGCCTTGACACCCTCGTTAGAGTAACCCTCGAACATGAAGAGGGAGTTGTAGAAGGGGGAGTCGGTCTTGACGTTAGCCGCGAACAGGTCGTAGGCCTGGCGCTGAGCGGTCACGTTGTATGACTCGACGTAGATAGGGAAACGGGGGTTGTTGAGGCCAGCCTTCTGGCAAGGGATGGCATCAAGGTCAATTCCGGTCCAGGTAGCGAGATCCAAGTAGGTTCCGGCAGTGGGGGTGGCGGAGATAGGGCCGATGTCGAGGAAGGGCTGGGTGTAGGTGGAGTCGACAACATCGACACCCTCCTGGATGATCCAGAACAAGATGATGGGCTATCATATCAGTCAGTCTGTGTTATCCATGTACGTGAAATGGATGTAACTCACGTTCTCAGCATCGGCGTCGGGGTTGTTCAGCCAGTAGGACCAGTTGACGACGTCAGCAGACTGGGTTCCGTTCTTAAGGAGGTGGTCGTTGGCAGCTTGGTAGACCTCCTCGACCTTGTCTCCACTGAAGATGAGAGTCTCAACGGCCCAGTTGCTGTGTTCGATGTCATAGACCTTAACGTTGACTGAAGTGACGATACCAAAGTTGTGGCCGGCACCCTTGACAGCCCACCAGAGGTCAGAGCTCTCATCGATGGTAACAAGGGTTCCGTTAGCCAGGACAATGTTCATGGAGAGGAACTGATCAGCAACAAGACCGTGGTGACCCTGCAGCCAGCCATGACCACCTCCAAGGGCAGGTCCGAGCGTACTGACACACTCGCAAGTGCCAGTGACTGATAAGGATGTCAGTCACGTAGAGATTGAGTTAACCTTCGGTATTTGACCTACCAGTCTGCTTTCCGGCTTCCCAGAGAGTGTCAGTGACAAGCTTGGAGCGGGTACCGCCGGCAATCTTTGCGGATTGGCCATCCTCAGAGACCTCAACGCCGCTCAGCTGGTTGAGATAAATCTCAATACCATTCTGCATCTTGCCGAGGGTGGTTATAGCACCATGCACGCCGTTGTATGCAAGGAAAGGCAAGTTCTTCTCATTGGCGAACTTGATCTAGATGGAATGGTTAGCCACTCGCTCAAGCTCTGTCGATCCCATCAAGAAACGTGGAAGACCGGAACATACCGTCTCAGCAACATCGTTCTCTGTTCCGGGGACGACGACCAAGCTAACGGTCGGTGCGTTGAGGTTAGACCACCGGATGGTCGCGTTGGTGAAGTCGGCCGAGCCCGGCTCATAGATCTTGGCGGTGTCCGAGAGCTTGTTACCCAGCTCCGCGGTGTCTCTCGCGCAGATGCCTCCGAGAAACTGGCGGGCGACGGGGATATTCGCGCAGGATGAGGCGATCGCCCATGCAGCCACGGCTGTGAGCACCTCCATCTTGAATCGATACATGATGGCGGCAGGGGGGAGAGAGGTCAGAAACGAGGGATATTGGTCAAAGATAAAAACTCTTGTTCACCAAGGATGCAACTGGTCCCGAGGTGTCGGCCCAAGTGTAACCCGATCGCAGGATTTGAGACAAAGAGAGTGTGGTGGTATCTGTAGCGACTGACAGTGACAAGCCCTTCCGGTGGTTGAGCGTACCGCGCAAGCAAGAACCTGTGAAGACACAGCGCCGCGATTAGTATTTATTTCGCCATCCATGTCATGATGCGGTCGCAGTCGCGGGTAAGCCAAGTTCCTCCGTCGCAACGCTGCTTGCATTCTTAATTTCGGTCCCTTGTACAAAGTGGCTCCCCTACCCTGCATTGGCATGCATACGGCCTTGCTTCTGCGCCGCCCGGTCAGCACAGATTTCGGGGCAAAAGAGGCAAAAGGCCCTGTGAACCCACGTCGATATCTGCAGGTTTAGTCGGTCGATCCTGGGGCTTAGAACCCAAGTTTATGCGCGATCCTGATGAAGCGATAGTCCGTCGGCGTTAAACACCAGCTGGCCAGGCTCGTCGTCTTGACTTGTTGAAAGTTGCGAGACACTGGCGACCTGAAAGCCCACGATTGACCTAGTCCTGTTCCACGTGTCCCTCCCTTGCATCAATTTGTAAGTCGGTTGCATTCATTTGGAACCCTTCCAATCAGCACCAGCACCGCGGCGGACCCCAACGCTGACGTTACGTCGAGAAGCGGAACATCGTTCCATCAACTCCCAGTGTTGTAAAAGCCTCGGATGCCTCCTCGCAAATCCTGCGGCCCGTACCATGGGAGACCTGTGCAGTTGGTGTGGCTTTCAAAACCCAAAAGCTTGCAGAGTGCTGATGCCAAGTTCTTCGGCCATGACCAAAACTTCCGGATGCTACTAAGGGCGATTGTGCCACTATGCAATGCTACGCAACTCGGAGGGATGAAGACTGCGTGCTCCACTTCTTGCCCCTCCTCTTCTTCCTCCCTCTCAAAGTCCGACTTCCGACGCCTCAACGGCTGCTAAAAGTCTCGGCAATGCGGCACCTGGCAAATGACGGACGCCACAGCCGCGGCGCTTCTCGGTATCAAAGGATAAGGGTTTCTTCAGTTGTGGAATGTTTTGGGCGCATGGTCTCGTGGTCTCATGTTGGACTCGTTGTTGGAAGCTAACGATTCGTAAGGCAGGGGATCGATGAGAAAAGCTTCAGACGTTCGGTCTAGACGCGGAGTGAAAGGAACCACACCAGACCAGACGACGCTGCTTTACAGTCTGCGCCGCCCAAGTGCCGGACCATTTTTTACCTTTCGGGCCGCATAGACCTGTCAAACATGGCCTCGAACCCTTGCGCATTCCTGTCTTCCGTGTAACTCTTGTCTTCCTTGGAACTATTTCAACCAAACTTCCGGTATAGTGCTTTTATCAGGTCTCTTCGCCGAGAGGATTTGAATGGTGAGTCTCAGGAGAGGCGAACATCGGTTCGCTCGAGTTACCGACCCTGATCACTCCTACGACTGGCGAAGACCCCCTTTTGTCTCCGCCCCCTCAGCACATCCCCCGAAGTATCCGTATTACCTTATCGTAAAGAAAAGTATTGTAGTGGAGATGCTCGACGCCGGGGAAGCACAGCCGTTGCCGCTCGGACCCCCACCAGGGGTCAGGGGATTTGTGCGCGTCGTACGCCAGGCGAGTCAGGGGTCAACAGGGCTCAGTTCTCATCATCCTGATCTAGCAGCTTGGCATGGTGGAGAAATTCCTCCTTCAACCGTCGAAAATGGCTTGTCCAGCGGTGCCCTATGGTGAACGTTGTGGAGGTAAGTTGAGGCCTCAGACTTGAATGTGATATGCAAGTTAGATATGTGATCACATCCCCACTGAACAGCTTGTTACCAGAGAGATGTTGGAAGAGGTGGAGTAATATCCATTTTTCTAGTGCTGGGCACTTCAAGTTATTTTTCGTCGCTTGGCCGGTCATATGGTTGTCACAACGAGGATATCAGATGGAAATCGTGTTCCGAGGTTTATCGGCTCGTCGCCGAACGAAGCTGGAGCAAGGATTGCAACGTCCTTGTACGCACTCACCGTTGAGGTAGCAAAGCACGTACTGCTCACCGGAATCGGCCATTGTCCGATGGGAACGAACATGTTCATGGGCTTCAGGGACCCTTCTAGTTTAGCTGCATAATCCGTCACGTCTGTCACTTGCGTTTGTTCTGCTAGTGTTCCAATACCCCTGACACGAATTCTGGTTCACAGGGTCGTAACTCGGAGATGGGACCATGCAGGAAACCAAGGCTGCCAGGGCCCTGGCAAACACTGAGCCCATGCCACATGTCGCCTTGCACATAGTGAAGAAGTTTACCTCTATCGTGGAACGTCGCAGCTGCTGTAACTCTGCGTTCCCAAATTCCGCGTTGAAGCCTGTTCCTCGGTTTCCAATGATCGATCCTCTCGCACATCCGGTGCAGTAGTGCCGGATCAAGGGCCCTGAGTCAAACATTGAGATGTTTTGTCCCGTTTCTGCCTTCACCCGGTGTGAACCGCCTTGAATATTTGTACAATGGGTTTCCCAAGGACCTCGTGCAGTCCATCTTGACTGTTTTCGCAATCCTCGCCGACTTCCCCACCCCGTTTGCTCGCTCGACGGACATTGACTCCAACCATCAAGCCGAAATGTCATCGAGTGATGCTACCCTCGACCCGGCGGCGCTGGCCGCCGCACAAGCTGCTGCCGAAGCAGCTCGCCGGATGACAATCGAGGCTTGGACGCTCTACGGCGTTGGTATGGTTGTTACGTTCCTCCGCATGTTCGCCCGAGCGAAGGCCGTTGGCTTCCGAAATTTCCGAGCCGATGACTACCTTGCATTCGGTGCCGCTGTATGTCAACAACGTGTCTCCCGAAGATCCCACTACGCGAAAAGCTTATCGCTGATCCCAATCTATCCAGATCTTCTACACCATCCAGTCGACCTTGGCGTATGAGGTGGGCAACATCGCGCATGGTCTGGCCAACAATGGCATGACGGATGACGAACGAACGGCGTTGTCTACCAGTGATCCTGAGTTCACGCTAAGGTTTGTGTCATCTAACTGGATCATGATGTCGGGCGCTAACAACGTGTGACACAGGGTCATCGGGTCCAAGATCCAGGTCGCGGGATGGACAACCTACTCCGCCCTGCTTCTGCTATTGAAGCTGTCGATGCTATTCTTTTATCTGAGACTTACTGTAAGTTCCCATCCCTTCGCATATAACAACATCCACGTCTTCCGAACTGTAGTTGACAGTATCTTAGGAAGGTCTTGGTCGCCGCTACCGGATGCGCATTTGGATAGGCTTTGGACTAGTCATCGGAACCTTTATGGCATCTATTCTTGCCGTCTTTCTCGCATGCATACCGTTCGACAAGTACTGGCAGATCAGCCCGGATCCCGGCAGTAAGTCTCCTATATCACAGCTTCGTTGGTGTATTCTAAGCTAACGGCCTCTCTAGACTCTTGCCAGGCTGCCATTTCCTTGCCGATCATCTGGACATCGTTCGCGGCAAACGTTTCGACCGATATATACCTCATTCTTATTCCCATCCCGCTACTCTGGGAGTCTACCCTCAGACTTGTCAAGAAGATTGCTTCGACCATCGTCCTTGGTGCCGGTATCTTCGTCTTGGTCTGTGCGACATTGAAGAGCATCTTTGTCCTGGTTGTGAGTTATTACCATACGCCTCTATCTAATAGCTACCTTACTGACATGTCTGGGAAGGATCCCGTCAACGGAGCCCAACTTGCAGGAACATGGGGAACGCGAGAAACATTCGTCGCCGTCGTCACGACGAACCTCCCTATGATCTTCCCTCTCATCCGGACCTGGCTCAAGCCCCTCTGGCCCAGCATGCTGCGCTCATCCAAGAAGGCCTATAAGACACCGAGTGGATTCCAAACCATTGGTGGCGGTAATGGACAATACGGCAACTCTCAACGGAGTCGCGATCGCCGCACTGGTCCATCAAGTGCGAACCCAATCACCGCCAACATTTCATTTACCGAAAGCGAGGAACGAATTATGAATGATGTCAAAATGCAGGACATCAAGGCGTCGACCAGTTCAGTCTCGCCGATACCTGGAAGCAAGCCGCCGAATGGTATTGTGGTTTCGAACGAGATCCAGGTCACCATTGATGATAGGACTAGTCAATTTGTCGAGCAACGCCCGCAACATCCCCGCGAGGCTTGGTAGCGACCTGCCTGAGAAAATAACACATTAAATAGCTATATGATACCAATTCCTTCTGTCAAAAAGACTGCCAGCGCATTGCATTGTTTGCGCAAACTGTTCAGCCACGTCAATGGGCGCTTGCGTCCACAATTGCCCCTGAAAGGCAGTGAGGTCCTACCTGACAGTGAAAAGCCACAGGGTGCAAATGGGGTTCGGATGCAGGGATGTTGAAAATCCCCCGAGTCGGAGAAATCACACTGAACAGACGCGCACTCATGTCATTCTGCCGCCGTCAACAGCCGCATGTCCACGTCACATCACCATCGGCAAAGACCCTTGACGATCCTGCTTCCTTCCGCTGTTGCCCGCTTCTAGTTCAACATCGGGCGGAAATCGACTTTGGTACGCTAGTTGTTGAGTGGGATACCACGCTCCCACATTCCGAGCATCTGTGCGGTAAGCACAACACCAGCGGACCCAGTGACAATTTCCTGAGGATGGATCCTTTGAGATATGCGGTATTAAGCGCAGACGGGGTATTGAGTAAAGAACCTGGGATTTGCCAGCGTCATGGAGAAATGAAAACATCAGGGGAAAGTTTCCAGACAGAGACTTGTGGCAACGGCTCCAATGCAAGTCTGCGGATGGTCTGATGTTCTATAAGAGAGCACAAGCCGGTTGGCTTGGCGAGGGGGTAGTGGGCACGATGACATGAGCTGCGCCGGCTCCACGTCACATTGGGCCCCATCTGCCTTTCTTAAGGTTGAAACGGCCGATGTCTTGAACTCCTGATAATGAAATGATAAGATCCTCCTTCAACGCGACGATGTAGAAACGTTCTAGACCCAATGTCACAACCGCAGATGCTGGCCATCGCATTGTTTGCAGAGTGAGACAACGTAGATAACATCGTCTAATCCAGGTCTTAGGCCCCCATGCCGATTGATAATGTTAGGGTATCAAGCAAACACAAACGTGCTTGAGACGCAAAGAAAAGAATCGCCATAGGAAAAGTTGCGCGCCCTCGTGGAAGGTTTGCGGCCCTCAGATTCCAATCTTAGACAGGCAACATCGCTCTGGCAGGTGATCCTGTGTGTCTGGGCGCCATGTTAGGCTACATGCTGTATCTGAAAAACACATTGTCCCGATCAGTGACATCTAATTCGCCTTGAATTTGACCTTGTCGAGAAGTTTCCTCCTGTGATAATCCCATTTCCCGAACAATAGCGTCCCTGCGCCGATTCTCGAAGGCATCTGCATGAAGTTAAGTAATTGCCGCAGTTCACAAATGCTATTTACTCACAGTAAAATCTCCAGGCAATGAACAAAACACACTCTAGAGCGTACATTACGCCACAAATAATGATGGCTGGGACATAGGCGGGGGCCCATCGAGCTTGAAACGTTTGTGACCCAATGGCGTTTCCGATACAGTAAGCGATGAACATGACGGTTCCAGTGACAGACTTCTTAGTCCTACCAGCGACGTTGGATGGAAGAAGAGTCCAGATCAAAAGTCCGGGCAAACGGCCGGTCACAGTCATAAGATAGAGACCCCATCTTGTCCAAAGCAGGCCGTCTTTAGGCAATAAGCCTAGAGCCAGCATACCAACGAAGGCAGGGATTGTTGACACAACCATAAGCATAACTGTTCGATAGCGTCAGGGAAAAGATAATAACACTTGCTGAGTCAAATTGAACGACTTACATCGAGCGTTTGGTCTCTTAAGCGTCACAAAGCCGACAAGTAAAAACCAAATAATAGTGACAATATTTTGGGGTATGGTCCCCTTGATAAGGGTCTCCAGGGGAGTGAACCCAAAGGAGACATAAACCAAGTTACCGAAAGATGTGGTGCCGCCGTTGGGAAGGGAATTAACGATGACCGTAAAGAAGAAGAAGTACGTCTGAGGGTCTTGGAAGGTAGTCCGGACTTGATCCCATCGCCAATTCTGCTGTCTCCTTTCTGAACCAGTCTGGTTGCTGACGACTCGCGCAGCGGCCATACGCTTTTCCTCTTTGGTAAGCCAACGGACTTCATTGGGTGTTCCCAAGATACACAGAGAGAATACGGACATGACGATTGTCCATGACCCAAGGAACACGCTAATAAACCTCCAAGGACCGAAGCTGCTGGGGTTCGATTGCGCATGGCTTCCGATGCCGTACATAACAAGCTGAGTTATGATGTCCATACCACTATTTGATGAGCCCCATATGATGGACCGCATTGTGTGCTCGCGTTTCGTGTAAAAGGAAGCCGTGATTATGAGGAATGCAGGCGATATGGTGCACTCTGAGAGACCTTGCAGCGCTCTTAGTGCAACTAATTGCGTGAAGTTGCGAGTGAATCCAATGCACAGCACAGTGACACCCCAGACAAACATGCAGATGAACAACGTCTTGTTGACGTTGAAGCGTTGCATCAGGTAGTTTCCTGGGGTTTCGCCAATGAGATATGCAATGTAGAAGGCGGTACCAAGCCCTGCGATAAGCTGAAATTAGCCCGCTGATTCCGCGAGTTCGACATGCGTTCAGCACTCACAAGAAAATTGTTGACCCACAAGCTTGGTGTCTTTGATCATTCCAAAAGTGGCTTGGGTTGAGATGGATGTTTTATCAGCCTGCTGCGTGCCATAGCAGAACCACATGAGAGGAAGTAAGATCATGTCAATTTTTCGGAGAAGTCTCTTATAGTCCGCTGACGAATATTCACCAGCTGCGGCGTCTATAGTGTCGAGAACCATCTGATCTGGTTTCTCACCTGAAACATGGGTGGTTGCTCCCTCGGTAGTCTGCAAGGCCATGGCGACTACCTTATTGTCTGTGGTAGGGGACGTTGGCATAATTCGATGACAGGATGCGCCTGGGACAAAGCTCAAATTGAAGACAAGTTGCAATGGCCACTCGAACTTGCCAGTGATAAGAGAGTCTTTACATCTTGTTAGTTGCATCAAGAGGCAGCTCTAAGGTCATATATGCTAGCTACATGTAATATGAGAACAAATCGATAATCATGGTTATCGCCCCACAGCGGCCACGTGCTTCCATCCTAGCCTGGCTGGAAGGAAAGTTGATAACAACGCCGGAAGGGGTCCGAATAAGCATTCTCTGGCCATTAATAAAATGCTTGAATAAACGAAACAGTAAGCTAATCTATTCTATTGCCGCTTCGACTAGTGTGAGGCACGCAGTGATTAACGATGCCGGAAGAGATCCGGCCGAGCTCACCCCTTTACTATCGTGTTACGCGTGTTCGCATAAATTCTACGCTGGTTCACATGTATGCGGGGTACTAGCTAATCCCCAGTCATTCCAACGGCTTGGCAGTCCTTTCCAGCCAGTCATATTCAGCCAGTTGAAGATATGGGCCTTCGATAAGACTAGCGTCATGCAGCAATTGATGGGGTAGGTCAGCAATCTAGATTATATCGGATAGTTGAAGGGAGTGCAATGATAACGGAAGAGATCCGTCCCGGGTCTGGCCTGTCATGCCGCAAAACATTGACTAATTTCAAGTCCGAGCCGCGATCGCCAAGCGGCGAGAACGACAAGTCGAAAGAGTGCGGCACGTATTAAAAAGCCGTCCGGAACACGCATGGGAATGATGCTGTGGCCATCGCTTATCAATTCCGATTAGAGCAGCCATGCTTTCAATTATACGGTCTTCTCGTCTTCTCTGTCAGAGCTCCGCAGAGCTGATTCACGACGGCGCCGTTGTCATCAATGGCAACCGCATCGAAGATGTCGGGCCATGGGAGAGCATCAAGACGAAATGGCAAGATGCGCTGGTTACTAACCTAGGCGATGTCACATTGATGCCGGGTCTTTTCGATTGTCATGTATGGACCTAATCACATCCCGTTGTTAAATCAGTAACTAAGTCATAATGACCAAGGTACATCTTCAAATGGATCCCAGTGGGACTAATACCAGTACCGATATCACCCTACACGACGACGAGCTTTTGCCCCTGATGCAGAGAAACGCTTTAAAACTTCTCGATGCTGGAGTGACAACGGCACGCGACTTAGGGGCCCGAGGAATGACGGCAATAACATTGCGCGAGATGATCAAGGATGGGACGATACCAGGTCCCAGACTGCAGTGCGCCAACGCGCCCTTGACGGTAGCGGGAGGCCATGCTCACAGTATGGGAGGTGTGTGCGAGGGTATTGAAGGCGTGCGTGCAGAGGTCCGGAAGCGAGCAGCCGAAGGGGCAAACTTGATCAAGGTCATGGCGACTGGTGGGTTCATGACGGCGGGTTCACATCCCTCAAAGGCTCGGTTCTCCCAGGCCGAGATGGATGCCATTGCCGACGAAGCTAAGAAGGCCGGACTGCCTGTCACGACGCATGCTACCGGCACAGAGGGCATTGAGAGAGCTGCCGAAGCACGCTTCAATTCGATAGAGCACTGCGCATGGATATCATCAGACGGCAAGGCGGTGTTCGACAAGGCGGTGGCTCGAAAGCTAGTAGAGCACGACATTGCTGTTTGTCCTACGGTAAATCAGAAGTCCTTTCGCACTGAACGGATGGCAATAGGACTTACTTTGGTATAGATGAACACGGCATGTGTCGAGTCGGACTATTTTTGCCCTTGGGACAGTCGAAATGTGATTGTGTCGAATCTTTCGTTGCTGCGGGAGTCAGGCGTGAGGATCATAGTTGGGACGGATGCTGGTATCGGATTTTGCCCTTTCGAGCGTTACGCGGATGGGCTTGCCGTCTTAGCAGACGCAGGGTATACTCCGCGGGAGGTCATCGCTGCAGCAACAACGGTTGCGGCAAAAGAGTGCAATCTAGAGACTATATGTGGTAAGATTGAGCCAGGCTTCGCTGCAGATCTAGCTGCGTTCGCAGGGAATCCGTTGGAGGACATTAAGTGCATCGCTAAGCCCTGCTTTGTGATGGCCGCGGGACGGAAACATGACCTGACCCCCATAGCACCGGTGGGCGATACGTCGAATGCCAAGTCGTTGGCCCTGCAGGTTCTGAGAAAGGGAGCAGGATTAGTCTAGTAACTCAACCTTTCGATAAATCAATTTCAATACCCAATGTTCAAGATTCCGCTAGCTGGGGTTGCACGGGATCCACGTTGTATAAGCCCAATATGTTACGATTCTGGCTGGACAGGTCTTCTAGTAATGGTAGTTAGACAGGCGGACTGATAAAATATCAAGGGGACAGTAAGCTCGATTTACATCGTTCAGATATTTCTTCTAGTAATACGCAGTAAACGCTATTCTATAGCGTTGATGATTCCCGTTCTCTCAGAGTTCCACCGGGAGCCATATGCAGGCATTTATCTGTTGAGGCTTAAATGAACAGAAGATATAGCACAGATATAGTAGTAGTATTGCAACGATTTTTATGCAATAGTAAGTAGCCTAGCGCATACTCGTCCGGTCCGACGAGAATGCATGTACGGTTAAATATCAGAGAATGTAACTCTCTATTAATTTGTCAGTTTGACCATTCTACGCCCTAGTGAAGCTGTGAGTGTCTTTTCTGATGTCGACGGCAGCATGCAGGCTGATGGAAGACGCACTAGATGTTCATAGAGTTTGCTAGGTGCCTCATGATGATAATCTGGGTCCAATCAAAAGCGTAAACTGTCACTATTGGCTGCGGTAAGCTGACACACACGGCCAAGTGCTGTTAAGAATTATGGTAAGTAACTCCTGCAATTTGAAAACGATAGAAAGAGGAGTTTGCTGTAATGAACCCCTACTGCGGCTAACACTCGGCTAGGTCTGTCTTAGTTCCTGTGGGCGAGTCTATTGGCAACGCTACCGCGATGGGGATCGACGTCTATGGCGTCATCCCGGACGATGCAGTCGAGGTCACCGAGGGTCAGTACACAGCCGAGCCAGGCTCCATGGCCTGGACCTGGATCCGCGCCCAGATCGATCTACCCAACACCGAGGAGACTTGCCATGAGATTAAGAAGCGACAGGGCTGGGCCAACATCGGCATCGGCATGTTCGCCCAAGACTGGCGTATGTTTTTAAATATAACCTTCAGACTGTATCAAAACTTTAGACTGTATTAAGGTGAATGGATTGCTGACGGAAATCCATTGCCAGGCAACGGTCAGGCTGGCTGGTTTGACAATGTCATCTGCGGTTATACATGTAACTGCTAAGTTGACTTGGACATGTACTCCGTCGGCATTAGCTAAAGCGCTCTGAGAAGAAACGAGCAGCTTGACTTCAGCAGGCTTTCTGGCAACAATTGGTGTGGAGCCTATCTGTATAGCGCGGGACAGAACACTCCGAGTACGTGGCCTTTCTTTCTTCCATGCCCGTTCCGGCTTTGCACTAACAAACGTAGCCGGCTGTTACAACTCTCAGGCCATCAACTGCTTCCGCTTGACTGCACACTAGTTTCCATGGACTGAGAACATTGGTTTTAGACCCAGGCATAGTATGATTTGAGGTCAAATTGCGCCCGCAGCTGCCCAATGGACTATGGTCAAGACCGGAAGTATAAGAACAGTTCATTGGAAAGAATGTCGCAAGCCTTTGATTCGAAGTCCGTCATTTGTAACTTCAGGTTTGATCGTCCTGAAGTTCGCGAAAAATATAGGTTTAGCAATGTAAATCTACACTTGAGAATCCGAGGATTTCTTCTCCAGGGTAAAACCGTCCTCAATTGCTAGACGCTATAATTATTTTTTCTTGCTTATGCGGATTGGCCCCATTATCTTTTGTCATATTTCCAAGAACTGCAAGAAATGCACATTAATGCAAACATTTTGTGAAAGTCCTCGCACTGTTGCCCCCTTCGCCGCTGCCAATGGATCTGAAGAGGCACTAGGCCCGGAAACTGGCCTGATGTATGCAGGTGGTGTTCTTCGAAGAAGGCTGGGGTAGCGGCACGGGTCGAACCCTATTGGCGTCGGGCGGCTGAGCATCAGCAACGGACCCACCATCGGGAGACTGGCAACGCCTGATTAGTGCTTGATCCTGGACGTTACGAGGGCGTTATGTTGACATGAGAAAACGCACTTGCATATCCGCGTGCTGGGCATGCACAAGGCGCATCTTGCACCAACAGCTGGTCACCGGTCTGCAAAGAGCACGTTGAACCCACAGTATCCGTCGCATGTCATTTGTAACGGCCTTCCTGATTTGAACCCATCAGCCCCTCCGACAATCCCCTCTTTTCAAACTTGGGTGTCTTTCTTTTCTCTTGATAATTCTGACGCGGGTTACATTACATTCCGCCAAACTTCCCGCCTACAGTTTTGGGTCTCTGCCGACCGAGGTTGCGGACTAATTACTTACAAGATGGCGGACTCGTCACAGGCCCCAAGGTCTCCAGAGGCGTCTTCGCCGGCGAAAGCCGCCTCGCCAAGAGCAGAAGCCACTCCTCCCAAATCCAAGACTGCTTCTCCAAGATCGGCAGGCTCACCCGAGGCCGAAATCCCAGGGCAACCGACCCAACCTGCGACCCAGCAAGCCGAGATTGAAGTTGACGAAGGCGTGAGTGATGTTTTGGGCCTTTGGAAGAGACAATCAATCTTTCTGACTGCTTATCCAGATCGCCGACCGGGAGTCCGTTACGGATGACCAGCTGTAAGAAGGGCGCCTCCTATCATGAACTTTGCTTATTTCGCAGGTCGATTTCCGGATATACCACATCCGTCACGTCAAGCGTCTACGACTACCCCACCGAAAATGGCCGACGCTACCACGCGTTCCGCCATGGCAGTAAGTATCGATTCGAAGTCCAGCATTCGGTTGAAAGGGTCTAATGCTAACACAAACTTAGCATACTATGGGCCCAATGATGCGGTAACAACTGACTCACGCTTCTCCAAGATTCCAAGCATTGAAGACTAACAACGGACAGGACGAACTCGACCGCTTAGACTTCAATGCTAGCTTCCTGACCAAGTTGACCCAAAATCAGTTGCACCACGCTCCTCT
The DNA here is from genome assembly GCA_027406125.1 of Colletotrichum tropicale. NCBI lineage: Eukaryota > Fungi > Ascomycota > Sordariomycetes > Glomerellales > Glomerellaceae > Colletotrichum > Colletotrichum tropicale. Next base: position 1,018,703 of record JANVYH010000002.1, read on the forward strand.
TGAACAAGGCAAGGTGCATCGAATTCTGGACATTGGTACTGGAACTGGTATCTGTTAGTGAAGAATCTTTTGACATTGCCATTGCCGTTAGCTAACTTGCTGAAGGGGCTATAGAGATTGCCGATCTGTTTCCGGACGCCGAGGTTAGCCGCGCACAAGTGCTTAACGGCAAGTGGAACGAATCTAAATTCCTTGCAGGTCATCGGAAACGACTTGAGTCCTGTTCAAAGCGAATGGTGCGCCACTATCATGATATTGACTCTACGATATCAGTACATGTGTTGACAGTAGCCAGGGTCCCGCCGAACGTCAAATTCGAGGTCGATGACGTGGAGAGCCCCTGGGTGGCGCCCACATACGATTTCATCTACTGCCGGTTCATGGCAGGGGCAATCGCAGACTGGCCCAGGCTCGTGAAGAACACCTTCAAGTAGGTAATTGTACCATAACATCTGCACGGACACCACTAACCTTGATCTAGAAATACCCACCCCGGTGGCTGGGTCGAGTTCCAGGACTGGGATCTCCTCTTCAAGTCTGACGATGGATCCATCACCGACGACCATTACTCCATGAAGATGATCAAGATGTTCATGGAGGGCTCTAGGAAGGTAGGCCGCGAGCCGTCACCGGGGCCCCTGCTGGAACCGTTGATGCGAGAGGCTGGGTTCGTGAACATCCACCACAAGCAGATCAAGTGCCCCCTCGGTATGTGGCCAAAGGACCCGTATCTCAGGGACCTCGGGCACATGAACATGATTCAGGCTCTCGATGGGCTGGAGGCCTATAACCTAAGGTTGTATACCGGCGTTTTGGGATGGACTGTGGCGGAGGCGCAAGTCTTGTTCGCGCACGTGCGCAATGAGATTCGGAATAACGCCTTCCATGCTTACATGGTTTAGTGGGTTTTTCCTTTCTCATTGTAGAGGATGTTGGCTAATTTTGTACACAGTCATGTGGTTTATGGGCAGGTACCTGGGTCGAAGAAATAATGGAAGGAAAACTCGGCTGGACGTGTGGTGAAAATTTGTCCCGTTTCTCGCGTACTAAAGTGGCTTGTAGCAGCCGAAATGACACACGAACTGGACCAATTGTCTCTTTACTCTGTGAACATTGTGCAAATATCATTGCGAGTACTTTCCCCGGAGTAAGACATCGAACGAGTTCTAAGGGGGCTGAGCCGTCATTCGGCCGAAGTAGATAGTTGACTGGAGGTGCCCATCTCAAACAGCCGGGGCCATAGCCCAATATCGAAGTCTTGTCGCCTTGGCGAAAACGGAACTATCGCTCATTGGGTCCGACATTCGTCACAAGGAAACACCGACCCCGAAGTGATGCTTAAGCTTAGAAATAGAAATCTTCAGGGGTCTCTCTCTGTCAAAAGTCACCTCCACGGACCGTCCCTTGGCCGCGCCGATGGGTAATCCCCGCGGTTGGCTCGAGCTTTTGTCAGCAAGCTGCAGCCGTCATGACTAGGAATTGTTCTTAGGTGCGGAACGCTAGCCAGGTCTTGCTAGAGCATTAATATGGCGATATTGCAGCTCCACGCTTCCAATCATCGGGTTTCTCATTTACCTCTTATTCCCGTGGTTGTGGTTCAGCCAAGCCATTTAAGAGCGAAGAACCATCCCGTCGGGCCCATGCAGGCTTTTGTGAATCGTGATGCCGGCCACACCGGGACGTCAGATTGGTCAGACCCGTTGGTCGGCATCAGGGCACGGGAAGCAGACTACATCGGCAGCAAAATTCGGGAAAGATGTCAGAGTTGCTTGGCAGGCAGGCGTTGAGAATTTCAATGGCGATCAGTATAGGGAGGCCGATATCTTATAAATATTGGCTGATGAGCTGTGTTAGTCGATGCTGCAGAGCCTGCAAGAAGATGACTTCTAACGTACTTTCCTTCAATCACACCCTCACTCATTATGAAGCTCTCCCAAGTTGCTCTCGCACTTCTTCTTCGAGGAGTTCAATCGAGAGCCGTGTGCAACGATGGCAGTAACGCCACTCAGACACCAGACTTACCGATTGTCGACTTGCCTCATGTAAGTCAGAGCATGTGGTGATGGGATGTTTAACTCGCAACTACTGACATTAGCCTTTGGCTCTAGGAACGACACCAAGCTATCAGCTATGATGTAAGCCTCCTTAAGATTCCACAACTGGTCTTGCATTGCAATGACGCTAACCCAAGCGAACCTCACAGGAAACGGCCGGCACCTACAACTTCTCCAACATCCGCTTCGCCGAACCGCCCGTAGGCGACCTCCGATTCCGAGCTCCTGTGCCCGTCAAAGTTTCCAACACTAGTCACGTTGTCAACAATGGTTCCATCGGCGCTATCTGCCCTCAGCCGTTCACTCTCTTCAACGATACGGCGGTGACACAGTGGATCCTCTCCTACATCAGCGGCACAGTGCTCGACCTCGCCGAGTTACAACAGCAGGCTGCCAACCAGACCGAGCCGCCAGCTGACCCTCGTATCTCGGAAGACTGCTTGTTTCTTGATGTTATCGTGCCGAAGAAGATCTATGACAACCGCGGATCTGGCGCAGGGGCACCGGTGTTGGTCTGGATCTATGGCGGAGGGTACCTGATTGGAGAAAAGACTGGGTTGGGACTGCATAATCCAACTGGCTTGCTACAAGCCAGTGATGATCTTGGCGAGGATGGCTTCATCTTCGTTGCCATGAACTACAGGGTCAGTGCATTTGCCTTCCGTTCTATTGCAATGGCGTGCTCTCTTTGGCATGGCCATTCCCCTGTTGGCATCTTTCTCGGCCCACTTAGCTCTCATGAATCCACCTTTTGCTGACATCTGTAACCAGCTCGGGGCATTTGGTTTCTTGGGTGGGCCTACCGTCGAGGCTCAAGGGACGCCTAACACTGGCCTGTATGACCAAAGGTTGGCTCTGGAATTTGTCAAGGAGAACATTCATCTCTTCGGTGGGTCTCCAGACCGCGTGACGGTGATGGGCGAGAGTGCTGGCGGCGGCTCCATCATTCACCAGTTGACGGCCTTTGGTGGTGACAAAGGACCGGCCCCTTTCCAGCAGATCATCACCCAGTCCACCGGCTTCGTACCTGCGCGGTCAAGCCAAGCACTCGAGAATGTTGTCGAAACCGTATTGAGCGTCGCAAATGTCTCCTCATTTGATGCCCTGCGCAAGTTGCCATCGGACGTCCTCATCGCCGTTAACAACATCGTCACCCGCCAGCTGTACCAAGGCGCTTTCCACCCAGCCGTCGATGGTGTTTTTGTTCCCGAGGAGCCTGCGCGAATGTTGCTTAGCGGCGACTTCGACCACGTTTGTGCACTGATTGGCACCAACGCCAACGAAGGCATCCTCTTCGGTGACCCCAGAATCAACACCACCGAGGCCTACTCCGAGTACGTGCGCACCCTTGTTGCCGGCATCAGCAACGACAGCGCTACTGCCCTGGAGGAAGAGGTGTATCCTCCCGTTTTCGATGGGTCTCAAGGCTACACCGACAACTTCGAGCGGGCCTACCAGAGCTTTGGGGAGTTTTGCTTCACCTGCAACCAACCCTTCACATCGCGTGGTTTGGGGAACGCCACGTACAATTATCAATTTGCAGCCCCACCCGGTGTCCACGGTCAAGATCTTGGGTTCACTTTCTATCGTGGAGAGGCAATTGACCCAGCTGGAGCCCCATTTCCACCTACCACAGACGTTGACGTTGCGGTCTCCAGGATTCTTCAGTCTTGGATCGCTAACTTTGTCACGAGCGGAGTGCCAACTGCACCGAACGTAATCAAATTTGAGCCGTACGGTGCTGAGGGCAACCTTCTTGTTCTGGGTGAAGCTAACAACTCGACACATGTTGCGAGGGGCACTGATCCGACGCTCGCCCGGGGTAGATGTGACTGGTTGGCGAAGCACATCATTGACGAGACTCTGCTTGAGGCCAATTGAGCAGGAGTTGTGGAGGTTGTGTAAATAGTTCTACGTTTAGTTGACGTAACTGAAACTTCTCAAACACCGAAACATGCCTAGTAGGGCGCCGTAGGCACATGTTTGACAAGAAGAACGAACGTGGGGTTCATCCGAAAGATTGAGCGCTTGGGCCCGAGATCGGAGGGGGCGTCCCCGGGAAGCGCTAAAAACGAGGTACCCGCCGGACCGAAGTGGAGGGCTGCCCCTCCAAAACGTGCCAAACGTCGGAGGCGCAAGGGCGTTATCGATAAGCCGATTGTCGAGTCACTCGCTGAGGTGCTGCTTTTCTGTTAATCCCGTCGATCCATGCGCGAACCGGCCCAAATTTTACCACTGCTCTCCTCCTTCAACACCACCTTTGTCTTCCCACGGAGTCGAGTCTGCCCTCCAACTCAACATAATGGCGTTTCGTGCCCCTCTGCGACTTCAATTGGCCAAGTGCCAGCCGCTCCTGGCCGTCTCTTCGCGTTTCAACGCCCGTGCGCTCTCTTCTGCGACCGCCGCCGCCTCCAGCATCCCCGAGAGCATCAGCGTGAGTCGTTGTCCCCGGAGACGGGAGTCACGATGTTTTTTCTTGGGGCTTTTGGACTGACAATAATCTACAGAAGGAAGCCTCCGTCCCGAACCCCGATCCCACCGAAGACTCCCCCAGCGCCGCTCTCGTCCGCGAACATGCGCCTTACATGGTGGCCACCTACGCCCGCCCGCCCCCGGTGTTCGTGAAGGGCCAGGGCTCTGTCCTCTGGGACGTCGAGAACAGGCAATACCTCGACTTCACCGCTGGTATCGCCGTCAACGCCCTGGGCCACTGCGATCCCGAGATCACAAAGCTCATGACCGAGCAGGTAGGTGGTAACTCCGAGCCATGGTTGAGTCATTTTGCGCAAAGTCACTGACACAGCCCGTCACGAACCAGGGTAGCACTCTCATGCACGCCTCCAACCTCTACTACAACCCCTGGACCGGCGCTCTCTCTAAGCTCCTCGTTGAGAAGACCCTCGAGGCCGGCGCCATGCACGACGCCAACTCCGTCTTCGTCTGCAACTCCGGCTCCGAGGCCAACGAGGCCGCCATCAAGTTCGCCCGCAAGGCCGCCAAGGTCTCCAACCCCGGCAGCGACAAGTTCGAGGTCGTCTCCTTCAACAACGCCTTCCACGGCCGCACCATGGGCAGCCTGTCCGCCACCCACAACCCCAAGTACCAGGAGCCCTTCGCCCCGATGCTGCCCGGCTTCAAGCTCGGCAAGTTCAACGACGTCTCGGCCATCAACGCCACCGTCACCGAGAAGACCTGCGGAGTTATCGTCGAGCCGATCCAGGGCGAGGGCGGCGTCACCCCCGCCTCCGACGAGTTCCTCATCGCCCTCGCCAAGCGCTGCCGCGACGTCGGCGCCGTCCTCATCTACGACGAGATCCAGTGCGGCCTCTCCCGCACCGGCACCTTCTGGGCGCACACCCACCTGCCCAAGGAGGCCCACCCGGATATCATCACCACCGCCAAGGCCCTCGGCAATGGCTTCCCCATCGGCGCCACCGTCGTCAACAAGAACGTCGCCGACAAGATCAAGGTCGGCGACCACGGCACCACCTTCGGCGGCAACCCCCTCGCCTGCCGCCTGGCCCACAACATCGTCTCCCGCCTCGCCGACCCCGCCCTGCAGAAGGGCGTCACCGCCAAGGCCGCAATCTTCAAGACCCGCTTCGACGCCCTCCGCGAGCGCTTCCCCGAGCTGATCCAGGAGGTCCGTGGCCGCGGTCTCATCCTCGGTCTGCAGCTCACCCAGGACCCCACCCCCATCGTCAAGGCCGCCCGCGAGCGCGGTCTGCTCATCATCACCGCCGGCACCAACACCCTCCGCTTCGTCCCCCCTCTGACCATCACCGAGAAGGAGATCCAGCAGGGTCTTGACATTTTGGAGGAGGCTATTGCTGTTACCCGCTCATGAACGAGGACCTTTTTATGCGACGAGTCTTTGATTCCCATGTAATTAAAAATCTTTTTATGCCGGCGTTCAAAACTTGATGAACATTAGACGTAGATTCCACGGACGCGAGCAGCGAAGCGTTCGTTTTCAAGAGAGGGGAATGAGGAGGGAGCTGGCAGTCGGGCAGCACAGCAAAGCATGTTAGTGTGTTGTGGTCCCAATAGATGAAATGTCCATGAACCAAGACTCCGTCCATGCAATGTGAAAGACAAAAAGGCTGACGTGGATCCCTTTTCCTAATTCCTCCGCGCGAACAGTATCAATTCAAAGAGATTCAACTTAGGTCATGAGCAAGGTTTGGTCCGCAGCAACAATCTGTCCTCCTCTCCATGCGTTGGCAATGCAAACATTACTGACTTCCAGCCGCAAGGTCATCAGGTACAGCTTGAGTGCTTCTATGTGACCTTCCAGTACCCTCAAGACAACAGGGTCAGTAATGGTCCCGTTGTCCCTCAAAGCTTCCAGCTTATCCAACAACAGCCGAGAAAGCCCTCCAGGGGTTCCCAAAGTTTGCGGGCCCACGTACTCCTCGTAACGTTTGTAGAACAGCTTTCGAAACCAATCCCAATCCTGCGATGGCTTAGTGACGATGAGGTCGGCTAGGTTCCGCACAAAATGCTGGCAGTTGTTGCGTGTTAGATGGTAATCTCCAAATTCCCTCTCGACCTGCCGGAATGCCTCGTCAACTTGGTCCTTTGTCTTGTTCGTCCACCCAATGAGCACCATGATGACGAGGCCGCCTTTGGTTTGGACTTCAGGCTTTGCCCGAGTCCCAATTGACTTATCCCGCTGCTCCATATCTGATGCGTAGTTTGAGTACTGGCGGGTGGCGGCTTCGTAGAACTTGCCAAAGCCCGATGTATTGGTTACATCTTCGATAGGTTCAACGAGGCCTTCGGTCTCTGTTGTCTCTTCCATGGCAGAAGGTCTACCGTTACCAGCTCCTTCTTCAGAGGTCGGATTGGGCCGTCGCTTCCTCCTCAATTCATACTTGTATCGATGCGCAAGAAGCAGCCAGTGCCGCAGCTCGCCCTTGAAGGCCCATAGTGACAGCCACACGGGTTCGCCATGCGCATTGTTATTCTCTTCCGCCAGTCGCTCTGCTGCCTTCTTCTTGAGATGCTCTTCCCATTTCTTGTTGATCGTCTTGAAGGTCTTCTTAGGATTCGAGGCGGACTGAATGTCGTATCGGGTGAGGTCGGTCATGTCGAGTTCCTCGACCACTTTTCTGGATTTTCGCGAGCGATGTATTTTGTATAAGTACGCAAAGAAACCTAGCCAACCTGTGATGATGCTAACGACCAAGGCCGCATCTCGTATCTCCACATTCTGTTTCTGTTTCTCGGCTGGGGTCATAATGTTTAGGTTTGCAATCCTGTATTCACATCGTCTTTGGGGATAGGGTCAGGCAAAGCTCAGCCATAGTATGGCATTATTGTTTGATGTAATCAAAGATCTCGAATTCATGAGAAAGACGGTTTTTAGACCATACGTGACTTTTCAGAGTCTATCCTCTTTAAATAGGTCAGGTGCGGCTGTTCTAAGTTCTGACAAGTCGTGAGAACAGCCCTTTGTTGGGACTCAACTTAAAAACCGACCTCTAAATCCAAATGATGGTGTGTGGTTCCCTCTTTTCTATAGGTCAGAGGGTGATGCTAGTGTGAACTGCCGGTCAGCTGCAAGGATCGCGAGTCCGAGAAGTAAGCAATGCTTTAGCCAGGCGTTCAACAATAGGTGCAGAAGAAACGACTTAGCGCAATCAGGCAGGACTTCCCCAGGCAGACATTTTATAAAGTGCAGAAAGTGACATTTTCGATTCTTTTGGTTGGGTGTTCCAGACCACCTGATCCAGTTGATTTGCGTACTAGGTAGCAATTGCAACAATACCATTCATACTGGCCGCTACATCGATCAAGTAAGAAGAACACGTCATTCTTTCAGGCCTTGAAAGCACTTATTTCATGTTTCTACCGTTTTCGCCCCTTTAAGTCGAATGTCTGGAAACCGAACGAGATTCACCCTATCATTATGAGCGATCAAAATGGAGATGTCGAGATGACGCGCGGTGCTCAGGTAGACGAAGTCTTTAGGTGCCGTGGTAACCCGAAGTCTGATTGAATATCAACAGCCGAGCCCATTCCACACTTCTATACTGAGCGATACATACAGGGGCATCGATAAAGGGCATCGATAAAATAGACCTTGACGATGATTATGCTTCATTGCTACCAGCGGTTTTTCGGACGCTCACGAGACCCTCAGCGATCCAAGTGCTTCCGAAACAAAAATGCTCGAATGTATCGGTAAAGAGCTCAACCTCAAGCGCCTAGCTGATGTTCAAGATTGGCTGCGGCTTGCCGGCAGACCAATGCCACCGCCACCGCTGCACTATCAGAACTTGCCTGGGCCTCAGATACAAGTCACTGAGCAGATTGATATGCATCTTGTTTGGAGCAAGTCAAAAAATTGGATCAACTCTTTACCTCGGTTTCTATGGAACCTCGGTTCTGGCAGGACTACCTGTCTGGCAAATCAGACCCGTGTGATGGCATTGATCACATCAATCAAGAGTCATGTAGCTGCAGGCTTCGAAGACAGCGAGCTCTCGGCTTTCTCTTTTCTTACGCAGCGCTCGTTTCTCATGAAAGCAATTTCATCATCACTCACGAGAAGCACCTGCTCCCCCAAGAGGTCAACTGGTCGGCATGGCGGAAGTTCGTCAAAGAGCTGCTAGTCAAGAAAAGCATCTACCGCGATATTAGTCCACGTTTTCATTACGGCGAGCTGCGCTTAAACCGTCTGAATAAGCTGTACTACCTATGGAAGACGCCATTACGCGCCTACAGATCGCACTGGAACCAGTACGGCTCATTCTTCGAAGGCAACTTTACATGGATTGCTAGCTCGATCATCTACTTAGTCGTTGTTCTGACTGCTATGCAAGTTGGCCTTGGCACAAATACATCAAGAAAAATCACGCCTCTCAAAGGGCATCGTATGGGTATACTGTCTTCTCTATTCTCGGACCTCTGATTATTGCTGCAGGTGTTGTCGTGGTGTTGGTTTGTTTATTTATGAATAATTGGATGGCGACACTCAGGTTCAAGCGGATGCGCGTGAGACATATTGATCACGACGTAGGACGGGAAATGAGGGTGGTTTCGGCGGCATTGGCACGCCGGTCCCAGGATCCGCAATGGCAGCTTCCTGTAGCGATACGCCTGCTGCAGCAGCCGTCTGATGTCATTTTAACTATTAACTGACCTCATTTGCGTTCCCGACGCTTTCTCACAGTAACTCGTCTTTGAAACAAAACGCCAATCCAACTGGCTATCTCAGGTAACGGGTTGCTGCCGAGAGTTGCGGCCATCGTTGGCGAGTTAGCATGCCCTCAACGTTTGTACTTTGATGATGATGTTTTCGACATTAACTCATGATATTGAGCTCTATGTACAATATGCACTCTATCTGTATCGGTTCCTGTTGTTTCTGATTGAACGATCGCTGCTGGCATGTGTTGCCAGACATTCAACATTTGCCTAAGCTGGGGCTGGCGTCTCTGCCTTGAAAGGCTTGCGACCCATGATGAAATAACTAGAACACGCAAGTCAGCACGAGGTCTTCCCTGTTAATGCCAGCACTTCAACACTTACATTGGCCAGTACGCGTGAACGTCTCTGTTGTTGATCTCCTTGCGCACATCGATGAGGAAAACGTTCACCTCATCCTTCTTCCAGTCTAGCGCACGCGTGAGAGGGGCCATTGTAAAACCCTCGAGTCCTTCCATCATACTTTGGTTTTGCCACATCCCAAGTTCTTTGAACTTCAAATCCTTCGGCCAGCTGTTCGTAGGCCACTTGCTCATGTAGATGCTCACTTCCTCGAACCCGATTTCAACCATGAGATCCTTGAGCGGGGGGATTCGGACATAAGGGCGTCCGAACTTTTCAGATGCGTCAACAAGAAGATCAGCCCATTTATTCAGCGGGCTGTCCTCAGTGAGGGTTCCGTCATCGGAGCGCGGGACGCAGTCGAGCTCCTGAAGTTCAAGCCAGCCACCAGGCTCGAGGTTGCTAGGTCGTGCGTGTTTAGTATCGCTGCGAAGCTTAAGTTTCGAGCTTCGGCAGTAGACTTACTCAAAGCAGCGACGCAGATAGAGACGCCAATCGCCGATGCTGGAGGTCATTACTCTGCTATGGATGTATGTGAATGGACGAGAAAAGGTCCACTCGTCTTCTACATCGTCAACCTCGAATCTCACATTAGGCGGCACGCTTTACCCGAAACATTAGCTCTGAACAGAATTTACGCACTTCTTGCAGTCTTTGATGGTAGTACTTACTGGCCCGGCTGAACCGGAGAAAGATCATTTCCATAGACCTAAGGCCGAAAATCATGTTAGAGTCTCATGGCGTGATGTGGAAAGAATATTGAGCAACATTACCTCAGCCTCCGGGTGTTCGTCACCGTAGTTCAGAGCCCAGATTCCCGTTCCTGTCCCAACATCGAGGACTCTACCGACCTTGGCGTTCGGCTGGCACGGCGGGGCAAGACCGAGCCTGTCGTCAAGGGTAAGAAGCCATAACTGGTGCTCCAGATCTGGGTTCTCAATTAGTGTGATTGTAAATAACACAGACACAGCCACGGACCCTGCCTATCCAGCTCTCTGTCATCGTTTGGAAGGTTGTATTCTGATGTGGTGGTTAGAGAACCATCCATAGTGTCAAGCGGCACGGATCACGCACTGCCGTCCTTGTATTGGTGGTACGTCCGGCCATTTTCCTCACGATAATCCCGAAGTGAAGGCCGAAGACTGGTAGTTGAAGAAGCCACGCTCTGGCATTCAATGTATTAGTTCCGATGCCCATCAAGCCTTGCAAACAATTCGTGAAGCCTGAGATGAGAAGGCTGGCGAGAGGACCGAGCTTACACTTCCAATTTCCGATCGGGAATCATCATCGCCAGGCTACGGCCAATGTTAGATTAAACGTCACAGTTTGAATGAAGCGCGCATACCGCATCGTCGATGGCGACCTGGACTTCGTTGCTCTCCGGAGCTTGATACATGACGCGCGATTTGTCAAGGGAAACTTTTGAAACCGTCTTGGTTGCCGAGGGAAAATGCTGAGAAAGAGAAAACAGTCCCAGGAATCTGGATCGATGAGAGATACGACACAATTGAAATACCCCTGGCGTCTCACGGAGTCGGCCTTCACCCCCGGCTCCCCCCTCTTCTTGGCTGGCAACCGCATGCGTTCTGTATGCTGCACCGACGTGCATAAAATGTTCGTGACAAGGCCACCTTTTGTGGATCGGCCGCATTATTCGCGAATAGGAAGAGGGAAAATAAGCAGACAAACATCTCATATTTCTATCACCGCCAAAACTGGGTCCAGCCTGCCTCTGGGTGACATGTTTCCCTGCATTAGGATAAGAAGCCGAGCGGCGCGGATGTGGGATCAAAGCCCCGGCTGGAATCCAGGCGATTCTTGACCCACGTTATCACGCCGCCCACACATGACGAGCCCCATGTGGATGGGGCCCTCGAGAACTTCGTATTATTCCCGAACATCTGGATATAGAGGGCCAACAAATCCATGTGAGCATTGATAGAGCCCCCAAGTGCTGGGTTGCAGATAATCTACCTAGTTCTCGACTCCTCGTTGCACGTGTTATCCGTTGTCCGACTCTTAGTTTAACCTCTGAATCATGCAATAAGACGTCTAATTTACACAATCCTCACGTGCATGCTCGCTGAAAATGTCGATTTCTTTCGAGATGCGGTGGTCCACCAACTTGCGCGGGCGAGCATTATCTGGATGGAACCTCTGCATTCGAAGAGTTTTAGCTGTTCAACGGCTTCCGACCAACAAAGAAGTACCTAAGTGTGTCAGCTGGAACTATCCGACTCCTCTGCGTTTGGTGATATGGGTTGACTCACACCGGCCAGTATGCGTGAATATTTCTGTCGTTGATATCCTTTCGAACGTCGATGAGAAAGACGCTTACTTCCGCGGGTGTCCATTCATGGGCACGTGTCAGAGGAGCTAAGCTGAACCCCTCTAGCCCGCTGAGCATTTGCTCTCTCTGCCACATCCCAAGCTCCTTAAAATGAACATCCCTCGGCCAGCTATTAGATGGCCACTTGTAAGTGCTCATAGTGACGTCCTCAAAGCCAGCCTCGACCATAGCTTGCCTCAGTGAAGGAACTTGCACAAAGGGGCGACCGAATTTGACTGAAGCATCGTACAGAAGGTCCGCCCACTTCATCAGTGAACTTTCCTTTGAAAGCGTCCCATCGTCCGATGTAGGGAAGAGATCGCCCTCCTGAAGCTCGAGATAACCGCCGGGTTTGAGATTGCTGCGTAGTCTCAAGTTAACTTATACCCGCAGAAGCCGCACTCTGAAATACAAAGTAATTGTCTTACTCGTAGCACTTCTTTAGGTATTGAGGCCAGTCGGCAATACTTGAAGTCATAACTCGACTGTGGATGTAATCAAATGGCTGTGAAAATGTCCATTCATCATCGATATCATCGACCTCAAACCTCACATTAGGCGGCACACTGCGCATACGTAGTTAGTCCAGTAGCGAATGTAAGGCGTGCCTAGGTCCATATTACTCACTCGCCTGGCTGAATCGGAGAAAGATCGTTTCCAAGAACCTGTTCAACGTTAGAGATCATGATAAATGTGTCTCCTATAAGGCATCGGATGTATAAAAGACAGAGAATACCTCCGATTCTGGATGGTCGTCTGCGAAGTTGATCGCCCATATTCCCGTGCCTGTGCCAACGTCGAGAACCCGGCCGACCTTGGTCTCAAGATCACATGGAGGAGCGAGCCCAAGCCTATCTTCAAGCGTGAGAAGCCACAGAGCATGGATCATGTCTGAGCTTCGGTCAGTTACATCAACGGAGGTGAATGAAATAGTCTGACCTGTTCTGTCATTCTCTCTCTCATCGTTGGGCAAATTGTATTCTGGCCATGTTAGAGGACATTATTACCGCAAAAGTATCAACATACTGCCTTCCTTGTAACGATGATAGGTACGGCCATTCTCTACAAGGTAGTCTTTCACGGATTCGCGGAGGCTAGTTGTAGATGAGGCATCGACCTGGTAGTCTCAGTAAGCTAGAGAGTTCAAGGTTTGTTCCAGTGCCAAATCGAGCTTACACTTCCAATATCTGAGTGGCTGTCGTCCTGCTGTATGTCAAGTTAGAGTAACGCCTGCAACATGTGGCAACTGAAAAGAACTGGCTCATTACCTGCTCATCAGGCTCACCAGGCTCATCAGCAGTGACCTGGACTTCAAAGTCGTTCTGGGGGTGGGCCATGGTGATTAATGTTTCAATCGAACCGCGGGCAGGAAGTAGCTCTAGGCGAAACAAGAGAAAGCATGCAAGAAAAATGCAACGGTAGAGGCGAGGGGAGAATATTGCGGTTTTTGTACGACCGCCCCCTCTTCTTTGCCGACCGGTCTTCTGCACCAACGTGCATAAACACCCATGTTATGCAGCCAGTTTTGTGGACATGAAGAGCTGCGCACGAATGAGAAAAGAGGAATTCGGTCCAGGTGCGACGTTGCATATTCATCAGAGCCAATGCCCATCAAGAGATATTTATCAATTATGACATGTTCGCCGAGAAGGGCAAATGCTTCACAAGCGAGCGCAGGGGTCATGATCCCAACTGGTTCCCGCGGTTTAATCCACGGAAGGTAATTATGCAACAACTGATTCGAGTCTGGCAGTGACACAATTCTTTCGCCAAGTCATTTGAGACATGGACCACAATCGGGTTTGGTACAAATGCAGGTGGGAACAGACAAGTGGTGATCATGATGAATCTCAAGCAGCTGCTGGCGTCTCCCCCTTTTGCGGCTTGCGGCCAACGATAGCGTACCTAGTCAAATGTTCAAAATATGATTCTTCTGGGTATCATATGGATATGACACTTACTGAGGCCAGTAGGCATGGATGCTCCGATCCTTGAGGTCCTTGCGCACATCAGTGAGAAGGATGTCAACCTCTGCTGGCGTCCAATCCAGAGCGCGCGTTAACGGCGCAATCGTGTATCCTTCTAAGCCCATCATTGTATTTTCGTAGTTCCACATACCAATCTCCTTATGTCTCGGGTCCTTAGGCCACCCATTAGTAGGCCATTTATAGACGTGCATTGTGACATCCTCGAAGCCTGCTTCCACCATGAGCTGCTTCAAACCTGGGATCTCCATGTAGGGCCGCCCAAGCTTGACTGACGCCTCCAGAAGGAGACGAGCCCATTTCATGAGCGCATGCGCGGGATTGAGGGTGTCGTCGTCAGATCGAGGAATGATGTCGGTTTCTTTCAATTCGAGGTAACCGCCAGGCTCCAGATTACTTCAAGGCCAGCCCTTTGTTAGCCTCTGGGCATGATAAAACAACGGAAATACCACCAATGAAAGTAAAGGTGGAATAGCTCACTCAAAACAACGTCTCAAGAACACGGGCCAGTCACTGAGACTGGAGGTCATGAGCCGGCTATGGATATAGTCAAATGGACGAGAGTATGTCCACTCGTCTTCAATGTCATCAACTTTGAACTTGACGTTTGGCGGTACCCTGCAGAAAGTTATTAGCACTCCCTCGATCCTGACTCTGAAGTGTTTCCTTACACAGTTGTCTGAACGGCGGAAAGGTCGTTTCCGTAGACCTGCGATGCCAAGTCAATCATGCATTCATCGCTCTCAAAGACGTCAGGAAATGAGTAATTGACGACTCACGTCAGCTTCCGGATGTTCGTCTCCGAAGTCAATGGCCCAGATGCCCGTGCCAGTGCCGACATCAAGTACTCGGCCGACAGTCGAGTCTTTTTCGCAGGGCGGGGCAACACCGAGTTTGTTGTCGAGAGTAATCAGCCACAGCTGATGATTTGAATCTAGTGTGGTTTTGGAGTAAGCATCAGCTCAGGTCTACGCCATGATTCATGGCGTTGAAGCTCACCAAGCCTGCTATTTTCCTGGTCGTCGTTCGGGAGATTGTATTCTAACAGACCTTGTCAGAAAACGCAACAATTATTCTCGTATCAGGAGTCACTCACTGCCCTCTTTATAACGATGGTATGTTCGGCCATTCTCAATGCGATAATCGATTATAGAGTCGCGGAGACTAGTTCCCGAGGAGGCAATGCTCTGGGGAGTTTGGTAATTAGCAACTTAACCCCTGGGTAGTTACACCCTCAAAATAAAACCTTACGCTTCCGGTTTCCGGGCGGGGATCATCCTGCAATTCATTAGCAACTCAATGAAAGTATTCCGGGTTTCAAGCGTACGCCCTCGTCAGCTGCGAGCTGAGCTTCGTGCTTGTCTTGAGGTTGAGACATGGTGATTAGCACTCAATTGTATGGATTGCGCTCCTCGTGCAGCTCAACCAACTGCGGTAAGAAGAAAGGAAAACGAAACAAAACCGAAGGTCAAAGAAAGGAGAATGAGGGCACGGGAGAGGGTAGGTTTTTGTTACACTATCGCTTGTGTGTGTTGGAGCCGGCTGCCTCGTCCGGCCCCCTCGTCTTGGCCGGTACCCATCGCGGGCCATTCTGAATGTGATGAACATGCAGGCGTCCCAACAGCCCCAGTCCGTCGATCCCATTCGCACGCTCACATTTCTCGTATCCACAGAGCCACCGCGGAACCCGGGTGTGCATGCATGTTGGTGCAGAATTTGTTGTTGATGCTCAGATCCTTGCCGAAGTCAACAAATGTACTTCAATCAGTGGAGGCTCAAGGATCCTATTTTTGGCCTGCACAGCGCAAGATCTTCACCATACAGACGCGATGTCGTGATGAACTTGATGGAATAGTTTTCATGTAGCCCGATACCGATCCAAGCTTTACAACGTCACGCGGTAAGGGAGTATCGGATATCCAAAACCTCTCTTGACGGCACCATGGGCGGCCACGACTCCGGAAACATTCTTAGCCCCTGGCCATACAGCGCATTTATTCCAGCAAAGGGATTCTCAACAAAGCAACGATCGCCGGAAGCAGATGGAAAATCCCATGAAGGTGCGTATCATGCACTAGGCAATCGAGGGCGGACGTCGTCATGTAACACTTGGTTCATCGCCTGCCGAATCCGTCATTTGGTGGAGTTGTAATCTTAGGATGCTGTTCATTCAAGCTACAAGCAGAAACTTCATTGGCAGGCCTTTGATCAAAGAACGAAGGTTTTGTCAATGCCAGCTTGATAGCGGTATTTGACGTTGTCACAAAATTATTTGCTACTTGAGATAAAGCATGCTGTCGCCAACTAATTTACCAATGTCCTCCAACTTCGAACAGCATACCAAAACGTCAACTGCGTATCCCGATACCTTATAGCATCCAGGTTTCCATCAAGAAGTTCCGATTTCTGTTACAACATTCGCTCAACTGATAGATCAATACCGCAAGCCTACTCAGGGACCAACAATCTCACAATGTCCTCGCCAGTCCACCGAGCACAAACACCTGAGTCCACTTGGGACAACCTCTTCTCTGAGTCGATGGACTTCGAAGTACGTGATGGGGTTTTTGTTTCTTCGTCAACGCCAAGGCCAGTAGGTCTTGATGCTGCAGCAGAACAGATGCGTCAACTCGCCCTTGTCTTCGGAGGATCAGCCGCATCCACGCCAAATCCCTCTCCAACGCATATACAGGGGTTGATCAGGTTGAAGAACTTGGTTCCGTCATGGAGCAATGATCCTGATGCCCAAGACTGCGTTGGACATCACACAGGCTCCCTCGACTCCCTCTATGCTCTTCTCGCCAGGCTCTTTCTGATTCGTGTCATTCAAGACCACGATTCGGAGGACTTTTTCCATCTCTGTGATCACGAAAGAATGTGGATTATCGTCAATTTGAATGGCACCAGTCGAGAATTTCACAGCGCCTCGGAGATTGCCGGCTTCTTCTCGGAATTCAGACAAAAGACTCGGTACACAAACATCACCTACGATCGGGGCCGCGTCTTCTGCAACGTGGATATCACAGATGTTCATCATGACTGGGCCGATGGACACGTCAAAAAGATAATTGTGATTCTGGATTTCAATCGCAACGGTATAATCACCAGAGCTGAGCTGAAACATGCCGCTGACAAAATTGGCCCCGAGGCATGGGAACCGGTTGGTATCGTGCGCGGAACCGACACGATTGTCTGAGTGCTTCAAAGCCAGGGTAGAGGGCGGTAGATAATCGTTGAGAACCCGGGCGGTCAATTACACGGCGAGGGTGTTTAGCATCGTTATTTCGAAGGTTTCGTCTGAGGATCTCGTCTTGAGAGCTAGCCAAGGATGCTTTCTCGGTTGTCGCCATTTGTTCATCAAAATCCAGAGACGCGGCACTCGGCGGACATACAAGATGCCGAGGTCAACGCGGTGGCTCCAGGCGCAATAGACTATTTCATTATGTAGATCAATGGCTGCGATAACTAGCAAGTTTCCCTGTGTCCGAGCTCGTGATCTAGCTTAGACCACCACGAGGCCCGCGATATCTCTGATGTGAGCATCGTTTCTTGATAATCATCGGTCAGCCGCGTCGTTCGGCTTAGAAAAACAGGTGTCCAACGCTCAGGGCTAAAACGCATGTCAAAGAGGATCCAGGCACAAAAGGACCGTTGGAAACATGGGCAGAAAAGTTAACGTGATATCAACCGAAAGGTGGGCCAAACTTAAGCTCCCGTGCCCCGTGGCGTCGATGCGGGGGCCGATCTTCCGGATGTTTCCCTTGGCAGCGCGAATCCCGCAAGCTTCTTTCAACGCAATCCCGTTTGCAGCCGTCAAAGGGGCGACGACACATTCCACAATGGCTGCACCTCAGAACCGTCGTGCAACGGTTTCTTTGTCGACAAGTTGCCAAAAGAACGGCAACGTCTCCCTTGGGGATAACCTCAACGTCGTGTCTCGACTAACTCGCACAGAAAGCAAGGCAATGACTCTCCTAACTCAAACTCCCTCGGCGACTCCCCGGTGTCATCTGGCTGTCACCGCGAGTCAACTCCCTTCCCAATCGCCTCTAACCTAATCGCACTTCCTCCCTGACAACATGCCGAGCCAGCGTCTCGGTACCGACGTGAGATCTCAATCTACCCCTTTAGTCATCGCCGCACGCATCTTCCCCTCACCAGACTCCGGACAAGTCCATCCCTACAACATCCGTCACACCGCCCGAAGAAAACTCGAGATGATGTTAAGCACACTCAACGGGCCTCCAAAAATCCGACGGCGCACGCCATACGTACATGGCCTCCCGCGCCCAGCTGCCGAGAGCCAAGAGGCATGATGCACGCCAACCTTCGCACCGTCGGGAATTCCGAACATTGCGAAGTCAGCGCAATTAACACCAACCTTGGGTCGGACTCGAGACGACATGCCGACATCGTGCCAGTGTTGTGGGAAACATCAGACCGAAGAGGGAACAAAGCGCTGTCAGAGCAACCTGCCAATCCGCTGCGGCGGAGGACTTCCACATTGGTTCACCAGCGCGAAATCTGCACGCCGTCCCATGTTGTGGGCAGCAAGACCTTCCCAACTCTTCAGCCCACCAAAACTAGGCTGGTACACTCTTGAAAAGCTTGGAAGCACTCGGTGCGCCTCCCATCCGCCCCTCGTCCCCGGTGGCCTTCGACGCACAGCCCGCCCGATGTTTCGAGTTGCTCAAACCCCATGGCTACACACACACCAGGCCGGCCACACCCATGAAACGGCCACGCCCAATCGCATCCAGCCCCGTCTGTTCTTCCGGCCCCGATGCAGCTCATCCTCACTCTCTTTTCCCTTCACCGATCAGCCTCGAGCCCGCCCAGCAGGGCAGATCAAGCTTCCAGGGGTCCACATGTCGCGGCCCTATCTTTCTTCCAGCCAAACAGAAGGCTCACGACTGAGAACGCTCCCCGAGTCCTTTCGTCTTGAACATGAGGCAACCCTGTTCTCCTGTTCCCGTCTCGTGTCGCCATCAGGCTGATCCCACGTGAGGTCCCTGCCTCTGATCCGCCCTCCTTTCCCTATTGGGATGAGGTTGCGGTACCTGAAGCTGCCCTGGAGCAGACGACATCACACACACCGCAATAAGCGAACGAAAGAAGCTTATTCTTCTCTGCCCTCGCCGCCCGTCACGGCGGCCTGTCCATCCGGAGGTTGGTCCATATCGGTGCGGCTTGCGTGCAAACGTTCAAAGTGAAAATGCCAAGGCCAAGCTTGTCTTCCGCATCTCCGGTATAAGAATCCAACGCCGCCGCCCATCTCATCTTCCCATGCCTGACCAGTGACATCTCAAAGTTAAGCCTCTCCTTCCATCGCCTAGTAATTTAATCTCTGCAACCATCGACAATCCTTCACCACCGCCAACAACACACTCATTTCACGATGCATCTCACGACATCAGCAGCCCTCCTCGCCTTGCTGGGCACGGCGACCTCCACCCCCATCACCAAGCGCCAGGCCGACTTCTCGGGCAACACGCAAAACGGCCTGCAGGGCGGCGCGTGCGCCAACATGATCGTCGTCTTCGCCCGCGGCACCACGGAGCGCGGCAACGTCGGCACCATCGCTGGACCGCCCTTCTTCCAGGCACTTTCCGCCCAGGTCGGCGGCAACCTCGAGGTCCAGGGCATCGAGTACCCGGCCGACGTGCCCGGCTTCCTCGCCGGCGGCGACGCCAACGGCTCCCAGGAGATGGCCACCCTGACGCAGCAGGCCATCACCAACTGCCCCAACTCGGCCGTCATCATGTCCGGATACTCGCAGGGCGGCCAGCTCGTGCACAACGGCGCGGCGATGATGCCGGCGGAGATGACGGCCAAGGTTGCTGGCGTGGTCATCTTTGGCGACCCACGTAAGTCCTCTGATGAGAAAGCTTGAGCAAGTTCAATACTGATGGTTGGAATAGTCAACGGCCAGGCCGTCCAGGGCGTCGACGCCTCCAGGACCAAGGTCATCTGCCACAACGGCGACAACATCTGCGAAGGCGGCAACCAGATCCGCCGCGCCCATCTCACCTACGGCAACGACGCCGACGAGGCCGCGACGTTCGCCGCCTCCATGATGGCCGCCCCGGCCGCCGGCGCGTAAGCTGGCCACGAGCCTTCTCAGAGTTGACCTCGGAGGCTTGCGTTTCTGTTTCGACCATGTATATATAAATACCTGCCGTGACTTTTGTGCATATGTGCCGAGGTTGCATAGTAGTGTGTTCGTAATGGAGACGGTGAATCCAGCAAAAGTCCCCGGTCTGTTCGACGGGCGAGGATTCGCCAGGGTGAAGGAAGGAGAGGCTTGGGTTAGCTGGTGAAGGTGAAGGTGATGGTGATTGATGAGACGGGAGGCAGGGTGCTGAGTGGAGTGGCTGCGTTTCCAACACATTGGCATAGCTTAGCATTTGCGTAGCCATACTAGTATATAAAATCTAGACCACATGATATCACGAGCCTTGTCTGGATGCCTCTCAGTGCTGATGCCAATTTTTCAGATGGGAGTGTGGTGCAGTTTCGTGATGTTTTCGTCAGACATAATACACACTATCGCACAAGTCGGGGCGTTCGGATTCAAACAGATCCATAATGCGGAAAGCATTTGGCATGTCGCGCACAACGCGCGTGGAATTCGCGGTGATGACCCTATTGAGATGATCAGTGAATGAAAAACCCGAATACGACAACGTCTGGCAATACCCACTTCCTGCCGTGAGACATGCACAGTCTGGCGTACTCATCGTCTGAGGCGTTCTCGCCAAGTGTTGCATCAGGCCCGAAAGAGGCCGGCAAGACTTGCCATGACTTGCGATCCTCCCGACTTATGACCGATACGCGAGCTCTTCGCAAGCATCTCCGGGGCCTCAGTCAACCTCAGAGCCAAAGTTGACAGACCCGAGAAGTCCCACCTCACCTCCCCGTCCTCCTCACGACCGCAACAACCTCCCACCCGCGCCCCCCAACCTCCTCCATCCTCTCATCCCCCCAAACCTCAACCTCCCTCCCATCGCCCTCCAGCACGCCCCCGAAATCTCCCCAGTCCATCCGCGGCCCGACATAAACCACAACCTCCGGCCCAGGCCCCTCGACAAACAGCCGCATATACTCCCTCACCAGCGCCACTTGCTTCGGGTACACAAACATCCACGCCGCCGCCTCCCGCGCCAGGCCCTCCACGGCCCAGGTTCCGGGCACGGTGCGGTGCGGGTGGTGATACTTGTTCGGGCTGGGCGCGACTTCGACGCTCACGAGGTTGAGAGGCGGGGCGTCCGGGAGGGACTGGAGAAGAGCCTCGACGAGGCCGGTGCCGCTGCCTATGGAGAGAGTGAGGGACGGTGCTGGGGGCAGGAGGGCGTGTAGGGCGCGGAGGAGAGGGATAGAGAGCGAGAGGCAGGAGTCTGGGATTGTTTGTGGGGAGTTTGTGAGTTGAGGGAGGGGAGGTGGGGTGAATGGTGGTGGCGACGAGGTCAAGTCCTCATCGCTCGGAAGCGGTACATCGTCAAATCTGCGCGAGGAATTCATTCTGGGCAGTTGTCAGTTGGCGATAGGTATCTGGGGGCTTTTGACTGCTTACCTGTTGCTTGGACGGTAGGTTGTGGCGAGGCGCGGGGGATTTCTGGAGAAATTCAAAAAGACACGCCCCACAGTACTTGGCGCGTCGATCTACCACCCATCATGCTTTCCCATTGCCAGCCGTTATGAGAGGATACCGCAAAGCCCATTTGCCGAAAAGCATCACAGATTGGGACAATAAAACTTGGATCAAAGAGTACTCTCTTGGACGAACCAGCTAATGCGACGAGCCCAAGGGACCAAACCAGCCCAACTCCAAGTCGCAACCCGCGAAACCATGCACCTAGGAAACCTCAGTCACTAACCCCGTTTACACTGTAAATGTACACTTCCATGCTTATGCCAACTCCCCGTGAAAAGAGCGCATTTAGACGGCACTGTAGCCGCCTCGGCTGCCGCTGCCGTTCACCGTGTTGAGGACACTGCGCGTCCAGTCCTTCACCAAGTACGGGATGTCCCTGATCGTGTCTCCGTGAGGCAGAAGATCCCAGCCTCTAGCACCGTATCGGTTGTAGTTCAGCCAGGAGCCGAAGATGAGGTATGCGGCGGTACCGAGGAAAGCCCTACATGGAGACTGTTAGCTGGCGAAGCTAAACCTTGGGGGAAAAAGGGTGGACTTACAAGACGACAAACCAAGTAAAGAAGCCCCAGTGGCTGCTCGCGTCACCGTTCTCATCAGGCTTGTCGCGCGCGTCTTCACAGGCGTACTTTGTATGCCAAGTCATTCTCAAGACATCAAAATCTCCCTCGGCAGGACCGTAGCTATCCCAGATCAAGGCAGTACCGTTTCCCATAATCTGCTTCTCGTCGGGCGATGGCCCATCCCCGTCCTTATCCTTGTCCTTGTCGTCATTGTCGTCACGTACGCGCAGTTTCGTGGCAGTATCGTACTGATCTTCCGAGGTGACCTCTCCCTCGAGACCCGTCTTCTCGCGGTCGCAGATGAACTCGATGATGGCCTTCTGTTTCCTGCCGCTTCTGGTCAAGGGGTAGGAGCCGCCGTTCAGGATGAGCCGGAGGCCTTCCTTCTTCGCGTCCGAGTTGGAGTCGCTGGACTTGAGACGCTCGACCTTGGCATCGAGGGGCTTGCCGCCCACGTCTTGCAGCTCGCCGGCGATCGGAATCACCTTCTCGACCTCGTCCTTGTCCTTGTCGTTGCCCGGGTGGACGGTGCGCTCAATGGCACAGACTGTTTTTCCGCGGTGTTAGTAATCGATCAAATGTCCTGGCTTTGTATAGGAGCAGGCAGGCAGCGTACCTCGCGTGCCGTTGGGGCATTGCTCCTCCTTCTTGACGTCGCCTTTGCGCTTCAGAGGCTTGCAGATGTCGACGGTGTAGGACGTGTTGGTGAAGGTTGGGGGGTGCCAGCGGCTAGTCACGACGCTGTGCGGGCCTCCCAGGGCCTTGAGGTTGAAGGAGACATCGTCTACGCGGATGTGTTCGCAGTCGATGGTGGCCGCCAATGCCGGCGAGGAGAAGAGGAAGGCTAGCAGAAGAGCTGCTTGCGGTCGAGGGAAATGCATAACGGGAGGGCCGACCGAAGGGTCGCTGTTGTCGATGTCTGAGCTTCGATGAAGTTCGGCGGAATGGTCTGGGGGTTGCGTGCGGGTGGATCGGGACGGCAGCGGATGGAAGGGGGAAGGGCGCAGGCAACGTTGGAGCTCGACAAGGTTGCAGAAAGTACCGGACAGACCCAAAAAAGAGAACAAGAAGATGTTACTGCTGCTAATGAATGTGGTGTTGAGCTTAACAGGCAGCACAGTGGTGGTGGAAGCTCGAGGTCACGGAATGGTTCATGTGGCTTAAAGGCCAGAGCAGTCAGTCAGTGACAGTGGATGAATGACCCAGCGCGGCACCTTCCACTTTGGATGCTGCTGCTGGACCTGGGCCGTGGACCGTGGAACCTGACCGTTTCCTGCGCCTTAGCGGCATTAGCGGGTTGCATCATCGGGTCTCTCCCGCGTCATGCCGAAGATTAAGCGACGCAATGCACGTGATGCTGCTGATGGAGTGCATGCACGGACCCTCTCATCCTGGGCGGCTTCACCTTCATTGTGTGAAAGAGTCCTGGCCGGAAGCTGGATCCAGAATCCCATCAACATAAGACACAACCACATACATGGAGCGCAATGTTGGATTGAATCGTCTCCACACACCAAGCTCATCTCAAGTTGTTACCTGAAATTTTCTTTTCTGAATTGGACTCCAATTCACTGATGACTGAACTGATATACACAGTAACATATTAACTCGCTCTCAGAGCCCCGAATCGCTCTGGCGCATGCATATGCCGTTTGTTTGCGTCAGCCCCCCAAATTCAATAGACGTCCGTCCCTGACCGCACCTTGAAGGATAAGGTAGATGCGCCTTCGTAGGGGTATATAAGATCATGCAAGATCGAAACCAGCCAAACCCTCCCCTAGTCCCTTAGACGCCGAAATAAAAAGACGCTCTTAACATGGCATATCCGTTGTTCTCTCCCTCCGCCATTGACTCTGAATCGTCAGGACACTTGCGTCATGGCTATCATCACAGAATCTACATGCCATGAGGTCCCATCATCCCGCCCATCCCCTGCATCTGCTGCATTTGCTGGTGCTGTTGCTGTTGCTGGTGTTGCTGCTGCTGTTGCTGCATCATCACCTGCTGCGCCCTACGCTGTGCAAGAACGTTACTTATCTGGTTCTTGGCCTCCAACATGCATTGCCGCTTAAAGTTCTCCATCTCGGCAGGTGGGATGTTTTCCACGCTCCCGCCATACTTGGCAGCAAGGTTGGCAATTTGCTTGTTGTAGATCGCCATTCCCTGCATCTTCACTTGGTTCGTGAGAGCGCTATTCCCGCCCATCGCTTGCTGCTGCTGCTGCAACTGCATCATCGCTTGTGCTTGCTGCATGCTGATATTCTGCCCATTCACATTCATCATACCCTGGCCACCCATCGGCCGCTGCATGGGATTGCCCATCTGCGCCTGGAGCTGAGCCTGGAGCTGTGCCTGCATTTGTGGCGTCATCTGACCGCCGCCCATGTGGTTGCCTCCCATACGGTTAAGTTGTTGAGCATACTGGGCCGCCAGCTGTTGCGTCATCATATTACCCATGTTACCGCGTTGTTGATGTTGCTGCTGCTGGTGTTGTTGTTGCTGCTGTTGCTGCTGTTGCTGTTGCTGCTGCAAAAGCATGCGCTGGTGCATCTGCTGCTGCATAAATTGCTGCTGCTGGGGCGTCATCTGTTGCGGGTTCATGCCATTCATCATGTTACCCATGCCACTCTGCATAGCTGCTTGCAATTGTTGTTGCTGAATAGCACGTTGCTGCTGGGCTACTTGAGCTGCAATCAGGTTGGGGTTATGCATTTGGTTTGACATGGATCCAGGTGTGCCGACGTTCATCATAGGCTGGCCCATTTGAGAGTTTGATTGCATCATATTCGGAGGAGGACTGGCTTGTCCCATGCGAGGCGTGGCAGCAACGGCAGGTCGCGGCACTGGCGTTGCCTGCATACTCGGAGTTCCTTGTGGCATGCGGGGCGTACCGTTGGGATGGCTTTGCTGGCTGGCGCGGGCAGACATGCTGTGAGACATAGGAACACCTCCGACGTTCGGGGGGTGGCCTTGAACTGCCGAAGGCGGCCGAGGAGGGCTGTTGGCCATGTTCGAATTGGACTGCTGCATCGGTACACCGCCAGGCATGGGCGACGACATGCTGTGAGGTGTGCCTTGACGGATGACTGGTGAAGAAACTGGAGGCTGAGATGCTTGAGTAAAACGGGCCTGGGTCTGCGCTGGAATACCGCTGGGAACAGCTCCCGTAGTGCCATTTGGCATGGTTGTAGGTGTTGGCTGGGGTTGGGGCGGTGCAGCATTCTGGCTCTGAGCCTGATTCTGCGCAGCAGCCTGAGCCGCCAAGGTTCGTCGTTGCTGTTCTCTTTGCTGCTGCTCTTGACGAGCTTTGAGCTCCTGAGCCATGATATGCTCGCGCCGCAGCTTTTCGGCCTCGGCTTGGCGTTGAGCAGTGATAGCAGCCTGTTGCTCCTGCATCTGCTTCTGTTTCTCTTGAGCGAGCTTGCGCTCGTTCTCTGCGGCCTTGGCCTTCTCTTGTTCTTTCCTCTCATCGTGCTCCCTCTTAATCTCGGCAATGACCTTGAATCGCTCGAATCTGGGCTCGAAGGTGGTGACGACGGCAGGGCCTTCTTTGTCGGCGCCGTTCGACCCGCTCTGTGCTCCGCCGGCGGCAGTAAACGTGCGCTCGTCCAAAGTAAGCATGTACTTCTCTTGGTCTGCCGCGGCTGCCTCGTCGGCAGCCATCTCGGCCACGGTCCGCTTCCTCGTCTTTGGCTGGGGAGGAGAATCTGAGTGCTTGGGGTGGGTCAGAGCATCGAGCAGAGCAATCGTTTCTTCCACATCCCTTGTGGGCTCCAAAAAGAGAGGAGCATTGGTCGCTAGCAGGATCTGAGATTCAGCTAGGTAGATGTTGCTGGAGTCCAACTCCATCCTCTCACGTTTCAGCTTCTTGGCCGGAGGCGGCATGGCTCCCGCCGTGGGAGTGGGAGGAACCATAGTGATGGGTGTTGCAGGGGGAGCGCCGTTAGCATCGATGCTTCCTCGTCCATCGGCCGCTCCGCGAGGAGTCGCAGCCTTAATCAAAAGATCAGCCTGGAGGCTCTCTGCCGTTGGATGCAGGACAACAGTGAAGATCTTGGCCTTTGGAGGAACCTTGGTCTTTTGGCCTTCCCCCGGCAGACTGGGCGCTGGCATGCTCTCCTTGTCCTTTTCCTCCGCAGTCTTGTGCTTCGTATCCTCATGCTCCTGGTGGGCGAGCTCAGGCTGAGCTCCGAGAGACTCCTTGGGGTACGGGACGTACGGCGATGGGACAATGTATGGGTTATGGTTGTGAATAGATGAGGGGACTACTTTGTTGCTCGAGGCAGAAGTCGGTCGCGCAACATCCTTGGACTGGGCTACCGACTTGTGATCATGTACCTGGACGATGAGGCACCCCTCGTAGAAGGGCACACCCCACTGTGTGAAGTATTCGAGGAGGTCGTGAGGAACTGTGCGCAGCCGCAGGTGTTGTAGAAAAATCTGCATGGGCGACTTGTACTGGAAAATTCCGTCTTGTTGGTCGAACCGGAAGTGGTTCTGGTGCATGTGTACGACAAGGGATGGAGGGTTGCCGGCGTATTTCTTCAGGATGTACTCGGGCGTGACCACTGTGTCGATGATATTAGCACGGGCAACGCGTCATGATGCCCACCTCGAGTATACATACCATAAGGTGGCGGCTCAACGGCTTGGGCCGCAGCCATGTCGGCGGCGAGCGAGGCTGAGCGCAGCCCTGCACTGTTCCTAGAGTTGCGACCGCCCTGGGCCGACTGTTCGCGGCGCACGCGGTTGGCGGGTCGCGCAGATTGTGGATTCGCACCATTCATCGTCGCGGAATTTGGTGGTTTCTTGGTAGACATCGATGGAGAGGGCGATGACTTGATGGAACTTGCTCCGTTGGTCTGGATGCCAGGGGGTACTGGACGTTTGATTTTGGACGCGACAGCCGGCGGCTGGATTGCCGTCACGACCGGCGCCATATTGCCGGATGGGGCGGCTACCGGACCGCAACGAGGCTGAGAAGTGTCGCGACTGTCGATATGTTGCTATTGTATGATGCACAGGTCGTATCAAGAAGTACTCATTTGAAGCTGGGATGGGGTTCGTCGATCGCGATGGATGGGGGTCGGAGGTTGATGGATGGGCGATCGTGGCTCGTGGTCGCGTTGGACAAATCGGGTGACGTCGGCGTGGAGAATGGTAATCGGGGTCGCGAGAGGGTCGCAAGGATCGCAAAACCTGCTCGTATGTGAAGAATAAAAGTTAAGGATTGAGAAATGAGGCGAAAAAGAGATGCACTCTCGTTCAGGGTGATGGGTTCGATGCGTGTGGGGTTGGGATGTAGTCAGGCTTCCGCGAAAGAGGCTCTATCTCCAGAGGAGGAACCGCCGCATCTCCGAGACGGGGGGTGCAAAGCGTGGAGGACAGGACGTGGAACTCGACTGGACGCTGCTGGATGCTGGAGGCAGGCCCCAGGCCGCAGGCAGGCCAAAGCCTCAGGCAAAACCCCGGATGCGGACCCTCCGTGAGAGTACAGTGCTTGCACGGTAGAACCGACTTTCTGGGGGCGTGGAACCTGCAGAGCCATATCTAGAAGTAAAGCAGACGACGAACTGACTGGCACAATCCAGACGCTAAAAAGTAGAAGACGAGACCTGGATTTGATTTCAGTATAAGCTTAAGGTCTTTCTATGCGGAAGCAGCCACTCTCAATAAGAGAAATCCCGGCGAGTCGCAACCTCAACGGTCGATTCCGATAACTATCTGCTCTCATGATAAACGTCACATGATATCGTGGTATATACCAATCCAAATAAAAACACACATTTCCAAACCCTTCCTGCCCTTTGTAGCCTCCCATCATACGGCCTTCGTTCCACGTGAAAGCTTTTTTTGTACAGCGGAGGCAATATTTACTCCCGTCCCTGGACGCGGCGTGCCCAGTCATCGTGGACCCGCATCCCATCAACGACCACAACGCCGCGGCCCCGGCCGACCCGGTCCGGACGCTGCCACCACTTTTCTTCTGGCTTCTCCGCTTCCGACTCGCTGTCGGCAAGACCACCGTGCCCGTTGTCGGCACCCACAACCAGAACGATGTCGTGACGCAGCCAAGTCTGGAGGCTGGATACCATTTGGCCGTTCTCGCCAGCCAAGGACTCCTGGAGATACACGATCTCGGGCTGCAAGTGGCGTAAAATGTGGGTGTGTCCATTGGCAGTAGTAAAGGGCAGGACCATGGTCTCCTTCTCAACCAGAGCCAAGGCCTGGGAGTAGACAGCGTTGAATGCAGGGCTTGTGGCGGAGGCGTTCATCAGAGGGCTCTTTGCTGGCTCGTCTCCAGGAGTTTGGGCTTGGTGGTGGGAAATGTTAGAGAACGACGAGCTCAGCGAAGGTGGCGGGCGGTTACTCGAAGGTTCACCTGCGGTCTCCTTGAGACCCGGGGCGTAGATCAAGACGAAGAGCTTAATGCTGGAAAAGTCAGTGTAGCGTGGAATATGCGACAGGATTGACTAAAGCAAAGTCAGCAACAAAGAATGAGGTCTTGGTTCACGAGTCCCTTACGGCATGCTCATGGAATCCATCGTCATCAAAGTCATCACCATGGCTGTCTGCAGACACCACAATTGCAACAGTCCTCCTTCGCTTCCCTGGCTCCCTCGGAGCGGAGGATCGCTCCTTGCGGGCATCAGCTTCCTCAGACCACGTCTCGTGGTCGGCGTAGGCGTTCTTATCTTCCTCGCGGATAGCTGCCAGCGCGCGCCCGGCGACAGCACCTGCTGCAGCAACACCCGCCGTCACAGTCTTGCCGGCGGACTCGAAGAATTGCTGCGGGCTGGGGGTGCGTCTCAAAGCGCCCGACATGCGCGCCCCCCACGTCTCTGCGCTGACATCGGCATCCCGGGACGCATCGCCAGTGGTGCCGTAGGTCTCGGCCCCAACATTGCTTGATGGCGGCTTCGGTCCTCTGGAGGAATCGTAGGCAGTATTGCCGCCAAAGTCGGCGGCATCGTAGTCGAGGTCTCTGACGTGGTCGGTCTCGGGATTCTCGTCCTCATCCTTGCGCTGGCTCCAGACCCAGGCTGCGAGACCAACGGTCGCGACAGTCACAGTGACTGCGAGCGGCACCCAATGGCTCCATACCCCGCGACGCCGAGAGTGTTGATCGTTCCACGACATTTAGATTGGCGTGACCATTGCACCAGGGCGCGGGGCCCAAGTTGACGTATGTTCTTTAGAGATCGGTAGTGGATTTCGAGCTTTCGGGAGCTACTGGCGGCAATTGGGCGCTTCGAACAGACGGTGTGGATTTGGAGGTTGCCGCAGGTGAATCGCCAAAGATCAATACTTCAATGAGCCGCCCGTGATCGTAATGGCAAACGGATGGTGTCAAACGACAGAAAATCGCAACGAGGAGGTGGGCTGGAAATCGCCCGCTTGTTCGCGAGCTCGGGTGGCTGGGCTTGGGGTGCGCATCAACATGGGATGGATGAATGGGGATACGGATGGGGACACACTGGATGACGAGGAGCTAAGGCCCCAGGGGGATCCCGAGGTTGATTCTGGCTGCCATTGGTTGCCGGGCCAAAACAAGCTGACAGGTCCTGGGCAGCTGACAGCGCGACACCTGCCGGGCCGAGGATGAGCCGTTTTTCGTCTTCAAGCTCGTCACGTGCAGCCTCCCCACCATGACGCGCCGGATCAGGACGTGAAAGTGGGTCCACAGAGCCCGTGCCTCCCACTCACAGTCACAGTCGGAGTTTTGGTCGATGACTCCTTCCAGCGGCCGATTATCAAAAAATAGTCACTGAGTCGGCCCTGGCATTGACGTCGCAAACACAGCGCGTACAACCCACAACAACACCATCCGAGTCTGCAATTGCTAGCGCGAACTCGGCAATCCCTCTTGTACCCATTTCAGAGCTCGGAAGGATCTCCGAGGTCCCCTCGAAGCAGACGCAAACACCCCACCATCGCATCTCAAGATGCCCCACGCTGTGTCGATGCCCTCACCAGGGCTCCAAGCCTTGGTGCTTTGCGGCCCAGGATCTTCGTTCCCGACGTTCACTTCCAACCCCGATGAAAACCCCAAGGCGCTGCTGCCCATTGCCAACCGCCCCATGGTCTGGTATCCCATTGACTTTTGCTACCGCATGGGAATTACAAGTGAGTTGTCTCGGCTGGTCGTCGCCTGAGCATGATCTCAGCCTTACCCCGCCATCCGCTCCTACCCGCACGAGGCTGACCACTTCCAGATATCACACTTATCTGCCCCGCCTCAGCAGAGAAGGCCATCACTACCGCCTTGAACACAAACCCTCACTTGACGGCGCTGCCCCTGCCTAGGCCAGACATCCTCGCGCCCAAGGACCTCGACCAGACCACTGGTACTGCCGAGATCCTCCGTTTGCCTGAGGTGAAGCAGCTTGTCACGTCCGACTTTGTCATTCTTCCATGCGATCTCATTTGCGAAGTTGCTGGTGAGAAGCTGCTGCAAGCATGGATGGTCAAGGGAGCTAGCATGTCCGACCTCCTCGGCGCACCCAAGTTCTCTGGCAACAGCTCCAGTGCCTTCAGTGGCGGCCTCGGAGTATGGTACGAGACAAAGACAGCCCTGGCCGTCAAGAAGGAGGAAACCGACTTTGTCGCTGTTACGCCGTCTGCGCCCTCCGCTGTTGCACCGCCAAAGGGATCTTTGCTGCCGCATCTCTCGAACCTCGTCTACTCTATGCCCACAGACACCTTGAAGGACTTAACCGAGGAGAAGAAGGGACTTCCTATTCGCCACGGCCTGATGAGAAGTCATCCCAGGATACGTATGCTCACCACACACAGAGACGCTCACCTTTACATCCTCCCGAGATGGGTCATGGACTTCGTGGAGAAGAATGAGCGGTTGGAGAACTTTGGCGAGGATGTCATCGGATGGTGGGCAAAGGCTGGCTGGCAGACTGGTCTCGCCGAGAAGTTGCAACTTGACGAGGTGCTTCGCAAAGACGAAGAGGACGACGATGAGGACTCCGTCCAGGAGAGTACGACATCACCCCAGGACGACGACCCGGAGGAGCTTCGCACCATCCCCGGTGGCGACGACGGCAAGAAGACGGACGGCAATGACCACGCTTCTGGAAACACTCACAGCGACCTCACAGTGCCCCCGATCCTCGCTTACATTCACCCTTCTCAAGCGGATGCACCGCTGGTCCGACGTGTCGACACCTCCAAGCTTCTCCTGAACGTCTCACTGCATCTTGCAAAGCTGCCCTCAGTGGAAGAGACAGGTGTTGACGCCGCATCACCTTTCGCTCACGCCAAGAAGGTGGCCTATCCAGAGGGAGTCAAGGGTCGCACGACTATTACCAAAGCCGACTGTCTCATCGCCGAGAACGTCACCGTTGAGGAGAAGGTCTCTATCAAGGAGTCTGTGATTGGCGCCGGCTGCCAGTTGAACGAGGGCGCGAAGCTCCTTCAGTGTCTGCTGATGGAAGGAGCCCAAGTCGGCAAGAACTGCAAGCTCACAAGATGCATTTTGGGCAAGAGATGTGTCATCGGAGATGGAACAACCCTTACAGATGTTGAGGTTCAGGAGAACCTCATTGTGGAAGCCAAGAGTAAGTTTACAGGCCCCGAAGAGAGGACGCCGATTGCTAACTCAACTATAGCCGAGGACAAGGACAACAAGCTCATGAGCTCTGACGGACTGGATGCTACGGAGGAGGAGATGCAGGAAGTCTTGGACGACATGGACAATGAGGTTATGGCTCAGAATGAGGAGGCAGTCGAGTAAGATGCAGGATCGATTCAAGAAAGAAAAAAAGCCTTACTCTCCATCTCAGCCAGGCCTCGCCGGCGGTGCCCTTCATCGGCGATCTCTTCTCTCGTGCTAACCTGGTTCCCTTCTAGAATATCGTGAGCGCCGTCTAGTCCCAGACAAAAGCAATATTGAATGAGGGTGGAACGACACGCTCGACCTAGCCACCGTCGAGGACGGACCAAGGTTCACTAGACCGAACTTATGGGTTCAAGTTTCGCGAGTAAACATGTGCAAAGGGGCAGCAAGACATGGAGACACGAACACAGAGACTTTGAACCGACTCAGGCGCCAAGAAAGGGCATTCGGCCCATTGAGATAATTGAGTTACTCCTAGCTTCTCGAGACGACTTCACCAGACCTTCCGGCCATGGGTGGAGAACCGGTAAAAATGTGCCAGAATCGCGGCGGCAGGCTGGTGTCCGCGGAATAAACGGCACTCGAACGACGGCCTCCCATCAGTGGGGAAACGCGGCCGATAACATTCCTGATGCTCGCCAGAGCCCAGGTACCAGCAAAGGGGTCGTTCTTGCCGTGGTGGCTCGACGAGAACCCCTTGAACCCCTCTTTCAGGGACTTGTGGTGGCTTCATCAGCAAGACAACATCTCGAGCATCTATTCCCGGCGCAAGCTTCCAAGCCACAAGATGGAGGAGGTCCCAAAATCATCCGACTTTATTGGGCCGTTGCACCGAACATGGCGCTGAGAGACCGCTGACGAGGGTAGGTCTGAAAACCCCTCAATCGCGACTTTCCCATCATGGCAAATGCGGAGTTTCTCCAAGGCTGCAGAATGGGAATCGAGAGAACCCCTTGATCTGCCCGACCCGGAGAATCGTGGACAAACTATTTGCTGTCTCCGACATCTACAGTACATCATCATCATTGGGCCAGGGGTAGGAGAGACCAGCCGGGGCGGCGGCGGCGCTCTGCAGAAACAGCCCTTCCACCCACACATCTTGCCAGGGGGCAAGACTTGGTCTGCTGCAAGGATACAATCAATATTGGGCCACTCAGAGGTCCGGTCAGAGACAATCCCAGCCGAATCGAGGCTACGGTCCAAGCGGTGCCAGTGCCGAGCAGTCGACATCGGGCATTTGCTTACATGACAGATGTGAGCTATCACAATCCTTTATTGTGGTGTAAAGGAAAATGCGCATTGTCCTCCCACCGTCCCAGGTTGGCGGGTTGCGTGACAGATGCTGGAGTAATGGGCTAGCGAACAGACGGCGGACGATTTACTGTTCCCCCTTTCGGGAGGATGTTCACAGGGGCCTCGAGAGAGGAGCCGATGATGAGCTCTAGTTTTGAATCTGAATCGCATGCGCGGTCGTACAGAGATCTGATTGAATCAAATCTAGCAACAATGGCCGGTGGAGGCTTTCGACAGGCGAGCGAAGGAAGAGACGGACTAGCAGTCGTACGGCGGAGAAAGAGGACCAGAAAAAGAGGTACACCACATGAAAAAGGCCAGGCGTCTGGACAAGAGACAGGCGTGCTCCCAGGTACCTCGAGGAACGCGGTTACGCGGGACTATGGATGGTGAGACCACGAAAGTGAGTCGTTCGCGCGAGAGTTGTGCGTTCCTCGTGGCCGTTGTGGCAAACCACGAAAAACCTGGAAGTGCAGAGAGACAGGAAGGGAAAAGCAAGAGACAGAGGCTCTCCCACGCGCGTGTTTGAGGGTGTTGGATCAACAGACGTGGACGACGCCCAGCATTCCTCTCGCGTGTGCGCCAAGTTTACAGGAAAAAGTAAGAATTTGATGATGGATGGAAGGTGTGCGCGAGAAAAGGAGCATTTCCGCGCCGGTTCGCCTCCAGGCACCCGGAGGTCTGTGGAGCGAACTGGCGTCTGGCCCCGGGGGGGCACCATTGGCGGCGAAAGCCGAGGCCGCAGACTCAATTTTGAGTGTGTTCATGGTAATATGGAGTCGCGGAGGTAGTGCTGTGTCAGTTCTCGGTGGTGGCCTAACGGCCGAAGGTTGTGTGTGGCCTGCTTTTTCCGCCTGCTGCTACGGCGTTCGACGTGCCTCTTTCCCAGGGACAGGGCGGGAAATGGCACTAAGATTGAGGCGCGATGGGGTTCAATCATGAATTTGAGAAATGCGTGTGGTAGCACCTTGGTTCGGGGTTTGGACAACGTTCAGGTCCCAGGGCCACACGCTTCTGATGGGTGTGCCTGGGCTACCGCACAACCTATGCCAGGACGCGGGAGCAACGGTTGAGCTCTGTCAGTACCACAGCCTTGGCTATGAAGCAAGAGGCGATGATCGTCGACCGTTGGATATCTCTCCGGGGATGTTGCGGGATGAACAAAGGCCGTGAGCGTGTCCGTCCCAAAACGGACGTCCTGTCAAATGCCACTTCGGGCGTTGATCGGATCTATCAAGAAAGGCCCGGCTATCATTCGACCGGGGAATCTTGGACAAGAGGTCAAGGAGCATAAGCCAGCACCAGGCACGAAGGCCGGTCCGGGCTCCCATTGATGGAGGAGGAGGGGCAGTGGGGAGAGGAGGGGAAAAGCCGTGGTGGCCCCGCCCTTCAGCCGGCGACGAGCGAAGTCTATTCTGGGGTTATTCACAATGGTGTCTGTTTCCTGGGAGCGATTATGTCCCTTTCTCCACGGGCTCGTGTCACTCGACAAGCGAGCGAGAAGGGTATGGATTAGAGAGAGGGCGGATCCCGGATGCCGCCATTCTCGCCAGCCTGGGAGAGAGAAGCTCGGCCCTGTTCGCGAGCCGTGACGATGCATTCACGGGGTGATGGAGTGGGATGGGATTTGTCGACCCCTGTCCGCCTGAGTCTCGGCTTCGGCAGCTTGTCGTCGATCATGGATGGGCTGGGAACATGCTGCAGCTCGACCAGGGGAGCGAGGAACAAGAGTGGATAACGAGCGGCCACTTTCCTTCTCTCTTTCTCGATGACGAAGCTGCAGGCTGCACAGTTTGAGTATTTTGCCCAGAAATATTTGGAAAACCACAGCTGCACCGACATGGGATGAGATTCAAGTGAATCTCCGAATGCTACGCTGCAGGTGTGATACAGAAAGATTAGACGAGTCTTGGATGCAATGCACGGATGTTGGTGTGCCTGAGTGAGTTGACTGCAGGCCTGGGGTGGTGATGGTGGTGGAGAGGAGGGGACAAGAGGCAGAAGAGGAGCAAGCGGGCGAAAGAGAAGTGAGAGAGAGCAAGAGACACAGAGTTGGCGGCGGACCCCTCAGGCGGGCGCGCCAAGTAGCGCGCCGATAGACGCGAATTGCGGACGCTTGGGGTAACGCTAGCCACCGTCACGGCCCCTTGGTGTCGGACCTGGCTCCTACGAGTTATCGTGTCCTGCGTGTCTAGTCTTTGAGAGTGGTCCCGGAGATGCAGCCCGTCATATCGGAGGCTGAGGGCGAAGGCCGCCGACGTATGGGTCGTCCCAAGTGGTTGTTGACCTGCATCCGACCTGCAGCAGTCTCGGCCGGGGGCTAACATCCGTGGGCGTGGTGTGTGTGGTCACCATGCTGTTGGCCTTGGCTCTCTCTGTGTCAGAAACACAGAGAAGGAGAGAGAGCAAGAGCAAGAGAGCAGGGCAGAGGTCGAGGAGGGCGATGTGCGGAAGAGGGTGTGGTGGTGGTGGGTTGGCCCCCTGTCAGTGATCATTCATGATCGGGACCAGGACCGGGACCGGGACTGGGAAGCTGTGTCTAAACTTGGTGACCCGAACGGTCCCCGCTTTTCCTTTCAAGCGTCCTTTTGAGCCCTTCAACCCTTGTTAATCGCACTCTGCCGGGATCTGCTCTCTCGAGCTCGAGTCTCTCTCGCATTGTCGAGGCTCTGAATGGGCGACCCGATGACCTAAGCCTGAGCTGCACATGGGTTCGAGGCCAATGAGATTGAGTGATGAGCAGCAAGCATCATTCGCAGATCTTACCAATTGGATGGTGTGTGGGTTTCGTCCGCTTGCAGTTTTGCCCGTTTGGCCGTTTAATCCTCCCCCCAATTGAATTCTCACTCTCTTTGTACTCTTTCTTTCAATCACGCAACAAAGTTTCCGCTCCTTCACCCAACCCAACCCAACGCTCTAGACTCACTCGGACGAGCGTTGCAACGGTTGGCCCTGACTCAAGTCCCTAGGCTTTTCTCAGCCTCTCTGTCACTTCCAACTCTCACTACAGTCCACACTATCAATCAGTCTCTCCTGATTCCCCTCCCCCTCCCCTCCCTCTGTATGACTGCCAATGGCTCTTGGCCTGCTCACACATTCCGGACGCTCTTACTCGTTCAGTCTTCCCGCAGTTCTAGTCCCCTCTGGCTTCGAGTCCGTCTCCTCAGAACTGCTCAACATTTGCTTTTTGCACATCTCTCGTCTGCATCGTCCTGTCTCAGCGCCTCTTTTTTATGATGAGAGGATTAGCCACTTGGCTATGCCATCCAAACGAGATGTGCATACCTAACTTACGTCAGTCGCTGGCTCGCTGCTCATTCTCACTGTGTGGGCTCTTTTTCCCTGGCTAGCGGAGAGCTGGCGACCGGGGTGCCAGCGCCGGCCTGCTGTTTCTTGCTTTTCCCTTGCCAGGCTTTTGGCGAGCTCTTCACGGCCATCGTCATTTCTCACATTTTGCACTGTGTCTCATATGCATCATACATTTCATCCGCGCGTTGGGTAATGAAGGCAACTGGAAAGAAAAGAGGCACACACACACTGGCAGATTGTGCCTGCCTAAGTGTCGAAGCTTGCACCGCGGCCTGTGCCCGTGTCTCACACCAACAGCACAGCTGGCACAAGACTCTGTCGGCCCATTGAGCGCCGTACGTATCAAGTTATCAATCCTCCATTCCAGGCATGGCGTGTCTCCATTCCGCAAGGTTACACACATTCAAGCTGCACTCTTACACGCAGAGAGGACAGAGACAGACGCTGCGGCAGACGAGACACACGCACGCACGGCAGCAAGAGCCCCGGTACGTATCCCCGGGCGCCTTTCTCTTTCTCTCTCTCTCTCTATCGTCTCTGTGTGTGTGTGTGTGTGTCTCCCCACCTGCTCACTCGCTCGCTCGGCTGTGATGCCGTCTGGTTCCCTTTGGCCTGTCAAGCCCAATGTCTCCGACCCCACCACCACCACCACCACCACCACCACCACTGCCACTGCAGTTGGCTGGTCTGTCCCGCTACACGTCTGTTTTACCGCGACCTGTCATCCACTACGTAGTTTTGAACTATGAGCACGCGTTTCTCGTGCCCCCTTCTCACTCTCACATATGACGATGGAGCCATCCTGCCTCCCTGCTGCTCGTTGGGTGCTCACCAGTAGGAGTCTACTGTCTGTCTCGCCTGTTCGGGCGTCCAAATCTGGAGATGGAAGAGAGATGGAGAAGACGTGCGCAAGGAAGTGGATTGTTCAGACCCCTGTCGCCCATCACCCTCACCCTTCACCAACCCAAGATCCACGAGCAAGGTGCAAGCCAAAGCGGTTCATGCAGGTCCTCTTTCTTCTTTCACCTCCTCTCCCCTGGGGGCGGCCGTGAGAAAATCTCCAGTTGCCTGGCAGTCCCTCGGCCGTGGGTTCGAACCCCCTGCTCTGGCTCAATGTCGACTCGATCACTCTTACTCCCCCAGACCAGGGGTTTGCTCACCCAAAATACAAACCAAGATAGAGTAGACCGGGTTGGCCTGGCCGCTTGGGGGCCCTTGACGAATGGATACAGTACACCACACAAGGACCACCAGCCTTTCCCAGCATCCAAACTTGGGACCTGGCTGTGTCCCCATGTCGGCTCCTAATTCGGAGTCTCTCTCACTTTCTCTCTCGCCTCTTGATCGCTGCTCAGGTTCCTCTGCATAGCCATGTTTTCTGGACAAGAGAAGAAGACCAACAAAGCTGGCCCGAGTGCTGGATCACCAGCTAAAAAGCCCGTCCAACGTCCA
The DNA here is from genome assembly GCA_027406125.1 of Colletotrichum tropicale. Lineage (NCBI taxonomy): Eukaryota > Fungi > Ascomycota > Sordariomycetes > Glomerellales > Glomerellaceae > Colletotrichum > Colletotrichum tropicale. Next base: position 1,056,527 of record JANVYH010000002.1, read on the forward strand.
GGGCACCGTACCTGGTGCTGGTTCAGCTTATCCTCTCAAACTGACACATATATGTACTGGCTCGCGTTCATGGACCGGGCGATCGTCTCATTGTTTCTCAGGGACGACGAAACAGACAGGCCGAACTGGACCATCCCGCTCAAGCAACACTCGCACGCTGCTAAGGCTCTGGGCCCTCGTCCATCTGCGCCCATTAGATCGGTGGATCCCCCTCCATATGACTTGGGGAGCCTCTTTTGCCTCCCTCTTCCTGCACCTAATCTTCGTTTCTGTCTACACGCCCCCCTCCCGCGCCGCCGCCGACGCCTCTGCTACTGCTGCTGCTGCTGCTGCCCTTAATTCACACTCCACACCTCCCATCCCCACTATCACGTACTCAGACCTCGATACATTCCTATCTGGGGCTCACTGTCTCTAAAGCCTGGTGTGTATTGATGACACTATTTCCCCATTCTGTGAGGATTGCCCTGCCCATCACTCTTTAGGGGCGTCATCTTCATCTCCGTCGCCCTCCGTTCCACGATATAACTTTGGTCGAGCCGCTCGTCTGTGGAACGTTTCTATAATCCCATCATTCTTCATCATCTATTCCACCCGCCAACTCGCTCCCTCTTCAGTCGACCACGCCCTCGACCGAATTTCACAAACGGAGCGCAATAACAACAACCGCCCAGCAACCACATACTCTACAACATCACAGGCACAATGATGTCGCAAATGTGGCAGCACGAGCAGGACCACTCCATGGATGGTATCATGGACTCCTTCCACACCGAGGCCAGCTTCGGCTTCGACGGTGCCATGTCCGTCGGCACTACAACACCAAGCTTCTCCGCCGCCTCGTCCGTCTACGATCCCAACGGGCCCTTCACCCCCCGCTCCGGCCGCTCTACACCTCACGACCAGAGCTCATCATCGCAGTCCACCATCGACTTCGACTCCTCCTTCTCCGCCCACAGCTCCTTCAGCTTCGACCATGCCTCAACACCAGACAAGAGCTACTTCCCCAAGCCCGACAAGGTCGAGATGGGCATGCCCATGCAGTATGCGCAGTCCGCCATCCCCCTCACCCCGTCGAGGAGGCAGAGCGCCGGCTACGGCGGCATGGACCATCTCGACTACAACACCATGCTCCACGTCACGCTCAACTCCCACTGCGTACCGGGCATGTCCTCGCCGCACCACCACAACCACCAGCAGCACCACCACCAGGAGCCGCAGTACGCCCTCGCGCAAGACCTTCACTCCTCCCCCTTCGTGATGCCCACGCCGCACCGCCAGCTCACCAGCTCGACGCCGAGCAACGTCCACCAGAGCATCTGGAGCTGCAGCAGCGAGAGCCCCATCATGATGTTCGGCAGCGATGCCACGCCCTCCACCTCCCCCCTCCAAGCCATGGGCGCCGTCAAGCGCGAGACCACCCACTCCCCGTCACCCCTCCGCTCTTCCCCCACCAGCGTCGCCGCCTCCGCGTACCGCAGCGCCCACAGCCACGGCTCCCGCCGCCAGATCTTCGCCGAGGTCCAGCGCAAGACCCTGGCCCTGCAGAAGAACCAGAACGACATGGAGGCGCTGAGGCAGCTGCGCTCCATCCAGGTCAACCAGGACGGCTCGGTCCTCGACTGCGGCTCGGTGAAGGTGCGCCACGTTGCGCCCAGGAGGGAACGGTGCACCTACCCCGACTGCACCAAGACCTTTAAACGCAAGGAGCATCTCAAGCGTCACTTCAAGGCGTGAGTTCATCATCACATGAGACCTTAAACACAGCCAACTAACACTCTCACCAGAACACACGAGAAGGAGGTCGAGCTCTACACATGCCCCGCAACAAATTGCAACCATGTGTTCAAGGAGCGCCGCGACAACTTCGTCTCGCACCTGCTCCTCCACAAGCAGGGCAAGTCCAGCAGGACGCCGTACAACGAGAAGGCCGCCAAGCTCTACGACGAGATGTGCCTGCAGAGCAAGAGCCGCAAGCGCGTCAAGACCGGCAGCGCCAGCAGCGGCAGCTCCAGCTCCAGCTCCAGCAGCAAGAACTGAGGTCGAGTGCGCCTGGCGCGGCTGTGAGACACGCAGGCCCGGGGGGGGCTTGCGCTGCGGCCGAGAAAGAGGAGAGGGGACCTGCCAAGACGCGGGATGGCAGCAAAATTACGGCCGTTCAACCTCGCTACCTACTGCGAGACAGGGCTGCTGCGCCTGGCACGCCACGCTGCGTGCTTCCTCCCCATCCTTGCAACGACATGACATGGGTGAAGTTGGCGGCCCCCGGGGTGCCTTTGACCGCACCAACCAACCAACCAACAAACTGTTAAACAACAAACTCACACAAAAAATTCTTAACCTGTAATAACTTTTTCATGTTCCGTTGCACCAACCAAAACCAAGTTTTTGATTCCCGCGGGAGGCGTTCGTCAAGGAAATTTGTCTGCATTTTTTACACTGTTTCAAAGTTGGGAAGGGGGGTCAGTTGGAAGGGAGGATGCTTTTGCTTTATCAGAGGTTTTATGGTGCCATCGGTTCTTTTTTACTACTACGCAACGACGTTACATGCATTCTTTTCTACGATTTACTCGACAAAATCACACACACAAAAGACGAGACACACATATTTTTATCATCAGACACAAAAATCTTTGTTCGGAATTGGAGACAAAAAAGAAGTTGTGAGAAAGACCAAGGTGGGAGAGGAGGATAGCGGATTGGGTGGTGCAAAGGCGCGAAATTCCTGGGAGGAGAGGCCAACTTGTTTGTCTTAGTCTACCGTGGCGGCGGGATTCTGAAAGTCAACGGCGAAAAAATGGATCGGGAGGGGGCGGCAGATGACGGCTGAATGATGATGTTGCCCATCTGAGATTTCTTTTGATACAATGTACTACTCTGTACTGGCGAGGATACGAAGATCGTTTTTTTGCAAGCACGAGTGGAAGATTAGACAAATTGCTACACCATGAAGAGACAGCAAGAAGAGAGAGTTGAGAACCGAAATCAAAATCAGGACACTTGCATGAGCGGGTCTTCCGCTATCGCAGTCACAAAAAGTTTCAATGCACATTATTTGGAAGCAAAGAGCAGAAAAAAACATCAAGCGTTTGGTCATTCCCCTCGTGCGTTAGTCCCGTCTGCAGCTTGTTGAGGAAAAGCAGACAGACGCAGGTTCGCAGCAACGCCGCGCAGGTCGCAGACGCAATCTTGGTTCAGCTTGCATCGTGCATGCCCTCTTCGGCCGTTTGGGAAATCGCAGTGGGGCCATGATTGACGCAAGTACCGAGGCGTTCCCGATCTGGGCCTTCTTTTGCCTTTGCAAAGTTGCATCACTAGCATCAATCAATCCACCCATCGTGCCTTGCGCGGTAGCATTCTTGGAGGGCCCTATCGACGAGCACTAAGCTGAGGTGAACCCTCTTCTCGAGGCTCATCTCGGCAGGTCCCTGTGCTGATCCCGACCGAGCGTGCGAGTTTAGGGTGCTCGCTGCTCCACTCACGCGCGTAAGGTGGATGAGAAAAAAGCTGGTTCGGTTGACATGCCTGTCTCAGATTCGGCGAAGACGCCGCGAGGGACGACTGTCATGGAACGTCCCTGTATTTGAGGACAGCTGTACTGGTAGGTTCCGAGCCGTTCATCCCATCTCCGCCCAGGTTGTGACTGTGCTCCATTATGTTAATCCAGAGGCGGAAAGGGTTCGCTCAACGGGCGCGGTTCAGGCCGTCCAGGGCCGTTTTTGGGAGCGATGTGGGCTCGGGAAAGCTTCCGTCATCCTTTTGGGCCCCCCTGTGGACAACGAACCGGGAAAGATTGGACGGATCACGGGGCAAGGCGATGAAGTGCGAGAGGGGCACGAAGGGGACAGGGGCGATATCGCTGGAATCTAGGGGCTCGGTGGGAGATGGCCGAACGGCGACGATGATGGCATGGCAGGGGGTTGTGCATCAGGGGTAGGGGCGAAAATGCGAGATGGTGCGATAGGCAAAAGGCTAGACTGCAGAGGCCGGCAATTAGGGGACACATTGGATATCGGAGAAGAGTTGGAAAATCTCCGTCCGGCTTGTCTTGAAGGGGTTTGGTGATCGGGGGAAAGGCGGCGGCCGAGGGTGGATGCCGTGTAACCGCCAAACATCGTCGCGGCTCTGGCGCTGCGGATGGATTTTGGTCTTCCTACTTTTGAAATCTCACCACTGCCTAATTCTGTGTAGTGTTTTCTAGTCTTCTGTCAGTCTATCGTCGATGTGACTGAAGTCCTTCCTCATAGCCGATCTCGGTCTTGTCACTTTATAAACCCCTAATTAGGTTTGGTGTGCATCTCGTTTCCTTGTTTATCTGAGCTGTCAATATCAGTCATAAATGATGGAAAATTGGGCGACTTACAATCAGGCCATCATGTAGCGTTGAGTAATCTAACCAACGCTCAGATGTGAGTCTTCATTGAACTCTGAAGAATTGATGATCCCATACGGCGTCGATCTTGGCCGGTAGCTCGGCATGCAACCAGACGGAGGATTTTTTCTTTGCTCAGATGCAACTATTGAGTGCACGTTTCAGGTTATGGCTTTGTTGTGTTCGTTTCGTTGCACAGCAGGAGATGCAGCTGATCGAATGCGGGCAGCTGCGCCATCTGGTTTGCCTGCTGCAGCTGCCCATCCTCGAACGCAGGGGTGACCGTTCCCGAGGCCTAGTTTGCAACGGTGACAATCACGTTGTGCTACCGGTCGGGGATTTGTTAATTGACCTGCTGATCGTAACAAACATGTTTCGATGTTTCTTTACAGATGTTTCCTGCATTTGTTCATCTACTTCAAACAACAGTAATTCTCGGCCGGAGCCATACGGTGGCACGCGATATGAAAAGAAAACAATCGCCTTTACTTTGCATAGACGCAAAGCGAACAGAATGCACGAGTTAAACGGCAAGACCGAGATTTGGCTTATGTTAGCTGTATCCGTAGATCGTCACCATATCCTAGGCTGCAAGAAATCGTCTTGGAAAACATCAAGAGCATGGATGTGAGCGGAAATCCGCCATCGATGATCTTCTTATGCTCGGTTGCGACGATTGCCATCATAGCAGGGGATGCAAGCTTGGCGATTGCTTGTTCCAGCTGAATGAGTGGATGAATTAAGGTGTGGTGTTGATATGATTGACAGTTGACGGGGGGCTGAAGCGCAAACCTTCCCCAAAGCAAGGCTTTCAAGCCGAGGAGCGCGCCGTGCGCTGATGTGGGGCGCGCCGGCGCTCGGCCGGCGACACGGGTAGCGGTGCCACAGGTGGATTGGTCCGGGGAAGCCGTCATATGGGGCTCGGTGGGTCCCGGAGGTGCCATTAGCGCCGAAGCGGCCTCCCGACCCCGGCTCGTGTCACTTCTCTCATTCTCTTTCAGCTGGCAACTGTATTTGTAGGAAGAGATTATTGATTATCGCGTCTAGGCAACCTCTAATGGCTTGCTAGTAAACGGGGGAGGCTGGCGGATGTGGCGTAACTGTCCAAGCCTCCAATCCTTATGTAATCCAGCAGAAGCGGCGACAAGCCCATCCTGGCCCCCACGGAGTCTGTGTCTGTTCCCCATCATTTCCGTCACATTGTTTATTCGTGTGCAAAGCAATTCAATACGTACGGACGAACCGCGTGGGCATGCATCTCACGCCCCCAGCTTCGGCCGGGATGCCTGACGTCAAGCAGCAGCCGACACTGAACATGAGGCGGCAGAAGCAATCGGGCGGCCCATCAAAGCCTCGTTGCCTGGTTCACTTATCCGTAGACAGGCGTGGTGCGCCCGGACTGTGTCTGTCTTGTCAATCTGTCAATTCGACTGGCAACGGCGTCCGTTCGTCACTGTCGTTGGGCAAACACACGTTGGACACGTGCGACGGTGCCACCACCTCGTCAATTCGTCTCATCGTCCGATCGCCTGCGCTTACTTGAACCACCAACACCACCATCTCATCCCAAAGACTGACGACAAACGACAAACGCGGGGTCCCTCGGTTGAATCGCCATTTCGTCGTCATTCTGGCGCATCGTCGCTCACTGGAACGAGACCTGCATCATTCGCATTTCTTTCACCACCCGCGTTTCTCGCGCCACTTTCTTTTGTTTTTCCTTGCCGCACTGTAAGGTACTGTTCGACTCGCGGGCAGTTCCTGCATTGCAGCAGCAGTCGAGGTCGCTGCATCCTTGTCGCCGTCTCCATCGTCATCTCTATCGCCATCTGTCACTGTCCGTCGTCATTTGCCATCGTCCGCCATCGCTGGCCATCGCCCACCATCATCAACCAGTAGAGGATCATCCGCTGTAACGTATCGTCGGCCGACAAACTGTTTCATCAGGCGACAATGGCCCAAGACACCCAATTGCCATCGTACCAGGATGCTGTGAGCAGGCTCGACTGGCTTGAGCTTGTCGCACCATACGTCGAGTACAAGGACTTCTCCAGGCTTTGCTCTGTTAGCAGGCATTTTTATGCAATCTTTGCTCCCCGCCTCTGGAACGACCCTTTGGTTGCCGTCCGTCGGTTGGGGCTGGATCCCAGCGACGACCTCGACTGGTACCTGACCTTTGCTTTCGACCGCGTGCAGCACATTAGACAGTCTACCCTGTCCCTCATCACCACCCTTGACTTTCGTGTGTTCGCCAAGGACACCGCCCATTTCCACAATACCAACAGGACAATCCCAGAGACGCTGCGTTTATTGCCTGGAGTACTCCCAAACCTTCGGTGTATTTTGTTGGACGGTCACACCGAGGCCGACCCGGCCATTTTGAATGCGGCCCCAAATTCGGGGGCTTCGCCCCCGCTGTTGGTGCTGAGCATGTCGCACTGCGAGGCACAGCTGCCGTCTGCTTTTTTCACCTCCAACGTCTTCCAACACCTCGTCTATCTGGACGTATCCGGCCTTCCGGGCTCACTGCAGCCGCTCCTGGCGGCAGCTCACGGACGTCGCCATCTGTGCCATCTGAAGGTCCTCAAAGCAAGACGCCGGGAGATCAACGACGGGCTTGCTTTACAGCTTTTCCAAGCTTTCAAAGGCAGACTGTGGAGCTTAGATCTCAGTGAGAACAACGTTACCGATGCAATCATTGACGAATTCGTCGCATTGTGCTTCAATAGTCCCTCATTACGGTCTCAGTCCCGGTTCATGGCGGAAGGTAAACTGTCATCCGACGGCCACGGCAATGACTCCCACGGCAGATTCGTCTCTATCCACGAGTCTGACTGGAGCGGCACCTTCAAACATCCGGAGCGACACTTCGTCGATGCCCCAGTGTACTCCGCTGATGATACTCGGGACCTGCAGGAGGACGAAGCAGTCCGGTCCAATGGCAGTGCGCCATTAAGGCGAGACATCGCGGATCACGTTAAGGCCGCACTCGCAGGAAGTATGGATCGGCCGGTACCTGCTTGGGCCGAGGTGCCGCATCTCGACGTCTGCACTGCGCCCGCCGGGATCACGCATCTGCACATCTCAGACACGCATATCACCTCTGCTGGCGTTGAGAGGTTGATCAGAAACTCCCAAGGCCAGCTCGAAGAGCTGTCTTGCGATGGCCTGGCTTTCCAGCCTGTGCAGCGATCTGATGCGAGGCAGTCGCTCCCATGGCCAAAGGACGTGCGGCTATCCGGTGTCTTGGGTTGCTCGCACGTCTTCCGACCTGTGCTCTCGTCCAATCTGAGGGCTCTTCGGGTTCACCATTCGCTTGTTACCCAGATACCAACTCTGGATGTAGAGGCCTTCTCAAAAATGGCGTGCAACTGGCTGGCGGAGACCACCGTCCGGGAAAGGTCCAAAATGGCCTTCTCGCAGGCGTTTGAGCCAGATATGAACCCCCGACTGACATCGCTTACCTTGACTAATATCCCCCGCCGGTCAAATGGACCTGTAATTGAGAAATTGGTGCATTTTCTACAACTTTTGGGCTTACAAGAGCGCGCAATACAAGAGACGTCGTCGTCGTTGTCAGCGTCCATGTCCTCCACTCGGCGTTGCCCTGCACTGCTGCGCGGCGTCCGCCATCTTCGTCTCGAGTTTGAGGCTGAATCAACAGAGGACTCTGCAGGGTTCTCGACATCAGACGACCTAGATGCCGGAGATCTTCTGGACGGAGGCGAGGGCTTCAGCTTTTTCAGCGACGAGCTGCATCAGCCCCGCCCCCAAAACGCCACCAAAAAGCAAGCGGCAGACGTCGAGGCCACTGCCATGCACCTGGCTGACCCGGCAACGGGCCGCTTTACTTTCTTTCCGTTCAGTGAGTATGAGGGTGAATACATGGACTTTCACGATACATGGCATGGGCAATCTTTCCAACGAAAAGTCTGGATTGGACCCGGTGTGGCGGCTACCGCCGCAATTAATGAGTATATGAAGTTGGTACAGCACTCAGTGCTGAGGACAAGAGTCGGTCCCGCAACACCTGACCACATCAAGGCGGGCGTCCCACCGGGCGCACTGCTCTTCCATGCCGCGTGGGACGCTATTCTCATGCCACGGGCGCTGAAGCCTCCAAAGCCCGCAGAACTCCACGGAATGCGGGATGTTCTAGAGGCGATAAAGAAATTCCGGCTCGAGAGCAGGGCTGAGTACGAGGCAGCGAAGAAGGCGGCCGTTGGAGGCATGGCTGGAGTCAGCAGACCTCTCCAGCATTCCTTTTGGTCTGGAAAGCTCGAGGTTTCTGTTCAGCAGAGCGTGGCACACTATCGAGCGCCAAACTACTGGCGATAGCAGCTTTCAATGTTCAAATGTCTCTTTCACAACGTTTTGTTTCTGACTCGTCTCTTTACGGTGGTTCAGTCCCAAAGCATTTTGGTCATTTGTGATATATACTATGTTTTGGAATAAGTATGAACAGGAAAGAAGAAGGAGGATCCAGCTGCTCAAAGACACTAATGCCAAATCCACATGTCTGTCTCAGCTTGCGCAGAACTCCACAACTAACCAACTGACAGCTCATCCGCACTAGCGTCCGCGAGCTGACCTAAGCCCACACATTCACACTCACTCAGTTGAGGACCGCGGTGTACGCCGAGGTCGTGAAGACGGCGTTGGAGCCGACGAAGGGCTCGGTGCCGGCGCCGATGCTCTGCAGGATCTGGGACGAGGGCAGACCCTGGCTGTTGATGAGGTAGGTGACGAAGGCCTTGAGGTCGCCGCTGAAGCTCTGGACGTTGCTGGGGGCGACGAAGCTGAAGACGGTCATCTGGCCGTTGGTGCCCTTGTACAGGTTCCAGGTGCGGCCGGCGACGGTGGGAGTGGCGATGGTGCTGCCGGTGGCGGAGATGGGGCCCGCGCCGCCGAGGGAACCGAGCCAGATCATGATCTCGTACTGCGCGGAGCCGGAGGCCGTGGAGGAGGTGAAGAGGTCGTAGGCGACGTTGGCGACGAGACCGCTGCCGGAGTAGCTGTTTATAGTCATGTTAGCATATTCCTCCTCTCACTTGAACGGGGTGGCAAAGGAATTTGGACTACATACCTCCAGTTCCAGGTCGAGGGGATACTGCCGATGGAGCTCAACGCCTTCTTGGTGATGCTGACGACGGCGTTGGCGTACGACTTGACGTTGTACTGGCCGCCGGACCAGCTCCACTTGGTGGACCAGACGAGGTTGCTGCCGGACAGGCCGGTCAGGGTGGTGCACTGGCTGCCGGTGCCGGAGGACATGCCCCAGAGGTTGTTGTAGACGGTGTAGGTACCGGTGACGGCGGAGTCCCACTGGCCGCAGTAGGTCGACGCACGCTTCTCGACGGTGGGCGTCGGGGTGGCGAGGGCCGCCAGGGGCAGGAGGGCGAGGATGGCGGAGAACTTCATTGTGACGGGGCTCGGGACGGGGAGTGTGGGGCCGGGTGCGGGATCAGAGACGGGTTTGGGGCAGAGATGAGATGAACTGGTTCGGGCTGGAGTAGGCGATTACACGATATTGATGGCCATCATATTTATATCTATGTCAACGGAGGGATATACGAGGCGTTGTTTTGAGTTTCTTGGCGATAATAGGCTCAGCTCCATCATTCATCTATTTTCCCGTCGGCCGGCTTCATAACAATCCATGTGGCAGGCCCTGTTCACCCGCGCGAATGGTTACATGGATTTCATAGCTCCTATTGAGAAAGGCAACCTACCTTCCGCAAAAACCCCAGAATGGGAGGTCACGAGAGATCTCGTATGCCAGGGGCTGACAGCTTATTTACCTGGGGCAACGATGATCATGCCCTCTCCTGATTTAACGTCCCTGTTGGCGGCAATTCGACAGCACAGTCGCATTCGAGCTAGCACCAATTCTTTTCTGCCATTGGCGGCTCCTGGGGTGCTGTCGGGAACCGGAAGACGGGGCACACATGTTACGGGGGTTTGTCGAAACCACGAATCAGGGGAACCCGGCTGTTGGCGAGCGGCCGGGGGCTCATGAGTGACACGAAATTCTTTGAAGCTCTTTTTGGTATCATTCAACTCAAACTCGGCAACTGAATGATTCTTTACGACAGACTCCATGGACTTAATCTCAAGGTCCAATTTCGCAATCCAGATATCACTTGGAGGTGGGATAGTTGACTGAGTCTTCACCAAGGCCAAGGCTTGAATTTCCCAGCACCGCCGACACCACTTGGCGCACCCACTCTCGTGAACCTTTGCGTCGACGGGATTCACGGGATATTTTCTTTGCCCTGGTACTGGAACTGGGACTGCCGGCGAATGCGGGGTTGACTGCCGCATCCGCACCCCGGACTCCGACCTGTATGGTGGGGTAACAGGCGGGATCAAACCTCTGGGATTGGCGGGAATGAAGAAGACCGTCGATTTTGGGAAGCGCAGCGGAGAGTTGTGCGAACTGAGCCCTCTGTTCACATGGATCGTTTAGTTGGCTGCGTTTCTTCGCCTGACAGCTCAATGACATTGAATTTCACAGACACATTGGTCATCCGTGGCCGGCTACTCCAGGCCGAACGGCTTCGGCGGTAGTCCCGGAGTCTGGCTGCTCCGTGCTCCGGTCCCGTAAGGTAGGCAATACATTACGTACATGGTATACCCGATCGGGTCTCCCAGGCGATCTTCTGATTGACGATTTTATCCCCGATCGGCTTCGGCAACATCTCTTGGCCATCATCGCCTATTGTTGGTTTGGACTCAATATTCTGTTTCAAGAGGGAGGTTCAGCGAGATGGGATTCTCACTCGTCCTCATGCGCGACTCCATAATTCATTTACCGATTGACGTCACTCGCAACCACCCAGAGAGCGAGAAAGGCTCCGGGCTCATCAAGGCACTTGATGTCAGCTTAGGCTGAGAAACAAGCAACATGCGGGCATCGAACGGCATCATATTCCAGCCATGAAGACTGAATCGAGATAGAAAGACATTTCCAAACAGCCTATTGTGGATGAACTGGCGCCATGGCTCACTTCAGCTGCTCCCCGCCGTGAGCCCTCGTGGTGAAGGGGGCCTGGCTGACAGCGCCACTCGGTCTCCAGTTCTTCCCAAAATCTTCCGAATGGCAAAGCCGAAAAGAGAACCCTCGCGGAGGAAATATTCGCTCAATTGTGAGATTGTGAGAATTGACAAATGCTACGATAATTGGTTTTTCTACCCCTCTAGGCGTTCTTCGTTAGCATGGCGATAGCCATGATGGCGTCGAGAACTCAGCAACGCTGACATATTTGGTTTTTCTACACGCTTGTCTGCTAGACTCGGGGAGGAAGCCTCTGAGAGGAATGGTTTTACCATCGTCATTTTTTGGTTTTTCCTGGTCTTCGTATCTGCACTTCGCGTGGCCAGCGGCTCTTACGGATATGAGATGTGAGCTGGGAAGGGTCATCCACCATGGCTGGGTTAGATTACGCCATTTGGAGGAAAAGCGCCAGTGAACATTGGACGCCTCCCAAGAACTCGAGGGTGCCAGGGCCCAGGGACCCCCGGGGAGGACGCGTCTGTTGGTGACCCTTTTCCCACAATCTTGGGACGATCGACCCCGAACCTGGCAGTTGTCTTGGATGCACGTCTAGCCTTTCTCCTTGGGCCTTCCTTGCCCCTGGCCCGCGGACGTGCGTCGTGCCTGGCATCTGGTGGATCAGGTCCCCGACGCGTCGCGACGGGGTCCACGATGACAAGTTAGCGATAGTGGTGATGGTTGGGCGAGAAAAAAGGGGGGGCGTGTTGGTACTTAGCGGCGGGTTCAGCTGGGTAGCGCGGCCGGGAGAACGGACGCAACTCTAATCTGAAGACATTGCTTTTCGTGAGCCCGGGGCGTGTGAGATTCTTGACTCTGAACTCGTGTCTTTCGTAAACACACAGGAGAGGGTTTGTGTAGGTACTAGGCTTCCGGGACGAGGATACGAAACCCCGAGGAATGGGATTTGAGTTGTTGTGAATCCCTGAGGGCAACTCAACACCGCACTGTCTCATCTGGTGTGCGTTCCCGATCGGAGCTGTCCATGGGTGGGAAGCCTTAGGCAGGATTAGACGGAAAAGGTTCCACGTGCTTGGGACCATGTGCAGTGAAGTCGAGGAGGCTCAAATTGCCCAGAAGGCAGAGATGAAAGGGTGGTGCAGGTGAAGTCGCACTGTGGCAGGGGTCGAAAGGAGACGGACTGAGACACTAGAGGTGAGCCGGCCGGGACGGCTTTTGCGGGCCTGTCTGGGCCAGGCGTGGATTGGACAGACCGAGGAACGGGCACTATCGGGGAATGAGACGTGGTAAATCGCGCGGGCGGGAGCCTAAAGGCCCAGCGTTGAATGTGTGTGTGTGTGTGTGTGTGTGTGTGTGTGTGTGTGTGTGTGTGTTTCTCGGTGGCTTGGCTCTCATAACGGGCTAGACTTGGCCTGTTTGATGTGTGTGTCTATCTTGACATTCTCTACCCACGATTCAGTAGATTCGGGGTCGAGACAAATTGGACTGGCATGTGTCGGATGAGGCACTTGCAAAGTTTTACTAGTTCTCTTGTCCGGTTTGTTCCCATTGTTTTCCACGGGGGCTAGGCGTGGTCTGACTGAGCTGACCACGCGTCTCGATGTTGGGAAGAATGCAATGTTTGAGAAACGCCTTCAAGGGGAGTTTCATGAAAGACTTTGTGACGGTGGAGGGCAGAGGGCGGATGGGGAACTTTCGAAACGGGTCGTCAATACCTTGTTGATCTTCAGTATCTCACACGACGATCATAAGGCCGTACGGCTGTAAGATGGGGAAACGGAAATGAGGCTTGATACCTGTGTCTTGTGGCGTCCTTGACGTGCGTGATATCTCTGCGCAACCCTTCATGCCCCCATTTTGCATGTGGGCTTGCTTACGGGCGCTGTCCGAATTCTCAGTACATGCATGTCTCTCCCCGATATCTGCAGGTCGACACATTGGGAAAACTACAACTGCGTTAGGAGGCCAGTCTCACTGCCTCCAGGGACGAGGCTACGGAGCGCCACTAGGGTATGCAGGAAGATAGGATCCGGGGAATGTTGCATGTGTGTGGGTGGGCGTGATGGGCGTGAGAGTCGCGTTATGGGGGGAAAAGACTTTTCAGTTCCCCTTCCTCGGTCTTGGAATCTGCGACAGGTCGGTTTCCATGGGTGGTTTGCTGATTTCCGGCCCCCACCTGAACTGAGATCCATGCTTTCCTTCGAAGGGTCCCCAAATGACTAACGGCCTTGTCCTGGTCCTTGTGGTTCCTGTCTTTGGCAGCCAGAGGTATTTGCGATTGGTGCATTAGCGCCTCCCAGCTGAGTAGCCTGCAGGACTCTTGCAGCCCTCGATCGAGATCTTGATGACGACGGCTAGGTGCCCCGGGCGTTGATGCCGGGTACCTGAGTTCATACGAGCGGCTGAAGTCCGAGGGGGCTTATGGCTGCCGTCGAAAATCTTGGCTCCTGTCCAAGAACGGAGATAGGGGCAGAGATGCTGAAAGTTTAGTGTTGGTGATTATTTGCTTAGACTAAAACGGCCCCTCAAACTGGAATATGGGGTGTTCTGTAACGCCCATTTCATGGTTAAGCTTCAAGCAACTTGCGGCGTTCGCCCTTCTCCGCCTGCGTGGCCGCAAAATAAAGCTGATGAGATCGCGTGGTGTCAGGAACCAAGCCTTTTTCTGTAACGAAACTTCGTTCAAGGCAAAAGCTTACAGTTGAGGCTAATGTTTCTCTCGAAGCTTGCTGCACTTGCAGATTACACAAATACCGATGCGATAATCCATCTGTGATCCTCTGGGGAGCATTGGATAAGCTGCCCAGTCCATTATTTTTCTTTAGTCTTGCAAAGCAAAAGGTTCTACTATGGCAGAAGCTCTTTGGCATGATTAGACACACCGCTACTTTTTCAAAGCATGGAAGAAATTGGACTAATCCATGTATTTGTCGATTCATCAAGTCAAACTTGGAGAAACCAAGAAATACTTGTTCTTCATTCTTATAGAATTTCAGCAACCAGTTTCCTTGATCTTGCTAACAATCAACCCATGCGCGCATGAGAATCTTTCTTCCTTCCCTTCTGACTTTTCCCTTCGTATTTTGCCGCCTGGAGGCGCATCTTCTTGACTGTGGTATGAGGCACATGAGAAGGTAGCAGTTGGCTTGTCGAGAGTACATATTTTGCAGACTGCGTTCCTCAATGGCCTGATTTGGTCTCTCTACATGACGCTACTTGTAATATCAAAACCGCCGTTGTCCACTTTTGTGAGCATCTGGTTTCTCCGGCGTCACGATTCGCCTTCGAGTCGGAACATGGTATTGCTGCTGTCTGAGATTGGCTAAAGATGACGTGTTGGGGTTTCCTCAAGCATCTAGGGCAGCCTCGCGCATAGAGTACCATGGACGCCAACCAGCTTCCAATTCACCTGGCCAGGACCATGTTTATTCAGCGCGTCGGCCTGTATCCCCATGGGATGATCCATCGCCTCATATGCAGACTTAAAGGAATACAAGCCGCTATATTCGCACAGATGTCATGCGTACGTGACAATTAGAGTATGAATCCACGCAACCCCCGGTTTAAAATCGCGTCACCCCTCGCCCCGCGATGTGCCATCAGTACCTATTATGAAGCTCAGCTTTACGTCTCGATATGTCTCATATTGCTCTGTACTGCAAGAAGGCTTCTTACCTTGCCCATTAAACGCCGGACAGCCAGGTCGTCTCCTACGTCGCAATCCACATATCGAAAGGCCGCCTCTTCTTCAGCAAGTCTTCTGCCTTGGACGGAACTCATCGCGAAGTTGGCAAGATCATCATCCAGAATATCTTCGGTTTGCCCGTCATAAGTCCCGACAATGAGGTACTGAGTTCGCGGATATTTTGCAGATATAACCGGAATCCAGTGGTTTCTGACGGATTCAAAGTGAATGTCACTAGATTTTCGCGATAGAAATAAAAGTATACCAGCGTCCGAACATGCCTTATGGAGAAGAGATGCATTATCTTCTACGCCAGTAGTGTCGCGGAGGTCAAGCTGGAATTCTGAGCCGTGGACTCTGGTTAATGTCAGACAAAAGCGTAATAATATACTGGGTAGAAAGAAGCGTGATTGACCCGAAATCGTACCTTATAATCCTTCGATAGCATTCGCACATCTGTCTGTCCTTGATAGGTTTGCGTGCGATGGCTGGAGCAGCACCCATGAATGTTTGAATCATTTTGCTTTTTAAAGAGTTTGCATCTCCCATCACGGCCACTCTGTACCGAGTCAGCTGCGCACAATCACCAGGCTGACGTTCGGAAACTCACCTTAGATGTCCGGCCAAGTCAATGGAGCCGTTGAGAGACTCTACAAAGCTAACCGTCTCTGCTATAGGGTTCATCACGTGCCCCATCTTACTTGATCTTGACATGAGGCTTTGATATTTGGTTTGCCGCTTAGGGGCCATGGTAGGTAATGAAACTGATGATTTCGACATCGAGAAACTCATTGAATTGCCCTCAGATAATATTTGAAGAGGCTGCGCTTTGAACGTGGCGGAGAGAGTTGAACCTGGAGCTACCAAGTGAACGTCTTTGAGGGCAATCGGCAGGCGGAAGGCGGACACAATCGATATATCATTCAAGCTTAGACCAGAAAGCATAGTCCAAGCGTTTGTAGGCGCGGTCGATGTCGTGTAGGATACATCGCACTGGTTCGAGGTGGAGCGACTGTAAACCCTCGACTTCTGGAGGGCAACTTCAAAGTCCCATCCCACGAAGCTAACTTGTCTCAAGACTGTCGATGACTGAGTCCTGTCATTCTGGGAGGCCGAAGAGCCGATACTTTGCAGTGAATTTTGGCCGGATATTGTCGGTAGCTCGTCTTCCATGAACCTTAACGGATCGAACATCTAGATGGTCTTGGGTCTCTATTCTTTGAAAGTGTTTGGCCAGAGGTTTGTTCTGCTCAAGAACATCCTCTAATTTGACCAGCATTTGTTCGTAATAGCGGAATGCCTCAACATTGGAGTGGCTAAGAACCAATCAGTCCTATCTCGCAAACATAATGATGGGGCGAATACCTTTGAAGAACGTTAAAGATCAACGTTAAAGACGTCTTTTGAGACTCTAATCGAGGAAGAAGACTCTTAATCTCCCCCTCAATCCAGACCCATCGTAGTCGAGACTGGAAGCCGTCTTTCTGGCAGACAAGCGACTCAAGTTTTGAAAGGGTCAATACGGCATTCGTGATAATCAAAGATAGATGGTTAATATGGATTAAAGCTTTACGAGATGTTGAAACGTCATCAAGAGAGTCAATAATGGACTGTGCAAAAGACAGTACGAACTTGATCTCACCAACGGCCTCCAGAGTTGCGGCTGCCGACTGCGGCGCATTTGCAGTGCTGTCGATGAACGCGGATACAACGGTGTACACCTTTCCCGCTGCAGCTAGTAGGCCGGCGATTGAGGCCGCAATACTCAGAGGATCAGCCATTTGGAGAAGTGGTCGCCAAAGCACAATGAGATTTCTTCATGCATTGTCCGGGCGACCTTAAAAGATAAAGGCCCGTCGCTGTGGCTTTCGTCTCAGCACTCATGCACGCGTTAAGGGGCAATTGGTGCCGGCCTGCAGCCTGCTGTGGACATCGGCTCTATGCCCATTCTCAGCATACACATTCCGCGGCGCCCCTTGGTATCAGCCAGTAAGATGCAGCAACGCGCTCAGGGTTAATTAGCGAGCCATTAGGAAACGAGTTAAAGGCGTGTTCGCCTTAAGAACAATGCATAGCCACCATGTGTATGCCTCGCCTATTAAATTGGCTTGGCAAGGCACTTCGAATAGGCCATATGATTACTTACTCTGGCTGACAGTCTCTCAAGGCATCGTTGGTTGGTCGTGCACCAGCGGACGAATCTAACAGAAGCTCAGAGACTCTTATGTTCTTAGCGTTTGCGTGATTGATTATCAGTTGCAACGCTCCGGCATCCAGGTACCGTTCATACGATGTACGACGTAATTCTGCTTCAATTAAGAAATAGACGTGGGGTCTGCTGTCCTATATCTTAGCTACTTCTGTCCACTAGGTTCTAACTGCATCAATGATACCACTACATTTATCCAACAAACTTACAGTCTTTCAGCTACTAGCGCAATGCTCATTGCCGTTCCCGATTCCAACACCCTCAGCCCAGCTGCCCATTTTCAACTATGCGGTTACAGGTCCTTGCATGAGTTCTTTCTTTTTTTTTTTTTTTTTTTGTTCTTGACGTAGCGCTCTTGATATTTGTTCGCAGACTTTTGGATCACCACCTAAGAGTCAATGAAAACAAACGACACTTAAATAGACTGATTGCGCTTCTTGATGAGGCACACATAAGGTAAGATTAGCCGTATGCTGGCGAGACGTCCGAAGTTGGAATGTAAAGATGTAGCCAGGGGTGAAAGGAAAACACAGGCTAGAAGTATCTGAATTTGTAGAAGTGGCCATTGATTTATGTCGCTAATGTGGATTCAACTCCATGAAGCCTGCAACAGGATGAAAGCGCGATGTCGGGGAGACGAAAAAGCAAAGCGACACAAACTCGCCCTGAGAAACAGCCTGTAATTCCTGCAGAGCTTCTACGCGAATAGCTCGGAAGCCCGATCCTTCTCAACTTTTCACAAATCCCAAGCCCTTGGTTAAATCTTTGGCGCCAAGTGCATTCAGTCTACCTTCAACGAAATCATTATCCTGTTGCAACCCGGGCCTTCAACGAGACATCAGAAGAAATAGAGGCATGACTTACAGGCCGGTCAGCACTCCGGATCTCCGTTGTCGCAGCAGACAACTTGAGTGTCCGTTCCGCGCAAGAAACAAGTGTTTTCGGGGCAGCCGCCGTCGTAGAAGTTGCAGTCAGCCGAGACAGTAGCCGCGCAGAAGAGAGCCGCGGCAAGGGCAATAATGTGGTTGGACAGCTGCATTTTGATTTTGGTACGATTAATCTCGAGATGAGGTAGCTGAGAAGACAATCTCACAATCTGGGATGTCTCGGCGAAGGGACTTTATACACAATTCGAACGCTTTTCAGCATGGCCAATTATTGA
The DNA here is from genome assembly GCA_027406125.1 of Colletotrichum tropicale. Taxonomy (NCBI): domain Eukaryota; kingdom Fungi; phylum Ascomycota; class Sordariomycetes; order Glomerellales; family Glomerellaceae; genus Colletotrichum; species Colletotrichum tropicale. The sequence continues at coordinate 1,074,970 of JANVYH010000002.1, forward strand.
TGCTTGCTTTCGGCGTAGCCGATGCCAGTAACTGAACTTTCAAAGGCTATGTTTACTCATCATGGTGTAGCTGGGTCTTTTGCGAAAGCGAAGGTTTGGATTATACTGCTTTCCAGTATTTGCCAGGGATGATGTGCTAAGACAGGAACTAAAATGCGCTGATCTGTGTTGTGTACCTGAGCAACCTGAGTCGTACGTCATTATCTGAACCTTTTAGAGAGCGCGGGTCAGCCGGACTACTACTCGAGACCCAAGGGGGCCCCTTAAAATAAATAAAGTTTTGTCAATCTCGTCACAACCCTGCGGGGGAGCATGAGGGGATTGAATGGCTAATCAATAACAACACAAGTATGCAGACGGTCTGCTTCCACAGTATGGCGAGTCGATTTAATCCAAAAACCAAGAAATGTGCAAGCGTCCTGACATCTGTCTCTTCGCGCCTTCCTACTCCGCCTCGGCTTCGGGAACTTGGCCATAAGCCACATGGCTATAGCGAGTCAACATCAGCTGCCTACTGCATAGATCGAGGTGTAGGGGTACTTACAACTGCGTATAACCATGGTAACGGTTAGACTTCATCTCTTTTCGCACTTCGGCGAAGAGCACCTGAGCCTCTACTTGAGTCCATCCAAGGACTGAGGTAAAAAGCCTCATGTTATAAGCTTCGAGCCCGTCCATGATCTGGATCACGTTCATATGCCCAAGATCTTTCAGGCGCGCATCCTTCGGCCACGTGCCTATCGGAATCTTGAACATCTTATGGCGAACGTTAACGAATCCAGCGTCTTTCACCCAGCCCTCAAGTTGAGGGCCAGGGCATGGGTCCCGGCCTATCATCTGACAAGCCTCAAGAAACATTCTGTCCATCTTCATAGTGTAAGTATCCTCAGTGAGAGTGCCGTCGTCGCAATAATAGACAATGTCCCAGTCTTGAAATTCGGCCCAACCTCCTGGATTGGTGTTTCTAGAATTCGCTGGTCAGCAGGACAGCCTTCAGAAGACGGCTGGTTTAGCTGCTTACTCGAAGACGTTCTTCGCCAGTTGAGGCCAGTCTGCAATTGCTCCTGCCATAGTACGGCTGAAAATGAAGTCATATTTTGGCCCGATCCAAGGGCTCTCGACATCATCAACTTCGAACTTGACGTTAGGCGGAACCCTAATCACTTAGCATGACTTGAGAAACACATAACACGTGAAAAATAACTCACCATTCCATCTGAACAGGGCTCAGATCGTTTCCAATCACCTAGAAGAATTATTATCAGGAGAGTAATAAGTCTTGAGTGCAGCACACCTCAGCATTGGGAAACTCATCGGCAATCTGAACGGCCCCTTCGGGTTGTTAGTGGTGGTTAGAAGGGACGCGGGAGATTGACCAACAGATTCCGGTTCCGGTGCCAATATCCAGGATTCGATGGACCTGATTGGAGTCAATTGGAGCGTGATAAAGTTTCCCCTCCATCACTTTAATGAGGAAATCAGACAGAAAGTCAAGACGGTCGAGCTCGGCCTGTCAGTAAATGCTAGTGTTAGAAACGTTCGCCTGCTAAAATGCTGCGCACAGAACTAAAGACGGGATCACCTCATCGTTGGGACCATAGTATGCTGAGATGTGATTAGCAACGAAGTAATCATACAACAGTCCGACTCACCGCCGTGGCGAAAGGCATGGTAGCGGCGACCATGCTCGGTAGGGTAATCGACCACGCTAGAGCTCAGCGATTTCGTATACGCGGAGACAGATCTACACATGAGCATGTTGAAATCAAGAATTCATGGTCAACCTTACAATTGGTCATCTGGAATTGGATTGTCTTCGTTGTCCTATACGTGCTTTGAGAAAATGCATCAACGTTCGGGAAAGGGCGAGACAAACCTGTTCATCGACCTCAATCGGGGTTTGCTGAGCCACGATACCACCACCCTCATCGCGGGCCGTGTGCTCTCCAGGGGGAGAGCCTGGCACAGTGGGTGAGGCGGTCTTTGACCTTGAAGGGAGGGTCCAAGACTTTGGGGACGCTGCGTCTGCCGTCGCCTGTTCTTCTCTCGGCGAAGAGACTGCTTCTTCCGTTACAGAGGAGGTTGCTTCTGCTTGTGGAGGAGAAGCCTTCGATGGAGAAGTAGTCTCCACCGATTGCGATGGTTTAGGGGCGTCAGCCATATTTCGCTTAAATGATAAGACTTCACAACGATAGTCGTGGGAAAGGTCTCGGAGATCGATGAATACTTGAAGAATCTGTCAAGAGGTGGGAAGAAAAGGCTGGAAAGAGGGGACCAATGGAGGGATCCAGCCAACATAAATAGGACCTGCAGTGGGTTTCCAACATTTCCTCAAGGCCTGGTGACCTATTGTTGGTGCAAGATGCGTACATGCCCAGCATGCAGATGCACGAAGCATTTTCCTCATTAAACACACAGTACTCATAATGTCCAGGGGGCGGAGGTGATCAGTGTCTGCCAATGTGGGACCGAACTTCCAATAGGATTTGGCCCGACCCTTCATCCCCAATATTCTTCGACATATGCATACTGCGTAAATCAGCACAGGCTGCGGGCCCTGTTTCCTCTTCAGATCTATTTCTCCAGTCCGAGTGGAGGGTGAAGAGTGATAGGACTCTAACCACGCACGTCGGCCGCGGCTACAGCCTATTGACATGTTGCTTGACATGGGGTAAAGAACATGACGTGGCTGTGATACAGGCATCGAAGGCATCCACGATCATTTAAAGCCAGACGCGGAAGCTCATTAAATGAGAGAGAATATTTGGTACGTTCATTAGGCGCGTATCACCGAGTTGACTGAAAGCAGAGACATTCGTCGCCCATGTCCCGCATCACTGGTGGACACTAGCAACTTGACGAGAAAGTATCTGGAAAGGTGCTATGGCTTGAACCATCAGGATTTCAAGCGTTTGCTTAACCAATAAGATGCCAAATACTTCTATTGAAGAGCGCAATGCGAAGGAAAGATGCGACCCGCAGGTGTCGCGTCCATTATTTTGCCGCTTCAGACTTTGGTTTCTGAGCATACACGACGTGGCTGGGTATGTCTTCTTTCAGCATTGTTCACTCAATTCAGTTTGGATGAAGGACTCACAAGTTTATGTATGCATGAAATGCACCCGTCTTCAATTCCTTGCGACACTGTGCAAGGAGCACCTGGACCTCCGCCTCGGTCCAGCCAAGAACTCCGGTGAAAAGTCTCAGGTTGAAGGCCTCGAGGCCATCGAGCACTTGGTGCAAGTTCATCATCCCGATGTCTTTGTAGTGGGGTTCCCTAGCCCACGGTCCAACGGGTATTGGGTATCTGTGATGGACGATGTTGACAAAGCCGGCGTCCTCGAGCCATTGAGGAATCAGGGGACCCGGCCGCGCCTCGCGACCGATGATCTTACACGCGTCGAAGAACATGTTCAGCATTTTATGCGTCTGGTGCTTCTCATTATATGAGCCGTCATCCGACCGGTACAGAAGGTCCCAGTCTTGGAATTCAGCCCAGCCGCCCGGGCTGGTGTTTCTGCAGAAAATGTGAGACTACTTCATCCAGAGATATCTCAGCAGAAACTCACGCAAAGATATTGTTGACTAATTTCGGCCAATCTGCAATAGCACCCGCCATGGAGCGGCAGAAAATGTAGTCGTATGACCTCCCAACCCACGGACTCTCGACATCGTCGACTTCGAACTTGACGTTCGGCGGGACCCTGATTTTGGTCAGTGGGCTGATTCATTGCGACTTGAAGGGATGGCCTCAAATACCAAGTCTCCTGAGTAGCACTCAAGTCGTTCCCAATGATCTGTCACACACACTGTCAGCATAGACTCGACCCTCGGGAAGGCTTGGGTATGGCTCACCTCCGCGTTAGGGAAGAACTCCGCCACTTCGATAGCCCCTGTGTCATATCTTGTCAGTCTCAGACCTGGAAAGGCCAAGCCAGGAAAGTTACAGACAGATTCCGGTTCCGGTGCCAATGTCGAGAATTCGGTTGGTCTTCTCTGGCTCCAAAGGTGCATAGTAGAGTTTTCCAACGGTCTTGACAACAAGCGCAGAAAGAAAGTCGAGGCGATCCAATTCTCTCTAGCATTTCGTCAGCTATCTTTGATGTCTTGGGAACCTTGTGAGTGGCCGGGGTATGGTATTCACCTCGTCATTCGGGCCATAGTAGGCTATGCTAGCGTCAGCGGTAATCCCAAGTCGGCTGTCTCGATTGTGAAGTCTTACCTCCGGCGCGAAACGCATGGTATCGTCGACCATGCTCCGTTGGATAGTCAAGAACACTCGAAGTAACAGATGCAGTGTATGCCGATCTAAAACATTAACCTCAGACCACAGCGTAAAACTGAGCTTTCTTACAATTGATCGTCGGTTACAATGGCAGCACCCTAGTGCCAATGTTAGAACATGGATAATGAATGGATTGACGCCAAGTACTCAACATACACCGGTCGTATTGTCAACTTCGATGTTATTATCAACTTGGGGAGCAACAGCCTCCGGTGAACCGGGAGCCGCTGGAGACGCAGTCTTGGACATCGGGGATGCAGTCTTGGATCTTTCAGGGGACATGGTCTTCTCCGCGGGAGGTGAACCCGTTGGCGAACGTGGGGCCTTTGACGAGTCGGCCATGTTAATCTTTGGTCCAAGAAACGATTGCAAACTCAGATTACCGACAGTTTGGCACTGGGTCGAATGTGACGGAAATTTTTTCCAGCAGGACTGAGAGATGAAGGCAGAGAAGTCCAGGAAGAGGGGTGCGGCGAGGGGGCAGTTGGACCCAGACAATTGGGGGCCATTTGTACCGCCGGCGCCAACATCTTCACGAGCTGGTGACCCATTGTTGGTGCAAGAGAAGTTGATTGTGCAGGCTCGGTATGCACAAAGACGTCCCAGTTTCCCCATTCGATATTCAACCCTCGTCCTTGCCTGGGGTCGGGAGCTAATCAACGGTCCGTCAATGTGACTGTAGTGGGGCCGTTCCGGGCTCCCCGATGCGTTCATCAATCTCGGCGAATGAGAAACGAGCCGTCGCGCGATCCCCGGTCTTCTTCACCGAATGAATATGCACAAATCAGCTCAGGTTGCACCCCTGTTTCCTCGCTGAAAGCCACAACGAGAAGAAACAGTGTGCGGAATTGCCAAGCGAATCTAAACTTATTGCTTGTTTCCAGCTTATGTGTCCAAGCCATGACATGAACTTGCGGACTTGCGCTCTTTAACACCAAAGCGACTGATAAGCCAACGATCTGAATGAGAGCGATGGCCAATAAGTGAGAGGCTTTGCTTGGCATTTCAACTCTGTGCCCTCCCACGCTATCGCTAAGACGGGTCGATATTGAAATCCTAGAAATGTATCCAAATGCCCAGAGCAAGCATTCGTCAGCCGTCTGTATCCTTGAATCTAAACCTACCCCGTTGTTAAGTGACGAAGCTGGCCCGGCTACTGTATTGACATGCTCTATGCGCCCCTCATCGTTTCCTTCCCTTCCCGAGAATAGTCCAATGTATCCTTGGGGGGTTGCCTGGCAAGAGGGAATTGGCGAGAAGCATGCATGGGAGCTCTATGATTCAGATTCTTCGTTCACCAGCTCTGTTCCAAAACAAACAATTCCAAACCTGCATCGGATCGGGGAACACCGCTCGACGTAAGAACATTTTAGCCAGCATCCCTAGGGTCTAGGCAACTGTTGGACTTCGCATTCAAGAGATGGCGTTGCCGAGAGATGCAATGGCCTATCAACCTATTGATATCATGTGAAATCGAGGTTGAGCTGAGGCGGACCCAAAAGTGAAAGGCTTGTCCAGAAAGCAACACGGCGCTTATGCTTAGACTTTGCTGTCAGGTTGACACTATGGGCAGGCTGCAGCTGATACACAATGGCGACTGAGAAGAGTGTTGAAGAGAATCAGCTATTATGTGAGACCGTGCCGTACTAACACTCAGCTGAGACTTTGATTAGTTTCAGTTGTATTATCAGTCTATCCAGTTCCTCACTGGCTTTACAAGTCGCAAGTCTACTAAGGTACTCAAAGTTAGTGACTACTGGTCTTGATATCTCACGAGTTCTTCATTATGCGAAGAAACTAGGAATATCCCTGAAGTAAAAAAGGAAAGGGACTGATATGTATAACTTGACTCACCAGAATTTTCGATCTTAGCACAGGCAGTCCATCCAAGACGACGATCGATTGATGTCGAGATCTATGCCCCCTCGTCACCTGCGAAGATAACACCGCCCCCAAAGAAAAAACAGCCTCAACGCTTGCAACCTAGGAGATACCTAAAGAAAACGGATAAAGAAGAAAATCAGAGCAGAAGAGGTAACGATATTCGCCAGCTAAAAGCCAGGCTCAGTCGTCAACCACCACTCTAAGGAACGCGGCCACCCAAGTCCAGGCTTCATGGAATGCCAAATTTTGAGTCTGATTAATAATCAGACCCGCCTTGCTAGCTCAATCGGTAGAGCGTGAGACTCTTAATCTCAAGGTTGCGGGTTCGACCCCCGCGTGAGGCTCAAATCCTCACCACGATTGACTCAGTACAATCCGTCGGGTTCTTCTTTTTCGATTTTTTGTTGCATTGACTAACCAGCATTGATTGCTTTCATGCGCATGGTTGAAGATGAGTGAAGAGCCATGGTAACTCGCAACTTTGTTCATCTTGGTCTGCCGTAGATCTGTTCATCGCGTTGTATCACGGTGGCGCGTCTTCCGAACCTCACTTACACACTTCCTCCCCAGTGGAGCCATCACCAGACCCCGCCTGAGTCTGCATCGCCACGCCTCTCCAGCCTACAGACACCTTACTACGCGGCACGTCAAACCACATTCTGTCTGATGAAATCTCCGAGCCCTTTCGTGTTCCCAGTCTCTGGGTACCGCATCCAAGGTTCGCGACGCGTACCCGGCTTACACCAAAGTCCACCTCACCAGCATCCCCTCTCAGTAAGCCCCCTCTCATCGACGGTATTTGTCAACCCTCTTCAGTCACAGCGTGCCTCACAAGACGGCCAAAAGGTCTTGGAACGCGCCACAGTCTTGACACATTACAACCTCATCGCCAAGGGACATACCGGTCTCTAGTCGATGGAGCAAGCAACCGCAGCCGGGCCGCGACCCCGGCCTCCCACTCCCATCGCTGGACCCTTCCACGGCGAGCGTCCTGACCGGCAACCCTCAACACCACGCATCGCAGTCTAAACTCCGACGTCAACCCTCGGGGAGCATCCCTTCTGATCCCTCTCCCGAAACGGAGAAGCCCATGATCCCTGGGAGGGGAGTGACAATCGATAGCCCAGAGCGCCGAATCCCTGAAGATGATGCGCGAAAGAGAGGAACTCTGAACCTTGAAAGAAGGATAGGTATCTTGGTGGAAGGGCCAAGATGTACCCGGCCGCCGCGTGCCGATGCGGCTTCCAGCCAAGAGGCGGCGGGGGCCAAAGCCCGACCACGTTAGGCGAAGGGGGGGAGGGGTAAAGAGCCAAGGCCCGGGATGCCGGCCGGGCGGTCCCCGACTTTCCCTGTGCTTATCCCTCCTCTCCTCCAAAGCCGTGCCATCGTTTTCGTTTTCCAGCACGCGCCAACCACCAAGGGTAGAAGAAAAAAAAGGCAGAAAAGCAAAACGATGCAGAAAGAATTCTCCGATTTTACCCACTTTGCCCACAGACGCCGCTGACACTTTGACATGACAACCATCTAAAACAATCTTGTCACGGTCCGTCGAGAGCACCTTTCGATGGAGGCCGGGGAGGGACGGGGGTTCCAGAAGGTCGCAACAGCCAAACGCCCAAAACTTGCAACAGAAACCCCATCACGGACCAACTACTCTGTGTCAACGTCTCGATCACGAACCAGTAGGTAGAAAAAGAAGAAAAAGTAACCAAGAAAGGGCTGTGTTGAGTTGGCGCTAGTTGGCCAGACCCCCCCGTATCACATCATCCCGTCAAACCCGTCACTAAATCGTCCCAATCCCGCACCCGAAACGGTCTACATCAGAGATTTTGACTGAGCAGATCATCGCCCACACAGCCAAGAACAAGGGGGGCGAGCAGAGAGAATCAATGACAGCGATAAGCTTGTTTCCTCAACAAGTCCCTACACCATCAGTTAATCACAACAAGGCTGTGTCCGTCCACGATAACCGACAAGGCCAGTTCGCACATCATTTGGGTGGTGGCCCTCTCACCAAGGTTCAACCCGTTGCCGCTAGCCCAAAGATCCTTGCAGCATGTGTGACACGCATCTTCTACGTTCCGTAGCCTCTTGAGACTCTCCCGCTAGTCAGGAATGGGCGGACGTTCAGGAGGGAAAGGGTGGTGTGTGGAGTATGGTAACCTACACTCGGCTGTGGCAGTGCGTTCGAACCTTTTGGTTATCATCTGCGTTCTAGTTCTTCCTTGGGGGGGAGGGAAGTTCCCTGGCCACACCACGCTGCCCAATGCAGAGATCACATCTCAGGGTCTTGGATCACCATACCACCTCAAACAGCTCTCCTCCTCACAGAAGATTGGGGCTAACGCCAGGCCTTACTGATGGGGCCGTACCTTAGCCCCCAAGGGTAGGCAGGCCGTCGGTACCAGTTACCAAACAGTGAAATCGCCAACTACCACCACCCCGCTGGAAGGGAAAGCTGGCTATGCTATGCTGCGCTGTCCCAGTGGCATCCAACCAACTCCCCCAGCAGACGAGAAACACGATGCCAAACGTGGGGAGGGGACCGTGTTGGCGCGGTTTCTCTCTCCATCTTGTGTCTGAACCTGGGGCCATCGTGCCGTTTGACGTTTCCAAAACCAACATTGTGACATTTCTCTCGAAGCTTTTGGAAGCCATCGACTCGCTTCACTGCCTTGGTAGGCGCAGCAAGCACCACAAACACATCTGGCGACAGAGCAGAGAAACGTGTGTTTTGAGGCAATTTACGTGCCCATCACGATATCCAGTCGTAGCGTTGTTCGGTAGTTCCGTTTGGCGTCTGGGGGCCTGGCTGCTGGGCTGGTGTGACGAGGTTTGTGTCAACTGGCCAAGTGCGAGATGAGCGCGAAGAGGCGAAGGGCGGTGTTCGGAGCGTTTGCGGCGGGCTGGCCTTGCTGGACGCCCGAAATCTTGCGGCTTTTGATTGCGTGAATCGTCTGCTTGGTGTTGAATCCGGTTGAGTTGAAGCCATCGAGAGCTTGTTGTTCCTGCAAAATGCGCCTTTGCGTAGAGTTTGTGCTCTCAGAGATGTCGCTGTGTACACTCCATCGCGCCCATCCCAATTGTAATGATTTCAACCAAATTTTCCTAGTCAGTAAATCTAAAGACAAAGAAATCACACACGTACAGTTCCAAAAAACAAAAGATTGTCATCGTGGTCTGGAAAATACCAGCGAGTTCCGTGCCTCGCTGGCCAGCCGTAAAAATCCGCTTCGTTTGTACATAACCTATGTGCATGTAGGTAATGCAACTTTTTTGCGTAGTACAAAATTCCGCAGTTGCGACAAAAAAAGAAAAAAAATGGTTCCAAACATAGAAAAGATGATTTCGACGTCCAGTCAGCCCAACCCCCCCATATAGACAATATTCCCCAAACAAAGACAGCAAATCAAGAAAAACCCGACTTTCCAGTCATCATCCTCTTTGCACTGGCGTCCACCCACAAAAGAAAAAAAGGCCCGGCCTCTTCCTCTGCCCCCGTCTCCCACGGTTGATTAAAATGACCAATTCGACAAACGTTGGAGCCTTTTGAAGTTGCCAAGGCACTGGGCGACTTCCCGCCTGCCTTTGCTTTTTCCCCGCCTGTCCACCAATTTCCCACCAAGGCTTTTGGTAAAAACTCCTCTCACCCGGACCTGGTCTTCCAGCGAACCAGGCCAAGAGACACAAAGGGAAATGCCAAAACACGAGAGACCCTGCCGCCTCCGTTCCCCGCTTCCACTGCTTCCCCCGCCCGGTGTTTTAGTGCAGACATTAAGGTGTTAACGAATGGTTTGAGGGGGGCCCTGTATGGCTACGCCCGCTCTGGATGTGGTGGTAGAGAAAGGAAATTTTTGGCGAAGAATGACTGTGGAATAATAAGAAAAAAAAGAAGAGAGATGAAACGGCAAAGACGACGTCTATAGCCTGATCAACACATTATCGTACAGTGGAGCCGGATTGATGGCTCCAGTCGACTTGACAATCGCAAAGACTGTCCTGGGAAACCGTCGTAGCGTTACGCGGTTTCCAAATCTGGTCATTTCCGTGACGTTCGTGAACGGTCATGATTTTGTTGCCTGGGTATTGGTACTGCGAAAAGACATCAGGAAAAGATCAAGTATGGCTCCGTAGCGGTATTCCCTGGGAAAATCGGTACACCATCCACAGGACGGGTCGCTCAGAGATCGTACGGCGCCAGGCTGAGTAGTCTCTCTAGATGATGTTCGCGATGCTCAGCCTGTCCTGCGGCCGACCCTTTGCGCTCGCCGTCGGGCTGTTGCTGCTGCTTCCCTCGCTGGCGGGTATGATGCTCGGCAGTGCAGGGGCAGGAGTGCCCTCCGACTTGATTCCCGCGGGCAACGCCGAAGACCAAGTTGCGGAAGTTGGGGTGGGCGTCGTATTACCGGAGGCCAGCCCGCGGATGGCTGCCTCAAGACGTTCCCATCCACCCCATTCCTTCATTTCTTCGTCGCTCAGGCCGGTACGTTGCTCCGCACTGAACAGACCACTGCTGGCACCGCCGGAGGCAGTGATGGACCCCGGCGATGTGGGAGAAAGGATGGCTTCGCGCTCCCCGCCAGCCCAGATCCAAGCAGCGTCCGGTGCGGCCTGCAAGTCAGCGCTGACATACGCCAGGAGCTCTTCGTCGTGGAGAAGGGCCTCTTGCAGAGGGGTAGGGCCAGGTCGGCCCTGAGGCGGAGGGGGCGGGGCGAAGGGCTTCGGCGGCGTCGTGCGAGCAACGAAGGAGGCATACTCGCTGCGCTTAGTGCCAAGTGCTGAGACGAAGAAGGCGAGGAATCTTCCACAGGGAATCGCGACGTCGCGCCTTGCGTCGATGGAGGCGAGAGCGCGCAGGCATGTCGTTGCGTGGTCCCAGTACCCCGCCAGCAAGAGGAAGAGCGCACATCGGAACGTGTGCGTGGTGAGAAGTGCTGTTGCACCATCCGCAAGGTTCGGGGTAGCGCGCGAGAGGAGGGAAGCTGTTTCAAGAGCTGTGTGAGTGCACTGCTCCATAGCAGCAAGGCGAACGTCGGGAGGGCAGGTTGGAGCGAGATTGTGGCGGTGCAACACGAGACGAGCGTGGAGCAGGTAGGTGAAGGGTGTCAGGAGGTGAGGAGAGATCTGCCCTGTGCTTGAAGTGTCGCAAACGGGTGGGAAGGCTCGAAGGCACGACACAAAGTGCTGATCGAACGTTGCGAGTCTGGTCGGGGCCACAGCTGGGGCCGCCAATGTCTTGATCAGGGACGAGTACGATCTGATAACGTTGATCAGAGCTAGGAGCGAGTGGTTGAGGGGTTCTCGGCCCGGTGGCACCATAATACCGCCTTCGTGGATGTAGTGATCGTCAACGCCAGCGGGAAGGGAAACATCGCAGTCCGAATCGTCAATCAGGACAGGGCGGCCAAGATCGAGCGCTAAGCTACGGTCCAGGATGTATATCGTCCACCAAACTCGTCGGCGCATCTCGCCCTCGATGACTGGCCACGGTCCGGATTCTGAGTAGAGGCCGAGATCTTGACCAGCTCGCACTGCGGTGCCTAGCCACGTCCAGGCGGCGGACTTTTGGTTCATTTCGTTCAAGCACAGAATTACAAGCACCAAGGCCCGTACATTGTCGAGAACGTAGTCGTTATTCCAGGGGTCGATCATGCCCCGGGCGACTTCGAGGAGCTCTGCGGCTCGATAGGCCCGGTGTGAATGGGGGTCCGAGCTGAAGAGACTTCCTAGTGCCAACGCAGAGAAAAACGTGGAGAGCCACGCCGGCTGTACCGATTTCGTGTTTCCCATCCTGTAGAGATCGTCGACTCCAGTTTGAAAGGTTGGCCAGTGTAGGATGGGAAACATGGTATGGGCTGAGCCATAGTAGGCGTGCAGCAGCTGGTCAGTCGTCTGCCTCGGGGGCAATTCAGGCCTCTGCGGATCAAACAAAGGTGTCGTCGGCGCTTGACGATACTGCGCCGGGGGCTTCCAAATTCCACGAGAGAAGATGCGCATATTGGACCTCGCTCTCGCCAGGTCATGCATCGGGGCAGGTCGCTTCCTCCGCTTCGGTTCGGTACCAATCTCGGGGAGTTGTAGGGGGAGTTGTTCAAGACCATCCGGATCAACGTCCATCGCACCATCTCTCTCCTGAAGCATCCGCCTCATGCTGCCGTTTTCTCGTCTCAGGCGTTCCAGCTGCTTCTCGAGGTCTTGTACCTGCTTGATCGATGACATTCTACGGTTGGTTTCTTTCGTGAACTGGCATTTGACGTTGCGGCTGGAGCATTCCGAACAGCTCGTCGTCTCTGTGGCATCACACTTAACCTTTCTCTCCCTGCATGCGTCACAACTGGGGTCTTTCCTCCTCTGCCTGTACGCTCTCTTCTGCGCCTGAGAAATGGGCGGCAGCGAAGCTGTAGAAGGGCCTGGTGTGCTCGCCACCGACTCCGCCGAGGGAAGTGAATCGCGTCCCATGATCGAGCCCGCAGTCACTGGCGTATACGGAGTGAAGGCGCTTTGGTTGACGGGCGGCAAGGGCGGGATGCCAATGGGTTGTGGCGGCGGCGCCGCCGTTGTCCTCGGTCCTGTATTCATCAAGCCTCTGGGAAGGTACTGAGATGGCTGCTTAGGTGAGGTCGCAGATGAAACCGAAGAGGAGTCGTACGACCTTGTGGAAGGATTGGGGGATCGTGGATACGGGTTGTGCGACGATGCAGCCATCGCGGAGCGCTGTTCAAACGACCAGTACTCGCGCGACTGGTTCAGAGGAGTCTCCACGGGCTCCCCAAGATGATGAGCAAGAGGAAGGCGGCGCTCCACGAACATACAGACGGATGTGTCGGGTTGGCGAGACGAGAGAGTCTGGTTGGTATAAGTGAACTCGGAAGTTGGCACGGGGACTAGAAGCTAGACCCGGAGCCAGTCTCGAGCACGAAAATGCTGTTCGCCGGTCTGAAGTTGCGGCTCACTCAGCAACATAAGTCAACCAGATTTGGTTTTTATCTTCGCACGTCCGGGCAACAGGCGTACTGCCGTCCTCTTCGACGATGCTGGCGAGAACGCGTGTTGCTGCAGCTGTCCTGTGTAACTCGAGACAGGCTAGACCCACGACTCCGGCGGTTTGCTTATCTGACCTCGGCCGCAAGACTGCAGGACGGCAAAGATGAGCGTGGAATACGGCTGTTGTGCTGTGTCAACCCGCTGTAGAATTGGGTGCTACCAAAAGATATCTGGTACGCAGGACTTGGATTAGCGGGATGCTCTCCAAGATCTGTCTGAATAGCCGTCTTTGAGGAGAATGTTGTTGTTCAGAATCAAGCCACGAGTCAACCACGAAGGAACATGACAGTGAGGAACGGCTTAACTCTTGAACAAAAGACAGGAGGAAGAAGCAACCAACAGGTCGAGATGGGCGGAGGGTAAAGAGGTGTAAAGAATGACAAGATGTGGCTGCGCGGGATGGTGGCAGAAATGGGGAGTGCGTCTGGGTCGGAGTAAAGAGAAAGCGGGTAGGGTAGAAAGACAAGGGAGGCTAAGGCAAGGCAAGGCAAGGTACAGTAGCGCTGCTTAGGTCGCTATGTCACTCGACGGGTACAATACAAGCACCGGGGGTTTAGTGACGATGGTTTGCGGTGCCATCGAGGCATCAGGTCTGGATCCGGGGCTCTCCGCGCGTGGAAGCAGAATCGGAAATATTATCTGGAGTGGTGGAGGGCACGACGGCATCCCTGCTAGCACTAGCACAGGAAGCAAGGAGGACGAACAGGGCTGTGGAAGATGCTCATCAACCAAAGTAACTAACGTGTTTCGACCGGAGAGTGGGCGCTGCCGGGGTGCCAGGGTCCTGGTTCAAGAGGGCGAGGGACCCAGGAACCTCGGACAAGTCACCAGGAAGTCCCATGATCCCTGTGGTCAAGCGTCGACACCCAGCCCAGGATTCATGATGGCGAATCGGCAACAGCTTCGAGAATAAGGTCGCCGTGCCGCGACTCACTGACATTTCCCGTCGACAAGCCCACTTGGACTTGGCCAGGGTGCTGGTCCTCAACTTTTTTGCGCAGGAAACAGGGGAGGAGAACATGGCCACAACTGCTGCTCCCCTAGACAGGGGTTATCTTAAAGGGGCTTGACAAGTTGGTTGGGTTGGCTTGCGTTGATATGACTTGTGTTCTATGATCTGAAGGGACCACGCGGTTTGCGCTCCTTTCATCGGGGATTTCGTGAATGGTGGGCCAGGAAAAGGGCGCACACGTTACCACAGATCCAGTCGCCCAAGGCCGCCCACGATGCAGAAGAGGTAATAATGCGCCCCAACTTGTGGGAGGGTATTCAGTCATGCAGCTTCGACATCTAGGCCTGGGGAAAGGAAAGGGGGGTTTGCCTGACGTGGATGTTGACTGAGGGCGGGAAAGAGTTCAGGCGTGACGAGAGAGAGAAAGAGGGAGACAGAGAGAGAGAGAAAGTGTGTGTGTGCATGTGGGTGTGGGTGTGTGTGTGTGCAACAGAGTGTGGATGGATGGATGTACAGACACTCTTCATAGGATGTATGGATGGGAGTTGGGTGCCCGTCGTTGGTTCGGTTGACTCTTGCTAGGGGAAGAACCTGCAGACTCCGCACATGAAGCTCTTCCACTTCTGCACTTTATTGCAGGAGACTTGTTGCTGTTGGGAGTTGGCCGGCATTCTCTCGGGTTGTGCCACTGACTTCTGGCGCTGTGGGCTGAGGGCCTATTTTAGGACATGATGTGCATCCGGAATCCTTCCAGCAGTTTTTGCAGCAACTTGCAGATGGACCAGCTTTGGTCCAGGTCAGTTGTCTGCGTCTTCTTCTCTGCCATGTTGGTTTTCGTGTCTTGCTTCTGCTTGCCCTGCGTCCAGTTCCTCTACCGGGCTTGAGGCGACTGGACAGCCGACAGACGAGCCGACTACAGCCCGCCCGGGCGGAGGACGTGCGCTTAATGAGAAGGGGCCGCTAAGCCGTTCGTCGGGAGCTATCGAAGAATGATCTTCGGGGCTTTTTCGCTGCCAATGGCCGCAGCGGGTTGATTGGTTTGACGACGGCCGACAAGCATGGCCCTGACCACGTAACCGCGACCCGATCTTGTCATAAAATCTGGCATAAGGGTAATGTCCGTGGCATTGCGTACTAGCCGGTTATAACAGAGGGCACTTAACCAATATCTGGAGCGACGTACGATATTGAGGTGCTTCTGCTCAGTTGATAAAGGGGACGATATTTCGATTGACCAAGGCATGGGACAGGGGAAAACGAAACAGTGACATCCACGTACCTTCTTAGTCCAAGGATGTCTCGGCGAAACCCTCAGAAAAGAGTTCACCCTCTGCTTGCAGACAATGTGCGAGCCCGTATCTGTCAACGTCTCAACAGATTCTTTCTCAGCCACCAAGCTATGCTCTGTGTGTATGTCGTGTGCGGTCCGTCGGGTAGCGGCTGGTTCTCGACCTTTCTGCAACGGCCAAGCACGTGTCTTGTTCACTGCTGAGACCAACGGGCAATAAGCATATTTCGGTGGCAGAACCGAAAGCCCGATTGACGTTTTATCTCTCCGAAAAGTGTCGATAGACTGGTGCAGACAGGGCTTCAGCAAGGGACAAGCGAACGTTGCTCGCAGCTTTCTCAAACGCGTGGCGTAGGATGGCGTCGCCAAACCCTGTGTGGGAAAGAAAGTCAGCACCCAGAGCAGGGTTCTTACAGCGCCTTGGTGTGCTTGTTGCGTTTCTCCAGTATCCGTTGACCGATTCGAGGCTGCTCTCCGGGCTGTTGGCTAGGGGTTGAGATTGGCGGGGACTGTTTTCGCAGGGGCGGGAATCTGCACGTTGCCGCAAAAGAACACGGTCCACTGGCCACGCAACAGACGTGATGATGTTGCAAGGGTTCGAAGAGCCAGCCGGTGTCAATGGCAGGGTGGAATGTGACGAGTTTGACAGGCCTAAAGCCGACGGAACCGCAGAATGGCGACAAATGGGCTTCCTTCCAACGGCCGCTACTACGTTTCTTGGCCGGGGGTTGACAGGCCCAGCCGGCGAACGCAGTCACTACTCAAGGACTGTGACGGACCTCTGCTGCAGTTGGACGGCCTGAGAAGGGGGACAAGACCCGGAATTGGGGCGCAATCACTGTTCGAAACACTTTGATTCGTGACCTGTTTTCGGGTGTCTTTGAAGGAGGGTGTCAGCCGCCTGGCTTCGGCTATGTTTTGAGTAGGATGCAATAGAATCGTTTCCAGGAAGTGACGATTATGGTCGGCGACAATAAGGAGTAACTAGATATTTTGTGCGGAGAGGAATCCGCATTTGATGACGCAGACAGTCGTTGAACCACCGGTGTTATTGATCAACCACGGCCTGAGCCGGTCCAATCTGTCGGTGCTAGATGGGACTGGTCTTGGCAAAACCAAAAGAAGTGAGCTGGTCCTGGAAGTCAAGATTGAAGTCGGTATGTATAAAAGGAAAGCCCAGAACGATTCAGGGGTGGGCGATGAGCATGAAGACGGATGTGATATGACGGTCGTATTAAGGTGGGCATGAACGGTGATCTCCAATGGGAGACGCAGGACAGATATTGAGCGCAAGGAGTACTCTATACTTGACGAGAAATATCTGTGGAAGCCCAATGCAAAACAAGTATGATGGGGTTGTACTGCCGGAAGTTCCCAGACTGACTGGAGAGAAGTGGCTGTGGTACTCAACCAAGGGGCGAGGCGTTGCGTGGCCCAGAGAGCAATACCCTCGTGGTAATAAAGCATATGGATACACTGACGGGCAAAATTTCTGTTTTGACAAACTTCTACCGGTATGCCCACGCGGTGCCGTGGGGTAGGTAGGTTAGGCTGGTGCCCTGGAGTGAGTAGTGACGACGGTGTAGAAAGACGACGGGCCAGTGATCCCACACACCCAGTAGCCCGGGGCGGGACAGATCAGCACTGCAAAAGACATCCTTGCAAGGGTGTGTGGGCGAGCTTGAATGCGCCTGGAGATGGTCTGTCGTCCTGTCTTCTTCCCATCAAGGAGCCGATCAAACGCACCAAACGGCACGAAAGAGGAAGGTCAGAGACGACAGTGCTAAGAATAAGCCATGGCTGGCGAGGGGAACGCTGGTAAACCGAATTGGCGCAACGTTCGTCTTGCCGTGGGTGACAAGTGGCAGGCAGAGGTCAGTGTGAGCCACAACCCCGCAAGCACCAAGTTGATTTTGGCCTTTGAGAGGTTGGACGGGGCGATTGTTAAAGTCCCGGTTCCAGAAAATCAGATCCCAGGCCGGACGCAGCGACGGGTGGTAGACGCCGGGTCCTCTTCATGGGACAAACAACGTCAAAACTGCATAGTCCAAGGCCAAGGCGTGAGCCGGTCGGAGACTGTCCGATGTGTAAGGTGAGGCGCCGCGAGGAGAGTTACATGGCGCTGGGCTGCAAGCCTGCGGCGGCATTGGTGTGCGTTGTCGTCGAAAGTGGCGTCCAAGATGTGCACACTAAGGGCACCGCACCACACACAGCGCGTTGTAGCGTGTTTTCTGGCATGCGCCGCAGAAAAGACTTCCAACTGCTGAGCCAACGGCGGCGAAAATTCAGCTACCCGTAGACACAATACAGAACTGATGCAACTGGTTAGCCCGCCCGCTGCTGCGTGGTGGCCTGGTCCACACCCTTGGGATATCGGGGCCGTGGAGCAGGCTGTGCTGGGACTTGGAGCAGGAACTCCAAGAAATCTGAAAGAACTCGAGTCAAGCTGAGAGCTGCATCGTCCAGGGCCCTGGCCCCTGGCCGGTCTGTTCCTGTTCCCGTCTGTTCCCAAAGGAAAAACATCGGCGGGGAATCGGGATGGCCAGGATCCCGGGCAGGGATACGCAGTTTCTCAGGTCTTTAGGTCAACGCTTGAGGTTTTTTTTTTTTTTTTTTCGTTTTTGATATGATGATTGATCGGTTGTCTGTGCTATGAGAAAGTCTCCCGAATGGTCTCTGCAGCGCCGCAGCCCCGGATCATGTGTAACTGCCTAACCGTTGGAGTCAACGAACGGGCGTTAACATAAGTTGCGCCAGATGGGACGATGCGAAGCGAGGGGTTCGCCTCCTCTGGCTATCCCTAGCCTTGTGCTGGAGGCTTCGTTTTCGTGTATCATTGCGTGGGCTCCGGCAGGGTAGGTACAGTAGCACAATGTGGCTCTCGCGGGTATTGTCTGGAATAGCAAAGAGCGAGGTGCTGGCCGGGCACAATGGCGGCGCTAGTCAATGCCGTCGTTGGGTTGGGCTTTAGTGTGGCAGCTCTCAAAACTCAAGTGCAAGGCCCCCGGACGTTGAGACAGTCTCGATTCTCCGTCAACGAAAGAATGAGCGCCGGCAATCCATGGTGAGAAGGGGGGGAGCTCAGCCGTTCAACCGGCGAGGTCGGCCGGGGAGGAACGGCAAACCAAACGGACCTCCACAGCGGGTTCGTTGAGTTCCGCCCGTAGGTAGGTGTGTGGACTGTGGAGAAGAGGAGTGCGGTGCGCTGGGATGGTGGGCTTACGAGATGAATGGTGGTCGTAAAGAGGTAACCGAGGGCTATCTCGGGCAGCACGCACCGAGTTCAAGCTTCTTTTCTAGCGGCATAGGAAGCTGGGATGGCTTGAGGCGGATGTTGGTGGTGTGAAGTTGTATTAGTTGTGCGGGCGGGTAGTGTGTCTGGTCACTGTTGACGAACCGTGGTGGGTGTTTGTGGCTGTGGCAATGGCAGCAGTGACGTGACAGCCCGATGTCATTGGAGAAACAAGCAACGAATCGACACATCAATCAAGGGGCAACAGACGAAGACGAAGCCAAAAGCCAACGCCAGCGACAGTGTCAGTGCCAGTCGCGGTCAGGTCGACCAGTCAGATCGGTGTGGGTGTGAGTGCGAGTGTCCCGCCAAAGTCGCGATTGAAAGACCCAGGACCGGGCCCAGGGCCCAGGACCAGGACCAGGCTTCGACTCCGGGTCCCGAGCTGCTGCACGGGAGGGTGCTAATCCGTGGCGCCGTCGCAGTTGGCATCTGTAGCGTAGCGCAAGTACCCATAGGCCGTGCCTTTGTCCCAGAATCCCACCCAGAACGCCCTCCAGCTCGAGCCGAGTACGTCGAGAGTAACTTCAGCCGTTTGATAACGTAAGGCAATGTCTTGCGGTTGGTCTTTTGGAGGTAGGGTTGTGTCGTCGCCGCCTCGCCTGTGGTTGGAAGACAGGGAGAGAGAGAGCCGAAGCAAGCCCACCTGATGCGGCATCCCATCCAGGCACATGTTAGTTCATCCATGGTGGTTTCAAGAGCGTCTCCGGCAGGCTTCTTCCTGTGGCTGGTTGCCGGCCTGTTGCGGAATGTCGATCCAGGATATGGCGGGTAAGGGTGGCTTTGGAGACGGGCGGGCGAGGGAGCGAGGGAGCGGTGCGTTCATCAGTGTTCATCTGAGAGGGCGATAGAGTTGAAAGTCTGAGTGTCCCGCATGTGTGTGCAATCAGAGAATCAGAAGCAAGGTCGTTGTCGTCCGACTTGGTCCTTGGGTGCGGCGTGCCTGGGCTGAGTTGGCTGCAGAATGAGTGCGGGCATGTTCAAGAATAGCAACAGTCAGAAAGTCATTCGGTATTGCTTGTTTTGATTAATGGGGTGAAATCAGGCCATTCCCAAACAAGAGACGGTTGGCGAGAGACGGAAATGCTCGCACCCCCATTATGTCTGAGGCGGGTTGGAAGATGAGGGGAAGGTCGGTCCAACAGTTTTTGATCTGATGATTTTGCCTTGCTTTGCGTCGGTCGCTTCACTGGAATGGGCTCTCCGGCTGCAGTTCTTTGCGATGACCTATTTGGTCTACCTTGACTTTGGTCGCTCCGGACCGACAGTAGGGGGGATGCTATTGCTGGAGCGGCCAGGTTGGGAAATCAAGAGGGATCCCTGAGCGGGCAAAGTTTCGCGGTGCCCGTTCGGCTCCAAGCGACAATATGTGGTGATAGTGCTGTTGTTGGAGGTGGTGGTGATGGTGGTGCTAGGAATAGATGGCGACGGGCGGCACGGTGATTTCCGAGGCTGTGGTCAATTGCTCTGGGACCTCCTCCATCCACTCGCAGCAGTGCTGCTAAGTATGGTACTCGGCAAGGTAAGGTACATTGATTGCCTCCCCCCAGGCTTAGAGTTTCCGAGTCGAAGAACAGAGTCGGGCGAGGAGGAGTCGGGACTCGGAAGCAGAGACTGTTTGACTGATTGAATTGAATTGAGGGGGCTCAGAGCGAGAGTTCCAGTTCCAGTTCCAATTCCAGGTGCGATCGTCCGCATTTGCCGTGGAAACATTTGATGGGAACTCGGCATTGGGTTGATTAGACAGCAGGGAGCGTTGCTGCAGCTGTGATGAAGATGGACATGATCGACCTGCGGAAGAGGAGAGGAGATGAAAAGTTCGAGGCCAGACTCCAGCACAAGGCAACATGAAGCAGGGAAGTTGGGGCCAGGCCAGCCCACGCCAGGCAGGGTGAGATGAAGGAAATTGGCAGACATCTGCACCTGCACCTGCACCTGCACCTGCACCTGCTGCTGAGTTCTCAGCTGTTGGAAGGGGCGAGGCGAGGCAGGGCAAGGCGAAAGGAAGGCGCCTCCCTCCAGGAAAGAGTACCTACCTACCTACCTTACGCCTATCCGTACCTTCCTAGAGCAAACCACCAGAGCACTTGCACTTGCACAGCAGCGACGACACACCCTGCCCTGTGCCACCTGCCATTTGCTACGTCCCACCTGGTGCCTGCTGTCTGGCCATCTCATGCTCTCCTTCCACGACACAACCCTGGCCTTGAATTGACTGCCTGCAGCCCGACATATGAGGCATCCATCGGATTCTCAGGTGGGGCCTTTGCGCATGTTGAGGAAGGCAGTAGGTACGTGCCTGAGGTACCTAAAGGTAGGTAAGATGCTACCATATGGACCTTGCCGAGATATCGCTTCCCGGACTGGCTCCTGCCACCAGTTGAACAACATTCGGGCTCCAGTTCTCTCCATCTCTTCACCTCATGACAGACGCTCAATGGTTTCGCGAGGCCGCCTGGCGAAACAAAGTGAAGAGACACTGACACTTACATGGGCGACTGGGGTCCCGTCTCGACTGCAACTTTGGCTTTGTGCCTGAGGCGCAGGCCACTCAGATAAACTGTGAGATCGGCAGCTGGCGTTGGAGCCAATGGAACTCGGCAGACGGCACTTGCCTAATTTCCAAAGCCTTATGCGGTGCTCGTACGTATGTACCTGCCTCACCTTACTATTACACTACTCGGTACCTGTCTGAGTCTCTCCCGTCTCGAACTCTTCCTCGAGCATCGTCCCTGGCCGCTATTTGCACCCTGACGTAACCCTGGACCTATTCATGATGAGAAATGTGTGCCACCAACCGCGACCTGGTGGCTCCCCGGCCGGCCCCAAGCCAAGGTTCCTCCTTCGGCTGCAAGTAGAGGCACAGCAAATGCGCTGTACGAAGTACATAGTACATCGACATCGCGCCTGCTCAGTGGTGATTGTTCCTACCATCTCCTTAGCGTCTCTCGGCGCGGCTTACGTACTCGACTAGTCCTTATCGGGTTAGCGTCCCCAAGCAGACAGGGCGATCCTCCGATGTACCTCCGTACCTCCACACCTCCGTGCCTTCCCGACCGAGAGAACTGTCGTTGTTTCCCTGTTCGGTATCGCACCCTACCTAGATCCTGGAGCCTGGAGCCTGGCACCTGGGGTCCCGAGCCCGGAATGTGCTCAACGACGACTCGTCCTGCGCGGTCAGCTTTCCGTTCCATGCCTCTATCCATATCCATTCGCCTACGGGGCAACATCCGGACGCACCACCTACGAGGTACGCCAGCAACGCAACTCTTCCTCGCCTCTGCTACCTACCCTACCTATGTACTCCGCCGAGTCTACGTGCGCAGACGAGACTTTGATGCAAGATTTTCTATCGTCCACTCACTGGCCCATGCAGGCAGGCCATCCTCGCCTTGGTTCGTCTATACCATCCCACACACTCCGCGACCTCCTGGACTTGCCCTTGGCCTCGACCTGGTCCAATTTATGTGCTACGCCCATGCCGGAAGGCCAGCCGAACCCTGATCAACACCTTGGACCTGATCCGGATAACATCTCCACGATGGCCCATGCCTTTTGGTACCTGCTTCGCCAACCACCAGCCTTCGGCGACTGGGTTTGAGGAGGAGCCCCAAACACTTTTGTCTGTCGAGGCGGTCTGTCGCTGCGTCACGTCGCTTTCACTTACACGAGTCGAGCTTCCATACGGACGCGGGTGGTTCCTCAACAAACATCGTCGCCCGCAAAGGCAAACGATTCAGACTAAGCGAACCTTGCCTTTGTACGAGTACCAGTCTGCCTGCCCGGGCCCCGAGGCATTTGTTCCTGTTCACCCGACCACGCCTCCGGGCCAAGTCCCGACCCTCCTCCACATCCCATCGGGGCCATCAATCGCGGTAGACATCAACCGCCCATGGATGATGCATTATTGCAGTACGCGCACCTCCTCTTCGTTGCAGCAAGCGCGTGCCACTTGCCAGGTCAGCCACGCTTCGACATCTGAAAGGTATGCAATTAGCCTTTCCCCAATCGCCTGGCCAGCCGAAGCCTACACAACTGCCAGACGTTAGCTCCCACCGGCGTCATACTCTACAACGAGTCGGCTGCTGGTACTCCAATCGAAGTCAATGCCCCCATCCGGATAACCTCCGTCGCAACCCACCTGCCGGCTGGAGATCATCCACGGGCAGCTCTAGCCCCGAATTACCGCCTTAAGCCCGATGCCGTCAAACCGTGGACCGCCAACGACTCGGCCCAACACCAACCACATCCACGTCTACAACCCACCGTCCATGAAGTTTGTGCCCACGAAGCTTGCGGTACAGAGTACAAACTCGGCATTCTCAACGCAAGGCTCCATCACGCCCTGCCTCTGCCGATCCAGGAGCCATCGGCCCCACGCCGCCCACCAATATCGTCGCTAAATGGTGATTTTTTTTTCCCCTCAAAGCCGCTTTATTCCTGCATGCTAGGTACGGAGACATTGGCCATCTCTGACTTTGACTGTTCACATCTGGTCCTCCTTGGGATTTGGTGGAGATGTTGAGCTTCACACCAACAGGCCCAAGGTTCAAGGTACGGCAACGGTCCGTACTCGCTAACCATATCTACAGGCGCTACCAGGCGTACCGAGCACGCAGTAAAGAGAATGTGCCACTTGCAATTACATCGAAACTCTTGCAGAGAGGTTCCGCCGGCCGGGGATTTTGATGACGACCGCCTCCTGGGCTAGTGGCAGTGCTACCGAGCCCGCAGATTGACTACTTTGATGCCCACTTGGAGGATTCCGCATTTCAACCCCCATCGCAGTGGTATCACCACTAAAAAAACAGTCGGTATCATCCGGATTCCGGACGCCCCCAAAAGCTCATAAAGTGGCTCCATACGATATCGCATCCTCGAGGTGTCACGACCATCCAATTTCCCCGAATCATGTCCCACAAGCTCCGTCCTGCTCGGGGTGCCACGCACGGATGACACTTGCCAGGCCTAAACTGCCCAGGGCACGCTGCACAGAGGGAGGGGTTACGCCACTAGCAACCGGGATAACATGTCAGCAGAGAGGGCCAGGCCAGGTCGAGAACCGTTGACAGCAAACGTGCGAACGGGGGAGGCTCCAGTTCCATCCCACGCTACTTGCACTACAAGCTGACGATGGTCAGTTGTCGACGACATCTTCGGCCAGATGTCCGGCATCACTGGAGAAAACATGGCAGCGATTTGCAGTGGCCGACCCGTATCCCTACCCGTGAACACATGAGTAGCGGTTGAAGTTACACCGACCAGTTTGTTGCCCACACCTTTTGCAATGGATGGGATTTTCCGGCTGTGAGCACGGTACAGAGTATTACGTCGCAGCACTAATACCTCTGGCTCTGGGCTGGATCTGGCAACCCGGTCAGAGGCGCCGTAGCCACGTTGTCTGCCCCCCTAACAATCAGGCTGCGTACCACCTGACTGCCACTGTTTGCTACGGTACCAAAGGTCCATTTCGGTTCGCGTTCAGGTACCGGAAACCTGAAAGTGAGAAGCGCCCCAGAACCCCAGCCAAAAACATCGACATCGCTGCCGATGGCCCGAAATTTCCTCCGACACGCTCGCCAGGAGTCCCAGGCTTCTCGTTTCTTCCCCGAATATCTGTCAGACTGCCACGCACTTGGCGTAGCATCGAACCCCCTCGCAGCAGCGGCAGTGGCAGCGGCATCACCAGAACCCAGCGGGTATCAAACAGCACCTCGACGTGTGCCTGGTTTTGTCTGCGGCCTCCTGCCTCCTGCTTCGCCCTCTGCTCCTCCTCCCGCTCCCGATCTGCCATCTTATTTAATGCATCACGGCACAAGTTAGGCGCTCGGCCAGTTAGCCGAGCGCAAGCAAGCCGAGCCGACCAATGGCGTGGGCCTAATTCCCTCAGCACAGGGGTGGAACATCATCTTGGTTGCGCAAGATTTGATCTCGCAAACCGCGTCTTCCCGCCCTGGAACGCCCCGTGTCCGCTGTCGTGTGTCGAAAGGTCAGCGGCCACAGCGCTCATGAAGCCCTGTCCTTGTCGGATTGTTGCCCCCAAGCTTGTATTACACCCAGTCTCCAGACACACTATTGCTCCTGCAGCAGGAGCTCTAGCTGGACAGACAGTACACAATGCAGCGGCGGACGCAATGCCTACTACAGCACAGCACGAGCCCTAAGGGGGCCTAGTTCTGCTGGCCGCCGGCTTCGTCTCCCAGCAGAGCCCAGCCGCACAAGTCGATCCCTTCCCCTTTCTTCCTCATGGCCCTTTGAGACGCTGTTTTCTCGCCTAATAGGGGCTGGCAAATGCATCCATCACGACGCAGCATCCCACTTCCCGATGAATATGCGGCCGACGAGATTCGGAGGCTGCGTGTACGTTCCCACCCAGTACTACGGCACACGAACGGCCAGCCACGGCCATGCTTATCGCCTCCACGTCAAGAACGAGACGCAGAGATGGCTTCCGACCCCTTGGCTTGCTTGGCTAACTCGCTACTTGCAAGCTACTTCTCAACGAGCTAGGGAGCTAGCTGCCAGTGGCACACAGGCCAACATCGGTCGAATCCTCCGATATGGAGACGTCCCTTGTAAGGTTCGGAGGGGTTCACACCCTTCTCCAAGCAGGGCACGTCCGCCATGGGGTTGGGACGTTTTCCGCATGGTACGGATACTTGGTTCGGATACCACAGTGGTCGAGGCCTGCTGTAGCGATTCACTGCTCCACTGGTCACCATCGTTCATTGCATAAAAAGGGTGTTGAGCATCGGAGCAGACATCGGTACCCTATCCATGAAGCAGAAGCAGCCAAGCCCATGTTCAGTGGCCGACCCGGAGCTAATGCATTGATCAGAACCAGCACGAAATGAACAAGACGCCAGCAATACCAACCTGAGCAACCACTGCGACGCGGGGTTTACCTTTTGATGCGCAGGACGAACAGCAAAAGCTAGCGATCCAAACACCCTAGGGACAGACATCTTATGCTTCTTCCTTCTTGCAAGCCGATCATCTGTAGGATGCAGGAGGTCCAAGGCCGCAGGAATTGAGGCTCCCGCGCTCCGGTTGTCTCCCGGCTTCTACCCGTCCAGCCTGTCTCGCCCCCAGCCCAGGGCACCCAAGGCAGTCTCAGCTGGCGTGCGTCCTGACTAGCTTCCCAAGCCACGGTAGAGGATTGCGTGACTAAAGCGCAGATCAGTGAGC
This sequence comes from Colletotrichum tropicale, assembly GCA_027406125.1. Classification (NCBI taxonomy): domain Eukaryota; kingdom Fungi; phylum Ascomycota; class Sordariomycetes; order Glomerellales; family Glomerellaceae; genus Colletotrichum; species Colletotrichum tropicale. The sequence goes on from JANVYH010000002.1 coordinate 1,100,903, forward strand.
AGTGGCAGATGGTTGCACAACAGGTGCTCACAAACATGGCTGCCAGTCGTACGCAGAAAGGGCCTGTTGCACGACTCGTTCCGGCCGGCACAGAGAGCTTGCTGCAGCAAATGCAACGCGATCCTCGACTCGTACAGTACCTTCAGATCGCCATCGTTTATTGCCTTTGGGAGCCGATGCAGGAGACTTTTGCTCGGGTCATGGCGGCTACAAATCAACCAGGAACAAGGTCAACAAGACACGATGAGACCAGGGGTTTTGCAATCTGATGGATTATGGAGCCCGAACAGTGCCATGTGGAATGGGGACGGATGGAGATGCTGACGTTGCCGCAAGTCTACATCTGTGCACGAGACCGACGACGGCCGCGCTAGCTCGGGACCGGTTCGATATAACGCTCATTAACGACGCCATTCCGCCCCCGCCCCCTTTGCCAACATCAACCGTTCCTCTGCCGCAGATTAACAGCATGAAGTTATAGGGACGAGTCTGCACGCACAGGAGATTTGGCCTAAAGGAGCTGTGGAGCCGACGCATCGCATCTCATCCCAACCGAATGCCGAATCTGCGTGTTGTATGGATGAGATCGGCTCCGCACGCTCATTGTATTAATAGCTAATTCAACCATGGATAGACGATGCTCCCGCGTTGCTATTCCGTGTGTTTAATGCCCACAGACAACAGCATTGCTTGCCTTTGGCATGCTGACTTTGGTTATCAGAGTTCTCGGGGCCCTCGAGACCGTTCCATGGTGCCGCCCACAACCGACCACACTTGCCATGCTGCTGGCGCGATTGGCGTACCTAGAAAAGCTGGCTCGAGCTCAAGGCTTGTCGGCCCTGATGAAACATGACAGCCCGGAGGAGCGACTTGCCAGGTTCCATCCGCGAAGCGAATCTACTATTAGAGACCAACCCGCTGCCAGTTTATCTGATTCCTTAGACTTCTTAGCGCACAGAAGATTGGGTGATAACCGAGCAGAGTCGAGTTTAGCTGTGGCAGCATCCCGTCACCGGCACGGCCTCTAGTATCCAAACTGGCACATCCTCCGCCCCCTCCAACTACACCATCTTGGAGCACCGAAACGGACCAAGTACAGCGCGTGTTACAATGCAGGCATCACTGCAGCAGCCCGAGTTGCACAGAGGCCCCGACTCGGTCAATCACGGCACCGCGGAGACGCCATCGACCGTCGCTGGGACTTAGGGTGTCATTCGGTATTTCCACCGGGAGGGAACAGCGTCCTGGGTAGCGTGATCACCATCTACGAGGCAAGGTGTGCAACCCCGCATACAAGACGGCGTCGTTGGTGGTTGTGACTTTTTTTGTCAAACCTCAGCTTGGACTATGGATCTCCCATCAATTGGCAACCTACTTTCCACTTTCCACCAATCCAGGCGGTACTGGATAATACCATGGCTTGATGGCGCCCGCGTGGCCATCGTGTCTTGTGCCCAGGACCGCGGAGCATCGACTCTTCCGTGGTGGCACGCGAAGTAACACGGCCGTCGCGGTCTGCGAGGAACACAATAACGGGTGCTGGCAACATCGTATCGCAAAGCCTAAACTGAGTGCGCGACCAAGTACAGCGCGATGCCGTGCGACGGAAGCTCCATGTGGCAGCCCACACTTAATTAGAGAGAGAGACTCGACACAACATGCGCAAAACGACCAGCGTGATGGGCCATAGCCTTCTGGATCAGCATGATCAACAGGGCAAAGCATACCTGCAGCTCAATTCAGAGGAAGCTGCAGGAGAAGTTGTGAGTTCGCAATTTTTGCCGGAAGCGATACCAACAAACACCCTATCAGTGAGCGCTGGGCATTTAGCTCAACCCGTGTCTCTGTTCGTGTCTCTGGCGAACATCAACTTAGAGTAACCGCACCCGAAGAGTGATGCGGAGAGAGGTTTTGACTCCATAGCGGCAGTTGGGTATTGCCAACAGGCGGTCTGCAAGCCGTGTGAAACAGGGTGACCAGAGAAGCCCTTGCCGACTTGCATGAAGCTGGGGCAGATGGTCTGTCTGAATGGTTCCCACATTCCTCTCGGTGGGGGAGCATGGGTGCCACCCAGGAGCATCCTCGCCCGCGGGTTGGATGCAGACACGGCGGGAGGACGCCGGGACGGGTCCAGCACGGAGTACGGGAGCGTCGGTAGGAAGTTTGAATTCCTCGTGGTGACCGAGGCGTGCTGTCGATCTTCAAGAAGAAGGTTTGCAGTCACATCCCAAATCTTTGGATAAGGTATAGAGATGCAAAGTCTGACAAGATGGTGGTTGCCGACTTCAAACGGACAGAATTAGAACACGCACACAAGGCTCGACACGAACGTGGGCAACGGTCATGTTGTTGCGCACAAGCATCAGGTGCGCGCACGGAAACGGCCATGACAAGCTTAAAAGACACACAAGGGATGAAGGGACGAAAGACGGCATAACCCATCCTCCCATCAAACACGGTCTTGGGAGCTATTTCTGGCGATAAGCTTTTGGAGGTATGGCTGGCGGAGGCTTCTTTTCGGTTGGAGATCGATGGTTGCGACGGCTCACGTCACAGACACCATGGGATTGCCCGTGCCAGCATGGATGGGGCTGACAATCAAGCATGTCAAGGGCCAAGAGACCCTTCGAGGGGGCTCAGACCAGACCAGACAAGGGCGCTGTCCGCTGCATCCTTCGGAGCAACAGCCTGAGGAGGCGTGTTCGGCCGTCCATCTGACAAGCTTGGGAATATCATCCAGAGGTTTCAACGATGTGAGAAAAAGCTGCACTGCTTCACTCTGACCAAGCCACCCATCCATCGGGTGTCGTTCCTCGCGTCCCACGACCCGACGGATCTGCCCACCGTACCCTTGTTGTCTGCGGTGTTTTTTTTTTTTTCTTTCTTCCTCATCCTACGTCCCTTGCCCCTACGTTCCTTGCCCTGTGAGGCCCACGACTTACCCTGCAGTCAAAAAACTGGGATCACTGATCAGCCCTCGCGACGACCAGTTGACGTCCAACCCAGGCCCGGGATGATCCCTACGGCAGGCTTTACCAGTGGTCTTGGGGAGCAGCGGCGCCGACTCCCGCCAGCACGTCAGCCCCCGAGAAAAATAACCGGGGAATCGGCAGGTTCTTGAGACCTCTGCCTTCTGCGACAAGAAAAAGCAATGGGAAAGGTCTGGACTCTGGAGACAAGCCATTTCCGCCCATGGAATTGAATCCTGCATGGGATGATCCGAGAGACAGCCGGTCACTAGTCGACCAGGCACGGCAAGGTGCAGATTAGGATCTTGACAAGTTGGATGGCGGATTGAAGCTGGGTGTGCCTCCTGCCTGCACCTTACAACGGCAAGCTTCCATGAGGACAGCAATGATTCTTGCGGATTTTTTGAGTGACTCGACAAAGACAAAGATCCTGCGACAACGTGCAGTGCCAGGCGAAGATGAATTAGGATTGCAGCCCGAGCTGTCTCGCGGCTTACTCGTCCATCATCTTGACAATGGTCCATCCGGAGAGCAGCCGCTTGTGGAGTGAGTCGCACATACTTCGACGAGGCATTCCCGACCATGCACGTCATTGTCGACATTTTCGATACTCAACTGCTGCCCTCTGCGACATGCCATGTCGGCTCACGGATTCCCGGAAGGCGATGTGATCTGTGAATGTCAGTCAGTAAGACGTGAGATGCTGCCCCGATGCAAGCGGCTGCGACATGACCGTTGCGACAAGCGGGCGATGTGCTTGGTTTTGCGGAGCTTGTTTCGTCGTAGGTCACATTTCATCTCATGTTTCCCATGTCGATGCAACTCTTAGCTCGCTTCACATGGATATTTTCAAACCGTCTTGTCGTTCGACAGCTTCGTTGGTCGTGCGTTTAATGCCGCAGGCCGTCGCGAGCCCAGAAAACTGGTCCACTCGCAATAGGGAAACGGCTGAACTGCTGGGGATTCTGGCGATGCTCGCCTCCGGATCCGTGGCACGGGAAGCTTACTTGACCAGGGGAACCTTCGTCTTCAGCCTCGTTCTCGCGTTGTACTCAAGCCTGCACAATGCTTCATGTGTTTTGGAAGCTTGTTTCTCCGGCCCGAAATGGGCAGCCTCCTTTCGCCATTGTCGATACCCGTCAAGACCGTTGCAGAACGGATTGGATATCTCCAACTATTAATCCACATTGCGTGTTCAGGCCACAAGGTGATCAGCCATTGCCGGAGAGGGTCAAGCGGCGATGCAAGCGCGTCGACACCTCGGCGAGCGACGCTTCGCCGGCCTCCGTCAAAGAGACGCGGCGGTCGCCGAACGTTGACTCATCGAGGGGGCGACCGATTGATAACGTAACGATAGCTCGATGGAGACGATGAAAACGCTTCACCAAATCATGATGCAAGGTTCTGAGAAACTTTCAAAGGGCCAAAAAGACCAAAAGAGGCACCAAGCCGTGCGTTCGTCTTCAATACTTCTAGAATTTCGACAGGATCTATTTTGGTCGTGAACGACAAAGGCAGAAACGTCGACACTTGGGCAAACTTTTCGAGGTGAAACATCCCATTATACACCACACACCACCGCATCAACCTTTTTGGGCGCCGACTTCACAGCAGCAGCAACAGCAGCAGCTTGCAAGCCTCTCAAGCCGACTTATCCATCCATCACCTTTCAGCCGAGGGGAAAAGGCGAGTCTACCCAGAATGTGCAACGACAAGCTCCACGATTTCCTTGTCGATCTACCCAAATGCGAGCACCACATACATATCGAGGGCTCGCTGGGGCCCGAGCTGTTGTTCCGCCTCGCCGAACAGAATAACATCTCCCTGCCCTCTGACAAGGATCCGGCCTTCGCGAATGTCGAGGCCCTGTACGAGCGGTACCGCAACTTCACATCCCTTGACGACTTCTTGCACTACTACTTTATCGGATTCTCCGTGCTTCTCACCGTCACAGACTTCGAGAAGCTGGGGTACGCCTACTTTGAAAAGGCAAACTTGCAGGGCGTCCGCCATGCCGAGGTCTTCTTCGACCCCCAGGCGCACACCAGCCGTGGCGTATCGTACGAGACTGTCGTCGAGGGCCTCGTTCGCGCGCGCCGCCGCGCCGAGGCCGACTTTGGCATGACGATCGAGTACATCGTCTGCTTCCTCAAGCACTGCCCCGTCGAGGACGGCCTGCGCATGTTTCTCGAGGCCAAGGATGCGGGCCACTTCGCGGACGGGACCATCGCCGGCGTGGGCGCGTCGAGCAGCGAGGCGCCGTACCCACCAAAGATGTTTAAGCCGATCTACGACGCCGCTCGGGAGGCGGGGGTCCGGCGCACGGCGCACGCGGGGGAGGAGGGCCCTGCGGCGTTTGTGGTCTCGGCGCTCGACGACCTGGACGTGCAGCGCGTCGACCACGGACGCCGGTCGAACGAGGACGAGGCCCTCATGGCGCGGCTGGCGCAGACCAAGACGCTGCTCAGCCTGTGTCCCATCTCGAACGTCGTGCTGCGCGGCGTGAAGGAGATCAAGGAGCTGCCCATCCGGGAGTTCCTGGATAAGGGGGTGCGGTTCAGCATCAACAGCGACGACCCGGCGTACTTTGGCGGGTACATTCTGGAGAATTACTTTGCGGTGCAGGAGGCGTTTAAGCTGACCATGGAGGAGTGGGAGGGCATTGCGGTTGGGTCGGTGGAGGGCAGCTGGTGCTCTGAGGAGAGGAAGACGCAGCTGAAGAAGGAGATTGAGGCGGTCGTTTCTAGGCATAAGGCTGTGCTGGCATTGGAGGAAAGAATGGAGAGCCTCGCGGCGCAAAAGAGAAGTTTGTAATTTGAATCTCTTTGGGGAATGGATTTTGGCGTTTTTAACTCTTGATGGGATAATGTGAATATGACCTGATGCTTGATTGGAAAGAGGACGGCCGGCCTGCAATAAAACACATCCAAGAATGGCTTCGTGCTTGGTTCTCCAAGCGTTTGGACGCTCTTTATTATCACTGCCGTCCTTGGTACTCCTGTCGTCGTCGTCGTCGTCCCTGCTATGGTCGCCAGTACCTTCCGTGGCTTTGCTACCATTATCCCTCAACGTCGTCATCCTTGCCGTCCTCGACGTTGTCGTCGTTGCTTCGTCAGTACCAGCATCTCAGCAGTTCCAAGCTCCTCAAATATTTCGAGCCTAGAATCAAAGTGCGAGCATCGTCTCTCAGTTTCCTTCGCCCTCGACTTATTCATCTTGTCGAGTACCTGATCCGCGCGCACACAGACTTCGTTGCGTATTTGGAGATGAAGACCTCCATGTAGATGGCGGGAGGGCCTGTGGTCTTCCCGCCGGCTGAGTCTGAACACGCCCATTCATCTCGAGCTTCGCAGCGGCCGCGGACGCAGGCTGTATTAACTGCGTACTTCTAAGAAACAAGCTTGCCATCCCGCCATTGTCTTTTTGGTCTGACAGCTGCGATGATGGCTTGCCGGGAGCCCTTTTATACCCTGCAGATGCGGCACTTAGGAGTTCGTGAGAATGGGCTAGCAACGTGCTCAATCAACCCCGCGCGAGAGCTATCCTGCGGGTATAAAAGTGATGGCGCTGGCGATACAAGTCTCGACGGCCAAACAAGCAAAATCAAGTAGCTTTTGATGGTTGGTGGCAAGGAAAACGCAGGAGCAGTAAAACCAAAAGCCGCCAGCCATGTGGGACTACCGAGAACTGACTTCCATGACCCGGAAACGCATATAAACTTTTCCCGGTTTGCGGTTCTGTTGTTAGTTGCTTATTCTGCTTCGTGTTGTGTCGGTGCCAATCAATGTGCCGTACGGCTTCGTTCCGCTGTCTTCGTTTGCGGGCATCGCTCATGAACCCATCAGAGGCCTTGTGTTCCAAGAGTCAGTTCTTCGCAGCCCTTGATTTGGGCTTGCTCCCAGACCTTGTAAAAGTATCTCAAGGCCCTCTTTTATACTTTGACGGGACATCATGACATGCAATGCTGTACATATCTCTCACGACGATGCATGCCAGGGCAACTCGGCGTAACCAGAAGGGTTTCCGGAAGGATACTTACTTATTCTCCCTGGCTTGCGGCTCTTGGGAAAGGGGTTCTTTTTTTCTCGTATTTTACCCACACTCCGAACTGTGCAGTGTCTCTTACTGTCTCACTGCCTCACTCTCGCCTTCTTCGGCCTAGCCTTGTCAATAACTCATGTGCTCAAATCCGATGAGTTGAACAACGCTGCGTGCTATGGCCGTCGTTCCAGAAACTCAAGGTACTATCTCATAGCGTGAAGGGACCTAATACTACACATGTCTCTCATCACGACAAACCGTCCCTCCGTCAAGGAAAACTCACAGTAGCTAGAGTGGTACCATCGGCTTCCTTCCCCGTTATCTCTCGTGTATCTCTCTTCTTACGTCACATCTGCCGCATTTAGCCCCAGCTGTGGATTATAACAGCAAGCCGCACCCGCCGGCAGTAGACTCAATATACCTCTTCTTGTCTGGTATCGTCCGTTGTAGTATATTCCGCGCAGCGTGCAGTGCATAAACTGACTGCAAGCTCTAGAAGACCACTCTCTTCCCTTGGCTCAAGGTCGGTCTGACCTTGTACTCCAAAACTTTTATCATACTTATTCGCAAATGGATTTCGATTCTCCATTTGTTGTGTCTTTCTTGCTTGCGATTGTGCTGATGGAACCTTTTATACACAAGTCATTTGACCTAGCAGGCCCCATGATGAGGTCCCACATCCAGACACAGGCATGGGTTCTGCTGCTCAAATTAGACGCAGCCATCCACCTGCGTTCGTGTTCCATTGCATTGCATATATATGCGCGATGAAAGAAGACTCCGAAGGCATATGATTGCCACAGTAAAGCGTCAATCTCGAAGAACTGTGAGCCCCGCTTTCAACATGGTATTGTCTCCCTGTACGCCTAGTTCCAGGGTATTCATACGGTATTCCTCACATGACAAGGCGCGAGAGGAAACGTGTAAATACCAACATAGTGGAAATCGTATTGGAATAACTTGTTGAAACAAAGTTTTCATGGGTGTCTCAAACACATTCGCGGTTTACCGCTTCCATTTTCGGTTCTTGTTCTTGTCCAAGCTGTAAGTTTGTTTCGTTCCTTTAAGTAGGCGCTCATGTCGGATTTATCTTAACACTCGGAAGATTCTGACTGTATGTGTCCACAGTGAGCCACGAGCAACACAACAGTATGTTGAGGAACATGAAGCGAGGCTGAATCATAGACCTCGATGCAGCCCCAGACACGTCGTAATGAGGACAATGAAATACCACAAGTGAGGAAGAGGGCCATTTCGCCCTCGATATCATGGACTTTTGTCGTCGTATGGTCGCAGCAAACCGTAAATGAGACATATGACGTTCATAGTCCAAGCTACTTTAATATCTGTGACGATCTGGGATGACGACGCCAGAGCGACTTATACGAGATGTCTCACTCAAAGCAGGCACAGCTGCCTTGAATCCCGAATGAGAACTAGCGAGAAATAACTGCTCATCGTAGTATCCCATGCTGCATGATCAAGATACACACCCACTCTTATGACGGCTGGTAAAGTGTTACTGCAGACCTAGCATCATTGTAAGTGCGTCGAGTTCAATAAACAGGTTGAATACTCCGGAGGCGACAACGAAAGGTAGTTTCAACGGACAATTGGACGTTATATGTGGTATAAAAGCTTTCATTAGACGTGCTGCTTGCGATGTTGCGGGATTTGAAAGGGTCCCTTGATTCAAACATTGCCACTTTTGATAGATAGAGGTCATCATCCCCTACTATTCTGATGACTGAAGCAATCCATGATTACACGTAACTTATATAGCCTATCTTATTGAACTGTACCTTGCGATGATAAGTGTGGACGGTGGGTTACGACCGCACCCCTCGTGGTAGCGGGGGACGAAAGTTGGCATACGACGCAGACCGAGCGTGATCTGAAGACGTCGCGACGCGAGGGGGAAATACGTCTGATTGACAATATTGAGAAGGGCAACTCAAAAAAACAGGCCATTGTAACACTGATCTCGGTTTTGATTGCCGAAAGACAAGCTTCTGCTCGAAATCTATAAGATCCAGGGTTGTCCCGCCAAATCTCTCAGCATATCCTGTCAATTACTAGTCAACATTAGCACGCTGTACTAGAACTCAACGATTTACAGGCTAACCAGACTATGAGAAAATGCGGCGCGTCTCTTCCTCGTTACAGGCATCCCTCGAGCCCTCTCTGGTATTACACAACAGTCGTTTTCTTCTAGAATACCCGGGAGCAACGCCATCATCGATATGCGTTTATTTGCCGGCTCGCCACTCTTATCCTGAATTCCATATGCTGGGACTTCCTTGAGCAGAGAGATATCGTCGGGTTGCCAGTCTTGGAATTTGGGATTGCAATCGTATCTGTTGCCAACTATGTCTTCTGTAAACTACACGCTGCCATCCACGCATCAAGGGATTGACAGGGGTGAAAAGAGAAGCTAGTCCTTCGTGACATATAAAGATACAAATTAGAACTCGTAGAACGCCAAGCAGACTGTCAAACCTGACTTGAGCTGGACAATTTCAAACAGACGTGTTGGAAGATGTACATAACGTGGCCAGAAACTTGGAAAAGAAGTCTCTTTACGCAGGCCATGGTCAGGAACACAGAGTGAGTTGTATTGGGATACGTTGACGAGGAACACCAACTAGACCATCGTGGTGGGAAGTTGAAAAATGAGTCTTTGTTTATTGTAGTATCGTATGGATAAACTGACGCTAGAGGCTATGGATAGAGAGTGAGGGCTAGGGCAGCTCGATTTTGCTCTGAATACGAGACGGTCCTTTGCCTCGTCGGAGGGACCATCACCCAGCACATTTGGAACTTCAGCAATTGATTCATGCTGGTGTCACTTCTGCCGCATGCTGCGGTCAGTTCCGGCCAACCAAATCAATCATCTGATTGCGAGTGTCGTCCTCTTGCGTCTCTTGTGATGTATTCCATATAATACGCAATTGACTTTGATCAAGAATCGTCTTGTTGCGCCTGGTGGTTAACACACGTCACCTTCGACTCCACGGCTGTACATGATCAGTCCCATACTTGTGCGAATGGTTTACGTCACTCTGTTTCATTTCCTTGCCCCTCTTGTCCTACGGCTCTGTGGATGTGATGTATTTATGTCTTTACTATATAGCTAAAATCCCGTCAGTGTAGAGTAAAGCCTGTCGCACCTGCTAGGATTACTACCCAGTGACAACGAATGGAATGCGTTGGGTTTTGTCATGTCTATAAGGTTTGATCCTACTCTGACTTGTGTACAGTTTCATTGGCGAATCCAATCTACAGACAGTCTAAACCTCCCAATATTTCTCCATACAAAGGAATCATGTACCAGAACACCTCGTCAAGTGTCGAAAAAGATACCACCCGCCTGGTTCGTACACCCACCGCTCATCAATCATGCTCACCACCAACGCCAGTCAACCCACCGGCCAGGCCCTGCATGCGCCTTCCAAGTAGATCATCTGTACTCTTGAGCTTGACCAAGCTCGCGCCTGTGCTCTTACTTGCGCCCCTGGCCCTGCCGTTCTTCTTCCCATTGCTAGCCTCGACTTTCTCGACAAGTGACTCGCCTTCTTGCATTGGCTGAGGTTCCTTCGTTAATGTCTTGCTTCGGTTCGCCCTGGTCATGCTGATCTCAAGAGGTCGGTCCTCATCACCGCTCGACTCGGTGCGGGTGTGATGTCTTCCTTGTGAGTTGCCGTTCGTCGCCTGTCCTCCCACGCGGCGACGACCGCGACTTTCACGCTCTCGAACGGCGTCGGCGTGAGCAAAACTATCCTGAATCCATTCGGCTGATCTGTCGATGAGCTTCCAAGCTGGCGGGTACACCGTTGGGAACTGGAGGAAACCGTGAGAGATGCCTGGTATCAGCGTCACCACAGCAACATCCTTCGCGTTAAAAACAGGCTCGTAGCCGTCGCCAAAATCGGATCTCTCGGCTTGAGCCTGGTCGAACATGGCCTCCTTAACCTTGCGTATGCGGGCAGAGAAAATGACCGTGTCGTCGACCAGGGGATCTCGCTCGCCGGTTAGGAAGTAGACCTTGGGGAAACGGGCCAGGAGAGAATCCGGAGCCAGAACAGGCGAGAGAAGATAATCCTGACTGAAGTCGGGCCGGTTGTGTGGGCCGATGTACAAGATGATCATGGCACGCATCATCTCAGGAGTGAGGACGCGGTCGTTGAAGTAGGAAATCATGGAGGACATGGCAAGACGTGTTCGTAGAGGCTCTGAATGATGCGAGGTGCTCTGCTTGCGCTTGGCATCCTGCGACGATAACTGCGTGTTGGACAAGGCCTGAGGGCCACTGTGCGAGTACTCCGGGTGCGGACTTGCAAGGGCCTGCGAAGACGCGATCTCAACTTCCTTCGCCGTCAGCTCCGTCGTTTGCTTGGAGGCACTCTCCTCTTCGTCGTCGGTCTGGTGCGGAGTGCCAACCAGGTCATTGTACTGCATGCTCTTTCGTCTTATAATAGACTTGTTCGTAGCCCTCATCTTCCTGTCCTTCATCAGTGACATTTGCTCATCCGACATCCAGTTGCCGATGTTCATGTCGAGACCGGGGTAGAACAGCACCAATCCATCAGGCAGGGGCAAATCCCCAGTGCTCACGTAACGGCGCATCGGTGCCGACGTTCGCTCAATGATCATCAGCGTCGTAGATGTAGCCAAGTTTCCTCCAGCGCTGTCGCCTGTGAGCACGACGCGAGGCGTTTCTTTTCCGGACATGCCAATGCATCTTCCCTTGCTCCGGATAATGGTGGTGTAGACGTCGAAGCATTCGTTGAGCGCATACGGGTACGGGAACTCTGGAGCTTTCTTGTAGTCCAAACTCAACACTGGAAGTCCAGTCTTCGCAGCCCAGGCAAACAGCTTGTCGTCGTTGCATCGAGGATCCATAGCGACAAATCCTCCACCTGGAATGTCGAGGATGATTCGGTTGTGCCTCGCGAGGTCCGTCAGCGGGCCGTCAAAGTAGAGCCATGCAGATACTGGCTCCTTGTAATCACTGCCATTGGGGCGCGGGATGCGGATGGCGCGAGGCGGCCAGCGGGAAAAGCGAGGTCGCATCAGACCTTGGAAGAAGCGCAAGTACGGCGTGGTCCCTTTGTTCCAGGAGACCCGCAAGTGCTCTACAGTAAGCATACCTCGCACCTTCCGGACCTTCTCGTCGGCCTTCTCGGCGGCAAACATGTAGAACACGGAGAAGACAATGCTGGCAAGGTCGCGCAACCATTTGGCTCGGATCTTCATGGCCGTCCAGAAACCAGCGTCAAGGGCAGTCAGGACCCACGTCGCACGAAAGTAGGTGGCATCGTACATGTTCGACATGGGCTCGGGGCTCGCGAGACCGAGCAGGGTGCTGAAGTTACGTGCAGCGTAGAGGTAGAGCATGGTGGCAACGACTGTCTGCCATGTTGTAAGTCGTTTCGTCGTGAGCTTGGAGAGGAAGCGCATGAAGGGAGGGCCATGGGGATGACCTCTGCAAAGATGACTGTCAGCCGTATTCCCACCATTGGGTCTTCAAGGACTTGTGTCTCGTACCTGAAAATGTAGGCCGACCAGAAGGCCAGGACGGCCAGCACCTGGAGTCGGCGCGACTTGACCGAAGGCCGTCCGAGGACGTGGTCGATCATGGCGACTGAAAGATGCTGTGTCGAGGGCAGCAGTGCCAATCAAGGAAAGGGAGGTCGTCGAATGTTTGTAGGTTTTCGTTGCAAGCTCATGGGCCTGGAACACCGAGGGCAGCCGAGAGCTGACCAAGCAACAGGCACACGGCAGACCACGAGGTCGTGGCTGGTAGAAGAGCTGGCGGCGAACGAGTCGACGGGACGGCGCAGCGCGAGTAATGCGATAGCCTTAGACTAAAAGGCCATGGCAAGGCGGCCGGGCTCGGGAAAGCGCTTGGCGACGAGTGCAGCGACGGACGGCTTGGGACCACGGACCGCCACCCGAAGGATCGACTGCTTCGAAGGGGGATTTGGAGTTTGTTTGGAAGCTTTCGGTGGATGACAAGACGATGACGGAGAGCTGCAATCGACGACGATGGTGTCGGATCGGATCTCGCGGGGATGGAAGCTCTCGTGGTCAGAGAGGGTTGCTGTGGGAGGGAGAGCAGCAATCAAAGAGCCTCATGACAGAGGGTCTTGGGCCAGGGTGCTGGCGGCACATGTTTCAATGCGAAAAGCGTCCCGTGTCGACTGCGGTGGCTCGGTTCAATTGCTGGACAGAGGTGAGATGGTGACGTCCGTTTGGGGTTGGGCAGCTGACATGTGAAAGGGCCCAAGTTTAGACTGCACTGCACCTTGATGCTGCTAAACCTGGAAATCACGGGGCAAGGCACCTGGCTGGAGGCAGTGGAGGGGCACGCGGCCACTGTTTGACGCAGCGCTATTCCCCTTTGGGCGATCCCCCGGATCCGACCAGCAGGTCCGCCAATCAGTGCCTGCCGGTTGTCACTTCTAGCGCTCTTCGCTCGCCGGCCACACCGCTGCTGAGTTCCCCTCCCCCGCTGGAGAACTCCACTGAAGACCGCAGATGCAGGGCCTCCTGGCTTGCTGTTGGCCGAGTTTCTCCAGGAACATCTTTCATCGAGTCACGAGCATATGAAAGGCCGATGCCATCCGGACCATTTGACGATGCCGGACCCCGACGAAGACATTCACCAATTCTCACAACCTTGTGGTTCCGATGAACCAATACCACATGTGGATGGCCATCCGTGACGACTGTTGATACCCTGCTGCCCGTATGGGCGTTCCGAACCACGATGTTGCAGAAGTCACCCCGAATACCAAACACGATAGCTCCAGTCCTTTATGAAGCTTGCTGTCCGCCTTGATGGCTGCTACGAGACCCAATGCCAACTTCAAGGTGAGATTCATCCAATGCCAGGAGCACTGGACGCATGCTGACTGGCTCTGGCAGTTGGATCACAACATCAGGGCTCCCATTGGCCAGCCAGTCTGACCTGCATGACCACTGCAGGCAGCACAACATGGAGCGAACCGATCTGCTCCATCGTCATTGTCCCCGTCAACATCGTACAAACCGACCAGACGTCTATTCGCCATCTCCTGGCATGCCAGCCGCGATGGTCATCGTCTTCGATTCTGCGAGGGAGAAGCACTGAGACGTCTAAACTCGTCCAAGATCTCAGTAGTCGACGGACGCAGTCGACCCCGCACTCAAGATGACGGAACTCTTCAAGTACAGCCCGCTGGATCTTGCAGGGCGATCCTTCCGGCTACTGATGCTCCACCAAGGAACTGCAGGCGACATTTCATGCGATATCTTCGAAGCAAGCCTTGAGCCAGACAGCGCCATGCCATACGAGGCCCTGTCATACGCCTGGGGGAGTACCGACCAGTCCGAAACCATCACCGCGAATGGCAAAATTCTGCATGTCACCAAGAATCTCTACTCGGCTCTCGAGCACCTCCGCCACAAGGAGAACAGGATTCTATGGATCGACGCCATCTGTATCGACCAGACGAATCTCCAGGAGCGAGGGCACCAAGTTGGGCAAATGAGCGACATCTACAGACAGGCTGACCAGGTTCTTGTGTGGCTAGGGCCCTCAACGTACGAGACGAAGGTCCTCATGGAGAGCCTTGGGAAGTTGCAACGGAGTGTCTCCAAGCCGGCAGACTGGACCAACACTGACCTCTTGGGTCGACAGTGGCTTGAGGTGGAGCAGAAGAATTATCTCGACTACGCCGCTCTGACTGACATTCAACGTTGCGGTCTTACGTCCCTACTTCACCAGCCATGGTTCAATAGGATCTGGATCATTCAAGAAGTAGCCAACGCAAGAGCTGCTACCATATGCTGTGGACAACACTCAATCCGCTCGCACGTCTTCGCCGCCGCCCCAGGGCTGCTCGGCCTCGACCCCGACCCCCACCGCCAGGCAGTCCTGGACCTTATGCCGAGTCCGTCTCGGAAGGCCAATACTCAAAAGAAGCACCTTCACACACTCTTACGAAGCTTCCGCCAAAGTCAAGCCACAGACCCCCGAGATATGGTATATGCCTTACTCGGCATCTCAGATCTTGGCAGTGACATCGTCCCAGACTACAACAAGCCCGAAGTACAAGTTGTCCACGAACTTCAATCGCTTCTGTTCTTCGGAGCAGAATTTGCTCGAAACCTCGGCCAGTTCGCGGCCATGCGGCACTTTCTCCTCGAACTCCCGACCCTGACCGACAACGTCTTCAAGACACTCATCGTCCGCGGCAGGTTGGACGAGGTGGAGGAGCTACTGCGGCGCGGAGAGACTTTCTGCATCACGGACATGATTGCCTCTCTAGCAATAGTCGAAGCGGGGGGCATGATGCGAAAGCTTCTGGAGTTGAACCATCCGAATTTGACGTTCAGTCTGGATTGCTTCGACTACATGTTCAATTGGTGTAGTACTGAGACTGCGTCTCTGATCCTCAATCGCGCGGGTGAAGAATTGAGATTCATCACGTCAGGGATGGCCTTTGCGATGAGTGGTGGAGCCGAAGAGACTGAGGAAAGAGGAGGGATTTCGGCCTTGATGACGACCTGGGCGAGCACACGCACCATTTTAGTCACCCAGAAAGGATTTGAGACCTTTGCTGGGATGGGTAATATGACGGCAGTTCGGAGGATATTGGAATCTGCGGATAAGAGCTACCGCGTCACGGTCGATATGCTGGGCATAATGCAGAGACAGGCCTCGAACGCGGTGAAAAGGCGCGAGATATTGGAGTGCTTGCTGACACAGCACGATGGTATCATTACAGTTGATGACGATGCGATTGTTTGGATCATTGGAATAGAAGATGAGAAGATTGACGGGTTTCTACTCCGGCACATTCCATCTCAAAGTACCCCTCAAATCACCGCAGATTTGGTAGACGATGTTTCATTTCAAATGGTGTTCAACGACGAGTGGGAACACACCACTGGCCAAGAAATGGCCGAGAAAATCACCAAAACCGTCCTTGATTGGGATCAGAGAGGTATATTGAAGTTCACACCGCCGTAACAAGAACCCAACAAGAACAGCTCAAGTCTGGAAACTGCCCATTTTCGTAGCCCTACGCGTGTATATGTATTTGTGTGCTCCTTGCATCACTTTAGCCAATGCGCTCCTTTGACCTCCTCTTGTGCAGAGCCCTCTTTCGATTTTCACCCTACATCCATCCAAAGTCCGTCATACACCCTCCGCGGTCTGCTCATTCTTGTTTTCGTGGTTCGGCATGGTGTGAAGGTAGCGGGCCTTGTGGTCTTGAAGTTTCGTACTCGGGCTTGTCGGTATCGGTCCATGACATATCGCATCTGTCTGTTGGAGAGCTTGTTAGATTTGCAGCGATGCCCGGGGGTTTTGCGCTAATACTGGCCTTCGGTACCTGCGCCGTTTCATCCATCTGCTACTACCAGGCTCTCCGAGATGATAGCTTTGGCAGGTGAATATTCCAAATTTACCTGCCATGATATCTGAAATTTTAGCAGCAGACCCTGAAAGCAGAAGAGGTGCTCAGAACGCCATCTTTGATAATATACCTCAACGAAATTGGGTCTGAGGGCCACGGATGTCCTCAGAATGTGTCTGGAGAAATGTCAGCCTCTGGAAGTGTAGTGCAAACGGCATGATAGACAGACACGCCGATGTTGACCGTGGGGCGTCCCATCGGTGGACTTTTGATGTGCCATCTTGGAAGAAGACGGCATCTGTTGGTGATGATTTGACTTCCTGTCAAAATCGCTTCTCTGTGCCAATCTGGTTCTTCCGGAGAAGAGGCCGTGGATGGTGTTGACATTGCCCAGAATGTGCGAAAGTGCTGCTAGTCATTTGCTAGGGCCAGCTGGATCCGGCTGAAATGCTCTGGTACTGTGCTTTTCCCGATGATAGCTGCTCTAGATTCCTCGAAGGCTGCAGCAACTATTGAGCCTTGCCGCCTGTACTCGTGCAAGGTCCCAGGAGCCGCCCAGTCTCGACGTGGTCTTGCAGATGGTGACGTGGGGATCGTGCAACCGTACGGGGTGCGTCTGTTTTGGGATAGACGTTGAAAATAGATGCTATTGATTGAGCTAAAGCTCGGTTCCGCAGCATGGTTTGCGCTCTTCCTCAAAGGTGCCGAGTCTGTGATGGTGTCGAATCTTGCACATCTTGTAATCTGGTTTTCGAACTGGCTGCCATGATTCAAGTAAGCTCGTAGAAGATGGAATGACTCTGCCGCCTCAGAGTCACGAAAAGTGTGGGTAAGGATGGATGTGAAATCCGCCAGTCGTGTAGGTGACGAAGGAGTGGTGTTGAGAATAGTCAATGACTTCCGCCCAGGAAATTGAGACGAAGTCATTGATTGATTCAAGTGAATCGCGAATCTCTGCTGCCCCAGGAATGTTGCGATCGCTTTGTTTCGTTGAGGCGAAGTGTTAAGCCCCACCTTGACGCCGTTGTGTGTATGTGTGGGTGTGGGTGTGTGTCTGAAGATGGAGAACCTCGAAATCTCTGCCGCCTCGGAGATGTTGTCATTGCTTTGTTTGGTTGAGATGAAGTAGTCAGTTTCGCCTTGATGCCGTTATAAGTGTGTGTGTGTGTGTGTGTGTGTGTGTGTGTGTGTGTGTGTGTGTGTGTGTTTGTGTGTTCAAGATAAGTAATCTCGAAATCTCTGCCGCCTCAGAGATGTTGCCTTCGCTTTGTTTGGTGGAGGTCAAATGGTAAGTTTCGCCTTGATGCCGTTGTGTGTGTGTGTGTGTGTGTGTTGAATATGGAGAATTCCGAAATCTCTGCCGCCTCAAAGATATCTGGTTTGAAGTTTGAATGTCTTAGAAATGTCATAGACAAGGAAAGGAATGCATGTTCTACTAGTCTTTGGCACGAAAGTGCCAAGTCAAGGAGAGTGAGAGTGATTGGGTCCAAGTGGCCAAGTCTCTGCCGCCTCAGAGACGAGCCACAGAAGAGTGTATAGGATGAGTGTTGATCTGCCGCCACAGATAAGATACCGATCGCTGCATGTTGATGAATCGGACTGCTCTGTTACCGCGTTGAAGGTCCAGACATGTGAGTGGGGTAGGGTGACATCCCCGCCGCCCAGGAGATGATGCCAATGATGACTTGGGTTGTTCAAAATTGGCCAAGTCATCTTTCGCCGTCATAGACGATGGGAAAGTAGGGTTTGATGGGTTTGCGAATCTCTGCTGCACCAGAGACTTGCAATGTGGTTGATTTGGTTGGTTGGTTTGGGTTTCCAACACAGAAGACGTTGAAAACGCTGCAAAGGGTTTGGAGAATTCTCTGCTGCCCCAGAGAAATTCCTGTGGTGTTTTTCGGGTGAATGATGGTGCTTTTGTGCTATTCAAACACAGCGATGGAATTGTAATATCTTGGGCCTCCTGCCGCCAAGAGGAGTTCAGTGTGAAAATTGATGAGGAATGCCCTCAGCTGGGTTGAGAAAAGAAGGTCTCTGCTGCCCCAGAGACGAAGAGTGAAGAAGGCTCCAGTGTAATGAAGGCCTGAGAAGTTCCATGAACACGCCCGATGTAGCGCGAGGATGGGAAATTGACAATTTGTTGTACCGAAAGAATTCGGGTCTTTGCCGCCAAAGAAATTGTGTCCAAATTTGGTGTGTCAGTGAATGATCCTTGCCGCCTCAAGGATGAGTTGTCCGACCGATATGAGAGTGGTCAAAATTCTGCGCCCTGGGGACGACGTGATGGATGATTGAAAAGTAATGCTGGATGGTAGTGTGTGTCTCTGCTGCCCCAGATACCACACAGAAAGCCTCGAAGGGATTGTTCTGGATGATGAAATAGAGTCCAAACAATGAAGCTGCCCAGATTATGAAGAGTAGTATGAATAGAAGTGTGATGTTGTGGAAACGACATGTCTCTGCTGCCCCAGAGATCTGTCTGCCAGAGTTTCTCTGCTGAGGAACATAGGGTGCCAGTACTATTCCAAGCACGCCAAGCGAAGGTTTTGCGAGAAGTTCTGGCATTTGTCGTCTCCGAGAGAGATAAGTAACCCGATGGTCTGACTTTCGGAAGGGTCGCCAACCCTGTTCCAAGATGCGTGTTGGGTAGCAGATCGAAGAAGCTTGTTCGTACCCAACGAAGAGATAGACTCGCTGTACTGTGTGAAGGTAACTAGCGTTCGAGCTTTGCCAGCCAAATCTGATGTCGGAGTGTGGTTTCAAATGAAGTGGTTTGATTTTGTGAAGATGTTTCTCCAGGTTGAAAGAAAGGTGATGATGGATCGATTGTCTCTCCTGCCCCAGAGACAATCCGTGATGTGAATGGTTGATCATGGGTATGATGACGACCTCCCAGGACCCGAAAAGGATGTTGCAAGTACTGGGTTGAAGTGAAGTCATGAATGTTCCAAAAGGATCTCTCCGCCCCGAGGAGAACCAAAGGATATGATGTGTGTCGTCGAGTCTCAAGTGCCCCAGTGATATTGAGACTCGGAAGCATCAAGGTAGTGTTGTCATGATGACTTTGATGCTTGTTTGAGAAGGTCCGAGGCCGAATGTATTGACTAGCCAGGGACGCGAGCGTGGAGTAAGGTTGACAACTTGAAAATGCTCCTGGATGAAATAGCTCGCAAAGTACGGATCGATTTGTGATGTGATGATTGATTTGCTTTGTGATCCGTTGTCGCGTCAGTTTCCCCATCTTCGATTCCCCCGAATCGCGATTTTGGGTACTGACACCTGACACCAACGTGAAGGTGCGACATGTCAGGCTGATTTTTTAATGAGGTTGACTCCTCGGTAACCACTTGGGAGGGCGGCAAGTGGATGGATGGGGGAAGGGGGGCGGGGCAGAGAAAATAATAGCCTAACCGGGGCGGCTTGCGGTGTTCGTGTCGATGGGCATGGGCGGCGAGGAACTGACTGGCCCAGAGGCCCTAGCGATAGAGGCGACCAGAAGAGAAGACCGAGAGAAGAGGCGGCAGCAGACGGCGGCAGCGGCAGCGACCGGGACGACGGGCTTAGTCCTCCGAAGAGAACCCGCGTCGATGGCGAGCCGGGTCGAGCGTCTGCAGCGGGATACCGGCCATGGCGAAAGTAAAGGCACCAGAAGCCTGCGTATCCTGGACGTCTTGAAGGAAGCGGGACGACAGCGGCAAGTCTTGTTCGCCCGTGCCGTAGTCACGAACACGGCGGGGCACCACGAACCAAAACGGCCATGACCATACGCTTTCGCCCAGAACCGAACGGAGGTTGAGCATGGTCCCCTTATTCCAGGGATTGTAGCTCATAACACGATGAGCATACGTCCCGTCGGACCGCTTGACGTACATGGGGAAGGCGGGCGCCTGTCGATGACGGATATACGATGTGTACTCCTTGCCGGGCGAGTCCATGCAGGCCAAACGTCTCCACTGCTTCCTGATGGGGGCGGCGAGGACCAGGACCAACATGTAAGGAAAGCAGGCGGCGATGAAGACGTACAGCCAGGCGGTCGAATGCCATGCCGAGATGGCCAAAGGCCAAGCCAGAATTCCCAACGACACGGTTTGAAAAACCACGATCCATACCATGAAGAGGAGGTAGCTCTTGATGGTCGGCAAGGCCACGGGGACCCATAACCACCAACAATAGTGGTCAAGGACCGGAATGCAGCCTAGCTCCTTGCCCGAATTGTCAACGCAATGGTACATGCGGTCGAGGTGCATCATGGCGCGGCCCTCCTCGAGATCCCGGGGGCTAGGCGAGCAGCGATCACAGGCGTTGGGGCGGAGGCCTTTGGCGAGGAGGTGGGCAGAGAGGGCGGGGCTCGCACTGGCCTGCATAATTGTCTTCAACGAAAAGACGGCGGCAGAAGGCGGACGGAAACCTCGGCGTCGGATCTTGTAAGACGTTACCCACATCTGGGCGAGAGGACCGGCGGTCAAGACCAAGACGAGAACGAAAAGACCCAAGAGGGCGAACGCAGCGTTTCGATCATGCGAGGTGACGGCAAGAAAAGACCCGGGGAACGTGTAGAAGGGTATTATGACCCTGTTGACTATTATACAGTTAGCAACAATAATTGATTAGCGGATAGTAGTGATGACCTACAGAGAAAAAAGGCGACGGCGCAGGTGTGAGCCAGAAGGTCAGCCACCAGCAACACAGGGACCCAAGAACACAGGAAGACCCAGCCCACTTCTCCGATGGCGAGGATCAGCTCGGCGAGGGTGACTAGCACCTCCTTGAACCATGCGAACGACCTCATGTCGACGGCGGCAACCACGGACGACAAGGACGACGAAGGACGGCAGAGGGCGACGACGGACGAAGAAGGACGAAGAGGGCAGCGACGACAGCGAGAGCAGCGAGGGCAGAAAGGCGACGGGCAGGCAGGCTTGTAGTGCGTACGATTTTTGAAAAAAAAGAGGCAGCTTTTTCCTAGTAACAGTTAGCAAAATCAATACAAAACGTACCTCTGATGGGGGCGGGCATACCTTAATCGTGAGCACGAAGAAGAAGAGAAAAGAGGAAAAAGAGGGGTCAGTCGACGAGACGTCGAGATATACCGAGAGGGCGGGTGGGTCGAGGCGGACGGGCAGCTCGATTCTGGGAAGGAGCAGCGTCGTCGGGTGGTTGGCTCCTTCCTTCTCTTTTTGCAAGAGGCTCCAAGACCTACCACGTGGGTATACCGCCTGCAACTTCAGTTCTCATGCCGGCAAGTAGGTAGTAGGCCACTATATGTTATTCAGCGAACAAAAAGCAGAGATAGACGGTGCTTGATTTGGTTTGATGGCGAAACATTTCACAGGCATATTGGCACGAGTATATAAACGGCTCAATCACGATACTAGTCCTTGATGTTGGGAGCCTTCGTCCAGAGTATGTCATCCTACTGGCGATCATCTTGGCTAAGCTACCCACGACGTAACGACTGCTTTGGTACGACGCATCTCTTCTTCAAGTGCTGTCGATTTCTGAGCCCCCCACTAGCGCAACCGTTGATTTTTCGCATTCGCCCACGTTTGTCATCGCCGCTAGCAACGCCCGTCACCGTACCCTGATCGTGGAAGTCCCGATGACTCATAATAATGGAAGCTACCGTCTATTTCCCTCTGTTCGATACGAAGCTCTAGCCTTGGAATCACCAGAGTAGGCTTGAGTTTGCAGTTGTAGACTGGATTTTTCCAGACGCCATAAGACTCTTGTGATGGGTAGCTGCAATGTCAGATACTTGGTTGGATGCAGACATCACAATTTCCTTCGCTAGAGCGCTTCCAGGTATGCAATGGCGCCAGTAGTCACTGCGAGCATTCTTCACGGTAAAATGCGTACCAAAACTTCGTTGTGCCCAAATACACATGACTTCTATACTTGATGGTTTTCACCCCCTTGGTTTACGAAGACATAGAGATCTCGCCGCCTCCAATTGGTTCGGAGGGTCCTAATGGCAGCCGCCAGGCCACGCCTTAGTTGTCATCAAGATCCTTGTGTTCGTCTCTTGGACACCATATTGACTGTGTTCAAGAGTGAACATCTCTTTCTGGATAGAAAAGTACAGAAGATATTTAACAGTCATGTAAATCAGTGCCCTTAGCAATCCTTTGAATTTCGACCTTAGCATTGGAATATTTCACACTGCTGTGAAATACCACATGGGAATCTTTGCGATGCTTCTGTACCTTTATTTTGTTTCTTTTCTTTTTTCTTTTTTTTTTTTTCACTAGTCTTTTCCAAGACTTGTTCATTTTGCAAATCCGGCAGCTACTAATTCGGAGCCCGTATCAAAACCGCTTGAGGTCGGCAGGTGGTCTAAGATTACATAAACAGACGCCGGCACCGCCGACCCCACACCGGAGGAGGGACCTAGGCGAGGTACCTTAGGTACTTCGATCAGCGTATCGCACCGTGTGACCTCGCAGTGGAGACTCTGTGTTGAAGTTGAGAGCAGGGATGTCCAGCCTCCTAATAGCGAATCAGCAATGGCTTACGTCTTGTACTCGAGTACTTCTTTCGCTTCTGTTTTCGTCTCACAGATCGCATTATACTGTAAACTATTCGTTCTCTGTGGATTTGGGGTAAGATTAGGGCCATGTTCGAGACGCAAGTTTTGGCGTCATGTGGCAGCCGATGGGATAACAGAGCACTCTGCACTTCCGATCCACATGCAGCAGGTATGAGACTTGTCAAACTGCGTGCGCCTAGCAAACCCATGGGCTTTCTATTCGAACTGTTCAGGCCTAGGCTAATACAACAAACTACCCGAGAAAAATTGGAACCATTCTGGGTTTTGCTGCATCTATACGTGATTGCATGTAGAGAATGATGCGTTTCTGTCGGCAAAGGCGAATAACCGGGCGAGGCCTTGCGAGCTTGCCTCTGCCCTCCCTTAACCGCCAATCCAACAGATAAACCACCTATTCAATAAGGCAATGACTGAGACTTTTCTCGTTCCCTCGTATGCTCCGAGGTTGCCAAAAACTGAACCAATTTTCGAAACATTTGTCTGTAAAAACAGTTTCTAGTTACCCTCCGCCCCTCAACTTCCAGATGCACAGTTGAGGAGTAGGGTGATGCGGGGTATTCTCCCTTCCCTTGTCAATAGCCTTGGCCCAATGCGTGTCCCCGGGTCAAGACTCATTCACGATCATGCCCTCTTTAGATCATACATATCGAGTTGTACCAGCGAAGCATTCGATTACCATCCTCCCTGTCCTTGCATTCCCTATTCGCACAGGCAAGACCAAAAGTCCACATCCAAGAGCCAGCATGCCCCCATTTGTCCTCGCAAAAGTCCCTTTGGCTGATTGTATTAAAATCGCCGCCGCCGTAGGCGTGGTTCTCGGACTGGATGCAGCTCTGGTAGCACTCAGGCAACTGGTGAAGAGGTAAGGGCTTGTCTGGGGATATCTTTTCCAAACTGGAATGTCCCCAACCGTGCGGTCCGCCGGCGCTAACAGTCGTAGCGATGGCAGCGACAAGGAAAGAGATGCCGACTTTCATTTTGTAGATGTTTATTAGAGCGAAGTGATTTTAGTAAGGTAGATTAGTAGAACACTCGGTCGATTTGAGTTCAAGTAAATTTGTTGTAATGTTGTCGGATTGCTGAGGTGCTGGGTTGCGATGTGTCGTAGAAGGAGAGTGCTTGCTCAGCTCAAGTGAGAATCGACAGCATAGTTATCGGAAGAAAATGTAACTCCGATGTGTTTTGCAGAATGGAACCCACAAATGTTCCGCCGTAAATGAACGTTACCTTGTTGAATGGGGAACAAAAGTAAAGTTTGGATTCCACGCTGAGAGGACGAACCGGATGACTATGGAAAAAGACTGATTTGAATACACCCCAATCTCAACCCTTTCGGGCCAAACGGACTACAGGTTTCTCTTATCGTAATGAACATACCCACACCCACGAGGTATTCTTTTGGGTCTCCAAGACATTTTTCTGTGTCGAAGTATGTCATTGTATTGGTTGTTCGTGTCGCCCCCACGCCGCCCATCAGACCCAACGGCGACACGGTGCCGCCGGCCTTCAGCAGGACCAGAGCGGGAACCGAGAGCCGCAGTAGCACCTCTCTCTGTGTCCGACTCAGCAAGGTCAGACCTGACCAGCCCCTGTCCTGAGTGAACTCTCTCTGATTTGTGGTCACTTGAACGAATGTGTAGGAATGGGCATATGACCAGATGAATTACGAGATGAAAGAAAGGACAATATTCCATCTTAGAGGTATGAATATCTCGACGAACAGGATCGAAATTCATATAGAAAGAGAGGATGTAGTTGTTGAAAGACGACCCGTTAGTGGCCGAGCACGCGCCGCTGCTCTTCGCTATCTTCTTGCTTCGACCGTTGAAGAGAAAGGGACAAGCAGGTCTAAGCCATCATTTGGGCTTTTTGCGATACCTTGTTGAGGCTGTTGTGGAATGGACTGATGGTCTTATGAGCTCTCGTCAGTTTTACGAACCTTGAACCATCAAGGGAGGTGCTAATGAGCATTGAGCACTACTCAGTGCATTTCCTCTTACATATAAAAACGACAACCAGTTCACAGTCGCCACCATCATAACCATTGGACGTAAACCAAAACACACACACAACCTACCACCATGAAGATTAGTGCCACTTTCGTCCTCGCGACGGTTGCCGTCAGCGTCTCAGCGGGCGGCCCCAAGAACAATTCCCCTCGATTTAGCGGCTTGAACAAGATTCCCGACAATGAGCCACTGCCGCTCCACCAGGCGCCCGACTGCTACCAGAGCTGCTTCCAGTCGACGAACCACGCACTCACTGGGGACATCAACACCGTGAACCAGAGGGAGTTTTGCGAAGACAAGTGGACGCACTTTGATTGGTGGTTTGAGACCTGGCTGATGGGATGCGTCGTACCGAACTGCCCCAAGGAGGATGGCGACAAAGCTCGACGATGGTTCGATTCCATCTGCCGTAGTAAATCCTGAACGGTTTGATGGGCTGTTTAAATGTAGCTCCTAACGCGCAGCGAAGCAGAGCAGCACGAGCAAAGTGAAAGAGTTACAGGCGCGAGGTCAATGTGATGGAGCTCTTTATTAAGCAGACGTGGCCTCAGGGCCTTCTGCGGATGAACCGTACTTAACTAAACCGAAGCTGAGATAAGTTTATTCCAGGAGTGTAGAAGGGCTTTTGAGAGCAGATGGGAGGCCTACGACCCGATGGTCGCGGTGAGGGAAGAATCAGCACCGCAAGTCTAGTACCTACTCAATTCAATACCTAATATGCTGCCGTCCTCGAAAACTACCTGTAAGAAGCACTTTAAATACCGAGTTAGTATGCTACGGTTTGATGCAGAAACACAGAGGCCAATGCATCAGGCCCTTGAAGCCAGGTACAGTGACAACAAGGGTGGGGTATTCAGCAACGAACCAGCTCATTTCAAACTTCTTGTGATGCTACAGAGTTAGGTCACTCTTTCTACATCACCGTTTACTCGTCCGCCATAATATTGGATGTATTCATCTCCTCACAGGAGCGATTGAGCCAAAACCTCTCTACGCCGCAGCTTTCTGGCCTCGGCGGGTATTGCCAGTCAGATGCCCCCTCATTATCATCGACCTACAATGATAGAGTGCATCATCGAACGGCAGATCGAGACTCTTCCGAAAGGCACCATGTGCAGACGCAACCACCAGTCTTTCGTGTGACTACTGGTTCAACGCCCCGTCGGCATGCGCCAGTGCTATAAATAGAACAACAGAGCCCTGTGAATTACTCTCAAGCCCACAAATGTGGTACATCCTATCGCCGTGAGCATTCGATTCGAAACCGATATGACCGCCTTCGTCACCGACGGCGGAGTCAGAAGGCTGGTGACATCATGTACAATAGCTAACCCGCATCGCTCTTCCTGCATCGGTCGTCATTGACACCGACGTATTCCGCTTAAACAACAAGCAATGACATACAGCGAGATGAGCCCTTGCGGAGCAATTGAGTACGCGACGTAGAATCGAATATCTGCTCAGAGGTCAAAGGCTGCAAACTGCCCAGAGCGCTTGGAATTTTCCCCTTTCTTCTGTGTATCTCGCGATTCCACAGTGGTTTTCAGTTGCCTGCGTACAAGGCGTAGAAGTATGCAATCATACCCCCGCTAGAATTTTGCTTACTGCTAGTCAAAGGATAAATGTGACCAGATATCGCGAGATGTCCCCCAGCCAGAACAGAGACAATGCATAGAGACCTTTGGACCGATTGCAAGTACAGCAGGCCGTTGCTCCCTTGTGCAACTCTTCCATGCCAGCAGAGCCTCACGTTGAAGCGGTGTAAAGCTCGCCGGTCTTTTTTTTCTCATAACTCACTGTTCCTCATCTCGGCTTGCCACTTATTTGCTGGATATCCATAAATGGAAGGGGCATCATTCGCGTATCACCAGACCCACCTCCCAACAAGCTGCCGCTGCAAAGCACCTGACCTCGAAGCTGTGGTCGAAGTCCAAAGATCTTCACCAGTCAACAACAACATTCTTGTTGCTGTCTCTCGTAGCTATCACACATACACTGAGTTTATATACACTGCATGGCCGGCAACTCCGCCACAAGACATCAGAAAGCGGCCTGGACAATATAAATTAAGCATTCAGGTACACCATAGGTACCTCACCCAGAGCGGCAGAGATTCCTAGGATGTCTGCATACCCAGAACAAAGTCAAAATCACTGTCACTTTCGTTGAGCAGGTTGAAAAGGTGCTCGCAGGCAAGAAAGGATTCCACCAGCCCATACACATCCCTGCCGTATACATCCCTAGAATACAACATGTAAAACGCCAGATAGCGAACTTCAACCCGTCATTGAACACAGCACCACCAGCGTGTCTTCGTACTTGGCTCCTTGCATCCAGGCTTGCTTTTCAGAGAGAACCTTTCCAACTGGAGCCTAACCGGTGCACCAAGTGTATTGTGGTGTCTTGGTTGCTGTTCACCGCGTGCATTCCGGGTTTATATACCCTTCGCGGTAGACCATGCCCCAAGTGAACCACCTTGATTGTATAAACAAGGCATCCTGGTACACTCACGGCATCTTGTGTGAATCAACAAATTGACGGTGCAGAATACATCGCAGGAAAGGCCAGACAGCGAACTACAAACTATTATTAAACACAAGCACACCAGCGTGTCTCCGAACTTCCTTCGTTCCATGAGACATAACCTTGACGACTGGGACTCAGTGTGCCTACTGTCTTCCAGATGTGGCTAGCCTCCTGGATTTGTGGTGTCTTGGTTACTGTCCATGGCGCGTAGCCCAGATTTATATACACTTCTTCACGGCAGAGAGACCATCCCTAAGCAAGCCCTCTTGATTGTATAAACAAGGAATTGGAGGATCCTATCCGCAACAAATTGACGGTGCAGAATACGGCGGAGAAAAGGCTGGACAGCGAACTACAAACTGTTGTTGAATACAAGCACAGCTGCGTGTCTTCAAACTTCGTTCGTTCTGTGAGACAAGGCCTTAGCGACTGGAACTTAGTACGACTACTGTCGTTTGGAAATGGCTGTGATTTGCTGTGTCTTGATTACTGTCCATGGCACGCAAGCCAGATTTATATACACTTCTCCAGGGTAGAGAGAGCGTCCCCCAAGCGAGCCACCTGCATGGTATAAAACAGGCGTATGTGAGCAGACTTAAAAAACCTGACCGAGAGCAAATCCAATACATGTCAATATTTGCCGACAGACTACCAGATCTTGGCCTTCCACGAAGTCGTGCAAGACGACCAGTCCCCTGAAGCCACACTTTCCACAAGCTGCTCGTGTCGAGATCCTTGTTCTTGACTTTCGTTTGTTGCTACAGTTTACTCAACCGGTGAATACCAGGTGAGCGCAGGGACACACGCAAAGTAGTCCGAGCTGAGAAGCTGCAGAGCCAATTGACCTGAAAAACGCATCATATTTCTAAGATGCTACTCTGTATAGAATACACCCTCAGAACAATAGCAATCCACCTCTTTTCCCCCTGTATCCAAAACCAGCCCGACCGACCAACCGATCACTCATCCAAAAAGTCATGTCAATCATTAATCTCGTGTCCAAAATTGTCTTTATGACTACAACCGCGGAATGCTTTAGCAGATGGCATGCGTTTTGCCAGTCTTACCCTGCAGGGAGTGCTTTTCCTTCTGTAACCAGCAGTCAGCAAGATCCGCCTCTCGCGCACGGGGGTTTGGGGACAAACTCTGAACTTTGGGTGGTTGTGCGACGACTTGGTGCTCGTGAGGTGGTGCTTGTGGATGAAGTCCTGCTGCCGCTTGATGCTGTCCTGGTCCATCTGCTCGAGCAGGCCCATGCACAGCTTGATGTCCGTAATGAGCATGTCGCAGCGGCTCTTGCTAAAGTCCTCGCGCACGACGACGCGCAGCATCTTGAGGTCGTTGGTCTTGGGCGCCATCGTGTACGCAGGCACGACCCAGCCGCGGACGCGCAGCTGGTGCGCCAGCGCGAACTCGTCGTAGTTGCGGTCCTCCTTTTCAGGCAGGCGGAAGGCGACGAGCGGCAGACCGGCGCCGGAGCGCTGAGACATGATGGTGAAGCCCAGTACCTCGAGGGACTGGGAGAGGTAGTCGGCGGTGCGGGTGAGGTTGGACATGATGGCGCGGTAGCCCTTCTTGCCGAGGCGGATGAGTTGGTAGTACTGACCAATAACCTGGGAGGCACCCTTTGAGAAGTTGAGAGTGAAGGAGGCCTGGTCGGCGCCGAGGTAGTTGATGTTGAAGACGAGCTCCTGGGGAAGGAACTCGGCGGCGCGCCAGACGATCCAGCCGACACCCGGGTAGACGAGGCCGTACTTGTGGCCGGAGACGTTGATCGAGACGACGTTCTTCAGGCGGAAGTCCCACTCGAGGTCCGGAACGACGAAGGGGGCGACGAAGCCACCGCTGGCGGCGTCGACGTGGATGGGGACATCGAGGCCTCTCTTCTCGAGCAGGTCGTTGACGGCCTTGACGTCCTCGTACTCGCCAGTATAAGTGGTGCCGAGGATGGCGCAAATGCCAATGGTGTTCTCATCCACGAGGTTGACGGTCTCCTCAGGGTCGATGACGTAGCGGTCAGGGGTGCAGTAGACGAGCTTTTCCTCAATCTCAAAGTAGCGGGTGGCCTTTTCCCAGCAGACCTGGACGGCGGAGGACATGACGATGTTGGGGTGCTCGGTGCTCTTGCCCTCGGCCTGGCGCTTGTTCTTCCAGCGCTTCTTCATGGCGAGAACGCCGAGCATAATGGCCTCGGAGGAGCCGACGGAGGACGTTCCGACGGCGCCGCCGTGCTCGCCCTCGCCCTGGGGCGCGTGGAAGAGCTTGCCAATCATGCTGACGCAGCGGTTCTGGATGTCGGCGGACTGGGGGTACTCCTCGTAGTCGATGAAGTTCTTGGGGAAGGACTCGCACATGAGCTTCTCAGCTTCATCTTCCTGGATGTGGGGGTCAGCGTGGGAGGTCGAATGCGGGGGTGGGCCATGGGGTTTGGCGGCTGTCAGTTCTCACCATATATGTCGTCACGAAGGAGGCCAGGCTGTTTATCGTGTCAGATCTCTAGCGTATGAAATAACAGGGCTGAGGGAGCTCACTTCATCATGGGGTTGCCGTCGAGGCTGAGCTCGTCCTTGATCATGCGGTAGGCGACGTCCTTGGGCATCTCGTCCTCGGGCATTTCACGCTTGGGCAGGTCCTGGTTGGCGAAGCGAGAGCCGTAGACGCTGGTGGTGTAGCAGTCCTCGTGGTCGGCGAGCTTAAGCTGGACGTCCTTGAGCTTGTTCATGACCTGGGCCAGGTGGCCGGAGGACGAGTCCTCGGAGCCCGAGTCGGGGGGTGTGGCAACGGTTGCGAGGTGGACCATTTTGAGACGGCGAGAAGGTGTTACGAAGGAAGAGATGAATGGGCAGTGTTGTGAGGAGAAGCAGCTTTCGAACGGTGTCGAAGAGGCGGATGAGGGACGGCGTTTATAAGAGAAGATGGAGCTGGGAGCTTTGGCTGTAGCTGAGTCTGAGCTTTGGGCAGACGAGGCGAGGCGAGACTGTCAAGCAGTGGATGGGACGATTTGTCTATGGGCGATGGGAGAGCAAGAGAAGGGGAGAAGAGAGGAGAAAGGAGGGCATCGAGTAGTCTCGGCGGAGCCAAGCCAGCTGGACGCGGGCGTGGGCGTGGCACTGCATGCCGCGGGCCAGGTCCAAGGCCAGGTCCAGGTCCAGTGCATCAGGGGGGGGGCAGACAAGGACAGGGCCAGATCGGGATAAGGTGGAATGGGAGCTAAGGTACTCTCTGTGGTGTACGGCATCGCTGGTGAAGCCCAAGCTCCGGTACCCAAGGCAGGAAAGCTAAGCTGGATAGGCAAGTTGGAGGTTGCGTTGCCGTGGTGGTGGTGGTGCGTGTAGCAAGCTTGTAGCTTGCGGCAAGAAAGGCAATGGCAGGTGGGGTGATTGAGCGAACCTGAAGCCGGAAGGCGGGGCAGGAACGCTGACGGCACGCTACGACTAAGTCAGTACATGGGAAGGTGCGGTGTAGCCGGTACGTACATGCCGAACCAGAGCTACCTTACCTTACCTCTTACCTACCTTGTACATCATCGACGATGACATCCACAGCATGCAAGCCATGCAGAAGGGCAGGGCAGGCAGTTCAACAGCGGGGTCCCAAGTCGAAACGAAGGTAGGCCTCCCTGACGAATTTCACCGAGAACAGAAGCTGAACTGTTCCCGCTGAATACATCGGATAGCGATACGTGTCCCAGGCCTGCCCGGGAGCTTATCCCAATCAGAGGGGTGGCCCAGAACTGCGTCAGCATTGGATGATTTGATCAAAACACCGATAGCAAGATGGAATAAAAATAACCCCAAAAAGTAAACTCAGCAATGGGAACAGCATATTATCCGCAAATCAGAAAAGCACGGCAAACGAGATGACTTTTCGCCCAGCCCGCGAGACCCGAGTCTGAGTCTCTCTCTCTCTACCTCTCCTGTTTCCAGCAGAACCCGAAAAGCACATGTTCCTCGTCTATTATGGGCGAACATCCCAATGTGCCCCCTAATCCTCTCTCCCAGACAACAGAAGAAGGACGAGGAAAGGAAAAGGGCGGCCTCCTTCAATTCCCTCTCTCACTCTCACAGCTGCCCACGTCTCACTACCCACATGCCTCACCCCCCTACCACCCCTCCTCCAACCAACCGGATGAGGTGCAGCTGGGAAGCTTTCCCCAGGTCCCAAGCCAAACATCCCAACCACGCCCAGCACCCAGCATCCCAAAAAACGCGCTACGCCCAAAGCTTGGCACGGGTTGACAGCTTCGGCTGGCCCACCACTGCAACCGCCCACCCGCCCCAGCAGGTGCCGCCCTGGAACGAGCCGCTCCCACCCAATCACCACCCGTGCCGGTCTTCCGCCACAGCGGCCCTGGCCCCGGACCTGGGACGCCTCTTCTCCCCTCCCCTCCACCAACGATCACCGCCGCTTCGTCAATCATTCAAAGCACGAAAAGAGCCGTCTCCTCCAGCAATATCCATCGGCGGGCTCAAAACTTCTAAAAGGATAACACGGCTCGGATGTCAATGCCTAGCACCTAAAACCTCACAGCCACTCGAAACGTTAACACAAAACATTTACCACTCAGG
This sequence comes from Colletotrichum tropicale, assembly GCA_027406125.1. Classification (NCBI taxonomy): domain Eukaryota; kingdom Fungi; phylum Ascomycota; class Sordariomycetes; order Glomerellales; family Glomerellaceae; genus Colletotrichum; species Colletotrichum tropicale. The sequence continues at coordinate 1,132,970 of JANVYH010000002.1, forward strand.
GGGAGGGGAAGAAAATATGTCCATGGTAATGATTATTTCCCTCAGAACGAAAAAAATGACATCACCACCACCCGTTCATCCACCCGTCAAGCCTCAAAAATCACCTCAGCCCATTTCGTTCCCAATCACCATCCCCCATGCCCATCCCAAACTTCCGAAATGGCATCCTCCGAGAAAAGCAAAAAAAGAAAAAGAGGAAACCAAACCCCAGACTTTCAATTCTTCTTCACCGATTGATCCAACCCCCCAAACGCCCGCAAATAGACCCCCCACGCATCACCCCAACGCCTCAACCTCCGTTGTCCCCTGTGGCTTAGCCCCCCAAAGCCGCCGACTGTGGTTCGACTTTTGGCTCTCGTAATCTTTCGCAACATCCTTTGGAACCACACCTTGTGCTGTCCATCCCATCTCTCGGTGAAGGAGACCCCGACCCGGTCAGGACAATTGATGCCCTACAAACACATGAATCTACTACTACTCTCCTGTTCGGGCCGCCTCGCCCCCTTTTGCCAGCGCTTCTCTCTTACGAATCATCAGACGGGCCTTACTTTTTTCGTTTCTCGCCATCGTAGCCGTTGCTTCTGGTGCAATTCCCTTCATCCCGGTTTGCCCGAGCCTCATCTCGTCTCCCTTTTTCACTCGGTTGAATGACAGGCGAAAAGCTCCGTCGGCTTAACCCTCAGGTTCACATCGACGCAAAGAGGCGAGCTTCTGTCACAAATACCGGCCATCTCGCTCCAAATAGCCATTCTGCTACTCACTGCTCGCTCTTTCTAGAGATACTCTAATCCAGGTCTAACCACTGCCTGGTATCATGATTGATCCCCTAACTAAACCAGAGTGAATCCCGATGTCTAATCTTAACACATGCATGCTGGCCGCCTCGAAAGCCGCCATTAGCCCAATTTCATAATCCTGTAACCCATTCGTCGATAGCCATTTCCTTGTCCTCAGCCCTCCGTGGTGTCCATAGAATCACCCTGCACCTTGGCTTTGGCAGCCGCTATCTTCTCGGCCTTCCACGCTTCAATCTTGGCCTTCAACTCGGTATGCGGGATCGCGTCGTCTATCGTCATCGCTTGTCGCGTGAACGGATCTTTGGGATCAGACAGCAGATGCTGGACGATGGTCGAGCGATCCACAATGTGCTTCGATGGCAGGGTCACAGGGTCCTTCATCAGATCGCCCATGATGGGGTCCTCGAACTCGGCCGGTATGTCACCCAGGTCGAGCTCTGCCTGCTCTGCTATCTCCTTGGCTTCCTTGAACTTCTCCTTCAGGGTGTTGAACTTTTCCATATCCTCCGTCTCCTTCATGGACCTCTTCGACAGAATGTAGCTAGCCTTGTCAAAGTTGGCCGGCTTGTAAGAGCGACCGTCCGAGGCAACAGCTTCGATAAAAGCCTGCGAGGAGCCAAGGTTGAGGTAAATGTCCACAAAGTCCGACAACAACACTCGCGGCTGGAAGTGGTACTTTTGAGGATCGTTCACCTTGAGCTGTCCCATCTTGGGGCCAGCCAGGGTGTCCAGGTTGTAGTTCAACATGCTGGCCAGACGCTGCACGATCTCGGGCATCGTGAATGCAGACGACAGGGCAGATGTGAACAGCTTCATCATCGCCAATGTCTCATTGGCGAGCTGCATGTACGACGTGGCCTGGTTCTCAAGGCCCGAAAGCTCCTCTTGCTTCTTCTGTCTGTCTTGAGCCGACATGCTCTGGTCAGCCTCCAATTCATGCTGGAGGTTGTGGATCTTGGGGAATTTCGTCAGCGCCTCATCAAGAACGTAAGTGGCATCGTTGAGCAGAAGATTGACGAATTGCACGAAGAACTGTCGATTGACCCTGGACTCATGTTAGAGGGCTTACTTGCACCTGCGACACGGCGTCGCCTCGTTTTGTCTTTCAGGGGCCACAACTTACTTGCTCTCTCTGGTGAGCTGCTGCTTGTAGACGTCATTGCCCCAAACACACTTGATGACCTGGAAGATCTCGTATCTGATGTTGAACTTGTCGTAAAACTGAGTGTGAGCTCCGGTCGACTCTGCCTCGATGTAGAACTTCATCAAGGCGTGCAGCAGGTGGTCGTTGGCAAACTTGGATCCGTAAAGCTGGTCGCCGAGGACGCCCTTCTTGAAATGCGAAAAGGGCCAGGTTCCGGAGAACAAGAGCGTGACCAGAGACGACTTGAGGTAAGGGTTCTTGATGTACTCGGATGATCGGAGGAAAGCGATGCACATGGCAATCATCTCACTGCCGACTGCGGACGGCATGATTTGGGGAAGGTATCTAGAAGATGTTAGCATTCGAAGCTGTACTGCACAGTGATAGACGCACCTGTAGACGAATTTGAAGTTGTCAACAACGTTCTGGAGAGCGTACTCCGGCAAGCATGCAAATGCCTCCGGCGTCTGAGCGGGCAGCGGAAGTCTGAGTGTGGTCAGTGATGGCTCTGAATGCGTGCGAGAAATTGGTAGTCACGGCAAAAACGTACTGAAGATCCGTTGTGTCAGGCTTATAGTCCGTTTGGCTGGCAAGGCGCAAAAGCCAGACAGCAACGTAGCGCATGAAGCGGAGAGACAACTCCTGCATCTTCTCGTCGAAGAAGACACCCTCTATGGCGTATTTCAACGCAATTGCCTTATTCAGGACCTGGGTATGCCTCTTGAGAGTCACCTCGTACATGGCGAGTTGAGCAGGGTTCTGCATTGGTGATTAGCATTGGCACACGGCATCGACGTTGCCAGGCGGAGAGCTACTCACGTTCACCATTTTGTGACGCTCAGCCTCCATCTTAGCCACATGCGTCTCATAGAACTTGATGTCGCGCTCCAGATTCTTGACCTTTGCATTTGTGGCCTCGCTGCCGTAATGATGAGCGGCGAGAGTTAGGAAGAATACTTCAGAAATGAAGTTGGATGTGCCCTCGGCCTTCTTTTCGTAGAAAGCATCCGACGTCGCTTGGTCGGCGTTGATCTTGGTCTCCTCCTTGATGTCCACGCGAGGGCTCCGTCTGAAGTAGTCGACTTCGATTCTGTCAACTTTGGAGAAAGTCGTGTCCATGAACGGCGAGCAGAATCGGTCGAGAATGGCTGTCAGGTTGGTCATGAACCCGTCGGAAGAGACTTCCTTGGCATCAACCTGAATTGCTCTACGCTTCTTGTTGGAGTTGATGGCGGACGCGAACCAGTCGAGGACACGGCTTCTCGTTTCGCTGTCGGCTCGGATAAAGGCGTTGGCGATCGTGAACAACTCATCTTGGTGTACCCTCAAGATGGCGCGCAGTGCCTCCTGCGGCTGGGCTGCTTGTCTTCTGTCCAATCCGCGGGGGTTTGGGAAGTAGGTGAGCGTGACCTCGGATTGCAGTGGAGAGATCCGGAAGAAGGGACCCAGGATGGTTGCCTTCTCAATAAGAGGGCCAGAGTTTTGTGCAGGGAGGAAGTTGGTGTGCTGGGCCAGAGCATTAAGCAGTGGCGGGAACTTGGTATATGTCATCAAGGCCTGGTTGCGTCAGTACAACCGTTCCCAAAGGCCATCGCCCGACGCCTTGCCGGAACTTACATTGAGGTATGGCTTGTAGTCGCCATCCATGGACATCTCTGACAACTTAAGGCTGAGGGTATTGATCGCCTCGGCGAACACCACTGGGTACTGCTCATCCTCAGGGAATCGGTTCACAGCTTCCCGCAGGAAGTCCAGACACACGCCGTCATCAGTGTCGTGACCTCTCAGGAGACATGACGCCAGACTGTCAGGCTGCGATCGGCTGCAAATTATTAGCTTCGGTCACTGCAAATTGTCCCGCGATAGCTTACCCAAACAGGTCAGGCAAAGTCAGAGCAAATAAGCAGTTGCTGACACACAATCTCTTCGCCTCATCAAGCACCTCTCTCTTGTCCTTGGCCGTTTCCTTGACCGTGATGTATAGGCGCAGAATGCGCTTGAAGCACGGCAACAGGAAGCCGAGAATGGACTTCTTGTGGTTCAGCGTCGACAAAGCCTCCAGCAAGGCACTGTCCAGAACGCTGGTCGTCAGCTTCAGCGCCGCATCTGACTCCGTCAGTTCGCTGTTCGCCCCCGGCAGAAACATAAGCTTGTGGCCATGGATATCGGCAACTCTGTGTGGATCGACAGTGATGCGGAAAATCTGTGTGAGGGTTCGGTCGGAGAAGTCATCGATGGACTCTTCTTGGACGACGGTCGGGCGCTTCGTGACGGGTGCTGGCGTGGTCTCGCTCTTAGCGGCTCGCTTCTGGCTGTTACCCTCGTTCGATTCGGCCTTGACTCCAAGCTGATTGAAAGGGTTCGGCTTCGGTGTCGATGACGAAGTGATGTTGATCTTGCGCGGCTCTTCGGCGAGGCCCTTGCCCTTCTCTTCGGTTGGTGTCGAGGCGCCCGAAGCTCCGGGATTCGGTGATGTGTCGCCCTCCGGCTTGGGAGAGGTCCTGGCGGCAGAACCGAGCTTGGCCAAACGTCGCAACCGGATCTGTACAGCACGAACGGTCAGCGAAAGTTCCGACTTGATCTTGACCCATGCCCGCGATTGCGTGTTCGTCCTCCGGGCTTGTGCCATCCTGGTGTCTCGATGTGTAGCTGTAACTTCGTGATTGCAGGAAAGAACGGCGCGTCAGGCGGTATGAATCGATTGGAAGAGTTTATGAACAGGCTATCGGCGAGTTCGATGCAATCTAGGCGGCCGGACTCAATCGAGCTGGTCGGCGATGTTGGGTAAAGGGCAGCAGGGTTGCCGGCATCGTGGAATCGGGTTCCGAGGTCGAAACGTTGAATCGGTCAAGGCCGTTTGGAGAGGACCGATAGAGAAGCTCTCAAGGAGCTGCGCAGCAACCAAAACAAGTCCATAAAGAATCTTACCTCGTTCATCTTCGCCGTGTCAGGCGCATCTGGTGTCTGGTTCTCGTTGGGATCCATCTTGTCGTCGTTGGTCGTCTGGAGACGGTAGGACTACAAGCAGCGTATGAGGCAGCCGTGCCGATCCCAGGTGGTTCTTGGGTGCACAAGAAAAGGTTGTGAAATTGCCGACGCCTTGCACAAGGCTGAACGAAGCTGGATAAGGTGCAGTGTGGAAGGTGAGGCTGGTGAGGTAGCTCAAGGTGGGCTGCGTTCAGAAGTGTTGACGTCCAGCAGGGCCTTGCAGTGGTGGGGAGGTAGTGCGGCGGCGGCATGGAGCGGTGAAATGTGGGGTGTGGACCAGTTAAATCCGACAAGGGCGGCCAGGTACCCAGCTTTCTCCGATTTTTAGCGGATTGTCCACTGGGAAATGCAAAGTCCACCATCAAAGTCCGCTGATGAGGTAAGGCACCGGGTCAAAGTGAGGGATGGTGCACCCTGAACCTTCATTAATAATCTGGTCGCACCTGCCTTTATGATGCTTGCCACTGCTGGCTTTCTAAGGGTTTCTACACAGAAAGATAGCCAGCTACCTAAGGTACTACATTTGAGGCACAAACACATTCAGTGAAGGTCAATGAGGTCTTTGAAAGGCGTCTTCGAAGGGCTTAAGTAATTATACACCACGACTTCTTGTTAAGTTGTTTCCTGTTTCAAGCGGCTTTGAGACCCTTAGACCATTAACAGATGATGGTCGTAGACGTCTGCAACTGCTTCAGATGAACCTACGCCGAGAAGAAGCCCATTGGATATGGCCTGCATGAAGGTTTCTGATAAAACATCAACGGCGTCTAGAAACATGTCCCACATCTAGCCCACTCATCCGCGTCAAAATATCACGATATCGATTCAATTACTATGTGCTTCGAGGCATCCAAGACCTGCTGTAGCTTTTAGGATATAGCAACCTTTGTACGTGAGAACCAATTTTGTTTCAAAGGGCGGCCCGCTGCGTAGAGTGCCTGCCCCAAGGGTATTTCCGTGCCCAATCCGTGTCGTTAATACCGTGGGTCCCTCCAAAACGCCTAAATGTCCAAACAAATATACTAGTACACGAGCTCGCGTGGGTGCAAAATATATGGCCGTCAAATCCAAGCTGAATCGTAACAAGTTGCCGTGGCTCGAAGGTGTGATGCGGTGGCCTACAGGCGGGGTATACCGTTTGACCCGTCACTGAGCCTCCTTGACGACGACGATGCCTCTCCGTCGCTGTCCGAACTGCCTCTCGTGCGGCTCGTCCCGCTGGCGGTCCGATTTGCCAGCCGGCTGCGCTCAACCTCCTCGCGGCTCTTGTTCATAAGCCAAGCCATGTGCATCTTGAGTATCCCCAAGGTGCTTCTGAGTTCCGACATATTTTCTTTGATAGGTATGACGTGGTTCAGTACCATGACCGTTTGTCGACCCTCAAGGTCGGTGAAGTCCTTTCTAAGTTCTTCCATCCGACGCTCCATGTCTTCGTAGATGCTCATGACTGCTTCCGTCGGTTTTAACTTGGGCCCGCCCTGGACGTTGTTCAGGTTGAACACGTCGTCCCACGACATGCAGTCCCGCCTCTCATCCTTCAGTTCCAGAATCTGTCGCTCTTGTTCCTCCTTCACTTTCTGGAGTTTTTCAATCTGCTTCTCTTGATTCCTGACCTTTTCTCCGACGACAGCGACAACCTTGTAGATGCATTCATCCTCGTGAGCAGCAAGTGTTTTGCGAACCGCCTCGTGGTTGCAGCCGTAGTCGCCATATTTGCACGCGGCAGTCACCTCGGGGCACTGATCTGCGAGATGCTGCTTCAATTCCGACACCCTGATCTTCTCCCCGCAGTCGGCGCAGGCCGTGGTATTCTTCGGGCAATCTCTGATGACGTGGTCCGCCATGGACGCCGCCTCCATCTTCTCCTCGCAGTACTCGCACGCCTGCTCAAAGTGCCAGCATTTGCCGGAGGCCGCCATCCACTGCTCCACTCTCCTATCGCATGTCTTGTCCGGACAGTCCTGCAGCGTGTAGCGACACCCCATCGCGTGCCTGACCACCTCCTCGCGTTTCATCGTCTCGTCGCATCCCCTCTCGGCATTGGGGCAGTTGACGACGAGGCTGTCGAGCATGTTTGTCAAGAGCCTCGACGTCTTGCAGTCCTTGGCTCGGAACCTGGTCCGGTCGATGGGGCAGGTGTCGGCGGAGAAGAAATGGCGCTTCAGGCATTCGAGGCAGAAGGTGTGGTCGCAGGGCGTGATGACCGGGGTGATGACGGGGAGTTTGCAGATGGGACAGACGAGGTTATCATCGGGCTCCTCGACGTACATCAAGGCGGAGAAGTCAACAAGCTCCTTGACGTTGTCGGGACTGAGGGAGTGTCGTATGGCTTCTCGCACGGCCAATTCCTCGACAGGCCATTGAGTGGGGGCTCGCGCTTGTTGTGGCTAGTCAGCGTGTCTTGTCCGGACCATCGTCTCTTTGTCTGCGAGTCTCAACTTACGCGTAAACGGAATTGGAACGTCCTCGACAGATCGGACAGCCTCCTCGACGAGATTGTGGACGAGATGGGTGATAGTGGCATCGTCCTCGGGGGCGGCGAACGGCGGCTGTGTTGGTTGTTGCGACATGGTGCTGACGGTGGTGGTTCTCGTCGACTTTGGATCAGAAGGGGGGTTTCGAAGTGGCAGGGGAGATCATGATTGAAACCTGGCGATGGAAATTTATCGTAGTTGCGGTGAGCGTGTCCGAATCGGAAGTGGGTGTTTTCGTGGAACCGCTGGAGGCGCGGAGGAAAGGCAGAGTTGTGGAGGAGGTTTACAGTTGAGGCCCAATACGGAGTGGATGGAAGGGAATCGGCAACGAGTGAGGTGACGTCCAGCCCAGTGGAGGGCTTCCATCAGTCATTTGGGCCGAGGGTCCGATAAGCACTTCAGCCGATAACGCTACTGACCCTCGCAACCACGGAGTGCCAGTCCGCCCAGTCAACCAGTCCAGCACGGGTCCAGGTCCTGAGGGCAGTCCCGATCAGAGTCAGGCGCAGGGCATTGGAGGAAACGGCCGCTAAAACACAGTGTTAGTCAGCACCCATGGCGGGAAGGGGCACCGTCCCCGCATCTTCTTGGCCCCGGCATTGACCAACTTGATGCCTTTCTCTGCCGGGAACACCAGAGAAACAAACATTCCCATGGCGAGCATGACATAACCGTTGTCTCCAGCAGCCCTCGATATGGGCAAGATGGGATGCACTTTGTCTTGGACGATGGCGAATGACAGCATCGAGCCACGTTACACGGGCGGAATACGGAGCCAAGACCGCCCTTGCATTTCTGCAGGCAGCCTATTGACCAGTTCTGTCGACCCTTGTTCCAGTGTCTCTGCCGGAGCAGCGGAATAAGAAAAAAAGGATGCTTCTGGATTCCGTCGATCTCATAACCGAACCTCACCATCGCGGGCATTTGGTGGAGCGATGCCGTCACAGTTATTGAGCTTCATCGACCAGCCCGCTTTGCTCTGAATATTGGACACATTGAGCAACACAGTATGTCAAATGCACGACCAATTCATTCATTCCTTGGAGGCTCTCCTGTCTGATGCTCTCTCATTCTCGACCGAGGTACGGCACTGTTCATGCGCGACCACTAGCTGAAGGCAGATCTTACCCGTCCTCAAGCGTGTAAGATACAGAAAGCCCAACATGCACCGCAAGGCTGCCTCATCCCTCCTCATTAACTACCAAGCCAGCGACTGACGGTACACAGGGAAATCATATGACGAAGCATCCACATCTAGGCATCCAGATTCTCTCTCCAACTCATCCCCGCAACTGATGACCCCAAAAACGGACCGTCGTAAACGCCTGCTTCATCCACCTGCATGACCTGCATATCGCCAACCCGCCATCTTAAGATATTACGTGAGATCTCGCCTTTCCACACAACATATCCAACAACACCTACCTTCCCGCCCGTTCAGCCCCTCAGACAAGGGGACACAAACCCGAAATGGGCCGTTCGTACTTTTTCGTCTTCGCTGGTTGGCCAGACGGAGAAACAAACCTGAGAGAAACCGACCGACAAGGCAAGCTGCATTTCATGCCAACTCCCACAGCGCTAAGAGCAACGCCAACCGACCCGATGGATGGACGACCCTGAACCCCGAAACCCTGCAGCCTCACTTCAACCCCCAACCTCCGACGAGAGCCTGTCTACTCACCAAAGACCCAAACCAAGCGTGAGCTGCATCAAACTACGACTCTCACCACTTAACCGAGCCGCGCGGTCGCTCCGACGTGCAGACGACCCCATCACCTTCATTCGTCGCCTTGCGAAGGTGATATCCAATATCAAACTCTCGGCACGTTAACAGCCAGGAAAGCGGCCAGTCGCGCGGTTGTACAGCGGGAGCTATCGCAAGCGCGTCAGCCCTAGCTAGCACATCATGCCGGGGAGGGGGGACTTGCAGCTCTAAGCTGGTGGTGATGGAGGGTTGGCAAGCTGTACAGCTGCACGGCTGAGCTGTTCCGTGAAGCAAAGCAAGCCATTTAAACCCAACCTGGGTTCTCTCCGTGAATGCTGAAGACAAGTCCTCCGCTTCTCCAGTCATTCATTTCCTAAGCCTCAAACAACCAAAACCACCACGAACCTCATCACAGCCCTTCCAACATGGCAACCTACGGCGACCCCCCACCACCCCCTCTACCCTCCCCAGCCGCCTCCAAATCCCGCAAGAAAGCGCCCCAGGCCGTGCTCTCCGACTTCTGGGCCTCCTTCCACTCAAAACACCAGGGCAAGGTGACCTCCATCTTCCCCCGCGCCCTCTACGCCTCCCTGCTGCCCACCGACCCGTCCCCGCGCGACGGCGCCTCCTCCTCCCTCAATGCCGCCCGCTCTTACGAGGCCGCTGCCGCCGACTGCCGCGCCAAGGTCAAGCGCATCGTCCGCGAGTGCGAGCGCACAAACGAGAAGTTCACCGACCCGGACTTCGATATCGAGCACGACCCGGAGTCCAACTGCCTCAACGGCCTCGTCCGCGACGGCGACGGCGGCATCGGCGACGCCTCCGGCAACATCGGCGTCAGCGCCTGGGACGTCAAGAACTCCCTCGACACTTTGACGGCTGCGCAGGTCCTCGGCCCGAACTCCACCATCCCCATCGACCCCGCCGCCGTGTCCCGCTTCCTGGGTGGCGCCGGCGACATGTGGAGCCCGTTCGGCAACATCTCCACCTCCAACCCCAACTCCGGCGCCGCCAAACAATCCGCCCAGAATCCCCGCACCCGCGGCATCAGCAGCTCGCGCGGCGTCAAGGGCTCCGAGTGGTACAACCCAGGCTCCATCCACCGCGTCGACTGGATCTTCGAGTCGCCACAGTTCACCGTCAACGGCTACTCCTCCTCGGACATCAAGCAGGGCGCCAACGGCGACTGCTGGTGGCTCGCGGCCGTCGCGACCATCGCGCACCGCCGCGACCTCATGACGCGCGTCTGCGTCGCCCGCGACGAGGAGTGCGGCGTCTACGGCTTCGTCTTCCAGCGCGACGGCGAGTGGGTCTCCGCCGTCGTCGACGACAACCTCTACCTCAAGGACAACGACTTCGACTACTACTCGGACGTCTACGACGCCTCTGGCAAGAAGGCCCGCCTGCACCGCAAACGCAACCAGACCGGCAGCGACGCGCTCTACTTCGCGCGCTGCGAGGACCAGAACGAGACCTGGCTGCCGCTGCTCGAGAAGGCGTACGCCAAGGTGCATGGCGACTACGAGGCCATCTCGGGCGGCTGGCCCGGCGAGGCCGTCGAGGACATGACGGGCGGTGTCACCTCCACCATCGCGACGAATCGCGTCCTGCGCAAGGACAAGCTCTGGCGCGAGCTCGTCAACGCCGACGGCGAGTTCGTCTTCGCCCTCGCGGCCATGGGCACGGGCTGGGACTGGCAAAAGTCTGGCCTCGCGCTCGGCCACGCCTACTCCATTCTGCAGTCGCGCGAGGAGGTCGACGAGGACGGGAAGCGGGTGCGCCTAGTGCAGATCCGCAACCCGTGGGGCGAGCGTTCCGAGTCCGGGCTCGGCGAGTGGAATGGCCCCTGGTCCGACGGCAGCAAGGAGTGGACGCCGTACTGGCTCAAGAAGATGGACCACAAGTTCGGCGACGACGGGCTCTTCTGGATGGCCTACGAGGACATGCTCTCCACCTTCATGTACATCCACCGCACGCGGCTCTTCGACGAGAAGTGGACCGTCGTGCAGCAGTGGACGTCCGCCAACGTGTCGTGGGTCACGGGCTTCCTGCAGACAAAGTTCGTCGTCGAGGTGAAGAAGGCCGGTACGGCCGTCATCGTGCTCACGCAGCTCGACGACCGCTACTTCAAGGGCTTCGAGGGGCAGTACTACTTCGAGCTGCACTTCGTCCTGCAAAAGACAGACGGCACCTCTTCGGAACCCGAGCAGATCTGCCGCGTGCGCCCCGTGCACAAGTGGGAGAACCGCTCCGTCAGCTGCGAAGTCACCCTCGAGCCCGGCACCTACGAGGTCCTCCCCAAGGTGACTGCGACGCGGCACAACGCGGCGCGCACGGTGGAGGACATCGTCAAGGACTACGCGGAGCGCAACCCGCAGAAGCTGCGGCAGGTGGGGCTGCAGTACGACATCGCGCACGCCAAGGGCGGCGTCGTCGACGAGGACGAGATCCTCGAGAAGAAGAAGGCAGAGGCCAAGAAGAAGAAGGAAGATAAGAAGGCCAAGCGGAAGAGGAAGCAGAAGAAGGCGTTGGTGGTCGCGGCTAAGGCCCTCGAGGAGAGCGCCAAGGTTGTCTCCGAGCTTGCCGAGGGCGGCGACAAGAAGGACGACAAGAAGAAGGAGACGGCCAAGGCCGAGGGTAAGAAGGAGGAGGGCAAGGAGAAGGAGAAGGATGGAGACTGGACAGAGGTCAAGGACTCTGACAAGGAATCTACCGGCAGCACGGGGCTCAAGTCGCCCCCGCCAGAGGACAAGCCCGCGACGTCGCCGTCGACTGCTGGCGCTAAGCCCGGCGATGCGCCTGCCCCTGAGCCAAAGAAAGACGAGGACAAGAAGGAGGAAGAAAAGAAGGACGAGAAGAAGGAGGAGGCTTCTGAAGAGGCCAAGCCAAGTGAGATTGATGAGAAGACTGAAGATGCCGAGGTGCAGACAGAGGATGCCCCTGTCGAGCCCGTCGAGGAGGAGGAAGAATCCGATTCCGACTCCGAGACCGAGTCTGTCGTCGACGACGGCGAAGAGCCCGTGAACCCCCCTTGGAACGCCGTCTGCGTTCTTGGTCTTCGCGTCTATGCTGAGGACCCGGAGGTGGCCATCAAGCTCGTCAAGCCGGCCGATGATGAGGAGGCTTCTGCGCTGACTACTGAAGGTGAGCCCGCTGGTGCTACTGCGTAGATATGTGACATGATTTGATGAGATATGACGGGAATGTAAGCGACGGTTGTTCACTTATTGTATTAGGCGGATTGACTATAGATACAATTGATCTAGTTTCCTCTCTATTGCAATGTGCCCCCTTTGCCAAAATGGATTACCTGCCCCATCATTTCATGTCAAAGTCAAGCTTCGCCCTTTTCTCGTGACACTGCCTCTCCAGTGCTCCTCCGTCGCTGGCATAGTGCGCCAGGTTGGTCGCGAGGTCTGCCCACGTGTGACACTCCTCATATCGCCTTTCGTTGTAACAGTCCACGGCCTGGTTGAAGGCCGTCGTCGCAAGCCACTCCAGCTCTTCTGTGGGATAAGGGTTCGGGGTCTGGAGGTCCAAAGTCAGTAATGTCTTTCGCATAGCCTCCCAAACGCTCACCTCCTTAGCACTCTTGGCCACTCCGATGGCCTGCAAGATGACCTTCTGACCTGATTCCGCGTCTAACAACCGTACCGCTTGAAACATGCACCGCGTATACTTGGCTAATTTGTCGCACTTCATGCTCTCAAGCTCCCAAATCTCATTGACGACGATTCCCAGCGTTGAATATAATTCTGCAAGATTGTTAGCCAATGTTTGCAGGAGTCTGGTTGGCCGCTTACTGTCACCAGGTAGTTTGCCGCCCAGCGCAAGATCGCCCATTGCCTTCCACGACCTGACATCCTTGCACGACCTCGCTAGCTGAAGGATTTCTCCCAGGCCGTCGTAATCTTTTAGAGCCAGCGCTGCCTCGAAATCAAAAACCAATAACGCCGCAAGTTTAATGTTCAAATCCTTCTTCGTAAGGGCGTCTGCTGCTGTGGCTTGCACCTGGAAGAGGCAGTCGTACGCCTTGATGTGCTTCCTTGCATCCAGGTAACACTGTAATTGCTTCTCCGTATTATCTTCTGTTCGAGCCATTGAGATCTTGCCGGCTGCCATGACGAAATGACTAAACATGGTATGGAAGCGGAGGTCAATCATTGAGTCCGTGGGTAGATCTGACGGATAATGGTTGATGATTTCAAGGCAAGAGGCAAATAGTCGCAAGACAGGATAAAGGTCCCAGTTTGAAGAGTTCTTCAGGCCAAGGTTGTAAGAGTTCTGGCAAAACCAGTCCAGCTCCTTGACTGTGAACAAACGATTTCCTTCCTTGTCCTTGGGGTCTCTTTGGACTGCTTTGGCAGCTTCACAACGTCAGTCGCGCCAACTCCAATGCTGAAGAATTCGTACCTTGTTCGAACAAACCAGCCACGTCTTCAATACAAGCATTCCGAGCTGAGCCCTTCTCTCCCTCCACAGCCGCCACGGCTATTCGAATATTGCTGCGAAGCAGTGCCGGTAGATGTATCGGGGAGTCTTCGTTGAACTCGTGTCTTTCGAGAAGCTGTTTCATGGCCTGCCCGGCGCAGATCTTGTCTCTTGCCCTTTGCGCGTCCAGAACACAGGCATAGAGAAAGTTGGGGTCCTGAGCTGCCCCCACTCCTATTCGCTCCAGACAATCCGCTGCCAAGTCATGATCCCCAGATTGGAGTGCAACCTTATACATGAGGTACCGCGTCATGGTCTCGTTTCGTGCCGACCCAGGCATCTCATGGAATATTTGTCGGGCTCCCTCGGTATTGTTGCGATTCAGGGCGCAGAGGATGAGCTTCCTGTGGTCGTCAGCAAAATCAGTTGGCAGCTTTTGGCCATGCATACCTGCAGAGCCTCGACCTGTTGGCAGGTCCTCCATTTTCAAATATAGATTGCAGCGCGATTCGGCACCAGCCCTCGGCGAGTTGGAAGTGACCTTGGTTGTAGTTGACCTCAATCTTCTTCCACATAATCTATACAATGTCAGCCACTGGCGGGGAGTTGCGGTGAAGTACTCACAGTCAGAGCTGCAACGGCGGCAGACGCGCCAAAAGGCTGCGTCAAGTCTGCCTCTACACCTCGCAACACATTCATCAGCTCATCGATAGCAAGCTCGCTGTCCCTCTGGCTCTCCTCCATCCATAGTCTCAACAGCACGAGCCTCTCCACCCACTCGTCTCGTCCCGAAGAAACAATATTGCTCTTCAGCATCCCGTTCACCATACGCAGGGCCATTGACGGGCTTTTGTCATGAAGCTTGCGCGCATGGTGAATGAGTAACTTGAAATGCGCCTCCGAGAAGTTGAACCGCTGCACCATGAGCTTCAGGATATCTGCGTACGCTTCGACGTCGAAAACCTCCGCCGGCACTTTCTGCAGCAACTCAAGACGAAGCAGCAGCACGACCGGCTGCTCTCCAACTTCTTGCTCCACGTAGCTGACCAAATCATGCGCCTTCTGCGAGGCCTCCGGCGTGTTCATCCCCAACAGGGCGTGGATATGTGCCTGGCACACGGAAAGGCGCAGCTCGAGCGCATCCCTTGGCAAACGGTCGAGCTCCTGGCTGTTGATGATATCGTACGCGCGCTCGAGCCACTTGACAGCCATTTTGAAGTCGCCCTTCGCGGAGAAGTCCTTGCCAATTTCGAACAGAACCTCCGTCAGCAGTTCGGCAGAGCCGGGGTCGAGCGTCTGGATCGTCGGCTGGCCCTTGTCGTACATGAAGTCGGCGACATTGAGGTTTCCCTCCTTCCAGCACTGTCACACCCCCAGTTGTCAGCGAATGCAACCATCCTCGATATCAAAAGACTTACCATCGCGGTCCGTAAAATGTAGTACTCCGATTCCAACCTCTTACACTCCGCCAAATCGTCAGGACCCAGCATCGTCTGCGTCAGCCTGCCCAGGAGGTCGCTGTAATTCGAAGCCTTCAGAAACACCATGTTGGCAAACTTCGCACCACAATCATCTGCGCCATTGTCAGAAAGCCCCATCCCCGGCAGCACCAACCCCAAAACTCACCAAGGCACATCTTCCCAGCCTTCAGCGCCAGCCTCATCAGATGCACCACATCTGCCAGCGGCATCCAGTCCTCCGGCCGCGCATCCTCAGCCACCTTCCAGAACCTCGCAATGTCAATCATTAAGAACGCAAACACCCGGGCCCGAAGCAACAACTTCTTCCGCGTCGGCGGCTCCCCGGGCATCTCGTCGCGGCGGAGTCTCATGCAAAGGTTCCATAGCTCGGTCCCCTTCCGATCCAGCTCGTTTCTCTGGCTCCTGGACTTTCCTCGTGGCAGATTGGGGAAGCCGTGGGTGTTGTTGAGCTTCTTCATGAGCTCCTCGTGGAGTGTGTCGATTGCTGGGGGGTCTCGGGCTTCGGAGAGACGTTTGAGGAGGTTGTCGGCGAAGGCTTCGTGGATCAGCACACGGATGGCAGGACACGAGAATGATATCACGAACCTATGACCTGATTCGTCTTCCCGGCGCTTTCTGGTCTGGGAATGTTTCTCGACGTCGGTCTGGGAGAGTCCCACGGCCTCGGCAGGTCTCTGGGAGGCATATTGGATACTTCGCCAGGCTCCTCGGGGGCGATATTGAAAATCGGCCGTGTTGCGATGTAAAATTGAGTAAGAAGCTTGCTTGATTGACAGTCGGTAGCACTTTGCTGTAGTATTGACCCGTTTGTATCTGGGCGATAATTCGAATCTCAGGTTGTAAGTCACGACGTCGGACAGCAAATTGGCAGAAAGAGAGAAGTCGAATTTTGAACTGGCAGCTGCCAACCGTCTTCGGGAAAGCACGATGAACGATGCACCTTCCTTGCCTCGAAAGCACCGAGCCCGGAAGTGGGTCTTCACGAATCGGCTAACCGACCCGGCGAGACCCCACCCGTCCGGTGCTTCCCCGATGAACGGCAATATGTATATATACTGGCCTTTCCGTCGAAACTTCAAGGCCCAACGAGCAAGTTCCACCATCCAGAAACGTAGAATGCATCCAAAAATAAAGATAATGCCCTGGTATCCTGACGCCGACCCATTTTTTGTTTCTCCAATCCCATGGCCTCCGCGCCCCCTTTCCCTCGATCAATGCAATGAATTACGGACGGGCTGGAAGATCGTTGGGCAGGAAGTTGCCGATGATGAGTGTAGGGCTATTCGACGATTAGGACGCGGCCCGCGAAGCCAACTGATGAAAGAGGACAAACTTACATCTTATGATTATCTCGTTGAATCATGAATGAAAAGCAGCAGTTAATGACCGGATCCGTCGACTTGTCGTCCGGGCTTTTCAGCGTGCAGGCCGTGAGTAACGTATCGTGAGCGGGATCGAACGCAATCGTCCCAAACTCCTCCCAGTACCGCACCAGAGACTCTTCTGTGAGAATCTCATGCAGAGAGATCTTGCCCTGTACCAAAAGTCAGCCAAACACGAAACCATCAAGTGCGCAGAACCAGGCAACATACGTCTCTCAAGTTCTCAACCGGTACATGAAGGAGCTCCGCCATCTCATTATTCCCCCTGAAAATCTCCCCCGTTCTCCTCCAACAGCACGCCGGCACCGCCATGCTCGCGAACACGCGGTCGTACTCCATCAGCTGCTTCTCGAACCACATCTCGACGTACAGCAGCTCCATGTCCGTCAGCGCCTGCGCCTTCTCGCGGAACTTGGGCCGGAAGCGGTCAATCGTGCGCAGGATCTTCTGCTTCGACGACGGCGCGATGTGGCTGTCGAGGTAGGTGCCCAGCCGTGCGTAGCCCTTGACGTAGTTGAACGGCTTCAGCAGGCCCGCCTCGTACTTGGCCTTGAGCACGCGGTCCATGCGCTCCTCGGGCGTGTCGTTGCCCGACGGGTCCGCCGCCTGCAGGTAGTACTCGCGCGCCTTGTCCTTGTTGTCGCCCTGGACGACGCTGCCGGGGCGCGATATCGACTTGGCCTGCTCGAGGTTCGGCGGCGGCAGCATCTGCGACAGCGCGTTGGCGGCCGTGGCCCTGTTGTTGTTGGCGGCGCCGTTGTTGTTGCTGTTGTTGCCGAAGGTGGGCAGCATGTCGTTTGCGCCGGCTGACCTGCTGAAGGCGGGGCTGTTCTGGGACTCGTCGGAGAGGATGCCGCCGTCATCGAGCAGGCTCGTCTGCAGGAAATCGTTGAGCAGGTTGAACTCGTGCGTGACCTCGGGGGCGATCATGTAGTTGTTGGGGTGGTAGCTTTGCATGTCGTGGTAGTGGTTCTGCGCCGTCAACCACGCGTCGGAGAATCCGGCAACTATTTTTTCAGGGGTCAGCTTTCTTCTGCCCCCTTGCCATCGCGGCTTTTTGTTGTTTTCGTCAATTCAGAGACAGGCGCCGCCAAGTGCGCGCATCTATACGAAGGAGAGGGAGGGGTAAGCTCAGTAGCAGAGCAGCAGCCTACATTGGTTCATATTGCTGCCGTTGCCCGGCATGCCAGACACCGAGCTCGGTGACACAAGGTGCAGCGGGTTGCCCTGGCCCAAGACAGCAGCGCCAAAGGCAGCGGACGCCTTCCTGTCGAAAGGAGGCGGCGGGCCCATGGACCCGGCCGCGGATTGGTCGATGGAGCCTCGGGCGGCGAGCTCGGTCTGCGTCGACTCGGAGTCGTCGACGGCGGAGGCGGCGTGGGAGCTCTTTGCCTTCTTGGAGTCGGGATCGCGGGGCTCGTCATGGCAGAGGTGGCCAATATTGCGCTTTATGCATCTCGTACACGGTCGTTCCTGGAGCACGACATGGTCAGCAGGCGGTCAAGTTCAGAGATTGGTCTGGCAGGAGGGAGGCAGAGGGCATGGGGGGAGTGGGCTTTTTGGCGCAAGGCAGAATGAAAGAGATCTTACATACGAGATCGCAGGTCATATGCTATGTAGCAGGCAAGACACTATCCGTCAGCCATCTTTTCTCTTTTCGCATTGTTATGTTGCTGGTGCTCGCGCAGGGGCACGGCGTAGATGTATGCATGGCAAGGGTTGGCCGGCTGGCGGAGCATCGCACAGCAGCATCGCAGGCGGACAATAGTCTCAGCGCCATGCGCAAAGGCCAGGAAAGCCAGTGCCAATTGTGTCCGTCGGGTGAAGGGTAGTCGGACTTACAGATCGCCGGCAGTATACGCAAGCTGGGAGGGGAAGCAGAGGTTAGCTAGTGTAGTCACGCGAGCGGGGGAGCCGGCAGAGGGGACACGACAGAGAGCAGCAAACTGCTAGGTGATCGCAAGAAGTGTGTAGACCAGCAGACGTACCATGATTGACCTTGCGGCGCTTCTTGGGGCTCTTGGAAGGCTGAACATGGTTGCCGTTCTCAGGCTTGTCGCGCTTCTCCTTGTGTTCGTCTTGCGACTCGGACTTGACGTCCTTGGCGCCGTTCTTATCCATGGCGGGTCGAGGTTCGGAATCAGCTCAATGGGGCTCCCGCTCCCATTGGACCTTTGAGGTTACGCAGAGGCCGAGGGTTCGCAGATCATTTGACGAGGGGTGGTCCTGCGCGTGTTGCTGCGGTTTGCGACTCTGCCGGGGAGGAAGGCGGTTGTTTGCAGCTTCGAAAGGGCGGCGGGAAATCGAGTGGGCGAGAGGGGAGGGAGGCGTTTGCTCGTGCTCTCGCGGCGCGCGTAGGTATGCGTGTGCGGGCAGCCGGATGGAGGCTTGCTCGTGGCTCGGGTAGCCTTGCTCTGTGGAGCAGATGCTTTGAAAATTAGGGATTCTCGTGATCTGGTCGCAGGCCGCAGCGGTGGCGGACTGTGGGCGCCGGGTAGAGACAGGTTCGGTGAGGACGGGGGACCGTTCGGGGCGGGTTCAAATCGCTCGGTGGAAGAATTTCGCGAGATCGTGACCGGGTTCGACAGCCGAGGGTGTGGCGTTCCTCCCGGGGGGGAGGGGTGTGTGTGTCTGTTGTTGCAGCAGCACGCAGGAATTTGCGTTTGGGTGTCGATGACGCTGATCGGTCCCGGCAAGTTGGATGAAGCTGGAGCAAAGACCAAAAAGAAAAAGCTCCGCAACGAGAGACTGACTGAGAGTAGAAAGAAAAGAAAAAGGAAATTTAAAAAGCCGGAATGGCGACTTGCAAAGGAAAGTGGGCTGGCTAAGGTACGAGAACCACGACGACAACCACGGCTATTCCGTTGGAAAAAAACGAGAGATCAGGCAGATCGGCCACCCGAGTCCAAGGTCAGAGCCGGTCAGCGCTGGGCGCAACCCCCATTGCTACGTTGTGCTGCTTAGCCCAGCAGGGTCAAGACTCAGTGGAGGCCCCAGGTCGGCAGCGACAGGGTTTCCATTGCAGTGAGGTCTCTCCAGGTAGGTATTCGTACCTTGCCAGCTGTGTCCAAGGCTTGATGGCACGCCATGAAGGGGGTCGCGTCACCGTCATGGGGCAGGCAAACCGTAACGTCCAGCGAGAGGGCGGGCATCTCACAGCGAGTCCGAAGAGGTACCTCACGGAACCTGCCCGCTGGAAAACCTTCCTCCCTGGGCGTGACCCACTGTGACTGCGGACGAGGAGCAGCGGTGATTGATGAATTGGATTGCTTCGTCCTGTTGGTGCCGGCAAGTGGCTCAGCACTTCCAATTCGCGTTGTAGCTGGGCGAGGGTGGATTTGACCACTAACTTTCATGTCATTTGTACATGATGGAAAGCGACCTGTCTTACCTGCCATTGGTAGCATTCGCCGGCGACACTTGCCCAACAGCTAAAGGTACCGCAGGTTAATAGGTTGAGGGTAACGCACTCCTCACCACCAGAAATGATATCATCACCGCCATCGAACACAACCAGCACAGACATCAAATGCAGCTTCCCTAGCCTCGGGCCCTGCCCTGCTCTGCCCTACAGCAGCTAGGAACCCAGCGATCCGTCAAACTTGTGTCTCCAGCTTCTAAACTTGGGCACACTACCGTCGCAATGCAGACATCAATCGCTGTGCGCACCGACAGCGACAGAGACAAGGAACTGCTGGATGGCACAGTGTACGGGGTCAAAAGTCTTGGCTTTTGCCCACTTCCCACTGACAGCACCACTCCCGTCCCAAACTCCAGCACATTTTTCCAACTTCTGTCTCCAGTAGCCAAATGCAACAACTTGCAGCAGCGCTGGGGAGGGGTCGCCTGTTGAGAGTACCTAAGGTAACCGCAGCTAGCGATCGTCAATATTCCCCTCGCAGCATGCAATGTAATGTCAGCATGAAACCGCAGCCCGCCATTCGGTCCAGAGCCTTTTCTCTCCTGCTGCTGCTTCTCCTCGGTGACGGACGAGTCCCTCGGTAAACATTGCAAGGCTCAATTGCTGCTTCCCTCCCGCCGACCCAAACAAACAACCCCTCATCATCCCATCTTTTAACCTCGTGCCTTCACGGGCCACAGCCTGGACTTGGCGATTTGGGGCGACCTCAGAGGAGGAGCACAACCCAGCCCTGCCGGCCCATCGTGTGATGCTTTTCCGTTTCAAGTGTAGCTCAGAGAATGGGGGTGTACTATGAACACCCGCTGCTTGCTGACTGTGTATCCGTATGTACTGCATTGCCTATGCGAATTCAATTGCGCCTATCAAATGTCCATGTTCTTTCTACCATAACCCCCATACAGAAAAACATGGCTCTCATGAGTTCGGGGAAAAAAAGAAGATGTACCTCAAAGAACTCCCATTATTTCCATTCCCCTCATTCCAAGAAGCAACCATGCACACTTGGCGCCGCCTCTAAATGGCTACAAAAAAGCTCTTCTCCCCCTCCTTCGGCAGCACCCTCGCCCTCCTCATGATGGGGTCCTCGCAGCTTAGCCGAATCCTCTCGGGTGTCGCCGGGCTCTCCAGCCTGAGTAAGCCATCACCCACCCGGTCTTCCCCGACCGTCGCCTGCACCCCGTACTGCCGCCTCGCCGCCTTGAGCGCGTCGCGGATGGCAAAGAACACCGCGCTGCCCATGAACAGCGGCGGCTCGCCCACCCCGCGCGACCGCTGGATCGTCCGCAGGTCCTTCCACTCCACGTCCTTGAGCAGCGACACGTTGAACTCCTGCGGGATGTCGCGGAACCCGGGGATCTTGTACGCCCCCGGCCCGCGCGTGAAGAGGTTGCCCGCCATGGGTCCGTTGCGCAGCCAGAGCGACTCCTCCATCGTGAAGAGCCCGAGGCCCTGCACGAATGCGCCCTGGATCTGCCCGTAGTCGATCGCGGGGTTGATCGACTGCCCGACGTCCATCTTGATGTCGGCCCGGATGCAGGTCCACGTGCCCGTGAGTGTGTCGATCTCGACCTCGGCCGCCGTGACGCCCTGCGTGAAGTAGAAGAACATCTTGCCGCGGTTCTCGCCCCAGGTGTACCCGATTTCCGGGGTCTTGTAGAATCCCTGTGCCGAGAGGTTCACTCTGTCAAAGTAGGCCGCGTGCGCCAGGTCCTTCATGGTCGCCTTCGGTCCGAGCTTCTCGCGGTACGGCGCCAGTCGTTCATTCAGCTGCGCGCAGGCATTGTAGATGGCGTATCCATTCAGATCCGACGAGGCAGACGCTGCTGTCGCCGAGGCGTTCGCAACCGTGTTGGTCGCAGTCTCTGAAATGAAGACATTGTCCAGCGGGACTTCAAGTGCTTGCGCTGCAATCTGCGTCATCTTGGTGTGCAGGCCCTGGCCCATCTCGGTGCCACCGTGAGCCACGAGAACTGATCCATCGTGATAAATGTGAACGAGAGCGCCGGCTTGGTTGAGGAAGAGAGCTGTAAATGAAATGCCAAACTTTGTCGGGATAAGTGCCAGCCCACGCTTGCGCCACTTGTTGTCGTCATTGAACTTCGTAATCATCTCCCTCCGCTGCTCGTACTTGGACTCTTCCTGCACCTGCTCATACATCAATGGCACATGCCAGTCGGTGAGGGGCTGGTTGAAATGCGTAGGCTCCAGGGGCTTGTAGAAGTTGATCTCGCGGAACTTCTCGACCGGAATGCCCATGCGATCTGCCACCTCTTCCATGTACGTCTCCGCGATGAACATGCCCTGCGGTCCTCCGAATCCTCGGAACGCCGTATTCGACATCGTGTTTGTCTTGCACAGGCGTCCGCGGATGAAGACGTTCGGGATCCTGTAGCAGCCATCACTATGTGACATGGCACGCTCACACACAGCCGCACTCAGGTCGAAACTCCAACCGGCGTTGTTGAAGACATCCAGATCCAAGGCTTGGATCTTGCCATCCTCGTTGACACCAACCTTCCATCTGCCCAGGAACGGGTGGCGCTGGCCAGAGGTGACCATGTCTTCCTCTCTGGTCAGCATGTATCGGCAGGGTCGCTTGGTCTTCTTTGCTGCGAGTGCTAATGGTGCAGTGACCTGGACCGATCTCGTTTCCTTGCCGCCGAACCCACCTCCCAAACGCTTAACACGAACAACAATCTTGTTGGCCGCCACTCCAGTCATGCGAGCAACAAATACTTGTCTGCTGAGGGTTAGTTTGAAGAACAGGATTCCCCATGAGATGTCTGACTTACGTTTCGTTGGCGTTCTGGGTACCAGAAAACACCTCCATCTCTCCATCTTCAGGCTTGGGAACAACCAGCGAAGCCTGTGTCTCGAGATAGAAGTGCTCCTGGCCACCCATTCTTGCCGTGCCCGTGAAGATGTGGTCGCAGTTCTTGAACGCCTCCTCGGTGTCTCCATTCTTGATCTCGCGGTAGTAGTTGTGGAAGCTATCCTGCTCAATGGCCTCTTCGATTGACAGGATTGTTGGCAGCTCCTCGTACTCAACCTTGACCGCGCGAGCAGCCTCCGCAGCTCTGTTTGCTGAGGTAGCAAGCATCATAGCGATCGGCTGTCCGGCGGTGAAAACCTCACCCTCGGCGAAGAAGGCCTCGTCGAAATGCGGTGCGCCCCAACGGTTCTGTTCCGGTGTTTCAACGTCGTTGATGTCGACGTAGTCCACCACGCCCGGCATGTCAAGGGCCGCAGAGTAGTCGACGGACTTGATCTTGGCATGTGCCTTGCTTGACAAGACAAAGCACCCATGCAATTCATTCTTAAGGGAAGGGATGTCGTCAATATACTGTGCCTCGCCAGTCACCTGCTTCAGCGCTGCAACGTGGCTCTTGGACCTGCCGACAGTCTCCTGCTCGTACGCAACAGCTGCGTCATGGTCTTCATGTCCGCCAGAGATACCGCGCTCAATTTCTTCAATCGCCTCCTTGTCGACGTGTTGGCTCTGGGCATCCATGGCTGCAAGAACGTCGTGGTAGAAGCGGTAGAAGAAGCTGAGCGCCAGGGCCTTTCGATATGAGGCCATGCCTCCGGGCACGCTGAATTGAAGATTGAAATCCTCGCCAAGCGCGTCCATCGCGCCCTCCAGTGTTTCCAACTCGGCGATGCGCTTGCCAATGAGGTACTCCATGGTCTTCTTTGCTGCCACAGTCATAGCAGCCATGCCGCCGTAGATCAGATTGCTCTCGGTGACGACACCGTCATCGTCCACCTTGATTCTCAGAGCACCAGTCACAATGGCGATATCGTCGTCTTTCCTCTTGGCCTGCTTGTACGCTCTGAAGAATTCGCCCTTGGACGCCGTAACCGGTATCCTGATGGAAGCAATGATGGCGTCTTGCGCAAGTGCTGTTTTGCGGTAGCCGGTAAAGAACTGTGACATGGGTATCTCCGTCTCCTCGCTTTGGGACTTGGCCACCAATACAGCATTGGCAGCCCACAGAACAGGGTTGAGATCTGAAATGGGCGACGCCGTAGCCAGATTGCCAGCGGGCGTACCGACGTTTCGAATCTGCCGTCCGGCAAAGTATTTCAGTTGCTTGTAGATGGCCTCGAATACTTGGCCTCGGGTTTCACCGTAATGCTTTGTGGCCTCCTGGCTGATGTGCTCGAGATCGGTCAGGATGACGTTTCCGCCGATTTCCAAGTGATCGTCCTTGAATTCGTACTGCCTCAGCTCAGCAATATCGCCCACGAAGACGGAAACAGGGTACTGCTGCGCCTTGAACTTGATCTCAATCTGGGTCTCGGTGCTGCCGCCGATGATCTTGGCCGACGGGTAGACGCTCTTGATGTCAAGGAGCTGGGAGAGCGTAACGGGCCTGAACCACCTCTTTCTCTTGTTTCCAAACGCTAGTGGCCTCATTTCGTGCTTCTTCAGCATCGGGGGAAAGATGAGCTCCGTGTCAGGCTTGTACTCGATGAAGCCGGGTGGCGTGAACCTCTTGATGGGCTGGTCGTCGGCCGCCTTCTTGTCCATGCAACACCCGCCCGCTTTCTTCTCGCCGTTGCCATTTTCCATGCAACAGCCAGAGCCGCCGTTTGTCCTCGCCTTTCCGCATCCCCTCTCAACACTGAACGTTTGCGCGGCCTCGAGGATGGGCTTGTATCCCGTACACCTGCACAGGTTCCCGTCAAACGCCTCCTCGATGTCCTCTTCTGACGGGGCCTGGTTGTTGCGCAGCAGCGCATACAAGCTCATGACGATTCCGGGTGTGCAGAAGCCGCACTGACTGCCGTTTGTCTTGGCCACGCGCTCCTGGGCGGGGTGTGGCGCCTTTGTGTTTCCGATGCCCTCGATGGTGATGACATGCTTGCCGTCGACGCTGGCCAGGGGAGCCAGACAGGCGTTGACGCTCGCGTGGTAGATTTGCTTGGTTGTCGGGTTGAACTGGGAGATGACGACGGTGCAGGCACCGCAGCCGCCTTCGCCACATCCCCTGTGCGCTGTCAGCATGTGATAGACTCCTTGGGTGCTTTCGAGTGGACGTACAGCTTGGTTCCGGTCAGACCAATGCCTCGCAGGTACTCTAGCAGGGTGACTTCGGGGTCGATCTCGTCGAGGACGACGCGCGTGCCGTTGAGGTAGAAGCGGATGGTGTCATCGAAGTCGGTGGTCAGCGTGTTTAGAGGCCCGGCATCCCGCTCGGGGGAGATGGCGATGGGCGCCATGGTGTCTGGCCTTGTGTCCTGGTTGGTGCTGGGACTGTCACACACAAGTCACCCGGCCACAAAACTCTGTTGACTGCAAATTCCAGAAAAAGGAGAAAAGTGAAAGAGGTGAAGGCGTGCGTTGGGGATCGCGGTCGAGCCAACCCCGCAGCTTTAAAGCGACGGCGAGCGGCGAAGACGAGACGAGACGAGACTAGTAACGGGCGTGGCACCGCTGGAGTTTACAGTGAGGCCAGGTAGGGGTAGCTCTGACCCCGGTCCTGTCTGTGTGTCGCTGTTCGGTCCAGTTGTTATCAGGTGGGCCGTCTGGCGTCGTTGTGACAGCTCCGTTGCGTTCCAGAAATTCCTATTCGCCCATCATGCCATTTTGAGATCTGTTTCCTCGCAACACACGCATTCCGCAGGCTTGGTACGACAACGAGATGCATTTGTGCCTGTAATGGCTGAAGGCCCTGCGAATCACATCAGGGCTGTTTGAGCTTATCGGCGGGGCGATGCCACTGTCACTGCGATTTTTAGCGGGTCGCGTAGCGTTATCGTCGGCCCCTCCCCCTCCATCGCCCCTCCTTCCTCCAGTGTCTGGGCTCGCCGCCGTCGAATTTCGTGGAGAGCCGCCGCTGGTGGATGGGCGGCCGGGCTCATCCTGCGCCCTGTGCATCCCCCTGCAGCGCCCTGCGCCGGTTCGCAGCGGCCCCTCTGTCGGCCGGCTCCGCTTCCGTCTCGTCGGACGCTTCCACCATTCCCACTCGCAACCCGAACTTCATGCCATGGCCAGTTTCGCCGGGACTTGAACATAAAATTGATTACTTGAGAGTTATATGGAAGCCTTTGATAATGGTGATCTTCTATTTGTCCAAGCCTCCAGCCTCACGTATAGCAGATTGCGCATTGTTAGCATGTGTTCCAGTCGCCAACATCTTTGCAACCTCGGCATCATCGTGCGGCGCGCGAAGCTTGCCTACAGTCGTGAAATCAGATCTCGGGCGCTTCACAATTATTCCCTCTCGAGCCTCGCCCAGGGCGCCACCAACACCAGCCTGGCCGGTCCGTAGCGCCGCAAGCGACTTGTGGCGCTCCGAGAGCACCTCGTCTTCGGCCTCCCAGCTCAGCGCTAGCAGAGCATTTTCCTTGGGCCTCACGGCGGGATGGGTGAAGAGGCTGAGGATGCAGGGCCGCTCGCCCGAGGTCTCGGTGTTCTGGCCGGTACCGTGCCAGATGCGACCCTCAAAGATCATGGCGGTGCCGGCGGGCGCTTTGCAGGCGATGGAGCCCTCGCTGCTGAAAACGTTGCGGGGGCGCACGTTTTGGTTGTGCGAGCCTGGGAATAGGCGTGTTCCGCCGTTCGTTTCGGTGAAGTCGCACAGCAGCCATGAAATATTGAGAGCAACGGCCTTCGTGCGGCCGTGGCCCATGATTCCCTGGTCCCAGTGAAGAACCTGGGGCGTGCCTCCAGGGCGGGCAATGTTGATCTATCGCGGCGGTCAGCTCACCTATGTACACCAGTTCTTCCTGCATAAGCCAGGGAGAAAAAACCTACGTTATACGACCACAAAAGAGGGTTGTCGCATCCAAGGTACCACGGGACGACTTCATCTATCAATGGGTGGTTGAGCAAGTCAAGGAACTCTTCACCTTTGTTCAAGATGTTCCAGATTCGCTGATTTGGCTTTTTGGGTCCGCCGTCAAATGTAGCCACACCGGCATTGCGTTCCCCAGCAGCCTGCTCCTGAGACGCTTTCTTAAGGATGGCGACTTGCTCCGGGGTGAGAGCGTTCTTCAGTAGTCCGTAACCCCATCTCCTTAGGTCGCGCTTGACTTGGTCGATGTCTTCCGTCGGCTTGGGTAGCTCCTCCAGAGGAAGCTCCTTTGCGGTCTTGGGCGGAGCGGTCGGGGTCGGGGTCATGAGGTCCGCGAATCGGATGGCCAAGGGGTAGTCTCCCGTCGCGGGCACCGCCGACATGAAAACCGCCGTCTGGGGGTCATCACGACCCTCGGCGAGGTTTTCGAACCGTTCCGGGGGCCATGTGAGTTCGAATGCGGGTGCGCCAACCTCTGTAGGGGCCGAGTTAAGGAGTTTGACTGGGGTGGATCGGGCGTCGATCCACACCGGATCAGGATCCGTAGACTTCCCTTCAGCGAAGGTGATCTTTGCCAATGCGTTTATCTCTTGGAAAGCCTACCAGAGTTGAAGGCTTAGTATCAACCACCAATCTAGGCAAGTGAATTCGGGTGCAGAACTCCTTACCTGGAGCTTTTCGGCTAAGATGAGCCGGGCAAGATTAGTCTGTGCTATGAATCTCTTAGCCTTGTTCCCGTATGTGACCTGGCTAAAGTCGAGGGCCCCAAGAGGTTTGGAAGGTGCTGGCATAGACATTGCGATGGACAGATGCTGATGAGCTCTTAGTGAGGGTGATTCTGGTGATGTTTTGTTGCTTGATCAAGGGTGGCATCTGAAAAGACCAGACCAAGCTGTATATATTGATGTTTGTGTGGTCCAGATCCGAAAGACTGCGTCGTTCTCCGAGACTCTCCTGCCTCAAGTATCACAAACTCAATTCAACATTGACTCCTGCTACTTCGCTATCGGTCTCGCTTTTCGTTTGCTTCAATTCGGCAAGAAGTGTTTGAGCGGCATGCTCGACTCTAGAGTTATCAAATCACTTCAAAATCAACTTAAAAACCCTGTCGGTCAGCGTTAGGAAGCAGTAGAAACAGGTGACAGTCAAGATAGGCTGACGTTCTGACAGACGAATGGACAAAATCTAATGCGCGACTCTTCGAAACGTCCAGACATGACAAACTGCTAAAAACCTTCGTAATTACGCCATAGTTTAGACGATGATTCCTTGACTTTAGAGCGGATCAGGTTCCTGTATGAACTGTGCGACGCCAGCATACCCGCGGATATCCTCATAGAAGCCGCACGAGTTACGATTACTCTGATGTCATGTTGCTTGCTACACACACCGACATCTGTGTAATTTGATTCATGACGTTGAACAATCTTTGGCGCATTGACAGAGCGATAGGGCTGCATATCCAAGAAGCAATTAGACGTGCACCACAGGCCCAGGCCTGCCGAGGCAGCACGATTGACAGTACCCCTCTTCCAGATTACTTATTGTCGAGGTGACATCGCGACTTTTGACAGCTCCTCCTCCCCTTTCATCCCAACTACCGCCCGCAAACAAAGACAGAGTTTGCCAGATGCAGACCCGCGCGCGCCTCTTCCAGCCCCATCTCAACTGCCGCCAAACCTTAACCAGCATTCCACGCCCTCCCGGTGCCAGTTGCGGAATCCCACGCGCTGAATGGCGTCGCCGACTGGGCAGAACCCCTCATTCTCCGCAGGAGCCATGGTAGCATTGTGGGATCCTGTGGCAATGGTCAGCAAGTACTAAGCACATTTCCGGCAACGGAGAGTGTGGAATAACCCGCGAATGCTGTAGATATATCCAGTCTCGGTGCCATCATGGGGTTCAATTATGATCTCAAGAAATTTGTATGTAGACTTGGTAGGAAAATCGCATCATGAAGTTTTTCAACGTTGTTGACGGCCAGCGCCGAAGCAGCGATAACAACCACCAATGCACCCATCCCCGCACCGAAGAGCCGCTATGGGACGCTCCTCTGGCTACGACAAAGGAACTCGATGAGGCTGTTGAGGCAGCTCAGAAGGCGCTGAAGACTTGGTCCAAGACCTCGATCGAGGAGCGTTCTGAGTATTTGCGCAAGATCGTCGAGGTCTTTACGGCAAACAAGCAGGAGCTCATGGAGATCGTCATGAAGGAGACTGGAAAATCAGTGAGATAACTCAACATGAGCATACCGGCGACCTACTTAACAATCATCCAGACTCTCATGGCCGAAATAGAAATCGGAAACACCTGCCAACAGACGCTCTACTACAGTACGTTTCCCTCCACTCCCCCTCACACCTCCCACATCCTCACAACCTCTTAGCAAAGGTCCACCTCGAAGACGAAGTAACCTTCGAAGATGACTCCCTCAAGATCGTCGCCACACACACCCCGCTCGGCATCGTCGGCGCAATCTGCCCCTGGAACTTCCCCCTCATCCTCTCCAACATCAAAATAGTCTCCTCCCTCATCACGGGCAACTGCGTCATCGTCAAGCCCTCTCCCTTCACGCCCTACTCCGTCCTCAAGTCCGTCGAACTGCTCATCCCCGTCCTGCCCCCCGGCGTCGTGCAGGTCCTCAACGGCGGCGCGGACCTCGGCGCCGCGATGACGACACACCCGGGCATCGCCAAGATCAGCTTCACGGGCACGGTGGCGACTGGGAAGCGCGTGATGGAGAGCTGCGCGAGGACGCTGAAGAGGCTGACGCTTGAGCTTGCGGGGAACGATGCGTGTGTGGTGACCGAGGATGTGGATGTGGCGGAGACCGCGGGGAAGGTGGCTACGGGGTGCTTTTTCAACGCGGGGCAGATGTGTGTGGCGACGAAGAGGGTGTATGTACACGAAAGCGTGTATGAGCCGTTCTTGGATGCGTTTACGAAGGAGGTGCAGAAGGCGTTTGCGGTGAATGGTGACGCGGCGGCGCCGAGTTTGTTTGGGCCGGTGTCGAATAAGGCGCAGTATGAGGTTGTGCAGGAGATTGTGAGGGATTGTGAGAAGAATGGGTATAATGTCGTCGCGGCGGAGAATCCCCTGGGTGGGAAGGGGCTCTGGGTGCCGCCGACGATTGTAGTCAAACCCCCGGAGGACTCGATGCTCGTGAGAGAGGAACAGTTTGGTAAGTTGACGGAACTCAAACCACGTTTTTTCACAAGACGCCATTAGAAAGGTTAACATCTCACCCAGGCCCCATCATCCCCGTTCTCTCTTGGTCCACCGAAGACGACGTGATCCAAAGAGCGAACCTCAGCAACGCAGGCCTGGGCGCCTCCGTCTACTGCAGAGACGTCAGCCGCGCCGAACGCATCGCCAGGTCCCTCGAGGCCGGCACCGTGTGGATCAACATGCCCGAGCAGCCGCACCCGGGCGGCTTTTTCGCGGGGCAGAAGGAGAGCGGCATCGGCGGGGAGATGGGCAAGCAGGGGCTGCTTTCCTACAGCTACACCAAGAGCTTGCAGTTTTCAAAAGCCGGGAGCAGCAAACTATAAGACGATAGAGGCGTCTAGATGACGACGGTTGCAATAAGATAGGAAATGCAGTCGCTTTAACACTGCTAGGTAGAAAAGTATGCAGTCTCTCTGAAAAAGGATCATCACGCTGTACATTTGTTCTCATGCAAGTCACAACCTAGAAACCCTCCTCAAGCCGCCGTCGCCCGCTTCTCAATCTCATAAAATTGTTTCGCGACGTCCGTGAACGTCTTCTTTTCATCCGTATACTCCAGCCCCAGAAGCCTCTTCGCCGACGACGAATCAACCCCAAAGATGCCCTCCGGCAGCGCCGTCTTGGCCGGTTCGCCCTTCGGTATTCTCCCCGCCAGATCCGGCAGCGCCTCCGTAAAGTAGTTCGCGACCTGCTGGTGTGAGATCCCGCCGGGGCTCACAACAAACCTGTTCCCGCCGGCAGCCGGCTTCGTCGCCGCCAACAAATGCGCGCGCGCCACGTCGCGCACATCGACGTACAGGTGCAGCTGCTCCGGCGGCACGGCACTCGTCTCCGTCAGTCCGGGGCCGAGGAAGAAGCTGTACAGGTTGAAGTTGCTCTGGTTGAGCTCCGCGGGGGCCTTGAGGTATGATGCATCGTGCATGGGTCCGTAGACCATCGGCGGGTTGATCGTCGCGATGTCGAAGGGGGGCTGCTTCTCGACGAGGAACTCCCACGCCGCCTTCTCCGCGAACATTTTGCTGGAGACGTAGGGGATGACGGGGTTGTCCGTGGTCTCGGCCTCGTGGCGCGAGATCTTGAACCAGTCCTTTTCGGAGTAGATCTTGGGCGGGGAGGTCACGGGCGGCGCGGCGCCGTCGATGACGGCGGCCATGGAGCTCGTGATGACGACGCGCTTGACAGATTTCCCCTTGCGCAGCACACCGTGCAGGATCTCGGTGGTGCCCTTGACGGCCGGGTCGATGAAGTCCTTGTTGGACTTGCCGGCGCGGAAGTTGAAGGGGGACGCGGTGTGGAGGACGAGGTCGAACGGTGGGTCGGAGACGAGGGCGGCGTCGAAGGCGCCCGGGGCCGCGATGTCGGGGACGAGGGCGAAGTCGAGCTGCGAGGAGGGGTAGGCGGCGAAAGTGGCTTTAAGCTGGTCGGCGGAGGACTGGGAGCGGACGACGGCGCGGACGGAGTGGCCTGCCTCGAGGAACTGGGCGAGGATGTGCTGGGCGATGAAGCCGTTTGCGCCGGTGAGGAGAACGCGGTGTGGCATTTTGGATGTTTGTTCTCGAGATCTGATAAACCCTTGTCGTGATTCTCTGCTTCTACACAACAATGCGCATGAGTGATTTCGGAGGTATGAGAGCTACTTTATACCCCCCTCAAATCTCAAATCGCGGGGCATCGACTTCGGACGTAGCTCCTGCGACAGGGCAACAAACTTCCGCATGTTCTGTTTCATGACTCGTCATCTGAAAACCACCCTTATCAAACGGACTCTCCATACTAGGTAATATGCACTGGTTATGCGGTCGTTTCAATCCAAGGTGCGGCGATTAGATAACTGGACATCTATTAGAGTTTCCGGAGGGGTAATCTTGAAGGTCGCATCGCCAGGGGGCAGATTGGATCCGAAGCCGAATAGCTCGCGGCGGCCGAGAATCGCGGGGCCGTTATCGTCGAAATAAGCTTCGAGGTCTAGCTCCCAGAGCTCCCGGGAGGTGGGAGCTCGGTCCTTGATTACGTGCTTGGTGGACGGGAGCTTCGGAGGAGCATTTGACGTCAGTTCAATGCTCTCATGGCCGTCGTAGTCAGAGGCGGCACTTTTGCCTGGGCATGTGTGTGTTTGTTCGTCTCTTTGAGCATATTGACTGACCACGGGCAATGATGAGAATAACGACAATGAAGATTAAAAGTTACTGTGAATGTCACTGAAGTCCAGGGCATGAGTATTAGTCAGTCTTGTCCGGCCGGGGCATCGATACATCCGGACCTTGTGGACCCGCCCCCGACTTTCCATAATGGACGTCTCCAGGTAATTTACTCATACACCAACGTAACCCAATCTGCGGCTGTTGACAATTGAATGAGGTCTATCAGATGCTATCATTGCGCCATTGTCCACTTGTGATTATTGAGTTCGGCCATCCGTAAATTATACAACTCTCTGCCATTCGGTAGCAGAAATCGGCACTTGACGACCCGGCATCCCGCATTTCACTTTTCGGCGCTACGGCGATCAGCAGCCAATCCCGGGCCGGAACTCTAAAAAAAAGCCCTGGCCCCGGCAGGCCCGATTTTAGGCCGGACCCGCAACGAAAAAAAAATCGCACTGCACCAAAAATTGCAAATTACATGCGCCGAAATGCAAAAGAATTGACCAGCCTGGGGGTCGAACCCAGAATCTCCTGATTGCACGATTGAATCGTAGTCAGACGCCTTGCCATTGGGCCAACCGGCCAAGTTGAATCCATCTCTGGATGTTGACTTGTTCGCCCAATTCAGAGCTTGAGTACCCTCCGACGTAAACACACTGAGCTTCATCTCAGGTTTCTTCACCCCGCTACCACATGAATCCAAATCCAATTCACAGCACATGCTGCGCAAGAATCAGCGTCTTTCTCTTTGACAACAAGCCCTAAACCCTGGAATTCATTCGTCTTATCGTCCTCCTGTGGCGCTCTCGATATCTCTGCAGGCTAATCCTTCTGCCTAGACCGGTCCACATCCCAAGATGTTAGAACAGGCATTGGATCAGGCTGTCGCCCTGCAGAAATGTAGAACTACTGCCACGAGGTGGGAGGGGTAAGCCATCCAAGTTTATGGCCTTCCGAGCTGATGCGATCGCTTAGCGGACTTGATGCCGTTGATGGGTGATCGTCTCGCAAAGATGTCCTCGTTAAGCGATCACAGACCGGGGTGGCTGCAGAGCCATGAGCCCACCTTTGCCAATACTCCATCTCCCTTGCAGCAGACTCCATGAAGCTTCACAGCCTGATGTTGCCAAGAATGGTTCCGTGCGTCAATTTCGCGAAATAGTAAGGAAGTATGTACTGGATAATCGCCCATCAAGTTCGATTTGAGCTTAGTTAGCTGAGGCTGAGTCGTCGGGTACAGTACTCTGGTCTCTGTGCGACCACACGTAATCTTAGCTGCTTGTCGTATTGCTAAATATGACGGACATTTTGAGCGCCTCTTATCTGCCACATTGCTCCCAAAAGCTCTCTTGTCTATGATATCGAACCCCGGCTTACAGCTTTCCCCGCCCATCACGGTGGGATCGAGGTATGTTGCTGCAGCCTGCCGGAGCTGAAGAGCCACAGGGAGACTGTGATTGGGTTGTGATACACAAGAACTAACCACCTTGTCTTGAATCTGACCACCCATTGACCAGTCTAGTCAAGGATGGGCGAGACTCAGTTCCGAGCCTCGTTTTGGCCCCCAACGAGGTTCGGTCTCTTAATGCACTCGCTCCCATTCAATTGGCTTCGAAAATGCACGATCTGGCCATTGGGACCAGTCATGTTTAACAAGCCCGCCTAGATGCATAGCACATGCTCTTTCAACTTCTTTTCCCAAGGCAGAACCAACCACAGAAGACACGCGATGGGAGACCGAGGCGCGAAACCAAGCTGTCTCTCAGCACAACATCACGGTGCTGAAGTCATTCGAGATTTCCCTGCCCACTACTTTGGCTGTATTGAGATATCTGAGCGTCCTCAGTTCCTCAACAGGTCCAACCCTCTCTGGGACGAAGAATTGAGGTTGCAAGAGGAAAAGCTGAGGCAACAGAACGGAAAAACGGGCGACGAAGTCAAGAACTTCAAAACGGACGCCGAGAAGAACATCGAAAAGAAGATCCGAGGTCTGGCTGTGTCAATCGAGTCACAGTACAAGAGAACCGACATTCTGCGCAAGGCCATCAGCGATGTTGGCTGCACACATCTAACAAAATCGGAATTGGCTGAGTTTCCAGACGAGCGGCCTCCGGACTGCAACTTGGTTGACTGCCTGGTGGATAGTCACGCCCGTTGGAAAGAGACCAAGGAGTTCAAGGATGGGATTGAGAAAATCCGCCAATGGAAGAGACAGCGTGGAAGACAAGTCGACTCCACGCCAGCTGATGCCGCGAACGTTCAGCATGACGCCATGGATCCAGGACGTGTTGCAGTGAGAAGAATCATCCAACAGACTCGAGAAGATGCCTTCAAAGAGGACACCCAGCCGGGGAAATATGAATTGGAGAGAGACATCAACGGCTACGTCATCCAGTGGGACATGGTCGGGCGCGAAGGATTGCGCAACAAAGAGAGCAAGTCTGGCCATCAATCAACAAACAGCGATGATTCGCTGCCCAAGAAACGAACTCAGCAAGTTTCAACGCCACAAATCGAGGTTATGAAGCACCACGGAGCTACCGAGAACAGTCCGAATGAATCTCTACGCGTATCAGAGGAACCGGGAGGTCAGCGCGCAAGCATGGTTCCTCCGCAGCGGGCGTCATTCTACAAGTCTTCCTCCAGAGATGAGGAGTATCTCAAACCCGCCGAAGAAAACACCACACAAGACTACCGATTCAAGGGACATTTCCCCGGCCAGAGACTTTCTCTTCAATATCTTCTTGAAGAAAATTCTTCCCTGCCGAAAAAGGATGATGTTGTCCTCTGCAAAAACCGCCATCCTGATAGGGTGCGGTATATCCACATTCCTCACAACAACATGGAGGTAAGTCAGAGCTTCATCTCTTGCGCAACGCGACTAATCATTTTGAATAGTGGATTGAGGTAGGTAGTCATAGGGACGTTACTGAGATGAAGATTGCTAAAATGTAGCTTAGAGGGCAATCGCTTGCTACTTTCGCGAGGACAAGCCGGATCATGGTTGTCTGTATCGAGAACCCCCGGTCAAAACAAAAAGTCACATGATCCTGCGTCCAGAGTACTGGAGAGGCCAGCAGCATGGAGGCAGGCGGAGCATGGTCCATGCTCGCCACATGCGACCCATTTGCGAAAGAGTATCTTCAGGTGAGCTTTTCGATAGACCCTGTGCCAGCTGCATTGCTGAAACGAGATAGAAATCTGGGATTCCGAGGATAACCCAGCAAACTTGGTGCTGTTCGTAAGTCGACTATGCCGTGATGCTCTTCTCTTCAGATGATACATACAGTGCGCGATGAGCTAAGAAATTCAGAGATGCCGTATCTTCATTGGGAAGAAGACAGAAAGCGTGAGAAAGTCGCAAGGATTATCGAAGATGAGACAGCAAAATGCTACGAAGAGCGAGAAACCAAAGCGAAGCAGGGAAAGAAAGAAAGAATCCAAGAACGAACACTTAACGACGAATCGCTGCATAGACAAAAGCCTCTTGACCACCCACCAGATGACCCCAGGCATCTGAAGAGGGTCAAGGAGGCTTGGGAAAAGAACGCGTTCGGGGGTTCCGATGGAAGGTCTCAGCGCACCGTCACCGAGCTGGCGGGGGGCCTCGCTCCGGGTGGGCCAATCGAGGACGAGTACCATGAAGAGGGTCGAAGCCTGTGGTACGTGGCAAAACTGGAGAGCGGCAAGCATGGCCGAGTCACTGCCCAGACCACGCTGGGGCAATTTCTTCTTGATGCTGCAAGGCTTTACGAGGCAATGGCGATATACAGGGATCAGCGACTTTTAGAGACCTACCTTCATCACGATCCCCCACTTCATCCTCGCCGGACACTCGACCAGTCCTACTACTGGACATTGAAGACAACGAAAGCTCGCGATAGAGATCAGGTGGTATACCGAGGAACGACCATGGACGAAAGAAACGTGCATAGATTTCGTGAGGAGGGAAAGAAAATCTGTCCGGGTGTCAAGAACTGCGTCAAAAAGAAGACCTTCCTACGTAAGTTTCTCGACTCACAAGAAACGACGGAGGAATGCACGCACAAGCCTGAAAAATTGGGAAAATTCAGGTGGGACGACCACTGCAAGCAGACGGATCTTGACGGTTGCGACCACTGCAGGGGTGAGATTCGAAAGGTTTCTCGGGTTGTAATGGTTGACCAGCTCTGGATGTGGATCTTGGACAAGCAAACCATCATCACCAGCTTTCCTAAGCGGTACGGCAACAATAAGTCAGATCCTTCTGGTGTCCACAAGTCGATCCGGGACCGAATCAAGAACGCCCGCAAGAACCAAATCCGATCTGTTTTTGATGTGGCTTTGATTATACTTGATGAGTGCTCGAACACTTTCTTCGACCGCACTAAGACTCCTGTAATTCACTCTAAACAAAGCTTCTGATTACACTCTAACACTGCCAAAGGACCGTCATCCCCAAGTGATGGACATATTTGGGGACGCGATTGGAAACCTGGTAAGCTTTCACAATCATGCGCGGATTGTGATAAGCAGCAAACTGACTGAGAAATAGACGAACCTGCAAACCGTGTCTTTTCAACACTTGTGGCACTGGACCGAGAGAGCTTCGCAAGTTTACATTTCAAAGTCTAAGTACGAGGACGCTTCTCACCTTCACCTGCCTCTGCTCAACATCAATCCGGAGGGGAAGCTCCAACGTGAGATCAAGGACATTCTCGATGAGCTTGACATAATGATCAGCATCAATAACAAGCAGAGGGATGTCATCAAAAGATTCACGAAGCATGTTGAGAACATATTTGACGCCAGCGGGGAATGGAGAGACAACATGAAGTCGATGAGCTCCGACGATGATCGAGACTATCGCAATACTTCCTCTCAGCCATCTTCACTCGCAACGGGAACGAAAGCAAATGATGGGGACGACAAAGATGGAAACAAAGAGAAGGAACAGTTCATCTGGTTTCGAAAACAAGCTTATGACTTGATCTCCGATGTTGGAGATAGAGTGTTGGAACTTGAAGGACTCCGAAAAAGTGCCGAGAGCACAGCTCAAGGGGTAAGCCAAAGTCAAAAGGACAATATGATATCAGCTTTCGCAACCCGACTGACATGCAACCTGCAGATTAAAGACCTCCTCGACCTGAAGCAGCAGCAGGCGAGCATTTTGCAAGCATGGCAGTCAGTCAAACAAGCAGACGAAAGTTTTCGGCAGGGAAGGTTGATCATGATATTTACCATTGTGACAATCATTTTCGTACGTCGGTCATTACATATGTGTTGAAAATATTCGCTGACCACTCCAAGCTTCCCTTATCCTTCATGTCCAGTGTATTTGGGATGAATAATTCTACCATCGGATCGGACATAATGACTTTCCGTGATCAGGCGAACTTCATGTGTAGGTTCAAATTTCTGATTTCTTCCTGGCTGACAAGAGTTTCTGATACTGACTCTTGAAGTTTCAATCTCTGCGGCTGTCATTCTTGTTTCGATCGTTTTCGCGTTTTGGACCTTCCCCCGGACAGTCTTCTGGTCAGCATACAAGATGCTGGAGACTTGGCTTCTGGTGAAATCTGGAGCTTACTATTACTGGCTTGTGATCCGAGAGGAGTACAAGAATCTCAGAAGCGAAGATCTTCTGAAAAGCCTTGAAAAGGAAGTGTCTGAGATGAAGGGGAAAGTAAAGAAGCAACGTCGAAGGGACAAGATTAACAAGGAAATGAACTCAGAGGGTCAAAGTAACGGACCCGAAGGAGACGCACATCAGCAGAACGGCAACGGGCATGCAACAGCAGCCGATCTGAACACCCGACAAGAGCAGGCATCTGATAGCGGCACAACTGACGTAGCATCCCTCAGCTCGTGGAGTCGGCTCTATCGGAGGAAGAAGGTGCCGGATGCGGGCGTGTGATGTTAAACATTGAGTATGACGGTCTGTATGGGATTGGTCGTTTTGTACTGTTAATTTTACTGCTTTTTTACAATTGAAACCTCTGTATCGCACTTCGCCAGAATGTTTGCGGTGGCTTGAACGTACCTCAGCAAGTGAGCGCAGCTCTTACTAGCGTTGTAGTCGAGAGCCCGTGTTCTCATACTAGTCTAACGTGCTTTGTACTGCCTGCTAACCGAAACGCAGGCATTGGAATGCCCAACGAGGCAGTTTCCTATCGCGGCGAAATAGGAATTGCAAACGCGGGAGCCAAGCTATATATTGTCATGCTATGAATGCCCCTAAATGCTGCCACCGAGTCATACCCTTGAGTCTCAGACCAAATGATCGCCTGCCAAACCTAATATTAGTGTTCATAGTGGATTCTGACAGGGGTTTACAATCAACTCGATTCAAATAGGAGTGGTCCAATTTCAACCTAAAAACTACGCCTTGTGATCGCCGTTAGAGACTGGCTAGCCCCCTGCCGGTGAATCGACAGACCGAGCTAAGCTCTTGGCCATTGGTGAATATTTAAGACTTCGAACTCTACAACAAGAAACGGTTCATCTCAAGGTCATCCCTATCACGTTTTCGTTTCTCATACAAATCAGTCACTCGTTGGCATATTCCACCTTTACCGTCGCTTACTATCCTCTTGGCCCCGGTTTATTCACAACACCTAGTATGTGTACCTTAGTTTCGCACATACCCTCCTAGTTTCAATTGCAATCTCATACTTACGAAGACTTTCCAGCAATGGCTCGATTCGTCCTCAGTTTCGCCGCTCTTTTCGCTGCCCTCGCCCATGCAGCTCCGACCAATGGCACGACCGACGGCAGCTGTCTCGTGCAGTTCGAAGACTCCATCAATGGAGGAACTGCTGGTTCTTGCTCGCAGGGAAGTGCGAGCGCGGGCGTGAGGTTGCCGAGCGGAGGACCATACGTCCAGTACACCATTAGCAAATCATGCGAGCTTACGATTACCAACGGACCCTTAGATGGAGTGACGGGCACAGCGACAGCGCCCACCCTAAGGCAATCAATTAAGTTTGAGGCTCAAACTTAACTTAATTGCCATATTGCAATACTATACTTAATTAATTACTAATTAATTACAAATAATTGCTAAGTAAAGCTATTTAAACCTACTTAGTAGTGAAATTATACCCTTTTTATACTATTACCTTATATATTATAGTATTTCTAGCTTTTCTACTTTTATTACTAGCTTTTATAAAGTTTAGGTAAAAGATATAGTACTAAATACTTTCTTATAGTTAGATAACTATAAAGGTATTATTAGTATACTTAATATTAGCTTATTTAGGTGAGGATATTCTTTTTTATAAGTAAACTACTAATTAATAAGATTATAGTTAACTTACTTTTATAGGTTTAAATACTTCTCTAACTTATCTAGCTCTTTATTATCCTCTTCTTCCTTAAGTATAATAGCTTCTACTTAAACCTACTACTTAAAGTTATTTAGATTATAAAGTTCTAAGTATTAGCTTATATTTTTTATACTTTCTTTTTCTTTAGAAAGATATTATTAGTTAAAATATCTCTTTAGAGCTAACTTAATATTAAATACTTATTCTTATTAGTAAGAAGATTATTAGTTTTTTTCTATATATTTTATATTAAAACTAAAATAGAAGAGTAATATAATAGTATATAGAGGTAACTCCTCTATTAAGGTATAATATTTATTTAGTTTCTTTTATTTATTATTAATAAAAGTCCTTAAGTATTATTAGCTATTACTATTTATCTCTTTTAAGTTAGAAATATTATTAATATATTTTTAATAAGTATAAATAAGTAAAAAGCTTTTATTAAGCTATCTCTAAAATACTTATAATATTTAAGTATATAATAAGACTTATTAATATACTAATTAAGTAAATCTTTAAAATATTTCTTATAAGAAAGCTTATAACTTTTTTAATTTAAGATCTTAAGAATTCCTACTATTAATATTATTATAAAAAGTTTTCTAATTTTTAAAGTAATTTAAAAGATACTTTATAGTAGTAATTACTTCTTAAAGTCTACTATATAAGCTATTTTATTTAAAACCTTATATTTAAAGTATAATCTTCTAAATAAACTTTAAGATTATTATAATTTTTATTAATTATAGCTAGTTATTAGAAGTTAAGATATCTTAAGCTAGTATAAGATCTTTAATACTTTAAGAAGAATAGAAGCTATTTACTTTATCTTTAAAGTAAATTATATACTTAATTATAAAATATATAGAGTTTTATTTTATAGTATTATCTTAGATTAATTTAATTTCTCTAAATATCTACTAAGAGAGAAGAATATTATTAAATTACTTAGATCTTTCTAATATCTTATAGGATAGATTTTTAAACCTTTATATATATTATAATAAAGCTTTTATAAACTTTATAATATTATAAAGCTTATTAATAAAATTAGTCTTTTATTAATATTTAAGGTTAGCTTTATTTTACTATAAAAGAATATATATATCTAACTATCTCTTAAAGTTTTTAGAGTTTTTATTAAATAAAAAAGCTTTTAATATAAAGTTAAAGATATACTTAAAGTAATAAATCTTTTTAGCCTAAATATCTTATTTCTTTTTTATAGAGAAGTTAAGTTAAGAGATTAAACTTATTATATAAGTATTATTTAAGCTTATATTATTAGAAATTAAAATTCTTACTTAGTTTATAATATTTTAGTCTTAAATAACTTCTTTAAAAATATTTATAAAGTTAATACTATTATAAACTTTAAGTTACTTTTTTATAATAATTAAATATATTTAAAAACCTTTTTCTTTAGTAATAAAGTATATAGTAATACCTATAATAGCTTATTAGTTTAAAGAAATCTATAGATTAAAAGCTAGATAGATTTTAGAGTTAGTATATAGAAGTTCTTATTATATAACCTCTTTTTAATACTTTTAAATATTATTAAGTTTAGAAATTATTAATATAGTAAATTATAGTAATATTTCTAGCTTTATATTAATACTAAAAATTATACTCTAAAAAATAAAGTTCTTATAAATAGTAAAAAGAAAGTTAGTATTTATAATAAGGTAAATAGTAATTTTTTAGATATTTTTTATATAATCTTTTATTAAACTAGTAAAATCTAAATACTATTTCTTATATAGAATATTATTAGGTTTTTTAGAGCTTTTTAAGCTAATAAGTAATACTTTAATTTTTTTAGTATAATTCTTTTTAAAGTATTTTAAAATAAATAAAGTTATTTTAATATTAAGAATAATCTATTTATTCTTAAAATTATAATAATAATAAGCTTAGTAATTAGTTTTTAGTTAACTATCTAGCTAGTAGAGAATAAAATATTAGCTATAATTTTTTATTTAGCTTATCCTCTCTTTTATATTTTTTCTCTAAAGTTTTAACTTTTATATATATACTTTATTATTTATTATAATTTTAAAGAGGTTTTTAAATAAAAAATAATTAAGTAAGAAGTAGTTTTTACTTTACTTAAGTTATAATATAATAGATCTAAGTTTTAAGAATTAGTTAAAAGTATTTAGAGGAGAAGTAGAAGTTAAATAGAGAACTATTAGTATAATAGATATTTAGTATAAAATAAGTAAAATAGAAAAAAAAATAATATTAGTAATACTTTTATTTTTATAGTATATTTAAAGGATATTAATAAATAATAAGGATAGAAGATAATAATAATAAAATAATAAATTTAATATAGATCTCTAAAAGATCTTAAAAAGTAGATTTTAAGCTCTCTAAGAAGATTACTTAATACTTAAACTAAAATAAGAGGTTAGAGAATATTATATTAAGTTTATTATAATATTAGTTTAAAGGAAAAAAAGAAGAAGCTAGATAAATAAAAGGAAGTAATTTATACTTTACTAAGGGAGGTCCTATTAAAAATAGAAAGTAAATAAGGAAAAGTAGGGAAAAATAGGGATATTTAGTAATAGAATATTTATTTAATTTGTATTATAATCTCTATTAAAAGAGTTAAAGTAATTAATTAAGTTTGAGGCTTAAACTTAACTTAATTAACTAGCAATAGCTTTATACTTAATTGATTAATTGATTGAACTTGATAAGTTTACTTGCCTTGCGGGGAGCGCTGCACAGCGACCGTCGTCGCATCGTGCTAAGGCATGAGTACAAGCCGCCTGTTGAACGATTACAAAAGAAAACAGGCGAATGGTGATAACGACTTCATTTGTTTGGAAGAATTGTCGTGGCATCGATGTTCCGGCCTCTCTTTACTTTGGACGCAATATGGACGACAGAACGCTTGTATGTATATACGATGCACCGGAGAATCTTGTTGTTATACGGCTCTTCTGCTTAGCAGGGGCCAATGAAAATTTTCTTTTGCATTTACAACAATGTTGTCTAACTATTGGAAGTACTGGCCCTTGAAACCAGGCAAAATCTCTTGGCCCTCGGATGACTGGTAGCTTACGCCCTTTCTCTGCTGCCATGTCTGCTTGAGAGTTGTGAACTCGCCCATTGTTGGGACTCTGTGTCCACCAGCCTCGAATTCGTTTTGCGTGAAACCCTCGCGCTTCAAGACCGGAGAGTCAATGGTCTTCAGCGTGAGATCATTCTGGGGACGGGCGAAGTATAGAAGACCCAGGCGGTCGACGTGGCGCTGGTCCTTGGGGGGAACAGATACCTTCGCGAAGAGTCAGTACGTTAA
The DNA here is from genome assembly GCA_027406125.1 of Colletotrichum tropicale. Classification (NCBI taxonomy): domain Eukaryota; kingdom Fungi; phylum Ascomycota; class Sordariomycetes; order Glomerellales; family Glomerellaceae; genus Colletotrichum; species Colletotrichum tropicale. The sequence goes on from JANVYH010000002.1 coordinate 1,175,597, forward strand.
TTGCGCAAAGCGATCGCAGATAACTTACTCTGTGAACGGTAGACTTGACGTAACCGCCAGTCAGGAAGCTCAAGGCGTCGCATGTGTTGACAGTCAGACTGCCGTCAAGAGGCTTGGCCCACTTCCAGTTGCCGGTCTCGTGATCCCTGATCTGCAGCGCAGCCACTGGCTGGCGGAAAAGAAGAGTGATGGTGCCGAGATCGGTGTGGCCACGGGACCAAAGACCGTCATCGAGCTTCTCAATCTCCTCTGGTGTGAACTTGGAATACTTCATGTATCGCAGATGAGACTCGTCATGGACATCCCACTTGTGAACACGAGTAAAGAAGTCTTCCGGAAGCTCCAATGCCAGAGCGATGAGGTGGTTCAAGGGATCCAGAACCTTGTCGTGCAAGTCCTTTCAACATGAATCAGCATGCGGCCAAGCCCGAGGAGACGCCCATCTTACCTTGGCAAAGCCCTCAATCTCTTCCTTACGCTCCTCCAAAAGCTTGGGCAGAGGCTGGGTAATGTGGCCATCCTTTGTCGCCATGTTCCAAACCTCGGTCTTGTCCTTGATGCCGCCGCTCAGGAACCGCCTGCCCGCAGGACGGTATCCATTGTAGTCACCGGAATCGAGGTTGGGCTCATACTTGAGCTTCTCATCAAGAGGGAGCTCGTAAAACTTCTGACCTAGAGCAAACTGCTTGTCCACTTCTTGTTGTGAGATGCCGTAGTTGATGACATAAAAGAATCCCTTGGTGCGGATAGCCTCGATTAAAGTCTGGGCAAGCTCCTTGTTTCCCTCTGGTGTTCCGTACTTGGCAAGGTCAATGGTGGGAACTGGGTTGCGTCAGAAAATCAGCGACGTAGTCCCTGCCGAAGCCCATCATGAAAACTTACGGTCAGCCCAATCGAGGTTCTCCTCCGTCTCGGGGACGTGGGAGTACTGGTACAACTCAGACACAGCAGAAGGCATGTTGGGCGGGCGGTGAGGCGGGGTGTCTTTTCTTGGGAAGGCGGGCTGATCTCTGATGCAAGCTCAGACTTTTCAGACTCCAAGGGTTCTGAGCTCGCCATTTTAACTATTAACCTTGGTTGCGACTCCGGACGGCATCTCGCCGGAAGTCCAGTCCGGCCCCCCTGAACCCTCCATCGGCCTTTACTCCGCACAACACGGCCTTCACGTCCAATAACGCGACGTTGATTTGACTCAATTGTCTTCATGGTCACACACTTGCAGTCTACCCCGCGGCATCACTAAGCAAACTGGCCAAGTTATATGGCCGAGGCCGTTGGGGATGCGAGATCGTCGCATGTCATCATTTGATAACGGATGGCGCAATCCCCACCACAACCAACCCCGGTCCGCCAACGTCGTCTCCCTCGCCGGTAGATGCGCCGGAAAATAACCGTAGCAACCCCCCCAAACCCCCGCGTGCACGGTAAGCAAGCTCCGTATGATGTGCTCCCGCCGGTAAAAGGACACCGAGTTCGGCGGGATGATGCTTTGTCTGGCTCACGATTTGATGAACGCTGGCCTCCCATACCGTTTCGGAGATTATTTGCATGGTGCAGTCTCCGCAAACCCGCGTCGTTCCCCAGAAGCATTGGACACCCCGAGTTGTCGAAGCATAATCGTCATTCCTGGCATAATGGCGAATAGTGGGCGAAGAGGCGTGCTTGCTGCAACTGGTCGGGTCTCGGCGGATGAAGTCCGGAGGAGAGGTCTGCAAAGCTGCAGCTCTGCAAGCTTATCGCGGACTGCAGGCCGCTGATTCTGGGCGTTTGCAAGGGTACTGAAGTGGCAATGAGCTTTATAAAGATGCTCACATAACGAAAATTGGGCAGGAACCTACCTCGAAGAGTTGGGTGTACGTATAAAACGTCGGGCAAGCTGTAAAGCCGAAGGTGCTGTGCCTCTCGGACTCTCCAGCAGACCATTCCGGCACACATCGAACAATATGGGGGCTATTCTTCGGGCGGTAAAGAAGAACAGGGTGGGAGCTGTGGTATTGTCAGTGTTTGACTGGTACCGTAAGTTGTTCGTGCCGATTGCTTGTCGAAGTTACCCTGACAGAGTTTCTAGCGTCTCACTACCCTGCCGCGGAGCGGAAGCTGCTGAGAAAGTTGGACTTGGCTATTCTCGTCTTTGGAAGCTTGAGTTTCTTCTGCAGAGTTAGTGATTTAAAAATCAAAGCGTGATACAGTGGATGTTTCTAACTGACACCGCGACAGTTCCTTGGACAGCAAAATGTTACGAATGCTTATGTCTCGGGCATGCGGGAAGACCTCAATGCGTGGGGCAATGAGCTGAATTACTATGTCGTGGCATGTAAGTTTCAAACCCTTCGCCTACATACTTGAACGTGCATGCTGACATTTGATAAGACAACACGGCCTATGTCATTGGACAGATTCCGCTGATGACACTTCAAACTAAAGCGAAGATGTGCGAGCCTCTAAAGACACAAGCTCTAAAACAGATAAAAGCTGACTGTATTCAGTGCTCCGTTTTTGCTGCCGTCTCTTCAGATTATTTGGGCCGTTATCGCGTTCTGTCAGTCCGAAATCAAGCACAGCTGGCACTTGTACATCCTGCGTGCCGTTACAGGCTTCCTGGAGGCATCTTCATTTGGAGGCACTCACCTTATCCGTAAGTGCTCATGCGCAACTGAGCGAGCAAATCTCCTAACCCCTTTAAGTGGGTAGCTGGTTCAAGAATGAAGAGCTTTTCAAGAGAGCGGGTGTGTGGTTCATGGGAAACTCCCTGGGTTCCATGTTCTCTGGTTACCTCCAGGCAGCAGCCTACCGAAACCTGAATGGAGTCTACGGAAGAGCTGGCTGGCGATGGTTATTCATCGTCCAAGGCATCATCACTCTTCCCATCTCCTTCCTAGGCTTCGCCTTCTGGCCTGGTCTACCAATCTCTCCCAAGCGATGGTTCTTCACCGACGAAGAGTACGCCCTTGCAATCAAGAGGATGCCAACCGTGGAGACGGAGGGTATCACCTGGAAAACCTTCAAGTATACGCTTTCGCGACCTATGTGGTGGATCTGCGTACCGTGCTACATGTCAGTCGTTTCTAAATTTTCAAATGGAGGACGCCATCGCTAACAGCTAGCAGTTTCCTATGCCAAGCACACTACTGGACCGGTTACATGGCCCTGTGGCTTCGAGATGCGAAGTACTCCATCGAGTTGGTCAACATCCTGCCAACTTTCATTGACCTCCTCCGCGCTCTGTCTTCATGGCTAGGTACTACGTTAGCAGGTTGCTTGAGCCTTAGAGGGCTTTGGACTTTTCAAGCAGTAAGTTGTCTACTGATATGGGCTAGTTAAGAAGACATTACTGATATCCCATCCCAGAGCTTCGTGCTATTTTCATGCATAGTTCTATCAATCTGGAACGTCCCAGATATCTTGAAGTTCTGCGCATTCTACTTCGGCGGCTTTTCAGGCATGGCCTCTCCGATCCTGGTAGGTCACTCAGGCTTGATTCTAAACACGGAGGCTGCGACTGACAAACACTTTTTCAGTACTCATGGCTTAACTTTACCTTGAAAGAGAACTACGGCGAGCGTGGTTTGATCATCTCATCCATGATGACCCTGGGCTTTTGCAACCAAATTTGGATTCCCCTCTTCACCTTCCCTACCGTCGAGGCGCCTCGATACCCGCATGGCTACCCTGCAGCGACAGTATTCGAAGTGGCAATGTGGGCATTCCTGATGTTTGGCACGTGGTATATGAAGAGGTGGAAGCTGAAACATCCTGATCTTGAGATGAGGCTGGCAAGTGAGGAAGCTAGCCAGGATGCGGCAGGTGTGACATCAGACTCTGATCGTCCTGAGGCAGAGACAGCACCTGCGTATGACACGAAAGGACCGGAAGTGGTAGCGAACCAACCAATTCCAGTACAGAAGCAGTGAGTGCCACGTTCTCATAGCATGGCAAAGAGGACACGGCCTCCGATCGGCTGCAGGTGCCATCAGATCGATCTCTCTGGATTTCGGGATACGAGTTGTAGTCTATCGATCACGTTGGACTCATAAGCTACTATACATGAAATGACACCAATCAAGCGACTTATCGTGGCAGAGCAAAATCTCACTCTTTATCAAGTCGACTTGGTAGTACTACGTAAGAGTGACATAAGTTGGACCAGGCCTGTCATCAAGGCCATCTGTATACGGACACCAGTGCTTCCAAACCTTCGTCTGTTGCTCAACCTCGTCTGCAATAGCAACTGCCATATCTGGAACCGAGATGCTCTGCAAACGCCCATCAAATATCGAAAAGCTATCACCGCTTTCCGCGCCTTTTTGAAGCTGAAGGGGCATTCTGTCGAGCTCAACCGTGTACAGTCCGGTCCTTGTCCCAGGCCGATATAGCGGGGGAGGGGCTATGTATGTCCATTTGAAAGACGTGTTACCGTCAAAGAACATGTACGTGGCGCGCGCCCCTGTGATGAAGTCCACCCCTTGGCTGTTCATATCTGCCATGGTCTTCTCCATATCCTCTAGCACCTTCTTCGTCGCCTCGGTCCCCTTCCCGTCGCGTTCTGCAAGCCACGCATCGCGAGCTGTTCGTAACCTTGTCGCGAAGTCTCCTGCCCAGTCTTGACAGTGCATTATGTAGGCCTCGCTGGCTAGCATTGCTCTGCCGTACGCTGTGAAAAACCTCGCATCGTCGGCGGCCGTCATGTACGGCTTATCTGGTATCTCCAGGCTACCAGCTCCCCCAACCATAACGAAGTACGGTACGTGGGCCTCTCTTGAAGCAAGCAATATTTTGCGCGTCATTTCAACGAATGACCCTGTCATAAAGTATTAGTTATTTGTTCGGAGACTTGACATGAAAGTCTTACTGTAGGCAAAAGATGACCCAAGCTGGCTGTGGGGCCCATAGGCGTTTACAACTACATCCAACCCATGAAGTTGTTTGGATATGTCCAAGACGTCCGAGCTGCCGAGGTCGATGCTTCTGGGCTCATAACGCTCGTGCTTCCCTAGCCTTGATGGGTCTCTCGATACCCCAACAACGTGATGCCCTCTGTTAATCAACTCCACGGTCGCATGAGACCCCGTCATCCCCGTTGCGCCGATCACACCGACCTTCAAAGAAGACATTGTAGGAAATTCGCCGCTGGGGTGAACAGACATTGCCCAAAACGGGAGACGTACCGCGCTGGTGGTTAAGTACTAGACCTGAGCCAGCGGAGCCGCGGTATGCTCGAGCCTCCGCCCGAACTCCCGCTAGATCTGTCATACGTCATGCGTCCAAACTCGAAAGAGCGTGACCCGGTGGAAAGAATCGAAACATGTCAGTCTTTTAGTGGAAAAGCCACGACATGGGAACAAAGAGACGCAGGTACGGACTTTGACAAATAGCGTTTCGGGCCGGGCTGAGTTCGCCAAGCCGAGACGAGCTAACCAGAACTCCCGTTCCTGATCCGACACCTTCTTGAACCGTGCCTCACGGACGAACCCCATACTATCCGTTGACAAAAGGGTTTTGACGTCGCCTTAATCATGCCAGATAAACCATAGGGATGCAGCGGCAGCGGCGTCAATTGAGACAATTTGAGCAACGGCTTGCAACTGCTGCTGTCGCTGTTTGTAGAGTTCGACCCCTGCAGATGACAAGCACGCAGGCTAGACAGGGGCCAATGAGAAACACCTCAATGTCCTAAAAAGCATCTTATCAATCTTTACATTACTCCACTGTAAAGAAAACGAACTGTTACTTTCACAAAAAAAAAACTCAATTCCAAATGGCTTGCGACCGCGTCGCATTTCTGCATTCTCACACCAAAGCTGCCACCCACCTACTGTACCCGTGTCCAGCAAGGGCCCCAAGCAACATCCCCGAGTTCGGATCCGTCGGCGGAGATTAATTGGGGGAATAAGGGCCCAGAACAGCGAGCACGCCTAGCCTGAACGGGAAGCTGGATTCGTAGACTTTTTGTCTGACGCTCACACTTAACGCCGAAGACGCGCCCTTTGAGAAATTCGTCTCACCTTTGTCGTCGGGCTCATACCGTATTGTCTCAAAAACACCTCCGGAGGTGACACCGACCATCAGTATCGACGACAAACCGCCTCAATTGCAACAGGCTCAAGTGTCGGGCATCAATTCGGCACAATGGCGCCGGACCAAAGAAACCAAAACGGCGGCAACGCGTCGAACAGGACCGAAGACGCGACCGAGGTGACACCGCTTCTGGCGACCAAGGATGTCGCTCCGACCGCCGACCCCGACATCTCACAAGCCACGACCCTCCATGAGCCGGAGCCGAACCAGGATGGGGCCGCCGAGGACGACAAGCCGCTGCCGGTGTGGCAGATCATCTGGCTCTGCTACGCCCGAATGGTCGAGCCCATGGCCTTCTTCGCCATCTTTCCGTACATCAACCAGATGGTCCAGGAGAACGGCAACCTCGCCGACACGGACGCGGGGTTCTACTCTGGTCTCATCGAGTCGCTGTTCTCCCTGACGCAGGCCGTTGTCATGATCTTTTGGGGCAAACTCTCGGATCGAGTCGGCCGCAAGCCGGTGCTCGTTTACTCACTCGTCGGTGTTGCCTTTGCGACCTCCACCTTTGGCATGGCCAAGACCATTTGGCAAATGATCCTGTTTCGATGCCTAGCGGGTGTCTTTGCCGGGACGGTTGTAACCATCAGGACCATGATCGCAGAGCACAGCACCCCGAAGACGCAGGCGAGGGCTTTCAGCTGGTTCGCCTTCAGCGGCAACCTGGGCGGCATTGTCTGCGGTCCGCTTTTGGGTGGTGCTTTGGCCAACCCGGCGCAACAGTACCCCCGTGTATTCGGCGACGTCCAGTTCTTCCTCGACTACCCGTATTCGCTTTCCACCTTCGTCGTTGGTTTCATCGGTCTGACGGCGGCTCTGACAAGTTTTCTTTTCCTTGAGGAGACTCTGAAGAAAGATCATCATGCGGATGGTGATGGCCATGGAGGACCCAAGAAGGACAACCGTTCGATCTTGGAAATCGTGAAGTCTCCGGGCGTCGGCATCGTGCTCTACACATACGGCCATGTCATGCTTCTTGCCTTCGCGTACACCGCCATCGTCCCCGTGTTCTGGTACACGCGCGTCGATCTCGGCGGACTCGGCTTCACCTCTGTGCAAATCTCCCTAATGATGGCCGTGAACGGCATCGCTCAAGCGTTCTGGCTCCTGGTCATCTTCCCCCCACTCCAGCACCGCTGGGGAACCAACGGCTTACTCCGCGTCTGTGCCTACGCCTACCCGTGGTTCTTCTTTATGTTGCCACTCGGAAATCTCGCCCTCAAAGCCGGCGCCCACAACACGACTGCAATAACCTTGTTTTGGGTGTTTGCCCCGATACTTCTGGCCATCGGCAGTGGAGTGGCTATGAGTTTCACCGGCGTGCAGCTGGCCTTGAACGATGTTTCTCCCAGTCCTCAGGTTCTGGGAACCCTCAACGCTCTTTCATTGACCGGGCTCAGCATCATCCGGGCCTTTTCTCCGGCTCTTTTTGCTAGTCTGTACGCACTTGGCGCACGCACTCAGTGGCTGTGGGGATATGCGATCTGGGTTTTGTTGATTCTGATGACCTTCCCATACATCTACGCCGTCCTACACCTTCCTGAGTATGCGGATCTGAAGAAGGCAAGAGAAGAGTCTGAGCGAGCGGATGCCAGCCAGTAAGGCTCTGCAGTGCAAGGGTGCCTGTAGGTAAACAAGACATCAGCGCGGAAAATAGACTATGTTGAGTTCAGTCCGATTCGTACATAAGGAGCCTGAGTCACATCAATTTCCAGTGGCTTGAGCTGTGAATAGCTTCATGCTGTCATTCACTACAACGTTGTTGTGTGATTCGCCGGCGACTTCCATCAATTATCATGGTATAAATTCAACCAATATCGATCCTCAGTTAAGGAAAATGAAGCTCAATTGAAAAGAAACTTCATTCCAACAAATCCCTCACCACACCACAGCGTAGCATCACACACAATGACTTTTGTTCACAGCGAAACAGCTTTGGCTCATAGGTTCGTCTGCTGCTGCACAGACTGCAACTGCATTGAGCCTGTCGACTCGCCCAACGGTATCTGTGAGAAGTGTCACCTCAGATGCACGGGAGGAGATTCGGTAGCCATCGAGACGAGTACACACGAGAAATGCGAGTCAGGAACATTCGAGGACCTGTACAGCGCCCGTTGCCTATGAAGCTCCCATAGCACCAGATACCTTGTTATAAGTCTCAAAACAGTTGCAGTTATCTATGAGTCCCATTTCAATTTCCGCAGAAACGCCTGTTGGTGATCGACATTGGTTCCAGCCGTGAAGGATCGATCGCAGAGGTTGCAATTGTAACGCTGGGTTACATGACAAGGAATCATGGGTTTGCTGTGAAATGTCTGACAAACACAGTGAAAATTCCCAGACAGAACTGACTGGGGAAGTCCTGGCCGGGCAGCCCTTGCTCTTTTCTCGTCAAAAGATTTCCCCTGCATGGGCCGGTCTTGGGCACGTGGGTAAGGGGCGGCCGCAATCGTTCGGTGCTGGAGGGGCGGGAATGGCAGCAGGGATCATATCAATCCAGTTTCGCGGGCCACCTCAGGATCCCGAGTGATGGGAACGGTCCTCTAGAGGACGGGGGCCGAGGGGACCGAGTCTGCCTACCCAATCATCACCATCAGAATCAGCTGCATTGTTTTCACCATGGCTGAGGGTCAATCTTCGACAGCTTGAAGCTTCAAATATCTGAATAATTGTGCGTAATTACTGATGACTACTATTACAAAGTTGTACAAAGGGTATTTCATTGGGTCCTCAACCAGCTGAAGAGGGTGTCCCATCTCATAATCCGGTCGACTTCCGGAAGCTCTTCCTGTTGGACTCTGACAACACCGACTCCGGCTCAACAGGCTCCGTTGTAACCTCGACTTCACGATGTTGCCAGATGCGGTTGTCGTGATGAGGATAACCCGTCTCCTTGCGCTTCGACAGCTTCGTTCCGTGATAATGCTCTCTCGCCGTGAGCGGCTGTTCGTTCTGAGGGAACGTCGACCTTCCCGGGCTCTTCACTGTAACGCTGACAGTACTCTGAGGCATGAGTTCAATCTCGTTTGACCCTCGTGAGCTGTGTGAGCTGCTGGCGTCGTCGCCGCCCATAGTCTTGAGGCCGATGCCGTACTTGGCTTCTTCTCTCAGACCGGGCTTGTCTCCTTGCGATTCGTTCATCTTTGACCAATCCTTAGACGCGGCCCTAGCGTGTGAGGCTGTTCCAGATCGTCCACCGCCAATGGTCATGCCCGCTGACCTTCCTGTTGACTTTTTGGCCGCTGATGATCGACCGTACTTGTCGAGGCCGCTGCGATGAGCAGATTCGAGTAGACCCTTCCATAGTACCCGAATAATCGGGCCCTGAGCAATTGTTAGTATGGTCTTGATTGGACCTCTTTCGACGACTTACCAAAGTTGGCAAGCAGGCCGAAACAATGCCACTGCTGATCTCGATGATGTTCCATGCCAGGCCTTGAGCGAGAGAATCTGCAAAGTGTTAGTATGCCGACGTCAAACTACGCATGAGATTACTTACATGGCACATCATCCTTGGTGTACAACAAGAAGATTCGGAAACGGTAGATGCTAGTGAAAACAACGTAGCTACCCAGGAGGAAGGTGAACAAGACCAGAATGCGCTGAGCCCGATTCATCTGCAACTTGAGGACATGAGGAATGGGCAAGTAGAGAATCGCAATGTCGACAATGATACTCGGCACGGCGATGCACAGCTGCGTGAGGAACAGGTTGATACACGTTCCCGGCTTCCAAGGTTCCCACAGCGTGTTCAGAGGAAGGCATTGAATCGATGCCGCGATAACGCAGGCAAAGGTCCAAAGGGAAGTCAAGCTGCCGCATATCCATGCGCCTTTGCGGACCTCAGGCATGGGGAAGATGCGCAGGTACAAGAACAGCAGAGCAATCTTGTACATGTTGACGCCGTTGACGTACAGGATCTCGGCGCCGATCATTGTCTGAGCACCAAGTCAGTCCCGCGCTCGGTTTCGTGGGGTTTGGGAGTACGTACGCGATCGAGAAATTGAATCTCCTGTAATGTAAGCCGGCCGGAATGCAATCCGATTCCACGATCAACAACTGCAGCAGCCTTTGTGTTAGTGATCTGTCACTGATCTTGAGGTTGCGAATCTCCGACTTACGAAGCAGGTTCATGGCCATATTCCCAATCAGCAAGACCAAAGCGAACAGCATCAAGTAATCGTCGATCAGATATCTCGCGGCCTGAAGGTGACGCGCCAGGAACCTCAAGCCAACAATGAAGGCGGCGAATGCCGTGAAGGCGATCGTGATACCCCGAACATATCCTCTCAAGTCGTCGTCCAGGTTCTGATCCTCGGCGAAGTCGGCCAGCTTCTTCAGGTAGTCCCTCTCGCCTTGGTCGAGACTGGTGTCGTTGTACGGGTAGAAGGCCGCCATGCTTGGCTGTGGCTGCTAGTGGCTTGATGGCCACACAGGCTCTCGTTCGAACAACGATGTTCTCCGGGACTGTCAGTTCGTCGAAAGAGAGGGGTTCGTCACCGAGCAGACGGTTCACGGGGGGCCCTCTATGATACGCACCACGTGGGGATGGAGAATCATTTTAACAAACCTTCCCACGACAAGTCTTGGGGGTATTCTCTCCTATGCCCTACGTCTATCTCACTCATTGTCTCGCTTCAGCACCAAGACACTGCAAAACACGTGCTGGTGGATGCCGCGGTTCCCCCGACGCCCTGTTTCTCGACCGTACCATGGTAGCATTCCTAAACTGTCAATCTTTTCTCTTTCGGCCTGTCATGTTTGACAACTGCAAGTGACACCCCATCAACTCCATCCAGATACGACCTCGGCTGGTGGGATAAAAAGAAAGGAACTTGTGGACCGTTTCACTGGAACAGGAAACGGAAAAGGGGGCAACAGTCCCGGTCAAACCCCGAACAGTTACCTGCTTTGTCACATTTGATCAGTTTTGAGGAACGGCATCCACAAGGGTTCACCACTGTTGTGGGTTCTTCGCCAAGGGGAATGTCGTAAGAAGAGATATTAGACTTAGGTTCTCCCGCGATATATCCACAGGAGGTCGGCCGCACTGAAAAGAGCCGTCTTCTCCGTCAACACCATCCGATTGACTCTCCAAATGGATCGAACGTTCCGGCGCACGGCTCTCCTTGAGGCTCGTTTTGTCTAGGGGAAGACCGTTGGATCTGGGTAACCGGAGCAAAGCGTTAGTCTAGAGGCTCCATCAAGACCCGCCGCTAAAGGAACCCAAGAGCCCCGCCTGCCATCCCATTGATGGAACGAATGGGGCCACCGATGTCGACAGATCACCAGCGGCAATTGGCCTCTGCGTTGCCCGCGAGTTGCCGGATGAGAAGCCGGTGGTCTTTGAAATCGCGACTGGGGTCCATTTCCGAGTCATCAACCCTGCGATGTGCTGCGGCGCGTTGGCGGTGGATCTCAGATTTCTGACTGTGCGTCATTATCGTCATATTCCCGGGGGATAAACATACGAAGTCGTCGTTCTTTTCGGAAGGATTTTTAATCACATAAAGAAGAAATGTTCGAACAATTCCTTTCTGACTGCCGAGGTTGCAGAGATGCAAGAGACTCTTCGGGGAATTCTTCGAAGCTACTTAGCGAGAAGGCTTGAGTTATGAGTTGGAGGGTTGCGTTGCATACGCCACGAACCTGCATAAAGTGTCAGTCTTGTTGACAGCCCCCACGGACTTTGTGTCCGCCAATCAGGTGTGTCCGATTCGGGTACCTGCGCCGTTTCGATGTGCCCCCTTTTTCATACACAAATGGAGCAATAAACCCACCGCCAACGTTGGCCCGTTTGTGGATATATCGAAAGACCGCGTACACTCGTGTGCTGCAGCTGCTGCGCACCAACATCGCTAACATTGCGGAGACGTCAAAAACCACAAGGGACATGGACACTGCGCAATGTCCGGCGGCTGGACTGGAGACGATCCCGCTGTCAAGCGTCGTTCATCGCCGCTGTCATTTCGGGGATATTGCTTGCTGAGGACCGACATTCATGCATCGTAGCTTTACAACTTTGTATTTTAGAAAGCCTCTGCCGCGTTGATCACCTGCTTGTTTCTTTTTCTCAGGCAGGCCGTCCGCTCATTCTCAAGTCTCAGTCGCTTCCTTGCCCATCACTCTGCACGCTCCTCTGAGTCAATCTACCTGCAGCAGAAACAAGATCCAACCCCTCCGTGGCCCTTATCCCCCAGTTTCATCTGAAAAAATGAAGCCCTCAATTCTCATCGTCCCTGGTGCTTGGCAGCTCCCCTCTGCCTTCCAGCCCTTCGCCACGGAGCTGGCCGGTGCCGACTTCAGCACCTCCATCGTTGCCCTCCCCACCGTCGGCGGCACCACCACCCCGCTCGCCTCTCTCTCCGACGACGTTGCGGCCGTGCGCACTGAGCTTGATAAGCTTGTTAGCGATGGCAAGGAGGTTGTCATCTACTCCCACTCCTACGGCGGTGTTGTTGCCAGCAACGCCGTCGAGGGCTACGACGTCGCCACCCGCACTGCCGCCGGCAGCACTGGTGGTGTCGTGAGCATCGTCTACGCCAGTGCCTTCATGCTTCCTAAGGGCTCCAGCTTGCTCGACCTCCTCGGCGGCACCCCCCTTCCTTGGATGGTTGTTGAGGTATGTAACCCCCTTGAAGCCTATGGCTGAGAAGACGATGAAACTAACTGCAAAACAGGGTGACCGCGTCGTCGGCAACGCCACCATGCTGCCCGAGGTTGGCTTCAACGATCTCCCCGCCTCTGAACAGGAGAAGTGGGCTTCTCAGATGACCTGGACTGCCCTGGGTGCCTTCACCAACGCCTCCTCCTACGAGCCCTGGAGCAACGGCATCGACTGCGCGTACCTGTACGCCACCCTCGACAACGCCCTGCCCCTCAGCTACCAGCAGGGCATGTCTGCCGTTCTCCCTGCCGGCTCCAAGACCGAGTCGGAGCCCAGCGGCCACTGCGCTCACATTTCTCGCCCTTCAAACGTTACCTCCATCCTCAGCAGGTGGTACCCGGGCAACTAGAGTGCAGGCGATGTTGTGAGAAGGCAGGATGTTGAGAGAGAATGTTAGCGTTATGAAAGCGACGGGCGCCTCAAGGACCTAAATAACGACAATAATATAATTCATATGACCAATGCAACCTTGTCAGCAGCGTTTACTTGCGACGTGACTAGTATTGCCCATGTAATCTGCTCAGGTTCCAGACTGAGGTCACAATGGACGAAGTGTTGAATCATGTAAGGTGTGGAAGGCCGGTGAGCTGGGGGATGCCTGCTTCAAAAGGCGTTCTTCGATCTTACTTGGCAGAATTTCTGTCATGCCATGATGAACTGGTTCAGATCGGTCATACCCGCATTGAGAACCGTTGGACCCCACCAGTGTCACTTTGTCGGGGCAGAACGTCGGAAACACTTTTTTTGTGGCCCAGGTGAAAACTCCAAGATGCAGGATCCTTGTCGGTTCAACAGTCACCGACTCAGCTCCGAGTCTATGTCCGGCAGGCATCTTGATCCTTTGATGGAGGTCACGAAAAGCGGCCGCGTAGTAAACGAAGTCATTGCAGATCCATAGAGTCAATTTAGTTCAACAATTGAACGCGCTCCAGCGGGCGCTTGCCAAAGCGATACACTTGTAATTGCGGTGGCTCTGATCGAGTGGATATAATCACAGTAATGTGGTATGAACTGCATTATATATTCGCAAGATGCTACATGCTGAGTCATTGATTTCAGGATCAGTGTACAGAATTAGCTCATTCAATCCTATGTCGTCAAAAGCAATTCTCCATACTGTTCTACCCTGGTTTTATTTATTTGGTGCATGTCGACGAGAGAGAGAATTACGATACTATTAACTGATGTCCACAAATATCTAAATACTACTAACCATCAATTTGATTCAAACTCCGTTTTGAGAACGCCCGATTCGGTCTGCTGTGTATGAAAAGTGTCCCGCCTGAGTTTGGCTGCATCCACGTGAGCGCTCTGTGTAGGCATGTTAGACCTGACCCAGCATATCTCAGTGCTAAATACCTTATATTCGACGTAGTAGTCGTTTATTTTGTTAACCATGTATCTCAAAGGCCGGATTCCTACCTGCAGAACGTGTCTTCATCATTGAACCTAGACCGGAAACTCAATCAAACCAAAGAATTCAGCATACTGTCGCAGATAGAGACGTTAGAAAGCAACGGCTGGTCAATGCTCTATTCAATAACTGCTCGATAAAACCATTGCACCATTCTACTCATGACTACTTGTAATTGCTTACAGTAGTCTGCCCTCAGATGTAACATAATTTATCATCAACTATACAATGACATACGGACCAATTAACAAATCATCATCATGCTAGATCGTACGTCAAAATGCAAAACTCGAGTAGGCTTATTAAATTAGCTCGCCTCCATCGTCTTACATCATAGCATAGATGCGTGATCATGAAGACCACTGAAGCAACAACAAGCTAATATGAAAGATCCAAGTACACAAGAAATTAGGAAACGGACATGTCATGTCTTTCATCTTGAATGTCATCACTGTTGCTCACGCCAGGCTAGTCACTGAAACGTACTGACTTTCATGCTAACAAAGACCTGTCTACAATAAAAGATAACGCGGGCATCTTTTGCGGAGAGTAGTGATGCCATCGGTTACAGGTTCAGCCTATTTGAATTACTGTTCAAATTACTGTTAATCATCGGTAATCAACCAGAGCGCAGACATTGCCAGCCACGCGACCGAAGAAGAATGCGTAATATGATTATATGCTTAGAGTGCACAAGAAGCAATCTTTCTAATCACAGGTTCCAAAACAACCGAGAGCTTTTCATTTGTCAGGTATTCTCTTGAAAGTTTCCACCACGGGTCGTAACGAAGCTGGCGACTTCTTCGAAAATCCGAGGCATCGTAGATCCATACCAAGGCCCTGCGAACAGTATGTAACGTGATATGTGGTCGGGCTCTAATGTGTACCGAAGACGAGTGTTCCAACAATGGAGTCAACGGCTCTTGTAACATGCCTGCAGAAGCATTGAGTGTTAGCTTGCTTGTTGATAATCAACGGGTGCGTCTTTCTCACTGAAGAACTAACATTTGTAACCCCTGGAGGACTGTGTTGAATGCATGTAAACAGAGCTCTCGCTTGTCGTTTGCCAATCTCCGTCAAACGCTCCCTGATGCCACGCCCAATTCCTTCCTTCACCCCCGAACAGTCATCTGAACGGAGCTCAAACCACCAAACCCAATGTGCATGCCGCAAGCGCCGCCAAAAACAGTCCTGCAAAGGGAATGGGGCGATTCGGCGGCGACGATGCAGAGCGGACTTGGACTCCGTTGGAAAGGCTCGAGTTCTTTCCTTCAGCGCGCAGGCAACTGCTGAAGACGGCGACAATTTGCGAGTCGGACCTGTCCTGTTTGATTGCGTCGGGAACCTGGCACCACTCCCAGCACTTGTTCACGAGGTTCACCGGGTTGGGATGGCAGCAGTTGGTCATCCATGGGTCCGACACATTATGTCCAGGAATGACTACATATGTCATATCCTTCGGGATTGGCAAGGCATCGGGTATTTCGTTCGTGGGACAGGTATCGGGGACTGCAGTCACGTACATGGTAGCGTATTCGCAGGTGGCGAGGCAAAGAGCAAAGTTGAGCGGTCGAACCCACGAAGTAATGGGGAAATGATTTTGAGATTTGTTTGGAGCTCTAGAAAAGGGTGCGGATTTATCGACATTGAAGAAGGCAGTCGGCGTTCTTTTGTACGTGCACCCATGGACAACGGTTATTTTGCAGCTCCCTCAATCTGGCAAGGTAAACTGTTGTTTGTTTGCCCGCAGGCCTCAGAATAACATATTGACCCATGGGTATGCTGCGTGGTAAGCGCCTATTGGGCTTATTGATTGGCACGGCAAAAAGTTAAAGTCTTGGTATCGTTTGATTGGCTGAAAGTTGTGTTGGAACTGGCTTCGGTGTAGTCATTTCCGAAATCTGTTGGTGACTGCGCCTCGTGAACATGCGAGGAAACCTGGGGGCCAACGAGATACAGGGGGTTTCCACAGCTGCACAGGCAGGGTTTGATGAATCAACATGCTGAGTTATCAACTGCAGTTCCAACAAGATGTAAGCCTCAGCCTCTTGAGGGGGCTTGAAGTAGCATCTCACGCCATGACTGCAGAATTTCGGGGGCCAACGACAGAGTTTCTTGATACTCGAGTGCAAACCCAAGGCCCAATGAGCATCCACAAAGAATCTAAAAAGCATATCCCACCTCAATCGAGCAGCTTGGGGGCCCATCGTAGCGAGCTCGGCCTCAGATATGCAGACAGGACCGAAAAGTCTAGTTGTGAAGCAGCAACAAGGCTTGCATCGTGATAATTGAACGTGTTGAATATCACCTGAAGCCAAGCCTTGGCCTCAGATATGAACACGAGATTCTTTGGTCTATCTGATGAGGGATTGGGCAGCTGCTCGCGTCATTATCTTGAAGTTTAGGGGGCCAAGAGAAACAAGTTCAGTCGTAGCCGCAGAGACAAGATCGGATTATCATGTAGACATGCTTCGCCCCAAATTGTGACAAGAACTTGCTGCCTTGCATCATGAGCTGTTCCTTCTTGGGGGTTTCTCATCGACGGCCTGAGGTGTTCGGCTCAAGTTGAGGCGTCATCTGGCTCAGCAGCTACACGAGTTACCCAGAACATTTGCGAAGAGTGGTGTCGCTGTCTGACTTCGCTGCTCAAATGTTTCGAGACCGAAAGACATAAATACTCATTATACACCATCACCTTCATCTCTTCATCACCCACAAGCTCATCGCATTATAAGTCTCTTCTGCTCAAGCCTCATCAAACTCATCTGCTTCCATACCAATTCTTTGATCTGCTGTTCAATTCTTGTTCGAAAAGATTCTTTCTGTCCCTCAACTATTCAGCCAAAATGAAGGGCTTCTCTGCTTTCATGACCACTGCGTCGCTCATCTCCTCCTCTTTGGCCGCTCCGGCTATAAGCGTCCGTGAAGGAGCAGGGTTTCAGCAAGTTCAAGTTGTCTACCAAGAGTGTGACTCTGCAACCTCTGTTGAAGTCCGCTCCGGTGGCACCGTCGTTGCAGAGGCGTGCTCCAACACTCTGAACACGGGCTCTTTTGCAGAGCTCCCGATCAGATTTGACGTCGACAAGAAAGGCGCTGGCAACATAACGGTTGGATCCACTACTTACAAGATTCATGAAGACAAAGAGATTTCTGGGGGCATTGTTTGCGGCCGCTTATACGACAATGCTGAGTCTGTGGTCTCGTGCGACGTCTCCGTCCCGGCTGGCATGTCATTCCAGAGCCTGAACAAACGTCACGAATGCATTCCCGGCGGCGCGACATCCATGGCAAGGGCGTTGCATATTCGGGACCCGGAAGCTGCTTTGAACTCGCGTTACATAGCACCAGTTCCATTCCCAGTCGCAGACGACAACACACACGATTTCCACGTCTCGAAGAGGCAAGGTTGTTATCCTCAAAAATGGACTGAGTTAGTTGGGGATGGCAACCCTCACCAAAACTACTATCATCAGCAAGTCACCGTATGTTGATTTCGCAGGACCAATTATTTAGAGGTATATGCTTACAAAAGACAACCCAGGAAAACAACGAGTGCAGGGAAGCAGTCTGCAACACGGGTACCGAGAACGCCAAGTCCGTTTCTGTCGGTTTCAGCGTCGAGACGGGTGCCAGCATCACTGAGTGGATTTCAGGAGGTTTCTCGGTCTCTATCTCCTGGTCAGCTGCGGTGTCACAAGGCTGTGAGAAAGAAGGGGAGAACATCACGATCTGTCAGTGGCACAAAATGGCGCATACGGCTTACACGGTTCGAGCTGGCTCGACAAACACATGCAGCTTCATCAAGTCTTTGAGCGACCCTTTCGTTCTTTTCTCTCCCAATACTAACAACGAGGGAGGCAACTACTACTGCGTTATCGGGGCACATTTGTGCCGCAGCATAGGTTCTGCCTACTGGGATTACAACGGTCGTGCTGGTGGCCCCTGAATATTCGGGGGGAAAGTCGTTGATGCGACTTCGATAAATGGGCTTTCTGTTCAGAGAAAGAGAATGCCAGGTATCGTAGGCAAAGGATGACAGGGATAGGGATTACTGTTCTACTTGATGTTTCATTACTGTTAGCTGTATTTGTGCGTCGTTTTCATGAATCCAAGTCCTTTTCAAGAATAAGTTCGAACTTGCCAGTCTAGATCAAGCGCAATCTAAGGCTATCATTGTTAAGCCTTGGTCAAGCTTCAGTAGCATCTGACAAGTCTGTGTGGAAAGCCTTTGCGGCTCACGTTGCTAAGTCTATGCTCTTTTAAAGAACGCTGACATATTGACACAGTCCAGCCAACCTCTGGGAAGGAAACAATCCATATTAAAGTATTTGATCTTTTACAAGAGTTCCCTTCACTTAACATGGGAACTTTTCGAACTGTCAGCTCAATTGTCCAACTCCCTTCACCCGACTAGGTACATGAATGGTGGAAGATCTATGCCCTAGGACACGACGGAGGCATCGGCGTCTAATCATTCATACGCACATTTATTCAAAGGTAGTGCTGCGACTCAATCAAACAGGCAGAGTCGCAAATACTGCATTGAATTATTGGCCGTTGTCTCGTCATAAGTTCAATCAATTTAAGGGGTCGCAGGCTTTCGGTCAGTGCACACAGCTCTTTGGAACATAACCATACTTCCTGATACGGTAGCAATTATGACATTGCAACCATGGATTTAAATGTCCCGGCAATGAAGAAACATGGACGACGCGGTCTCCAAAATGCCGAACTCATTCATCCGTTTGATGCCTGCCGCAAGATAGCCTGGTCGTGCCTCGTCTCTTCGGGAGGAAAATAGAAATATTAGGCCTCATTCAGTGGGGTTAAGCTTGATTGTTGAGACACTCGACCTCTCAGCTTGGTCTTCTTTCCAAGTTGTGGAACTTGCTGTGTATTGTATCTCGACTCCGTTTCTCATTTCCACATGAACGCCATGCTGACAGATCACACGTGCACTGAGTATGCTTAAAACATTGTTTGTTCGCATGCCCTTTTCTCCGAAATCCTTAGTCGGTTCTGAGTCAGGACTCTATTCATATATTCTTCCATAGGCTAAGGTTGATAGTGCCCCTTTCAGGGAAAATGTCCATCCGAGAACACTGCCCCTGGGGTGCGGCGACGGCGGCCTGACGACTTCGGTTCCGCATCTTTGCTCCGTGCAATTTCGGCGCGCTCCGACGCTATAGCCAGCCACGTTGTCGCGTCAAAATGGAAGTTTTGACGCGACGGCGGATGTGGCTCGGGCTTCGAGCGATGCTTTAAAAGTTGCTAGCGGCGGTGGGTTCGTGGCGTTTCTGACCACGACGAGAGTCATTTCACGGATGGGCATGACAGATAATTGACAAAGCAGATGTCATGATTGACCTTGGGGCGAGTAGCGCTTCAGCTCTGGTCTGAGTGTGGTGTGGTGGAAATGATACGTCGGGAGCTAAGAGTATGGTGAATAGATGACGGAAGGAGACCTGCTGGTAGACCTAGGTAATATGATTCTTACGGTGAATGTCCACTTGAGAATGAAGATGAAAATTGAACGGCGAAAGCATGAGTCAATGGATGCGGATGCTCAATGGCGAAGGTGTAGAGGTTTTGTCATAATAGTCATCATTCATAGGGGTCTATGGTCTATAGGTATGCAATAGTTGAAACACAAGGAAAGAAGAGAAGAAACGCGAAAGAACAGAAAACCAACTGCCTCATCCAAGTCGAAGCAAACAGCGTTACCAGTTCGTCCTCGAAGCAGATCCGCCCAAGCTGCTGGTGCAGGTGACCCTGGTCGGCTGCTTGATCTTGTTGCCGCTGAAGTTCCAGACACCTTTGCCAGTGTTAGCGGCGTTCATGGACAGGATGGAAGTGCCGTCCTTGTTGGTGTAGGACATCTTCATGCTGACGAGGTTGTCGTTGGTGTTGCTGGAGATGCACTGGACGGTGAGAGTGCCGCCACCGGAGGAGGCCCAGTTGGATGAAGTCGCGATGGTGACCGTGTCGACAGGTGGCTTGCTGGTCGCAGCTGCTGCGGCAGAGCTCGTGGAGCTGGGTGTGGCAGCAGGTGTTGTGGCAGGAGTGGCGGGAGCAGCAGCAGCGGGGGGACACTGGGAGTTGTCGTAAACGGTGACGCCAGACTGGGGGAAGGGGTCGAGGGGGCCCCAGAGGTTGCCGTCAGCGTCGCGGCCGAGGCCGTTGATCATCCAGCCATAGCTGCTGAAGTCGTGCCCGGTCGGGGCCCTCCCGGGGGTCGAGTCCTCGGGCTGAATCCACTCGGTGACGGGGGTGACGTAGGAACCGGCGGGGATGCCGTTTGTGGTGGCGTTGTTGTTGAAGTTGGCGGCGGTGATGTAGTACTCGCGGGCGTAGAGGACCTTCTGGCCGGACGTGGTGCGGTATTCGAACTTGTTGCGAGGCTCGGTGTTGGGGACGTTGACGGTGGCGATGTCGCGGTAGACAGGCTGGCCAGTGCAGCGGTCGTAGTCGATGGCTTGGATCTTGATGGGGTTGACGGTTGTTGCGGAGTCGGAAGTGTAACCGACGAACTGAGAGGAGTTTAGTTGATGATTTTGTCGAAAACGCGAAGAGTTAGTACTGACCCTGGTCTGGGCGACCTCTTGATTGGCAGTGTCGGCTGTCCAGACACCAATGTTTGCATCTTCCATGCGAACATATGTGGGGATACCGGTCGTGGTGATTTGGATGTTGAAAGCTACCAGCTCGAATACGACAATTTTGCCACCAGTCTGGTAGCCAGAGAAGGTGATGAAGTCGCCGGCAATCAGGGGAGCCATGACGTTGGCGTCCGCTGCTGGGCTATTGGTGGTCTTAGCGAGTGACAACAAGGCGAAGAGAGGGTGACAAGACTCACATGGATCCTTGCTTGAGACCGGGACGGTTGCTCATGGGGCACAGGGGGTCACTTGCGCTGCGCGGAACGCACATGGGGAAGCCAGAGAAGGAGCTGACGCTGGGGTTCACGTCATCCGCGGTGAAGAAGGGATCGATGCCAAGGCCCGCGTTTCCAGCCGAGTAGACGGCGTTGGGGTCGTTGATGCGGATGGTGACTGAGGTGCCTCCGACGTTGACGGTGATGTCGCCATTGAACTTCGTCTCAGTGATGTAGCCACTGGAGGTTGTTGTAGCGAAGGGAGAGATTTCCACCTGCGCAGCCACTGCATTCTTGCCAGCGACAATGTTGCCGACGATGGAGCATTCATAGCCCTTGTAGTTTCCTGCATTGGCTACAAACTTGGGGAAGGGAATGAATGCAGCTGGGAAGGTGACCTGAAGGTTCTTGGGGACGGTCACTGTTTGGCCATTGCATGTGATGGAGCCGCCAGAGTTGAAAGCTGTGCCAGTGACAGATGCGCTGAATGATGTTGGTTAGCCTTGAAAATCCAGTCATGGTTTCATGCAATGTGGGATGCGCTCACCCTTCGAAGGCTCCGTCGATGTCTAGAGGGACATCTGCCGTAGTGCCTAGCTGTGCCTGAACCCCTGTGATGGACAAGGTCGCGCCAAGCACTGTGTAGAATAGAGACTTTGAAAACATGATGAAGCCGAAGATCCAAGAATGAAGCCAAGTGGTTGTGTAGAGAAGATGGTGTAGTGGGTGAGTTGGGTGGATAAGAAATCTCGTGTTTAATTTCGCGATCACACTCGAGTCTTATGAATTACCTCGAGATGACTGGCAAAGCGTGTGACCGCTACGCGTGGCTCTCGCTCGCACAATGGCATAATGCTCGAGTGTCCAACCGTCTAGACCCTACCGCTTGGCAGACCTAAACACACAAAGGGCCAAGAATGTGGCTGCCATGAAGAAAGAATTGGGCCCAAGTCATGACCTCTTTGACGAGAACCTTCATACCCCAGAGGGCGGCAAGTGGAGACCATCGGCCGCTAAGCTTTTGCTGGTTGGTCCAGGACCGAGATGAAGACCACGATATTGGATGACGAGTCTAGTGATTGTGCTTATGCACATTTGCATACGAGTGTGTTTGTGTGTTTGCATGAGCTGATATGCATTCTGCACTGCAGCCCGGGATTCTCACCAGGCAATGATGCCGCGCGCGGGACTGACGAGGGCCAGACTATGCACAGTCAATGCGTGAACCACTAGAAACACAAGTTCAGGTTAGTAGTCCTATGCAGATCTCCACAATAGCCGCACCATCATGTGCTGAGATGAAGGATCTGGACCACTTGCCTTGCATAGAAAGAGGGCTGGACAGCTGAAGAGCTGGTAAGGTATCGATCACGGGCTGGGGAGATGAGGGTTCGCTAGAGCTGACCCGTGTCGTCAAAAGCGTTGCGCCTCGAGTATTCTGATCATCGCCACATGAAGATCGCATTTGTTTGTGGCAAACATAGGCTCTTTCTCTGTCAAAGACACCCCTGAATATCCTCGTGGTTTGGCGGAACGTCTGCTGCGACCGTTGGAGAGCATGACACCTCGTGGCAGGCGAGACAAAGAGTGTCAACGCTTCGATATCTCTTGAAGACAATCCGAATGAATGGTTCTTCGTATCCACAACGTTTGGGGTGAAACGGGAGCGTTGTGGGCTTAGAGACACATCGGCTTGTGGGATGGCCACTCAGGCCAAGGAACAGATCGCGTGGCCGCATTGTTCAGATCCGACAGGCCGGGACGCGGAGAAGAAGGCCGGGATGAGTCGACGAGGATTCAAGGTTAACAAGCTCAAGGTTGATAAGCCAGCCTCTGGACTGGGGTTTGCAGACACAAAGCGCCGAGAGACACGGTCTGGCGCGGTCGAAGTTGGTTGAAGTCGTCGGAGGATTGTGATGGTTAGCGGCGTCCCCCCAAGCCAAAAAAGGACAGTGTGGTGGACCCTGAACCTGGGGGCTTAGCTAAGAGGGGAAAAGAGCCAATCATCCGAACTACATTTTAAGCTTCATAAGCGAGGCCCGCTGTCTGAGCTGAGGCGTTAGCGGGAACTAGCGGCTTGGCGTCAGCATCCCGGGGGCGGCAGGGACACTACGAACAAACTTGGGGAAGGAGCCAGCCAGCCCAGGCACCTTCCAGTCCCTAGAGCCAGGCACCTCGCACCTCAGGCAGCCCCCAGGCAGGCAGTTCGTCACGACTTGCCCCCCCTCCTTCCTCGTCCCGTCTTTCCCCCTCCACCTCACGCATTCCTCTCTTCCCCCCATTCCATTTCCGGCGTCATCGCATGGTCCTCTCTTCATCTCCCTTTTCCATTTCCGGCGACTTCTTCAACACTGCCTCCACGGCTTCGATTTTACCCCTGAGATCAGACTGCTCGACTGGAAACTTCAGACGAGATGCATTGTCCGAACTTCCATTGTCCTTTTCCATCCGAAACCCATCGTTCTGCTGCAGCCCGCAGAGCCTCCTCTAGTACGAGATATCGTCGAATCACCGCATGATGGACGGGAACACGATATGCAGCAAGATGCAGCTACATCGAAGAGGCGCACGATAGTCTCGTCAGCTTGGCATCCGACTCGAGGGGATAAGCTAGCTGACTGCCACCCGCGTCGTGCTGGCCTGTCGTCCAGCTCTCACCGAACCTTCGCGCCCAGCTGCCAGGATTGTCAGCGTCGGAGACGTCCAGGCCAGAGTCAGCCTGTCATCATTGACATGAGGATGGCCCGAACTGCGTTGTGGCTGCACCAGCCGACGCGGAGGACCACCACTCGGGTTCGCTGGAAACCGGCCGAGTCTCTTCAGGACCTAATCTTGGGCATCACTTCCCAAGTCACCTGAACCAGGCACCAGATCGACCGGGATGTCCGCTCTTCGATGCTAACCCCGCCTTGTCGAGGCCTTATGCAGAAGATACGATGCAGCTCTTGTCGAGATCGAGACCATTGGTTCGCGGCTCAGGACCCCTGGTTGCGCGACTGTTGAATCGGAGCCTGTCATTCGCCCCCGCTCACCGAGGCAACGCTCCCCGCATCTGCCGTCCCAGTACCATGGAGCTCTTGCAGATCAGCTCTGCCTTCTATCGATTATTCCATGTGCACCGACACCCATGCAATCTGCGGCTACCGGTGTTGACGCTCAAGCCTACCTACCTACCCTGTGATATCCCAGAATAACCTTATGGAGGTCTTCACTTGCGCTTTTCTTAGCGGGCTGTTTCAACAATTTAGGCTTACGCTATTGGGGACCGCATTGTCCAAAGTTGGAGGCTGAGATTGCCACAACGGCCTGGACAACAAGGAAACTCAACACCCACAAAGGACTGCCACGCTACCTCGGTCTTATACCCATTGTTGCTTAGCGCCCGAGTCTTGGTCGGCTCGTATGTCAACTCCCACATCGGCGAAGGACCACTTGCTCGGCAGGCAAACCTCGTCTGTCAGGTTGATACTCCGGATTCTGCACTATCCGCCAGTAGTGCGCTTCCGTACCGCGTTCCCATTGCTTCTACAACCGGACTTGCATTAACTTACAGCAGGTGCCTTCAATGGGCATGTGCAGCCGTCGGCTAGACCTCTATTCGCAAGAGACTCGTCCATGAGAAGTGGCTGGACCTCTTCCAACAGCTGCTCACCTGCAAGTGGAGGCGAGTTACCCGACCATCCATCCCGTTGGGTCGGCATGAGGCTGCTGAACCAGAGTCCCGGGTGGTCGAAGCCCATGCCCCACAATCGCGCCTCCAGCTGAGGACTTGCAACCGTCGCGTTTTCCAGGTTGTCTTTGACTGTTTCAACGATGACCGTTGGACTCTTGTTCTTTCACAACGATCCAACGTTGACTCCACCGCCATTCAGCGTCGCATTTCAGGTTGGAGGACTAGGCGCCAGCCCGGCGCGCCGCAAGCCTCCTCATCCCGCCATACACTGCTGGAGCTGGCGAGGGCGGCCCAGACTAACACCCGTCTTCCTCCAAGGGGCTAGCTCGGGACTTCCGTGCGAATATCGACTGCTCGAAATGGGTCGATGCTTCTCTATCACGAATGGCCGCCATGATGGCTTTCCTTCCATCGCGCGGCGTGCCCTTGTCGACGACGACTCGATCGAAACATCCCGTTGCCAAGCACGAGCGGGCCGGGTATGATTCTTCTCGAGCGTCGATACTCATCGATAAAGCAATTAAATACCCTGGTCATTTCCCGCCTCATCCGGAAACTTTCCTCATCACTCTCATCGACAATCATCTACTCCTTTCTTGACACATTCAAGGCGTCGCCACCCGTCTTGGCCAGTACTTGTCACTAACATAGCAGCTCTTGGCTTTTGCCCTTCATCTTCTATCCATCATGGTTTCCCTATCGGTTCGCCAGTCTCTGGCAATCCTTCTCGCCCTTGCTTCCGACACCCTTGCCAAGGACTGGCTCAGCCCTGAGTACACCTGGCTCTATGAGTTCCCTCTTCCTATCCCTCCCCAGAAGCAGGAGAAGTTGTAAGTCTACCAGTATCTCACTTCGAGTCTCGAATTCGCCTCTGACACCATGCAGCTCCGACAACCCCGTCATCAACCCGGTCACCGGCAAGAAGATGAGGTACTACGAGATCGAGATCAAGCCGATTAGCCAGCAGGTGTACCCCAATCTGGGAAATGTCACCCTCTTTGGATACGACGGTGTCTCCCCCGGTCCCACCTTCATGATGGAGCGTGGCGAGGAGGCAGTGGTCCGCTTCACCAACCACCACCCGAGCATGGCCAACTCTGTCCACCTTCACGGTTCATACTCGCGCACTCCCTGGGACGGATGGGCTGAGGATGTCACCAAGCCTGGGGAGTACAAGGACTACTACTACCCCAACAACCAGGCTGCACGAACCCTTTGGTACCACGACCATGCCATCGACCACACCGCAGAGAATGCCTACTATGGTCAAGCCGGCGCTTACATTCTCCACGATCCTGCTGAGGATGGCCTTGCTCTTCCCAGCGGGTATGGCATTTACGATATTCCTTTGATCCTGTCTGCGAAGCAATACAACCCTGACGGCTCCTTGTACTCGCCTGCCAGCGAGACAACCAGTCTTTACGGCGATGTCATCCATGTCAACGGACAGCCTTGGCCCTACTTGAAGGTTGAGCCACGCAAGTATCGCTTCCGCCTTCTCGATGCCGCCATCTCCCGCACTTTCCTGCTTTACCTCGAGAACATGAAGGGAGAGCGCGCAGATTTCCAAGTGATCGCCTCCGACGCCGGCCTTTTGACCGGCCCCCAAAAGGTGCAGGAGCTGTATATCTCCATGGCTGAACGCTACGAGATCGTCATCGACTTCTCCAAGTTCAAGGGCGAGAACGTCACTCTTCGCAACACTCGTGGCTTTGCTGCCGATCAGGACTTCCTCCACACTGATAAGGTCATGCGTTTCGTGGTTGGTGACCAGTCCGTCGACGACAAGTCCGAAGTTCCCTCTTCCCTCCGCAACGTTCCCTTCCCCAAGGATAAGACCGGAGTTGACCAGCACTTCCGCTTTGAGCGCACTGGTGGTGACTGGCGCATCAACGGCGTTACCTTTGCCGATGTCAACAACCGCGTTCTCGCCCGCCCCAAGCGTGGCACCATCGAGGTCTGGGAGCTTGAGAACAGCTCTGGCGGCTGGTCCCACCCCATCCACATCCATCTCGTCGACTTCCGCGTTATCAAGCGTGTCAACGGCCGCGGCGCGGTGATGCCATATGAGTTCCAGGGCTTGAAGGATGTCGTCTGGCTCGGACCCGGTGAGACTGTTACCGTCGAAGCCCACTACGCCCCCTGGCCCGGTGTGTACATGTTCCACTGCCACAACCTCATCCATGAGGACCACGAAATGATGGCTGCCTTCAACGTCACCGTCCTTGAGGATCTTGGATACACCGAGGAATACTTCGTCGATCCCATGGAGAAGGAGTGGCGCGCCAAGCCGGAGACCTCCGCTGCCTACAACTACGACTCGATCAAGTCTCGCATGCAGTTCATGGCCAACTACCAGCCCTACAACAACGTCGACGAGGTCGAGAGCCGCCTGGATGCTTACTGGGCTACCAAGACCTTGTCCACCTCCATTGTCGCGGCTGCCAGCTCGACGTCCGCCGCGGTCACAAAAACTCCTGTGTCTTCCTCTCCTACCTCCACCATCACCGCCAAGGCCACCACCACAAGCAAGGCGGATGATGACAAGGGCGGAAAGAACAGCACCAAGGACAGTGGCAAAGATAGCACCAAGGACAGCGGGAAGAAGACCACCACCACTACAAGCAAGAACAAGCGCGGTCTTCGCTTCCGCAATGCCAATATGCCGATGCCCAAGCGCACTGCTGCGCCCCAGGCCTGAGGTGTTCAACGATGGATATGAGCTCTTTCTTTTTTCTTTCCTTTTTCTTTTACGAACTTCATGAATTCTTCATTCTTTATAGATCATAGACTTGCGAGATACTCCCCATTTTAAGACGATTTCCTTACTCTAGGAGGCGGTGTATAACATAGCCTCACTTTTTTTTAAATGTTATATATTGCTATTAATCGATCAAACTTTAATCTCTATTTATGCCTTAATTTCGTACTGTTGTTAATCTTCAAAGCAGGATTGTTCCTCAAAAGTGCTGCAGTGACTTGGATGACCTTCATCCCGAAGAGCATGGGACAGTGCTGGTCTCAACATGGAGGCTCTTTCTCTGTGGAGCGACGCTGACCGGAAGGCGAGCTAAGCGAATGTGTGTCAGACCATCTCTTCATGCAGCATTAGTCGGATTGTGCAACAGCTCGCTCAATGAATAGTTTGCTGACACAGAGGCGCAGTTCCGCCATTTCTCCCTGCATCATGTTTTGCCTGGTGTGTCGCGGGATCTGAAATCGAGCACCCTTTCACGCCCAGTAGCATCGCCCGCTAGCGTACATGCAATGCTCGCCAATGTCATTTAGGCTGCCCGGCCCCCAAGCATGACTAAGGTTGCAATCACAATGCACTTTTGGACGAAGAATGAATGATGGAGGTGCCGCCGCCAGGAAGCTGGGTTGCACCACTTGCCAGCCAGGATGGGCGGAAGCCGACCACCCATGGCTCATCGGACGTGTCAACGGGCAAGGGTATAGTAAGGTAAATTTTGATGTGCTTTGGCAGACCCACATATCACCCACACATCACCGGTGCCTCGTAGTATGCATAATGCCAGTATCCGAGATGGATGCTGCGACCGGCTCCGAATCTGCTGTGCTGAGCCCTGAACAGTATGATGGTGGTGTGGGGCCTTCAGCCCTCGCCTGTTGACTGCTGGCTAATTGGCAGATGCGTTGATTGCGAAGTCCCACCAACAGCTTTCTGCCGTAGTAACATAAGTGGAATTCATGCGAGCCTTTGCAGGACTTGTTCAGATATTTGTTCAGGTTTTCGGGATTGGGCGTGGCGATCCATATGGTGTTAGACTCATTTGCCCAATTGTCTGTGACACTGAATTCATCGTCGATTGGTTTGTGGGGCGGGACTTTTGCGCAGTAGAAGGCCTCCCATTGGATTAGCAATCCGCCAGCCCTGGCAGTCTTGCTTCTTGCCAATTCTCCACAACCCCCTCTTCCAGTCAACCTGTTATCCAATGAACGTCGTTCCATAGTGCCAAGACAACATGGACCCGCTCAAGGTGCCTTCCTGAAGAGGAAGGTGTGTCACAGGTCCTGCAGTGCAGCCTTGGCTTGAGGTAGTCACCGATTAGCCTTACAAGGTAGGGCCAACGGCCTCTGTCTTCCCGAGGATGCAGAACGAGCAATCTGTACCCTGTTGCGGTATTGCTGTCGTCGAGCCTCAGCAGGTGATTATTGCTCATCTCACTTAGCCCTGACGTCTTTCTACCCACCACAGTCATTGCCAACATCATGACCCTCTAGTCTCTACCTCGACTGACCATGCGTAAGCTGTGGTGGGCTACACGCGCCGTGGCGAGCTGCAAGCCTGCAGGAAGATGTCGCATAACACCATTGAAAAAAAGAACCCCGCCCCCCCAAAGAAAGAGGCAGGGTACGGTGCCAGGAAAGATGGTGCTGATGATAATTCTGACCCTCCCCCCCCCCATTATACCGCTGAATACTTGTTACCCTCAATACAAACTTAGCGTCTTATGCAGTTACAACTTTGGCTAAGCAGCTTAAACGGTATCTGCACTCGCGCCTCGATATGTTGCATCGTCCTTTTGTTATTACACGCCCTCCCACCTCATCACATCCCGCACCCCCTGACCACACGCCCTCCCTCCTTCATGTTCATGATCCATGCCCCTGTGGGTTGGGATCTCTCCTCGCCCACGCTCAGGTTCTTAAAGTCCCAATCTCTCCGTTCAGTATTTGTAGGAGCTTTTTCCATTTCCCAACTCAACGTTCGCGTTTTGCGACATCAGAGAACACTTTCGAAGTATAAGGTATGTAGGTACCTCCAAGCTGATGTTATGTTCATATCTATAGAGAACTGATAAGACCAGCCCTTCACCCGAAATCATCACGCACGAACACCCTTCGATCTTTACGCAACCGATACCCGCCACCGATACCCGAAAATGATACATGTGACCGATACCCCGGAACGCCACACGTGACCGGACGATACATGTGATCGAGCTAGACACGTGATCGGCCGGGACAAGTGATCGGTCTACAGGCCCCGAACACGTGACGCGAGCATCTCTTTGTTCGCGGACCATCTCACCGCGTAAGGCACCTGGACGCCTCGTCAGCCTCAAAATCGACATCCGCGTCAGCGAATCTCCCCGCTTTCCCCTCACAAACCTGGTATGATAACCTGGTCGGGAGGCCTCGTACTGTGGATTATCAGCCTGCGATCATGGTCTGATGAGGAGGTTGGGATGTCATCGACTGGACTACGTTGCCTCTCAAAATTCCCTCGCATCAACACGAAACCGCTGGCCGCCTCGTATAGCACCCTCCCCGCATGAGATAAGAACCGACCATCGCTTGCCATGGCTCACTCTAGTGGTGTGGACACTGTCGCAAGTTGTCCAATACGAGCTGCGACCCTCACCGATGATTCCAACGACCGACGGTGCTTCCTAGCCGACTGTCGCAAAAACAATCCCCGATTATCGTTCTCGGTCCTTCTGGCCCCGATGTTATCACTCCGACCTGCCGAACGGAGCGTAGTCGCCTCTTGTATCATGTCTGCTTCGACAGCTGAGGGGTAGTTGACCAGGACCCTCGAATGCCCCCATTGTTAACGATTTACGACCTCATGTTACTGTCGTTGTCATGAAAGCCAAGGAAGTCGCGAGAGCTTCGGCCTTTCTAGCCTGTTTGCTCACTATGAGATCGAAGACTGTGGTCGACGTTGCGGTGAATATCAAGTCTCAACAGCAACCGGGACTCATAACTGGGTTCTGACCCAGTCGGTTTATTCACTTTGGATGCCAGCCTCCAGTGAGATAACCTGGCTCAAACAACTTCCACCTATGGCGTCTCCATACCTTGCCTCCATACCTTGCTATACCAACGTTACGTCACATGACCGAAAGGCACTAACATCAATGTTGTCTCTACTACCAGTCCTACATCACGCCAAACCAAAGCCAAGCCAGTTAATTTACTAGCAGCCTCCTTTCGCTGCAATACGCAGTAGACGCTCCAACATTCCCCGCAAAGCTTCCCCTCACTAAGCTACAGGCGTGCGATCCCTGCTCGACCACCCAGACCGACAAGATCGTCAAGAACGAGACTTGACCATCTGCCCAACACTGCCATTACAATCTCAACAACGCTTGCGCCCGATCCAGTGAAGGCAGCCTGCCATCACATACCGAGCGTGTGCGGGGAAGGCAGGAGCGGGTCTCAGTAGGTGAGGGGCCGCTTTGGCCTGCCATGGACAACGGCGTAGGCAACACATTGGAATTTGCTTGTTTGGCTGTGCTGTGTTGGATAGGGGTGTTTCTCACTACCAGTCTTGGTACTGCTATAAAATTGGTAGTAGTTGATGACCGTTGCATCCATCATCTCTACACTCTGGACCTCTATTGCCTTCGGTGAAAACTGCCGGCGCCAGACTCAAGTGCGCCCGTCCTTGTTCCTTTCACTTCCAGACGATAGGAGGCTTGTCTCAATCGACTGCAAATCTCTTTCTTGTACACGATGGCGAAATCGGACCAATCACAATACCATGGGTGCGGCTATGTCTCCGAAGTCCGTCCTTAGGTGACAAAGGTGGCTAATTGTACATACTCAGTGACACACCAGCGAAGCCAAATCACAAGCATTCTTCAGATGAATCTGCACGGGTTCAAGCACAGAGACGACAAGGTATCTTCGAGAGATCTCCCAGCGGAACGGTGTATGGTACCAGCCATCACACGGACGCCTCCTCCAACAAGAGACAACACGAGAATGCAATGAAAGACAAGATCCGGGACTTCGACCGACAGTTCAATAGCCCACCTTAGAGCTGGCCTTGAGCCCCTACGATGACGACAGCAGCGGCGACGATTCAATGCCATTGACGATGTCGCTGATACACATGCATGCTGTCGGGCTGCAGAGCCTGCGATGTTGATAGGGCTGCCGAATCTCGCCGAGATGATTTGACATTTCAGCAAGGAGGGCATGGCGGAATTGATCAATGACAATGGGCGTTTTATAAGACTTGGGAGAGCCGGCGTATTTGAGTTGTGACGCGAGCAATGAAATAAATGATAGATCTATCTACATGTCTTTTGAATTAATCGCCTTATGTGGCCATTGCCTTCCATGGGCACGTAGGTAATATTAACGCCTGCTGGAATCTGAGTCGCTCACTATCCGAGAACTTTATGTCATCCTTGTCGGCAACTCGCATGTGGTCCAAGTAAAGTGCATGGCGGCTTCGGACCTTCAACGGGCTTTAGTCAGGTACGGATAAGGTGTGCTGTGTGGGGAAACTGATCGGAGCCGAGAACTACCTCGGGGATGGATCATTGTCCGGTGGGGGTGGTGGGGGTCACGGATGGCTCAAGGACGATTTCATCTCCCGGTAACCCATTTCAAACTACCTAGGGCATGTGCATACAATACAACCCCTGAAAGTTTGTAAGCGTGCTACCTTGGTATGAGACTATTTCTTTGTAGTGCGTGCTCAATTCTGTAGGAATTATTCTTTTGTCTTAGATATAACGAAGCGACTCAGGTAGAGGGGGTTACAAACTTTCAGGGGTTGTATTGTACTACCCAGCCGCTCAACATCAGTTGCCTTCCATTCAAGGAGCAGGTTTTCGTCATCTCAAGGAACCAGATTCACGCGCATAGGCCCGGTCACGTGGTAGAACTGTGTGCTCAACAGGTTGATGAGTGGGGCAAGTAGTGGCTCTTTAGAAGGATGAGATGGAGGCTTTGCAATACGTTTACTGTCGCCTTCCGCACGTAGAAAACCCTCGGATCGCGAGAATGCCACTTTCAAGTAATTCCAGACAATCAATCCCGTTGTTCCTAATACCACCAACCGTCCTAAGAGATTCTGACAAGTATAAAATAAAGTCAGGTCGTAGAGAACAACAGACTACAAAGACTGATGTCATACCTATTGGAGAGGACTGACGCAGCGTGACATCTGCGCAATGGTTAGGGAAGTTAGTTAGAAGTCGCAGACTGCCAGTCCAGGCACATAGCGGATACGATATCTGTCAAAGTTATCACCCAGTCTAAACGGTAATTAGAATACAGCAAAAACATCTTGTGCTATCCACATAGCCGAAATTGTTGTTAGATTAGCGGTTGCAAGTTAGCACGCGTGGTGCGAAATCCATCCAGCTTTAGCGTCATCTGTGTTTAAACGCTTCTATTTATCAGCTTTTCTAGGGGTACTGCCGGCTTTAACCTAGCAGAACCTGTCTTCACCTAAATTCATAGCCATCTAATGACAGTGGTTATTTTCAAGTGTATTGGGTGCTTCGCCACAGGACACCATGCTGACTAAGTAGACACCATTGTTTGCGGGATCTATGCGGGGTACTTCTTCGATTACGTAGAGGGGGATGCCATCCAGTCAATCGGCGGGGCAAAAGTGCATTTTCGCCCTGTCATTGGCATGGTCTACTGGATGCGATAAGAGGCACTCTCACTACTATTGGCCCAAGATGAAGCCCAAGGGTGGGTCAGATGATAACTTCAACATCAAAGAGCAAGAGTGAAGACAACCTCAAAGCTGCCATGCCTCCCATGGACAGATTCTGTTGCAATAAACATTCAAATTCTTCCCATTCTAAAAAGTCCTTCTACTCTTTTGTCCCCTTTGCTCTGCTTATAGCTTAATGTCTGGTCTGGGGATGCCACAGCGACGGCACCACCTTTCATGTTAGCAACCTACGTGTCTCGCGAGCCAATGGAGCCTCCCCAACACACATACATTCCGCAAGTCAGCAACCCATGGCCTTCACCATGGCAATAACCGATTCCGAAAGAGCATTCACGTGATCAAAACACGTGGTCGTAACCAGCCATCTCCTACCTTGCGAACCATCTCGGTGACGGCGAGGTAACTGGATGCCTGGCTAGCTGTTCATACTCGAGAATTCAGGCATTCCAACGACTCAGATATCGGACACAGAGTGCCTTATCAGGCAATCTGATGACTGCATCACGCCCATGCAGTCATGCTCCCATGACGCCGTTCTGACGCCTTTCATAGAGCCACGATTGTCTCATTGACAAAAGTAAGGCCAACACTCTCGACAAGGCAACCGCACACGGTGCTGGACTACCGCATGAATTACAAAATGATCCAAGTGGAAATACACGATTCACTTGGACAGATGACGCCCACAAAGTTCTGCGTTGTGGTGTGCTCACAACCTGACAAGCCTGACATCAGTTCAGTGGCAGCACTGCCGAATGATGAGTCCGTTGGAGATCTTGAGGCTTGCGACGTTCTGCACCCCTACGGCGTTATGGGACACAAGTCAGATTTTGAGGCGACATCAGTCTGTCTCACAGCCTTGTTCCAAGCATGGTCTTGTAGCCATCGACAGAGTCGCCAAGTTAAGGATTTACAATCTCCTGTTACCACAAGACCCCACAAGCTCAGAAATGACCCTGAGGAGATGTATGAAGAAACCGCTAGACTACAGACAATGTAGGTATTACTGCCATTAGTTTTCAAGTTTCTGCGAACGGCCGCGGTGGCTTTGCATAACACCTCTAGGAGCATTTAGCGTTGGATTGCCACGTCGAACCTTGATCACGACTGAGTAACAATGGCCTTCAAGGCATGGAGCTTCTTTAACAATGGCTTCACTCCACCTACCAGTTTTGAAGCAAATGAACTTACGATACAATCGCCCCACTTACTTACATACATCGTTTGTCGATCTCAGTTTCCTGGATCTCGTTGGCATAGCTGCATGTGCTAATCTAGCCCGCATCCTCCTCCCGCAGTCTTCTCCAACCACATCAAAGATCTAGCACCTTACGTCTGGAATAGGACTGGTCTGATCTTTTCCACTGCCTCACCTTACCAAAGTGCAGTTATGATATTGGAATTTCTGCATACCAAAAGCCTCCTGTGAAAATCATAGAAATGCACATTGGGGTATTGCGAGAAGCGACAGTTATGGGCAAACGCGCGTTTGGGCAAGTTTGCAACTGAATTTGGAGGTAGGTAGGTTGTTGGAGCCTGCTATCAGGGCCAAAGGACTGCGAGTTCTTTTTCCAAAAGCATTAGGTTGATGGGCCGCAGTTCGCAAATTCATAGGCTTGCTATCCTTGACAATCACTTCTTTCATATAAAATGGTCTCTGAATTGATCACATTGTGCCAAGCGAAATCTCAGCAGCAATATCACAATCCTTCTGAGAATAATTTTAAACGTTTCCCAACCGCATGAAAACATCATCTGTGCAATTTTGTTAGGTCAAGAACAAGCCCAAAAGCCTTCAGGAAATCATGGTTACCTCATCCGACCGGTCCAACTACCATGGGCAAGTGCTTTTCTCTATCCTCCCCGACAAGATGGTCAATTGACTGACTGAAAAGTCTCAGGGATGCTCCATCGAAACAGTCTCATAGGTATTCATCCAAAGACTCCAAAAAGGTCTAGGCAAAGAGACGCGAATCCATGTTTGAGGCGCGTACTACATTTCAGGTCTTACTACCAACGTTCAAACGAGCAAGTCTGAACACAGAAAGTCAATAAAGGGAAAGATCGCGAAATTCGACAAGAAATTCGGTAACCAGTCATAGATTCGTTTCTCTGACGGGTTTACGTGGTCCATGCTAGTCTAGGCACTGTGTTGGGTGATTT
This sequence comes from Colletotrichum tropicale, assembly GCA_027406125.1. Taxonomy (NCBI): domain Eukaryota; kingdom Fungi; phylum Ascomycota; class Sordariomycetes; order Glomerellales; family Glomerellaceae; genus Colletotrichum; species Colletotrichum tropicale. The sequence continues at coordinate 1,210,921 of JANVYH010000002.1, forward strand.
CTCAAACCCCAAACAGGCTATCATGTCATCTGACTGACTTGAATGTGGACCTGTGCGGCCTTGTTTGAAAGTTTTTGATGAGGGAATCTCGCATCAGAACTATGGAATCGCTTTAGAAGGGTGTGAGAGGGAGTTTGGAGTTTACATGTAGTTGAAGGGAAGAGGCTCAAAGCAAGCGTCGGGGACAGCACGGGATGTGGTTTTGTTCGAATCTGGGTTGTGTCGATTCGTAGGCTGCGTAGCTTAATCAAGTCAATTTATTAACCTGCTTGAGAAAACAGTTGAGATACAACGGACCTGGGCCAAGTACGTCCGTACCGCCCGGGGCGCGCTGGGCATTGGGTCGGCGATGTGGATCTGCCAGTCACCGGATATTTTCGGTCATCGGGTCGATAAAGCAGTGGAGCGAATCCGTCTCCGGCATTTTGGGCAGTGGTCGATAGGTAGTGGAGGCATCTACCCAGGTACCTAACACTAGTGGAGGTAGGTAGGCAGGGACGGGAGCCCGGGCGCCCATTGGAGTTAGTGGGGCGACCCCTGAACATGCGCTGAAGAAATCAATCCCATGAAGGCACTCTGGGCGGCTGCAATTTCGCCTCGACCGCGATATATTATCAAAATGGATATTTATCCGCCTTCATAGACGGTGTTACATGCACTCATTGTTGCTAGCAAACACTCTAAAGTTATGAAATATCTTTGGGAGGAGACAAGGCCAACAGAGTGAAGCGAAATGCGATGTACGGATCCGGTGTCCGGGAGCGGAGCAAACTGCGTTGAGTGGAGGATTGAATCGTTATGGAAAAACCAAGAAGAAAAAAAAAGAAGAGGAATAGGCTTGACTGCCCCCATAGCTGTACCCAGAACTCACGCGAAGGGGCTTTGGACACCATCCTGACTACTTTGAATGACTTATTGTAGCCCACTAAGGTAAGCCGAAGTATGAGACATATTTGATGTTCGGAGGGGTATCTGCCAACAAGAACGTCCGACCGAGGTGTTCAGGCTGTGTTGGGCTTCTTGAATTCGTTCGCCGAAGTTGCGCGCGTACCCGACGCCGTACCCGGGGTGCGAGGATTGAGAATTGCCCTATGGAAATGACATGAATTTAATGGATATTGGCGCAAAAACAGCATGAAGAACACGCATCTTGTCTTTTTTTTCCCAGCCACATCTTTCCATACCTAGAGAATAGAACGTACAAAAGATGAAACTGCTGGCCCCGAGAGTTGTGTTTATGCTTTTCATACAGCGTCATCTGGAGTTCATTTTGCCTGCGATCAACGAATAGGTTCGGGGATTACGCTGTGATGCTATCCCCCACCGCCGTTTGCCTCAGCGGCAGCGGCATCTTATTCGTCTTCTGACGCGGCATGAACTCCACTCTTCGACGTCTGCCGCCCACTCAACACGCACTATTGACGCAGCCATTTAGTTCCTTTTTGGTGCCATTGGTCGTTCGCTGCAACATCCGGCATTCCTGGCTTTAGCACCAGCCTCTCTCTCCTTGCAATATTGCTTAGGAACCTTCCTCTTGCCCTTGCCAGGGAACACGGTCTCTCTGGGATCGGAGCTGCATAGCCCCATCACGAATAGACTCCCCAGACGCCTCGAGAAACTTGCACTGCACACGGGCAAAGCTCACCATCTGGAGCCTTTCCGAGAATACTTAGTACGGCACGATTTTGCAGGCAAGGGAGGGGGTGTGGGGGTGGAGGCCGACACTGACATCAGCCACCCACTGGGAGGTTGAGGTCGCACAAGGCACAACGGGGGGCATGCCCAAGACGCCGAATCGATTGCCTCAATGGGCGTCGTGGCCAGGGTACGAACCGGGTATGCATGGGCCATGAGAAGCAGGATGGGATGGATCTTAGATCGTGGAGGATGTTAAATGAATGTCCATTTAATTCATGAAAGATGTTGCGTCTTCATGGCCATAATGCGAAAGGAATATGCACGGAAGAAAGCGTCTGTCTAAGGGAATCCTTTCCACATTTTCTCACTCGTTACAGATACCCATGTCAGGTCACGCTGAGGCTTGCTCTTGAGCAGCTCACTGGACTGGCCTCTGGGTACTCGTTGTATCCACGCGCGCAGTCGCGCGCTGCTGCGCATAAGTATATCAACCCCAACCTGCCCTCCTGCACACAGCTGCGCAACTGCGCGTTGGCACTTCCGTTTCCCATCGTTCCTCAATCTCGCACATTCTATTTCAACTTCCCCATGCGCAACTGCGCGTTGGCACTTCCGTTTCCCATCGTTCCTCAATCTCGCACATTCTATTTCAACTTCCCCAAGCGCAACTGCGCACACCTATATTAGTCCCGACCTGCTCTCACTGCGCGCGAGTGCGCGTTGATCTTTCGATCACTACTCACATACCCTCACTAACGTTTCTACTTCGCTTGAAGGCTTCGTCTGTCTTCTTTCCTCTCTTTGACATATACCGCAGCCCTTCTCCCCCATGGATCTTATCCCCCTATCTTTCACTCCAAACATTTCCTCCTCAGCTTCTCGTCAGAAATGTCAATTTAAGGATCCACAGTGAGTTCTCCCCTCATCAATCCTTCCGCCTTGCTAACCGTAGAAGATTTTCGTCTACCCGTTTCGATGGTTACGTGATCCAAGCCCTCCGATAGCTTTTCCGATCCGAGCTGTCGCTTTGAGGCGCGACCCATTTCGTCCAGGGAAAGGCAACCGCCTTCTGAAGGCAACCAACAGATCCCAGCCTGGCGACCCGATACTGTTGCCTGGAGCAGGCAGATCTTGGGCAACGAAGCCCCTCACGCCAAGCGTGATGACTTGGTCAGGTGGGCTTTGGACGCGCAGATCTCATGCAATCAGTATCACCACATCACACAGTTCCAGGCTACCCATTGGGACACGTATTCCAGCAATGGGCCCATCGTTATCAATACGAAGCCACGAAACATACCGCAGTGCATGCATGCGATAGCATCCAGCTGCTCGCAGTATTGCCGACATGGGTAACGGACAACACATTTACCGACTACTCCTCTTTTCCACTCGGCGCATACTGCCAAGTGGCTATTGGAACTGCACTTTCCCCAGAGGCCACGCAACATTCTCTGGAAGGCTATTGGTCATGGCCCAAGTCCATTCGAGCTCATCGGCGATAGATGTTCCAAGACGGAGGGCGGACGCCGCATGCAGCGACACCGGGCGTACATGCGCTCCGGCTTCTCAGGTCACCACGTTAGTTCATCGGCGCCTTCTGTTACTGTTCGGACCCGCGAGTTGCGAAGAACCCACGATGGTTTCTGCGAACATGACGGAATATCATGGCGACGGACACGTTACGCGCGTGGTCGACGCGGCATTTGGCCAGTGTCAAGTTCGGAGCGGAGGTGTTTCAAGCGGCCTCGTCTTCAACTCAAAGATACTCCCGAGGACGACCGGCGTACCGACTTTCGGACTACCGGTCTTCGGATCAGTCACGTGCTATGTCTTCCGCAGTGTGACAAGCCAACACTAACATCATGTTCTTTTCTGTTATCAACGATACTTACAGCTAATCCACAGTCGATACATGACATCCATTGAACCTGCCTACTTCCTTCACCTTTGCAGCCCGGCTGCTTTCACAACAACACCCCCCCTCCCTTATACTGCTTGCGCCATCTAAGACGGAAGCCCTATGGGCGTCTCCTCACCGCTGCCGGAGTTGTTCAGCAGCGGAGCCTTGTGCGACTGGGCTCAACAGGGAGCTGTCTGACGCCTGCCTCTTTCTCTTCGTAGCCTCTGATCGAAAGTAACATTGCAATTGGAGTCTGAGGAAATGCTGGGACTCTACTGGCAGGATCTGAAGGTTTGTGGGCCAACGAGGCAGATTGGAGTTACTGCGAGGACACAGGGATTACACCTCTGGAACATTGCGCACTGGAATTGCTCTCCTCTGCTGTCCCGCGCGCGCCCAGCTTTGACGTACCGCAAGCGTATAAATTCCTACGCGTTGTAGCCAGATTTTCCAGTTGTTTCATTGGCAAAACACCGTTGATAGTGACGAATACAACATTTACTTGATTATTGAATTACTTTCCCCTCGAATACTCTTCGGCAGAAAATTGCGCACGTCTGGAAAAATCGGGGGCTCATCAAAGACGCGACATTCCGCCAGTACCACCATGAGCGACAGGTCGCAGAAGTCAAAGTATTCCGGGTATGCCCAGAGCACAACTGACAAGAGCGCGTCCGCTCGCTAACGAATGCTTCCATAGAGATGTTCCGGCAAAGGCAACTCACAAGTACTCCTCAACCGACTCCGCGAAGACCCAAGCAAAGCGACGGCAAGCCAAGTTCGAAAGCGACCCTGACGGATCTGTACACCACGTTTCGGACCCGAGCTCTAGCGCGCGATCTAGCAAGAGCAAGCATGAGGCTGTAGCAAAAGACAAGATCAAGGACTTCGAACGGCAGTTCAACGGTTACTCCTAGATCTGGTCGTAAGGCCTTTCGAGGGCGACCGTGGAGAAGTCTCAGAGTCGTTTGCAGTGACGTTGAGAAATGAATCGACTGATGCAGCTCTTCAACGTTGGGTTTCGAGCCTCAAGGCGGAGAGCCCAGAGATAGATACTAACTTTCGCCATTCGGTTGCGTGTCTCAGTAACGAGGATATGATAATGCGATTGTAGTTGGTCGTTGGCGATGGGCGTTCAGGAAGAGATGGCATGTCATTTTGGGGAACGGGATGTTGAAAATCATTGCCGTCAAATCTGTTTTGACTTTTGAAATGACATCCATGACTTGTGAAATATTCCTGTTGCGATTTGAGGGTATACGCACTAGCGCGTTGCCGTTGGGTGCTTCAATTTGAGTCGCTGCCTAACCCCATGTCATTTACTTCACGAGAGCGACGTGCAAAATCTTGCAATGAACCGACCCAATTGCAATTCTCTGGCGGTGTCGCCGCTTGCAGCTCTCCTGTTAGCCCAAGTGCGGGGTATCCAATCGGTGTCAGTCTGGAAAAGTTGCGGGGAGCTCCGGGTAGTGGAGTTCCATGTCCCACGGAGCTAACCTCCGCCCGGGGCTGGGCAGCGGGGTTGGAAGGTTGGAGAAGTGGGGCCAGATCGGTGGCCGTTCCGGCTCTCAGCGCGCAACTCGCTTTCTAGCGTGAGACCCAGATGAGCAGTGATACCTGTAACAAACCTGCAAAGGAGTCTTGAATTTTCCAACAGACTACAGAATAATACTGCCCAGTCACTGAATATTCCAGGAGCAGCGCTATTATTTAGAAGCTATTGAGTCTCGCACCTGTACCAGTGGACTGACTGGATGATGATGCCCTCCCTTGCCACCCAGAAGCGCGAAAGAGCGAAGCTGTCCTTCGGGTGTCTGCAATTGAATATTCCCACCCTTTTGTTGATGCGTTTTGTGCAATGAGATTCCAAGGCGCATTTGTTCCCAGATCGCAAGACCACAGTCCAAATCTGCTTGAATCAGAGACTGACATTTCCATCTCAGTGTCAAATCGCCGTTTGTCTTGTGATTGGCGTAGAACAAAAGGACTTCGCAGGTAAGTGGGCTCCAAGGGACTCGGATTATTGGCTGAGCTTGGATTTGTGCGACATTGCGGACTGTCGTGCAGGATGCTTAAGGCTGGCAGACATTGCGTGTAAATCACCATTGCTGAGACGAGATATTAAAAGCACTCGTCTTCGAAGCTTTCCCAGAATCTTTCAATGCTCCTTGTTCTCCATTTTGCCATTTTTGTATGTATGGCGTGGTGTGCAATCTGGTCGAGCTCCAGCTCGTGTCCCTATTTCCACCTAGTATCCACCTCCAAACTCCTATGCACTCGGTCTTGGCGAGTAAGTCTTCTCTTATTTCCTCAACCATCAACACGTAGGGGAGCGGTATCATCGAAGCACTATTATTGTCCATCTTTCATCTCACCGTGCTCTTTGACCTGGAAAAATACCGGAACCCTCATCATCTTTGAGCCCTACCCGTGTTCGAAATATCGCGGCTGCTTACATATACCAGGCTGTCATCTAGCTTCCACCTGTCGCCTGTTGAATCCGAACGGGTCATCGTCACCTGACAAAGCACGGGATCTCGACAGCCACCTCATTTTGCGAACCGCCTACACAACACAACAAGGCAACTAGGCGACGTCGGGGAACATGCAGACTGCGCCCGCCCGTCACCATCGAGCCTCATCGATTGGGTCACGTTTACTGCCACAACGGCCGCATCTTTCATCGGAAATGTCCATGTCGGCCGACCTGAACTCGAGATACATATGCATTGTAACCTGGCAATCTCCTTTTTCCACTTGCGGGACACAGAGACGCTGGACAATCATGCCTGGCAAGCCGCCTGTCTCATCCTTTTGACGCCCGGCTAAGCTGGTCAGGCTCTTCATCATCTACAAGCTAACCAGGGATTCCCAAGCCCCCTTGACTCACATTTGCTCGCTAGACAAGGCGTCTGCCAGGGCGGAATCCGGAATCATTGTGCCCGTGCCCAGGCCATCAGTCTACGATCTGCGAAGTCAGTTTCCGAGCTTGCCTACAATGTTCTGTTGTGGAGCAGAGACTGCCATGGCGACAGCCTCACGCACCATGACGGGAATCACAGAGTCAGTGCTCTGGGAATGCGCCTTATGCCCATTCTGTCAACACAAGTATCTTTCGCCGAGTGGCTTCATCGGCCGCCAGAGCTATCGGCCTAGTGCCCTGGTGTCCGATATCGATGAAGACTTACGGTCTTTGTGTGGTCTCCGCGCATGCGAAAGGAGATCTTATCGTTTCGTTTTCCCGCAGAGGCATTCTCTCATCCTCTTCCTGCTGCTGCTGCTTACCCTCGGTCATGAGTGGAGTGGAATCATGTCAACCATTAACAACTAGGAGGCCAGCACATCACGCCATCCAACAGAATGGCAAGTCCTGCGCCGCTGCAGGGCCGGGACACTTGCTTCAGGCACGGCATCTATCCACTTGCCCACTAGGCCTTGTGTAACCCCAAGCTGACGTTCAGAGACACTGCAATTACATGCCAAGATGCCCGAACCAAACCCCGCAGTTGTCGCCGACCTCGCCTCACCCTGCGACCGATCGCAATCGAATGTACCTACAATGTGTCCCTTGAGAGGAGTTCTATTTGCAACGCTACTAGCAGGACGCCAGCCTTCTACGCCTGCAGGAACTTGCACATCGGAACCCCTGAAATCGGCACGGGCGATGTTCAGCTGGCGCGAGATGCATTTGTCTTATTTGCTGGCCTCAACGAATTCTACTCCATCTGCCACCCCAGTCGGGGCTTGGATCGATGCGGTGTTTGTCAGTTTTCAACTGGGGCATTTCTATGTGTTCAGTCGAGCTTGAATCGCTATAAAAACATCGAAAAAGAACGTTTCTTTAGTTACCTGGCGCCGTCCGCTTCGTGCTCGCAACGAACAACAACGAGTGCGCCTTTCCAAACCTTCATGTTCACTGCACAAGGCACCGTATCTTGTTAGCGTAGACGTCTCCACCAACTAGACACTCCAAGTAATCAATTGAAAAATTGAATTTATTCGACCGCCCCATGGACTCTTGGAACTCAGTCTACAACGGGTACCCTTCCACCAATCCCCGTGATGTGATCGGTTACAGCAAGACTTTCAAGACTGACCACCAATGCTTCCAGGGAGACTCCCGCGAAGCCCCCCCACAAATATTCGTCGGCGATATCAGGGAAATCGATAGCACAGCAGCGACAGTCCATGTGCAAAGACCAGGCTATCTCTTCGGAAGCTAGTATGCACCGCGTATCCTACCAAAGCACCGATATTCAAGCCAGCCAGGAGCGGAACGAAGATCAAGCAGCGGCGACATTAGCAAACTTCAACGCTCAGTTCAATAGCTAATACCCGATACGCTGCCCATCATGTATGTAGGCTGGTGGTATTTTTCGAGACTTTCAAAGCAAGGCGGCGTTGAAACAGGCAGTGGAAGGTCGGGACCGTTCTTTCGTGGCAAGGCCATGATGAAATCCCTTGGGAATTCGTCTGGCGGAATACAAAGGCAGTTGAGCCAAGCCGAAAGGCGCTGGCATGCAGTTGATAGAAAGCGTCCCGGGAGTGCCTCGGGAGTGCCTCCGTGTGAGCCCGCGATGTAAACTGAAAAATGTTCAATCAGAAAGAACTCAGTCACCAATCATGAAAATTAGATACAATCAGGAGAGCCAGGCGACTCCAGCGTTATCTCAATATCGGCCACACGAAGTCTCTGCAGTTGGACAGACCCTGGTGCAAGTTGACTCCACTGAACTCAAGTGTCTTCTACCATACGGAGAACTGCAGGGCTGGGTGGCCGAAAAATGGACTTCGTCCAGCGGCGTTGGCCGCCTCTTAGCCACCTGGTCCCATCTGCACACATCATCAATCTCGCGAGGCCTTGATTGCCGCCGTTCCCGCCGTGTAACTTGACAGCAGAATGCATAGAAATATGTCAGACCAGTCTCGCCAGTAATCTTGTACTCTGTAGAAAATTCAAACGATTTGTTATTGAACCTCAGCATGGGTAACTAATACAGGGTTTGCACCCCAGCAATTCAACTGCGAAGGCACCTCATGGTAACTCTTGCCAAGACTCACCAGCCGTACTTGCCAAGAAGCAGATCTGTATGTCTGCGGCCCAATCCCTCGATGATAATATCTATCGTGTTGCTTATCAAGATTTCAACGCTTGCGTGAGCTGGACGCGGCACCGGAAGAAGGCAGAAGCCGCCCTAGCAACCTTCGACGAGAATTTCAGAGCCAGACCTCAATTTCAATTGGAACATGGCCTTTGATTAGAGCGAGGCTGTACTTTACGTCAACATCTCTCAGCAGAAACCAGGAAATAATAGTTTGGGCTGCGATATGGGTGCATAAGCCTCGTCGCGATGTTTGGACATACTATTGGGGACAATGACTTCTGGGAAAGAAACAGCTCAAAGAGTGGAGGGGGCAATATGTCATGGGCGCTGCAAAAGCACAGCCTCCATTCTTTGGACATCAGACAGAGACGTCGGTAGGCGTCGAACGAAACCCGCTCGTTCAACGCCTTAAACCTTCTTACAGTCCACGGGCCGGTGCATCACGTACATAGTTGATGGGTTGCAACGGCAAGGTTCCAAGAAACGTGCTTTCCAGGAAGTCTGGTGATCCTCGGTCTGGGTTAGACGACAAATCTACGTGTTTGTAAGCCACTCAAGCTCATGACTGGGGCAGGAGACAGTGCTATGTCGACACTCCAGGCCCGTCTACAGAAGTCATATATTGAGTTACGGTGAGGGTTTCGGTAAATCATGCGGGCTCCAGCTTCATTTCGTGTGAACCTGGATGAAAAGGCCCGGAGTGTAGTCCGGACCTTAGTATGACCGATGAACAAGGACCAGTATGGTTCCGCTACAAGGAAGAAAATTTACTGAAGTAGCTTAAAATACCTTCCTTCAGTAAAAATCTTGCTTCGCATTCTTGCTGGCACCAAAACACATACTGACAACATAATTAACCAAATTAGTCTTTGAAGCATAGCCTTGCACGAAATGGCACCTCCTCAAGCACTTACGGTCCCTCTTGCTATGAATATGGATACAGCCAGCTCACCAATGGAAGCCACATTCTACTACTTCAGATTTCTCCCCGTCGAGATCCGGCTCATGATTTGGACGGAATTCTATCTGGAATCAAGATTGTTTACGGCTCGACGCCACCTAAGATGTCACTATTTCAAGGATGATCAGGTATGTGGCGTACATAGGATGTGGAAGCTGTTTCACCTAGATACACATGCGTATCTGGCCGTCGATCATAGACGTCGATGGGACTACCCAAGCTCGGGCTACTACGTGGATACATCGATGCATCGATACTACAAAACTATCGATTCAACAATCGATCGCATTTCACGGTCCGTTGCACGCGCACTACGCCCAAACTTCTGGATCCCACCCTGGGCCAGGCTACCCTCGGCGTCGTCCACGACTATGATGTTACCTCCTCAGAAGATGATGTGGCATCGAAATGCGTACGACATCAATATCAACTGGGACGTCGATGTTGGTTGGTTCTTGTAAGACCTTGACACCGGCGACGAATTGACTTGCGGCTGGTTGGAGCTCATCAGTAATGTGGCTTTTACATTCATACCTGTACATTCATGGGCCGTGAACGGTAATACCGACGAAAACAAATTCTTCTTTAGAAGGCTCCATCAGTTTCGTGGGGTCCGGACATTGCATCACATTAGACTAAATGGTGGGGACTTGGGCATCGCAGAAGATGAGAACTACTTTCAAACAAGATATCTACTTCGAGAGTTTGGTACGCGACTTCCCGACTTGAAGAACGTAGTCTATCGTCAACGTCGTTGGCCAGACTTTCAGACCTCACAACAACATGATTGGGCAAAATTTCTGGATAGACGTTCGGTGGCGGACGTACGTTGCACTGACATGTATGGATTTCTTCCTGACAGCAAATGGACCGATATTTCGAGGAATGAGCTGGTTGGTGCCAAGGCAGTTTTCAGACATATTCGAACGCCCACGAAAAAAATTCCCACAACTCGAAATCTTCCTCAATTCAGCTTGAACGATGAATCTAGGCTAGAAGGAAACTGGTTGGGGTGCCAGAGTTCTCAATCAAGGCAACAGTGTTATGTTCGACATGAGATGATTTAATTACGATAAATGTAGAAATGACTGATTTTGCGAGTTTTCGTGTCCTTATAAAACTATACTGAGCCACTCCGGATGTTTAGCAGTTTGTACATCCAAGCCAGGGAGAGACTCGCGCTCGTCATGGCTAACCAAGTTCACTTACTCTGTGGGATGATTCTAGTGCAGGGTAATAGGCCCTGCGGCTGAATGCTTGGTAAGGGGAGGAAGAGATATCAGGAACGGAATGAGGAGGACTGTTCACAAGTCCCACTTCCTCTCAGCCTATCAGAAACGAAGGCCATGGTTTGAAAGCCCTTGCACCTGAACTTCTTTCCCTTCTGCTGCAGTGGCATGTCAGTGGAAACATAGACGATGCCTTCTCTGCCACCAAGCCCAGGCGCCACATACCCAATCTAAGAAGCAAGGTTCTCATGAATCACCTTTTGTTGGAATCTTTAGCAGACCCATAAGTGTGAGTCCCAGCCTCTAGTACTCATAGTCAGCTACCCCCAACTAAAGACGCCTAAATATCTAGATGTTATATTCATAAGATTTCCTAAGCTTCAGGCTATTTTTGATATGTTCTTTCGAGAATATTCAGGCCTATTCAGTAGCGTAGCTGACGTTGAAGTGGTGGCATCAATTGGAGAGTGTGCACTCTTTTTTGGACCCCGCATGGCCGCTCATTATCGTTAAAGTGAGTTCCGTGGCTCTCTACTTGACCAGCAGGTGCAGTGTGAGTTAGATACACCAGAGGGATCGTCACTTTTTTCTTAGCGAATAACAGATTTTGTGGTTAATCAGAGTTGGAAAAACCGGGGCTCTTTGGTTTTGTTACCCTTTTTTTTTTTTTTTTTTTTTTTTTTTTTGTGTTTTAGAAAGAGAATTTCTTCACTAATAAGCTTCAAGGCACCAAAGTACTACAGACCACTCGCATCTCATGGGGTATTATTGGGTTCAAAATGCAGGGAGGTCAAGCAGCCAGTAGCGGCTCACGTTGACAGGGGTATTGTGGTCCCATGGAGTTGACACCATATCGTAGAAACTCAGAAAAAGGAGAATCCCCATCCCCTCCCTGTATGTAAGAGTCTGATTGAACGGTCCAGTGTTAAACCAGCGAGCGGAGCTCGCGCGAAAAGCTGGATTGGCCTGACGGGAGGGGGGGGGGGGGGGGGGGGGATGGGGGATGGGGATTCTCCTTTTGGGGATTTTCCTTTTCCTGAGTTTCTACGGTACGCACGCCGACTTTTCCATGTGGACTATCGTGAGGAGACCAATTAGCGTACGAAAGGTGTAGGTCGCGAGGCGAGCACGCTCCGCTCTGAAGGATCGATTGACGGGCGTACGTGTCCAACTACGAACCGCAACCCTGCTAGCTTTGCCTGCAGACCAATGGAATCTCACTGGCAAAGTAGACATTCCATGGCAAAATTCCATCTTCGAATGCAGTATGCACAATAGCGGCCGCATCTTGCACCCACATTTTCTATATCAGCCGATTTGAATTCAGAATACATATGCATGTAACGGGCTGGCAATCTCCTTTTCCACTTCCTGGCGACGTGCGGTATTACATAAATACTAACCCGCAATCTGGGCAGCCCATCCGAATAGTGATCTTTTGTAGGACACCTTATTCCTGATGTGCTGCATGCTCTAATTCGGAAGAAAATGTCAGCTCCTACGAACGCAACTGACAATCTGACTTTTGTTCATGCTCCAATCAGTACTTTCCACAGATTTCGAGACCTACCTGTCGAGGTCCGTATTTTGATCTGGAAGATATTCTACCTTACCCCGCGAGCGTTCATTGCCAAGCTCGAAAGATGGAGTCCGCCACGACAGCTGCCCCTTTCTGATCGCGATTACGCGCACATTGGTTTGGAAATCGACTTTCTCCACCGATTCATGTTTTGGACATTCAAGCATGCAAATGAGGCGAGATGGCTCTACTGCAGATCCATCGACAATGACATCGATCGCTTGTCGAGGTCTGTCGCTCATTCGCTGCGTCCTCCTTTTTGGGTCCCAGCATGGCATGGGAGGCCAGTCGGCAATCGAAGTTTCTACACGACCCTTCCTCCCGGAAATAACCCTAAAATGCCAATGCCTAAGATCCATCATATTAATTGGAACGTGGATCTGATCTGTCTATCCGAAGAAGACGTCCGATGGAGCAATTCGACGCTGTCCAGCTGGTGGACACTTGTGCGGCACCTCGCAATCTCCCCGGCGATCGAGGACTTCCCTTACCTTAAGTTCCACATTACCACGGAAAATACGTTCTTATGGTCGAACAAGAGCATGTTCAAAGGGCTGAAAAGCCTACGACACTTACATCCAACACGATCCGAACCGGGAACTCTCAGCGAAGGAGCTCACTTTCAAACAAGATACCTATTACGAGACTCACCACATACACCTCCTGAGTGGAAGAAAATGGATTACTATCAAGCATTTTGGCCTCCTGACAATATGGAGATACCGCCACAGCCATCATGGAGCAAGTTCCTTCGTAGGCTGCAGAGCCACCCCGACCAAATCGAAGGCATATCTATAGAGGAGTTATCTAGGATCTCCGCGGATGACGAAGTGGCGGGTGCGAGAGAATTCTTTCGCGGTATGAGCCAGAGGATGTAAAGTCCGCGGTTTCAACATGTGGTCAGCTTGCAAGTCGGTTCGTGTGGAGTTGCAGCTCACATAGCAAAAGAACAACTTAGTCTTAGACTGAAAGGCATTGCTTTAGGCATATTTCTTTAGAATGATGATCCACTGCTCCTAGACCGGTATTCATGGTTATCAGTGTACTGACTTGGGATCCACCTCAAGGGGCTCGTATGTTGGAAACGATGGACATGGTCGTTGGGTTGGTAATCAGACCATCATTCTGACTTGCTGACTATGCCTGATTTGAACCATTACGTCACTCTGTCCAAGATCTATATGCATCATGGCTGGATCAGCAACGGCGGCCGACAGCAGACTCACGAGTCTCTAATGAACTTCGATAACTACATGTGATGTCACGCAGAAAGGATCAATATGCGAGGTGAATTGAAATGTAAGTCAAAATTGGGTTCATGTGAACGCTGGGTGATGACATCCCGATGAACATTCAACTCCTAGGCTCACCAAGTCATCACAAGTACTACGGTATCTGAATGACATGCATCTTCAATTATCTTAGGCAGAACGAATTGCTGACACTGACGTTCTCAAAGCAAAAGTCCTTTCGTTAGACGCAGACTGTACGGTGCAGTCTGTCCATGTTCCTCTGGGGTTTGTCGTTGTGTCGACAAAGGTTATGAACCACAAGATACATATCCTATCAGAATCATCTAAGTCATAGTCTTGACAAAATACCATTAGTACCCAGCATAGATAGATGATGGCGCGAAATTTCCTTGATAGAGGAGCATCCAGCAAGCGCCATAGTCGTCCTCAACTCTTGCTCCAGAATCTCAACTGCCAGCTTGACACCCTCTTCCCCGTTGTACTGTAGCAATTCGTAAGTCAAATATGCTTCTCACATCTTTAGGCATCAGGAGGCGTTCCTACCGCAAGACCCCAAATGGGAATGCGCCCCACAAAGCAACAATCTGCTCCAAGAGCCAAGGCTTTGAAGATGTCAGACCCACGGCGGATTCCGCCGTCAATACCAATCTTGATCCTGCCTTTGGCAGCTTCGGCACATTCGGGCAGCACGTCGATAGTCGCAGCGGCGCCATCCAGCTGTCTCCCACCGTGATTGGAAACAATGATTCCATCGAGCCCGTATTTAATCGCAAGTGGCACATCCTCGCTGCAGTATACTGTGATACGCTGCAATTAGTGTTGTATCTGTTGAGAAGTTTCACATCTACGTACTGCCTTTGAGCCAAACCTCGAGCGCGGTGTGAGACTTCACCCAGGGGATGATCGATTCCCAAGAATTGCTAGCATCCCGCCCAGGATTGTGATGCGAACGAACGCCTCCCAGATTTGGCAAACACAGATTATCTGGTAGGATCAGCTTGTTTCTGGTTTCGTTCAGACGCCGGCCAAGGACAGGTGCATCAACTGTCAGTATAAGTGCTCTATAACCCGCCTCTGTTCGGTGTTAGCTGTTGGACATGAATCCCTTGATCAACTAGGCCCAAAATATTGCCTACTCTCTGCCCGCTTCATCAAATCCAGTGGGACCGAGCGGTCTTTTGTGACGCTCAGTTGAAACATGTAAGGATTCGAGCTTTCTCCCTTCTCTTCTATGACATCCTCAAGCGAGGTGGTTGCATAGGTTGAAAGTCCCATAGGGATACTTTTGGCTGCGGCCGCTCTTGACGTGCCCTTCTCAGCTTCATGATGAGCAAGTCCGTGCATAGCAGCGGGTGCGAAAGCGAGCGGGAGAGCAATTTCGGACCCCAACATGGTAATCCTCGTGTCTACTGAGGCTACATCGACGAGAATGCGTTGACGAATTTTGTACTTGTCGAAAGCATGCTCGTTATCTCTGAGCCTACGTACCTGTTAGGAAATGACTTTGCCAAGAGGGAAAATATTTGCAGTACGTAATCATATCCATCGCTCCTTCATTGAAGTACTCTGAAGCTCATGTTAGCAGGTTCCAAAAACACGCAGCAGTTAATGCCTTGAATCCATACCTCGGGCGGTCTTGTCCAGCTTAGCGGAAGCTGCTCGCTTCAGCTCCGAGATGGTGAGGACTTCTTGTGATGATGAGTTCGCCATAATGGAATTCTGTGACACGTGTATCGTGTCCTTGCTTCAATCGAACGTTGATACCGAGAACGGATAACGCAAGTTCATACACCTGCGGTCCGTTGCTTTCAATCATCATCTTAGTGGAGGCCACAGACCTCGCACACCTTTCAGCAGGTACTATTTAATCTACCCAATAAAATTGCTTGCCCCGGAAATAATGGGTTCCCAGTTGTTGACGGCAAGGTGAGGCCATCATGTCGGGTCAACCCGAGTATTCATATCAGACGACCCCACCCTGATAAGCGTGCAGATCAGTGCCAGTCGGGTCGACCCGAGTTGCTTTACACACGCATGCCGCCAAACGGAACGACCCGCTGTGTCCATAGCAAAGCGGCTCTCAGTTTCCGATTACAATCGACCATTGAGTCTGGCTGCGTTATGCTCAATCTACTATGTTGGCTGGGCCATCCCATCTAAGCAGCTGGATCTTATGAGCATAGGAGTAGTCTAAAAAAATGAGATTTTGACTTGGTGAATACGCTTCTAAAACCTACGGGCCTCTTCTGGACACTACTCCAACGCCCTTGGGGCTGTCAATCCTCCCACTGCGTCCTATCGTGTCCAAGATGAACACCAATGGCAATCACAAGTCATGGGACGTTCCCGTAGACTTTGCTCGGAGGATGAAGGTGATTTGCATCGGTGCAGGAATGTCCGGGATCCTATGCGGGATACGATTCAAACAAAGAATTCCGAATTTGGACCTGGTCATCTATGAGAAGAATTCTGAGGTAGGCGGCGTTTGGCTTGAGAACAGGTAAGCGAGATCTTCCTCTCTCTAATAACGATTTGACCACTGACAGTATCAGGTATCCTGGAGTTACATGTGGTAAGCGCGGTTCTGGAATGCCCATTGATGCATTGAGTCTGACTGCTACGCCTGGTGTCATCAGATGTGCCGTCCGTGAGTTCTGTCACTTGGCAAATGCCACCGACGTGAGCATCCACTAACCACTTGTAGGTCTCATTTCAGTACACCTTCGAGAATAATCCCAACTGGTCTCACTTCTTCTCACCTGGTCCTGAGATCGGCCGCTACCTCCAGAGCGTGGCAGAGAAGTACGGCATGAAATCATTGGTAAAGTTTCACCACGTCTTCAAGTCCGCCCGATGGCTTGAAGAAGAGGCTCAGTGGGAGGTTACCTTAGTGAATATGACCGACGGCACTGAGTTTAAGGATTATTGCAATGTCTTTGTCAAGGCAACAGGCAATCTTAATAAGTGGATGTGGCCCAAGATCGATGGATTGCACACGTTTCGAGGACCATTGATTCACAGCGCCAACTGGGACGAAAGTTTCGATCCAAAGGGAAAGCGGGTTGCAGTGGTTGGGTACGGAGCTACAGCCGTGCAGCTTGTCCCAGCCATCTTACCCGAGGTGCATAATATGGATCACTATGTGAGGGGACAGGCTTGGATCTCACCAGCAGGCTATGTTGCTGCTGATCCGAGAAAGGCTACTTCTGACATTCATAACTGTAAGTCTTGGAAATATGTTGATGTTGACATAGGTAAATTGCTAACATTGAGAGCAGTCCCTTTCCCACCCGAAGAGCAAGAGCGATTTGAAAAGTACCCGGTGGAGTACCTCAACTACCGGCACCAGGTTGAAAATTTCGTCAATAAGTTTCAGCTTGTTCATTGGGTTGGATCAGACATGAACAGAAGCTTTTCCAAAGCCACGGAAGACTCGATGTTGCGCAGACTGGCAACGAGACCAGAGATATTTGACGCCCTGAAGCCAACATACCCGGTTCTCTGTCGCCGGGTTTCCCCAGGACCAAGATACCTCGAAGCTCTGACAGAGCCCAATCTGAACTTCATTCCCCAAGGAATCAGGAAGGTCACCGAAACTGGGATAGTGGACAATATAGGAGTTTACAGAGAGGTCGATGCTATCATCTGTGCTACTGGATTCGACACATCATTGTCGCTCAAGGAAACCCCAATCTTTGGCAGAGGCGAAGTATCGCTCGACGACTTGTGGGAAGAAGAGCCTGGCGCTTACATGTCAATGTGTCCGCCGGAAATGCCCAATTGCTTCTTCTTTGTTGGCCCGAATGGCGCTCCTGGTGCGGGGTCAACGATCCAAATGAGTGAGGTAACTTGCGAGTACATGATAAAATGTATCCTGAAGCTGCAGCGCGAGAACCTGAAGTACATGGTTCCAAAGTGAGTTGTGCCTGACTTTGAAGCTTATACAAGAATCGAGTGGATATTGACAATTTCGAAACAGAATCTCGGCTGTCAATGCCTTTATGAAGCAAGTTGACCGGTATTTTGAGAAGACGACTTTTGCCTTCACGGTAAGCATACTTTCTGTTGGAGTCAGTCCCGTGTGTACTGATAACGAACAACCAGTGCAATAACTGGGCCAAGAGGACATCTAATGGCAGGATGTTGGGCTACTGGCCTGGATCTGCTGTTCACCAACGTGCCACATTGATGCATCCCCGATTTGAGGATTTTGAGTACGTTTCAAATGACGAAAACGAGGGTGATAGTCTTGCGTGGATGGGGAACGGCATGATCATGGCACAAGAGATGAACACCTCCACAACTGGGTATCTTGATCTGGTGGATAAGCCTCCCGTAATCGGCAAGCCAGCTGTCAGCCTCCCCCGGAACGACCACGAAGATGAGAGGGGTAGGGGTCTAGATAGTTTTGTCGAGCCGGCGAAAGTTCAAATCCGTGTGGAAAACTGACGATGATGATAGACGGGACGGTGATGGTTGCTAGGAGTGCGTTAGTAGCATATAGCACCTCTTCTATCAAGAGCTGAGTGCACTGGGTGTTTTCGCAGATCGCTTCATTTATCCATCGTTAACAATAACTCCATTCCAAGGCAATTTCACCCAAGGGAACGTGGGGAAGAAGTGCCAGTGACATGCTTCGTCGTTTACCCGCAGTCCCTTATCGCAGGCTACTGGCCGCAGTAAGTGCGGGGGAGGTCATTCTAACAGGGATATGAGATACTGATGCATGCACCTGATCCACCACTGCGCATCCTTTATCTTACTAGCCAGAACGACGGATAGCCGCGGACAATGACATCCTGCTCTCTTATCACCCCTGTTGGGGAACATCTTCATTTCCGACAACTGCAGCAACTGTCAGAACACCAGTCAATATGTCTCCATCTCCGTCAATCACCGTGCGGGCCCATGCCAAACGAGCACGAGTCGCCTGCATTGCTTGCCAGCAGAAGAAGCAAAAGGTGAGTCTACGCAGTATGGTAACTTCTACGCGCATGTCGTGAACTCACAATGTCACTTGTCTAGTGTGACGGCCGGGCACCTTCGTGTGGAAATTGTGTGAAAGGCTCAAGAAGTGCGTTGTGAACACAGCCCTTACTTGTGGTCTGGACTTGGCTGATGCACAATCAACAGCCTGCATCATCGAAGACCCCTCTACCAAACGACAATATCCTCGAGGATATGTCGAGGCACTGGAGGAGCGTGTGGCTCGTCTCGAAGCATCGCTCTCGGTCGAAGACGGAGACTTTGACAGCATAGACCATGATTTCAACCGCCCACACAAGCACACCCAGCAACCCCAAGAAGTACCTGTGTCCATCGTAGCATCGATCGACGCAAACGCTCAAGATAGGTGTGTAACCAACGGCATAGCGAATGCGTTTCTTTTCTAATGTGTGCTAGCCTGCAGAATGAGTCAGCCAACAACAATGGCGAGACCATGAACGAGCTGAGCGAGGGCCCATCTGTTCTAGATCTCCTTTGCCTTCGAGCTGCTGGCGGAGAGCCTCACTACTTCGGGTCCTCCTCCGCATTCTCTTTTACGAAACTGTTCACTGCCCATCTGAGAGGAGCGCAGGTGCGAGGTCCTGGTATGACACTCGGGGGTGTCTCCAATTCCTTCGTCCAAAGTCGACCACGTGCGGTGCCAGCACCCATGCCGGGCAGAGAAGTAGCCCGGATATTAACAAGTTCCTATTTCGACAACGTCCACCCACAGTATCCGTTTCTGCATAGGCCGACGTACACCGAATATGAAGATGCTGTTATGACAGCCTGCGAGAACGGGCTTACTCCCGACCCTCTAAAAGCGTTCTTCGTGTTTATGGTCACCGCAGTGGGTGCTCTCGCGGTGCCCTTCGCCGGCGCACCCCTCCCGGAGAGTCTTTATACGGCTGCTGAAGATCTCTTCGAACATGTTTTGCAACTCAATAGTCTGGAAACAATACAGGCACTGCTTTGCTCCGCCATGTACTCTCTGCGGTCGCCCATCGGAGTTTCCATCTGGACGTTGTCAGGGTTAGCCGTCCGCCAGTGTGTTGAGCTGGGACTTCACCGAGATATTCCATGGTCAAAAGTCGAGTCAAACACACTCAAAACGGAGGTACGACGCCGTGTCTTTTGGTGCTCCTACAACCTTGACAGGGCCTGTGCTGTTACTTTGAGACGACCTGTGTCTATTACCGACGAAGACATTGATGTTGCTCTCTTTTTGGACATCGACGACGAGAATATCACGCCAACTGGGTTTCTAGCTCAAGCGCGTACATCAAATCTAGAGCCAGCAACAGTGGTCTCTTCCGCCCTCCATACAATTCGCCTTCGACGTATATGGGCGCGCATGCAACGCACCATTTATCGAGAAACACATAGTGTGGCCCCGCATCGCAACTCTTCTTCAACGCAAAAGTTCAAAGACGAGCTTCGCGCGTGGATGGACGCCGCCCCAGAGCAACTAGTGGAGGGCTGTGCCGCAAACAACGCATTCGGTAGCCCCGAGTGGTACAAACTCATGTATCACCACTCGATCTTACTGCTCCATAGAAGGCGCTTGGTTGTACGTCAACGGTCATCTCACGATCAAAGTCGGTGGGCAGCGCCAGAATGCGACGATGCATCGGTGTATCTGGACTGCGCATCTTCATCACAAGCCATTTGCGAGCTTTATCGCACGTTATACTTGAGTCAAAGACTGAACGACACTTGGGGTGCGCTGCACGTCCTGTTCCTTGCTGGGTTGACCTACGTCCACTGTCTGTGGAACAGTCCAGAGACACGGAATACCATCCGACGAGATATCGTGTCTTCAACGTGCACTTCTTGCATGATCGTTCTTGCCGTCATGTCGGAGCGATGGGATGCGGTGGCGCCATATCGGGACACATTCGAAGCGTTGTCAAATGCTACACAGGCCATGCTGGTCGACTTGGAGACTGCCTCATGTATGCCAAGTGGGCCTGTGTTGTCGTCTTTACAGGCCGACCAAGTCTCCAATTACTTTGCTGGCATGGCTGATATTGGCATGTGCTCATCTGTCGAGCAGCTTCTGATGGACATGATCACGGTGGGATATTAGCGATTTCTTGTCATTTAGCTGTCTTCATTATTGTAGGTGCCCTAGGAAAGGTTGTTTCTTCAAATAAACCCTGTGCATTCAATCTCAACGTCCGTACCCCTGGCCAAGGCCTTAACGCACACACAGGCCCTGGCTGGTCGCGGCTCAGCAAAAAAGGCCATGTAAGCTTCGTTCATGAGCGGAACATCTTCCATGCTTGTAACGTAGATGTTGATTTTCAGGATCTTGTCTGTGCCTGAACCTGCTGCCTCTAACACTTTGCCGAGGTTGGTGAGTGCCTGCGTCTGGAACATGTTGTTAGCATGAATCTCGTCTGATACCATGGAGTGCTCGCTCACAGTTCTATCTGCAATGGTTCCCTCGACAATCGAGTTTGTTTGGGGATTCATGCCGATTGACCCGGAGCAGAAGACGAAGCCGCTATGGACCATAGCCTGTGACAGTGGAGGATAGGGGCCCGGAGCCTCCTTGGTAGTAATCGGCTTTCGCTGGCAACCAGACATTTTTTGGACTTGTCAAATTTAGATTGACCATTAGAGGATTATGGTTTATCATTGTCGATTTCCTTTGATGGCTCTCAGGCGTGATGTGTTCTTTAAAGATGCCGGCTTTGCAATACCTCCACTAAAAATGAGTGGCCAGCAGAGAATCGGTACGATCCGACCCGGACATCAAGTCTCATACAAGGAACTGACTCCACACAGCACGCCCCTGGAATAATGTCAGGTGATCCCATGGATGAATGCGTTGGAAAAGGATTGATCTGGTTGAAACAGCCCGATTCAAAGACAGCCACTTGAAGGTCACGCCTTTTAGTATTGGACAGCTACCATATAGGCCATCTCCTCCATTACTCATAACTCCTCTTCAATACACTCGGTCTGCCTCACTGCCCATCATGACGCCCCCATCTCAGACTCAGTGCCAAGCTCTGTTGGCGGAAGCCCTCCAGCAGTACGAAACTCGAAATACTAAGTCTTTGGAGTACCACAACGCCGCCTTAGAAAGTCTTCCGGGTGGTAACACCAGAACACTTCTTCATGTTTCCCCATTCCCGATCGTCATGGTGCGGGGAGAGGGATCAAAGCTGATTGATCTCGACGGTCACGAATACTGCGATTTTGTGGGAGAGCTGACCGCCGGACTCTTCGGCCACTCGGAGCCCAAGATCAAGGCATCCATGTCAAATGTCCTATCGAACATCGGCTTAAGTCTCGGAGCCACCAACATCTACGAAAAGCAATACTCGGAATTGCTATGTGCTCGCTTCAACTTGGAAAGTCTTCGGTTTTCAAACTCAGGCACTGAGGCAAATTTGCACTGCATTGCCGCCGCTCGCAAATTCACTGGGAAACGCAAGATTGTGGTGTTCAGGGGCGGATACCATGGAAGCCTCTTGTCATTCTCTCTCGGGGCTGCGCCGAACAACGTCGACCAGCAAGACTGGATCATCTCTCAATATAACGACGTTCAGCAGCTGGCTGAGGCTTTTGAGAAAAACAAAGGAGATATCGCTGCGGTATTGGTGGAGGGAATGCAAGGCTCTGGAGGCGCGATTCCTGCCACCACCGAGTTTCTTCGCGCGATTAGAGAGCATTCTCGCGCCGCCAACGCACTCTTCATACTCGACGAAGTCATGACATCTCGACTCTATGGCGGCGGAATAGCCTCCACATTCGATCGTGATCTGGCTCCGGACATGAAGACGTTCGGGAAGTACCTTGGCGGCGGTATGCCCTTTGGCGCCTTCGGAGGGCGTCGCGACGTTATGGCCGTCTACGACCCACGAATGCAGGGATCTCTTGCCCATTCAGGCACTTTCCAGAACAACACGCTCATGCTCAATGCGGGCTACACTGGCCTGTCCGAAGTATTCACACGTGAGGTAGCTGACGCATTCCACCAGAGGGGCGAGGCTCTACGTGCGCAGCTACTAGAGGCGGTCCAGGGGACTCGGTTCACAGTGACGGGCCTTGGAACCCTCATGTGTATTCACGCCACCACGAACGGGTTGTCCTGGGATCAGATACAATGCAAGGACGACTGGACAATGGTAGAGGACGGGGATCTGAAGCGGCTGTTCTGGTTAGAAATGTTGGAGGCAGGATACTGGATCCACCCGCGCGGTAGTATGGCCTTGAACCTGGCTCTGACTGCAGCGGACATGGATCGGTTTGTTGGGACGGTCCGAGACTTCTGCAAAAGACATGAAGCGATGATAAGAAAGTAGATCTGATAGCTTCATGAATTCTACTTGACCTTTGATATCTCCTGATTCGGGTCAACCCGTTACCTTTAGCATGCCACTGCTAAAAGTGTGCCGTCCGGATCGACCCTCAGTAGTAACAACGTGCGGGCATTGAGACCTCATTACGCCTTATCAACTCAGGTGCATAATTATTCGGGCCATACCTATCAGATGACGACAATCAATGCCAGTAGCGATTAGGCAGGATCGACCGCGACCTTATCAATGGACAGCCAAGTACTTGGCGTCGGAGGCACATCCGGGGTGGGGTATCGGCCGCGTTGGTCGGAAATGCGGAACCGCCCGACTGTAGACTGATACCCTCAACAGGCAGTTTGCAACTTTAGATTGTTGAGTGATGCAGAGTTCCTAACTTGTTCTTACGCTGATATAGTCATTCTTGCAGAATTTGAGAAATCGCAGGTGTATTCCGCGAACAACCGACTCACCGAACCAACCAGCTCTCACTTTTTCGCACTCCGCCATACCCAAACCAATGTCTCATCACGCAAGTGTCAAGCCCATCACGGCCGCACCTGAAGACGCACAAGACGACGTCAAGAAAGCGCCAACATGCGACGACGATATTGAAACTGCCAGTGAACGAATCGGCTACAGTCAAACCACGGACCAGCAAGATGCCACTCTGAATGGCGTCTTTGGCGCTGCTGCTGCCGCTGGTGGCGAACAGTTTCGCGTGTTGGGAAAGTGGAAAACGGGCATCGTGTTGATTCATACCGAGGTTGGAATTGGCATTCTTGCCTTGCCGTCGGTTCTCCAACGCATCGGCCTCATTCCCGGTCTCATCGCAATTCTGGGCATCGGAGCTTTATCAACTTACACGGCATATGTTCTCCTACTATACTGGAAGAGGTACCGCCACATCGACAATCTCCCGGACGCGCTGCAAGTTCTTGGCGGCAAGGTCTTGGCGACTATTGGTGCCGTCGGTCTCATCATCAACCTCAGTCTTGCTTGTGCCTCGGCGTGTTTGGCTATCAGCGTCGCTCTCAACACACTCACAGGACACAGCATGTGCACGGTGTCTTTTATTGGATTCGCGGCGTTGATATGTTATGTGCTGTGTATTCCAAGGAAAATGAATTTCGTTGCTTATTTCTCATGTAAGTTTTGATACTTCGTATCTTCAACATTCGCTGTCTAATACCATCTACAACTCAGGGCCTGCCACGTTTGGCATATTTGTCCCAATTTTCATAGTTGTTATCGCCTTGGCCGTAGCCTCACCGCAACTCGCTCCTCCCGGAGCCGACATCAAAATCAAGTTGTGGGGAAACCCAACTTTCCAAGAAGGATTCACCGCTATTCTCAGCATCTGCTACTCCTTCGGTGGCAGGCAAGGCTTCTTTACTGTCATGGCTGAGATGAAAGACCCAGCGAAGGATTACGTCTCCGCTCTGGTCATTTTGCAGTCTTTTGCCATCCCCATCTATCTCATCACTGGAGGCGCCATCTATGGACTTGCCGGCGACTATGTCACATCCCCTGCCATTGGGACAGCTCCCTTACTCCCGGCCAAGGTAGCTTACGGCATTCTCCTCTCGACTCTTTTCTGCACAGGCCTGTTTTACGGCCACGCCGGCATCAAGTACCTCTTTGTGGTAACCATGCGCGACCTGCTCAAGATCCCACACCAAATGACAACCAACACCGTCAAGTCATGGAGCATCTGGGTTCTCCTGGGAACAGGCTTCTGGGTCTTAGTGTTTGTACTCGCCAACGCTATTCCCGTCTTCAACTCCATAATTGCTGTGTCATCTGCTCTGCTGGTTGCCTGGTTCTCATTCGGACTACCTGGGATTTTCTGGCTGCATCTCAATTGGAAGCGACAGTTCTCTAGCAAGCGCATGATCGCGCTGTCCTGCTTGAATTGGGGACTTGTGTTCATGGGCGCGTTCCTCAACACAGCGGGTATGTATGCGTCGGTTGATACATTGGTGAAGCTGTTCTCGGACCCCGAGAGCACAATCAATGGGCCGTTTTCGTGTGCTGACAATAGCCTGTTTTGAGTGGTATCTTGACTGTGGACGTTCTTGTAATTAGAGGGGTGGAACACGTGCATCACCACAGGTAAACCATCCATTACATTATTATTGCGGACAATGTAGAGAGCAAATCCTTTTCAATTCTGTAGCTCCAGCATATTGTTTTCATGAGGTTTTCGTATCGGTTGAAATGACAGTAGGAACAATATCATATATTTTCTTTGGATTAAAACAACCCGACTTTCTATCCACATGCGATAGTACTGAACTATAGCGTCATTAGATTTGGCTACGCCGCATCGAAACCTAACGCATCAATAAAAGAAACGTTTCTTTCAAGAAAAGGGTAGTAGAAAGCCTTCCATAATAATATACCAAATTAGTCGCTACGGAAATCCCCATTTACTATGTCCATAAACCCTGGAGTCCATCGTTAGAGCTTCCTAGCACGGGATCCTTTTCCGGCTTGGGAACCGCCCACACCTTCTCATATCCTCCATGGTGCTCTCCACCCTTGCAAGAATCCCAATACCCTCCGCCCTTAGGATACGCACCGATCATCGTAAACCCCGTGATGCGGTCTTGAGTCTCCTTTAATGCCTTGCCAATGTCCCCTCCCGCAATATGATGTCCATCCCCAGGGGTCAAAAGTGTGAACGAGGCTTCAGGCTTGGTGTTGAATGTTTTGTGTGCTGTGCCTGCGGGCAGGACGAACACATCGCCTTCATGGGCTTCCAACTCGATGCCTCCTGTCTCCCTGTCCTTTCCGCAAGTGTTTTCCTTCATGTCCAGGGAGGTGTCTGCAACGCCAAAACGTATTGTAGCTGAGCCGGAAAGGACAGCCATACACTCATGGACGCCCGAGTGATAATGAGAGCGTTGTGTTTCGCCATATCGGTAGATCCACTGTACCTCCCAATCATTGTCGTTGAACGTTTGGCAGACTCTGTTGGCCGTCAAGTCATCTTGGGCTGAGAAGTAGCTTGGATAATGCAGAAGTGGATGTGGCGAATTTGGCATCAGTGCCGTCGCCGGTAAATGGTACTTCCGGACCTCAACCATGGTATAGATGATTGGTAAATCATGTGAATGCACAACACGGGACTAAGAGTAACCTAGTTGAATATCTAGCTTTTGGGTTGTGCTTGGAACGTCTGTTATCAAGACCATTCAGCTCGTGCCACAAACACGCTACATCTCACCCTTGATCGATACCCATGATGAACAACCAATACACCAACGGCTCAATCCGAGTAGGAGATGAAAATGGACAGTGTCGTTAAGGTCAAATCGGCCTGGGCCGGAATGACGTGTGCATGGGACTCTATGAGGAACAACCCGAAGACCGTTACGCTCTGCGGGTAGCGGACTTAGTCGGGAATCTCACAGAGCGACGAGCCCGTTTTCGTCGTCGTCGTCGATAATCAAGGATTGACTTATTAGTTGCACATTGCTCACATAAGATTGGTGATTATCTCGATGACCGAAGTTTCAGAAAGATAGAACCAGCCATACATGCGACCGTCGCTGTTGTGGACTCTTCATCATCCGTTGTACCCCTGAATTTACACCCCCCTTTGCTTGATACCAATGAATCACGCCTGGAACATCGGGAAGACAATCGCATTATACATCCAACCATCGTGATGCAGACTTTAGTATACCAACAAGATCTATGAAAGAAAGCTTCCGTTTGTCTCCTCGAGCACCAAGTCGTACTCAGGCTTGAACTGCATGAAGACGACTTCTGGTGTTCCCGATCCCGCTTTGGTGAACCTGGCTGCCTCTTCCGTGACGTATCGCTTCTGAACACCGTTTGCAGCGGCAGCTTCGGCCAGTAGCTGTGCCTGACATGCCTGCTCAAGGGCGATGAAGAAAGCAGCTGCCTCGTCCACAGTTCCGCCACATGTAAGGATTCCATGGTTCTGAAGGATAACATTTTTGTGTTTCGGCCCCAACGCTTTCGCAATCCTTTCCCCCTCATCTTGCGCAAGAACAACGCCGCCAAAGCCCTCGTAAACGGAGAGGTCGTCGTAGAACATGCAACAGTCCTGGTTCAACATCTCGATGGGCTTTCCGAATGCAGACCAGGCTCTTCCATAGGGTGAATGACAGTGTGCAGCCGCGTTGACGTCTGGCCTGGCCTTGTGAAGCGCCGCGTGTATCATAAAGCCTGCTCTGTTGACTTTGTGGTTTGTCTTAGTGAGAGGCTTTCCCTCTTCGCTGACGAGAATGAGGTCGCTGACTTTCAGAAGCTTGAAGTGGACGGCGTAGGGGTTGATCCAGAAGCACTTTGGGTCGACGGGGTCGCGAAGGCTGATGTGGCCGCCTGCACCGTCATTGTAGCCGAATTTGGCGAAGATGCGAAAAGCACCCACGAGGTGTTCTTTTGCCCATTGACGTTCAACGAGAGGATCGGTGAATGTTGGAATTACGTGCAGTTTGCTGATAAGATCTGGTACGTCATCTGAAGGATGTTGAGGACTTGTGTCGCTCATAACAATTTCTTGAGGAGGGGTCTGAGCGGCAGACTCGACCATTGTGATGGTTGAGGTAGCCATGTTTGCGCAGAGTTATGAGATTGTCTGAAGAAAAGTTGAAGATTCCAAACTCGGGTCTTTCACCGGAAGGTCGCTACCAAATACTTCACAATGTAGCCCAGATTGGATTACTTTAAATCACAGTATCATGCATGGGTCACTCGGGTGATGCACCAATAAGCCCCAAGACCATTACCGGTGAGGGGATGTTTCATTGTTACCTCCTCACCCTTTTCAGTCCGTTGCGGAGTACGATTACCATGGTCGGGCCAACCCGACCTGATATCAACCATGCCCCTCTTCGCTCGGCCTGGGCCGCGTTGTCTGATTGGCCGACTTGCATGCCTCCAGATCGCATCCTCCAGCATTTCGATACAAGCATCGAGAATAGCTCGCCAAATTTCAATGATATCCTATGCCAAACAATTCGGGGTCGTTGAGCACCTATTTTCTCAAACCATTCTAAGCTGAAGTGAAACGCTCAGTGAGACCTCTACTCATTTGTACTATCCATCTTGGCCCAAATCATGGAGGCCTCCACATCGCAATCTCTAGGCCGCAAGCCCAGAGTCCTATCTATTGCATCTCCTTCTTATGCAGGCGATGATTTTGTGTCAAAGTTCCAATCTACTTGTGACCTTCATGTAAGTTCAATCCCTGACACGGGGATTCACGAATGGGTACTAAAGATAGATCAGATCATCTTGCCTAGCGACAGAAAAGGCACTGTTCAAGCAGTTTCAGACGCGCGGAACTCCGATGGACCGTTTGATGCCGCCCTGATCGGCATGGGCAATGGCGGTTATGAGAGGTTTGACGAGGGCCTGCTAGGCCCACTCCTGCCGGAACTCAAGATCGTTGCCTCCGTAAACGCCGGTTACAGCGAATTTGACATGGAATGGTTCAACAAAAACAAGATTGTGGTGACTAATACTGTTGACGCGGTCGCTGAGCCGACGGCAGATATTGCGATATTTTTGATGCTTGGAGCTCTCAGAGACACCTCCAGACTGGAAGCTGAGATCCGAAATGGTGGATGGCGTGGTGGGTCAAAGCTCCCCCTACTGGATCCCAAGGGCCGAACGCTTGGGATCATAGGAATGGGAAAGATAGGAAAGGTATGGCACCCCGATCTCACATCTAAGTGGAAAGGTGACACTGAATCTTCTTCTTCGTTTTCCAGCACGTCGCACGCAAGTCGCAGGTTTTCGGCATGAAGGTGCAGTACTACAACCGGACCCAGCTTTCACCCCAAGAAGAAAGCAGTCTTTCTGTTGAGTACGCAGGGAGCCTAGACGCACTGCTGAAGACATCCGATGTTGTATCGATTAATTGTCCACTCACTCCGGAGACGCGAGGTTTGATTGGCCCTGATGAATTCACGAAGATGAAGAATGGCGTCATCCTTGTCAACACTGGCCGCGGGGCAGTGGTGGATGAGGCAGCCTTCATCACCGCGCTGGAGAGCGGCAGGGTTGCTCGGGCTGGCCTCGATGTGTTTGAGGGAGAGCCCAACGTCAAGTGAGTCAGGGCCCACTAGTCCACAAAATCATGCTTCAAATGAGAGGGTTTCCGATATCTGACCAAGCCACACAGCTCATACATCAGGAACAGCACCCAATGTGTCGTCCAGCCGCACATGGGATCTTGGACGGACGTGGCTTGGGGCAACGCCTATCGGGAGGCCATCGACAACATCACGGCTTTTTTGGTGACCGGGAAGGCCATATCACAAGTAAACACATTCTAACATGTGTTATGATAGTCACGCGTAACTTTACTGAAAAGCACCTGTCGTTTGCCCGTTCCGATGAACGGAGGTATTAGAACCTACAAGGTTGGCGTGGTCGTGGGCAAGGGTAAAAATAGAATATGAATATGGAATGCGATGAAAATCACTTCCGTTGGATGCCCTTCATAACCTCATATTCGGCTAGTTTGTACGCTTCCAAGCGTTCATCTAGCGGTGGCGTGGAATTCGGCGTGCGAATGCACTTGCACCAAGGAGATGTGCAGCCCTCAGCTTCCGCCCTGTGGTGGTCTGGTGAGCAATGCGCGTTAAACGGCCATCGACCCAAAATTGATGACCAAGAAATGCAAGTGAAACTCAAGGCAGCCATTGGACAGGGCGTAACGCGAGGGCCCAACGGCCCCCTTGTCTATCGTGCGTGGCCGAGCGAATAATGGACGACAGCGCAGCGCATCTCCTGCATCGTGGGGGCTGCTACTGCGTACTAAGGCATGGCAAGCCAATTAGAATGGATGTGATGTGGTGGGCAGTCTGGCAAGGCAGTGCTGAAATGTCATCCGCTAAACAGGGATGTCGCACAACCAAAAGTTGGGGCTTCCCGCCCGCCACCGGTTTGGCCCCCAACTACTTCGGCCCCCAACTACTTCGGCCCCCAACCCAACTCCCGGGCTCCCAGGCTGAAGTATAAGACGTGGGTTACCCGCCTCATGTTGAGGGGTCATCTCTAAGTGCCTCAAGTATGCCCTCGGTCGAGTGTATATATACCTACACCTAGATACCTACTTCGCAAAGGTATTCGCTTCCCTCTTCCATCTTTTCGATCCTCAACGCACGTTCTTCTATTCCACCCTCTCCTACCTTACTCGAGATGCTTAACCACTTGGACGAATAGGTACGATGGTTATCAATCATGTGCTAACTATCTCAGTCGCCCCGGCCGAAGATATTTGCATGGCATTTCAGTGAGACTACTCCCTGGGGGCAGCTGCCGAAATCTGGCGGCAACCGGCAGTCGCGCTCTGGGCATTCAGATGCGAACCAACACTTCGACAGGAAGGCAACCAGCTGCCTCGCATGCGGATTCCTCCCTCGATGCTGCCTGAAGTCGGGCAAAGCCAGGCAACCAGGCGCCCGACTATCGCGAGGCAGATTTCGAGGCGGACGGCAGGGCGAAAAGTTGGGGCAGGAGGCCTCAACTCGCGTCACACTGCAGCCAGGCAGACGCGCCCTACAATCCGCCCTGAAATCCGCCTCGGAATCCTTCGACCCCCCTGACGGAGCATCGATCGATTGGGCGACGTCAGCTGCGTTCTCCCCCAGCACCGCCCATTCTCCACCTCAACGACACCCGCAGCACACCTTCGAGCTCTTGTTTTTCCATTTTCTCATCTCAGCCAAAACGACAACAGAAGCAGAATACCGCATTTCGGCCTCCTCCTATCGCCCGACCATAGTTGGTCAGTGGGCAATTGGCATCATCAGCCACTGCAAGTGCTCAGCACCAATTCCAATTTTTCCCAATACAGCCAGATTCCGGCGATCTCCTAGACGCCGGGGCGTGAAGAAGTCTGAAGTCAGACTCAACATGGCCTCCATGGTCTGCATTTCCGCGCATAAGCTGTTATCCGGAAGTTTATCTGCACTTGCTCCTAGGAGGGCATTGATCAGAATGATTGAGTGTCGAAAATGACATCAAAAGAGAATCAGCGCGACACTCAGTGTGCTGGGAGCTCGGCTACCGTTATCGGCGCCGATCAATCTTAAATCGGTGCCCCGGTCGCCGGAGCGGAGCGCCGCCCGCCCGGGTGACATGGAGCTACCGGACCTTCTTACTTTTCTCATTTCATACACCTTATTAAGTCAGCATACTACTGAGGACTTCATCGCTTTTGACTTTCAACCAGACCACAAAGTCCTGGACTGAGATGCTTTTAAGGATCAAGTGATCTCACCATCGCAGATGTGGGAGGGACTCGTCCTCATCCACCTCTTTGGAGTAAGCAAGGACCATTCATCTTCCTTTCCAAACCACATCCGAGTCGTGCATATCTTACCAAAAGCTTGCCGACATTTCGATAACTGCATCTTGGGATGTCCCCGCGCCCAGGGGTGGGCCCCGTCATTCCCCACCCCCTCACACCTTGCCCGGGGCTGGCCATGGCTCCGGACCCATGATGAGGCGACGATGCATATCACCCAGGCAAGGCCTCTTTCCTCTCGACGAAGTACCACCATGATCTCCAATTGGAGGGCGATTCCGGACTTGAACACCAATGACTGGCCTTCATTGGCTACTTGGTGCTCCCTGCGATATTGATCCATTCGAGGCAGCCTAGCCTACTGCAGCTGCGGACGACGTGCAAGGGAGGAGGAAAGGCAGTTTTTCAACTTCGCATAGAGGTTTCGCTAGCGGTGGTTCGCACGACTGGGTATTTGTCCTTATAAATTTCGCAGAAGACAAATGAGTCCTGAGGAATTCATCTCGTACATCTTCACGTCGTTGCAAGCGCCACTCTCACACGCTCCGTGATCTGTGACTATCGTCGTTTTTGCCGCAAAATTTCATTCTTAGGACAAGCTGCTCCGCGAGCTGTGCCTTATTTGTCTTGAAATCATGGACGCCCGATCTGACCGGTCAGCTTACTACGGGTACTCCCATCAACTTCCGATCTCGTGATTCCGTGACTCACTGGTCCCTACTAGCAACGCCGCTTCCAAATCATCTCACAGGCACTCTTCGGCGGAATCCCAAAGCACCCTAGCAAGACGACGCATTTCCGCATACGATGACCAGCCCGCCGCTCGAGACAGCAACATGTACCGCGTCGCCTACCAAGGCACCAGCGCCAGCGAGAGTCAAACACAACACCGTGCCAGGATCGAGGCAGAGCTTGCCCGCATCACGCTTCAGTCAAGAGGAGGTCGCTCGTAGGGTTCGATGACCTCAGGCGCCATACGTAAGGCTCGCCGAGACGTACATGGCCTCTGAGCGGGGTAGCCGGTCTACTTCAAGCTGTCCACGCCTGGCCTTGTAGCCGGCTACAAGCCAGGCCTAATACATCCACCATTTCTTCGTTATTCGGCACGCGCACGGGTTCAACCTTCGGCATAGGGCGTTTGGTAGGGTGGCAGGCACATAGAGGGACGCAAGGAACATGATTTGGTGGCTCAACCCCATCTCTATATACTACCCCCAAGCATGAAGTCACTAGATAGGTCTTGGGGGGCTCAATACATTGTCTCTGGAACGCCCATTCGGTCTCTTTTCACTATGGTGTACTTCGAGCCTCCTTTAGTGACATCGTGGTCAAAGCACATACCTAAAGTCCTTGTTCTCGAACTCAGTCTGGTCTCTCATTCCAGCTTCCTTGCTGCTCTCCCTATTGGGCTCGCCGTACTTCTTGTTACGATGGCGATTTACCAGGTACATATAGACTGGATGACCATTAGCGGCCATGGCAAAACAGATTATGGGACCCCTGATGACTTACTGAGCAGAGTTAAGTGGCAGATCAACTTGATGGCGTAGCCGACCAGGAGCCCAATCGTAGCTCCTCGAAAGTGCGGGGCCTCCGATTGCTTAACTACAAATGGTCCAGCAAAGTTTCCCCAGCAGTACGCCGTGCTGCGACGTCACGTAAGCCTACTCCATTGAAACCTCCACACAGGGGACTCACAAAACCATGGCACTCGCGAGAGAACGATGCGTGTATCCGGCCATGTTGGAGGAGATGGTGGTCAGAGACACTGTGAAGCCGACCGACTGTGAGTTGACCAGCCAGAATGACACAAGTCGACCCCAGGTATTCGACTCAGGTAAATATGCCATACAGGCAGCCGAGATTGTGCAAAGCAGATTGGCTACCGAAGCTGTAATCAGACGCGCTATTTTCCACACATGTAATGTCAGTTATAAGAGGCTGGCATTATTTGCACGAGGGACTCACAATCCTTCACATTCAGGATGACAGTGCCCCCAATGAGGAGAGCGACGATCTGAACCGCATCTCCAACCGACTTGAGCTGCGTGGTCTGTGTTGTGCTGAACCCCATGTCACGGATGATGACAGTCGAAAAGGAGTTGACAACCCCGTTAGGAATGGCGCTATGCTCTTATCAGTAAGGGATTTGTCTCATGAGGGGGCTGCTACTGACGCTGCAAAGACGGACGTGAACAGCAGCAGAGTCTTCGGGTCGAAAGATCCCAAGAGCGCCTGTTTCTTGTCGAACGCTTTGTTCTTGATGCCAGTCTCGTTCTCAGAGACCCTCTTGACTGCAACAAGTCTTTCGCGGTGGTTCAGGAAGAACGCGTTTGAGGGCGAGTCTGGTAACAGAAACCATATCACCAGCGACCAGACGCACGTCACTCCACCCAACTACCGAGGTATTTTCGTCAGGCAGATCTAAGCAGTCTTTCCATGCTAAATACATACCATGAAGAAGATGAGTTCCCAACGCTCTGGTTTCAGGTCAGCGGGGAGCTTGGACACGCCCATAGAGATGTAAGATCCGATCTTAGCACAGCGTTAGCTGGTGTTAGGTTTGCGTTTTTAGCTATGTAGAAAATAGAGCAGACTCACGATACCGCCCCAGCCAAGAGACGAGCTACGCATAGTGTCAGCTGATGTATGAGGCTCGGTGTACTTTGACATGATACATACTACCATATGCACTGTCGAAGGGGTATCTCTTTGCGCGTATACCAGAATCCCGTCATGAGTGTCAAACCACTGAGCCTCTGGTTAGAGCGTACAGTCTTCTTCGCTTCATTTGAAATTACCCACGGTGTTACGGCGGCTTCAAATATTCCCATAATGACTACCACGCATGTCAGTCATACGACGTCTGTCTACGGACAAAGTTGCGCACATCGGACGCCCACTACAAACATGGTAAATCAGTTTTGATTGAAAAAGGTGATTAGGGAGTGGCGTACAGGCACTAGAGTAAGTTCGAGTTTGGGTCATGAGAATCACCATCAGACCCCAGAAGAAGATGCTGATGGCCATGACTCTTTGAGCAGGATATCTACCAATCAGCCAGCCGCAAGGATACTGGCCGAAGAAATACCCAGCATATACCACTGTCATGACACTTTAGCGAAGTTGGTCTCGACTGTTGCAAAGTGGAATAGGACTCACTCGCTGAGAGGTAGTTGAACTGTTGGCCCTGAAGACCGAGTGCTGCTTGGTACCCAAAGAGGTTGGCATAGTTCAGGGACGTCTTATCCATGAACTGCAGAGCTTGGGTGACAAGAAACATGGGTAGGATGGTGAAATCAAGCTTCCATCGAAGTCGTCGCAGCTTTCGGTCGAGTTGTCAGAGGTTGGGTCACTTCCGCTTCGAACCCACATCCACTAAGGGAAGAAGGAACAAACCTCTTTGTCCGAGACCTCCAAGTCTATGGCTTCTAGGTACTCTCTATATCCGACGGCGTTCTCTTGGTGTTCTGCATCCAACTCCTGAAGTTTAAGATCAGACGAGGGTGGGACTCCCCGGTCGATACTACCAACGGCACTCTGTGGCTTGACAGGAGCGTCCTCCATTTCTTTTAGTATGGTAACAAATCACGTCGCTCTTCAAACGAAGTTCTTAAGATGAAAAATAATTCAAAGTTGTTTTTGGACTCGGGAGGTGGCGGTAAGTAGAAAGAGGCATGCCTCATGGTTGAAGAAGCGCTCATAATCAATCCTAAGGAACTACCGCCATGGGTAGCTTATGCGGGGAAGAGATCCCAGGAAGACTGCGGGGAACCCACATCCCGCTCCCGGCGGCATGGAGTGCGGGGACCAGCACGCTAGGCAGATCGGATTCCTCCACTGATGTGGTCACTGTGTAAGTATGTGGTGTGGGTGACAAATCTGAGCGAGTGAGGAGAATGACGTCTGTTGTCAACAGCCTGGCCGAGCCGATTTGCCAACAGCAGGGAAAACATCCACCGACCAGAAGACACTTCTTGGCTACGGTGCAACGGAATCTTATTAAACTGGTGATGAGAACCGGAATCCAGCCAGCTTAGCATTCAATAACAGCCCGTAAAACCACCCAACATGTCTACGGACAAGGCCCCAGGGTATCTCGCCAAGCCGAGTGGCGAGTGTTGTCTCAAAGGGACGATCCACGAAGGTGAAGCACGTGGGTCCTGGGAAGTGATCGCAGGTGTCGATACTTACGTATCAAAACCGCCTACCGACAAGGCAAACGGCCACATTGTGCTTTACTTCCCTGATGTCTGGGGTATGTTTGTCAACGGACTCCTGGTCATGGATGCCTTTGCGGATGCAGGTTACCTAGTATTGGGCCTCGATTATTTCCGTGGGGTGAGGGCGTTTCTTGAAGCACGCACTGATGACATGGAGCTGACTATTGCCGAAGGACCCAGTCTGGAAACATCGAAAAGACAGAAATGACACCTCGAATCCTGGCTTTGACTACGAGGCTTGGAAACGCAAGCACACAGCTTTCGCGGATGTTGCTGTGCCCAAGTGGGTCGAAGCGGTTAAGCAGCAATACGGAAAGGAAACAACGAGGTTCGCCTGCGTAGGCTACTGTTTCGGCGCGCCGTACGTCTGCGATGAGCTGGCAAAGGACACGGTTACCGTTGGAGCATTTGCGCATCCGGCGTTTCTGATGCAACATCACTTCCTCAATCTTCAAAGTGAGATTTTGTCCGTCCCTTCAAGGTTCCCTCAGTCCGTTGCCGGAACGATGGTTGCAAGGAGGATGAGCTAACCTCGCTACGCTAGAACCCCTCTTCATGTCCTGCTCAGAGGTTGACCATACGTTCAATGTACCATCTCGTAGACGAGCGTTGGATATCCTTCAGTCGGAGAGGAAGATCTATCACTATCAACTATTTTCGGGCGTTGAGCACGGGTTCGCTTTGCGCGGTGATCCCAAGGATCCGTACCAAAGTAAGTAGCTCTACTGCTTAGAATAGGTGTGGAAGTATCTTAATAACTAAAATTTATCTAGGATGGGTAAAAGAGCAGAGCCTGGACGGGATTGTGAGTTGGTTCAACTATTGGTTGTCTTCTCCATCATCCACAACGTCATCATCCAAGTCGTTCTCGGCGCTTCTGTAGATTCCTGTAATCATGGGAGACTAGAATGTGGGGAACGATGAAATATTTGCATCGCAAGAGTCAACACGAATAGGTCTTTGGCGGTGGTCACCATTGGTCGTTGTCATGTGAGGAAGTGCTTACGGTGTACCAAGCTATGGGCAAATCGTTTGAGACGAACATGACATTTATTCAATTGACATACGTATTAGAGATAGCTGAACTCAAACTCTGTCTTAAAATGCCTCTCTACATAGACTGTTGCCTGAATGGAGAAGAAGAAATTGCGAGGAATATGTCTTCACACACGTCGTCAATCAGCAAGCCACCACAAATTGTGCAGTCGCTGGTTCTACTCCGTCTGAAGTCTGTCAGGTGTGTGTGAAATTGCAATACCCCGCTTGGTATCCCCGAACTCCGCTTCCATGTGATGTCATGAAGGTTATCGTTTTCCGCCATAGGAAAACAAGCGGACTGTTACAATTGGCTGCATCGCAAATCAGAAAGCTCTTGGGGTACGCGCCTAGACACGATTCATCTTCGCAAGAATATTTCGAATTACCGCTGTTCACATGTAACAGCAGTTGGAACAAATTCCTCTGAAAGACAACTGAAGATTACGCCAGCCGCCAGTATGGTTCCTCCTCGAGCTTTCGACTTCGCAGGGGATGTGGCGATCGTCACCGGCGCAGGCTCCCGGATGGATGGTGCGTTCGCACGGTTCACCAACGCAGTCAATTTAGTCTAAAGCACACTAACATACTTCAGGTGAAATTGGAAACGGTCGGGCTGCAGCAATCCTCCTTGCCAGGCACGGAGCTAAGGTTGCGTTGCTTGACTTGAATGAGGACTGGGCTAGAGAGACCAAACGAATGATAGATGAGGAAGGCGGGACGTCTGAAATCATCCAGACGGACGTCAGCAAAGAGGACTCTTGCAGAGATGCGATTTCCAAGACCGTTGAGCTGTTTGGTGCCGTTCATATACTGGTCAATAACGGTAAGTCAACTTTCTTGAAAGCATACGGCTTGTGAATGACCAGTCTGACTTGATGTACAGTTGGCGTGGGTGGCGCTATCGGAAACGCCACGAACATCAACCTCGAGGCATGGGAAAGAGACTTTCGGATCAACGTAACGAGCATGATCATGATGTCGCGCTACGCGATTCCCGAGATGAGAAAACAAGGGCGAGGTTCCATCATTAACATCTCCTCTGTCAGTGGCTGTAAGTTCGATTGGCTCATGTCCTAGACCGAGACGCCACGATATGACACCGATTCCCTCAATGAAGTAGTGAAAACCGCTGACGCTTGTCTAGTACTTGGAGGTAACCCCAGTCTCCTATACCCTACCACCAAAGGCGCCATCATTCAAATGACCAGAGCCATGGCTGCTCAACATGGCTCGGAGAACATTCGTGTCAACTGTATTGCCCCGGGCATGGTTTACACTCCTATGGTTCGTGGTCGTGGTATGACCGAGGAAACCAGACAGGCTCGGATCGACCAGAACTTGATGAAGAAAGAAGGTACGGCTTGGGATGTTGGATACGGTAAGTGTTGATATGTATTCTGTCAATATGTAAAAGAAAGCTCATCAGAAATGTGTAGCCATTTTGTTCCTCGCCAGTAAAGAGGCCGGGTGGATCACGGGACTCATCATGCCTGTTGATGGTGGCGTAGGTCTTCTTCGTCGATCGATACCTCTTGGAGGGTATATGAGGCTAATCAAAACCAGACTACCGCTGGCAGGTCAGATAGACCGGCCCTAAAGGCCGATGGCCTTGCGGCGGAAAACACCAACATTAGTAACTAAAGAACAAATCAGAATGACATAGCGAGGAGGGACAGCTATTCCTATATTAGGAAACAAGGGTCGGAGGCTGTGTGGCATGTACGGAGTTCGGCTTGACTTCTCCATCGATGTAATGCGACCGCTACTGCCTGATGCCTCGAGAGTTGTCGGGGTTAATGACACTCTCGTGCCAAGAAGTGGACGCGAATGAAGATGTGAAGTAGTACCTTGGTGTAAGGAAACGCATTGCCTCGTCTCCAGAGATCTCCGCCGTAGTTGTCGTGGCAGTTTTCGTGTGCCCTGACGCAGTGACTTTCCGGAATTTCGGCGAAAAACGTATTTTTTAGCTGCAGGTTGGAATCCTGGCTTGTTTAGCGCATGCAGGGTGCCTGCCGTCGCTTAC
Organism: Colletotrichum tropicale; assembly: GCA_027406125.1. Taxonomy (NCBI): domain Eukaryota; kingdom Fungi; phylum Ascomycota; class Sordariomycetes; order Glomerellales; family Glomerellaceae; genus Colletotrichum; species Colletotrichum tropicale. Next base: position 1,249,471 of record JANVYH010000002.1, read on the forward strand.
GAGTTGCACCGAGCGCCAATCGTTGGCGCCTTCTCGTATTGCCTTGTACTTCGTGGTCCCACTCTCCCCCACCCACACTCTATCCCTGTTGGCCGAACTATCAGGCCGAGAGGGAAGCTTGCAGGGGTAATGGGGTTTAGTGGGGTATTTAGCAGCGGCGCCGATGAGCCAAGTGGAACCCTGGTATCGGGAGAGGGCACTGAGCTCCCTCTTCTTGATCCCGTCTTCTCTCAAGTATTAAACTATCACCCCCCAAGAATCGCGCAGCATCGCATTTTTCTTAGATTGGTCATCCAACCTCAGTTGGTTCGGCGCTGTTATCATCCTCCACCTAAGTTCTCTTTTGTCCCTCAATCATCCAACGTCGCTGACAGAAGAAAGAATGCTTCTCTCATCTCACTTTCACATTCGGACACACAGCAAAAGCGCCGAAACGAAGACGGACACCGCTTGCTCACGGTTGCGAACACAAGGACCTTTTCTCCGCCGCTTCATGCTCTAATTCCTCTTCGTTTTTTGACTTCGGAGTCCTCGATACACCTTCATTCCCCCAGGTTTGTCGTTTCCCAATACACTTGCAAGGCCGCGTTCTAATGCATACTTCAGATTTTCCCACTCGAGAAGAGGCACCAGCCACAGGGGCTTACTCGCCAAGCCATAGAACGAAGCCACAGAACGCAACGCACTCCAGCCACCCCAAGCCACCTCAGCAAGCCACCTCAGCAAGCCACACAGAGGCCATCCATCCATTCCCCACAACTGATTTGATAAGGTTACTTATCAGTCTCTTCGCGAACCAATTCGCTGAAGCCAGGCAACCTGAACACCTTGTTCAGAGGCAGCCCGACTCCTCCCGTGGTGCCTAATGCCAAGAGCTTGGGGCATGAAGCGGCATCGATGCGTTGTCGACGTCCATCTAGCACCAGTCATTTGCCGACACGTATGCCTGCGCGGAACGGCCATTTTTCGGTGAGGCGGGACTGCATCAACTGCGCCCCCGTGGAGCGGCGAGTGCTGCTTCCACCACTCACATGTCCACATCGGCACGACCGCAGCAGGCTGATGTATTGCAACCTCTGTTCCAGTTTTGTCGTTTTCGTGTTGGCCGCCGCGGGCAGATCGACGATACCGACCTTGGTTCAGTTGACTGCTAGCCTAGTTGCCTGGTCCATTAGTTCAGGCAAACCGCCAGCCATGTAATGCACGGGACTTTGCATTCAGGCGGCTATCAGACGTGCGACTGGCGGACTTAGTGGTGCGCAATGGGTTCTGGACGCGAGGTGATGCCCATCCAGTACCAGATCACACTAGTTATTGGTTGAGGATATGCACCAGACCAGTATTGTTCAAAGCTGAACAATTGAACTTTTACCCGAGGTTGATGCCTATAGAGATGGGCCATCGAGTGTGGCCTTTGAGACCAAGATCGGGGCCGGAGCCGGAGCCGGAGCCGGAGTGCCCGGACTTGATCACTTCCGGCTTGCACCCGGCTTCTACACGGAGCTAGAAAGAGTTCAAGTTGAATCTTATCTTCCATCGTTTTCATCGAACCAAGTCGGGGCACGAATCCTCGGGTTAGATGATATCGAGAGACAGACCAGCCGCAACACTGACAGACATGGGGTTGGCTAGTTCGAATGCTAACCTCGATAACGCATTATTGAATACATGAGATCTGCAGCACCCGACAAAAGCATCTACGTTTGGTAGTAGACCCGCTATCATGCGATTTCGTACCCCCGGAATACCCACCTTTTGTGAAAGGCGTCCATGTTCGCTCCGCCTGTGCACTTGCCGCTTCACATCATACGGCAGCGAATCGGTTCATTTTGACAGCCTGGAATTCCTGGTACATGTGGGGTTGGGCGAACGAACGACGTCGACTCTGCACAACAATTCGAACTCGATGCGCACCACTCACTGCTTGCTCGATGATACCGGCGGGAATTTTGGGAGGGGTTTCTTCTTCAGCTAGGCATGTTTGGAGCCCGGACTACATGACGGGTTTGATTTTGTATAAATTGATAAGGACGGCTCAATATAATTGCCTGTGATCAAAGCCGAGGCATCTTTCAAGACTCAAACGTACAGCTTTCCAATTCTATCACAAGTTTCAAATTCAGCGAGCCGACACATAAACTACTTCTATTACTTAGAAACCGTTATTGGGTTAATTCTAAACTTATCAATCTGCCGATCATGAACTCTGACCTATCTTTCCGCAAAGGGTACAGTTTTCGAGCAAACTTTGAGATACGTGAACTGACTTTGTTCGCAGCGAAGATTCTGCAAAACCGTCTCAAACACATTCCTCGGCCGGATCAAAGTGCGAACTCTCTGTGCAAAGAACCTGCGAATACACAGACCAGCCTTTTACTCGCGACAGCAGCATATATCGCGTCTCTTACCAAGGCAACGACGCCAACATGGCCAAAGCTCACCATAAAAAGAGAATGGAAGACCAGCTAGTTATATTTGAGAACCAATACAACAGTCGCTCTTGACCCTCTATATTCAAACCGGTCAACATCGACAGCAGTGAGCAGTGAGCAACGGCCGTTGGGTTTGGTGTTCTAAAGCTTCAACAAAATTGCAGCAAATGCATCACTGCGTTCATCGGAATCGTAGATAGGAGTCTCTCTCTTCAGGGTTCTACCTCTCCACCGGGTCATGTTTAGGGCGTGCTTTGATCCATCTTAAGGCAACGAAAAGGCGCTGGGGGCGCAACGGCTTTGACTAGGCCTGACGTATTCCTAGTTATCGTTAAATAACACAAGTTTTAAATGATGGACGCGGCAGGATGCAATGATAAGTGACCAGAGCTGCTATTAAAGAGGTTGGGGACGGGAGTCGGAGAGACATGACCTGGGGCCAGCTTATTTATAAATCTTCGCTGACACAGGCTCTCCTGAACTTGATTGGTAGAGATGGCCTCCGGCTAAGCCCACTTGGCTCGTTGATGCAGGAGCTCACTCGGAGAAAAGCACGTGGTAGTCGGCTTCTTGCAGCCTGACACTGGGTCTTGGGTGACAGCTCAGCCACTCAGGGTCATAGAACATCTCCAGGTTAGTTTGCAGGCCTTCCTTTTCATTGTAAGCCACCATTAGTACTGTAGATTGCTAGACGGGATGCCTCACTGGAACGCACGTGATTATACTCGCTAACTCCGCAGTTTTCGTCGTCTTGACAGTAGGTAAGGCGCATTCATCTCACCAGGTAGCAGTGGATAACATTACTAATACAGCCTGGAGTTCTCCATGATCTTTCTGTAAATCCTACCAGCCGCAGCCTTCGCTACGCGCTCGAGAAAAACGTCACTCTTCTTCAATTAGACTGGACCTAATTCGCCTTATTTAGTTCAGTGTCACCAGGACGTGCAAGTTTCCTTGCTCCTCATAACGATGACTACCATAAATGAGCTTGTCTTTTTCCAATTTTTCAGTAACAATGGCGACAATCTCTCTCAACTTACAAATCCAAGCTATGAGACAATGCATTGACTAATGAATCGCAATCAACAGACTAGGGCAGTCTGCAGAAAGCCCCAGTGAGGTGCGTTCTAATGCTCAAATGTGCCACATGTACCAATCCGGTATCTTCAGTTTCAGATTCTGAATTGCATCTTTCTGTCATCAAACAAGGCGAGCTGCTAGGGGTTTGAAACACGCCTTAAAGCCCTGGAGCATTACGAAGGTCGTTCAATGTTTCCGCACGACTGTCGATACTTCCAACCACAAGCCGGCCTCAGGCGTGGGCATGAGACAGGCTGGGACTTCGGTGCCTCCGCCTGCATGCTGGAAAGCTGCCTGACATCTTCTCAGATTACCATGGCAATCAATGATGGGATTATCAATAGAAGCGCACCTGATGCGTGTAGTATCTATGTCTCTTTATAAGCTCAACACACTGAAGTTACCAAAAGCTCTTTGCTGCATATCGTCACCCTCAACCAGTGTGACCGCTGACCAGGCCCTTCTGGCCCTGTTCGCTCATATTTGGCGACTTTCACCAGCAAGTGGGGAAATATGTCGCAATCTCGGTGCATCCGGAGTCTAATTCGGGGGATTGTCTTATCAATATGGGGCGAATGCGATCACCTAGGGGCGCGATACGCCAAAAGAACCGCCAAGCGCCTGTATGCGAAACTGCGAACAATTCTCAAGTGATGAATACGGAAGTGCTCGCAATGGGATAATCAAGACAGGATGCATGAATATAAAGGTCATCATACAGCTTGTTTTTGGCACTCCGCTTGGCTACCGCAACTGTCACTTCGAATAAATACTTCAACCAACCTTTCACAAACGAAATTGGGCTCCTCCAAAAGCCAAGATGGTATCGTTGACCACTATGGCAGTAGTCTTGTAAGTGGATAGAATTTCATTCGTTGGGTTTATTTCAACATTGACAAAATCAGGATAGCGGTTACCACCGTCATAGCCCAATTCCACACGCCGGGTGAGGAGTTAGACTGCGACTGCACGGATCTCAAGGCTGGCGAAGTTATTCCCAACGATGACGGCGTAAGAAGAGGCTGTGCCAACCGTGGATATCTCGCTACTCGAAATGGCGGTGATCTCAAGGTAAACATTTTAACCTCGCATTGCGGTGACACTTGCGCTGACCGGATCCTTCAAAGTGCGTGACTGTTGAAGATGGAACGGAGCATCATGATCGAGCGCGAGATTTTGTCAATAACTGTTCCTTGCATCGAACTTGCGGCTATGTTGGGCAGTAAATTAAACTATGGCGTAGGCAGACCTAGTGCTAGACGTAAGGATTTCTCCGCAAGGAAAACGAGAAGGACGGGACATCAAAACCATAAGACGACAGATGATGATGCGAAGTTGATGAAATGGGTTTAGGATGAAAGCATGACGAGTGACTGAGGATGTCCTCGACTGGGACTTCAAACACATGACACGGTATTTTGCTTTCATTACGAATAGACCAAACTTCCTAGGGACTTGCGTCCCAACGTGAGCTCGTGGCTGTGACCGTCGTGATGGTGTTGACATAGCTTACTCTGACCAAGATTGGAAATTCTCAATCTTTCTTACTCCCTGTCTCGACGAAACTTCGACTGAGTTGAGATGCTAAACGTACGTTCACTCCAAACATACTGCTGGAACTAGGGCGACCCGCAATCGGCCGACGCGCAGCACGTGCTGTTAAGTGCAAGATTAGCGTGCAGCTGATCCACTGCAATGTGAGAGTACAACCCCCCGGAACGAGTGCGGCCTTTAGCATTGCACTAACACGACGCGTCGACAAAAATGTCTACCAAGATGAAATAACCGACTTTCCGCCTCGCGTAAGGTATTTCGTCGAGGCAAACCGCATTCAAAACCAACATTCGCCATGGACCGCTCACGCCAAATAAAAAAGCTGCCGCTACCTTCTTGGTACTATAGAGTCAGCCACCTGAGCGATACTTGCGGCGGGGGTGTCTGCTCCGAATTCTTCGACGAAGATATTTCCGACCTAGAAAGCGACAAGGGCGAATTTACCACTAAAGGAGTGCCAGCGGCCAAACGTGATTGCGGCTGCGCGGGCAAGGTCTGCGAGCATCACGTTGACGTCGATGGCAAGCAAGATACCATTGATTCCGACGACAACTCATCGGAAAGGTCATATGACGGCTCTGACGCGGATGACTACTACGAGCTCAAAGACCTTCGGGAGGAGCGAAAACGAGAGCTATGGGTGATCACCAAAGAAAGACAGGGCCTAAGAGACTATGAGAGCGACAAAGTACAAGAGGTTCGAGCCGCATACAACGCTCTCAAGAAGGCCGAGAAGGAAAACGAGACGCTGTCCATGGGATTCCTTGCTTCGAAAACTTTCCGACTCTACTCGCCCGATTATGTCCAACATCGTTGGTCGAGAGACTGGCCATCAAAATACGTTGAATTCTTATCTCTAGCCAGCGTTAGCGGGAAAAGGCGGCGGAGCACATCGGAGAGCGACAGGCGCCTTGTCGTAGGTCACATGTACTTGGATTGGGCAACAGATATCGCTTTCGAGGCTTTTCCCTCGCCTACTCGCCCTAGCCGACGAAATCATGTCCTAAAGACCTTGGATGAGAGAGATGATATTATATTCAAGTTCGTCAGTGATGATCATCTCATCATTCGCGTTAGCCGCCATCTGGTGTTCAAGAGTATTCAGCCGTCTATACCAGAATCTGCTCCGGAGACCTTTGAGTTTGTGGGCATCCTTTTTGATAAGGAGAAGGAAAAGGAGGAAAGGCTCAAGTGGCGGAAGGAAGAAGAGGAACGAAGGATCGAGCGGCAGAGGAAGAATACGAGTGCTTCGTCTTGACGATTGCCTCAATGATTGCCTCAATGTCTTCGGGGGGAGAATACCACGTCTCTAGTAGGACGTTGTTGAGAAACTCCGAAAGAAGAGGAAAAGAGTTGGGTCTTGGTAAACGTAACAGAGGAGGCATCTTGGCGTTCTTCTTCAAGTACTTTTGTTTTTGGTTCCCGTAGGCGCTCTATGTCTTCAAAAAAAGGCCTACAGTCTCCGGCAATCTAGCCATTTGTTGGGCTACTGCCAACATACCTAGTACGTAGCTCACAAACTGGCTGTTAGAATAGAGCAGTCGAGATGTAACAGTTGTAGTCAAAAAGAAAGCATAGATCAAGCTGAGCAAAACATTCCAGACTTTTAAAAGACAGATCGATCCAGTACAGATATCCTCAATCGTGTTCAGCGGCTCTTGGCCACCCATGCCAACCGTCCAGCATTTTGGGCAAGGGTCAGAGCCACACCAAGAGTCACCACTGTGAGCGTCCCTGTGGTCCAACCAAACCAAGAAGATCCAGCAGAGGTCTGAGGCAACTCGTCATTGTACGGTGTTGCATGGGGTCTTTCCGGGGCGGGGAGCTTCTCAATACGTGGGCCAGCAAGAGACTGTTTAAGAACCTGCTTGAAAAATAGGTCGTCCCCGAGCCAGGGCAAAACGTAGTGAATGAGAATTCCTGAAAACGGAGGCTGTTGGCAAAGGAATGAGCCATCACGACGACCCTTCTTCATCATGCTCGAAGCTCGTTCGTATCGAATAGCGCACACTTCACCGAGCGCCTTTTCGATGAACTCGAGTTGCAGCTCTGGAGAGGATGGAATCTCGGTGCGGGTGAGGGCGTTAACAAGGTTCGCTGCCGCTTCAATTGCGCCATTTCCTCCTTGGGCAGCAATCGGATGGACCTGGAAGACATTGTCAGCGCGTGTTTCCACGACAAAGTATATGTGGTCATGGTGGATGGGTCGCAGTACCTTGGTTGCCGCATCTCCGATGATCAAAATTCGCTGATAATGCCACCTCCTGAAGACGTGCTCTTCTAATGGGACCAATGTAGACTTGATGCGGTTGTCATAGAGGTCCCCGAACGTCATGTCTTCCGTGATGTGATCGTCTCGATATTGAGTCGCGAGGAGCAGTTCGTCGTCCTTAGAAAACTTCGGGATGTCTCTTCCATGCTTGGTCCCATCTAATTCATGAAACAGGAACCAATAAACTCGGCCGCCCGGTGCGGATATGACCAGGTACAGATGTCCTCGGAAGAAGGAGGACTGTTGAGTGGCCCCAGGTGGGAAGTTTGCTGGTTGTTTGGAGATTCCAAAGATGCACTTCATGCTTGATTGTATGACTGCGCGGACTTGTTAGTATGTCTCTCTTCGCAAGACCTGGATTAGTGGCAATGTTGTGAAAGTCTTTGTGCACTTACTCGATCTCTCTTCGGGCGGAAAAGCGGTTGGATCAGAGACACTCGCTATCCGCCACATCTCTTGCCGTACCTTGCTGTGAACTCCGTCGCCGCCGACCAAGATATCGCCAGCATATGTCGATCCATCTTCCGTTTTCACCACAACTCCAGTAGAGCTGGTTTCCACATGGACGACGCGCTTGTTGGTGAGGACGTTGTCCTTCTGCTTCAAGTTGCCATACAGAACCTGCAGCAGCATCTGCCTGTCCACCCACAAGGATGCGTATCCGGCACTTTGTCTGTCAGTATGATGAGCATCGACGACTGGAAAGAATTGACCAACTGTTTCTCCATCCTTTCAGAGATGGTTGGACCGGGGTTTGAGGAAATGGGCTTCCCCTTAGCATCGCGAAAGACCACTCTGTGGTAGTAGTTTCCAGCAGCCTCTCGAAGTCGCTCATAGCAGCCCAATTGGTCCAGAATACGCAGGCCGTTGGGAAGCAAGCCGATGCTGGCTCCGACTTGGGGCGCAATCTGAGAATACGCTTCGAGAATCGTGTAGTCGATGTCGAACTTCTCAAGCATGTTGGCAAGAGAAAGGCCGGCGACGCTGCCGCCTACGATGATGATTTTGATATCCATGGCGTTTGTGTTGTACGATGAAGCATGAAATAACTAGCGATGATGGAATATCAACAAGACTAGCAGAAATTGCAGATATAGATTTTCTGTGGCCCTTGTCACTGGTCTGGGACGGTCTCACCCGTGTTCAATGCCGCACGCAGATCGCAGTCTTCGGATCTTGGCAAGTTCCGCGCCGCCGGCATCGCGGTGTCACGGCATCAGGACCTTGCATCCCGCGATACCCACCGGCCGCAGTGCTTGGCATGTAACAGCTCGTATCGCCAGCTTTCGAAAAAAAAAAAGAAAAAAAAAAAAACAGGGCGTGTCATCGTCTCCTGGACTAAGTGTCTCCACAGTGGAATTATGGGATGTCGTGATAATAAGGACAAAGGGAGGACCCGAATCTCCGATCTTCGTGACGAAGCGGGAGCGACCGATGCATCAGTGCACCTCCTTGGTCATCCAACTCTGCACCAGTGGATGGCATTTACACCGTCAGCCCACTGTGTTGCCCCAGGTTTCTGGAGTCTCCAACTACTTTACATTAGTGGGTCCCTCCAACACTGTTCCGAAGGCACTTGAATCCTCCCAAGTTCGTCTGAGGGTCATTGTAGAGCTCCTTGAGCCTAGAGTCGGTTTCGTGCGACATAAAGATTTCCCTACTAGACCGTATACTGCCGGACTCTCTCACAGCACGACACTTCTTCGCGTAATCGTTCTCATCAGTGCTTAATACGAGGAAGCCTGTCTCATGGCAATGCTCTAGAATCACAGTCCGTTTGTCCTAGTCATTGATGCGGTCTTTTTCAACAGACTCAAATTTGCACAATGCAGAAGTCAGAACCACTGCCGAATTCAATCGGACCATTACCTGCCACGATTTGGTATGAGGCAATCCACATGATTGTGAATATCGGAATGATGGGCCCACAACTTTCGCCGTCTACGGGCGCCGTCGTGGGGCCGCAGTTCCGGAAACCTAGTGTCTAGGTCTCCACTGCTTCGGCGACTCGCTACTTCCGTGACCTCATGTTGTCAGTCTGTCTACGGCTGTACGTAAATCAAAGCCAATCAGCCACGCACTATAAAGTCCCCGACCGGCTAATAGGGAAACTGTAGTTTGCCTCGGGCAACTTCTCTCAATGGAACCCGCTGTTACTGGTAGATTCACGATTGTATGCATGAGAAACGCGGGGCAGGTGGAGATGTTCGTCGCGATTTGTATTCCCCACGGGGAACCCTAGCAGCATCAGATACCAAACTCGAGAAATTCTGAGCAGCGTCGATGCTGCAGTCGGAGCAATGACCTCGGCATTCGGTGCACCATCGAATGCCTCAGTACTGAAGTTAATCGTGTCATATCTGAAGAAATGGCTCGGTTGCATTCTTTCAGATACGCAAAGTTGTCTTAGACTACCTTACCTGGCCATCGATCAGGACAGAGGCGCTTTCAACCACAATTCATTTTTTATGCAATCAATACTAAGCTCCTGCCTCCTGCCCCCTGTCTCAACCAGAAAACATGCCTTCTACCAAGAATGATGAGCTCATGGCATTCTCCCCTACTCTCATGGCCAAGTGGGAGGCGGCAGCTGACAAAGCTTCGAGAGACTTCCGCTCTGATGCCGTCACGGTTCCAACGCCAGACATGATGCAGGTAAGGCAGATGTTTCGAATCTCCGGCGCCTGCGTAGAGCTTTATAGATTTTTTCCACTGACCTAGGGTACATCAAAGGCTATCCTCGAGGCCACTGTGAACGCCGGTATCTACGATGTTGACGGCGACCCATCCGTCATGGCTCTCGAGGCTAGGCTGGTAGAGTAGACTGGCAAAGAAGCCGCTCTTTAGGCAATTTCTGGCATTCAAGGCAACCAGATCTGCCTCCGCACCCACTTAACCCAGCCGCCTCATACCGTTCTTCTGGCCAACCGGGAGAACCATGTCCATTGCTGGGAGTACGAGGCCCTGCCAGTCATGTCCCAGGCGTCTGCCACCACGATTCATCTCAAGAATGGAGTTCACCTGACGCTCGACGAGGCCAAAGCGACCATGTTCGCGGGCGGAAACATTAAGCTCCATTCGGATTCTCAAAATGAAGATTAGAGTGTCTAGCTTTTGGCGTTCTCGGTCCATCATCCCTCTAACGTGTGTGGTGTCGCTGGAAAATACACTCAGAGGTAAAACCCCCTCCCCTCACCTCTCGATGCCGCCCGCTTGTTTGACGACATCGGCGAGGGCGATGGTCTCAAGGCGTATGCAGTTTGCTTCGACAGCTTGTCCATCTGCCTGACAAAGGAAATCGGTGCACCTATGGGAGCGTTATCCTAGGAAGAAAGAGATTCATCGAGCGTGCCCAATGGTTCCGCAAGATGTTTGGGGGTGGTACGAGGCAACCAGGAATGATGGCCGCCGCCGCCCTGGAAGCCTTGAGTTAGATCCTTCCGCGCATGGGCAATGTTGATGCATTGAAAAAACAAATTGCCGCCAAGATTGTAGAATTGGGATGCAAGTTGGCGCTCTTCGTCCAGACGAACATGATCGTACTTGCTCTGGTTGCCTTCAATACCCCGGCTCCTGCGTTTGTGGACTACTGTACGAGGTACCGATTTCAGTCTTCCCGAATGGAAGAATTGTTGTCCATCACCAGATCGCCGAAAAGGGAGCCGATGCGCTGTTGGCTGCTTTGACGGAACTACCTATCTAGAGACAAGAGCGCTGGTGTCGTTCTTAGCGATGTGGAGGTTCACGGGGGATACTCTTGAAGTTCTCAAAATGAATATCTAATTGAATTTTGACCTTCAGAAATTCTGCCAGCAATAAAGCTACAGATGTTGGTTTGCTGACTCCAAGACGCCTCTACAGTGAAATGGTACTGCAATCAATCAAGCATGCGCGCAATCGTCAAGGCTCGAACAGGTACGTGATCATGAGGCTGAATAACGATACATTTATTCACCACAAGCATAGATGTCTCAAGATCAAGTGGCGCAAACCGACCTTTGCGACTAAACTTTGAGGTTCTCGTCAGCAAACCGGCCCAGTGTTGGAGGAGATCAAAGTCTGGAAACACTGAGATGGTGGGTGGGGCCAGATCGTTGAATTTGGTCAAAATCCCAAATCCTTATAAGCTGCAGAAAACATTCTTGGGTCTAGAAAATGACGAGGTGGTTGGGGGTCGGAGCACTTCGTACGGCCGTAATGGCCTGCTACCCTGCTCAAGGCAGGGTTACATGCGTTGGTCTGGTTGCCTAATGGAAAAAAAGACAGGACTCTGCAGAGAGTCCCCACACACCTCGATTGCTGTGCTGTCTCGGCGGTTACTCCGCACAGCCAACCCACCTGGAAGCCGCGCAGTAAGTGTACAAGTACCTGTCCAGTCCCCTACTGGAACACTCGTCTTCTGCAAACCTCCATCATCATTCAAACCTCCACCACAAGTAAGTCGACCATCTCCCGTACGCACGAACCGTTTGCTAATCATCTTTCAGGACACTGTGAAAACCACCGCTCAAGGCCCCAGTCGTTATTGCCAGCGTCAGCCACAATGTTCCAATGCTGAGGCGAGAATCGTTCTGAGAGCACGACATCGTCGCGTATGCACAGCAACACTCGTCACATACACACAAATACAAGCATGATGGTATGAAGGCGTCGCAGGACGGGGGCCGTATGTCGATGCTTGACATTCAGGCCTTTTCGAGCACTTGGCGGGTGCGCGGCCAAGCGCCGGAGATGACCGCTCACTCAACCCACTGGCTTCAATATGATTGGTGAGAAGGAAAACAACCCCTGAGTGGCCAAATTTCCCGCTCTTTGAATGGTTAGGAAAGCTAATGTATGAGTGGTCAGAAGTTCTCATCTCCGATAGGTGCAACTTCCCCAAATTCGCTTGTCAGCATGCGAACAATGCGAACGTGGGCGAGCTTACTGTTCATTCAGCCAGGCAACGAGGCATTCTGTCATGAGACCCATAATGTCTCAGGCAGCCACCGCTAACTATTCATTGCCTCACATGCTTGATATCAAAACGCTCTCATTGGCAGATTTCCAAGGTCTCCGAGGGTTCTTTCCTTTTCCATGACTGGGGCAGCCATTCTGAACGGCCGCTGCGGCAGTTTTCGTTGTCTAGGTTCCATCAATCAAATCATCAGATGACGCCGACTTTCCTGTCTCACTTGGGCGTTGTCTGGTTCGCGACCTTCCGCCGACTACACGGACCGACGCCGATGAACGGAGCCATGCGTGCCATGATGTCCTCACGCCGGGGTGAGCACGCCGAAACTGAAGCCAGGTTTAGTGGAGTTGCTTTCACATTGTTGCTCAGGTGAGCATCTCGCGATCAATTCACTCAGTAAGATGGGTGTTTGAGGAGGTTCATGACAATGTTGAATGTAGCCGAGGATGTCAATCGGGCTAGATATCCCGTATCGGAGCACATGTGGTTGAAGAATAGCGGGCACCTGCCGGGCTGCCGACCGAGCCCGGTCGTGATCAGGCCAAGCCGGCGCCGGGTCCGAAGCCTCATTTTCATATTTCTTTCCATTCACCAAACTCGAAAGCTCAGGTGTCGCTGTCACGACATGACCTTCTCGGACATCATGGCCTTGTCACTCAATGCATCACGTGGGGTCACTACGTCGCAAGAGTGCCTTACCCACGGATGATTACACAACACATCTATGGCTCTTGAGTTTGTCGCACCCCGCGATGAACTTGAGACGGAGGAATCTTTTGCTAATCATCGCCAGTCATTTAAAAGTGGTGCATCTTACTTCCCAAGCCTTTGCCGTCTTGCTGGATGCACGCCCATATGGGCTAAGCGCACCTCGCGCCTTTTGAGGGAACCCCGCTCCATCAGGCGGCAAGGCAGCGGGACTACGGCGAGTGCCTACCATCACCAGCAGCTATCACAGTCGGGTTTTATTAAATTTGGAACATTGAGACCAGAAGTTTCCGCTACGACAGAGGGGGGACGTCCTCCGACGAGCATAAAAGTACAAAATTATTGTCGGGATCGAGACCCATTATCTGGCAAACTGGTTCGCAGTTTGAAGCATGCTACGCTGGCTGGGAGATAAAGTCTGAGACGAAGCCTCAGGTTTATTTCGTTGAAATGGGCGACGGCATTGGAGACTCACTTCGATATCGCATTGGGACAGTTCTACTGTGACTTGCTGTTACTTAGTTGACCCTCCTCTTGCGAGAAAATCAATATTTCAGTCCACATCTGCAAGGATTATTAAAAAATTACGAACCGGTCTGCGCATCATGTCCTCTGAGCAACCAGTCAACTATGGGTACATACACCATTTTCCAGATAAAGGGACGATATACTGACCCATGGTTTGCTACTAGACACACCATGTCGGCATCAGCATCACCCACGCACACGTCCACGGGGTCCCAGAGCACTTTAAGGCAACAGCGACTGGCAGCGTACACGAACCAACCGACGTCTCAAGACAGCACCATGCATCACGTCGCTTACCAGACAGTCGATCACTGTGTTTTAACCGCTCAGCGCCAAGCAAGAGTCAACACTGAGGTGGCAACGATTATGGGACAGATAAACAAGCGGTGAACGTCCCTAAGGGTGCTCGGCGGCGTCTGGAGTGGTCAACGAAATGTCGACTTCCTGCGGTAACCCGATTATCCGGGGCCGTAGCCTTGCTGAGGAGCTACACAGATGGCCGGAGTCATTGGAACCACAGAGACTTCCACGGCACCTTCCAGCACTAGACCATAGTCTACAGAGGAAGCATACATTAGAGGCTTAGGAAGAGGCTAGGATGCATCAATGAAAGCAAGGCTGTTGACAGAGTGGTGTCTCCCGTTGGGGTGGTCCCTTGGAATTGATCTAGTCAACTATGTCTAGTACACCAAGTGTAATGTCATCCTTTGGACGTCTCCCACGCCACCAAATGTTTTCTGACTGAATTGTCATGGCCTTCTGGGTCAGATCTGTTACTTCCAGCAGTTCATAGCACCGCTGCTGGGTATCTTGGGTCTTCAATGCAGATAAGATCCAGGAGAGCATTGCGGATCTGTCAGGGTGACCTAAAGTCAGTTTATAGTCCCGGACGTTGTGGATCAGATAATTTAAATGCGGTCTTGGTGTTGCAATAGGTGCCGTAATCGTGTCGGTGACTTTCATCAATCAGTTAAAGGTGTTGGCTGTGATGCCACGAAGTTTCGTCGCTCACACCATCCCTACTCCTTCAGATCAGAGGGTCTCCAGCATGTGCAGATGCATGTAATCTTATCTCATGGCTTGGGCATGTGGTGGCGCTTTACATGCACTACTGAATCCATTGATGGGAGGGTGAAGCCGATCAACGCTATTTCCCTGGTGCACTCTAGGTTGACAACAGACGAGCCATCGAACAAATTTGGAGGGCTGGTGTTTGCTAGACAAGACGGACAGCCAACTCTGGACATGTTTTCATGCGTCTTTGGCAAACATTACGAATCAAATTAATTATCTGATGTCCTGAGGTTCACGGCCCGTGTCTCGTATGCAGAACTTATGAGACTAATTACATGTCCATGGATATTCAAGGCCAAACATGAGGTAGCTATCATGAAGTATGGGCCACGGTGTTTGCCACATTCATAGTTTACATTATGCCCACATTTTTGTCTATATCGAGATCGTTATGGTCTTTGGTTATTTCACAGACACGGTCAGGGAGTGACCGATTCCAACGTGCCATGGGTAGTGCTGCTTTTGTCACAAGCTACCAGGTAGGTGCTGCCATTTCCCGTCAATTCCCTGCGGGAAGACGGGTGCGATAATTAAAAGGCCCTTCTCACGTGTCCCAAATGTCGTTGACAAAGCCTGTGGTCGAGTCGAACAAATGAATGAGACTCAAAATGGAAGATCAAATCCACCTGAAGGTGAAGAAATAAGAAACAACATTTGCTGACAATATCTGTTTCCATCGAAGCGGTCGATGAAACGTCGCTTTTGATTCTTAAACGTTCGCGTAAAACATAAAGTTTTTTCACAGAGTAGGCTGAGAGAACAACTGAGACAGAAACGAGGGGAAATATCGATTAATCCAGTGCAGAGGCAAAGTTTCTCTACACACGTTAACCTTTCTCATATGTAGATGTGGCTCATGCTGTTAACATGCGGCAACTAATAAGCAGATCTCGGCAGCTTGCCCCATTCACTCAGGAGTGTGATAGGATGTGATTGCGATTAATATAGCATTCTCCCCCAAACACCGAGCCTCCTCCCCCGCCCCCCCTACCCTCTCCCCGATGTTCAGAAATTCAGTCTCAGACGCGCCTTTGGAGCAGACGAGGACGCCTAAACACCAACACAGACGGCATAGTCAGGCCACAAGTTCTGGCAATCAGATCCAAGCGCCGGGTTCCACTCGACAAACGTCGCGTAGTCGGGAATCCCGTACTCCTGCTGAATCCCCCAGCACCCCTCCCCGGACTGGACGAGGTGGTACTTTTTGCAGCTGGGCGTGATCCCCTCCTGCGTGGGCCCGGGCGGCTCGACCGGCTCCGACCCGCCGGAAGATGCGGGACCCTGGACACAGTAGGCGTACGTGGGCCACAGGCCCGAACAGTCCCCGTTGAGGGCGGGGTTCCACTCGTAAAAGTCGGCGAGTTCGATGCCGTTGGCGTCGGCGATGGCCCAGCACCCGTCCACGGACGCGGCGACGTAGTACTTCCGGCACCCCTCGACAATCCCCGGCTGCGTCGGGCCGGGGGGCTCGACGGGCTCGGTGGGCGGCGTGCCCGAGCCGGCCGTGTCCCTGACGCAGACGCCGCGCTCCGCGTCTTCGGCGAGGTCGGCGTAGAGGCCCGCGTCGCAGTCGGACTCCTCGCCGATCCACGTGTTCCACCTGACCAGGTCGCCCACGGTGATGTTCCTGTCCTCGGCAATGTCCGCGCATAGGAACTTGCCGGCGTTGAAGCCGCTGATCTTGGTGAAGCAGGTGCAGCTCTCGACGGTGCCGGGCTCCGGGGTCTCGACGTCGAGGCACCCGCCGTCCGAAGTGTCAGGGGCTGCCGTGTTCTCATGTTAGCATACGTTTCACAAAAGGGGGGAATTGCGTGCTCTCAGGATTAATCTCACCAGTCGTGTTGCCGTACGCTCCGCAATATCGGAGGTTGGGCTGCAAAACACAAGGATCCACGTTCCCCAGGCTCGGGTTCCAGTCGATGAAATCCTCCATCGTGATCCTCTGCGCCGCGACAACGTAATCGCAGGCGTTGATGTTCTTGGTCAGCTGCGGCACGTCGGGCTGCTGGCTCTGGTCCTTCTGCAAGGGGACCTCGACGTGCTCAACGAACTCGCGACACCCGCCCGCCTCGTCGCGAGAGCCGGAGGCGAGAGGGTGCTCGACGACAGGCGTCTCGCTGGGCGCCACGGTCTCGATGGCCGGCTGCGTGGTGGTGACGTAGTCGGGTGGCGTGAGGGTGTAGGGCGGGGAGGTGGAATAGGGGTAGGAGGGGTAGGTGTTGATGTCGCCGACGGGCTGGACGCAGTAGGATGTGTTGAGCCACAGGTTCCCGCAGCCGGGGTCGTCGACTGACGGGTTCAGAAAGAAGAAGTCGCGGAGCTCGACCGAGTTCTTGATCGAGATCATCTGGCAGTAGTCGCCCGTGCGGATCTCGTACCACGCCGCGCACCGTTCGTTGGACTCGGCCTTGGCGTTGGAGGGCCTCGGGACTGGCGTGGCAGGCGGCTGCGTCGTGGTCGGCGGGCCAGAAGGGACGGCGGTGGCGTCGGCCAGGGTCCTCCCCGGGGGACTGACGCAGATCAGGTGCCCGACCATGTCATCGAGGTTGGTGCAGAGGGGGCTGATGTTGGGGTTCCAGGTCAGGAGGTGCTGGGCCTGGAGACCGGGGACGGCCTCGAGGATGTCCTCGCAGCTGTCGTCCCACTTGACGCGGTACTGAGCGCACGCCTCGGGCAGGCAGAGCTGGGTGCCCGGGACGAGGTTTCTGCAGCCGGGACCGGTGACGCCGGCCCTGGTGACTGCGTTGGTCGACACCTTGCGCGCCGTGGCGATGGAGTCGCACGTGTCGCCCGGCTGGACGGTGTAGGGCGAGGCGCACGCCGGGCCGTCCGTGGACGTCGGCGCGGGCTTGGTGGTGACGGCGTACGCGGCAGGCGTGGTGAAGTCATAGCCGGCGGCGCCGCAGCTGGCCGTGCGGGACTTGAAGTCGGCTGCGAACTCTGCATCGAAGCCAAACGGCGAGCCGAGGAGGACCTTGGCGGTGCCGAGGGAGCAGCCGGAGCAAGGACCGGCGGCGGTGCCGTTGGCCAGGTTATCGAGGTACACCTCGTCGCAGTATACGCCCGTGTTGCCATCCTGGACGCAGGATAGATCATAGGCGTGGATCATGCGGTCGACCATGTAGGTCGCGGGATACACGACCCGGTCAAACTCGACAACATCGGTCTCAGCACCACAGCCCGAGGCGATAGTCCGGCGGGCGGCAGCCAGGGACGACTGGCAGCCCGGTGTGCAGAGGGCCTCCAGCATCTGGGGCTCGAGGCGGGGAACGGTGGCGGCATGGGTGGACAGGAAGCCGGGACAGGTCTGGACCGTCGTGTTGAGAGCTTGGTAGCAGCTCTCGCTGAGCCCGGGGTAGTGGGCGTAGCCCAGCTTCACGTCGGTAAACTGTTGGGCGTCGACGAAGCCCATGGGAGCAAGCAAGTGAATCGCAAGGGGCAGAGCCCACGAGCGAAGTGACAGGTCCATCTTGGAGAAAGGGGAAAACGAGCGACGGAGACAGCAAAGAGTCAAAAGAGCGTAGAGATGGGCTGTATATCGAGCATAAGACCCCGAAGGTGCGAGGGTTCTCGACGAGAAATTTCTGGGATCGGGCGACGCCGCCATAAAGAGTGAAGTGAGATGATCCAGGAAACAAACAATGATGCCTACTGCCATCACAAGCCCATTCCAGTCCAGCTCGGAACATGACATGTCCGCCCACATCCCTTCGTCACCTGCCGACCTTTCCCTCATCCCATAGTATGCCCCCCATTCTCATTATCACGAGGCCTCGAAAGGGATTGATCTAGGCTTGAACGTGATCATAACCGATATCAATAGCTTATCTTGGCAAGCTTTTATGGGTTGTAATTCGGTGCAACGCTGACAAGCAACGCTGACCGGGCCGTCATGGTCACATCCGGGATGGAACTCTGTCTTGCCTTGCCCCTGCATCCCGCAGCCCTCGGGCTGACCCTATTGAGTCTAACTTTAACTCTATCCGCACTTTTAACTAAAATCGCCGCAATGTTCCCGACGAGGCTGATGCCTAAATGCAGCCAAGGCTGACGCTTGATGCAACGCTTGACGCAGCCAAGGCTGTGGCCCAGGAACAGTATCACGGGATTCGCCCGTCAGCAGCTCACATGCGACTGTGCAATTTCGTGAGGGCCGACACCCTATGATGATCCTTCCTGGTAGTTTTCATCGAGCTTCCTCTCTCGGAAAGACATGAGCCCTAAATGAGGGCGCGCGATAATCTCACGAGACATCCGTCTATCGCTCAAATGACGGGCGAGCTGGTGTCAAGTAAGACTCCGTCAGACCAGGGTAGTATTCGCTTCGAGTCCGAGCCAGAGAGAACGTCGGATGATCCCCTGCGTGAGCTGAAAATGGAAGGACCCTGAAATGCTGGGAGTGCGCGGTTCGGAACGAGCAAGCCACGATACCGTCGCCCAGCATCGTGGCTCTTTCGTGATGGTTGAGCTTAAGAGCAGTCATCCCCAGGGCGGCCGATGCCCGTTGAAACCAGGCTCGCCCAGACAGCTCACCTTTTGACACTCTTTTTTGAGATCGACGTTCGTTCACTCCTCACTTATCGCGGGACACGATCCATCCCAGCAACCATGGCATCATCCATTAGAGACCGCCGCTCCACTCTCTTTACCCTCTCTTCGCTCGTTCCTCTCTTCTTTCTTGCCTTCTATATCGGAAGCAGGCATGAGAGCGCTCCTGTGGAGTTAGCTCACCTAAGTCCCAGGGCAGATAACTCAACTGCCCAGCCCGTCATCGAGGCTACCTCCTCTTCAGCTTTCCCTGCTCCGTCTGGCAACTTGTCCGT
Source organism: Colletotrichum tropicale (assembly GCA_027406125.1). Classification (NCBI taxonomy): domain Eukaryota; kingdom Fungi; phylum Ascomycota; class Sordariomycetes; order Glomerellales; family Glomerellaceae; genus Colletotrichum; species Colletotrichum tropicale. The sequence goes on from JANVYH010000002.1 coordinate 1,268,896, forward strand.
CTCGGACGCGGAGGCCCCCTTCGGCCTCGCTGTGCGCCTCGATGACGATCCCTACACCTGCGGCCCGGGCCGCCCCTGCTCCAACGGCGCCTGTTGCGGCGCCTCGGGCAACTGCGGCTATGCCCCTGCCTACTGCGGCGCGGGCTGCCAGTCCAACTGCGACGCCAAGGCCGAGTGCGGCCAATACGCCGTGAACCCGGGGCAGACCTGCAAGCTCAACGCCTGCTGCAGCGAGCACGGCTTCTGCGGCACCACCTCCGAGTTCTGCACCGAGGGGTGCCAGTCTAACTGCATCCTAGAGCCCCAGCCTCCGGGCGGCTCACCCAAGGACGCCGCCATGGAACGCGTCATAGGCTACTACGAGTCTTGGAGCTACAAGTCAAAGTGTAACCAGAAGTCGCCCTCGGATCTGCCCCTTAAGGAGCTTACCCACCTCAACTACGCCTTCACCTTCATCGAGCCTGGGACCTACGAGATGGTCACCATGGACATGAAGCATGAGGACGACCTGTGGCAGGTCACCGTAGACAGTAAGAAGTACAACCCTAACCTCAAGGTGTACGTCGCTGTCGGCGGCTGGACCTTCTCCGACAACGGCACAGTCACTCAGCCGCTGTTCGGTGAGATTGCCAGCACCCAGGCGAACCGGCAAAAGTTCGCCGACGGCGTGGTCAGGTTCCTTGATAAGTACGGCTTCGACGGCCTCGACATCGACTGGGAGTACCCCGGCGCTGGAGACCGCGGCGGCAGGGACGAGGATACCCCCAACTTTGTCTTGCTGATGAAGACGCTGCGCAACACTTTTGATCGGTCGTCCCGCAAGCTGGGCCTGACCTTCACCATCCCCTCGTCCTTCTGGTACCTGCGCTGGTTCGACATGCCCGGGCTGTTGCAGTACGCCGACTGGACCAACCTGATGAGCTACGACCTCCACGGCACCTGGGACCGGGACAACCCTATCGGGGCCATCGCACAGGCCCACACTAATTTGACGGAGATCAAGCTCGCCACGCAGCTCCTCTGGCGTGTGGGCGTGAAGCCTGAGCAGGTCGTCCTGGGCTATGGCTTCTACGGGCGCGCCTTTGAGCTTGCGGATTCCAGCTGTACCAAGCCCGGATGCCCATTCGCCGGCGGCGCCAAGAAAGGCCCTTGCTCCAATGAGGCCGGCATCCTGATGTACTACGAGATCCAGGCCATCCTGAAGAAGTTCCCGGACCTCGAGCCCGTGTTCGACAAGGAGGCGGCGGTCAAGTACATCACCTGGGACAAGAACCAGTGGATTTCGTACGACGATGCCGACACGTTCAAGCTCAAGCTCAAGTGGGCCAACGAGATGGGCTTCGGCGGTTCGATGATCTGGGCCGTCGACACGGACGACGACAAGTTCACGGCCATGAGCGGGCTGATGGGCCACCAGGTGGCGCACATGAACACCGATAAAGTCGAGGCTCTGGAGATGACCAGCTCCAACTTGGTCGAGACCATCAAGCTGGAGAACGGGCAGGGCTGCTACGTGTACAAGTCCGACGGCTGTAGAGAGGATGGACACTTTGCCTGCCCCAATGGCGAGAGCCTGGTTGCCGTCGACAGGCAAGGATGCGTAAGTGACGCTGTTGACAAGGGTGCCACTAGCGAGGCAGATTTGCTGACTTGTGTATGTGTTATAGGGCTCCGAAGACAGCAGCAAGGGCATGCCGGTCTGCTGTCCCCGGGACTCGACGAGCTCGTGCACCTGGCGAGGCACGCCTGACGACGGTGGCGTCTGGGGTGACTGCAACGGGCAGTGCCACACTGGCGAGACGGCCGTTGTGTCTTCCAAATGGGGAGGCTCTCCCTCGGCAGACACCAAGTGGCCGCGCAAGAACTGCGCGCGAGGGTCCAAGGTTCTCTGCTGCGAAGCCCCCAACTTCAAGAGCATCGTCAAGGACTGCTATTGGACGGGATGGTGAGTTCCCCCGCCTCTGTGATGAATTCACATCTGAATAGGGCTGATTCCGTCTGTAGCATCCAGAGCAATGAGTGCTCCTCGACGCACACGAAGGTGGCGACTAAGACAGGAGCATGCCCCTTCAGCGTCGTGCAGAGTTACTGCTGCCCCCGCGACACGGGACTGTACGAGTGTGGCTGGCGCGGCACCTCGCCCGACTGCGTCGACGGCAACTGCAAGGCCCTGGACAAGGACAACAAACCCCTGTACGAGGTGCAGATCGACAGCCACGCCAGCGGTGACTCGTACAACGCCTGCAGCTGGGACCGGGAGAAGGCGCTCTGCTGCAAAGTCCGGGTGGAGGTGCCCAAGCCGCTGACCTGTACAGTCGACTCGTGCATGCTCGACTACAACTTTTGCTCGCAGACCAACCGCGACGACTGGGGCAACCACATTGAGCCGCGCGATGAGGACAGCGAGACGGGTGTAGCTCTGGCCGAGCCGGCTAATGCTCAGAAGGGCCCCGGGGTGTCGCTCGTGATTCGGCAGGATGACGGCGAGTTCCAGATCCTCAACAAGCGCGATTACAAGTGGCTGGCGTCTTTCGGCATCGTCATTCTCCAAGAGTCGCTCGCGTACCCCCCGCCATCACAGCTCATGCGCAGGCTCCGGGAGGGTTTGGTGAGGGTGCTCCGTCGGTGGGCGACGCAGTCGGATCATTGCGGCGACCCGGGGATCGAGGCGCTCGACATTGACCTGGACAACGACGCGCCTCCTCCCGACCGAGGGCAGGTAGAGCACACGATTCCGCTGGTCATTGTAGGGCGATTCGCTTCAGTGGCGGAGCACGGTCGGATGTGGGCGGCTCGGCCGGCGGGATACGTACGCGAAGACGGCACAACGGTGGGACAGGCTCATCCGCAGGGGAGGTTTACGACGGCGCGGCGGGTAGGCAACCAGAACTTCTGGCAGAACATCTGGGGCGACCCGGCGGGGCTACCGGCGAATTTGCCCCGGGTGACGCCCGACTCTCCCGATATCCGGCGGCCGGTGGGGCGGCTGTACGAGGCGCTCGGGTCGACGACGCACCCGACCGAGTTCACGTTCCTGCAGGACAACATCAACGGCGTCAAGGGCCGTGTGGAGATCTTCAACGCGCCGATGGGGTCGAACCTGTTTGGAAGGTTCCTCCGGGACGCGGTGGACCGTAGCAACGACTCGCCGCTGACGGACATCATGTCGTTCATGGCGCCGCTCCGCGAGCTGGTGGCCCTGTTCGGGTACCTGCGGGACGACGACGTGGTGACGAGCATCGACAACGGGGCGGCGCTGTTCCTGGCGCAGCTGCAGCAGCTCGAGCTCAACCTGCCGGACGCGCGGGGTCTGTCGGCGCAGTGGAACGAGTTCTACCCGTCGTACTTTCGCATGGTGACCGAGTTTGCGCGTACATGGGCGCGGGCGCGTATCCGGCAGGTCAGGCGGGTGTACAACAGCCGCAACAACCTGAACGCGCAGCACAGAGCCGAGGTGTTGGCGGATCTGCAGGAGATTGAGAATGACATTCCCAACTGGACGCACCCAGCCGAGTGAGCACGCTAGCTGCGAGAGTGATCCGGAGGAGACTGGCGTGTCGTTTGAAGGGGATGTGATGGTATCAGACGTCTATCTGTTGTTGGTGTCGGGCTGGTGGATAAATGACTGTGTGTTAAGAGATTGAGTGATTGATTAATTGATGGATGGACGGATTGATGCATTGGAGAGGAGTAATAATCATCGCGTTGGGAAGGAGGTTCGTTTCCTACTGGTGTTGATGATGTTGACTAAGTGGATAATGATGACTAAGTGAGTAGGTAGGTAGGAGGCTTACCCTGCCAAGTGATGCCAGGTGCTATGGTACTGATAGATAGATGACCTTAACCCCAATCGCGCGCCTGCTCTCCTAGCACTCACTCTGCTTGCCAACTTGCCTCACCTAGGCAGTTTGGTAGGTACATTGTATATAGCATCATCTGCGACACTGCAGATTCTAATGATATTGATCGGGGCTGAGCTCCAGGGAAAGCCGAATGTCACCATACCATATCATGTAATGTGGCCTACATGTACTTATTACCTGACCTACCTAATGTAATATGTCGTTTTGCCCCTGCCCGTTAGCTGCCCTTGGCGGCCCGCCAGTGTCACCCTGCTGCATTTGATAAACAGACTACATGTAGCCTGTAGGTGCCATGTAAGTGTTCCAGCACAAAGTCCGCTGAGTTAAATACTCTCATGCATCCTCCAAAGCCAGCATGCGCTCACTACCTCAGGTAGGATTGATCAAGCGCATCCCTCGCATCATTATCAATCAGCATTTCCGAACACGCAACATCACCATTTTCCGACCCCAAGTCATCGCTTCGTCACCTGCTAAAATTTCCCTTACATTTCTTCATCATCACCACCGTCGCCATCACCCTCACGCCATGTCCTCCCCACCACCCTCAGACTCGGGATCCGACATATTCAAAGCGGACGACGACGAATTCCCCGAACCAACACCCGAAACCAACATCCGCGACTGCGGCTATCCGAAATGGGGCTTCGTCATCTACCGCACAACCTATTCCCCCGAGTCAACCTCGAAATGGGACCAGTTCAAGGCCCTCGTCCTCTCCAACCTCCGCAAACGCATCGCCGACTCTCCCGCCCCGGAAATCCTCCAAAACATGGACTTCATCTTCGTCGACGACCCCTCCCTGGACAACATCTCCATCGCCGACCTGCAGCGCCGTTTCCGCACCTGGGTCGAGTCCGAGGGCATGCTCCCTTTCAAGCCCAGCCAGAGCGACCCGCAGGAAATGGTCTACGTGCCCCGCGGCGCCAGATACGAGTTCTTCATCGTGGTCGACGAGCTCGCCCTGGCCTCCCCTTGCGTCAAGCTCGTGCGTGGCTTTCCCGAGCCCGAGAACCCGGACGAGGTCGGACGCGAGCACGCCAAGGTCTGGCACATTGCTGTCGGAACCGAGCTGTACGATGAGCTGGGCGACCCGAATGCCCCTTATACCGGCCGCTATTACAGGTCTTTGCCTAGACACCTGGTCGCCCAGGGCTATTAGTCACGGCGGACGTGATGCCTAAATCACCCACAGCTTTCAAAGGACTGCATTGAGTCCGATGAAGCCCCAGCCGCGGCAGACGTTCTTGACGCTTACCTCGGAGCGCGATGTCATGCACAGAGTGGCGCCTGTGGTATTAAGGAGATTGACCAGCTCGTAGCCAACGCCCGCGTTAGCACCATGACGATAAAGCCACGAACATTCTGGGGCCCGACATGTTCCTCCGCGAAGGAAGGCTTAGGGGGATAGTGCTGCGTACGCTAGTTGTGGAATGCGATAACTAGTATAGTTTTAGTAGCTAAATATCACCTCAGGCTAAGGTCTCGATTTAAGTAATGAACCAATTCAGTCGCCATGGTCCTCCCATTGAATGCGTTGTAGCTCATACATCGCTATGACAGTACACCATCCTCCTGAATCAAGATAGAGCAGACTGTCACTGTGATGGTCATCATGCCACCGCGTCATGTAAGAACGGCCGCCTCGTTGTACGGTCCGTTGATCCGAGTGTTGGCTCCGCTGATGCAACCTTGGGGTCATCCGCCAGCAAGACAAGGGATGCATAAAGTCAGAGGCTATGAGCCGCGCCTTGCATCGCATACCTCAATTCGTAAAAGACAATCATTGTAGACCGTGTTCACTTTTGAGACTGTAACCCTGCTACTTGTAGGGGGTCTTTGCTCAGCCAGCGCGTAGGACCCCCGGGCAGTCTTACTCAGAACCTTTCTTGAATCCGCGGGAATAACAGATACCATGTGTGCTGCGACCAGAGTTGTTGAATACAATTTTGATGATGTATCAGGGCTTCTAGCAATGTCAAATATCAAATAGTGATCTCTGTTTCACACAAACTTCTCGTATAGTCGAAGGGGTGGCTCCGCCTTGTTGTTTAGTATTTTGAGGAAGTATCGTGAGTAACACGGTTCATAAGATAGGAGATAATAAATTATCTGAGGAAATTATACTTAAACACGCGTAATGAATAGGCCTCTAAATTCAGCTTCTGGAAATCTCCATATTTTCTTCACTTGCTTGCGCAAGCTAGTTAGATCATATACCAACTCGCGAATTGGAAAATCGAAGAACAAATAGTGAAAGTGGTTGGGGGTTGTTTGACTTTCAGCAGCTGGTAAGGATTTCCTTTATGGCTATGGTCTTCTAGTTCTTGCCTTCTGTATGTAATCAGTTTCGTCAATTATGTACGGGAACTGACTGAAACACAAATTCGAAGAAACTTTGCCTGATCTAGCTCAAAGTGGAACTTTCTCCAAAGACTTCCACCATGAAATAAACATAGGCGTCGCGCTTGCCGTCAGTACATGTTACAACCCATGACCGGATGGGAAGAGTTTGAACCCACTCTCTTCAGGTGACCCGCACGCATCGTTCGCCGCCATGTGCAAGGCTTCTGCTCTTGCGCCCACTTCTGGGACTTCTCCCCGAGCTGTGTACATCATCAGACGCGTACACGGTTATACCTCTCTTCAAGGCAGACAGGTCGGTCGTCATCTTTTGCTCAACTCGGCTGTTCTTGTTTTCAGTTGCGCAGACAGCGATGACGGAATGCTGTGGCATGTTGCTCCTGGAAGATATCAGCAAAGTCCAATGTGGAAACGCAGCGAAGTCACTGCCAAAAAGGATCACCCGAGTCTGAAACAGCTCGGAGAGTGCCTTTTCTCCAATGCATGGATTGGTCGATTTGGTAAGTCCCTTTTTATTTGAATTATACCTGCTAATGTGTCCGTCGCTTAGCCCAGAGAGTCATCAGGTCTTTTGAGATCGAGAACCCGGATATTCCAACACAAAAGCTCGAGGAACAGTTTTGCCTTCGGCTTGTAGATTTTCTGCTGGGGACACGTATAGAAGCGGATCCCTCATCACGGCGTGATTTGCGGGCAGTTCTGAAGAACAACCACGCCCACGGTCCAGCTGTCTCTACGCGCATTTTTGCTACCATCGATCACTCCTGGGAGTCCGGCGCAACGCCGGAAGACAACGAGGACGACGGTTCAGATGTCAGCGAGTTGGACTCCATCGTGTCTCAATTTGATCGTGAATCCGACAACGACTATGACCCGGACGATGATTCTGAGGATGCCTTGTCTGATGCCTCGTCCGACTCAGCCAGTTACGAATCGTGTCTGGAGACAATGAGTGATCTGGATTGGGACGAATACAGTGACAAAAGCGACGATGACGACGATGAAGATGACGAAAACGACAGCCTCGCATTGTTTCATGCGTCTTGTTGCCAAAGGAACTACCAGAGAGTGCACGCCACATTCATGATCTGGAACTTTCCCGGCTTCATTCGCCTTCCGTACTCCCCCTACACTGTCGAGCAGGAAATGGAAGACCCAATGGACTCCTTCAACGCTTACAACTACGACGTGGAGAAGTTTACGATTCCTTCGCACAACTCAACTATGGGACTTCTGGAGAGAATCCGCAAGTACAGGAAGTCATTGGTATCTGGAAATCCTGAAACGTTGCTGATCCTTTGGTACAATGGTCACGGCAACATTGGGGGTGACCGGAACGACCTAGTGCTATGCGGGTAAGTGCATGATCATGAATACCGTTTTACATCTGCATGCTTTCTTTCTTTATTTCAACCCCGCTACGTTCGTGTGATCCATTCAGTCACCCATCTAATCAGATTTCTAGCGAGAAGTCGATAATTCCCTGGCTGGACATCGTTGACGAGATCCTCGACTTGCCGTGCGATGTCCTCGTCGTACTAGACTGTTGTTATGCCGGTGCCTTCGTTCAGAATCGGAAGGCTCGCAAGCCGTTTCGTGCACAAAATCGGGGATTCATTAAGGAGATTCTGTGCTCTGCAGGGTTCGAGACTTCGGCTTCCTTTGGAAAGCGTTACTCGCTATCGCCGCTACTGAGCAAAACGTTGGATGACTTTCGGCGTCGAGGGGGACTGGATTTCAGTCATCTTTTTCACGAGCTCTGTTACAAGATGAAAAGATACTACAAGAGGTATTGGAGAACATCCAACACTCCCGTGCATCAGAGGCTGATCGAAGGGCGTCCGGGTTCAATTCGGCTGCATCCACTGCCCGATCCGATAAGTGCCCCAACGAAGAAAAGACCAGCTTCACTCGCCTTTCCGCATTGCGAGAACGAACCGCCTAAACTCCGGCGCAATTTTGCAACATTCGAGCCCAAACAATAGTTGTTTTTACTTCCAAGACATCAAGAAGCGCTAAGGTTCACATGTATTCGAGTATGGGTGGATGGGAGTCTGGCATTCTGTCAATTTGAGTTTGTTTTTGTCTCTGTGATCAGGTCTTCTGGAAGTATTCATTTCTCGCAAAGAATCGAGTCAGTTGTCAATCTTTCTTCAAAACTTCATGTCGTGAAGCCAGGTTGCTTGATCTAAGTGTTGATCAGTATCAATGTCGATCTCGAAAACGACATCCGCACCCTGTGGCTCGACCTAATTATGGTCACATTTTCCAGATGTTCATCGACTTATATTGATACGTACGACTCAAATTTGACGCTAGTCTGTACAGACCTCAAACCCTTTACGTCCAAAGGATTGAACTGACAAGGCCATTCACTTGCTGTAAGAAACCTCGGTCTCATGTGTAACCTTGATTCCCCTGCCGTGAAAGGCAACGGAGAGATTGGCAATCGACGAATCGCTGTCCCTGCCCCCTTCGTTCGATAGTTTACCCCCCTCAATGTGACTGATCTGTCTTCCTCCACTCATACCTCCTGATTGTATGATAGTCTCTCGATGATTCGTAGCATCCTTGCGAAGGACACGTCCTGACCACAATTTTGTCTCATCGTCCACCTTCCCCGAACCTCCCTCAGATATGTCATCCTGAGACTGGAGCTCGTAAGATTCGGATTGCATATTTCTTCGCTTCTTGTTGTTCTCAATGACAGTGTTGTACGGGAGAGACTTTTTGCCAGTCCTGTTGCTGGAACCTGTAATACGAGAGGAAATGAAGCTAGGGAGGTACCGCATGAAGAACGGCTTGAGACCTGGCACGGCTGCGCATACTATGCCAGCGTTGGCTTCGAGAAAGGACCAGTTGAACTGTTCAGCGACGTCCCAGCTATAGTCCGGGCTCTTCATCAAAGGAGGAAGAATTATGGTACGCTTGATTGCTGCGGCACAGACACTAGTGACATCAAGTCAGCTACTCGAAGTTCTTGGTACAAGTTTTGGTTATCTGTGTGGATATCTCTACTATCCGGTCGAATGATTAAGGGACGAGATGTGCAACAGCAAGAGTCCCTGGCATTGCATTATCCCGTCCGCGTGTCTGTAAGTGAGGTATCCACTGGGAGATAATAGGGCCTCTATGAAGTTTTGATTGAAGGCAAGCGACTGTGGGAGAACTCACAACGTGCCAGTTGCGAACAGCAGAATTACCGACGCTTTCTGCCGCCTCGCCATTTGAAGAGGGATGACAATCTTCAACGGCAGCACAAGGATAACGATATCCATAATAATGTTGGCGATGCTGAGAACCATGTAGACTGTCTCCTTATCGACACAGCTCGCAGTCTTCAACGCCACCGCGTCCCATGAAGCATAAACAGGGCGGCAACCGAACAAGCTAAGCAACTGATACGCGATCGAGTATGCAGTTACGATTCCAATCAACGTCGTGACAACGATACGGAAGCTCTGGTCAGGACATAGTCGTAGGTAGAGGAACAGAAGTGACAGTTTTCCTAGAACGACAGTGAGGGAGTAGGTCATGGTCGTGCAAGTACCGTACTGCGGGATTCTGTTAGCATAGTGAGCGCTCAGCGACCAGACAAGAGTTGGAGGCCGGCAGAAACGTAGACATCGCAGCTTACAATCAGAAACCCGGGATCATAGTCGGCATATTTGACCTGCCAAAAATGGGATCCTACACCAAGCTCAATCACTGAAATGAAGATATCAGCAACTGCAGAACCATGAAACAGCTTCTGATCTACCCGACTTACTCTTGAGGCCAGTGGCCAAGAACCCGAGGCTCATGACCATCGAAGCAATGATCAAATATGAAATTCATGTCAGCTTTCACGGCACAATCGAATGAGCGATGTACTCACAATCATCGACCCCCAAGCTTCGCCGCACAATATGCGCTCTGGTGAAGATTCGCAGCACGACAAATACCAAGGCGACAATGGTGGTAGAGATTCCTGCAGCAACCATGCCGGATCCCACGCTGCCTGCAGCAAAGCGGTCCTCCCCTTCCGGCGGATCTATCATGTAGACGGTCTCCGCCCCGGAAGCCATTGCACAACCTCTTGAGTCCAAGATTCGAAATGGTGCGTAGAAGTGAAAAAGAACTTTCAGAACTAGCCAACTGCAGCAGAAGAAGCGAAAGAAATAGCAGCACGCTTTCGCGTTCGCAGAGGTCTTGTTGGCTCTAAATGAACCTCATGATATTTGCACCGACGCGAACACCAGTCTAGGTGGCAAGGATAGATTCCTTCTTTCGACATTAAGTGTCTGTTTTGCCGTTCTACCTCCGTCAGCTTAGACGGCTGTCCGACCTCTGCGTTCGCTAACGATTCTCCCGAGGCTACGGCCACTGGTCAGGAACCAACGAGACTTTGGTCAAAATCCTGGCCAGCCTTCTAAGTCATACGAGTATGTGGGGAACCAAGTAGTTGTTGGTGATGAGGTGTGATACAGGGATCATCGTCGCGGGGAGCCGGGAAAACGCTTCGCGAGATCAGTTCCATGCGCGTTTTGGCTACACATGTCCAGCGCTTGTAGATTTCTTCAATTTCCTGGCTGCTTCACATCCAGATTATCAATCCTAGCCTTCGAACGAATTTTCGTTATGGAGCTTAAGACCAACTAACTGGATCAAATCTCTCGGTCAACCTTACGCTCCTTCGGGAGCATCTATCAATCAAGGTGAAGCAGACGTCGGTATTGGTGCTTAGTCGTTACATATGGAAAATGTTCGACCAGATTGCTCTGAATTCTCGCTGGCGAGGGAATCACTTTCTCAAGTTGCTTATTCCCGAAATCAAAGGCGTTGGCATGACGGCACTTAATGTGTATTCCGGTTTCGCTATCAGTCTCGGATGACAATTTGCTCGCACCAGGAAGGATGACACTGGCAAGGGTTGCATTTTCCCAAGATAGACATTGCCCAGCGCTGTTGGTGGAGGATCCGCGCCGCAGTCTGCAGGGGATGCGGCTAATCTTGCTCAGTTCACCCAGCACACTGCTAAAGGCCACCAGTAAGATGTGCGAAGATGGCAAGACATTGGAAACAAACCCACATGCTGGGTTCATTATCTCGCTTAGGCTCTGTCCTGCGTAGCTCCTAAATCAGTAAATCAAGTGTGCAGCAAACATATCCAACACAGCAAATGCAGGCATCATATTCAGCTGCCTAGATGGGAGAGCACCAACAGCGTCATGTCATTCGCCAATATCGACATTCGTGGCGGGGGATAAGCCTAGATCGTCGGTTGTCGGTCTGCGAGCCGGTCATTGTGGACCAAGCGGAAGCGAGGTCCGAAGTCAAGACTCTGGGCGGTCAGGGAGCCATTCCCAATACCTTACCGTCGCTGGTCCTTCGCGGCCTGCCTTATTTCCACCGCATGTTTGCTTGAGTGGGCCTGAAGATCCTTCGATATGGAGAACCAGGTTCATCTAAGGCGTGGATGCTGGGGTACAAAGATCCAAACATTCATGGGTGGGTGACGCTGGGCATGCAAGAGACTGTTGGAGCCGGGGTCATAATCGTAAGACAATGCAAGAAGTTCTAAGACACTTGTCCTGGTGGGTTTTCCAAACCAGACGGAAAACCAGACCGTAGGGCACGAAGACGGTTTACTTGACATGCGGCCTATATCTAGTATTCGCTCCTCGATCCTAGATGGACTTCAAGCTCGAAAGTTTCCATCCTCGAAAGCTTCGACTTTTTTGCCTTTGCCCACCATGTCTCGAATGCAGACTGATGAAGAGAAGCACCCGGAGCTTTTCAAGCCCGACCTCAACATTGACCGCCGAACATGCAAGCGAGTCGTCCCATTGGAGGTCCTGGCCCTTGGCATGTCCAAGACGGGTACATCATGTAGGTATCCGCGATCTCCTTAGAGATCGCCCCCAATACTCTGGAGCCCAGGCTAATGACATGGACACCCAGCAATGCAACGAGCCCTCATGATTCTGGGCTACGATGACGTTTACCACGGCTTTTCTATGACATCCAACATCTGCGAGGTCCCGCTGTGGACCGAGGGCATGCATGCGAAGATGAATCCACAGCCGGGCCAGAAGCCCTTTGGTCGCACCGAGTTCGACCAGCTGCTCGGCCACTGTGGGGCCGTCTGCGATCTGCCGCCGAACTTCTTTGGTCCGGAGCTGGTTAGGGCGTACCCCGACTCCAAGGTCGTCCTTGTCGAGCGTCAATTTGAGTCATGGTACAAGAGCTTCGACGAGAGCATTGTCAACGTTGCGTTCAACCCTGTCTGGAGGACGCTTTCGTGGCTTCGTGCGAAGTATGTCGCAGAGATCGACGACATCACATTCACCTGGCTGCGGTACCAATTCAACTCGGACACCAAGGAGGGCATCCTGGCGAACGCTCGCGAGGGATACAAGAGGCACTATGACACGATCCGTAGGGAGACACCACCCGAGAGGTTGCTGAACTACAATTTGAAGGACGGCTGGGGCCCGTTGTGCGAGTTTCTGGGAAAGCCTATCCCAGATGTGCCCTTCCCGCACGTAAATGACCACGAGGCATACCACGAGAAGCTTCAGATCATTATCAAGAAGGGTGCAAAGGCTTTTGCGAGGAAAATGGTGTGGATTGCTGTGCCGGGTCTGGTTGGCGCTGCTGCTTACTATTTTGGGACCAAACCTGGCATGATCGAGCACGCGATGCAGTTCTTGAAATAATTCAAACATGTGCTTTCTGTACATCCATATTGAGCCAAATTATCATTGGTGTGATAAAATTCCATCGTTCAGATTGATGAGAGCCTCGCCAGTTTCAGCTTAATTCTCATCGTAGGCCGATAGGCACCAGTGAATGGGCTGGGAAGCTGCTTGTTTCGCTGGATGCTTCGATCTCCTTTGTTCCAGTTCTTTGGGTTGGAAATGCATCGAAGGGAGACTATGCTGCTAATAAGTGAGGGGGACATGGAAGGGGAATGATCAGGCAGGTAAACTCGCCTTCGACGCCTCCTTCCTTTCCAGGTGTTCGCAACCAAACTCCATTGAGCCACCATACTCAGGACTTGGGTTGATTTCCACGATTCCAAGATGTGCATCTTACTTTAACAGCTGTGGACACAATAGTGAGATGAAATAAAGGATCATGGTTTCACCACTACAGGCTGACATGGTGAGATGGCGGGGTGTGCAGGTGTCCATGTAATAAACAATACAAGTACGCCTAAGGTAGGAAGTAGGGTGGTACCTGGCCCTCTCCTGCGCCTCTTGCCTCAGTGCTTGTCGGTCGCATCGGTCAATACCAAACCTAGACACCCAGAGTGCCTGCCATACCTACTTAGGGAGGTTTGTGTCCAGAATTGGCAACCAGCGGGTGGAGAGGTGATAGTGAATATGCCGAGTATAGCCCAAATGCTAGCTCAACACCAAGTTATACTATCCAACGTTGGGGCCTCTGGGTTCGATGCTCTTTTTTGAGCAATCCTTTTTTGTTTTTGTTTTTCGTTCCCTGGTCTCATAGGGGTGCACCTGCTGGAAGTATCGAGATATTTCACAAAGGAAGCTGCGAACAGCTTGGTCTGGATCATACTGGCTTAGAAGCAGCTGCGACTTCCCGGTGCTTTCCAAGTCTGGAGACATCAAGAAAGCATCAAGAAATTTTCATGACCCAACATTTTTGCAACACTTGAGAATCACCCTTCCTCAGGTTCACAGTCCGGGAAGTAGCAGCCTCTCTTGATGCCCAGCACTCAGGCCTCTTTCCTGACTTTCTTTCAACTCTTCCTCTTCCGCTCACTTCCATCGTCTACTAAGCACATCCAGTCAGGGCACACGATAATCTTCGATCCTGCCCTAACTGAAATCTCCGCTCTTCCCTTCTACAATTCCTCTGCCTGGGAATTTCTCTTCTCTTCGAAGTCCATCTCTTGCCAGAGTTTTCCCACCTTCCCCTCCACCACCCACCTTCACACAAAAACAACAACACACCTTCACACCTCACCACTCACCCCTCATCCCCATCTTCATCCCATCAACACTTGCAATTCACTCTTTGCACCAACAACTCAATCTCCCACCTTGCACTTCATCACAAGTCATCATGTCTTCTTCCGACACCGCCACCAAGAAGGCTCTCACCGAGAGAGAGCTCGAGATTCTCAAAAATGCATGGAACTGCATGAAAACCCCGCCTGAGGTAAGAACACACCCTGCCCATCGAGATCACTTCCATTTTTTTCGTCCTCTCCTGTTGTTTCATACTCTACCTCACTGTCGTCATCGTCATCGTCATCATCATCGTTGTCGTCGCTGTCCTTCGTCGTCGTCCCTCGTCGTCGTCCCTCGTCGTCCTCGTGTTTTTAATACTGACGGTGTGAATAGATCGACTACCCCAAGCTCGCCGAGGCCTGCGGCATGACCAACCCCCGGTCTGCCTCTAACGCCTGGAGCGCTATCAAAAAGAAGCTCTTCTCCGACATGCCCGCCCCTGCCGCCAACGAAGACGGCACCGCTACCACCCCGGCCAAGCGCAAGCGTGCCACTCCCCGCAAGAAAGCCGCTCCCGCTTCCACTCCCTCCACCGAGGAGGACGACGAGGAGGCCGACGAGCTCACCAACGCCACCGAGGAGAAGCTCCTCGTCGAGACCCCCGTCAAGAAGAAGCGTACCCCGGCTAAGAAGAAGGCCGCCCCCGTCGCCGCCAGCCAGGGCGACGCCGATGCCGAGGACACTGTCTCCCCTGAGACACCTGCCAAGAAGAAGCGCGCCACCCCGGCCAAGAAGCGCACCCCTGCTAAGGTCAAGAAGGAGGAGGAGGAGGCTGCCGCCGCCGCTGAGGAGGAGGACGAGCTCACCACCACTCCCCAGGAGGAGCCCAAGTTCGAGGTGAAGGAGGAGGCTAAGGCCAAGGAGGACGTCCAGATGGAGGGTGGCCAGGACAGTGCTGAGATTTAGACTTCATCTGTCTTGCTTGCTTGGGGTTTCCCTCTCTGTCTTGCATGATGATCACGACTTTCTCTTTTTCTCATATGGTATTCGCGTTGGCTTTCAAGCGGGTTTAGCAACTCGGCTAGATGGGCTTATTTGGATGGCGTTTGGGATGTGATATCGTGGTTCTTTTGGGATGGACACATGGTTTGGTCACGGCATGGCTCTCGAGAAGAGCCGAATTTTCGGATGGTACCTTAGCTTGATAAGATCGGTCAAAGAAACTGGCCAGGAAGTAATCGGATCAAGCTTTACACACATTTTCGAGTTTTCGCACCATGGTGATTCGACTTTGCCGAATTTTTTTGTTTCATTGTAGGTTCTTTCCTCCGTCCATGCCGTTGTTCTTCACCAGGAAGGACCTGCCCATCATGGTCATCGTACCTTTCGAAGCATCAACAAAAGGTTAAAGGACTCCAAGCAGCAATGCCGACGATGCGCCTCATCGATGGAAATGGCATACTTGAGCCCTGAGTCCAAAAGACAAACTTTGCTCATAAAACAGTCCAGGCCACTAGCTGTTGAGGGTCTCGTGAGACCCGCATCGGGCCGCCCTGGCTGGGAGGGAGGGATGTTCACATCCCTAGAAGCTCCTCCCTTCCTTTTTTCCGACCACCAAAATCAATTCGTCAAGACATCTTCATCAAAAAGAAAATTATCTTCATCAAAGCGCATCCAAAATGGCCCGAATCGTCGCCCTGCTCGCCACCATCGCCGCCATCTCCGGCGCCGCTTCCGCGGTGACCTGCACCCCGAGCGAAACCTACTGCGGTTCTCGTCTCCTCAAAATCGGTCTGATTCTCATATACTCCCTTCAAAATCAGCGTCGAAGCTAATTGAGAACTGCAGATGCGAACAATTGGAAAGCCATCAAATCGTCGCTGGCAGCGGGGAAACAGACCGCCGACGACGCCCACGTGAGGCAGTCCGTTTTCTGGTGCGTACCGTCGGGGGTGCCTGCGGGCGACTCCGGGCTGCTCTTCGTCACGTACTGCGATCCGAAGAATGCCTGCCAGGAAGGGGGAGCGTTGGGCGGTGTCGGTGATGCGTGTTCTACTACGTCGAGTACGAACTCGCCCAAGATTCGTCGTTAGACCGGGGGGGTAGAATGTTTTGGGCCCAAGGAAAAGCACATACACGATCTCTCTGGCAGAGCACACGCAGACGAAGTACATGTAATCAAGCCATTTTTATCTATTCACACTCTCTTTTAGAAGAAATCTTTCCAGAATGCATGATACATGGTGCTCAAATCCAACCTCTCCTCTATTCCTGGATGTACTTCTTCAACCCACGCAGTCTCTCCTTGGCAGTCTCAAGCACATCATCAGGCTTGCAGACCGCAAAGCGGATGTAGTCCTCGGCGATGTGGGCGTTGGAGTCCGTGTAGAACTCGGTAGGCGGGATGGCCGCGACGCCGACCTCCTGGATGAGGAACCACGCGAGCTTGAAGTCGCGCGGGCGGCTCGCGACGTGCGCGGGGAAGGGGTAGTCCTCGGGCAGCTTGACCTTGGCCATGTTGACGAGCACGAAGTAGCCGCCCTCGGGCTCGGAGTAGGGCATGCCGAGCTCCGTCCAGACCTCGTTGAAGCGGTCCATCTTGCCCTTCATGTCCTTGATGGTCTCGTCCCAGAAGCCGTGCTTCTCGGCCTCCTCGAAACCTGTGCGATGGATGGCGTGTCAGCTCTCATTTTCTGCTTTATTGTCCCACACAAAGGGAGGGAGATCACGTACCGACGGCGCAGGCCTCCTGCAACGGTGAGACGGAGGAGTAGCAGATGCGGGTGTGTGCGGCGGAGACGTGTTGGATCAGCTCGGCAGGGCCCATGAGCCAGCCGACGCGCCAGCCGGTGGCGTAGAAGTTCTTGCCGGCGGAGCCGACGGTGATGGTCAGGCTCTCGATCTCGGGGGAGAGGGTGGCGATGCGGGTGAAGGGGACGTAGAAGAGACGGTCGTAGACTTCATCCGAGAGGATGATGATTTCGTGCTTGACGCAGAGGTCGCCAATCTTTTGGAGCTCGTCCTTGGAGAAGACCTTGCCGACGGGGTTGTCTGTGCTGAGGGTCAGTGGCCATTGTCAGATTGAGATAACACGGGTGGGGGTGACGAACGCGGTGTGTTGAGGACAATCATCTTTGTCTTGGGGGTGATGGCGCGCTCGAGCTCGTCAAAGTCGATGGTCCAGTTGGCGGCGGAGGAGGTCTTCTCGCCGCCGTCCTTGGGAGGGTGGAGGGGCACGTAGGTGATCTTGCCGCCGGGCATCTCGATGTTGGAGATGTACCTGTTCCAGAGTCAGCACTTACATCTCACTTCCACCGCTTTCGGTGCTATCTCACTGGTCGAAAAAGGGCTCAAAGACGATGACCTCATCGCCAGGCTCAATGAAGGCCATGAAGGCGCTGAGCATGCCTAGATACATCCACTGTCAGTCCCTCGTCTCACCGGACACCTTCCCCTCGGTACTGATTCCCTCTCACCTTCATTGGCGCCGGTGGTAATGGTGACCTCGGTCTCGGGATCAAGCTTGCGGCCCCAGTAGGGAGAGTAGGCGTCGGCGATGGCCTTCTTCAAGCGCGGGCGGCCCTTGGTGGGACTGTACTGGTTGCACTCGACGCGGTCCAGGGCCTGCTTGGCGGCGTTGAGGATGAAGTCGGGCGGGTTGTAGCCGAAGAAGCCCTGGCCCATGTTGACGATGGGCTGCTTGGGCGAGGCGGCGGCGGCCTCGTTGACGATGGACCTGGCATCAATGGTCAGCACTGGTTCACGTTTCTGGGGGTAAGAGTCACTGCTGACTCCTTATCGAGGTCCTATCTCACCAAACATCCTGTCTGCGTCCGGCGACTCTGGCCGCGGGCTTGATCTTGCTGCTAAGACTCATCGTGGCCGTCGCGTGGAATCCTCTTCTGGCGGCGCTGCTGGGGATGCGAGACCGGAGGACAGGGAGGAGGAAAGAGTTCATGGAAGGATGGAAAGAAGGGAAACAACCGGAGGCAGGACAGGACGGCGGTTGAAAGGCGTACTACTACAACTTGCGCCCTCCTCAATTGAGCTTCGAGTTAGAAGTCGGCGAATTGCACGACGCTGATTGCTTGACGGTGCTTGGGCCCCATTCGGTGCTGGATTACGCCATTTGCGACCCGATTTTCGGTCACCTCTGTGGCATCTGCAGCGGGGTGAGCCGCCCGTTTGTCGGTGCGCCGCTGTGGCTCTCTCTCTTTTGGCGGGGTAAAAATGAGTGAGGGGCAGTAAAGCCCGATGATGACTAATCGCGGCTTCATTCCGACATGACCCCGACGCCGGCTTCGGCTATCGACGGTTATGACTTGGGATTCTTTCTTCATGGAACTCAACCAGAGAAGGCATCTTATCACGATGGTGTTCTACAAGTCTGTATGCAATTCAATCAGTGGCCAGCGCGTGAACAGAATCACCTTCAATCTGCATCTGATATTTCAACTGCATTTCTGCCATGGAAATACGGGGAAGCTAGCTGCCTGTCATCAACATCACCAATCATGCATCCCCTCGCCAAGAATAGCCCCAGACTTCGACAGAGTTCGGGCGAAGCTGCCAATTACTTGTGAAATATGATTAACCACATACGCAGCACAACAGCCCAACCTTGTTTTGCAAGGTAGCAACGCGTTTACTTCGACCCTGCCTAGCGAATTGCCGAGCGATACGCCTCCATTGCGCCCTACCCGCGGGTGTTCGCGAATCGGACGGCTCCCTGGCAGACAAGCAGAGACAAGCTTCAGCCCCCATCGCAGATCTTTTAGTTGAGACTACTGCCAGGAACATCAATCCCTCCCATGTCTTTCAATGCACTCCCATGAATGGCATTCTACTTGTCGATACTGTTTCTGCTGCCTGGGAAGGATTCCGTCCCATACAAGTTCGGCTCTTACACGGCACTTACCCGCCATTTGGGGGCCAGATGCAGGGGGCTCGTGTTATGAGCTCTTGAGATTTGTAACCCAAATTTCTCTAGTGAGAGTCTCCGTCGCTGATCATTGAGTCGACGACTGTCTGGGTACTTGCAACGATAATGTTGTACGCACAAGTACAGTGTCTACCTGAAACAATGACACCTCTCACGTCAGCCAAAGTCCTTTTGATAGATCTGCATGTAAATCCATGCCAAGTATCCACGACTCGTTAAGTCGGGCCTGTGAGTATGCCTGGATACTGTAATGTTTGGTGGAACGATGAGAAGGTCAAGGTTTCGCGCTTCATCTGATCATGATGACATGGAATGCTCAGCCCAGGGGCTTCACGACCGCAGCTCTAGGCTTCAGTGTTTATACCATTTGAGAGCGTCTCAAAAGAATATATAATGACGGCTTGTTTTCCATTTCAAAGCTGTACTCATCCGGCATCAGTATCAATATCTTCATTTCTAAGCCTCAACAATTACAACAATCTCGATCAGTTCTCTGTACCTTCCACCAACGTCTAACATCAACACCTTCAACATGCAATTCTCTATTACCACGGTCATGACCGCTGCCCTTGCCTCTCTGGCTCTCGCAAACCCTGTTCAGCTCGAGTCTCGCCAGGACCATTCCAAGGTCTCTTCCTTCAGCGACGACCTCTGCACGAACGGCGAGCAGGCCTTCGAGGTCACCGGCGTCGGGGCCCGTCGCTGCATCCCGGTCTCCAACAAGCGCTCCATCAAGGTCGCTGATAAGCGGTATGACGCACCTGACCTTCTTTTCCACGAGCCTTTAGTGTACTGATATGAGAAACAGTGGTTGCACGATCAAGACATGGAGTGGTTCCAACTGCGGGGGCAGCGACTTCACTCTTCCCGACGGCGATCTTGACTGCCACTCCGTTCTCCACGCCGCCGTGGAAATCATTTGCTAGAGCCTGGGTACCATCGCATACAAGACTGCATAAAGATGTTTGGGAATTCATAGCTTATCCTTGCGGCGCACATAGAAGTTCTTAGTTACTCTCATTAACAATGATATTGGATTTAAAGTAAAGTATGAAGGTCCTGCTGGCCGAGCAGTGTTGCCCGCTATCTAGGCAGTGACTAAGGTATAAACGTGTGTAGTCCGTGTATCCTGCTAGACCCCTGTATAACTTTCTGCCTAGTCGCTTTCGTTGTCACTTTCGTCGTTATCACCGTCGCCGCCAATCATCAACATTGTCATCGCTATCCATTCCTGTTATTTTCTCTACTAATATTATCCTTATAGAAGTGCTGAGTACGCTATCGTTATTGAGAACATGGTCCGGCTAGTAAATCCTGAGTATAAGCCGACAGCAAGCAACCGTGTCTCCTGATTTGTCCATATAAAGTCCCAGCCAAATGTAAACACTAAGGAATGAGTACCTTTCTGGTACCATTAACTAGGCGTACACCTTGTTGGCGAATATAACTCGTTGGATGCCTCCCATGCACAATTAGGACGTGCATTTCGTGGTTTCGAAAACTACCTTGACAGTACAGGAAGAAATTTGAATGAAAACTCTTTCTCCTACAGAAAAAGCTCCTCACTCTACACCCCGCCCGGCAGTCATCATGGACTTTCAGCAGCCGATTGATATCAAAAAGCAAGCATCAAGCGACCAGAATGAGTCTAGGGCTTTTAGTTCAAAACAGCTGGCTATCAATGCGTGCCGGAACCATGCTGGCGTGGCGAAGTTCATCTGTCATCTACTCGCAAGCCTGCGAATGTACGTCAGACCCGGCTGTCACTGATATCCCCGCTGATTCATTAGGTAGACTCGGTCTCCTCATCTTGTTTTCATGGCTTGCATACAATGCAATGGCAACGATCGGCGTTGGAAATCCATTCTCGAACGCATCGTGCTTCGGTGGAGACATGACTCTGACATGGGTCTTCACGATCTTTTACGCTGAGAGGCTTGTGTACCTCCTCATTCATTAGGTATCCAGAGGTTCGTTCTGAAGTCTTTTTGTCAGAAGACCTAGACGAAGACGGGCCATTGCGGGCTGGCGTTCTTGGGGTTCAGGGTCTAGATTTCCATGTCTGCCCCCATTTATCAGGGACAGCTACACGGAAACCTCATGAATACGAGGAAGAAGCAGTCCATTTGAGATTTTCTAACACTTCCAACAAACAAAAAATCGGATTATAAGCTACCAGTAGGGACTGTGACTATCTACAGCACCGTCCTGCCCTGATGCGCAAATGCTCTGGGACGAAAGGTCGGCCGTACTCTGTGTTCTCAAAAGCTCCAGTAAAGACAATGAGGTTTGCTAGCAGGGCAGTGTCTCCTATGACCCGTAGTAGTAGAGAGAACAGAGAAGGTAAAGGACGACAGCAATAGACGACAACAACGATAACGATAACAATCTCAATAACGACGACTACGGCGATAACGATGGTCATGCTTTAGCACGAGCTACGGATTACGCGCGTGTGTGTGGACACCGCCCGGCTAGAAAAGCTCAACACAACAGACCATCAAGATAGTCCAACATAATCTGCCAGCATGTCCAGCACCTGGTTGTACAAACGAGTCTGGGCGATCAGGGTCGGGAAGAACCTCAGAACGTGAGGCTTCAAAGTGATCGCGAGATTTCCCCGCGAATTAGCATCGCTGGCAAATGGCTCCAACTTCTGGATCAAAAGCCAATTGCATCCAATGTCTGCCAACAGCGTCGATGGCCTTTGTTCCTTGAGAGCCATCGCGGCCCCTGGGCGGGGCTCAATCTTCTCGGGTATGCGGCTGACATATGTGCAGCGATGCAGGACGCGCCAGGCCTTCGTTCGCGCGTTGCCAGTCTCATTCTTCAGGCCCTCGCGCAGAATCCGCAACAGTTGGGCATTGGGTTCCGGTGACTCTTCAAGCCAGACGTGATCGAGAACGTGCTCGAAGAAAGTGTCCGTCGCCTCCACGCTTGGCTCTAGCCAGAAGCTCATCCATCTATACGCATCAACTGCGCCAGGGGTCTTGAGGTACTTGCCGGTGTTTTTGTCCTGGTACCTGATGTCAACGGATGGAGGCAGTTCCGTGGCTAGCTCAAAGCCTTCCTCGGATGACTTGTCCTTCGTCATGACGAAATTCAAATGGGCGCTGAATAAGGAATCAACGGAACAGTTTTCCTTGATACCCAGGACCTGCACATTCTCCTCCACTGAGTCACCCAGACTGGTTGTGGTGTCCAGGTTCCCTCCAACCTCAGACTTGACCATATCCAGAGTCGAGTTCGTCTCTTGAAACGTTTCTCTGTCTGCGGTCCACACATATGCGTTGCAAATATTGCGATGCGTACGTTCGGGGAGCCCATCAGTATAGAGGAGTGATTGGCGGTCATATTCGCCTTGGAGTTGTTCCTCGGCCCGGCGGATACGCTCACGGAGTGCGTAAGCTTCTGTCGGCCAGCGCAGCATACCAACCAAGCCAAATCAATCAATCAATCAATCAACCAATTAAATTGAGGCTATTCAGATAGTCAATCAATCAAGCCGACAGCGCTGTCAGCTTAATTAAGCTTAGTAAGACGATATTGCCTAGAAGAATAAAAATCTAGCCTCTAGACTAATTAGAATTTTTAAAAGATTTAATAAAAAAATAAAAAAGTTAACTAGATATTCTTTTCTAGTAGCTTAAGGTTGTAACCTTTTCAGCTTTTATACTATAGTTAATAACTTAAGCTAGTTTTAAACTAATATCTTTATGATTCCCTATATAGTAAACTTACTACTAGCTTATTAGGTCTTATTATGATATATCTCTAAAAAAAAAAAAGGTAAGTAGTTATTAATACTAGTTTAGTAATACCTTTATGCTAATAAGTAGTAGAGTAGGGCTAGGTATTTCTTAGTAGTAAGGTTAATACTACTAGGAAGTACTAGAAGTACTAGAAATATGCTTTTTACTATACTACTAGATTAATACGTTTTTAGCTTCCTTATTAGGGTTTAAAAAAAGCTTATTTTTTAACCTCTTTACTAACCCTTAAAAATAACCTTTTTTTAATATTACTATTAGTATTATTACTACTACTACTACTACTATTACTACTACTATTATGCCTTAAAATCCTATTTATATATACCTCTTAATGTTTTTTTTAACCTTTTACTTATTACTAGAATACCTCTACTAGCCTGTAATTAATATATTAATTACTTCATTAGGTATAAAGTATTATCTCCTTATAGGATTACTGCTTAGATTTACACATTATCTACTACTATTAGTAATATATTAACTATTAACTTAGCTATATATAATACTCTTAAAGCCCTACCTCACGCTATATAGAAGGGCTAGTAGTTTATTAATATTAACGCTATCTTAAAGAAGGGGAGTTAAAGTTATACTTCTTAGATCGCTAATAAGAGTATATTTATCTTTAAGATTATACCTAATAGTATAAAAAGGGGTACTTATTAAGTTTATTAACGCTATAATAAAATAGGAACTCTTAATTAACTATTTAATATTATAGCTACCTCTAGCTTTACTTAGTATTTTAAGTATAATTACTTTATTTTCTAAGATACCTATAAAGTTAGTAATATATTTACTAATAATCCTAATAACTTTAGTATTCTATTTAAGTGCTATTAATCTCTCCTTATTACTATACTTAAGTAGAAGACTATATAGATTAAAGAGCTAGCTATAAGTTTCCTTATTAATATTAGTAACCTTTTTATAATATTTAGTAATTAGTATATATAGTATATACTTACTTTATTTAATTATAATATTAACGCTTAGATATATTAGTTAAAAACTAGTTAGAAAGATTAACTTTAATAACTTTATAACTTTAAGAAGTAATAGATTAAGTAGGAGATATAAAAAGCTTTTATAAAGGTTTATATATTATTTAACTTATAGACCTCCCCTAATTAATATGCTATTATTACTATCTTTAGCTACTTTATTAACTAGTTAGGTAAATAAATATAGTATCTCTTAGGTCTCTACTATTAGCCTAATACTTACTCTAGTGAGAATATTACTACTATAATATATATAGTTATAAGAGATTAGTACCTACTTAATAAGATTAGTATTATAGTCTCTAATAATACTAGTGCTAATAGTACTTACGTTAAAGCTCTATATCTATCTATTTTATATTTATATATAGAAATAGATGCCTAGTATTATTAAATTTAATGCTATAGCTATATCTTTAACCTTATTAGTTATACTATTATTTATAGGGTTAATAAAGAGGTATTTAAGTAAGAGTCTAACTATCTTATTAACGCTAATAAGATCTAAGAGGACTTAGCTTATTAGAGGATTAGAGGACTTATTAGTAAGCTTTAGAATATTATTAAGTATATTAGATTATTACTATAACGCTTAGAGGTCTTCTTATCTATTAGTAATAAGGTTAATAATAATAAATATACCTTTATTCTATAAGAGGAGTTATTATAAGAGCTAAATTTAATATTAAGTAATACTACTTAATAAAACTTAATATATAATATAATCTACTACGCCCTACTTAAATATAGCTAGATTACTAGTTATATATACTACTCCTTAAGGTTTAAAAATAAAGATAATTATATCCTTAATAAAGATATCCTAATTAATAAGGATTAATAAGTTTTTATTAAGTTAAATAAAATACTTAAGCTTCTCTACTTATAGACTAAGTAATATAAAAGCTAAGGTAAGAGTAATAAGTATAGTTAACTCTAGGAGATCTTAGTAAGCTTTAAGTATCTTTTAGATTAACTTAAGGACTAATATAAACTTTATAATATTTCTACTTAAGAAGAAATTAATCTTATAGCTTTATAAGTATCTTAAAGTCTCTTATTATAGTAATCTTAATTAATAAGGGTATTATATTAATCTAGCTAAGTATTAATCTTATAGACCTTATTAATTAATAGTATCCCTACTTATTTATAGTCTAAATATATTACTATATTACTATACCTCTCTTAAGCTACTAACTTTACTTCTTATATATTTATATGCTTATTAATTATTAATAGCTAGTAAGTACTTAATAACTACTATAAAAAGCTTAAAAAGTCTCCCCTTTATATTATTACTATAATATTACACCTTAATAGAGGTTTATAATAGCTTAAAAAGTATTAGAATACTTAAGAGACTTATAGGTAGCTTTAAACTGCTAAAGAAGGTCTTTAAAAGTATTAGGAGTAATAATATGCTAAGATAGCTGCTTATACTAATAGACTAGCCTATTAAGAGCCTCTATAAGAGCTATTTATATTAATTATAATACCTCTAAGGCCTAAAAACTCTAATTATAGTTAATAGTTAGATAGTAGCCTTTATAATACTATTATTAATAAGGTTAATAAGTTAGAGAAGTATTTTACCTTTTTAGTTACTTAGCTTATTAATAATTCTATCTAGTAGTAGATTTTATATTAGTAGACCTTCCTAATGCTTAATAAGCTTGCCCTTAATATTTTTACTATCCTAGTAATAGTAACTAACTATAAGAGGGTATTTAGCCTTACTAAACTAATACTAACGTTATAGAGGCTATTAATAAAGCTATTACTACTTAAGGAGATATAATACCTCTAGAATTAGGTTTAAGGTAGTAGTATTACTATTAGTAGGCATTACTTTAAAAGGAAGGGTTAATAGAAAGTAAGATAACATCAAAACACTATATAATATAAATTTCTAGCCTATTAACATATTATAAGGGCTTTACTAACTTCCTAAATAAGTAATTTTATTAAGATTAAATTAAGATAGTTAAATTAAGTAAGATTTAGGCGAAAAATCAGTTAATTAGTTAAGCCAGAGGCCTCATCTTGGCTTGATTGATTGGTATTCAGCGCTGCTGTCGGCTTGTAATACGACGCGTCCTTGGGGGCCGAGGACACCGCAGGATAGTCTGGGTCATTGTTTGTACCTCGCCGGCCATCAAGGCAACCCTGTTTGGTGTAGGTAGGGTTGATCTCAGAGGATACAAGGTTACGGTCTTTGGGAATGTCTGGATTGGGCCGCATCTGGTAGGCGACAACGGGCGCAATGGACCCACGCATCTGGAGCCGGAGTGCGAAAACATCCGCGACCTCACTCTCAATGAGAGCGAGACCCGTGTTAGACGGCTTGAATCCCACCTGCTTCTTGGCGTCGTCGCCGTCCTTCCAGATACTAGTCAACTGGACGCCTATCTCCATATTGACGTTCGTCGTCGATGCATGAACTTCGTTGTTGACCATGCCAGCCGAGACATCGACGGCGACCGTCCCAGAATCCACAATACTACCCTCGCCTATCTTTGTCTCGACTCCCATGCCAGTCATGACCTCCCAACCGATCCCACCGCCCACCTTGGAAGACACCGCTTCGCCAGTGCTTGCTTCCGCACGCGCGCTGTATGTGTATGTGCATTTCGTGCTCTGTTTGAATTTCACAGATGACGTGGGTGCCTTGTCCTTGTTGATGAAGGAATCGGCTGGGACAGGTGGCACGCCTTCGATAAACCCAATAAGGGTTGGCGAGGTTTGAACCTGACTGACCCATTCCGTCTTCAGCGCGCCGATACGAAAGCCTGTTACTAGACACCACTCGCCGTGCTCGTCGATATAGGCGTAAGCTCGTTTGTAACTGCCTTCCATGGTGCCGCTCGCACTTATCTCCATGTCGCCATACTCAGCCACAGAAGGCCCAGCAACTATGATGGCCCCATGAGGTGAGTGGATATCGGGTCCCAGCGTGTGATCTACGCAGGGGGAATCATGTCCAACAGGCGCCTGGGATGGTACTGCGTTCGCCTCAGCCTCAAAGAGTGGCGTAAGGTGCCAGCAGTTGGCTGAAGTGTCCGTAAGCACAGCATGTGACCCCTGAGACGAGCTCCCTGGCAAGTTGACGGCCTTCTCATCATGGAATGGAAGATACACGGCAAGATCTGCCGTAGTCTCGGCCAGTGAAGTATTCATTGAGTCGCAGATGTTCTCTCGAGTTCGCGGCGTGTTCCAAATACGCAGCTCATCGAATTCGCCACAGAATCCGGGGTCAGGGCGAAGAAAACGACACTCCTCATTCCCGTAAGCCATCAAAACGTTTCCGATCGACGATTGATGCGGTCCTGTCGGAGCAGCCTGCTCCAGGAATCTCTTCTCCTCGGAGCCTGGCTGATTATACTTGACCTTCGAAGCATTGATGTGAAACGATAGCTGGGAATCTGGGTCATACGGACTGCGCATCCATCTCAGCTTACCCTGGAACTTGCCATGGTTGCGATTCAGATCATCCACGAGGCTAACGCCCCCTCCTTCCCGACAAGACCGTGAGCCAATCATGCCTTTCGCGTTTTCAGGGTCAACACACAGCTCGAACGCTGATTCAGGAAGTTGAATCGCCGAGGAGTACAGTCGGATAAATCCAATCGCGCCTCGTAGCCCGCTTTCTTTGGCCCACGACGCACCACCGAAAGAGAGAGGTGACATGTTCCTCTGCACAGTGCCGTGAATCTGATGACCTCCAACTTGGCTCTTGAAGGCAATGTCATCGTTCTCGAGATCTTGAACGCTCCTCGGAATCATCTCAAATTCCACCTCCCCCTTCGAATCCCACGCACGCATGGTAACCTGCTGGCACGGCCTTGGGGGCTTGCTTCTTGGTGGCTGACCATCCTGCATAGTTTCTTTCTGAGAAACTTGAACGAGCTTGCGCGAAAGAAAGACCTTGTATGCCTTACCCGTGTCGAAGGCTTGTGGTGATTCGAACACGCGCCGTTGTGCATTGGTGCCATCCTCGCCCATAGCCCAATAAGAGAGCTGGAGTCGGTTGCTTGATGAGACCTTCACATTCAAGGGTGTTGAATCTGCGTTGCTGTCACCTTTCACGAGGATGCAATGCTCGCCATTATCACCGTCAGGCCTCTTGTTGAGTTTAAGCGTAAAGGCCAGTGAGAAGTCGGAGACATTCCACTCTTCCGATGTGCCTAGGTCAACGTAACCCTTGCCCGAGCACATGAGGGCGAGCGCGCTTTGGCTTGAACAAGCAAAATGCGTCCACTGGCCAAACCTCAGGGCCGAGGGCCAGATGACTGCAAATAGCGTTCCGTTGACGTTGCCAATCATGTCGAATGTATCACCTCCCCGTGATGGCTTAGTGATACCAAGGACGAATGTCTGTTGTTCCTTGTCCAAGCCTTCAGCGCGTGGCAGCCGTTCTGACGTGTAAGCAACCGCGATGGTATTGATCGATTCCGGTTCAACCTTGATTCAAGTCTCGAAACAAATTCCAGCAGAGGCAGACGTCGCCAATGTATCCTCCAGCATGGAGTAGCATTTGGTGCGGCCATCAAGTCGGAGAGCAGTCGAGCGAGGTGGGGAACCGAAATATGGGCTCTGGCTGCTACCGCTGATGATGCTAGTTCCAGGGACTTGGATATTTGCTTCCGATGCTTTGGCGACCGCACCGCTGATCACGGCCGATGGGGACCAGGCCATGCTCACGATTCCGGATCCAAGTGAGAAATTACCAGCAGATTTGCCTTCACAAGTGACCAGGAGTTCATGCTGATAACCCTTAACCGTCACCTCTGCACCTTTACCAGGCGGGCTCCCTTTCGGTCTCTGGTCGTTGTATAAAACGGCCACAAGAGTCTTGTCTCCAGCTTGCGCGTCTTTGAGAACAAAGTAGCTCCGCATACCGATACTCAAAAATGTTCCTGCCGTAACGGAGTCCGTGAGAATATCCAAAAGCGCAATTTCAGTTGGCGGTGTCTCCATGTCTGCGTAGCCGTTTGTCTGTTTCATGGAGTATATCAGAACAAGGCTGAGAGAAGTTCAACACAAGTGGTAGGCAAACTCACGGTAATTTCTACAAGCTGAGCCACATGGCCGATAGTACGTGTTGTCGCCAGTTTAGTGCCGTTAATCAGGCTGCAGAGCTCTTCCAACTTTGAAGGGACGCCTGAATCGTTTCCAATTAGCACAGATGAAGGCCAGTTAATGAGAAAGTTCTTACCTGCCCACGTCTCGACTATCTTCTTTCCATCGACCATATTGGCCGTCAGCTTTAAGTTGAAAGCCAAGTTCTCAGGCGCCCAGGGGCACAGATCCGTCTGAACGACTACGTTCTTCGCGTGTCGAAGCTTGCTCGTTGCCAGCAGGCCCTTGTTTTCACCGAGAGTCGATGCACAAAGCTCCGTGGCCACAGCCTTGCGAGAGATGTTGTAATTCAAGGCTGAGAAGTGCCCCTCTCCGGAAGCTCGTCGTGCTTTGAAATAGCATGTCACGGTTCCTGTGGCAGACTCAAAAGCATAGGGCGCCGAGGGCTCACATCCAACCGCATCAAGGGCAACAACTCCCCCAAAGATCTCCATGCCTTCGCTTCCGACATACAAGAGAGCTGTTGGCACATTCAATCCCAATATGCCGACCTTTGCGCTGGCAGAATTGAAGGAAGCGGCCGTTAGCGCCGGGGGATTCATCAAAGCTGGCGTGTCGGCAAGAGTGCCGTCAGATAGCAAGCCGAAGTCGAGGGCCGCCAAACGCAGAGGTGAGGCGTCAGTACCAGAAATGAAGCAAATGAGCACTCTGGCTCCACGCTTCATATGCTTGGGCTGCACACCATCGCCGGACTTTTGCTTCGAATTCGATCCCCCTTTCGAGTCGGTCGTCTTCTTTTCGGATACAGCGACTTGCTCGTTATAGACTGTGGCGCAAAGACCGCCTTTGATCTGTAGGGGAGCAGATACACGCAGTATCCGTCGCGAGAGTCCATAGCTTGATACCATAGGCGCAGCTGATCGAACCCAGCTGTCGGAAAACGGCGTACCATCTTCAGGAGAGACGACCATCAGTTCACGATGATTGACTGTCGCGTCGAAGGCGGTCGTGCCGAAGTCTTCGTCGAAGTGCCAACACGATTCCAGATCGGGTTCTAGACCCGTGGCGCGCTTACACATCCTGTTTTTGATAGCAGATGGATGGAGCGGACGGCTCCAAACACGTACTTCGTCGAAGAGTCCTGTAAAGTAGCTTGTTGGCCCCTTTAGTTGCAATCCGATTCCTAAGAACGAGCCAGGAGGGTTACTGCTGGTGGCGGAGCCTGCTGCCGCTCCGTTAATTGCCAGTCCATAGGTTGACGTTGTCGGGTTGTAGGTGACAGCAATGTGGTTCCATTCATCTGCCTTCAGAGCTGTTTCTGATGCAACGATTGCCTTCTTCTCACCAACCAACTGAATGGTCAGTCGAAGTTCGTCATTGATGAAAGTCCCCGGACTATTGTCTGAAACACGAAACACTGAGAAGCTAGGGTCCTTGGTCGTTTCCTCCGTTCCGTTGTCGGCGGATTCGGGTTTCACCCAAGCCTCCAAGGTGAAGCCATCAAGCAGGCTCGTGAGATCGATAGGCTTCCTCAGCTGAAGCCCTGCATCGCCGCTCAACTCAACGGCACGCTTCGACGCCGGCGTCTTGGGCATGATGGGAACTCTCGCTTTCGAACAAGTTCCGCTACCGTCGTCTTTTGCGGCTGTGCAGGGGCCTGGGCCATTGGTGAACACCTTGGTGGTTGGATGTGTATCCGAGTCGCACGTGTAGTAAACATGTCCGTGTAGATTGAACAACCCGTTGGAAGCTACATCGGTGGTTAAACACTCGATCTGTCCCATTTTGCAAGAATAAGCGAAGATCATCCACTTAGTGACATTATTGGTCACAGTGGGTGCTCGAAGAACGCAAAAGCGGCCGTCGACAAGGTCTTGAACAAAACGAAGTGAATGTGTAGGTTCGTAGAACGGCTCATCATTGATATCTTTGACACGAAGCGTATCCTGCTCATTAAGCGGGATCTGTTTCTGACGGCTTCGCTGGTACCGCGTCTCCAAGGGTTGACTGAGAGTGGACCCGACGAGCGCAAATCGATCGCAAAGGAGGTTGTTATCAACCGGTGGCTTTCCGTCATGGCTCTCTGACATGAATTGATTTGGCCACTCGACCTACGCCGATGCGCTCTGGCGGAAGACATATATATATCGGCCATCGGACAGGACTTCAAAGTCAAAGACCTTCTGGTTCATCAGGCATAGGGAAGATGAGAGCCATTGATCCAGCTTCTGCTTTTGGCTTTGCGAGCGAATGACCTTTCGGTAGCTTTGATCGAAAGCTGGCATCTGATAGACGGGAATTGCTTCTTCGCCAACGACCCTGACCTCAGACGAAAACTGCAGCCTCTTCGCATTGCTAGACCAACACTGCGAGTCGAGCTTATCAGTATCGGCGGCTGCCGTCGTAGACTGGCCCTTGCTGGTCGTGGCCCCGTCCTGGAGATCGAGAATTGAGTAGTCGAAGAAGAATGAATTGCTCTGTGTCTTGCCTAAGGCTATGGCTATGGTAACGCCGTTGTGGGTGACGAGTCGAGTGCAGACGTAGCGACCATTCAGCTGGGCTGTATAACGTTGCAAATTCGGCTCGAGAATATTTTGAAGTGACATAATGAATCCAGATATTCAGAGAAGTGGATTTGAAGTGTAACGGTGGTTGAGTAAGTGGTTCGTGATGTTCTCGACGTGCTAGAGAAGTGGAGGTTTAAGATAGATGTGTGTATGCTCTCTTGGCGCAAGGACGAAAGCTGTCCTTGACCGCACGTTCTATGTA
The DNA here is from genome assembly GCA_027406125.1 of Colletotrichum tropicale. Classification (NCBI taxonomy): domain Eukaryota; kingdom Fungi; phylum Ascomycota; class Sordariomycetes; order Glomerellales; family Glomerellaceae; genus Colletotrichum; species Colletotrichum tropicale. The sequence goes on from JANVYH010000002.1 coordinate 1,300,657, forward strand.
CCCAACATTTGACCTTCTTTTACTGTGACAAGATCGGAATACTATTCGTTCGTTGCAGATGGTGATTGACCCTGTGAGCTAGCAAATGTGGGTGCAAGTATTTGGCTTGGCAAAGCCAAGTTGCAAGCTATCTTGAGACAGCGCCTTCGTTTGGTAAAACCGCGACGCCAGATTCAGTCATGCACAGTAATTAACGCGCACTGGCTGGCGTTCCAGGCGTTCAACCGCTCGTGGCGATCCATCCCACGGCCACGTTAAGTGCAGCCAGAGGGCAATTGTCGCGATTAGCAGCTGCACGACAAGAAGCCTTCCAAGAGCGGGGTGAATTTGGAGAATCGGTCGCGCCTGAGCTCTTGTCTAATGGCTTGAGCCCTTTACGTCACCGTAGTCATTACAGTCAGGATTTGTGACTACTGACCAAGGACTAGCTTTCTCTTCTTAGTGGTGAACATGTGTGTCACCGTGCACTTGCGACATGGTCCCATGAACGCCGCCCCCTCATCACTGCCACCAAGGCTGAAGGAATATCGAGATTCGCAATTTTTCATACGTATTGAACAATATACTGTCTTGTTGCTTATAGTGTGTAAGATGCGGCTTAGAGATGAGAAAGACTTTGCTCCAGTTTGCGGGCTTCAATTAAGTGACAGGGTCCTCCTTTTTCGTCAAGTGATGGGTTGTTTCAGCAGAGACGTGGTTCAATGGCATCAGGTGTGACGAAATCGCAAGCAATACACACATTTTTACCGAGCCAGATACCAACGCCCCGTGGGTAATACGGTCAACAAGAAAACACCAACTATCAACTAACCTTAACTTTCGCCTGGAAGAGGAAAGATGGTATGTAGCCGCCGTGATAGATATTATCTACGTTAGCAAGAACTATTCTCTTCCGCCTATCTTGCTGCGGAATCCCCGCCCGAAAGACGTATTCGAATTGCGGTGGCATCTACTCTGCTGAACTATTCACATTACAGTGGAGTTCTGGCACGAGTTTGATAAATATCAGGAAAACAGTAAAAAGAGAGTTATGAAGGGAATCATCGACAAGACCTCCTGCACAACCCTACACCTGAGAAAGAGCAATATAACACCCCTTGCACTGGAAAAAGCCTTGCTCGTTATCCCAGGTGTTGAACTCTGTGTACACCCTCTTCTCGTCACAGGTCGCATATAAATCTACTTGGAGATTTCTGTCGGGCTCCACATCAATATGCGAAAAAGCATAGAAGAGTTGAGCAGGTTTCTCCTTCATTGGGAAGTTATAATCGCTCGTGAGCTTCACATCCTTTGTCTGGCGTTGATCGAATGCGATGTCGAGAGGGCCGGAGCGGATAGACCACTCATCCGGCTCGTGTGCAACCCAAGAGGCCGTTATGTTATAGATACTGGAATCTAAGAAGCAGAAATTAGCCTTCGGATTGGAAATGTATTATATTATATTGGCACCAATACAGATGTTTCCAGGGGCTGTCCAGACAAAAGAAAGCAGGGAAGAGGAGAAACTAACCATTCCAGGTCTTCAGATGGACTGTAAAATCGTTCTTATCAATGTCCGAAGGCGCCACGTCGATGCGCACGACCTTTCTCTCTTCAGTGTCAAATGCACTAATGAAGACAACGACATTCGGGGTCTGATTGAAAGCTTTCACAAATGTCTGTCGGGTCCATCGCTCGTTTCCACCAGTCAGACTGTCCCATCTGGCGCTCCCAGTCTGAACTCTTTTATCCGCCGGTTTGAAGGAAAGAACGTTGCAAATGGCTGCGTTCAGGCATGTCTCGTTCCAAGTTCCCATTCTGATTGTGTACCCAACGCTGTCGACGTTGGAAACTTCGGACTTGAGGCGAAAGTTGGCATTGATACCCATGTCCACTTTGCGAATGCCAGTCACGATGTTGGCGGTACAGGATGTGCGGAAGAAGTGTTCGGCGATGGACTCTTTCGAGAAGTCGGATGTGTCGCATTGAAAGAACGAAGCCTCCAAGACCTTGGGGTATAAAGACTGCACGAGACTTCGAGCCTCTTGGTCTATGAAACAATTGCCTTGTCGTATTTCAGTCGTGCTGTTGACTAGTCGAGCTGGGACATCATAATGCATGATCGACTCGGGGTCCCGTAGCTGGTCACAGCCTTTGGCGACACGGAGCAGTTCAGCGTTGAACGTATCGCACTCCCATCAAGTTCGACCTCGTTCCATGATAATGGCCACTGATTCAGCTTGGCATGAGGCCTAGAACGCTGTGTCAGTTCACTGCAAAGTTGCGCAATTCTGCTGTTAATTTCTTTATTCAATCAGGAGGCTTTACTCACAGCCCAAGAGCGTGACCAAAAAGATGAAGAGCGAGTCTCTTGATAGAGGCGTGCGAGTACACAGCCTTGGAGCTCTTCCATCCCCCAAAGTTGAAGTTCATCGTAGGCTCCATCTGTGAGGGAATACTATCAGCTGCCACGGCCCCGATGCAGCTCCAACTTGGCATGTGGGTCCGAAATGATATGCGAATGTCTGCGAGCTCGCCAGCGCGAGCCTCTCTCAATTCAAGCGTTTTCCCAAGCTCACTAAGCCACTCGTTTATAGCTTCTTTGACAATTGCGATCGCAAACTCGGGTGTCTTGCTCTCTTTTCGCGGTATGATCGAATAGTTGAGCTGTGAGCCTCAAAGGTAGAGCTTGAGTTTTCGAAGATCACTAGCTAATATCGCCACGAGGTGCTAAAGCGGGCGCCGGACGTTCAGCTCTTCGCGTTGGCGCCCTAGTAATACCAGTCTAAACTAAATCTCAACTTCAGTCGCCCATCATGCTGTTCAGCTCCAGACCTTTTGCCAGTGAAAATGGAGCTCAAGGTATTCGCGTCCAGCCTCTTGCGTAGATGTTTTAGGCGTTGGGCCTTGGCACATTGGCAATCGAAGGGGCCACTAAAATGCGCATGTCTCGGTACTTGAGGTGATCGATCAGGTTCCATGGCGATCTTGGCGGGGATGTTCCGTGACCCGGTGAGGGATACAGCTGGTGGCGGGGGCAGTTCAAGTGCGAAGAGAGGCGTTGCGGTTACATGTCACATGGGAGTCCACCGCTTGAGCGGATATAACATGTCACACAAGCACCTCAGTGAAGAGCGCACATGTGCAGCGGATGGAACCGGTCGATCATGCTAATACCAAGGAGGTGAGATGACGTGAATTGTCATAGAGTCGCGATGGCGTCAGGCCGAGGTAAAAATAATACTTTCTCCTTCATAAACGTTTTGATGGTGACCCCCTTGGTGTATATGACCCATGAGATTATAAAGAGGAAATGGTAACAGTGAGGTATCTTATTCATTACAGAAGTGTCTACGAGAACGTTTTCACTCTTCCGGAAGCCTTTCGAAGAGTGTTTATCATCCCCAACGTCTGCGATCTCAGAACATTACAACTAAGATGGTACTAGAGACGTTGCTTATCATTTGAACGGACTCATTCTGGCTATCCGGGCGGATCGTGATGATTTTATACCAACGACATGGTCGATGTTAATAACGTTGACGGCCACAATAACGATAATACCGGCAGTAGCAGTGTTCATAGAAAATGATACGACAACAAGAATACTAAGAAACTAGATGTTACCATGATAAACAAGTCCAGATAGATAATAAGTGGTTCTTTGCCCTCGTTAGCTAAAAGCATCCGTCCGGATAGCCAAGCTCTCAGAGAACATCACGGGTACAATAATTGCCCAATCATTCCGCAATCGTTATTTTACTTGGGAAGAACGCAGTGACACCTGATAGACTCACTTTTTTTCGCTGGAGATCTTAGCAGCGAATACATTGCCCCACGCAATATCCCAACAAGGCGCTGAATCTCAACGATACATCAATGCTCTCCAATATTCATCGACCAAATCAAGATTATAGAAAAGACTTGACGTTATCTTAATATTCGAAAGCCTACCGCGTCCGCCCATCAGAAGAATAGCATGATTGACATCACAGCTCTTTGTCGGTTGAGCCCAAGCGGAAGATCGTCGGGATGTTCCACTTCTCCGATTTACGGAGCTCAATGTGCCCTTTGGCTTCCTAAAAGATTCATGTTAAGGGAGACCTTGGTCCTACATGCGGGATGTCAGACTCACTGGATCACAAATACATGCATTCCCGACATGGAACTTGAATGAACTACATCGCCTGACGGTAACGTAGATACACCCTATGTTTCCTGATTGGTTCGCCTGTCTGCAACGACTTTTCGCGAGGCAGAACCACAGCTTTCAAACCCAGAGAGGACCCATCTCAGCCTGCAGGAATGAAATGCTAAGCGCCCTGGTGGGTAACAAAGGGCGAAATGATTGGGCAGATCCTGCACACGTGAGGTGGCTCAGATGGCAGATGGACCAACACAAGTTATGCCCTTGGCATTAGGCAGCATTTTAAAGATTCTAAACTCCCTTGTTTCCCGGAGAAAGCCGCTCCTGATGTTCTTTACTCTTGTAAAACATAATGATATCCCCAGAGCGAGGGCACGGACTCTAGGCTCCGGCGTCACCCCTTCCACCCATTGGATCGTGCCACGAGAAGCCAGGAAATAACTCAAGTCAATCAACATGGAGGTGCTCGGCGCCGTTTCGAGTGCAGTCGCCTTGGCAGAAATCTTCGCGAAAAGCGTACTCACGACAAAAAAGCTTTGGGATGAGGCACAAGATGTCCCTGAAGAGATCAATCGACTGATGAATGATCTCACGCATTTGAAACCGATGCTGGAAGAGGCCGAGGCAGTCTTCGTCAATCATGCTCAAAAGCCATCTACCGATACGGCTCTACTACTCATGCATAACTACAAGGAGGTGTCTGGGAAGCTTCAACTATTGGCTGCGGATTTGAATCAACGGATTGTGACAGCGAAAAGGGGGAAGAGGAACTTGACGAAGCTGAAGGCAATGTTGAGTAAGACCCTGATCCAACGATATCGATCAGAATTGGACAGCATCTCCCGGACACTTTCGTTTTTCTTCAATGTGCATAACTTGCACTCACAGAGGGAGTCACAAGCCTTGCATTTGCAATCTATTAGCCTCCACAGAAATACGGACGACAAAATTGGTCAGCTTTTGTGAGTTCAAGAAAGTGCTAGGTGTATTCACGATGTTAATAGTGCTATTTAGGTCCTTGGTTCAGTCTCATCTGCTGCTACAAACCGTAAACAATGTCCAGCCCGATCGGCTTGGAGAAGACCCAAATAATTCCGACGGTCGCATGGTGGAAGACCTAGTTGAGAAATCAAAGTTCAACGACCTAGTCCAAGGAGAAAGACGTCAGAGGAGGCAGAAGCCAAAGCCGATCGCGTGGCGCCAGCGACGCTTGTTGGGCGGTTACACCTATCAGATTTCAAAGCATCCCGGAAACCCGACAACGCAAGGTCAGTGCGTACGTTTCCAATGAAAAGGATTTGTTCCTGACGTAGAGAAGTTCTTCAAGTGCGGGTTGAACTCCCATGGTGCCTGTCTGGGAGAGCCTGGGACTTTGAAGCATACAGTAGCCCAATGGGGTGGAACGCGTCAATCAGACCTTGGACTACCCGTCCGAAAGGCGATCGAATTTTCGACCTTGTCAGACAAGGCTCGTGGCCTGAAGTCACAGAGCATTTGACTAGTGGTCGAGCGTCCATACTAGATCGCAACGAATTTGGTCATTCTCTCTTGGATGTATGTTGCTCCTTAGTTGAGCAGTGGTACCGCGATGCAAATCACACTTGGAAGCTGATGATCAAATGAACATACAGATTGCCTTGCGAGAAAGCAACTTTAGTGTTGCCAGAAGCCTCGTAACTATGGGCTTTCATATCGAAGGGTCGGGCCTGCTGGAAACTATTGAATACACTTGGATTCAAGCGGATCGCCATCAAGACGATGGCGTTTTGCACTGGTTCAAGTTTGTAGCTGAACTTGGGCTTCTGGGAACTCTCAGCGACAAGTTGTTCAGCCTTGAGAATGTCCAGGCTCTAGGCCTTATTTATGTCTGCCACTACGTTTGGACAGTTCCTGGACTACTCTCACTTTTTGTTGGGGAGAAAAATGCTGTCAACGGCGAAGTTTCGATTTTTGAACTGTTTCGAACCCTACTCTGGGAACAGACGAACCCTCAGCTTTTTCTCAGACTCTGTCGCAACAAAAACGTCAGCCCACAGTTTTTCAGAGAAAGCATACTGAAAGGTACATGGGCGGCAAGACTTGCCAACTTCACTAGCGATTATTTCTACCTCGCATCTAGACGACTCGGTCCAGACAGCAACAGATGGTCGGACAGAGAGGCTGACGTGACAGACTTTAGAGATTGGAAAGAGCTCGCAGTATGGCTTCTGACGGATATCTCGATGGATGAGCTTGTGTGGCAACCATCAGAGAGCTCAGCCTCATCTGCATCAAGTCTTTTTTTAGACGGCCTGCAAGACAGGATTGATCATCCGGGCTTGCGACACGAATCAACTAGTAATATACGCTTGAAAAAGCGTCAATTAACTTGGACCATGATATCTTGGCTTGAGGACGTCCATGCCTCAGGTCATGACTTGTCAGAATATGGAAGGCACCAGCTAGCGATCTATGAATCTAGCCATAGAAGCTGCACGCGCTGGTGGAAGCTGAGTATGATACTGCCGGGAGACCGTAAGTGGTTGTATGGTCCACGACTGATGTCGTTTACTTTTGGCTCTCGCCCTCAAGATTGGGAACTGATCTGGGACGCTGATGTCGAGGAGTTTGTGGGAGACTTCTGGGAGCTAACCGAGAATCCGCCTCTCCACCTTCCAGGAGCATACCCGGAAGATGACTGAATGTACTGGAATACGGAGGGAAAAGCTACTGCAATGGGTTCTCCAAAATAGAGAAAGTGATCTTATGGTATCCCATTAAATGTTTTTTTTTCTTTTCTTTTTTGGTGCGATTCACAACAGATTTATTGCATCTTGGAAGGTGGTTTAGGTAAAGGTCTTTGTCGGTGGATTTGAACCTAAGACTCTATTTTCGTTTGGGGTTCATTTGCAACCTTGCAAAGAATGTAAGATCACTACTCAAGGCTTTTTTCGTGTTAGCATGCCTCGGCAGTACGAAAAAATACTAGAGAGAAGACGTGAGAGAGAATGTGCAAGGTTGCCCAGCCTGTCACCTCGTAACGCCCCGGGATGTGTCCAAATCAGACGTTGACTCCAGTCCAGTGCTTTGTCTCTGATCCCTTGAATCTTAGCTGATCAACGACAGGCTACGTTTGAGCAAGTCCAGTCTCTCATGGATCGTGTGGAACTTGAGGAGTTAGAGAGTAGCTAAGTTGCTTTTGCCTGGGAGGTCAGCTGGCCACCTTTGCTGAGTAAAATGCAAACATCAAAGTTCTTGCTAAGCATAGGTAACAGAGAGATGGTCTCCTACTTCAACCATAGAATGACCTTCAGTGAGGGACGAAGAGATTTTAGCAAGGCCTAAAAACGCCGAGGATGTCGAAAAAAGCCGAATGGAAGTGAGCCTCAAGAATGCAGTCTCTGTTCTAAATCTTCACCACATCCCTTCGCATGAACAACCTTGCAATATAGTGACAGACTTCAAGCTTCACACTGAAATATCAGGCGACTGCTTTCCAAACGTCATAATTATTTATCTTGGGACTCCCGGCGCCTTGGAGCCTTTTCCAGCCGAGGACAGTTCTGAGAACCCAGTATCAGCAGCATGACCACCGCAATCTCTGAGTTCGCTCATCTCTCCATCTTGATCCTCACACGCCCATAAACAGCTGCTTTTGCTGGAGACTAGACATGCCTTTCGTAATATCGTTGAATACCCCCGCATAAGCCATGGCGACCATCCATGCCCCTAACAAGCCCTCAAGTACCAGCAATTTGATGAGAGCTTCGTCTTCGACCTTGACCTTTGTAAGAATGGCATCGAGCAAAGCCAATGTTTTGAAAATAAAGATGATGCTGCCCCCTGTCAACGATCTATACTAGGCTTCAATTCACCCGTGCGGGGGCTTCTTACGGCAATCGACTTCGGCCAATGTCGTAGACAACGCCGAGAATGCCATTGGGTCTCGGCTTGTTCCTAGGTTCCGGCATTTCATCGCCTCGATTGCCGTCGTGGACTGGTAAGACGTCGTTTAGTTGCTTGTCCATGATCAGTAGTCTCAGCCGTGTGTTGCTTGCAGATGTCGGACTAGGTTCTGAGCTTCTGAGATGAATGACCAAAGGAGTGAATGGAGATGATTTGCTTGAACCAGTGCGGAGTAATCGCCTGGCAGAGCTTCTTGAGTACATCATGTCTTCTGAGTACCTTGAGAGACATTAAATCCTTCTTTGTGGCGCAGAGTCTAAATCGATTACTCAGTCTTCTTGGAGGCTCTCACTACATTCATTTAATTGACTCTCGAGACAGCGGACAAAATTTCTGATTTATTGTTGAGACCGCCTATTTTCCCTGTACTAGCCCGAGCGACTACTTTTTCTCTGTGCTCGCTTATCATCGTTACCCTTGTAATCGCTACTATCGTTGCTGTTATTATCACTGTTATCGTCGTCGTCCCTTCTTATCGTCTTTATTAAAGCCAGTACCTGACCAGGAAAAGTAGTTGCTTTAGCACAGGAAAAATAGACAGTTTATTATTTCTCCATGCCTGCACTGATAATAATTACACAAAGTCGACGTCCTGGGCGCGTACGACAACGTCACGCAGCTTGACGCCGTGAAACCAGCTCAAGCTTAACCAGCCAACCTTGTTCATCCTCAGCGACTTCAGCAATGAATATTTCAGAGGACATAAAACGCCTCACTCCCAACCTGTGCCAGAATGTGTCAAATTATGACGTTCATCCATGAAATAAAAGCTTGCGTACGCAACGCAAATCCCCTGCCCCTGCATCAAACGGGCTCCCAGGCCGGACGCAGGCACACCCCGGTCCAGCACCGCTGCCGTGCTCCGATCGTCAAGCTTTAAGGCTTCTCAATTGGTCGCCCGAAAAGCGGGACGCCTAACAAGCTGGGCGTGCCGTCAAACGGCCCCCGAAAGCACGCTAAACCCCTCCTGTAAAAGTTTCCCGAACAGCTGCCTCAGCCTGGCGCAAACTCCCATGTCGGCGAGCCGCATTTTCGCGTGCGTTTCCACCCTTTCCACCACCCACCCGGGCCAGCAACAAGGAAGCTGCATGATCCCATCCCACATTCGGGGAGGCGTAAGACGTTACCTATCTCCCGCTGTGTGACACGACACGATACGACACACGGCACGCCGCCTCGAACGGACCAACAAAAGAGACAACACCTCCCGCTGCCTCGCCTCGTGGCAACCTCTCCGGCCGCAATGTCTCCCCCTCCACCGCGCCGTCGACCCAGCGCCGACGAAGATCTCCTGCTCCTTCCCATGCGCTGAAGGATTCCAACGCAGCAAATCAGCCCCCCCGAAAACCCGCCACAATGATCGCCCTCAACTCCCGCCTCCGAAACATCCTCCCCGCCGTCTTCCTCTTCGCCCTCGTCCTCGTCCTCGTCCGCTTCCGCGAGAGCATCACCACCACCGACTCCCTCTTCAGATCCTCCTCCGGCGACGGCAGCAAATCCTCAAAACCAGCCGAGACGCCGCGCTACAAGCCCGCGCCGACATACACCCCGCCGCCCGTAGTCGACCCCTTCCCCCTCCTCGCCAACACCGCCTCCCCACCGCCCCCGGTCCCCGCGCACAACCGGCCCCGGAAGGATGTCCACAAGGAATACGGCCTCGAGGCCATGCCGCCGCTCTTCATCGGCTTCACCCGCCAGTGGCCCATCCTGCTGCAGTGCGTCGCGAGCTACATCGCCGCCGGCTGGCCGCCCTCCTCCATCCACGTCCTCGAGAACACGGGCGTGCAGATCGCCAACGCGCGAGGCAAGCTCTCGCTGCAGAACCCCTTCTACCTCAACCACACCACCCTCTCCCGGCTGGGGGTGAACGTCGTCCAGGCGCCCGCGCTGCTCTCCTTCTCGCAGATGCAGAACATGTTCCTCCACACCGCGCACGCGAATAACTGGCCGTACTACTTCTACTCCCACCAGGACGTCGTCGTCTTCTCCGCCGAGGATGGGCGTGACGACACCCACCGGCCCGGCGACCGCCCCTGGGAGTTCTACTCGGACGCCGAGCGCGAGGAGGTCATGAACCCGCCGGCCGCGGGGGAGAAGGGGTACCGCACCATCTACGAGAACTGCCTGCGCGACCTGAACGTCACCCTCGAGAGGAAGGAGAAGTGGGCGTTCCGGTGGTACCAGTACGACCACCTCACGCTCGTCAACCGCGCGGCGATGGACGCCATCGGCGGGTGGGACTCGCTGATCCCGTACTACGCGACCGACTGCGACATGAACGCGCGGCTGACGATGGACGGGTGGACGATGAAGCACCGCCGCGTGGGCATCGTCAACGACGTGTCGACGCACCTGCGCGATCTGGGCGTGCTGTTCCGCGTGCCGGGGGCGAAGGCCGAGTGGGTGGACCCGAACCCGCCGAACCCCGCGGACGTGAAGAAGGAAGAAGAGGCAAAGGCCAAGAAGGCCGCAGAAGAAAAGAAAAAGGCCGAGGAAGAAAAGAAGAAGAAGGAGGACGAGGAGAAGAAGAAAAAGGTGGAGGAGCAGATGAAAGCCGCCTCCCGCGACAACGCGGCCTCCAAGCCGCAGGCCGACGACCTGGAAGCAGAGGCCGGCGCGCGGGAGTACTTCCGCTCGGTGGTCGCCGTCGTGCTGGAGATGACGAACTACAAGTACCGGGGCGGCAACGACCACAACCGCAATTCGTGGCAGAAGAGCCAGCGCGGCGGCGAGGGCGAGCCGTACTACTACAACGCCGAAGGTTTCGCGGAGGCGTTCGAGGTGCTCGTCGGCGCGGGGCGCAAGATCTTTGAGATGAAGTGGGGACGAGGCGGTTGCGATATCGCGGAGGGGTTTGGGTTGAAGGTTGCAGATCAGTGGAGGGTGTTGCCGAAGGAGGGCAAGTGAGGATGTGGCTTAATGAGGAGGTGTGGCCAAGAACTAGAGTAAATGTGCTGGAGAGCAGAATAAAATCAGGGCGCAGGAAGGTATGCGGATATTCTAGATGAATTATATCGATAGACACGGGTAAGCTCTTGTCTTTGAGGCGCGGTCTACAATCAAACAATCGATTCATGTAACATGTTGGCATATGTAATCATGTCTTGGTATTCCGTGGCCAAAGCCATCTATGCTAACTCACGCACGCAAGTCTATCGCTCATATTCGAGGGAAGGCTTTCTAGTGCTGCCGCCGCCATGCTCATGCATACATCAAACAATGAAAGGTAAAGGAATAATTGGGAAATCGTACACGTGCTCTCCAAATGCCCACCAAGACGCCATACCCGTCTATCTAGGTATCCCGGGATCCAGAAAAGTTCAAAAGAAAAAGCAAGCACACACGCATTTCGGGGCCGTTGTAGCCGCACCGCCTGCGAATGCTTCAGATACACTTCATCCATACATACACACTACACGCCTACGCTCTCATGCTCATGCCTGGGAGGTAGCGTTCCGCGCCAGGGCGCCGCCGGCCTGGATCTCGCCCAGACCGACCTTGATGCCGCCGGAAGAGGCAGCAGCGGCCTGGGGCTTGGAAGGGGCAGGGAGGGCCTTGGCACCGCCGCCGCCGCTGCTCTTCAGCACGTCGTCGCGGGTGACGCCGAGCTTGTCCTGGGATAGGCCCATGGACTGCAGGAAGCGGACGGTCTCGGACCACTCGGCGGCCTTGCGGGCGTCGGACCAGGCGAGCTCCTCGGCCATGACGTCGATGACGCGGGGCAGGGCGCGGAGGGCGGACTCGGCGTCGAGGAAGGCGAGGCGGGTGCGGCGGGAGATGAGGTCGGTGGCGGTCATGGCCTGCTCGGCGCGGACGCCGTGGCGGATCTCGCCCTCGACGAAGGGGAACTCGGGGAGGATGCGGGCGGTGGAGACGGCGGCGACGGACCAGGCGCGGTCACCGTAATTGGTGGCGAGGTGGTGCGCGACGTCCGGGTCGAGAGAGAAGTGCGAGATGAGGTGGCCGGTGAGCTGGGTGGAGAAGCCGTGGGCACCGAGAAGGGGCACGCGGGTGGTGATGCAGGAGCCGGTGGTGGTGAGGCCGGGCAGGCCGGCGCCGGAGATGTCGGGGAGGAGGAGGCCGGACTGGGGCTTGAGGTTGAAGGTGGAGATGGCTTCGTCGACGGCGTCCTGGGCCATTTGGCGGTAGGTGGTCCACTTGCCGCCGGCGCAGGTGAGGAGGCCGGAGTCGGAGACGGTGACGAGGTGGGAGCGGACGAGGGACTCGGTGTTCTTGGCCTTGGGGTCCTTGACCAGGGGGCGGATTCCTGCGGGGTGTAAGTGGTGTTTTGTGAGATACGGTTTTAGGAGGCAACTTACCAGACCAGGCAGCCATAACATCAGAACGGGACAGAGCAGACTCAGGAGTGATCATCTTGTTGACCTCGGACAGGATAAAGTCGATGTCCTTGTCTTGGGCGATGGGCTCCTTCTCGACGGCACAGGCGGTATCGGTGGTTCCGGCGAGGGTGGCGCCCTGCCAGGGGAGAACGAAGATGACGCGACCGTCGGACGAGGTTTGCAGCAGACCGATACCGTTGGGGCAGATGTTTCCAGGGAGCATGATGTGGGCGCCAGAAGCGGGAGCGACGATGGACTTGTGGTTGGGGTTATCCATGCGCTCGATGGCGTCGGCGAAAGGACCGGTAGCGTTGATGACGCCCTTGGCGCGGACGGTGAAGGACTCGGAGGTGGGGTTCAGGACATCGCGGACCTTTGCGCCGCAGATCTTGCCGTTGGCGTTCTTTTCCAGAGAGGTGACTTCGACGTGGTTGGCGACAGTGGCGCCGTACAGGGCTGCGGTGAGGGCGAGAGAGACGTTCATGCGGGAATCGTTGTGCTGGCCGTCGTAGTAGGCGAGGGCACCAAAGAGGCCTTCCTTGCGGAGCAGGGGGAAGGCCTCGAGGGCCTTGGACTTGGACATGAAGTAGGAGCTCTCGAGACCCTGGGAACCGGCGAGCAGGTCGTACATCTTGGTGCCGACCCAGGCGTAGGGGGCCCAATACCAATCCTGGACGGGGAGGACGATGGGCAGAGACGAGGACAGGTGGGGGGCGACGGTGAGGAAGGTCTTGCGCTCGTGAAGGGCCTCCTTGACGAGCTGCCACTGGGCGTAGTCGAGGTTCAGGATGGCCTTCTCGAGGTAGCGGACGCCGCCGTGGACGAGCTTGGTGCTCTTGGAGGAGGTGCCGGCGGACCAGTCGTCGCGCTCGACGAGGGCGACCTTGAGGCCGCGGGTGACGGCGTCCAGGGCGATGCCGGTGCCGGTAGCGCCGCCGCCGATGACGAGGAGGTCATACTCGGCGGAGTCGGAGGCGTGGGCGCGCAGGTCGGCGAGCTGAGCCTCGCGGTCCTTGACGGACGGGAACGAAGGCGGGACGATGCGGCCCTGGGCGTCGCGCTTGAGCTCGACGAGGGGCTTGTCGACGGTGTGTGAGGTGCGGTTAGAGAAGGCCGCGAAGCCGACAACACCACCGGTTGCGACAACGGTGGCGGCGGCGATGGGCTTCGCCAGGCGGGAGAAGCGCGAAGCCATGCTCCCAAGGTTTTGTAACGTCTTTTTTTTTTTTTACTTCGTATACTCTCGGGGGAGTGTTGGGCCGAAGTGTCCAGAAGGACCGAGAGGGCGGCGGTTGGAGAAGGGCGACTTTCCCAGTGACAGGTGGGAGTCGCGGTGTCTTCTCTACGTTGGTGATGTTGTGTTTGTTGCTTGGAAGGCGACAGGTGATGTTCCTGGTTGAGAAGGGAAGGGAAGAGGAAATAATAGGGAAAGAGAAAAGGCGCCACGGGCCCAACTTAAGAGGGTCAGGACCAGCAAGGTGAATGAGGATGTATAGGTATAGGTAGCGTAGATCGGTCTAGGTAGAGGAGAGGTTCGGGCTGGGCCGCCTCACCCGCAACTTTGGGCTTCGATTCGTGGAATGACACCCCGAGGAGGACCAGGAATGGTTCCGTTCGGCGCTACTAAGAATTTTCCGTTGGTCTGGGCAGGGCAAACAGATGCATGCACAGAGAATGAGGGAAGAAAAAAACAAGAGGTTAAGTGGGAAGGGCCGGCGGATGGAGGGGAGGGGGGGATCAATCGGAGATCGCGTCGTTGCTCTATGTGGGAATCCGGACGGGAGCTCAAGGGTGGTCACTTTTGGCTACCTTTGGCTAGGTAGGTACTCGTCTCAGTCCGTCCTTCCTTACGCAAATAGCAGCACTCGGGGTCACTCGCATTCACCACCTCCAGCTACCCCCACGTGGTGTCAGGCCGGTCGAATCTGTGGTCGCTGGTCTGTCAGTCAAGGCCTCGTCTGTGCTCCTGCTGACCCTGCCTCACATCGCATTCCCGAGTCACTGCGACGCACCGTCTTGCTGGTGGTGGTGGTAGTGGTGGTGGTGGTGGCATTGCACACTGTCATTGCATTGCCAATGCTGAGGCCGTCATTGCACCAGCAGCAGGTAGCTCTCTCTCTCCTCTGCGGACCTTACTCGAGCTCCAGACTGGTACTTGACGGGTCTGACATCATGGGTGGCATAAACGTGGCACTGGCACCGAGCTCAGACCGAACAAAGAGTGACTTCACCCGTCAGTGGCCCAGCGGGTGACTGACTCTTCCGCGGCGGACCACGACCATGGAAGAGGCAAGGCATCGACCCGCTTGTTCGTCCATGGAGAAGTGGAAATGAAAATGGGGAAAGGCACGAAATGTGTCGGGGCCCCGGGGTGATGGGCGTTGGCATTGGCAGGCGTTGCAAGCGTTGCGGTGCCATCCCATCCGTGTGGTGTTTCCAGTCAGAGCCTCAAATGTCATCCAGGGGCCGTCATGCAGCTCGGTGTTTGAGCCCCGAGATTGGGTGCTTTCGGTGATGAGTCGGCACTCTTGAGACGAACACCCCTGTCTCGGTCGTTTCGGTCCTGCCTGCCGAGTCAGAGGCTAAAAAAAAAGAAAGAACACAGAAAAATTGCTGCAGAAAAGAAAGAGTGGGTCCGTCTCGCAATGATCGGCGAAACCCTCCGAGCCCACACTGCGATGGGGAGGGTGGAAGTGGGGGCCTGGTTCCATTAGGATCCCGTCCCCTGTCTCGACCCTTTCCTTCTCCTCCTCCACCTCTCCCCTCTCCCCCTCTCGACTCCGATTGCAACCACTCAATCGACTCCGTCCAACTACTCCTCACTTCAGCCACCCTTCTCCAACTCGCTCGCTACCCCTCGGTATTCTCTTCCCGTCCCTCCCTCACCACACGCAGAAATCGACCTGCCTGCTGGATCTTTCACACGCCTATGCGGCCAAGCAGCCACGCTTGCACAATCTTCAATTCGGGCCGCCCAAATCTGCGTCTCCTCTATCGTCTCCATCGTGGGATGTTTGCCCACTCAGCGCCACGCCATTTGGCACCCTTCGTCTTATCCCTCGCGAGACTGAGGCCGTCCCAGGCCTGATTACTCTGGGTCCCGTCGCCGTCCAGAACTCCAGGCCCGATTACACAAACGCCGAAGTTCGTCTTAAGAAGAGCGGCTTGCCTCCTAATGCGGACCGTTTTTGGCTCCCGAGATGGACGGCAAAAGAGGCTCGAACCATCCGTCATCTTGGGCGTTCCAAAGCCATGGCTCCTTTCGCCGTCCATACCATCCAACACGAACGACATGTCGCCAAGTACGCCAGAACCTGCTTCAGCCTACCAAGTCGTCCCCCATGACCCAGCTATTCCCGCACCTTGTCCACTCACATCGGCCGAGATCCGGGCATGAGTAGCGCTACTTCGACGGTGTACAGTACCTGTACGTACACACGGCCAACTTCCCCCATCAGGTGCTGGATGGTAGGGAACATCGCTGTGTGCGACGCCTGCCACACCACACCACAGCGCACATTCAGCAGCCGTCAGCACGCACACCCGCCGTCCGTCGTCTTCCGCGCCGCCACTTTTTACCGCACCCCGACCGCATCCACGCCGCAAAGTACCTCGACCGCCGCCGAACATCCCGGGACGCTGCGCTGTGCAACGCGTGGAAAAGTGGACGAAGGAACATAAGCTGGCCACGGTGGAAACGGCCCCAAAGAGCCCACCGCCGGCCTTGCAAATGATCACGATGCAATCATTAGGATGGCGAATGATGCTTCGTGTCCCAGGCTTCCCGGTTTGCCTGGGTTTTGCTGCAGCTGCTCGACACTCGAAATACACGCCATCCCCTCGCCCATCAACTTACACGCAAGACAGCACTCAGCCGTGTACTCAGAATTGTCGTTCACTGCACATTCAAGCAATGTTTCGAAACTCGGACATTGCTGCGCCCCACGGCTGCTGATTGCTTCTCATCCCCGAGACCTATCAATCTGAGTAATCGGCACCAATGCCAGGTCCATGGCCCATGACGAGCTGCCAGCATGCCACCATCTCGTTGGCTGCTGGCCACTAGTCTGACAGCGCCATGCTACCCCGCGGGCACCCCAAACCTACTCCAAATACACAACCTAATCTTTGCGATGTGCAGCCTTCGTCGATTCGTTGCACTCTGACTAAGACCGCTGGCACGCTGGTCCATCGAGTCAGACCTCGCGAACCTTGGGGAACCCCCAGATTCCTGGACGTCGACCATTGTCGATTCGAGGTTGCTATACACAGTCGGGACATCGTTGACTAACACGCAGAACAGACACTGACAGCAACTCGGACAGCGTGGCATGGAAAACTGCCCTGATTCCACCCAAACTCTCAAGTCATCCGCGACAATGCCCTCATCGAACCAGGACGTGTTCGTGGGATGCGTCTGAAGTGGCTTCGATATCACCTTCGTCGCCACCCGTCCAATCCGCGCCCTCTCCCGCACCTGCTTGGACAGAGAGGAGTTCAGGCGGACAAGCTAGCGCCAACTCTGCCAGTCTTTCTTACATCGATTGCGCAACACCCACCACTTCTCCACGAAGCTTGACACCTGGCCAGTCCGGCCGATCTCCAATGCCAACAGCTTCGCGCGGGAAGACTCGTCGGTGACCGTCAACCGCCGGACGCGCCTCCGAATCGTGCAGCCATGCCTCCGAGCGAAGGCATCGGAGCTACAGGCCCAAGTCTTCACGAACCCCCTCGTCCGTCTGCTGCCAGATCCACCGTCTACTGCCAACTCGAGCAATCACACGCGCAGGTCAAGCTGGCTGGGCTTGTAGGAGTCCAAAGTAGCCATCATCGGCTACAGACGGACGGGGCCCCGCAAGCCACGATGCACTCAAACTGGATTTGCATGCGCAATCAATGCTACCGGAGAACAATCTCAAGGCCTTCATTCGTGAGTGCTGGAGGCCATCATCTGCGGCCCCCATGCAATTGCCAGACTATTGGACCTCTGGGCAAGTTCCAGCTGCAAGACCATTCCAGAACCTCAAGCCCCTTGCCCTGTCATTGCATCTGGAGAGCGATTCCGGCAGCATGGCTCGCTGTCTTTCTCCAGGCCCAGCCCAGCGGGTGCTTCTGGCTGCTTTCCTTCCCCAATCTGTTGGGGCAGGTTGGGGGACCCCGTAATTATTTCCTGGCTAAAATCGCCGACACGACGGAAGAATTCCCAGGGCGCCAGACATGGCCCGCACCTCGGGGCGTCGTGACAATCTTTCAGCGAACCAAAATCGCAGGGCTTGCAAAAACAGGGCGATTCAGGGTCCTCGTTGACGCCTGACAGTACTAATTGACTGCAACATCCGTAGTCGGGCGCGCGCCTCATCTCGTCTCGCCTCGCCTCGTCCGTGGTTTTGTTTTTGTCGTGAATGACTTTTGATCACTTCTCTTCTCACATCTTGCAACAGCGTACATTTGTTTGAACTTGAAATGGTATTGTGGTTGAACGATTCTTTCCTCTCTCTCATACCTCATTCCCGCTGCGAGCAGCACCCAACTGGATAGCAGCGACGAGCCCAACCAACACCAGACAACAGGCGCTTCAAAAGATCGACACCGCTCATTCCGCATCCAAACGCGCCCGCGCCTATCCAACCCAGCAGCAGAATAGTTTTGCTTGTCCAACAAGAAACTGACACTTGACTTTCGACATCCAAGCAAGCAAGCAAAAACAAAAACAAAAGGCCAATTCATCAACGTCACTTTTTCTTTCGACCGTGAGGTTTTTGTTCGTTTTTTTCGTTTTGTTTCGACGAGCGGTGAAGGATCCTCACTCACTCCCGATGGGAGCCCAAATGCCTGGGTCGTCCCTCTCTCTTCCTGTTTTTCTCTTGGTATCATTGTTCCCAATCTCCTCTCTTCTCTCTTACTGTCTCATTCTCATGAATCTCTGGGGACACCTCATGCTGGGATTACTCTTTCTCAAGACCCAGGGACGTAGTCGCACTCGAGTTGAGTGTCAAACGACACAAGGCAAGAAGCAGCATGTTTATACCTTGCTGTTATACGTGTTGGACCAGACTTCACGACGGGGCTGAAAGAGGCGCTTGAGGCCAAAGTAGGGGCTGTTGATGGGGCTCTCTCCCGTGTAGAGGAAGACGTCGTACAGGAAGCCTCCGAAGAGGGTGCCGAAGAAGGGGGCGACCATGGGGATCTAAATTCGACGGTCCGTCGTTAGTCACGGGACTTTTTCACGGAGAGAAAAGGGACTTTGGTGGTGGATGGATCTCGGGATTCTCGCCACGCAACGGAAACAACGCAAGACCGAACGCCCATCTCCGAGCCAGGGTACATACGGAGACGAACCGAGGCACACGACAAGCAGGACAAGAAAAAAAAAAAAGGAGAGATAGGGGAGGAGGGGGCAACACAGCAACGTACCCAGAAATAGTATCCACCGGCGGACCACACCTCATGACCGTATCCGACAATGTACGAAACCAGGCGGGGGCCAAAGTCACGAGCGAGGTTGATGGCGTATCCGGTCTCCCAACCCCAGCAGGCGCCGATGCCGAAGATGAGGAAGAAAAGGGCCAGGGGCATGAAGGGCCCCGCGGCGCCGTTCGCCGGGTCGGCGAGGGCGAAGATGACGAGCTGGAGTAGGCTGGAGCAGATGAACTCGGAGAAGAACATGCCGGTGCGCGTCATGAACTCGGCCGGGTATGTGCAGAAGATGCCGGCGGTGGCGTTGGGGCCGGAGACGGTGCGGATTCCCTTGCCCTCGAAGTTGTCGATGGCGGACATGTAGTTGCCGTAGAGGATGAAGGCGGCGGCCATGGCGCCGAGGAGCTGGCCGATGAAGTAGATGGGGAACTTGCGCCACGGCATGCCGCGGTACACGCAGTTGGCGAGTGTCACTGCCGGGTTGAGGTGGCCGCCGGATTTCTTGCTGACGTAGACGCCCAGCATGACGCCCAACCTTGGGGAAGTGTCAGTACATGTCGAGGGATCAACGGCGCGCTCTCTTATCGATGAAGTCACGATGAAAGACGCCCGTTTGATGAATTTCGGTGTGTGAAAACTCACCCCCAGCCCCAGGATATACTCTGGTAGTCACCCTTTGTCGAATTACTGAGCACGACCTGGGCGACGACGCCGTCGCCGAACATGACGAGGACCATGGTGCCGAAGAACTCGGAGAAGCCGTCCTGGAGGTTCTCGCGCACGCGGGACCACCACAGCTCCTCCTCATTGGGAGGCGTCATGGTGCCCGCGGCGTGCTCCTCGTGCGTCTCTTCGCCTCCCATCTCGGACTTGAAGACTGGAATGTGTTGCTTGCCAACGGACGACGAAGACTCAGACACCGATTCCGCTGTGTGCACCACGATGGACATTAGAAACACCGTGATAATGGAGGGATATTGTCAAGGCAGGATGACGAAAGGCAGAACGTTTTGAGTTTGGTGATGATGGGAGAGATGAGAGTTGACAACGCCAAGCAAGAAGGGAAGGGAGAGAGAGAAGCAGTGAGAGAGTGAGGAGAACGCGGGGTGGTGAAGATGAGATGAAGGGACGGACGATGGTCTGGCCAAATATCATCCCACGTCTCCCATGGGGAAGAAGCAACTCTTATGGTCCCCACGGGCTGATCACATCCCACGGGGCTGGATGACCGTTGCACCCGATCCGCCGGGTTGACAAGCTTGGGGAAAGAGGAGATGGAGGAGAACGAAGAGGGGGGCACGGGCTTCGGGGGTTGCTCGCAAATGCACGAAAGCTTGACGCTTACCCATCTTTGATCTTGGGTTACTTCTTTTCCTTCTCGTCCTTTTTTGTTTAAACTTGCTTGCAGCGTGCTGCCGACTCTCGTGTGGATCTTCCGGACCCGATGAGACTCTGATGGTCAATCTTTGATGGGACACACAAGGTGGTTCCTAATCCTTATCCCACCCCCGGGATTCAAGCAGCCACGAGGCTTCGAACGCAGGAGATTGGCTCCTGCTTCTCCTGATCCGGATCTTTGGGATACCAGCAAGTCGGTTACCGACGTGCTTCACGAGGGGAAAATACGAAGAAGGGGGGGCGTGTATCGTTGGTACGCGGGCCTTTGCGGATGAGGAGGTACGGGAAGAGCGAAAAAAATCGAACGATGTGGGCGAGAGGAAAAAAAGAAGTCGCTCAGGTGGCCTCGGTGTTGCAGAGGCAGAGAAGAAAGGCAGACAGACGGTGGGACGAGGGGGATGAAGGGGAGTGTGATGCAGTTCGGTGGCTCACACCGAAGTTGAAGTGGTCGACAGGGACGGAGGAGACGATATTACGGACGACGGCCGAGGTTTATTCTGTGAAGGAATTCTGGATCTGGAGACTGGGATCCGGGGCACCATGGAGACGTTCCTTTTCGTCTCCCCTCTTTTTACCCCCTTCTCTTCTGGTTTTTGCTGCTCGCAGGTCTTTTCCGGGGTTCGCCAAGATGCGGACGGGACACACGCACTCTCTGCGCCTGGGATGGGGATACGCAGGCAGAGCGGCAGGACCAATACGCACAGGTTGCGCAAAGTAGAGGTACAGAAACGTACGAAACCCACACACACCCGCGCCACTGATAGGCTTCACTTCCTAGCAATTCAGCAATGCAGGGTGTGCCTGACTGCCTTTCCTCTGGCGCATGGAAAACGCGGAATGGGTGGTTCTCCAGAGGTAAGCTTCTGGGGCGGTTCCCACGTGTGGAGAGGGGCGTCGTGGGACCGCAAAAGATTTGAGCGCGTGAGATGAGGACCTTTGCGCGGCGGCCGAGACAAGAAGAGGAGCGCAGCTTGCAGAGGGTAGGTGAAAGAGGCTGGATGGAGTTCTGGCCGAGGATGCCAAGGTAGGTTTTCGGTGCGGCTTCCGGGAGACCCGTTTTATTCGATCCTCCGTCCGCTTTTTTGCGCAGTTGCTTTACTGATTGCGGCGTCGTATGCAACTCTGTCGTGCAAGGCGCTGCAGACTCTGCATTTGCATCTCAGCTCCCGAGGTTGTTTGGCAGTTTGCTGTTCTTTCTCTGCTAAGAAAAGATCTGGGGGAAAGTCAAAAGGTCGGCTGCTGGGTAAGTTTGCCTCTCTTCCCACCCGGAACTTCGTGGTCTTACCCCATTAATACCGATGAAACTTTGACTGATCAGATCGAAGATTGCCGCTTTTGATGATGGCATCCCTGGACCAATCTGGGGCCCGGGCAAAGGACGCCAAGGGTTCAGGGTGTGGAGCACCCTCTCTGGTTTTTGCCCTCTCTCAATCCGACAGTGACGAGCGGCCGAGAGAGAGCCCACACCACTCCCGAACTATGTAACCGCCGCGGCAAACGTCATACACGGACGGGTACGTCTAACACCAGCACCACCACCAGCACCACCAACCACCGCAGCCGACTGACCTCGCAAGCAGACAAGTAACACGTCGTCGTCCTTTTTCTTTCTCTTAGTCGACAAAAGGTTTCGATTACTAGCCAATTGGACCAATGACGTGAGTTGCCCACATTGGCTCCCGCAAAAGAAACGAGGAATCTTGAGCCGCGGCTCGTCGCAAAAAAAAAAAAAAAAAAAAGAGGCTTATCCCATCTCACGCATCCTTGGCCTGCGCTGCATCGCGGTTGGAACTTTCGCCTCTTTCCCCGCAGTTTGTCGTTCGCAGACGGACGAATAAGACTGATGGTGTGAGCGCGAGTGTAACGTAGTGGAGGGGAACCAGGTCAGCATCGACGGTTCTTGACCAATTTTGACAAGATGACAAGCGGCTTAGAAAAGTTCTAGTCGTCGAAGCGCACGTCGGCACATGATCTGGTGCATGATCGGGTTGGATTGGCGCGTTCAATTGGGAAGTCGAAGCCGTTGGTTCGTTTCAACTCGTTTGCGATGCCATGTTGGTTGGAGACACTGCTGTGCCGCGCGGCGGCCATGTCCGAACGGACTTCTGCCCACCCTCATGTCCACGAGATCCTCATCCCATACTGCTCTTTTCCTCAAAGCCGCACGTAAGAGGCGGGGGATCCAGCCCGTTCAGCTCTAGCCTGTCGAGTCTTGGACGGCCTTGGTCTGCAAGAATTGGTCCAGGTTGTTGTGGGATCGTGTGCCAGTCTAGTAGTTCCGCACGCCAGTGACACCACACACACACCGCGGGCTATCCGTAGCATCCCGTGGGACCATCATCTCGTCTGGTCTCCTCGTCCTTCTTTTTTCGTGTGAAGAACCCCGCTCTTCGGGCGACCGGTGCTCGAGATAACGGCCGGCATAAGGCCGGACCCACCGGCCGTGGAGTTCGCCCCGACGCAGACCGAAACTGATCTCGTTGCACTGCGCCTGGGAATGACATCAAGCCCGTCCTCCCCCGCTTTTACTCGCTGTTTGCGGCCGACATTGCCTGCTCCCCCCTCGAACCATCGGCCGACCAGCTGCGGCTACTCGGTCTGCCCACCCCGAATCCCCATCCTGCTGCCATCCCGGAATTCCTCGCGTGCAATTGAAGAAGGATTCGGCTGCCTGTCATTGAAGAAGTACCTGCTTGCATCCGCATCCCCCCGTTGTGACCCGTTCGCATGCCCCAGTGGGGGATGATCCTGCATTTCCGGGGCCCCCTCGTTGACAGAGCTGCGGTTCTCCCAGTCCGGCCTGTTGGTGCTCATCTCGTGACATCTCCACAGATCTGGGGATGGGGTAAGGTAGGTCGAGATGGGAGAATGAGGGGTAGCTTTTGTTTGAGAAAGCTGTCTTGTTCCTGTTCCCCATGGAGGGAGCTAACCCGACGCCGCACCTAAGCTGTTGGAGGAGCTGAGCTGGGTTTCCCACATGCGCCGCGCACATGGTACTGGGGCCGGAGGGGAACTCACTACAAATATTTTGTCAGCCCGTGAAACTCAAAGCTCAATCGTGAACCTGTGCTCCTCTCCTTCTTCCCTCCTCACCTCGTTCCCAAGATACCCAATTGTCCCTTCTTCTCCTTCTCCAGCTCATTGCGCCCGTCGCCGTCGTCGTCCTCGTTGGTGCCATTGAATGCTCTCGTCCCTTCTTCCCAGCCGTTTCAAACTCTCCTCCAACAAAATGTCTTCCTCTGCCGCCGCTAACGGCCAGAAGCCGTCCTTCGTCGGTGCCATTGACCAGGGCACCACGAGCACGCGTTTCCTCATCTTCAACCCCCACGGTGAGGTCGTTGCGACGCACCAGCTTGAGTTCAAGCAAATCTACCCCAACCCTGGGTAAGTCGCGCCCTCAATTGGGTAGCTCTGGTGGCAATGGCGCGGAAAGCTAATTAGTTTGCGACAGCTGGCACGAGCACGACCCCGAGGAGCTTGTCTCTTCGGTCGAGGCGTGCATTGATGGCGCTGTCCAAGCTTTTGAGACTCAGGGCCACTCCCGCGACCAGATCAAGGCTGTCGGCATCACCAACCAGAGAGAGACCACCGTTCTCTGGGACAAGACCACCGGCAAGGCTCTGTACAACGCCATTGTTTGGACTGATACCCGTACCAAGGACCTCGTCCGCAAGCTCAAGCACCGCCTCGGCGCCAGCGAGCTCACCCAGCGATGCGGTCTTCCCCTTTCCACATACCCCTCCGTCGGCAAGCTTCTCTGGCTCATTGACAACGTTCCCGAGGTCAAGGATGCTTACGAGCGCGGTGTTCTGGCTTTTGGTACCGTCGACACCTGGCTGGTCTACAAGCTCAACGGCGGTCCGTCGCGCGATGTCTACGTCTCCGACCCCTCCAACGCCGCCCGTACCATGTTCATGAACATCCACACCCTGCAGTACGATGAGGACCTCATTGACTGGTTCAGAATTGACCCCAAGAAGGTCAAGCTGGCCAAGATTGTGCGCTCGTCCGATCCCGAGGCCTACGGTACCCTGGCCAACACCGCCCTGAGCGGTACCAAGATTACTGGCTGCTTGGGTGACCAGTCCGCTGCTCTGGTCGGCCAGAAGGGTTTCACTGCTGGTCTTGCGAAGAACACATACGGCACTGGCTGCTTCCTGCTGTACAACATTGGCCCTAAGCCCGTTATTTCTTCTCACGGTCTGCTCACCACCGTCGCTTTCGACTTTGGCCCCGGCAAGACCATGTACGCCCTTGAGGGCAGCATTGCTGTTGCCGGATCTAGTGTCAAGTTCCTCGTGGACAACTTTGGCTTCATGGAGTCGTCCTCTAAGCTCAGCGCCCTCGCCGAGACTGTTGAGGACAACGGTGGTTGCACATTCGTTACCGCTTTCAGCGGTCTCTTCGCTCCTTACTGGATCGACGATGCGCGGGGTACCATCTTCGGTATCACGGCATACACCCAGCGTGGTCACATTGCTCGCGCCACCCTCGAGGCCACCTGCTTCCAGACCAAGGCCATCTTGGACTCCATGGAGAAGGACAGTGGCGCCGCTCTCACCGAGCTCGCCGTCGACGGTGGCATGTGTAACTCCGACCTCGTCATGCAGGTAAGAATAAGCCCCGGACCTTTTCCGAGCCTCGGCGCGGAAGGAAGAAAAACTCAGGCGCTGACCCTTGTAACAGACCCAGTCCGACATCATTGGCATCCCTGTCAACCGTCCAGGCATGCGCGAGACCACTGCCCTCGGCGCGGCCATCGCGGCAGGCTTCGCTGTGGGCGTATGGAAGAGCTTCGACGAGCTCAACGACGTCAACCTGGAGGGTCGCACCATCTTCAAGCCCCAGATCACGGACGAGGAGGCTGGCAAGCGCTTCGGCCGCTGGGAGAAGGCTGTCCAGATGAGCAAGGGCTGGTCAAGCTAAAAAGATTATTGGAGGTCATCTTTTCTTTTCATGATTAATTTTTTTGCCATATACCACTGTGTTGCTTGGGGAATCCCATCACGACGGCGGCGCGAATGAGGTTTGGCGCCTGTTGGAGACAGCTCCGATTTGTATCATAGGTACCACGAGGGAATGACGCATTTTTGCCTCTTTGTCGAAACGTGTGTGTTTGTGTGCTGGATCTCGTGCTCCATTCGTGTGCGCTGGCCTGCAATATTTTCAAGACTGCCAAGTCGAGGTTTTCAAGGAAACCCGCAGTCGCAGCATCATCGTGATCCATCTCCACGTGCGGAAGTTCCCTGTAATGTACGGATGATCGGAAGGCGGGCTGTCCCACGTCTCCATCTTGCCTTTGACTGAGTCGTGAAGGCAGCGGCCCGCAGGGAATTGGTCGTCATTGCTGCTACCGTGGAGGACATTCCGCGCCTCTCGCTCTCTTCGGACGAAGACCGCGGAGGGTCGCTGGTGACGATCGCAAAACCACCAGCCATCTCATATGGTGCCCCGCGGTGGGAGACATCGTCGAAGCCACTGCCGTGCCCCCCACCTTTTGACGGCCATGAGACCGCATGGATGATCCTCGCAGAACCAGCCTTGACAGGGGAAGGCAACGAGCGGGGTGCGGGTTCGGACTGGCCGGGGTGCGGCGCTGTTTGCCAAATAGGGTGGGAGTTTTCAGTTGTAAACTTGGAGACAATGAGGGGAATAGATGGCGGTAACGCGGTTCCTGCGTCTCTTTTGCTGTACCAAGAAGCTGTAATAGTACCTTTGTTCCGTCTGCCCATTGTGTGTTGCGACAAATGTCTTCGGAGATGACCCTCGTTATCGTAATCGCCCCCAGGGACTCGCGGCATTGGGCGCAACGATCTCCCCTCATCCGTTCCGTCCATCCCTCGTTGCCGCGGGATGACTTACTGTGCAACGGTTTTTCCGTGAGAGACGAGGGCGCAGCGGCCACGGGACCGGTTGGTTCGTTGACTTGGTTGGCGCGCGACGGCGGCGCGGCGGAGTCTTTATTTCTCTCTTCCGCCGTCTTCCGTAGCTTTTTTGCGACACCAGATCCAAGCTCTTATTGTGGACAGCGAGTGGGCCCATGACTGGACCTGGACCGATTTTCTTCTGCGCATCCTTCTTCTCTTTGTGTGTCGGGAGAGAACACCGAAAAGCCCCGTGGCTCGCTGGCACAGGCACCTCTGGTCAGAATTTCTTCTCACTCAGACACACCACAGCGCTCAGTTGCCTGCTGTCATCTCGCGGACAAGCTTTCCCGACTCTTTTCCCCCTAGTCTCGTCGAATCTTTGCCTCTCGCTGAAGATTCGGTAGTCTCTCCCTCTTCTCCTGTTTGCCGTATCGTCCCCTCAGTCTCGACCCTGTGCACACCACCCCCTTCAGACAAGCCCTTGCTGCATTCAATTGTGCTTGCGCTTGCGCTCTGCATAGCGCAGCACTACAGACAGACGGACAAGCTTGCTGCAGGTTCGTGCACTCAACTGGAACCAGCTGCCCACGTTGCCTAGCAAAAGTCCAAGACTTTGCCCTCAACCCGGCCAACCACGGCGGGCAACGCCGGATTATCCCCATATGCGCATCCAGCTGCTGCGGCGCATCCTCCACCATCCCGGCCGGCTGAGGCAATTCGTTAGCCTGCCTTTTACTGCTCGCTGCACGCCCGCATCGCCTAGTGAAATGACCACTTTCTGACATCAAATTCGGCCCTGCTCCTCAAGGCTCCATCCAAAAGGGCCCTGATAAGAGCAAAACACTTCACTTTCTGTCAGAGTAAAAAGGGGAAATGTGGAGTTCCCACGAACATGGGACAGACATGATAGGAACGAATGCAAATGCACGTCCGCAATCAATGGCCGAGGAGGAAGCGAACTCGGTCTTCAGTCACGACGAAGGCTCGAGTGGTGATGAGACAGCCAACAATGGCTCGGCCGGGCCACCGAGAAAGCGCAAGAGGGAGAAGCACCAAAAGACGTCGTATGTTGTTTGCTTGCCGATGGATGACGCTGTAACACCTGGCTGACCGCGCTTCAGATGTGAGCTGTGCAAGGCGAGAAAGGTGAAATGCGATCGCGCAGAACCGGCCTGCTCATGGTGCGCTCGACACAACCGCACGTGTGTCTATCTTGAGAGACAGAAGCCTGGAAGCCGCATTGGATTCAGTCTCGAGCTTGAGGCCAAGGTCAACAGGCTCGACGCGCTCCTACAGGCCCTGGGTCGCCGAGTGGAGGACCACATCGCCAATGATCACGTCGCCAACGGCAACACCCAGGCCCTGTCCCCGGCCATCAGTAACCAAGCATCATCTCAGGTCGAAGGATTTCATCATGATGGGAATGGCGTCAGTCCCGCGACCGCTATTCCACGGTCAGCACCAACAGCGAACGGGAGGACGCCGGCTTTCTCGAGTCCCTTCTGGCAGGGTGGCGATGCTCAGGAGGCCCTTCAGACCGGTGACCGAACCTCAGTCCAGGCTCTCCTAAACCTTTCGGCTGGTGAATCTTTCAGTCAAACAGGTGCATCTCCCAGCATTTCTGGGCCTCGGAAAGATGCATCGTCGTTGTCGACTGTATCAGAGTTTCCGCCACACGACATGCTCTACACGCTTGTCGACCTGTACTTCAAACACTGCAACACATGGTGTCCTATTCTTGACCGCAAGACAACATTCGGCGCCTTCTTCGGCTCGACTTCCCTGACCGAAGCCGACCGTGTTCTGTTACACGCTATTGTAGCAACGACACTGAGGTTCATGAAAGATCCGCGACTATCACCCGAGATGCGATCTCATTACCACGCCTTGTCGAAAGGACGAGTACAGATATACGCGATGGAGAATGTCAGTATTGCGGCGTTGAGAGCTTTGGTCATTCTGTGTTTGGACGAGCTCGGGACATCCAATGGGCCGCGTGGTTGGAACATGCTTGCACTGCTCTCACAGAACGTGAGACAGCTTGACTTGTGCGAGGAAAGCAGCGTATACCTCACGGCCGAGGCCGAAGATACACCGCATACCGGGTCGATACGAAGAGTTGCAACAGGGCGCCCGGAGTCATGGATCGAAGATGAGGGCCGGAGGAGACTGTGTTGGATGGTATACCTTCTCGATCGATACGCAACGATCGCAACGACCACATTCGAATTCATGCTCGACGACAAAAAGATGAAGCGCGGCCTTCCGTGTTCGTACGACTTGTTTTCCCGAAATGTGCCAGTCGAGACGAGATCATGGAGCCCATCCTCCGATCCGACAGCCCCTCCAGCGATCAACAAGCCGGACAACCTGGGGAGCTTCTCGTATCACTGCGAAATTCTCCGGATACTTAGCAAGGTCCACGATTTTCTGAAAACACCCATCGACGTAACATCCTCGGGTGAGATGGCCGTCTGGCGCAACACATACAGATCGCTAGATGGTGCGCTCGACAACTGGCTGCAAAGCCTGCCGAGTGAATACAGCAGGATATCGGCGCTGTGCCACTCCGATCCAGCCAGCCGTGTCGCGAACTGGTTCATGCTGCATAGCGCGTATGTCACGTCGGTGGTGCGCCTGCATTCCTCGGCTGCGTACCCCACCGTGAGATCTCACATATTCGTCCCGTCACATTATGCAATGCAGCGATGCCTGTCGGCCGTGCAAAGTCTCGGTGACATTGCGCAAGATGTGTTCGAGGCTAATGGTCTCGACTTGCTCGGGCCGCCCTTTGCCTTCTCCCTATGGGTCGCTGCTCGGTTGCTGCTCGTCCATGCAGCAACCGTAGGCTGCCCGGTTGATCCCAAGATTGATTTCTTCATTGAAACTCTCAGACATGTCGGCCAATACTGGGAGGTGGCAAATAATTATGCCAAAATCCTCGCTCGAGTAGTCCAGCGAGGACGTCAAGGCGACATGAACTTTACCGCAATGAGAAAGTCAGTACCCCGTGTTCGCCATCCCTCCAGCGCCCGGACTTTGCTGACAGTGTGATCCCCAGGAGTGCTCATGATTTGGTGACTTTGACGTCCTCAACACGGCGGTCTGGCTTGGAGCCCACATCGACCCAGGTGACGTCGTTAAGCGAGTTGGACAACATCGACGTGTTCGACTTCTTCAATTATCCGAAGATGTCGGACCCACAAACGAGAGCCACCAACGGCCAGACGAATATTTTGCAAGCGCAGGCCATGAGCGGGCTAGGAGGCGATCCCATGAGATGCACAGGCGTACCAGACCCAGAATCAGACTGGCTGGGATTCAATACCCCTTTCAATTGAGGCGGTGTCGACGGATTTCGCGACCCGCGAGGTTTTTGTTGCCGGGCTTGACGTGTCGTGGAAGACACCACAATACCACTTGAAGAAAGCTGTGGCTGGCGCTGGAGGATTGGACTTGGAAGAGGCGTTTCTGGGGCGCTGTAACCTTGATTATTGATGGATCTCCTGTGGCTTCGAGATACAGCCGCAAGGGAGGTCGGCCCAATTGAATTCGCTGATCCCCGCACAGCTGACGAGACACACTCCACCGTGATTGGGCTCAGCCACTGGCCGTCCGTGTTCGCCATGACGTTGAAGTTGAAACGTTGTCCCCTGTCCGCCCTCAACATCTTGGAACTGCTCTTCACAACCTGCAACGATCTCATCAACCATTGAAACTGACACAATCCATTGTGAAGAGACGAACATACCACTTTCTTCAATTTTAATCAAATATGGCGCCAAACCAGGGTCTCGTGCACCTCAAGGAGTACGACATCAAGGACAGCAATGTCGAGCTCATTGGCTCAGACATTGACCATCGCGTGAAGTACAACTCCGCCGCAACCGAACCTGCCTGGAATGACGGAAAGGTCGGCCAAGAGGCAGGCCTGCACATCTGGCGCATCGAGGAATTCGAGGTCGTCCCTTGGCCGAAGGAAAAGTACGGCCAGTTCATGGACGGCGACAGCTACATCGTCCTCCACTCGTATAAAGTCGGCTCCAAGGACGATGCTGAGAAGCTAGGCCATGAGATCTTCTTCTGGCTCGGAGCGCACACGACGCAGGATGAGGCCGGCACCGCGGCGTACAAGACGGTAGAGCTCGATGAGTTCCTGCACGGCGCTGCGACTCAGCATCGTGAGGTGCAGTCGGCGCCCTCGGATGACTTCTTGGAACTCTTCCCCAGAATTCAGATCCGCTCAGGTGGTGTTCGATCAGGATTCCGCCACGTCGAGGAGGATGAACCCAAGGGAGAAATTCTCACGCTCCTGCGCATCTTCAAGAACCCGTCCGTTGGTGCGAGTGGCGTTGTGGTGCACGAGGTCGAGCCCACGTGGAAAAGCTTGGACGACGAAGACGTCTTCGTGCTGGACACTGGCGACAAGATTTGGCAGTGGCAGGGCAAGAGCTGCAGTCCGATGGAAAAAGCCAAGGCTGCTCAAGTCGTCAACGACATGACCCTGGCGAAACACATCGATGTAGAGGTGTTGACACAGGAGGAGTCGAGGTCTCGCGTCATCGTAGGCTTGCTCGGTGGTGACGACGACACCCCCCAGTCCGGATTCAAGTGCCCCAGACCTGTCAGGTCGGCGTCCAAGGCCCACGCGGGCGAGAGGCCCCAGAAGCTCTTCAGGCTGAGCGACGCATCTGGCGAGCTCAGATTCGATCTAGTCAAGGACGGCAGCAAGGCCTCGATGTCAGACTTTGATGGCCAGGATGTCTTCCTTTTGGATGATGCGGGACGTACGGTGTGGGTGTGGGAAGGGCAGGGTGCGAGCAGAGGCGAGAAGGCAAACTGGCTAAGAGTCGCCCAGGCCTACATCCGCCAGTTGCAGGGGGCAGACGAAGCCAACGAGGCGCACCTCACGCCCGTCGCCAAGGTGGTCGAGGGCAACGAGAGCCGGGCCTTCAGGAAGGCCGTCCAGGCGTAGGAGATGGCCGAGGGTTGCCAAAGTATTAGAAGCGTCTTTTCAGACGAGTGGTAAATCGAAGACAGGATGTATTTGTTCTCGCAGCGTTTGGAATTGATCGAGGAGACGCGACATCATACTTCCAATGTGTGTGATGTTTGACGTGACGTCGAGGAGAGACGCGGTGTTGTTGAGGCTAAGGTTGCGAAGGCACATTCCTGCTCTTTGCAGCCTCCGTCCCTCTGTGTATTCGGAATGGAAGGCGGTGGGTGAGCTTCTGAAGGAGGCACTGCAGGAAAGCGCGGTCCTGCTGGACGGTCGTCGAGGCAGGTGGAGTTCTGCCTCAGGTAGAGCAATACCTCACGCTTGCCGTTTATTATTTGCAATTCACGTCCTTACTGATTGCTCGATCAAAACAGTGATATACATGATCTGGATACTACGACTATCGTTGATTAGTCTTGACGTATGAAATCAAAATCGCTGGGAAGGAAATTGCTGTTCTGATATCCTGATGAACACTCCTGGGTGCTCCGGAGAAAAGACAGGAGCATAAGCGACAACGGGGCAGTGAAGCCAATTGAAATGACAACAGAATACGACAGAGCCAGTAGAAACCACAAAAAGTGACAGGAACAAACAACCCTTCGCCCGGCCAGCAGGGCTCTGCTCTACAGACTCCATACTCGGTAATTCGACACGAATTCATGCGACCCTAGCACGGGTATTGGGTGGCTCGTTGTCAGACTCAGTCGAGCTGGAAGGTCTTCCTCTCTTCTCTCCTCTGGGCGCCAAAGGATCGGGCAAAGGATGTAGCATGATTGGCCCCTGACGTCCAGATATCATTCGCAAAAGACCAGGGGTGCAGGTTAAGGGAGTCTCTGGTATGTAAGTGTCCCTCGCCCTACATATGGCCTGTCTATGCAGCAATTCAGTGTCCAGGTCCATTGCACGAAGATGGCGGTCCAAGATGTCAGCGATTACGTACGCCAGAGCGTTCTCATGCCCCGTCGTTGAGACATTCTCAAAGCCTGACGCGTTCAAAACCCACTTAACGTAGTCTTTGTTGCTTGCGATGAAGGGTCGCAGTAGGTCTTCACTTAGCGCCGATGCTCCAGCAAAGCAACAGTCGAGAATGGTGAAGACGTCGGTCCTGACTTGGAGAATGGCCTTGGCTACATCACTCCAGCGGACACGCGTGCCACCTTTTCGATGACTGTGGCTTTCAATTAGTAGGGACGCTCTCTCTAGAGAAACAGCGCAGATGTAGGCTTGTGGCTGGGATGGTATCACTCCTACCTGGCAAGGGTCAAGCGATTCTCACCATCGGGCCATGAACCGCCATGCCCATAGTACCAAATGATCAACAGTGTATTCACGTTCGGGTTTTCCTTGATGTCCGCAGCAGAAGCGCGAATCTTGCTTGTCAGGCTCTGCAAGGGCTCGGATTTCGGAATCCGGAACTCTTCCACTTCGTAATTGTAGGATTCGAGGGCTTCCCGCTCTCTTATCACTTCCCCAAAACTGAGGGTATGTTCTTCCCACCTGATTAGTAAAGCTCGTATCCTGTCGTACCGCTTTTGTCCTTTTGTGAAAGGTTGAGGACCTGACGCTGACGTCGAAAGTGAGGAGGCGAACAAGTCGGCCCCTTCGCGATCCGTTTCTTGTTCTGGAAGGAAGTCAGAAAAGGCGGTCAATAGGAGGGGACAGATCCCAGTACTTGGAGACCGCTGCTTCGTGGCCAAGGAAACTTCATTCAATAGCTCGTCCAGAGGCCTAGAGCTGTCGTCCAGAGATGGTTCCGTTTCCAGAAGAAGCTGGCTAAGCTCTTCACAAAATAGGATGCGTTCATCTTGAGCTGAATTTGAGTTCTTGGTTGCTCTGACATGTCTCATGGCTAGGCGGGCTAGTGACCAAATCAGAAAGCAGTTCATGCTGTGCGAGAAAGGGAGATACTTGCCGAGACTGTCAATGGCAGAATCTTCGATCTCGAAATGCCCAAGTAGGTTGGGCCTGAAGTGCTGCCAGGTGACCTCGACTTGAACTCGTTTCCATGTCACCGGCCGTGAGCATTCTTCGCGGGTGGCGTACCAGACGTTTCCTTTGCTTTCGTTAATGGGAATGACGAGAAGTGCTTGGGCGAATTGAACATGGAGTTTGATTCCGTATAACGTATGGGATACTGCGGAGCCCTGCAGGCGACTCAGCATGTACACTGATCGAACGGGAGTACGCCCTGGGGACATGATTTGCAGCTGCTGTGATATCTTCAGCAACAAAAGACAACTTGTAATGACAACTTGTAATGATGTGTTGACGTCAGGGGGGTATTAGAACTGTGATCAGCATGGTTCTGGTGACTGTATTTGTACGTACGGCTTTTGTCTCGCCAACGTGACGACAGGTGGCTGATCTTCAAGAGAAACAATCACGGAGCTGTCACCGACGTTCCACTCTCAAGCGGCTGCTTGTGGTGCATTGCCGAAACCTCCATCGTCATTCCGTCGGGAGTTCAGTTTGATTCCAACCCTGTCTGTTGAGCACGATAGAGTCAAGATTCAGTCTCAATAAGACCCAATGGGCCCGACCTCATCACCTGTGATGGTCGTGATGTTTTCTGCATAAGCTGAACCAGGGAAAACACTCCTTTGACAAGTTCCGCCAAGTTTCTGCAGAGCCTGAGTTACCATTTGATGTTTCATGTCAATAAAGAACCCGAAAAAGTCCCTGGAAATACTTCAAAAGAAACATCCGCAGCAATCCAAGCTGATTCAGTTCTCCCTGCAATATGAACAAAGGCTGTGGGTGTATGAAGGGGACTTGGAGGCAATAAGCGTGCGGGATTCGAAAACATACGAAGAAAACTGTTTTTCTGGCATATCCAGGCACAAGCTAACTGAAGCTATTTCAAAGAGCATACAAAGAGAAAGTTAACACAGGAAACGGTGCGCATTAGAACGTTCATTGTTCCCCATCCTTCCATAGGTAATAACGTATGATGAGTAGCCATGTATCCATAGCGCCCTAGCAAGCACCGAGTTAAGACGAGAATGCTATCAGTTGAGCGCCTGAAATAGTACCAAATATTGACATTAATGTTTTATGCGATGTTGTTCAGCTTAGCATACAGTTACTCTCAACACTGATCATTCTATCTCTTCTGCTTCTACCCGTGACGCATCTGTTGGCAAGGGTAGACTTCTATCAACATTCATCAGCACACAACGATATGTTTTATCTACCAGTATTCGTAGATGCTGATAGCCGTCACCAAATTTTGTGCCTGCTATTCTGACAATTTCAACCAAAACATCGATCGGGCCGACGTCCATTGCTGACCAAACACTGCTTGGCGGATGCGGATTAAGTGATAGGACGTCAGCTAGTGAACATCCCACGTCAAATACCTTCTCTAGAATGGCAACTCCGTTAGCCTCGAAGGCCTTTGAAGGTAGTAATCGGGAAATGAGCACGGTTTCGCGGGCTATCGATGAAGGATAGCTGAGCGACATGCTATCCCTACTATCTGTACTGCTTGATAGTAGAGATTTTGACACACAAATCTTCCAAACGATGATCTTGAGCCACTCTCGTGTGACTAGTAAGTCTGCTTGCTGTGCCTCGGGATAGTGCGATATTTTGGCGAGGCAGTTCGCCAATTTGTCCTGCAGCCGCCTGAATTGCGCTGCCTTGGTCGTTTTCAACGCCGAAGAAATAGGTAGGTTCATAGTGGTAATAAAGTCGAAGTCAAATGGAAGAAAAAGCGAAAC
Source organism: Colletotrichum tropicale (assembly GCA_027406125.1). Taxonomy (NCBI): domain Eukaryota; kingdom Fungi; phylum Ascomycota; class Sordariomycetes; order Glomerellales; family Glomerellaceae; genus Colletotrichum; species Colletotrichum tropicale. The sequence continues at coordinate 1,335,474 of JANVYH010000002.1, forward strand.
GAGGTCAAGAAATCCTGCCAGAATCTCGGCGTCGGGACTAAGAGGTTCGATTTCCGGCAGGTTTATCGTGGGTAGCAGCGTTAGTGGTCTTTCTCGCTGTATTGTGAAAGACCGTTCCGTGACGAAGAGCGTCCAAAACATCCGTCGAGCATATGTAGCCACGGCCTGATCTTTGATTTCGCTGTATGTTGCTTCTTCGTGGAGTCGGAGGGTTTGCAGGATTGTAACAGATTCTCTGAGATAAACCCACGCGGCATTCCCGTTATTGAGACAGAAGAAAGCATGCGAAAGAAAGAATGACGTGTAGATGTGCGTGAGGGATAGACTTTCGGCAAGATGAATATGCCGTCTTGCACGAAGCGTTTCCTGGACGAAGAATTCGGGCGTTGGAAGAATTACGCTGGGCTGAGCAGACGATAGTAGATGTGCTGGCGTCGGTTCAAACTTTTGCAACAACACTTCTGAATCCAAAGCTATGGTTGCACAGCATGATGTCAACAACCCGTACTTTTCGGGTGACTCGGAATAAGTCGAGACGCATTCTTCCATGCAATTGCGATCCAATATGGGCGTGATGGGATATTTTCGTATGAAGTAAACGTCCAGATATCGTCTGAACAGGTCGGCTGAAACTAGGGGTGACGGCCGAAATTCGACCTGAGTCTCGCTCCATGATGCGGCTTCCGTAGTTTGAGCACTGTCGGAACCTGTTCACTCCGACTTAGTTGCCGAACCTGGAGTAAGTTACCGCCCGATGATGATATTTACGCTTAAGTCGTGGCCCTTTTGGTCCGGTCTTCTTGGGCACGGCGTTGTAAGTACAGTCAACCCTCGCCAACCGACAGTTCATGCACGGACGGCGCCCGTCGCATCTAATCTTGCGGGTGTGGCAGATATCGCATGCTTGTCGTATTCTGGAAGACGCCTTCCCTGCCGTTGGATAAGCGACTTTGGGCGGCATACTCGCCGTTCGCGTCTGGGAGGCAGCGCATTCGAAAATTTTCTAGAAGGTTATATTGTGATGATGAACAGTGTTTTGGACAACGGACTTTTCGTCAGTCCTTTCTTATCGTCTGAGGGCTAGATATAGACTCGTCGCGACGGTTTCAGATTAATCACCTATCAGCGAAAGATTCAACGACGAGCCTAACTAAAATAGAGTTCGATAGACCATTCTGCCCGAGTACGACAACGCTAGGGAGCGGACGGCTCCGACGAGTTACAATTCCGGCAGGCAATCGAACATCAACGTTCTAGAAAGGCCATTGGAAGAGAACAGGTGGTCCAGGTCGCTATGTTTTGGTAAAGCTGGTCTTATCTAAAGGTGCCGAACAATACTAGTGAAAGTTTCATTCATTTAACACCTCAAGGTTGTTTGCGCACTCCACAACCTAATTTAGTGCCCAACCAGAGCCTGGTGACTGGGACCATATCTAGTTCCATGAGGCTTAGCAGCGTCAATAATCCTTCTCATCTCCTTCTTTTCTTCCTCTGTCAACTCGACATCTCGAGACGCCCAGTTCTCCTCTAGCCTCTTGGCCTTCGTTGTACCGGGGATGGCAATCATGCCCTGAGCAGCAACCCACGCGAGGGCGATCTGGGGCAGAGTGCAGCCCTTCTTGTCTGCAAGCTTCTTAATCTCATCGACAATAGCCTTGTTCTTGTAGAAGTTCTCTCCCTGGAACTTGGGAACTATTCCAACCAATGTCAGCACGGTGCGCATACAGCGGTCACTTCAGACGAGGCAACTAACCACTGCGACGGAAGTCATCCGGGGCAAAGTCGTCGGGGCTCTTGAAAGGGAAATCATCGACCAGCCACCCATGACCCAGAGGACTGTAGGCGACATACGCGACGCCCAACTCCTTGGCGGTGTCAATGAGTCCGTCGGTCTCGTGGAGAGTCTCAAAGGCTGAGTACTCTGCTTGCACTGCATCAATCTTGGCAACTGCGTGTTGTTAGCTTCTTCGATTGGACTCTGTTAGAGATGTAGCGAAACTCACTAGAGTTGGCCTTGCGCAGTGTCGCAGCTGAGCACTCGGACAAGCCAATGTACTTCGTCTTTCCCGCTTTGCGAATTTCATCCAGCGCAGGAATAGACTCCTCGAGTGGCGTTTCTGGTATTTGAGTTAGCTTAGAACTTCAAAAGTTTTCGACAGAGTGACAAACTAGGGTCAATGCGGTGAAGGTAGTAGAGGTCGGGGGCGAAGCCAAGTCTCTCAATGGTTCCCTCGATGTATTGCTTAATGTGGGACGCAGAGTTGGTCACTCCACCCTTTCCAAACACATCGAAACCGCACTTGGAAGCGACTGGAAAGAGTTAGTTTCAATCTGGGTTGATGAGTCTCTTGGACTTACTGAAAACCTTGTCGCGAACGTTGTGTTTTCTAATGAACTCTCCAAGGAGCTTCTCGTTTACACCTGCTTGGTAGACCACCTGGATAACAATAGTCAGAGCCCGCAATTGCAACTGCGAAAACTTGAGTAACACTTACAGCAGTGTCCCAGAATGTGCATCCCAGCTCAATTGCCTTCAGAAGCACGGGCTCAGCCTCCTCAAGACTCAAATTGGAACCGAGACCAAAGCTGATTCCCATAGCACCAAAGCCAGGGGAAGGGACCTCAATGTCTCCGAAAGCTAATGTCTTGACCATTTTGATTGGCTGATTTAGTGCCGTTTGATAGTTGAATTGAATTCTTGAATTGCGTGTGCCAAAGTCTTTACTGACAAGTAAACAGATAGTGACGCTTGGCAACTAGACTTCTTTTTATATAATGAGAACTTGTACGATTGAGACTCTCATGATGACGTACAGAGCGCGGGTGAATGAGAGCGCCGCGATGCACTCACTGACGGAGTTCCGGCGTTAACATGCGGGTCGCTGACAACCTGGCAAACCGGCGCCACAAAACACGGCATCGGGACCACCCGGCGGCAAACATAGTGGGGCCCATGAATCGAATCACTGAGTAGAATGTTTTCGAAGACCGGATTTAGAGCTTGTCCCCGCTGACATGGACTTAAGATGGAAATATCGATGATGTATTGAATACAATTGAAGTTATTGGTAGGTCTTCTGTTCGCGATGAGTGACTGAGGTAGTCGGGATCATTGTCCGATCCAAGACCTCGTTAACGCACGTGTGTAAGGTCTCCTGTATCTTATTAAGAAGGCGGATTACCGGGAAATGTTTCCCTTTTCCAGCGTTGAACACCGCCCCTCTTGCCGTCCCTCCACTGCTCAGATTTCTTACTTAGCTTCTCTCTGTCATCACAGATGTACGACCATGAGTATTGCAGTTTGAAAGTCCCCATCCTATCGAGATTGATGACTACTTCCATTTCAAGATGATATTTGAGAGCCCATGAAAATCGATGCACCCGTTTTGGGCGGGCAGCAAAGCTCTTCGAACGCCTTATTGATATCGAACCGTCAGCTCGGACAAGGGCTTCAAATGCCTCGGCACCTATTCAACGAGACCGCCCATCTTTTCTGTGCTAGAGCGACTACTTTTTCTTTTGGCTAGACTTTACGTTACAATCGTTCCCGTACTAATTCTATTGTCGTCGTCGTTGTCGTTGTCATTATCGTCGTCGTCGCCATCACTACTACCGTCTTCACTAGGAGGGAGTAGTTGCGGCCACAGAAAAGCCGCGCAGACACAGGCAAACTAAGGTGGGTGGTCTAGGGGGTCCCCTATCCAACGGACCAACCCATCTATTGCACTGACAATGGGACGTGTTGAACTATTCTGTCTTGATTCTTTTCGCCTCGTCTTGTGGATGCCGCGGCAAGCGCGGAGCTGGATGCTTCCTACTCACTGTGTTGCGGCAATTTTACCCCGAAGGAGTTGGTTCTTTTTACTGACGCTTGCGCGGTGGCTCGCTTTGGCTGGCCGGGTCAGTAGTGCATTGCAACGAAACAAATTTTGTAGAAACAATACTAAGTGGTGAGCTGGGAACGTCTGGGCCCACTGAATCGTGTGTACCTTGAGAGCTCGGACTTAAGTGCAAACACCGTTCATGTCATCTTGCTCAGAGTTCAATTCACGACCAGCTCATGGCGATTCGTGTGGATACCTAATATCTTTTGACCAGGTTTTTTGGAACTTAGTGCTTCTTTGTCGATACCGCGGCTTCATGCCATAAAAGCCAGTACTCCCCCGACTTGATATCTCTCATCAGGTCTTACCCCTAAAGTCTGCTCAACCAGAGATCTCCCAGCCATGTTTGTTCCGCATACTGTTCTTCCGGCCTTCGGGCTCGCCGTCCTCTCTCTGGCTGCATCGGTTCAGTCTCTGCCTTACAGCCATTGCAACGGCAAGACGGCGAACGTGACGTCGGTTCATACCGTGCCTGGCACCACGACACTAGAGAACCTCGCAGTCCGGCGCAATGGCAATATCCTCGTCGCCTCCATTTCATCGCCGATCCTACACCAGTTGTCTCCTACGAACGAACACCCTCCGATTCCCGTTGCCAGCATAGACGGCGTGACTGGCCTTCTTGGAATCTCCGAGATGGAGCACGACTCTTTCTACGTCGTTGGATCGAACCTGACGTCGACTGAGAACTCTAACGGAGTGTGGAAAGTTAATCTCCGCGACTTCGAAATTTCCCGAAACGGAACTGTCATCCAGCCTGCCGAAGTTTCATTGGTCCAGCGCATTCCCTCGGCAAAGCAGCTCAACGGCATGACCCGTCTGGCAGCGAACGATACGAAGAACCTTCTTATTTCGGATTCAAGCGCGGGAACGGTCTACCGTCTTGATGTCGAGACTGGAGTTTTCGATACGGTTCTCGAGGAGCCTGAAATGGCCCCGTTGTCTACCGGTCTCAGCATCGGCGTTAATGGCATTCGCATTCGCGGCAGCGACCTCTTCTTTGTGAGCTTGGACCAGGGCCTGTTCGCAAAACTTCCCATCTCCCTTGCCGATGGGTCGGCAGCCGGGCCTGTCCAGGTTCTAGCCTCAAACATCACCTTTGGTGACGACTTTACGCTGTCAAAAGACGGGAAATGGGCTTATGTTGCCACAAACGGTCCTCAAGAGGTTCTTAGAATCGATGCAGTTAGGGGCGGAAAGGATGTTCTCGCATCCTCACCCTTTCTGGGGTCTGCGTCCTCCGTGGCTATGGACAGATTCCAACCTGAAAGGATTCTGTATGTGACCGGCGCGGCAACGGCGGGTAACAGTACTATTGGTCAACTTTCTAGGATTGCCCTCCAGTGTTGAGGCGATGTCTAAGTTCCTCATTTGCGAAAGGATAGCAGCTCCCGGCACGAAGGATAGCTCCTAGCATGTAAGGCGGGGAGCTGCGCTGGACCTACCAGAAGAGTGTGTTGGCGAGGACCTGAGGGGTGGCAGTGAAACTCTAATTGTAATTGTTAGTACTTTCGGTATGGCCGAGTCACGTTAAGGTTGTGAGGACTTCAAAACCCTTGTGTGCATGAGTGGCCTTTGCGCTATACAGAACGAAAAGGGGTATTTTATTCATGACGCTATCTAATGGTTTTCTTTCGTTGCTCCCACCAGCTGTGTAGTGGAGGTGCACCTGAGCACAAAATGTCTATTGGTGTGTCTAAGAGGAATTTGTCGATTACTTCTGGCGGGGCGATACCGAGGTCGTCCAGTCGAAATAGACGTTGTCCGAACTTCTTCAACATTGCAGAGAAGCCAGGAACGACTTCTGCTACTTTGAAGAGTTCGTAGCCTCTCTCGAGCATTCCGGTGCCTGTCATCGTGTCCATGATCGCCCTTGCCGCTCCTAGTGAGCAAGCGATGTTAGCAACTGTAAACTTGAGACCCGGATTCCGGGCTGTAGCCAAACGTTTGTCACTAACCGATGCCAAACCTCTCCATCTCTGTTTCCGTTTCGATGATTTGATACTTCGTAAACATTGGGTTGGTTGTCTCCAGCTTCCGTGCTTGAACGTGCATATTATAGAGACTGATTTCGAATGGGGAACCCCGAGTGGCCCAGATAGTCCAAAAGTCCTGGTTATGGGTGTTCTCCACGTATTGAACGAGATCGTCGATGACTGCCTTCTCAAATATCCACTCCACGCTGAGAGACGAGTACGAGTTAGTTGATGTGGTTGGCAGTTGGGTCCGCGAATCTTGCCTACCTCTCCAAGTTCCAGAACTTCTGCCCAAACGACTCAATATCCCGATTCAGTACGTTCGCAGAGCTGCCTATGATAGCTCGCATGAAGTCGGTGTTGGTCATTTTAGACCTGAATATTGTTGGGTTCTTGACGTAACTGTCGAAAGTCTGCCTGATGCTGAACGGCTGCACAGCAATGGCTTCGGAGTCCAACCACAGTGCCCAGTCATACTTGAGTTCCATAGCCGCGGCCATCTTTTTGATTGTTTGGTACTGATATTTGTTGCGTTCACTTATCAGCGCCGAGGTGTCTACGCCCGTGATTTTGCCTTTAGTCAAAGTGTGAAAAACTGGCGGCAATATATCGAAAAGGTTCACAATGTTGAACTTCGGTTTCGGTCCGTTAATGTTCGCCGGTGGTGTTTGGAATATGCTGAATGTTTCGCCACAACTCTTCAGACCGTTCAAGGCATCTTGGAACTCCTTCACCTCATTGGAGTCAGAAACGATTACGTGGATGTCGATTTCTTGGTAGTCGGTGCACAGGCACATGAATGACTGGAAGAACTCGATGGCCAGCGGTATGTGTTTTGTCTAGATGCCAAGTATGTTAGTCCATCGGTTATCGGTATCAGTGCCTTCCCGTGAATTGAACCTACGTATGTTGGAAGGATGATGGCATATTTCAAACCGTTTAGTCCGGTCGGTTTTGCTGTTGTTGAGTGACTTGGAATGAGTGAAAAAGTGTCGCCATCGTCGGTCGTATTCGTTGTCGCATCGGTATTGTGCGTTGACTGGTAGTCATGTTGTGTCTTCGAGTGGCCCTCGGTAAAGTGAAGAGAGCCCAAATCGAATTGTGGCCATAGGTTAAGGCTGAAGAAAACCACCAGTACTACCAAACAGCTCAAGCAACTCAAGTACACGATGCGTGCCTCTCGCGCTTGCACTGAAAACCTCTTCGTCGATATCATGATCGCAAGTCGGCCATCTGTGGAGGGATAAATTTTCCTGCCCAGAGGCAGCAGCAGAGAGTTTCTGCATGCTGTCCTTCATCCTATATAACGTTGCCCACGATAGGGTTGCTGGCATAATCGAAGTTTCCATCCTCCTGCCCGCAACCTTGAACTAGGAACTGGCCAGTCAACTCGTTGTCAAGGGTATATGGACTTGAGTTGAGGGGCTGAGTCTTATCGCAAGTTGATGGGAAATGTCGATGTACATTTGACCGTTTCAGAAATGAGACCAAGCTGGGGTTCAACTCATGATATTGACTTTTCTGCTGAAACGTTCGCATTCCGTCCATCCCGTCTGGCTGAGCGGCCCTTTCACAAAATGTCCGCCCCCCACAACTCTCACCCCGTCTTCTCTGTCATGACTTCGTCGAACGGCAAACCTTCATGACTGGATATGTCCGCTTCACTGTACTCGTCTAGGCTCATCCTTGCTCTCTCCAGAGCAACTGACAAAGAGCCACCCTCCGCGGCGCACCCCTCCTGCTAGCTGGCGCACCCTTCGGTGGCTAGAGTGTGGCTAGGCATGTGCGAAGTGCGCTGCCGTACTGCCTTACTAGAGGCTCTCGTGTAAGTCTTGCTCACTCTGCCCTCTACCCTCTGGCCTGCCCTCCTTCTGGGCTTCCCTCTGCTAGCTGGGCTTCACTCAGCCCTGCCCTTTATAAGTGAGGCCTTAGAAGCAGAAGGAAGGCCAGCCAGCAGAAGGTAAGCTGGCAGGTATGTAGCAGAAAGTACGGTAGAGACAGTGTTTTCATAGTAACACAGAACTATCGCGAGTTTCCTAAGCAGCCAATCGCCAGCAATTACCTCAGCGTCAAGCCACCGAAGGGTGCGCCAGCTAGCAGGAGGGGTGTGAAATAAGAGCCCCCTTGACAAATTGAAGCGCTCTCCGTTTCCCCTTCGCTCCCAGGCTAAGCCTTGAGGGCCCCATCCGCGCGGCTATTATCCGTCACACAAGCGTCACCTAGGTCGTCGTTGAAAAGCTTGTTCCTCACTTGGCTATGCGGAGCAGGCCAACCCCTGTCAGTGAGACTCCGGGTTCCAGAACGTTGGACAGGTGTGTATGGTACGGGTGATGGATGAAACCCATCATCTGTTCAATGGTGTCTTCATCTTGAGAACCGTCTGAACGGCGCCCTCATCTGCGGTGGGATCATTGCAACGTAAGCTAGCACGCGATTCCGAGCGATATTCGGAAACCGAGTCGTGCTAAAACTTGACAATAGATATCCTCTGCCGACCCAACCGAGTCCGGTATTGATGCTTCGACGGATAAAGCGTTCAAGGCTTCCATGGTGACCAGGACAGGCCACCCACTTCACGGAGTTTAAAGTTTCCCGGCCCCCGCCTTGTGTCTTTTGAGAGCGCTGCAAGTGCGCCCACCGGCCTGCGCTTACATCGTTTGCAGGCGAGAATAATAAAGTCTGAAGTATTAACTCCAAAGTTTGAAGGGCACTAAGAGTAAGACAGCAAATGGAAGAGAGGAGCGTCGTAATCCACTGACTACTTTGGATCAATCAAGGAGAAGCATACGATTATTTCCAAAATCCTGCATCATTCAGCCCTTTATAAGTCTTCTCCACCATCCTTCGCCTTGTCCGAGTGATCGGATTGCCCAAGGCGATCGACGTAGCGATCTTTCATAGGCACACTCTCGTAAGCATCCGAACCCCCCGCTCTCTGATACCAGTAAGCCACCACGGCGTACAGACAATCATTCCCAGGCCCCCAATTGTTCGGCTTGTACTTCTCGATGTACGCTTCAAAGCTCTTGTGAAACGGTACATCGTCGCATACGTGAAAGCGACAGACAGAGGTGTGACCATTGGCGTCCAGTTCCACGTAGGGCTGGCAAGCGTAGGCACTGTCGAAGGTTGGGAAGGGCGGTTCGGCCGCCCACGCATAGCCAACATAGTCCTCGGACCCTGTTCCGAAGGTCGACGGGAACTTTTCACCGTCAACGAAGAACTTCTCATCTCCTTCTCCCCACCACCAGTCAATTGACTTCTCGCCGCCGACACCATACCACCAGTCTTTGGCCGGCACTTTTGGTTCTTGCCAGTGATTCCAGACATGCATCTGCACTCCACAGAAACGGCCAGGGCCATCGTCCAAGATAAGGAGTGGCCAGTCAATGTCTCTTCCTTGGCTGATGGGTCGCTCTAGGAAAGCATCTCGATGCCACTTGGCGTGGAACCGTAGCATGTCCTTCGCAGGCTTCTCGAGCGGACGGTGGCAGATTGTTAAAAAGAGTTTTGCCTCTTTCTTCCCATCGTTTGTAATCTTGAGCAGAGCACGGTCGGAGAACGGCATGAACCAGTGACTGTAGAAGCCGCCACCGTCCGTTGACCCTTGGGTTAAAGAACGGTAGGTCTGAATACCAGGAACACTTCCGAAGAAGTCCCCGAGCGGTGCCCAGACGCTCGGAGTATTGTCGTTGTCCCATATGATCTGGAAAACCAGCTCCCGTAAGATTTGAGCAGTTTCCTGGTGAGACTCTGGAAGATCCAACGGAACAACCCGCATTCCAGTAATAGCCCTGTTTCCAATGATCTCCCGGACGGCATGTGTCTTGCCAGGTGGGATGGTAACGGTGAGGGTCTCCAACGTGTCATCTTTGGATCGTGGGAGTGCGGACCATCCACGCTGACCGAGTTCGCGATCAGCAGCGGCGAGCGCTAGACAAGCCTCTCGGTCAAAATTCCCATCAAACCGTGGCACTTTCGTATCTTTAGGGAACTTGGTGTACGTGAAGTGATAGTATGCTCCCCAGCCGGGACCAAGACGAATCTTTGCATACTTGTTGTAGGGGATGGGGATGAAACAATTGCGGCCTCGTGACAAGATCGGTGCAATTGAGGGGAAGTTGAGCGGCATGCCTTGAAACCGATCAAAGAAATCTCGGAAAGGCATGTCAATCACCGGCTTGTCATTCTCTCTGTCGTCGATGAAGACCTGAATGCGTCCCATATCAGGCATCGCAGACCACGTCCGCCAGATGACTCCTGGGCCTTCTTGCTCGAAAGCGACGACCCATTCTCCCTCCTCGCGGATGATGCCTCGGCCATCGTCATTTGCATCCCAGTCAATGTAGGTGTCGGTGTCCGGGTCGTACCGAGAGCGGCGGTCATAGCTCGACATGCACCCACCGCGCTCCTCTGCCTCGGGCGGTTCCGCAAGACGCTCGAGGTCGTAGAGCCTTCGGACAATATCAGGATATGTCAGCTGCATCTTTCTGTTTTCTCGTCGGGTCCTCGAAATAGATGGACACTCTAGGATGAGGGGTCAAAACATGTTGCTCAGGTCGGCATTGATGCGGTTCCCGAGGTCTTATACAGTTGGGGTAAAACAACCCGCAACTGCACATGACTAGTTTTAAGGTTTGTAACAGACAGAGAACATCACCCCTGTCAGAGCAAAAAGCGTGAATGGTGACATTTCATCAGCCCATTCTTGGGTCATCCGTAGCTCGGTTACGTTGATGAAGACAGGAGGGTCAAGCATGGGAAAGCCGAGCAGCCATATGACATTGCATTTAGTTATGTGTATGATTGGCATCTCAGGCTTGGGATCAAGCCACCCCTTTATTTTTAGTGATGTCAAGACATCACACAAGTGCCATCTGATCCCCAAACTAGCAACCCTACGTACTTGTTATCTCGGCCATTATCTGTGGACTTCTAAGCCAGCAACGCTTTCAACAAGTTCTAGGCCAAGCTTTCTCTCACGATTAGTGAATGCAAGTAATTAAGAGATCGCTTGATTTTTCTATGTCTTAGTGGCTATACTTCCTGTGCACTTAATAACTTTGATGAGGATAATTGCAGTGGACGACGACGACGATAGACGACAATAACATTAACGACAACATTTAAAAAAAAAAAATGGTAATAATAGTAGCGACGATAGTGGTAACGGCGACGATAGTGGTAACGGCGACGATAGTAAGGTATAGCCACAGGAAAAGTAGTCACTCTAGTACAGGAAAATAAGGCCGTTCAGTAATTAATGCAGGTAATCCTGGGCAACGATCTGCGAAAATAAGTTTACGATATGGCCAGTTGATCCATAACAACATTGTCTGAAGGGTGTTTTCCATGTTTATCTCTTTGCATGTGTATCTGAAGCATGGATAAGTCATACGTCAGAGCCTATGACCTCAAACACAAAGGTATTGTACAAGAACTTGCGCTTCCAGACACACGGCCCTCGCAATTAGAATCTTCCAGTCACGGACCAATGGTAGTTCAACAGTAGTATTGTGGTTAATCCATGGCTTATTGTGTTGCGAACAAAGGCAAATAACAGCAGGAGTCCGTTGTTTCAATGGCTCAGTCTGGACACAACCTGCAGCCAAGGCCCCTCATTATTTTCGTATCACAAATGGATTGATGAATGAAACCCTCAAGACCTTCTCTATTCTGCCTTCATACCATATAAACACGTCCTGAATGTTGTTGGGTTTCTTGACAAACCACAGATCCACATCATCCCACTTACCAAAACATCAACCCAAAGCAACAACCAAGCATCATCTCAACGAGCCTTGATTAACAGCGAAATGTCATCACAGACCTTGTCACCAACTGCTCCGATCGCAAAGCTCGAGGCCCTACCTTTTGAACTTCTGCTTCAAATTGCAGAATACCTCGCACACTATGACCCTCCCTTGCAAGAAAAGTGTCTAGTTGGGCAATACCTTGCCAAGGGGGATGACGAAGAACGAAGTGAATGGACCGGAAACGTTTGGGAATTGACGCCGTCTCTAGACACCAGATATCCTGGTGAGTTGTTGGTGTCTTCGTTCCAAGTCTCGGATTTACTCAACTTGGGGAGGTGTCACTCACGGCTGCAGGCAGTCTGCGCGGAATTCGTCTATCGTCAGCCGAACTTGGTTGGGAACAGAAAGGAAGGTCTCCCAAGATTCCTTCACACCATCACATGCAAAAGACCCGAACTCCAAAGCTCAGTCACCGATTTGGCTGTATCGTGGTTGAGATCCGGGAACTCTGGCCCTGGATATAGAGGCGCGGACATGATCAAGAAGTATTTGCGACCAAACTTGATCAATCTTACCAACTTGAGTGCTCTAGACATTGAGAACCACCCGTCCGACGGGACAGTCTATCTTTCTCAATGGTGTGCTCTACTTCCGCACTTTCCGGCCTTGCGTAGACTGTCCATGAGAGGCTTCCGAAAACAGCTATCAAAGCTCTTGCCTCGGCTGCCGCAGGTTGATGAGGCATGGTTCTATAATTGCACGGTTTCAACCAAACCGGAATGCCGGCGAGTTATCGCTTGCCTTCCAAACATTCGTACGCTAGTCAACTTTCGCAGCCTTCGACATCTTCCTGAAAACGCCCTCGACGAAATTTCGAATAAGCTGGAGACCTGTGCTTGGCTTGTGCCGTCGAAGAATATGGCTGATTGCAACAAAGGTCTGCGCCGATTCACGAAACTGAAACATCTGAAGATCTTGGACTTGGAGGCCTTTCTCCAAGGCAATTTCGTCAATTTCTCAGATACTCTGGAGACTTTGGAGCTAGTGCGCGGTCCCGCCTCAATGTGGCATCACGGTCCGTTGGATCAAGGTTCCTACACCAGATTGCGGTCTCTTCTTGTGCAGCTTGCAACCCAGTGCGCGCAGATATACACAACGATGAGGATTGTTGATTTGAGACGCATTTATGCTGACCTTCTTGGTAGCCATCCGAGCATCCGCCGCGCGATGCAACTCTTCAGGTACTTCATCGAAGATAACTTCCTCGAGAACGGCAGTCAACTTCTTCTTCGCGGCGAAGATAAACCGACGCTGGGTAGCAGCTTTCGCTATACGCTGCCTGTTCCCTCTTGCTCATTAACTGGTTAGCATGAGTGAGTGATGAAAACGGTGTTGAAGTTTCCTATCTCATCGCAATAAGTAGGCCAAATAGTATGAATTGACTCTTTTGATGCTCAACATTTTTGCCATCACTTCTGCCAATGCCTCCAAAGGAGCTTCTGCATCTTCTACATGTGCTGCACTGGATTGGATTCATCGTAAGTTGGTGAGAGTGAGGTCGTTGGCAGGAATTCCAGTAGACTTTCGACACCTGATCCTACCCAATGAACCTTTCACCAAAGTGTTTCTGTGTATAACATCGTACACTTCATTTTCTGATCCCATGATACTATGTGTCTTCATTGTCATGTTCCTCAAATATTGAATATTTAGGGTAGATCCTTTTGCCAGGTGATGTAGCTTATGTCTCAAGCGAAGCCGCTGCAATCCACTTACTTCACGACGTGATCGCTAATACCATTGTTCTTGATCTTGCTGTTCTCCGGTATCTGAAAGCTATGATACGGCTTGCATTCATAATTATGACTGCATTTATTGCGTGAAAAACTGACAACCATCAGTCACGACATCAGGAACCTGAGTGACAAAAAGAGACACATTGCATTAGTTCGATAGATGACCTGATTATACGGACTTCTGTTGAATTCAGGTAGCATCTATGCATGTTATCCCTTGTTCCGTCGTCTCCATTGTCCCTGTTGCTGTCCACGCTGTCGTGCTCTTTGTCGTTACAGTCTCCATCAACTGCCACTTGAAACTAGTGAGATATTCATCCTCTTTGAGCCTAAGCGTCCTCTCTCATCTGACAACCCGATTTGCCTTGATCTGTACCTCGCGGCCGGGTTGTATGTGTAAGTCCGATCTCGCCTTCTTAGAAGTGACCCCATTCATACCTGCAATGTCACCTGTATGGCAGGGACCATATTTTGCCCCGATCTCAGACATAATGCAGATCATAAAAGGGAACGTCATAACTGTGATACCACTCCTCCTGCATCAAAGCATGATCCCTCGTCCACTGCTTTCTTTCTTTCTCATTTCCCCCATAGGGCCAACATACTCTGCCATGCAACCTGTCCTTGTTTTCTAAAGGAGTTCTGCTCGGGACAACCAGGTCTGTACGAAGTATGGTTGGACTCAAGTGGAGCCCCAAATTTCTTGTGGTTTCCGTCCATTTTGTGTTCGTCTCCTTGTCCATTCGAAACTCCCAGGATGATTCAATTGTCATCTTTGCAGTATTTCCTCTCCGTTCACATCGGAAGAAAAATTGGTGTTTATTCTCCTCGCAGTGCCACAACTCCATGAGCTCTAGCTTGGGCATCCTGCTTGCCGCTCGTGCCGCAAGATGCAGCAGTTTGTTGGCGCGTGTATGCTTCATTGAAGCTCCAAGCCTGGGCGATGTAAGAGCTAAATGTCTCAGCTCTGGCCAAGGCTGAGGGCCTGCCGACAAAAAGAAATCCAGAGCATCAAACACAGACGTTGCGTGGAGTGTTTCCAGCTGACGGCTTGCCTTGGCCGCGAGCGTTGCTAGGTCAAATATGTCTGGCGCATCGTCTCCGCTGAGCATCCAAGGATGGCTCTCTTCCCAAAGAGATACCCTCTTAACTTCCTTTGGCATCTCGGTTAGAAGCGTCCAGTATGCCAGACCAAGCAACTCATTATGTCGCTGGACCATCCCCCGCCAGGGCTCGTAAACAACCTCCTCGACATTTGGTAACATACCAATTATTCGAGAGCTTGTGGAGATGGGGTTCTGTGGTGTTGCAGGCTGATGATAAACCGCGAGACAGCCGGGATCTTTACGCTGCCTGGAAACTGCAGGTCGTCATTGTCGGGAAGGACGAAGTCGAGGAGATTTCAAAAGGTCCGTTGCGTATGCTCACGACCATGATCCAGGCTGCGCCTGTCTAGAGACTGCAGCCTCTGCGGGTCGTCTTTGTCGGAAAGACCAAAGTCGAGGTGATTTCTAACCGTCGTACGCATCTGCACATGGCCATGGTTCCGTTGGCAGAGCTGTTCGATCCGGTCTCTTCTTCGAGGTGTCGTACCCTCCAAATCGTCCTAACGATTCATGCTCAAGTTCTTGAGTCTGAAATTTGACCAGGCGTGTAGGGTATCGCTTGGGGAACTTCCGCTCAACTCAAGCAATAGACCGCGACATCCCTGCCATTCCGAGAGGGTCTGGAATAGGCTCAGCAAATTCCTGCTGAATGCCTGGTTGTTGAGATTAATCGTCGTCTCGTCTTCTGCCACGCCGTAGTCCTCGGGCACGTACTTTTCCAACTCCACGTGGAGATGGATCCTTTTGACGAGTCCACATCGGTGGCCGTGCATAATATTACAGAAGTAGGCCACTTCCTCTTCTCGAAGAAGGTTGAACGAGTTGTAAAGGAAGCCTTCAAAAAATGCCTGCCATTCTTTGCAGACCCTGGAAAGCTCGGGGAACCTTTTTCTATCCGCATCAGTTCCGGCAATCTCGTCTAGAACCGCCAGACGGAGTTCTGATGGCAGTTCACTCCATTCTGTGAATGTCGTAGTACTGGTTCTGTGCGTCTGGCACTCTGTAGTCTCGTTCGTACGCTCTGTCTCTTTAAAGACGTCGGTCGCCTTTTTAGGAGTGGATTCGAGAACTTTTCCTATAGTTTCCGATGAGTCGCTGGGGACGTTCATTTTGGGGGTTTTCAAAATAAGGAAAGTTGATGATGTTTTGTGTGTAGTGTGATGGTCCTTGGTGTATTAAGCAGAAAGGATTTGCAGATGGTAAATGAGGGTCAACTTTCTGACTACTATCAAATCTATAGGTCATGTTCTCCAAAACGTCTCACAAGGTCAGTCGTTTTAACGTTTACGAACATGAGGGGGGGGAAGCTTTATGGAACTAGACCTTTATGGTCTCGGGACGTCAGGTTACTACCAGCCACTTGTGAACTTATTAGGATGAGTCACTCTGCGGTAGACCTTCAGAGTGGTGTGAAGGATACGGAAGCGTTATCATGTACGGATTCACAGGCATGGCGTTGCTGCCTTGCTGTATTGGGATAGCCCTGTTACATTTGTTCAGAAGCATGGTCCGGCTGATTGCATTTCTTTCCTTTGAGTAACTCAGAGCATGTCTATTCTATTAAAAATGATAGCTGTTGAAGATCTGGTAGGAATTGAACTAAACTACACCCTTACACGAGTTTGAGAAGAGGCTTTTCTTCGCGCTTCCACTCTAGAAAGGACTTCCAACACATGACGTGGTATGCTCAAAGTCACAGTCACAATCATCCTCGCTGACCTCGAACTCTGAGCCCCTGTCGGAGCTGAGGTCATCAAAGTCTGACATGCATTCCTCATCCGTTAGGAAAGAGTCGTTACCTATGTCCTCGGGCTCCTCTTCCATCGTGCTGTGGGTTGATATGAGTTCATAATCAGATAAAGTCTCGTCCTGTTGAGGCTCCTCTTGAGGTTCCTGACAAGGTCCCTGTTGAGTTTCATGCTGAGATTCCTGTTGATATTCCTCTTGCTGTTTCTGTTCAGGTTCCTGCTCAGATTCCTGTTCAGGCTTCGGTTCAGGATCCTGTCGGGGATACTCAGGAAGAATACAAGTGACCCCAATTTCTTCAAACCGCCTTTTAGCAGCGTCAAACACGGGTTGCGCCTCACATTTGTACGTCCCCGGCGACGGAATGTACTCGATAGAACTGACATCCACCACCCGAACGCTGGTATAGTTCAGTTCACAGCTCTCCGCCAACCTCCGAAGCATGCGTTTCCAATCACCCAAATTTTGTTGCGGCTCTTCCGCTTCTCCATCCCATATTCCTTCTGCCGGATACACGTATTCCACAGTTTCTAGGGTACAGAAAAGATTGGAGAGCTCCGGCGAAGCAATCTCACCTGCGACTAGACTGTTGTACGCATTTGATTTGAGGTGTTTTAGGTTCTTCAGACGGCGAAGGGCATTCTGGCAGATGAGCTCGCGGCCGGTGCCTGTCCACACGAGCGTGTGGAGAGTGTCTGCAAAGGGCTCGAAGACGTCTTCCGGGATATGGCCCCAGACATTCTTGCTGTTCATGATGAAGAGGGTATGCAGAGAGGGGAATTTTTGGAAGACTCTCCTGATTGAATTGCCATTGTTGGCGGAGTGTCCCAGCACCGAGCATTCGTTGAAATGCGCCTCCTTTACCTGCGGTAGGTAAGGAAGCTCGCATTCCATGTATTGGAAGCCTCTCAGGAACAGGTGGGTTAGCGCCGGTAGCTTTGGCAGCAGTTGATACCACTCCCACCGCTGGCTTGAGTCGTGGCAGATGTCAATCTCGAGACGGCGTAAATTGCTCAAGCCCCGGAGCTCATCATAGAGTATATTCCTGATTCCCCATTTCCATCCAAAGGTATCATGGATTTGCTTTCCTTCCGGGCGGCAGGTGTATCTTACAGAAAGCCTTTTGACCAGCGGCTGCAGAACCTCTCCATTCCGGGCAAGGGTGTCCAAGGCGTTCCATATTCTTTCGTATGGAGCGTCTAGAAGAACCACATTGCGGTAGATTTCTCTATCACAGATCTCTGATATTCTGGAGCCCGTCCTCGCAAAGTTGAGCAGGTCGTTATCAATATTGAAGGAGAGCCACCTTGGAACAACATGGGTTGCACAGAATGTCTCGAGAGGGTTGGAAAAGCCGACGTATCGGGCGACTGACCAGTATGTCTCTGTCTCATCGCCGTTCTTTTGCAGCGCGTACTGAGCTTTGATGTCGGAGGTTAGGTCAGGGAAGGTGATCCATTGTGGAATGAGGTAGCTAACGATCAGCGCCAGTAGCTCAGTTGGGAGTGTGGTTAAGGTCGATTTGATTTTCTTCGAGACAGCTCTGGTGAACGTAGAGTCGTATGACAAGGGAATTGTGTCTGGGTTAAATTCCAATCCTGGAGTATATCGCAGGGTTTTCGGGCTTTCGGCGCAGTTGGGGCGGCACATGGTTTCCGCGTTTCGACGTCTAAGTTGGTCTTTGAAATGAATGAAGAATTTTCTCTACGAGTTTCGGAGATGCGAAAGGAGAAGCCATCACGGCATGTCTGCTAAGTTTGCTTCGATCTATATACGTGGCGGCGGGGTCAATACCCTAACACCTGGATTGTTGGTAAGAATGGCCTCGGAATTCAGTGTGCAAGGGTTCCTTAGTTGAGCAACAGATGATCATTCAAACGCTCAATTCTGTAACTATTCTATTCTAGAAAGTATGGAATGAATCAAATAAAGGGGTTTCATAAATAGACAGAGGTTATATTACACGCGTGTCGTTTGTCAAGCTTGTTCGCTTGAACACGTAAGAGAAAGTTGTTTCTCTATTCCAAAGGCAAGTTTTATTTCCAGAAGCGTCCTGCTGCCTTTTAACACAAAAGGTCTGAAATGCCAGCGACGAAATGATCATTACCCGAACGATTGGTTGACGCGTGACCATTGAAAAATTCTCAAGAGTCCGATAGAATATGCAGAGGAATGGAATGAATATGAAAGAAAATTTCAAGTGATACGCCATTTCCGGCTCGAGTTTCTCGAGACCATTAAATGACCTTGAGACAACTTTTGTTATGAGGAGCTCAGGCTATGACTGAGTGTGGCGCTTCGGTCCAGCAAGTGAGTGTGGTGGTTCAGAACCACTCCAGGTACATCAACAACAAACATTAAGCCTTATCTGAAAGGCATCCAACGTGTCGGTAGTTGGTAGCCATCTTCAAACCCCCAACACAACCTCAACGACACCAGCCTGATGACAAGCAGGGTACGTGCGGTGCCACGCCGGTCGGCCACCTGCCCCGCAGCCGACGCCATTACTGTTCCGCTAATCCATTCGGCCAGGGCGAGCGTTCGACTTTGTACTGTCCGGAGGGTTTGCTTGCTGGCAGGATCGTCCAGGACTTTTATACTATGTTCCTTGAATAGTAGAGAGTGTGAATCGAAGTGCCCGGATAACTGTTTCACAAATTATGTCCGCTTGGGTGAATTTTCCGTAGTTGTTTTCCATGGGGTGTCGAAGGAGCAGTCCAAAGGTCATACATCGGAACCTCAAATCGGACAGGACGGGTTCCGGAGGACGTACCTGCATGTACGCCACACGCCGCACGTCTGCCAAATCAGGGGGGTTCTCGGGAGCGAAACCTTACGGAGGAGATTGATTGCAAGCAAGTCAATGTCCTCGACGAACGGAACATTGCGTAAGGGCTGCGCCGTAACTACCAGCTTAACTTAGAACTCGTACATTATCACACATAAAAACGGCGTCCAAAGGTCTACTCCTCACCTCATATTATCACCCCTCCAATTTCTACTCTATCATAACAGCAGACGGGGGTTTCTTTGTTGGTTTCCGGGGGAGGAGTGGAAAGATAAAAGCTGTTATAATAATAAAACAAGACAAAAAAAAAGGAAATACTTCCTCGTCAATAATGCCCGTCGCATCCAACGTAAAATGCTATTGAACCCCCCTCGCCCCGAGAACGCCAATGGAAAAGGAACAGCCCCCCCAAACCCAGAGCGGCAACATTTCATTTCACAGTTCTAGTAGTCTCTCATCCTCATCCGTCATCCCCGGATCCAATCAACCCCTTCCGACGCCGTACTTGTCCAGCCTCTTACACGACGGCATCTCGTATTCGTCCGCCTTGCGCATCTTGTCCGGGTCCTGGAAGAACCAGCCGCTCGCGGCGTCGTACATGCGCCGCTTCGCCATCATCTCGTTCTCGCACTCGTACCGCAGCGTGCGCACCAGACTGATCTCCGCCGTGCGGTCCAGCTTCTCCAGCTTGCCCTTGGTGTACGACTCCACCTCGGCCGGGTTGACAAAGTAGCTCGCGCCCAGGTTCGGCGTCTTGCGCTGCAGCGTGTACGCGCCCTTGGGGTTGTCGTACACGATGTTGGGCGTCGACGGCGTCGAGCCGCCGCTGAAGAGCGACGAGATGAGCGGGAACACGAAGAGCAGCAGGATCGGCAGCAGGCCCATGAGCGTCGACATGCCGCCGCCCTCCTGCTCCGTCGCCTCGCGCGGTCTCCTCCGCGGCCGCGCGCCGCCGAACTGGTGCACCCGGAACCCTGGCCCGCCGCCAAAGTTGAAGACGAACTGCGGCCCCGTGTCGAAACCTGCGTTTTTTCAATTAGCCATTGTCTCTGCATCTCGCACACTGAGAATTCTCACCTCCACCAAACGGCCCGCCTCCAAACCCACCCCCAAAGAACCGTTGAAACATCTCCTCAGGCGTCATCTCCTCCATCCCGCCGCCGAACCCACCACCACCTCCTCCGCCTCCCCCGCCGCCCCTCTGCCGCTGCGCGAACCCGCTAAACGGGTTCTGCGCCTGCGCCTGCCCGAAGCGCGAGTCCGGATCGGTCCCGAAGCGGTCGAACTTCTCCCTCTTCTCCTTGTCGCCCAGCACGCTGAAGGCGCGGCTGACCATCTTGAAGGCCTCGTCGGCGTGCTCGTGGCCGTTCTTGTCCGGGTGCGTCAGCAGGCTCTGCTTGCGGTACGCCTTCTTGATCTCGCCGTCCGAGCACGACGTCTTGACGTCCTCGAGCCCGAGGATGTCGTAGAAGGCCGTCGGCGAGCACTTGCGGATCCGCAGCACCGCCGCCTTCTGCTCCACCGTGTAGCTGCGGCCCTGGTTGCCCTGGTTGTGCTCGCGGTTGCGGGCGGCGTTGCCGCCCGTGTCGGCCCCCGAGGCTGTTGCGCTCGGCATCGTGGCCGTGTGCGGTGGGTGTTGTTGTTTTGTTTTTGCGGGTGGTGGTGCTGTTGCTGGGTCGATGCTTTCACCGATTATTCAGGCCCGATTGCGAGTGCACGAAAACAAACAGCGTCGTCGAGGTACTTCCGTGCGATCGTCGGGAGGGTTGTATGTGACGTCTTCGAAGGGGGGTGCTGCGCGCGCAGTGTCGTCGGCTGATGCGATGATGATTGGTGGTTTTTGCGGCCTATCTGGCAAGATGGGCGATTTTGGCGTTGGACAAGGCTGCGTGGGAGCTCCGGAACGATTCCCCGCATCAGCTACGGCCAGGTTTCCGAAGAAGAAAATGTCACGCAAAAGCCCGCGCGATCGATGCTTCGTATTGTGAATTAGGAGCGGCTTCCTAGGGAAAAGGTATCTAGGAGTTCGTCGAGGAGGATCGTGTCGACCGTTGTCTCGCGGGAGCAAAAAAAAACGTGGACCGTCCTACCGGAGAAAGGAACAAGACACTCTGCAGCAACAGGCCCCCAGTCCAATCCAGGCCAGGCCACTCGCAACGTCGAAGTTGAAAGAAACCACGGCCCAGCTGATTGGGTGCGGCTTAAGCTTAGTCAACCGTGCGCAGGGACCATCTCTTATCGATAACCCACGTCACTTTTTTGGGTGTGGGGAGCAATTGGTAGCTCTACGAATTGGTTGGGGGTCTAGCATCACCACCACCACCATCATCATCGACACTCACTCTTCACCTCCAATTGCCTCGTCGGAACGGAGCCCAGCTCTCCGCAGAAAACACCACAATGGCCTCCGACAGCAGCACACCAGCAGCCGAACAGGCCAAGAACACCCTCCTGCAAAACGTCCACGAGTACGGCAGTACGTAGCCACCCCTCCCCTCCTCCCGCACCACTTTTCAACTAACACCAAACTCCCAGCAAACCCCCTCCCGCCCGCAATCCACGCCATTCTCATCGCCGCCCTGCACGGCCGCCCCCTCAAGCTGCTCCCCTTCTCCTTCGCGCCCGCCCTGCTCTTCAGCAGCTACGTCAACCTCGCCGGCTTCCCCACCGACAGCGCCGGCTTCACCTGCGCCCTCTCCGGCCTCTACGCGCTCCTCGCCCTGCGCCGCCGCCAGCCGCTGCGCGCAAAGTTCACCGCCCGCGGCGCCGTGCGCGGCGTCGCCATCGGCATGGGTTTCGCGAACTCGGCTGCCGGGGCGTGGGTCTACGCCAGCGGGGACCGGAAGAAGGACGAGGCCGAGAGGAAGGCGAGGAATCGCTGGGGAGGAGATTCATGAGGGGAAGCTGTCTTTAATGAAGAGAGGCTAGAAGAAGTGCATGGACGAGAAAGAGCTGGATGCGGCCTTGTCGACGATGCTTGGCTTGCTCGGGATTCCGATTATCCTCGGATTTGTGCCTGGTCTTGGCCGCGCCTCGAGCTGACACGACCCAAGATGCCAAGCCCAGGATGAGCGGGTTTAGCGGCAGTAGGGAGATGATGTACGACTACAGACGATGTCTATCAGACAATGGGAGACGTCGAGGCATGAGACGAAACGTCGACATGCGAAACGGCGTCTGGGGGAGGGAGGGATCGACGTGGGAAATGCTCCGACAAGCTCCAAACCATGAGGCCTGGAGACCGGAAATAGCATAAAGACAGCCTCCTTTGCAAGAGTGCACTTGTATAAGCATAATCTGTAAAACACCAATGTAATAAGACACGCCAATCATCACATGAAGCCAGTGATATCTGCGGAGAAGAGTCTTTTGCTCTTGCTATTCGGCTGCCCACCACCCTACTGTAGCTATTGTACAACGCAGGAGAAAGGAAAATCCGTCCTTGACTGAATGCCAGTTCTGGTGAAGCCCCCCGTCCTTCCACGAGTGTCAAAAGTGTAACGCCAAAAGGAGACATCTCAGCTCTTGATGAGTCCCCGTATTCTGTCTATCCACACAAAGGAAAAGAAAATGCAGCCGCCATTCCCAGGCCCGGGCAGCCTATAGCTGTACCTCGAGGCAGATATGAACGTCCCAAACTTTTTTGTCTTTTTCGGTTTCCCTGATGTCTTTTTGGTCCCAATTTTCCCCGGTTACGTCGACCACCTTTTCTGTCGATCAATTCTGTGTCTCGGCAGTGTCTTGGACTGCATAACTCTCCTTTCTTCCACTCGCCTAATCTTTCTCTCTTGTCTTTGTTGTTGCAAAAGGGGTATTGTTGCCCAGCAATGATGCCCCGGGTTTCTCCCGGAGATACTGGCCGCGCTCCACTGAATCCAGACTTCGGCAAACATCCGCCCAACGCCAAGAATTATGCAAGGGCCCGAAAGGTGCGACAAGGCGTCTTGTCACCTCACGTCTTTGACACGCCTGGCTGTGTTTGTCATTCTATGTCCAGACAGCAGCCAGACAAAGACAACAAAGACGCTGAAGAGGGTGACCCGCGCGAAATGGCGGATGCGAAACCTCATGTTTGCCTCGTGGACGAACAGATTGGAGAGATCTGATAGGTCAAAGTCTGTGAGGTACTTGATGTCGTTCTCCCTGACCTTGGGTTCGGCGTATGTTCGGTACTCATCCACAATGTTGGTCAGCTCCCAGCCGGTCACCTTGCGGACCACGCCAACCACACAACCAGTGCGGTGCTGCAACCTTGTTAGTGCCTGTATCCAAAAGGTAGTGAAGTTTGTAAAAGCTTACCTTGCCGTGGTTGCAGTGAATGAGAACCGGGTGGTTCTCGCGGTTGAGCACCAATCTCAGAATGGCCTTCATTGTGCGGAGGGGAATAGTCTCCTTCTTTGTGCCCTTCATGTTGATGACATGGTGTCGGATGCCATTGCTGGACATGAAATTTGTGTATGGCTCATCTACATCGTCCTTCTGAACCAGGGTGCTGTTCCAATGTCAGTCAGGTCGAGTCATCAGTGATTTTAATGGGATTCAACTTACACAATCGACTTCAGTCCGAGGTTGCGGATGAAGCCAAAGTCCTCGGGCTTAGGGTAACTGCTCCGGTAAACTCCCGGGACAACCACTCCAAAATTGATGGGTCGGCCGTCGATGGGCAGGACTCGCTCAATGCCCGGAGATATCGGGGCCACTAGAGGCGCTTGGAGCTGGTCCGCGACCTTGAACAGTCCGTCGTCTCGCCGTACGGCACCCTTCTCGCCGCCACTCGCGGCCTTCAACAATTCTTCTTCCACTGACAGAATAACTTGCTTCTGTACGTACACGTCCATCGTAACGTCGAGGGTTGTGACGGATTCGCGCGATGCTTGTCGCGAGGGTCCCTTTGCTTGGTATTTTTCGGCAAGCTCGAGGGGAATGAGGTCGTCTTGCTTGGAATTGCGTCGCGCGGGCCTGTAGGTTGGGTCTTCTTCGGGGTGGCCGCCTGCGTCCTCGAGATACATTCTTGTGCTTCGTTTCGAGACCATTTTACCAGCCATATGTGACTGTGGGGTGACTGGTGCGTCGTAGAGGGGTTCGTGGTTTGGAGACTTGCTCGCGTGACTTGTTAAGGATCGCGGGGATAGGTATAGCGGGGGTCGATTTGTCGATTTGATTTCAGGTTCGGAGTATGGTAGGATAGGGTAGGTGGTCGTGTGAGCAGATTGGTAGAACGGTTGGTTTGGTGGAGGATTGCAGTTGCGAATGTTAAAAGGCGTGTGTAATCGATAGGTCGGCGTTTCCTCTCGGGGGGAAAGACAGACAAGAGGCGTGTTGAAGATATTGCCCTTTGCGTAGGCTTAAAGAATACAGGCGAAGACCTGACGGGCGGCAAGTTGGAGGTCCATCTTGTCGAGAGAAGAGGGTGTAGTTGGGTGTGGTCTTCTTGGTGTCGCAAGGCACGCGGGCGAGAGTGGTGTTGCTCTTGTGTTTTTCGCAGGGCCCCTCGGTGACGGACTGGGTTGACGAGCGGGGATGTGTTGTTATTTCTGCTCTCTCTCGGTACTGGTTCAGGGAGGCAGAGAGGTAAGGTAGGTTTTGGGGAAAATGAGAAAAGTGAACCCTGGAGGGAAAGCGCGGGAGGAGCGGGTTAGTAAATGAGCATCGTAATGGAGTGAGGAGCGTGGATGGTGAGGCGGGACGTGGGCGGAGGAGGCACAAGACGCCGCAGTGCAAGTATTTCTTCGCGGCAGAAGTGGTAAAGAAGTACAAAGGTACCTGGCGTACCTACCTGGGGGGGCTCTGTCTGGCTGCACCCTGTGGCCGTACCTTGGGCTTGGTGCGTGGTGCTTGGCGAAGAGGAAGTGAATTGGGGAGATCAGCCTGGGGGCGTCTCAGGTTCAAGGCCCAGGCATTGGCTGAATTCTGGTACGGTAGGTACGCCGCCGGCCGCGAGAAAAGACGGGCTGGGCTGCGACCTGGCTGGTAGGAGAGGGGAGCGGAGAGGGCAGCCAGGGCAGGACTCAGGAGGAGTGCAGCAGAGAGGAATGCTGAACTCTGTCACTCACACACACACACTGGCTGGGGAGGATGGGACGGGGGAGGAAGGGGTGGGGTGGTGGCATCACAAATTTGGGGAATGCCACAGTGAGGGTGCTGGAGAACCTGGGCAGCCAAGGCAGTCCAGCGGGAGGCACCTGGAGACGTGAGACCTGCTCCGAGGAGACTTCCCTGAGACCTCGATGCCTGTGGATGACTGAGGAGACAGAGGTCCATGGATGGAAGCGAATAAAGCCCCGGGCGGCCACTGGCGGACTCCCCTGGGGCCTGGCCTGCGGGCTGGACTGGACCGCTGCAGGGCCGACTGCAGGACCGCTGCTGGACAGTGGGCTCAGGTCGTCCCAGGGCTGTCGGGCCCAGCCCCGATGCGGTTACGAGGCGACGCGGGACATGACGATCCCAGGTACTGCTTTGCGGGGAGCCGCATACAAAAGCTACCTTCTTGCTGCTGAGGGCCATCATTACCGACGGTCGACCTGAGGACTCAAAGTGACCTGCTGTGGGGGTGACGCCGACGGCCAATGGTCTCGGTCGGTACGTACCTCTCGCCAGCCGCAGGGTGCGCCCACTAAACCACAAACAAACAAGGTGCGAGTTTTGGGGGCAACACCCACCCAGCGAAATGCGCCTTCCTCACCAACTCACTTTGTGTGTCGATTGTGCTGCTGCACTTTGTATGAAGAAGTACCTCTGTTCATTGAGGCATATGTAAGCTTCGGTGCCGCCAAGGGAAAGAGGCAGAATAACCTGGAAAGGAGGAGGGAAGCGAAGCGTGGAAACGATACCTACTGCGGTACGTATCGCCTTGATTGATGCCCTTGCCAGACGTTTTATTCTTAGCATCCAATTCTGATGGATCTCCTGCTGTGTATCCGTATCCTAGACTCGACGCAATGCTTTCTGTACAATGCATCCGTACGCAGCAATGTACTCTGCGTTTGAATATTCCAGGTCCCCAACTTGCATCACCCTGGGGCCGTTTCCATCCGCTGGCCGCGCAACCGCCCAGAATGTCCCGTCAACGTCTGCCACGACGGCATAGTGGATAATGGATTTCCGGTCCTTGCATTATGGCGCGTCTATTTTCCCCAGTAACAGGACCCTTCTGAATGGGAAAGAGAGTGCAAAACCAGGCAGAAAAGGTTGACGATCGCAGTGTGACGCAGCCACAGATCGGCAGGTGATTTTCACCGCATCTCTGCCCATTTGCAGCCACCAAAAGTCACAGCACAGTCAACCACTCAGCCACACGAGGAACGCGGCGACTACCGATCGTCCCTGCCTGCCTGCCCGCGCAGATGTACGTTTGTGTGGTGTGGTTAGACCTCTTCGGACGGCTCAAAAGTCTGGTGATCCCAAACCCTTTTTGCTTCCATCCCGTCGCTCCGCGGGTGGCGGTTTTCTGCTGTCGTTGGCAAACAAGGTAGTAGTAGTAGCATGTACCTACCAACCTTCACTACCTTTTTTTGATGCGCGTCCCGGTCAATTAAGCTACTACTACGCGCACCGCGTATAAACGATCAACGAAATATGCTTCCCACCACAGTCGTATGCCAGACACCCGACTGGTTGCTCTGTAACAGCGCCGTCGACCGCACTACTGTGTGTTGTTAAACGACTGGACCAGCAATGTCTACAGGGATTCTCCAAAAAAAAGCCGATCGCCGTCCGCGTGAGCACTTGCTTCCCCTGGATTCTGGAGACTGAGGGACTCGCACAATGTTCAAGTTCATGCCTGAGCTTGACAGCTGGAGCTCCTGCACAATGAAGGGTCGTGTAGTCGTCTGCAGGCGCCGTCGTCTTTCGACCAGTGCGCCAGTGACACCCAGCTACATCGACAGCCTCGTTTCGATCCCCAGAGACACTTTGGCGTGGCCGTACTTGTGTCTCTGATCGCCGCCAGTCAAGCCTCAAAACGACCGTGGCGTCACCTACCCGCACAGGGGAAGGGAACGGAAGGGAACGGAAGAGTCATCTCGACTCTGTGCGAGACCGCCCGGTACATTCCTCGTCCAGTCTCGCGCTCGCATCTGGCCTGGCCGTCGTCACCACAGCCGGGACAAGACGCACCTCTTGGACCCCCTCCGACACATGGGCTTTTTTCTCTCTCATTCCAGAAGAAGCCCTGCAGCCCTCTAGGTATCACAACTGCCCAAATGGCCATCGACACCGTCTTACGTCACATGCCCATGAACCCCGACATTCCCATCTGTGTTCTTGCGTCCACGGCTTCAGGAAATGCGGACAATCAAACCCAACCTCCTGGAACCGGATAAGCGAGAACAAGAGACAGCAGGGAGAGAGATGGAGGGATTACCTCATCACCACCCCACGCGAGCCGCCTCCGTCACAACACCAGTGACGCCGTCACCCTCTCAGTCTCACGTTTTCACTGCCCAGCTAGCCCGAATCAAGGAACCATCCCTTCAGCTCTGTCATCACCAGTTACACAAGAAATCCAGGCACTGAACATCGCATCCCATCTGACAACGAGTACTCCAGTAGTACCAACAGCGAGTATTCGTAAATGTGTGCATGTAGACTGCCCGGATACCGGCACCACTCCAAATGGACCCTGCAAACGGGTTCAACGGGGACCAAATCCGAACCATGCAAAAAAATACAGTGAACCGTGTCAGTGACCTCAATGTCCAAACTCCGAACCTTCAAGGGGTCCTGTCCACCCCCCCTCGGAGAACTAGGCTGATCTCACTCACCGAAGCCCCTCCGGCGAGATTGCCTTTTCGGCACCGAAGGGGAGCGAAGGGGAGCAAAGCCAACGAAAAAAAAAAAAAAAAATTGCAACTGAAGTCTGTCTGTCACTGGACAACGATCAGGGTTCCATGCAATAAACCGCGACACTGCGTAAACGCCGTAATGACTATGCGAATCCGGCAGGCAGTCATGCTTTTACGGTTTACTGTCGTGTGCCCGGTTCCACTGCTGCTGCTGCACACGACAGAAGAAGAGAAAAAAAAAAGGCCAATGTTTATTTTTCACAGGATGGTTACTTTCGTGAACCTCGTCTACCACTCTCGCCGCAATCTCGGCGCTGAAGTCCCAAATGGCCCAATCCAGCAACCATCAGAAAAACAAAAACCCACAGCTGCCAAAACTCACTTCACACTCCCCTCCAGTACCTAGGCACTGTATTCCTCCACAGAACACCGGACACGCCTCTAGTCCCCGCGCCGCCTCACGCGCTACTGCCAAAACCATGCGATGAACGACCTAAAAAGCCCACGACGGCGTCCGCTAACAAAACACAAACCAACGCTGCCAAAAACTTGTTTACTCCCCAAAGGCCGCCCCGGCGTCCTCGGAAGGGCTCCTTACTAACTGGCGCTGCGTAGCAAGTGCCCACCGATCCCCGCCCGCGGCGCTGCTTAACTATTAAGTCCGGCGCGGCGGGATTCGGTCTTGACTCGACTGTAATACGGTATCTCCATAGCAGCTGTCTGTCTGGCTATGTAATCCAACGGCGTCCGGCTCGACCGAACAAGCTGATGTCTCCCCCCTTCTCCACTAAAACTCGGGTCAGACAAAGAAAACCTCAATCACCGGGGAAGCGGTAGATGCAGAGACTAGCACGACTAGGTAGAGAGGACGCGTGGGAAGATGCCGGTAGCGTGCATGATCTCGATTTCTATCCAAACTCAGCTGGCGTACCAGCTTGTGTGTCACTGTTCGACACCCCTCCGAATGTACTCATGCTCTATCCACACAAACAAACACAGCAGTACAAGAGAAAAGAGAGGGGAAAAGTTAACAGAGGAAAAAATGCGGCCGTGAGTGTACATGTTGGTCGCTGGGACAATGCCTGCCACGCGGATGGATGTATATCCCGCCCTTCTATCCAGACTCTTACAAACGCCAAAAACCCAGGCTTATGTTATGCTTCATGCTACCCATCTAAATGCTCCGTTCCACGACCTCCGAAACTGACAATCACAGCGAGCGGCTCTCAGCATGCCGCGTTCCACAACTCGTGGACCAGCATCCCGCCAATGACTGTGGCGCCGGGGAGGCTCGAAGTCGGCCCTGACATGCGACTGTCCCAAATCTGCAGCGCAAAGTGACACGCCACGGCCAGCTCGCCGATGCCCAGCGAGGTGTTGATGATGGAGGCCCAGCTGGGCGTCGGCTCGCGGCGCATCGTTCTGATCGCGTCCCCGGTCAGATGGATGGCAGTAGCCATCGTCAGCATCATCGCGCCGAGCATCACGTCCCGGCTATACGGATATGACGCAGACGTCGCGTGGAGCCACGCGGCGAGGAGGATCGCCAAGGTGAAAACGTCCAGCAGGCGGCTGTTCCGTAGCCTGGCACTCCTCGCCAGCGACCCCGCGTTCGCTGCCTGAGCTTTGCGATTTCTTGATTGAACGTTGCCGTGAACGTCTTGGTCCTCATCGTCTTGGCTGAGGCTGAAGCTTGTGTTGAGAAGATCGGCGAGTGAGCTGCGCGGATCGGTAGGGTTGGACGCCGAGGGCGCGAAGAACGTGGGCTGCGCAAATGCCACGTCCTGTAGACCCTCCTTCTGGGCACCTGACGATGACTTGGCCGCTTGCATGCTACTCGTTGCGAAGATGGACTTCCTCTCGGCCGGTTTCGTCAAGAGCGGTTTTGGCCCGTTGCGAAGGCGCTGTGCGGGGGCGATCGGTGCGGGAGGCACCTTGTACCAAAACGGGCTTGAATTTGGACCTTGCTCGGGCTGCCCGAATACCTGGTTCGGCGCCTTTGGAGGTCCAAAGTCGTTGAAAGCTCGGTGTTTGGATTGTGTAGGCGACCAGTCCATTTCCTCCGAGTATTGCACTTGAGACTGCGGCACCTGCGGTTCAGGGGTGCCAAATCCAAAGCTGCGGTTGCTCACCCTGTGCTGCAGCTCCCGCTGGAAGAGCGCCGGCGAGCTGGAGCCTACGCTTGTTGGACTCGGAGGGATGCCTGGTCCCGAGCTTGACTCTGCCAGAATATCGTCAAGCAGGTTCGACATGTTCTTGGTACCCTCCTCCTTGCGTTGCGTTCGCGGTCTGGGTGGGGATGACGCAGGCGTTCCTGTCGCTGGTGTGCCTGTTGCTGAGGAGGTCGTCTGGAATAGAGGAGTCGTATCGATACGGACTGATCGTTGTGCGAGGACATAGATCTATATTCATGTTAGTGCCTTTCCTTCGACGCAGTAAGTCCTTTTCTACTGACCGCCATCATCAACAACGCCATCAGCCCGTGAAGGCTCATCTGTGCGCTCTCCTCTGTCGAACGACCACCCTTCATCTCTGTCATCTTCATCGCCATAAATCGCGTGAAGAGAATCAGGCCTTGGAATGTGTACCACTGGCCCAACCCCAGAATATGGCGAGAAAAGCCACGGAAGACCTGCGCGAACTTGGGATTCCACCACACGCTCAGCCCATTCGCCCAGAGACTCCAGTAAATCAGTCTCTCAGGTCTGGGCAGGACCAGTGTCAGCGCCAGAGATAGCCTCTGAATCCATGTTGATTCTGCATCAGGATCTCGGAGAGGTCCTTCGTCCTGTCCTGCGAAGACGACCGCAAGGGACGCAAGATGCCACATGTACTGACACACAATCCCGCCCAGCCAGAGCCACCTCCCAGCTTTCGCTGATACATCTAACGGCGTAGTCTTCTTGACCGTGCGATTCTGTCGACTCCTGTCCATCATCCGTCGCAAGTGATCCGTCCGCGCCGTGTAACCGGCCTGGTCCAGCCTGGCGTGGACTTTCGGTTCGCATTCGGCGCATATCTGGGGGTATCGTTGCTCGAGGCCCCTCCGGAATTTGTACATATTCCTCTCAAGCTCCGCATATTCGGGATGGTCTGGGTCGTCGGGAAGGTACTGCGCTAGGGAGCTTGTGAATAGGTGCTGGTTCTTTAGACATGTCGCGCAGAAGATGCTTTGCGAAGGGCTGGAGAAGTCGGGCGATTGTGACCGTGGGATCGCATAGGTTGTTGGGGCCGGCGTAGACGTCGTCTTCGCGACAGGGGGATCGGTGATGTCGCCATGCTAAGAGCAGTTTCGTCAGATGAAGCCACACCTCACGATGCGCCAGGTCGACTCACCTCGTCCAGGTAGTTGGTCGCATCGCAATGCAGACACAGGAACTCGCGGATGAAGCCGTCGTAGCGCGTTGAAGAGCGCTTTCCGCAGTAAAAGCAGGTCAGCAGTTTGCGCCCTCGTAATTGTGCCATTGCTCTTTGAGGTGGGAGGCTCCTCGGCCTGGACAATGCATTTATGCAGGCTGGCGGGACGAGGTGTTTGGCCGATAGTTGTTGTTCGCTGGGAACTTTCCACGTTCTGCCGGGCGGTCTGGCGGGCGTTGCAAAGGAATGCAGGGGAAAGGGCAGGGATCCTAGGGAACCAGCAGGACCATGAGGTCATTCCTCTTTGCGTGTCGGGAACCTCGTGGTGGCCTGTACTAACAGCTGGCGCTAGATGGCAGGTGCCATTGTCCAAAATTGGCATTCTGCAGGGACTTTCGAGGCTTCCCCACACTCTTCCAGCAACAATCTTAGAGGCTCTGGACCCTGCACTAACAGCTGACGGAGGCACATCGACACTGGGCGTTTTTCACCTAAATTCACTTCACCTTTTGCATCTCGATAGAAGATCTAGAGTGGGTAAGAGAGGACACCTACAACCATCATTATTTCCTAAATTCTTTCTTCGAGTCTACACTAGGATCATGAAAGTCCTATAGTACAGTAAATTAACGAATTAGAGGGTTGAGGTATACTTCAAAATAGAAAGCTCCTACCAGCGAATAAAACACGTTGCTCATGTATCCACCTACCTAGACACAAACTCACCACGATCCACCTGTACAGCCATCTCACAGAAAGGAATGGTGGCGAGCAATCAGCTGTCCTGATACTTCGAATTCCCTCAAGATGGCAAGAGATGGCAAGCCCGCTGCATCAACCCTGCTTTTCATCGTTGGGGCGCTCACCACCCTTGCATTGAGCCTGGTCATGACATCCTCCTGGAAAGCTACCCTGGCCACCGTCTTCTTGAGTGTCGCCTCACTCCTTATTTTCGTCACGGTAAATACTCATGATTGCTCTGTTCCAGAAATACCATCAGCTAATTAGCTCCAGACCCGCCATCTGCAAATTCAACGAGGCCGTCTCGGACGCCCAGTGGGACTCTCCAATGCCGTCGATCAAGCCAGTTCAGGGGTTCTGAGGGGAGCGTACTTCCTGGTCGTCCTTGGCTCAGGCGGCCACACGAAAGAGATGCTCGCCATGATGGAGATTGGGTTCCCCCATGTTCCCAACATGCACCGACGTTATCTCATCTCTAGTGGCGACACGATGTCCCTGAAGCACTTGGACGCATTCGAGCAGGATCTCAAAGCTACGCATGGCGAGCAGCAGGCTGGCACCTACGACTTCCACATCGTTGCCCGAGCCCGCAAGGTTCACCAGAGCCTCCTTACGACTCCTTTTACCGCCATCCTGTCTGTCATCCAGATCTTCCCGTTGCTTCTGTCGTCCCCCTTTACCGGCGCACGGAAGCGACAGCAGTTCCCCGACATAATTCTCACTAATGGACCGGCGACGGGTTTCATCGTCGGATTGGTTGTGTATTTGCTCAAAATATTTTGCGTCATCCCCGAAGATACAGCGCAAGTCCTGTTCGTCGAGTCGTGGGCCAGGATCCGCACCCTCAGCCTGACGGGTAAGCTGTTCCATCGCACTGGCATCGCGGACATGCTGCTCGTGCAGCACGAGAAGGTTGCCAAGGCGTACGGTATCACCAATGCAGGTTGTATGGTTGTGGGAAAGAGGCAGACGTAACCATGCTGGCAGGCAAGCAGCCACAAGTATTCGAAGACGGTAGAAGATCAAGAAGAATACAGACTTGACTTTCCAACTCAGACGACGGCTATCGCTGATATCAGCGCCAGTCCGGTTCAGTGACCCCGCTATGACTGAGACGCCCGGTGACAGGCCCGAGAACGCAAATCCAAAAGTAGAGACATCATGGTCACCAGTCGTTATGAGGCATGCCATATTATACAGATTTTTTGTGGTACATGTGCTTACAGGAGCCGCCGCGCTCTGCTTACGCCTCCGCAACCTCCGCCTCGGCATCTGCTTCCGCAGCATCATTAGACTTCTCCTCCTCGCCAAAGGTAGAGTAGCTAGCTGTACGAGATGCCTCGAGCAGAAGCGCGCGCTGGCTGGCCCATCCCTTCCATGTCTCGAACTCCTTATCCTCCAAGTCCTGGCCGATCTGCAGCTTGTTCTTGCCAAAGTACGCACCCACGTGTCTGGCCTCCTCGCGGGCGACACGCTTTTCAATCTCTTCTTCCTGACGCAAAGCGTAGAACTCCTTTCTCGCGGTATCGTACGCCTTGTCCTTGGACATGCCGTGGCTGTGCATGAAATATAGCTGACGCTGGACGACACTGGGTGGGCGTTAGCTATGAAATGATGAAGCATCACCTGATCAGCGTACCATTCACCAGTCAATGGCAGACCGGGCTGGCGTAGGCCCTTGCTCCAGTCGCATCTCTGGTAGTCCTTTCCATCCGTCTCTAGAACAATTCTCGGGCGTGCCAGCTCCCACGGGTGGTCTCTGTAGAAGGTCGTTCGCAGCGCATCTTCCTCGTGCACTATCCTCGGCGGCTTGTAGATGTTGCGCGGCTTGCGCTGCTTGGAGCTGGCGGGGGCGTCGTAGTTGGTGATCGGCCTCGTGAGCGACTCGGCGGGCGGGATGTCGCGCATGGCCTGGAACCACGGCGGCTCTTGGACGCGGTAGCCGGGGAGGACTCTGGATTTGATCTCCAGGCCCATGGCCTGGTAGACCCTTGCGGGCCGGATTTGTCGACCCATGGTAGCCTGCAAAAGGTGTCAGTCGACAGCATCACCACGTAAATTGCCAATTGGGACGTACTAGTTTGTTCAGGGAGTTTGCTGTCGAGACCCCGGGCGAGACTCGATGCTTCAAAGCTCCAATCGCGAATTGAGGTCCAGAGTGCAGCTCAGAATTTTGGAGCGGTCGGCCAATCCTAACGCCGTGGCCGGCCGGCACGGCCCCACCCACTGCGAAATAATTCCCAATCCAATCATCCTGGAGCTTTTGGTCAACCAGCTCAAGCTTCTTAACCTTGCCGTTGGCCTTTTTCCCTCTCGCCTCTCCGCTCCTCCTGTCTTCCCAACTGACCGCCGTCTCGCGCTCTTGGATGGGACGGTGACTTTCTGGGCCGCAATGCACGACAGCCCATGAAAGCTCTCAGCCGGATTGACGGGTCCTTATGCGGCGCGATCCTCTCGACTCGACCCTCTGCCACCCGAGCAGCTGCAGTTTCTTTACGCCCCGAGCTCCGAGACGAAACAAGACCTCCGAGGGCGCCGGCTGCTCCCCGTTGCCGCCGTGATCTCCACAGACATGCTCGCACACATGGAGCGCACTGCCCGCAGACGGCCTCGTGGCTGCTGTCCACCTTCTTGCCGGCGCCCTCCAGACGGCCGCGATCCGCCCCTCCCCACGAAACCCTGCCCTGCCGCCAACGGGTACAGCGATACAGCAATGCCGCTGCCGCCGCTTCGGACCCCGAGTCCGAATCGAGCACGAAGGTGGTTCTGAGCAAGACGCAACAGAGAAAACTTTTGCATTTCGTCGGCAATGTCGATGTACGCAACGCGGGGACGGTGGAGGAACACCTGGAACTTGCACGGGACCCATACTTGAACCGATTCGCCCAGCCCGAGCCCTCCAAAATCGAAATCAGCGACAGGGAGGCGGACAACCGGTATCCATCATTACAGCAAGCAGTCCGCGACGACAAAAGCCTAGGTGAGCTGCTGCAGAGGCTTAACGAGGCTGTGAACGTAAGGCTGTGGCATCCGAGTAGGATAAGCCTGGACGCTATATACGACTTGTACTTGACGCTGCCGGAGCCGCGGATGATTCAGATGCCAGCACACTTGCGACATCGGTTGCTCAAAGCGTTCGGCACACCAGTGAGGAGAAATTCAAAGTCGATGCTGCGCTACTTTTCCCTCATCGGGGAGGTCAAAGATAGTGGGATCCCATTGCGACGCAGCGAGTGGAACTTTGCTCTGTCGCTAGCAAGCCGATATGTCGGTCTCACAACCACAACGGAGACCGAGCATACTTTGCAAATATGGAAGGAGATGGAGAGGGATGCCGGAGTACAAGGCAACGACGTCACATTCAACATCCTCTTCGACTCCGCATCCAAGTCTGGCAATTTTGAGCTGGCTGAGATGATATACAAGGAGATGCGGTCCCGGAATATCGAGTTCACCCGGTACCACCACGTCAGCTTGATACACTTTTTCGGCCTTCAAGGAGACGGGGATGGCGTACGGGCCGCGTATAAAGAGATGGTTGAGGACGGCGAGCTCGTGGACTCGACTGTACTCAACTGCGTGATAGCGAGTTTCCTGCGATGCGGCGAGGAGGCCGCAGCCCACAGGGTCTACAAGCACATGAAGCAGGCACACTCCAAGGCGGCCCACTTCCCCGACCGGCACTGGCACACGAACGGCATGATCCTTCAGGTTCTCAAGATGTTCACAACGGTTTCCAAGAATGTCCCGGAGATGCGGCCGCAGCTGCAGGAGCTCTCGGATATGAGGCCGGATCTGCAGACTTACAAAGTCCTCATTCGTCACTACGGGACCAAGGGAGGCAACCTTGAGAGAATTGCGCAGTACCTGGACGAGATGAAGACGTACCAAATCCCCGTACATGGAAGCATCTTCATCATGCTGTTCAAGGCTTTCGTGACTCACGGTGGTGTTTTCGAGAGCGAGTGGAGTCCGAGGCGTTTGAGTGCCGTGTTTCAATCGTTGTTGACAGCTCTCGATAACACACCCTGGCAGAACCAAGCGAACGACGCACATGAGGGTATATACCTCGACACATGGCTTGTTATCTGGGCTCTCCGCGCCTACAGAAAGTGTAACAAAAGTCACCAAGAGTTGCTGGATGTGTACGATCAGCTGAAATCGAGATGGCTACTGCACGAGGAGCAGGTCCAGTTCTTGGACTCGTACGTCGGCCTTCTGCTCGCTGGGAAGGACCATACGGTGTTTCCGAAATTCATCCCGAAGCCCAAGAAGTCGATTAAACATCGGCGCATGTAAACATTACAACTATAGACCATGATACCAATAACTGTAAAATATGATTTCACATCTACCTACCTTGGCATGCAATCTAGCAGATGGTCATGGCA
The DNA here is from genome assembly GCA_027406125.1 of Colletotrichum tropicale. Lineage (NCBI taxonomy): Eukaryota > Fungi > Ascomycota > Sordariomycetes > Glomerellales > Glomerellaceae > Colletotrichum > Colletotrichum tropicale. The sequence continues at coordinate 1,371,798 of JANVYH010000002.1, forward strand.
TTGTGCGAGGTTCAGTAGCCAACTCGCAGGATCGTAGTATGAGATCATCAGAGCGCGGGGTTGCAGTCACACGTAGAAATATCTCGGTGCAGAATGTGGTGAAAAGGAATCGCTGAGGGCGAAATGCTCTATTTCTGCTCATGTACAAAGCCGCCCCCGGGTCCAACTCATTCCATGGTGTACATTCGCGATCGACTCAAGAAAAAAGCGATTGTGCCCATTTAAACCTTGGGCTTGTAAGTTTGCCAGGCTGCCCACCTTGTTAGCAAAGCAGTTTCGAGATCGGTTCGGCAGAAGCCGGAGGGGCGGAAAAAAGAACGCACCAGCGATGCCGAAGGGGGCGAAGAAGCCGACGGCGGAGTAGGTCCAGAAACCGGCGCCAAACCACTTGGACTTGGGGTTGAAGGGGATGTTGGAGTAGGGGCCCTCGGGGTAGTGGTAGGGAGAGCTCATCTGGGCGCGGGTGGTGGTGAAGCCGCGGCGAGCGACGACGGTGCGAGTCTGGGGGACCGCGCGGGCAGCGGCACGGGCGAGCATCTACGGGCCGCAGGTCAGCATCAATTGGACGTTCCGAAGCTCGGGGGAGGTTGTGTGTACTTTGGCGGGTTGTTCTGAGGCGATCGCGACGCGCAATTGGGGGAGATAGAGGTTTCGTTACGGTGTTGAAGTCATTCAGAAGGGTGGTCTGAGATGTGATCCGGCTAAGCTCCAAAGATCCTCAGGCCGGGATGCTATTAGGTAAGCACACGTGACTATCTCGCGGTGTGACGTCCAGTCCGGCGGTCGGGATTTGCAACTGGTAGGAGCGCGACCGCCTGCCGCCCTGAGCCATTGCCGATTTTTTTTTCTTTCCTTTTCTGCCTGTTGGCCCACCCTCCAGGTGCACTGACCTCTAACTTTTTTTCCCTGGCACCTGTGATTGCGATCGCAGCAGGCAAGATCGAGAGAGCTCCTTCTCGTCGCTCACCACTAACGCCGTTGTTGTCGTCGTCGTCCACCGTCGTCGTCGTCTGCCATCGCTGTCATTTTTCTAAGACAATTGTTCTACCAGAATACCCATACTACCATTGTCGGTACGCTGGTCACCTCACCCAAGCCGCCCGCCATGGACGAGCTTTTTGACGTTTTCGACGCTCCTGCTGCGGCCGCCGACTCGCCGAGTGAGGCCGAGCCCGAAGTGTCGTCTCAGCCGCCTAAGTCGCGCAAGAAGGATAAGAAGAGCAAGAAGCGCAAGGCCGACGGCGAGATCAAGAATGGCGTCGCCCCAGCGCAGGCAGAGGATGCCGACATGCCTGACGCCGACGAGACCTCTAGGGATGGAGAGGACGCCGATGAAGCGGCTGCTACGTCCGACGACCAGCACGAGAGCCACAAGCGCCGCAAGAAGGAGGACGAGGCCCAGCCCGTCTTGACCGACACCTTCCAGACTGCCGAGTCCCGAGAGGTCGCCGGCGCAGCTACCTTCACCAAGGCCGAGGACGAGTCCCTCGTCCTGTCCCACAACATTCAGCATCAGGTCGCCTTGCCTCCTGACCTGGACTACGAATACGTCCCTCTCTCAGAGCACAAGCCCCCGGCCGAGCCCGCGCGGAAATACAACTTTAAGCTCGATCCTTTCCAGGCGCTGTCCGTCGCTTCGATCGAGAGAGAGGAGAGTGTGCTGGTCTCTGCTCACACGTCTGCTGGAAAGACGGTTGTCGCCGAATACGCGATCGCTCAATGTTTGAAGCGGAACCAGCGCGTCATCTACACGAGTCCGATCAAGGCCCTTTCCAACCAAAAGTACCGAGACTTCGAGGCTCTGTTTGGCGACGTCGGCCTGATGACTGGTGATGTCACGATCAACCCCACCGCCAGTTGCCTTGTCATGACCACCGAGATTTTGCGCTCTATGTTGTACCGCGGTTCCGAGATCATGCGCGAGGTTGCCTGGGTCGTTTTCGACGAAATCCACTACATGAGAGATAAGACGAGAGGTGTGGTCTGGGAGGAGACGATCATTCTTCTTCCCGATAAGGTTCGCTACGTCTTCCTGTCCGCCACCATCCCGAACGCTTTCCAGTTCGCCGAGTGGATTGCCAAGATTCACCACCAAGCGTGTCACGTCGTCTACACCGATTTCCGACCCACTCCTCTTCAGAACTACTTCTTCCCCTCCGGCGGCAATGGTATCTTTTTGGTGGTGGATGAGAAGGGTGTCTTCAGAGAAGGCAACTTCCAGAAGACCATGGCCTTGGTCGAGCAGGGCAAGGGTCAAGACCCTTCCAACGCGAACGCCAACTGGAAGGGCAAGGGTGCCAAGAAGAACACTCAAAAGGGTGGCCAGGCAGCCGACATGAAGTCGGACATCTCCAAGATCGTCAGAATGATCATGCAAAAGAGCTTCCACCCTGTCATCATCTTTAACTTCAGCAAGAAGGAGGTCGAGAACCTGGCCCTCAACATCTCCCACTTCCAGTTCAACAACGACTCCGAGCAGGCCATGGTCAAGACTGTCTTCAATAACGCTATTCAGAGCTTATCCGAAGCTGATCGTGAGCTCCCCCAGATCCAGAACTTGCTTCCCCTGCTGCAGAAGGGCATCGGCGTGCATCATTCGGGTCTTCTCCCCATCTTGAAGGAGACCATTGAGATTCTCTTCCAGGAGTCCCTTATCAAGGTGCTCGTGGCGACCGAGACATTCTCTATTGGTCTCAACATGCCTGCCAAGACTGTTGTGTTCACTCAAGTGACCAAGTGGGACGGCGTTAAGCGAAGACCTTTGACCCCGTCAGAATACATCCAGATGTCTGGTCGCGCTGGTCGTAGAGGCCTGGATTCCCGTGGTATCGTCATCATGATGATCGACGACAAGATGGAGCCCGACACCGCACGCGCTATCGTTGTTGGTGAGCAGGACCGTCTTAACTCTGCTTTCTACCTCGGCTACAACATGATCCTCAACCTCCTCAGAATCGAGGCCATTTCTCCCGAATTCATGCTCGAGCGCTGCTTCCACCAGTTCCAGACCGGTGCCAGTGTTCCCGCTCTCGAGCGCGACCTGATGGCGCTCCAGCAGGAGAGGGATGCCATGTCCATTGCCGATGAGGCTACCGTCAAGGACTACTATAACTTGCGGAACCAGCTCGAGCAATACACCAGCGACATGCGTGCCGTGATTCAGCACCCGGATTATTGCATAGACTTCATGCAGCCCGGCCGCCTGGTCAGAATTCACGACCCAAAGAAGACCAACACTACTCTGGGCGGTACCGATTACGGCTGGGGTGTTGTCTGTGACTTGGCAAAGCGTAGGGCGAACAAGCCTGGAGAACCCGAGTACCCCCCTCAAGAGACCTACTTCATCGACGTCATGATGTTTGTCGACCAGAAGAGCAAGCCGGCTCCTCAGGTGAATGAGCGCCCTTCGTCTGGCGACATGGCCCCCGGAATGATTCCTTGCGCCAAGCCCGACGAGCCTGGCGAAGGTGCACGCTTCGAGATCATCCCTTGCCTCCTGACCTGCATCAAGAATATCAGTCAAATCAGAATTTTCATGCCGAAGGAGCCGAAGAGCCAAGCGGGTATTGAGGCGGCCAGCAATGCCCTCAGAGAGGTCTGCAGAAGATTTCCCGACGGAGTGCCTAGCCTCGACCCGATCGAAAACATGGGCATCACCGACGACTCCTTCAGATCTCTTATGAGGAAAATTGAAATGTTGGAGGCTCGTCTGATCACCAACCCTCTCCACGGATCTCCTCTTCTCCCCGAGCTCTACCTGCAGTACCGCGCCAAGGAGAAGCTGGGGGAGCAGATCAAGGCCAAGAAGAAGGAGATTGCGAGACTTCACAGCATTGCTCAGATGGACGAACTCAAGGGGCGCAAGCGTGTCCTGCGCCGTCTTGGTTTCCTCAACGAGAACGAGGTCGTTGAGCTCAAGGCCCGTGTGGCCTGCGAAATTTCATCCACTGAGGGCCACGAACTTGTTCTGGCTGAACTCCTATTCGACCGTTTCTTCAACGAACTCTCCCCGGAGATGATCGCATCTGTTCTCAGCTGCTTCGTCCTTGACGAGAAGCTTGAGACCGCAGCCCTCCGCGAAGAACTGGCCAAGCCCTACCGCGAGGTACAGGCCAAGGCCAAGCAGGTCGCCAAGGTCAGCAGAGAGAGCAAGCTTGAGCTTAACGAGGATGAATACCTGGCTGGTTTCAAGTGGCAGTTGATGGAGACTGTGTACTCATGGGCCCAGGGCAAGCCATTCGCAGATATTTGGTATGTAATTCCACCCGAGCGATATGATTGACGCACTAACACCATCACCAGCAAAATGACCAACGCGTACGAAGGATCCCTGATCCGTCTCTTCCGTCGTCTGGAAGAACTCATGCGCCAAATGGGCCAGGGTGCCAAGGTCATGGGTAGTGAGGAGCTCTGTCAAAAGTTCGAGGACAGTCTGGCCAAGGTCCGCCGCGACATTGTTGCCGCCCAGAGCTTGTACCTCTAAAAGGTTTGTTTCGGGTTCTCGTCTCCCCTTGGTTCAGTAGCTTAGTCTACCCCTAGCATTGTCGTTTGTTTATGTAGCCTCGGGGGTTCCAAAAAGGCGTTGGCGGTTTAGGAGGTTTATACCATGTAGAATCTTTGTGTGCGCGGATACGGGGTTGTAAGAGGCTTGCAAAACAGTCCTTACTCCATGGCCACCAATGAAGCAGTAATGGCCCTTTTTTGCTCCCTCTCTGTGATCATCGTCGTCCTTACTGTCGTCGTCTGTCGTCCCGCGTTGTCGTCCATTGATGTTATACCTCCTTGTCATCCATCGATGTTATCCCTCAATGTTGTCGCTCGTCGCCGTCCCATGACCTCGTTGTCCCCTGCCCTCGTCGTCCCCTGCCCTCGTCGTCCCCTGCCCTCGTCGTCCCCTGCCCTCGTCGTCCCCTGCCCTCGTCATCGCTGTCGCCTCTATGTTTATCATCCTTCTGTTGTTGTCCTTAATCGGAGCAAGTCAGGGGCTACACTGAGAATATAGTCACGCAGACACAGAAAAATCAGGCAGTTTCTTCATGTCCTGTTTTCGCCTCCATCCTGCAATGCCCTGGTATCATAAAGCCATAACCTAACGCCGTACCTTAAATGCATGTACTTCGCCGATCCCATACCCTCACCGGTCTCCCGAAAATGCTCTGATCACGCCAATAATGATGCTCAAAGTCACGCCGAACCCAATGAAATCCTGCCAGCGTCCAGAAAGCATGCTTCCCTCCCTCGACAGCCATCCAAGACACCCGAGCGGCCAAAAGAACCCAACAACCATGCCCTCAATCAGCACGTCCAAAACCCCGCTCATCACGCCAAACGCATCGTCGCCGCCGCCGCCGTCTCCGCCCTCGCCGCCCGCACCTGCGCCGCCCGGCAGCGCGCCCTGAGCGTTGGTGTCAATCCACGCGTCCTCCATCGAGCGCATCGTGTCCGGGCTCGGCATCGTGTCGGGGGTGTACTGCGCGGCGCGGATCTCGCGGAACTGCAGGCGCAGCGCGTTCACCTCGGCGGCGGTGAAGCCCGCGTTGAGAAGCCTGTCGAAGCCGCGGGGCGTCGGGCGCTGCTGGGCCTGGGGTTGGCCGCTCCCGCCGGGGGACGAGCCATGGCCGTCGGGTGCGTTTGTGCCGGAGGAGGAGTTGGGCTGGGCGGAGGGCGCGAGGAGGGCGGCCTCTGCCTCGGCGGCGAGCTCGGCGTCGGTAAGGCTGTCGCCGATGCTGCAGTTGACGTAGACGCGCGGCGGGGCGGCGTCGTGCGCTTTTGCTTTGCCCTTGCCCTTTGGGTCATCTGCGGAGCCGCCGCCTGGAAAGGAGGGTGTTGTCGGGGTGCCGGAGGTTGAGGAGGGCGGCGGCGGGAGAGGTCTGAGGACGGAGGAGAGGGCGGACGCGTCGGGGAGGATCTTGCCTTGGTGGATGAAGCGGAGGCGGCGCTGGGAGTCTGGCTGGGCGAGGCGGGAGCGGATGAGGTGTTTGAGGGCGGCGACTGTTGTTTGGGAGGGGGAGGGGATGTCGAGGTCGAGGTCGGGGAGGGATGTTGTGAAGCGGATTCGGAGGAGGAGGGGGGGCGTCCAGGGGCGTGGTGTTGTCATTGTCGCATTGTTGGTTTGGTGAGATTGGGGAGTTTGTGATTTATTCTGGGTGGGTGATGTTGGAGCTGCGGGATGAATGGAGAGCTGTTGGACCCTGGAATGGGATGACATCGCGGGAGCTTATCGATATGCATATACCAGGTGTATGAGATAATGCGGTACTTGACTCGACTTACACCAGTTGCTGGGCCTAGGTCTGATGGGGACTATGATCACGTCCGTCACATGAATCACAAGGCAACATCTTGTATTGAATTGATATGTTCTAAAGAGTGACAGTTTTGCAGTTCAAAGATTGGTGCCAATGTCCAGAAGAGTCTCCCCGCCGTTCTGGTCAGCTGTGTTGGACGCTGTACTGAACTCGGCGCTCCACAGAATCCACTACTAGACTTTCAAACCACCAGACAAGTTGCGCGCAGCTGAGATGACGACAGAGCGTAAGGATTTTTCATTCTGCTATACGATTTCAGAAATTTGTCATGATTTTTACAGCCATATGAAAGTAAAGGCCTACCTTCTGTCTGACTAGACCAGTCGGCTACTGGGAACGCGAGCCAAAGGCCCTAGCAGGCTTATCCAAATTGAGACAGCTGCCTTCCTTGAAGGTGCCGCTACCTCCATCAGCCGCCCATGAGGTGATTCTGACAGTCCCACAGCTGTTTGACGGATAGAAATCGGCTACCTGGCGGCCGCCGCCGTACTTCTCGACACGGAACGAGTTCGTGTTGAGAACATTGGTGTCTCTGCAGGTGTTGTCCCAGACGTTGACTCTCTTGCTCTCGCCTTTGCAGTCTTTGCCGTCGAAAATGGTGATGACGTATCCTTGGACGGAGGCGAGGCAGAGGAAGGTAGTGAGGGCCTTGGCGACGTACATGATTGCAGGATAGGTATGCGGGCTTGGAAATGGGATTTTGAGTAGAGAGGCAGTAGTTCTGAGTGAATAGGATATGAATTGATAGGATTGTGAAGTTGATGATGAGATGAAGGAGGAGCAGAAACTTTCGGGGAAACCAGCCCTCTTTATACTTTCATTAGCCGCTGCCAGGACTCTCCCAACGTCTCTCTTGCCTCACCGAAAGCTCAAACATTTTAATTGCGACTCGCGTGACCTACTTCCGCCTTGAGTATGTGGTACATGATGCGGCTAATCGATTCTTTGGAGAGGAGATCTGGCAGATCTTGTTGTTTAGTGCGGCTGTGCGGTTAGACAATGTAAGAAAATAACTGTTTTCGGCAGTCTGGCGCTAGTATCTCACCTCTTGTTTCTCAACAGCATCGAGTCAGCCTTGCATCCCCACGAGAAAATGCAATCGAGCCCGTAATGAGGTAGTTGTCGTAAACTTTCCTAAATAAATTGGCCTGATACTCGGTCGTTGTGGCTTGGCGAATACGCCGTGATCTGCGGACGAAGTTTCACCCGCCGCTCTACGTTTTACAGCAATAATAAACTTGCTGAATCTACACGAAATCTGCTGAGACTTGCTAAAAGGTGATACATAAGCCTTGCTCTTGTTGTTCTTCTTGCGCGACGTTTACGGTTAAGATGCAGATTGCTCAGGCTCACTGGGCGACTTGGGAGTCGGAACATCAGCGGCTATGGCGTCATGATGTCTAGGAGACATTCTCCTATAAATTTCGAGAACTCAGTTTATTAATACTTCCGGAGTGGTCTCAAATAACCCCTTGAGCTGTGTCCCTGGTGAAGCAGAAGGCGTTGGGCCGCAGCTAGAAAAGCCCCCTTTCACGAAGATCTTCTCGACTGGTGGCCCAAGGCGAGTAGCGGAATGCGTCTTGTTGTATTTGACATTGGAATCGGCCGTGGTGACACTGGAGAAGAGCTCATTTATCTCTAGCTGCTTCACAGCGTGCGTCTACGGTATGACCGACTGATACCTTTGTGCCCGAATACTTGGCCCGGAAGGTTGGAAAATGGCGACAGAGGCTCGGCAAAATTTCTCTACTATGAGTCTCAATTGGGCAACATTCAAATTCTCCGCGCAATTATGTTTCACACTCTGTATTACGACTCAAAGCCCGGAAATAATTCGCCCAGGAGTCGAATGCGACGAGGAGATCGGGTGTCTCTTTTATAAACAGACTTTCTTGGCCTGAAATCAACTGTGGCTTTTGATTGTGGGCAACTGCGAGGGGAGCTCCGGATCTGAGGGGCTTTAGATAAATTGGAGGAAAAGAACCAATGCGGAATTAAGTGAGGCCAGATATAGTCCAAGGACGACAAGAGTAAATGAAAATAGTACCCGAAAAGGTACATGTACTGAGGTCTCTTTGGGCGACTGCAACCTAGGCTAAGGATATACGGACTAATGCCCTGCTGGGAATCGATCCCTCCTCATCCTTCTTATCTGCTGCATGCGAAGTATTCCAAATAAGAAATGCCAAGCTGATGTGTTAAATCGTTGCGAGTATCCATGAGTCGTTCCACGGAAGCTTGAGGCAGTTATCTGACGCATAGGTCATCCTGCAGAATTTGCAAAACGATGTCGCTCAGCTGATTTGTGTGGTTCTTCATACTAAACCATTGGATAGCCTTATATTCAAGCCAAAAGGTGCTGCAATGTCATAAAACCTCAACTGCAGACAACTTATTTGGACCAGCAGATGTCTTCTCATTCTCAGAGTGGTTGGAAAGATCTACCATCCTTTTGGGGATTGTTGTTCCATGACAACACGATTCTAGGATGTCATGGTCTTGGGAATCCATAACGTCAAGGTTGAGAAAACATCTATTTATCGTAATAATCAGAACTTGAGGCTGGACACCGACGGTAGGGTTGTTCATGGCATTCCCCTCTAATCCAAAAGTCGCGATTCCGCTAGTCTCGTTATTAGTGGGCGACTTGCAGTTCAGTATAATTTCAATCTCTGCATGGAAGAGAGAGAGATTCTGTGTCTTGCGCCACACATGGCCGCGTCTATAGCACAGCTTTTATAACTGCAGCATAAGTGCAAAACCCATGAGACCAAGCTTGTAGCCAGCTGCTTTTGGCCTCTCTAACGATTTGGAACATTCTGGGTGTATATGTGAAAGACCTCGGAACGCGTGCGAGTTCTTAGGACGACGCTGGTGCTTGAGTATTATCACTACATACTTGGAAAAGAGAGAATCTGGGAACGGAAGAGACATAGAACACTCGGGGACTTTGAATAAATCTGTAATAAGGCGAGCAAGAACATGTGGCGGGAAGAAATGTGACGGAGATGAAAAATGGGGCTCTGCAATCACTCTTTATGCCCTCAAATTGGAATTGACGCCGAGGAACTTTTGGACTACATGGGCGCTTTTGATGTTTCTTCATTGGCGGTGGCCTTTCCCGAGTGAGTCGATATGGGTGCTGCAGGGGACGCAGCCTAACTTAGAAGGGCACATCTGTTGACGCCCGACTGTGCCGCTTGGTCCGGGAGTTTGTGTTGGTTGCTGGCTTCGACTGGAATCGAGCTTCCCCTTTGATCATTGCTGCCGGGGTATACCTATGGGCCTGAAGCTTGTATTAACTGTTGGTCGTTGACAGACAGGCCCCAAGATCCTCGTATTTGACCACCATCCTGATTTGTCACGACATGGTCAGCTTCGTGCCTCTGCGATAGGGTTAGCCTGATGGGGCACCTTCCCTTTGAAGGATTCATCATGACAACCAACGGCCGAATCATGTGTCGTTCCTTGGCTCCGTAGAAAATATAAGGGGACCCGGATCTCCCACGAGAATGAAAAGAGAAGAGACTTGTGGAACGCAGCTTAAGAATCCTCGTCTCACCATTCTTTCACAGCAATGATATTTGGGCCATTCATCGCCATGCTCATCAACCCGTTCAGACCTCGCGAAGGCCCGCTAACCTTCTTGGAAGAATATCGCAGCGGCGACTACAAACCAACATTCGTCGACGCCTGGCACGGTCCGCAGATCGTAGCGCCCGACACCCCCTACGTCGCGGCCGCCGGCAAAAACAACCTATACTTCATCGACACCCGTTTCGACCCCGATACTGCAAAGCATGTCAAGGCGCAGATAGAGTGGGCGTCGGTGGCAGGCGGCCCGACCTCCGTCATTAACATTGACGAGCTCGCGGCCACGGCAGAAGTGAAAGATACTGTTACCGGCGAGACGCTGTTCGTCTTCGACCCGGCGTACGCGAGGGTGCTGTTCGCGAGGGGGATTAATAGGCGGAACCCGGCGCTGGGACTGCCGGAGCATGAGTGGGCTGGGGAGTGGTTGGTGAGCTACGACTTGAACGGCAGCAGCTTGACGGCGGGGAACGAATCGCGATGTGACTGCGGCAAAGGCTAGTTTTCTCCGGCGCCGGGCTTCCGAGCACCGTGGTTCCTCTCCGGCCGAGGGTGATTGTCGGTAGTCACACGATGTGACTGCGCCGTGCGACCAAGGAAAACCCGTGACCTCGTATCTAACGGAAGCCCGGAAGGCAATTTCGCCGAGAAGAGTTCGTGATAGAGTTTAGTTGATCCATGGAGTTGGAGCAGCTGCTCCAGGGCTCCCTCAGAGTTTCCCGCCGCATGCCGCCCATTGGCATGGCAGCTTTAGCGCATATGTGCCTATGCCGTACATACTTTGGCCCCCCCGACTCAAGGATATGCCGGAAGGGCCCGTTGAAACGGAAAGTTGGGATGGGATATTTTTTTTAATACGGCGGAGGCCTCAGCTGGGCTCACTACGCTGTCCTTGCAGTCCAAAGGTGCGCGCATTACTCGGGACAGGTGAGATGGGAAGGGCATCATAGGCTGGCGGCTTGTCTCTGAGTTGAGGGCTGACCACATTGCCAAGCATTTGGAGGTGGAAAAAGGTTGGTCTGAAGAGGTGAAAAGATGAGAAGCAGGAAAAGGGTTCATGTGTGGAAGGAGGCATAGTAAGCGGAACGCACATTTTTTCTTCTAGCATCAAACCGTCCTATGCGTGGCTGCGAACAGGCGATATGGGCGTGTTCGACATCCCGAATCGAGGGGGGTTAATGACATCGAGGTGAACAAGGTTGCGACTTTGAAGAAATTGCTTACGGGAAGACACAATACAGGGCGGGAGATGGGACCGCAATCTTCGATTTTCTTCTTTTCCATAAAGCCCAACCCACGCATATTCATGCCAGTGGGAGTTCGAGGCGGCTCTTCGCAAGGTGGTTTGGAGAACGGGGCTAAAGCGGGCGTGGTATCGATTATGAAACGGAGGCCCGAGCCTCAACTCACTGCGTGGTATAAAAAAAGGAATTTTGGAGGTGAGGTGTATGTTTGCTTGGTTATGCACTAAAGGCGGTATGGGCGTAGTAGGTCTATCTCCGAGGTGAGGCAGTCGGTGTGCACGATTGGAGACGGCGGTTGACTGAGGCTGCATCTGCGCTGGGCGAAGGCGGGGAGCGTCCCTGCTGGAAGAATCACGGGCACGGAGCGCCGGCGGTGCGTTGCGTCATTTCGCGGGGGATGTTCCCTGGACAGTGAGTGGCTGCGGAGCATTACTGGAGGATCCACTTTGGGATATACGGGCTGAGGTGGGGATGCAGATACGTGCCTTGGATGGTGTGTGGCACAGGTGAGCAGGCAGCTGCGTCTCAGCCACACCTGTGTTGTCCAACGGCCGGGCGGGTACATGTTCCACGGCCACTTTGCTTCCCTGCTTTCTGGCTTTGCTTCTTTCACCGTCGGCCAAGTGTCTTCCAACAGCCTTACCGAACGTTTGATGTTTACTGAATCCTGATTCACCCTCGGTTTGATGATTGGACGGATGGAGTTCGGCGGCGTCGGCGACAAGGCCACTCAACAAACCGCAACCGCCAGTGCATCTGCAGTGGATACACGTAAGGCGATGTGAGGTGCGAGCAGCTAGAGTGGACGCGCAAGCTTGCTTTCTTCCAGCAGCCGACTCTTCCATCTCATCCGTGCCTTATCTCATGTACCTGCTTTGGCAGCTACTGCAGAGCAAAGACGGTTTTCCGGACGTCGTCCAGTAAGCCAAGCCGTCGTCGTCACTCAGCAAATGCGACCGAACCTCCGGGGTTCCTGCCATTGCGAAGCTTGCCGTCAGCCGTGTTCATACTTTTTGTATGTGTGGTTCATTTCAAGCACCCAGTGCCAACCAACGCCTATCGTCGGAGAGCGCATGGCAAATGGCAAATGGGAACACGGCATTAAGGAAGCCTACTTTCGCTCCATAGAGTCTTTTGGCCGTGCAACCCATCTTCTTCGCAAGCCAGGTCTCATATGATTCCTGCATTGCCCGAATGCTGTTGCCTGGCGATACTGAGCCCGACTCAGGTCGTCAGGGATCTTCCCACGTTGTGGTTCGGCCAGTGAGGGAGTGGTTGGTTGGGGCTGCCTAGTTTGTTGGCTGGCTGGTGCTCGCCCCCGAGGCAGACAGACATGGTGGTGACATGGAGCTCTCCCAGTCGACACCGTTGTTGGTGGCAGAGAAGATACGCAGACACAGAGACAGAGCACCTAGCCGCTGCTGCGGTTCCCTGTCCGCGTAAGTCGTCGTGCTTGTGCCGCCCGGGCAGAGGTCCCACCTGCATCTGCGGCAGTGACCCAAAAGTAGCACTGGGAGGATACCCGTGGAGGGGATCGCCCGCTCTGAGCCGTTGAGTGAGTTGCTGCCGTTGCAAGTCAGTGAACGAGTGTTGTATCGAAGGAGAGATACGAATACCAAGTAAAAAATAGTTCTGGGAGAGCAAAAGATACGTATCGTCGCAACTTCCTCGCTGGTGGTGGGGGAGGCGCACCGCCACTTTCCAGGTTCGGGCAAGTTCAGTGTTCATCAGCGACCACCACCGTCCAGCAGCAGCGGCAACAGCACCTGAGGCGGCATCCACTGACGGGCAGGCAGAACAGAGTGGACCTACCTACCTTAGGTACCTACCTGAGAGCATGGAAGGTACCCCCGACCTGGAAACGCGCAGCACAGCTGAGATGGTCTTGGCAAGCTTGCTGTGCTGTGCTTCTCAGACCTCTCTCTCTCTCGCTCTCTCTTTCTGTCTGACCCGGCTGCTTCTCGTTCTTTCCCAAAACCAAAACTGTGCCAATCTCTTACAACCGACCTCCTAACTACATCGCTTCATCCTTTATTTCGGCTTGTCGCTCTTGCAGCCAAGAATCGCTGCCGCCCCGGGATCCCCGTTTGCGATCGTTTCCTGGGTCATCCTCCCGGGTCCTTTTTTCTTTCCCTGCCTGCAATAATTCAGAGGTCGTATTAACAGCCCACCCACCGAATGACGACACCCGCTGGAGCTTCGCTTCGCTTCACCACCACCGCCGTCCTTGCTCCCAACCTCCAGCCGTTTGCCGCCGAACATACTTCCCGCCGTCTGCTGCAGCTCCCATAGCTGCCTGTCACAGCAGCTTCTTGACGTCGCCGATACCCCGATCGCTTTCCTCTGCGTGCGACCGAGTCCTTCGAATTGCATCCCATCCATACGATACCTTGAACACCCCGCCCGCCTCCAGTCCGAGAACTCGGGACCCTCGTCGACATGGTCACCCGCAAGCCCGCTCCCGACGAGACCTCCGTTGACACAAACGCCGCGCCCCGGCTGCAAGACATGCGAAAGGAGCTCTGGAGTGCGACTACCGACTCGCCTTCGGACGTCGGCAGTGTGTGGGATGACGCTTCGCAACAGAAGGGCGCTGCGGCATTGAACCAACAACCCGCCCATCACGACATCCCGGACTCTTTGAAGCCGGGCGCTGGCGCTGCGATGAACGGCGCAGAGACGACCAATGGCGTCTGGGACGATGTCAACGGCGCCAGACCTCAGACAGCCGACAAGCCAAAGGATGCTATTGATGTTCCCTTGGCGCTTCGTCCCGGTCCCCCGCAAGGTCCGCCATCACGGTCCGATACGAACCCGTTCAAGAGGAGAGACGTCCGCGCCGGCTCAGAAGAGACAACACCGCCGATGCCTCCAGCCCAGCCCTTGTCCCAGGTGAGCACCGGGGAAATTAGTAATAACCCATGGCAGCCAGCGCTCGACCAGCATGCCCTTCAACGCGAGCAAAAAGCCGTCGCTTCAACCGTGCAACAACCCCTCCGAGCTCAACCTAGCTCCGACGCTGAGCACGATGCGTGGTCCGTATCTCAAGACTCCAGGCTCCCGCCGATATCTACTTCGCCAGCGTTGATGTCCCTGCCTTCGGAACCCACATCGCCGGCTTGGGACGACCTACCCGAGAACCAGGCCAAACTGCCAGCGCAACCCCCGCCAGCGCCGAAAGAGGTCATGAACGAAGTCACCGACGAGCAGCACGCCTGGGACGACCTTGGTGCACAGAACAAGGGCAAGGGAAAGGCTCCTGCTCCCGTCGCAGCTGCGGCTGTCGCCGAAGATGGTCCAATCGACGACTGGAACCTCGTTGACGCGCCCGCACCGGCGCCTGCTCCTCCTTCAAAACCTGTCGAGGCGGCCACACCCAAGCCGCAATCAAACGAAAAACTTATTGAAACAGATGAGCCGGAACCTGCAGAAAAGGCCCCTCCTGCACTACCCCCAAGGAATGACGAGGAACACCCACCACGCCAGCCACCTCGCCCAGTCGACGGCAAATCTGAAACGTATCAGATCAAGAACATCAACTGGTACGATCACAGTGCCGAGAAGAATCCGCGAACGTCTCCAATCCTGGTCCAGAATGCCAATGGCCCTTGTCCGCTCGTGGCTCTGGTGAACGCGCTGACCCTCACCACCCCGGCGTCAGTATCAGACACGGCGCTTGTGCAGGTACTCCGCTCGCGTGAACAGATTAGCCTAGGCTACCTGCTTGACGCGGTATTCGACGAGCTCATGTCGGAGAGAAGAACCCATGAAGATACCTCCCTTCCCGATGTCTCCGAGCTGTACGGCTTTCTCAAGGGGCTGCACACCGGAATGAACGTGAATCCTCGCTTCATACCCACTCCCGAGATCGTCAAGGCTTTCAAGCGCACTTCACTTACCCACCTCCACCCCACTGAGCGCGACGACCTGATCCCTGGCACGTTTGAGGACACCACCGAGATGGCGCTCTATGCTGCATTCGCCATCCCTTTGATCCATGGTTGGCTACCACCCAAATCTGATCCAGCGTATGGCGCATTTGAGCGCCAGGCTGCCTCGTTTGAAGATGTCCAAACACTGCTATTCCTTGACGAAGAGCTGCAAGAGAAGCTCGGCTCATTGACAGAAGAGGAAGAGCAAGTGTACTCGGATATACAGTACATCAAGGCGTTCCTGGAGTCGTCTGCTACCCAGCTTACGCCCTGTGGC
This sequence comes from Colletotrichum tropicale, assembly GCA_027406125.1. Lineage (NCBI taxonomy): Eukaryota > Fungi > Ascomycota > Sordariomycetes > Glomerellales > Glomerellaceae > Colletotrichum > Colletotrichum tropicale. The sequence continues at coordinate 1,387,150 of JANVYH010000002.1, forward strand.
TTAGACGTAATCACGAAAGCCATGAAGCCTGGATCTGTGGCCATTCTGTTCCGAAATGACCACTTTTCCACATTGTATCGGCACCCTTCGACCCAGCAACTTCTAGTCCTCGTCACAGATGCAGGCTATGTCTCGCACGACGAGATTGTTTGGGAGTCCCTTGCAGATGTCAACGGCGAGCGTACCGAATACTACTCTGGGGATTTCCGCATTGTTGGTGGTCAGCAGGCTCAGAGCACCTCTCGTGGGCCGCAGGTCGGGGGACAACGCGGCCAGGGACGGCCAACCATCAATACCAACCACAACAACGCGGGCGATTGGACTACGGTGCAAAGCCGCGGCCGACGGAAGAATCTTGATGCGCCAGCAGCTGACGAAACCCCCTTGTCGCCGAACCATGAACAGGAGGATCGGGATCTGGCACTCGCGCTTCAACTTCAAGAGGAGGAAGAGCAGCGGCATCGGGCGGAACAAGCGGCCCGTCGAAGAGAGAGTCAGCTTAGCGAGCAATTTATCGAACAGCAAGCTCGCGTCCAGCAGGGCCCTACAACGAGGCGCGCGGCCACCAGGACGGCCGTACGCGGAGGCGTGAATCGAAGCACGAGCAACGTAACGTCATCGCAGGGTAGCCGGCGCAGCTCGAACGGCAACACGTCAATACCGCCGACTTCGGGTCGTCAGCCAGGTCAACCGCCGCAAATGATTCGACCACTCGTTCCTCCAACAGTTCCTGTCCGTCGACAGGGGGTGAACCGACCGGCCGACGAGGGACTGGAGGACGCACCGCCTACTTATGAGCAGGCACAGGCAGCTGCCAAGTACGAGCCACCACCTGGCCACCCGCACCACCACGCCAGCAGCCCGGTGGCCGGACGACAAGGAAGTGGTGCTGGTCCGTCGTTCCCGGCCGGTCGGCCGGTTATGGGCGGTGGACGAGGCCGGGTGATGGGCCCTGGAGGCGTGGTAGGAAGTTCGTCGGGCGGAAGGGAACGGGACTGCATCGTTATGTGAAGGCAAAGCGCCACAGGCACTCATGAATGGAGGCGTTTTGGTGTCATTCATCTTTACGCAGGCATTGGCACCTTGCGATTCTCACGCGAGGCTGCATGCCCATTGTTGTACAAACACAAATTCCTCAGCGGGCGGCGTTGGATTCCATGAATTAGGCACTACAGTCATGAATTGAAGAGGTTATGAATAGCATGCGTTGATTTGCTCTGCTCCATCGGAGTGACGGGATCGTCCTGCGGGATTCGATGCAGGGGGGAGCTCTGCGGAAAGCTCCCGATTTGAGGGGCACGCCAGCGGGACCCCACCTCCTCTTAGCGGGATAGGAAGGCGGTCGGAGACATGCAGGGGTCGAGAGCGTAATGTTTGTTGCATCGTCCCATGTTTTTGCCGGAGCTCCAGCTCAATTCCCACCGCGTCATTGACTCCGCGGCGGGGAAGCGCAACACCGGGAATCCAAACCAAGCTCAGTTCCGCCCTTCAAGCCCTACTTCCCTTTGCATTTCGATAGGCGACAAAGACGTAATCTTAATATCGCTCAATTGGCGGGAACCGCAAGCAGCAGCACCAACAGCAGCCATGGCCATCGTCGAAGGGTGGCTTCCTCCCACGCGGGAGAACTGGCAGCTTCTCTCGACGGTGTGGCAGATTTCCTACCCGATCGTACGTTTCCCCCTTCCGCCCGTTCTAACACTCTAGGTCTATGGAAAGTGGAATGCATGGTTCCTGTTGAAAGAGGGGACACAGTGGGCTAACGAGAGGTCGGTGACCTGCAGATCGGCTCGATGCAGTACCTCATCTCGTGGTACGGCATGGGCAAGACGTCCGTCGTCAGCAGGCTCAACATACCCGGGCGCGTCGCGTGGTTCCTGATGGAGGCGCCGGGGTTCACGACGTTGCTGTACATCATGTTCACGCTGCCGGGGAAGATGGGCGTTGAGGATCTGCCGTGGCAGAACAAGGTCCTCGCCGGGCTGTTTGTACGTTCTTTTCTCTCTTCCTCCACCCCTCTCACCCACGCTTGACTGACGATGTGTGAAACCTGCAGGTGATACACTACTGCTACCGCGCCGTGCTCTACCCCCTCATCCAACCCTCCATGTCGCCCATCCACCCGGCCGTCGCCTTCTCCGCGCTGGGCTTCCAGCTGTGCAACGCGACCTGCATCGGCGGCTGGCTCGCCGCCTACGGCCCCACGACGCCGGCCGCGTGGGAGCGCCAGCTCGGCGTGTTCGGGGTCGCGCAGTTCGTGGCGGGGATCGGGCTTTTCTACGTCGGGCTCGTGGGGAACTACTTCCACGACGAGGAGCTGCGGGAGATCCGCCGCGCGGAGATGCGGCGGCAGGAGCGCATCGTCAAGGAGCAGAGGGCGAAGGGGGCGGAGGGGAAGGTGAGCGTGGACAAGCACTACCGGCTTCCCGACGCGCTGCTGTTCCGGTACGTGCTGTTCCCGCATTACTTCCTGGAGTGGGTGGAGTGGTTTGGGTGGTGGATGGCGAGCGGGTGGGGGATGCCGGGGCGGGCGTTCTTTGTGAACGAGGTGACGGCGATGTTGCCAAGGGCGAGGAGCGGGAGGGGGTGGTATGTGGAAAGGTTTGGGGAGGAGAAGGTTGGGAAGAGGTGGGTCATTGTGCCGGGTGTTTATTGAAGAGGACGGGTTGGAATGCGACAGACCAGCGAAGGCTTCTTGCCCGATATGCCAACAGCTTGCTCCCATGTCTTCGCCAGCGATACTCGAACTGTATTTGGCTGTGGGACATATCTTTACTTGGGCCTGGAATGAATGTCAATTTTGGTTAGAAACATCTGCTGCCCTTGGAAGACTATCTAGTGAGATGCTGAGACGCCGAGAATTTGAGGCCTAACTTCACAGCTAGGAAATCACCCTTTCAGATAAAACTGCAGAATCTCGCCAGACGGCGCTGCGCATATGCACAACTATGAAGACGATGGTCACAGCGAGTAGGGTATTAGATTGGCCAGTAGTAGCCTGTGTTGATTAACGTCTGATCCTACATCTACTTTCTGGACGTATTGAAACCAAGGGTTGTATCAGGAAATCCGCCGCTTAACAATACAAAGCTCTCAGCAAGACGAGTTTCAAAAAGCTTTTGCAGGAGTTGAAGAGGCCCGTTGACATTGGATCAAGCCCGGCAGGCCGACAGAGTGGGGCCGACGACATCCGTACTCCACCCGGGGAACCGAGAGTCTCGGGGCCACCGGATGGACCAACACGAGGTGACAACGAGCCCCCATCGAGCTATTCCCGTCTCGATCGGTTGTTCACCTCCAATCCCACGGCGCTTAGATGAGGGCCCAATTACGTGCGCCATTCGGCCCCCCTTCCCTCCCGGCCCGGTTGAAGATGCTTAGAGCCCGTTCCAATGGACTCCCCATGTGCAGGGTGCGTGCGGCGCAGTCCAACCACAATCACCATCGCGCCCCTGTCGGCGAGCGGGGCGGGCTCGATGATGGAGGATTGTTGCAAGGGGACGACTCTTCCGCCGGAACATAAGGACACCCCGCCTCAGACCCGTCAAACCCCCTTCCTCCCTCCAACGGTCTTTTTGGCAAAGCTCTTTGCGATTGAGGCAATTTCTTTCCTGGATTTCCGCGGTTTTTACAAGTGGAACGGGAAAGACAGACCAAGATGGCTGCTGCGGCTAACCTTCCGGACTTGACGCCATTGGCGCCTGTGGGTTCTCCTTCTCGCGGACTGTGTGCATATGTGTGTCCAAGCTGATAAGTCGTTCTGGACAGGAGGAGGCCGATGAGGGTATCTCTGAGACCGGCTCCGCAAATGGCAGTGTAAGTCACCGCTCGCGAAACCCGTCACGTTCGCCGTTTGGCTAACAGGCCTCGAACCTTTCCAGAGCGGCTCCTCTCTCGCGTCCTTGAGATCCAGCATCCTCGAGCATCGGAGAGAGAACGGGCGCCGGTACCATGGAATGAGCGAGGGAAGTAAGTTTGATCTTGCTGGATGAGAGCTAGCTTTTATTACCTTCGAAACTGACCCCAAGCACTGCTTCTAGCTTACATCTTACCAAACGACGAGGTTTGGTCTTCCAGCCCCGGCTCGTGAGTGCTGCCGACTGACTTTGCCATCAACAGCAAGAACAAGAACGTCTAGGTAAACCACCTGGCTCAGAACCTCTCTTTCATAGGTTTCCTGGGCTGACTGGCACACTTCTAGATATCAACCACCATCTCTGGAGGGTCACCTGGGACGGCGACCTGTGCAGATCTCCCAAGAAAAACGGAGCCAACCGCGTTCTCGACGTGGGAACCGGCACCGGTATTTGGTCCATCGAATACGGTGAGTTAGTCAACCATCCGCCAAAGCTCACGAACGAACGAAGCAGACGCCTAACCAAAAGGTTTAGCGGAGGATCATCCCGAGGCCACGGTTTGACCCGCCTAGATTCTTGATGACCCTTAGACCAAATGTTGACTCCTTCCAAACAGGTCATAGGAGTTGACCTGAGCCCCATCCAGCCCGAATTGTACGAGCCTTTCCCGGGTGGTCCTATCACACTTTGCGTGGAAATGTCGAGCCGACTAACTCACTTACGTGGGCAGCGTTCCTCCGAATTGCAAATTCGAAATCGACGACGTGGACAAAGACTGGACATGGTCGACCCCCTTTGACTTCATCTTCGTCCGCCACATGAACGCCTGCTTCGCAAGCTGGGAGAGGATGCTGGCCCAAGCCTACGAGTGAGTTTCTCCTTCTCCCCTCCTCGAGAAGAAGGTAGAAGTGTCCGTCTTCCCCCCCAATGCTAAAACCAAAATCCCAGAAACCTCGAGCCAGGCGGCTACATCGAGCTCCAGGACAACTCCTTCCCCCTCGACTGCCAGGACGGCACCCTGCGCCCCGGCTCCGCCCTCGAGCGCTGGTCCTCGCTCATCATGGAGGGCACCGCCAAGATGGGCCGCCCCGTCACGGTGCCCGCGCACTTCAAGCGCATGCTGCAGGACGCCGGCTTCGTCGACGTCGTCGAGGAGTACCGCGTGTGGCCCGTCAACGACTGGCCCCGCAACGACGCGCTGCGCCTGCTGGGCCGCTGGTCCCAGTTCGACAGCCTCGAGGCCGTCGAGAGCTCCGCGCTCGCGCTCTTCACGCGCGTGCTGGGCTGGACCCGCGAGGAGGTGCTGGTGTTCTGCGCAGAGGTCAGGAACGAGCTCAAGGACAGGAGCATCCACGCCTACTGGAACGTGTGAGTTGTGCAGTGGTTTCTTCCTTTCCTTGGATTTGTTGCACATTCGGATCGTGACGGTTTAACTAACGGGTTTTTCTCTTATTTATTACAGCTGGTGCGCCTATGGACGCAAGCCCTTGAAGGAGCAGACACCCGCCGAGGAACAGACTCCTGCCGCATGACTGGACAGTAGCATGTCACCTAGTGGTCGTTGCAGTCAAAGCATGAGATCGGGTGTTTTTTTCTTCTATGTGATATTGTACCTAGCAATACAGACTAGCGATACAGACATCCAACCTCCGCTGGTATAAATTGAAGAGGAACCCAAGCCGAATGCCCATGGGAGGAAGTAGATGTCAGTTGTCGGCTGGCGTCCGGTGGAAGGAGTACGCGAATTCGTATGTTGGCTCGGAAGCCCTTAGTTGCCTCGCCATCAGTACCGGTATTCAATCATTGCGCAGTATCACCATGTGATGGACTCTGTTTTGACAGCCAAGGCACATATCATGAGGTTCGCTATCCGGGCGGATAACTACCTATTTTAGGTCTAGGAGTTTAATTTATATCGCTTAACGTTTACTATTATCGTCTGTTTGTGTCCCCCTCTCTTTCCCTATTATTGTCGTCGTTGTCGTCGTCGTCGTTATTGTCTTCGTTATCTTCGTTGCCGTCGTATATTTACTATTCGCCCGATTAGCTAGAAGTATCCGCCCGGATAGCAAAACTCCATAGCATTGGCGGCTCGAACATCGACGTTGGAATCAACTTAGCAGGTTCTGCGCGGCGATTTGTCAGCTTTTCGGGTTTAATGTCTGGTCTTAAAGCGTCCCAGAAATATATTATAACAGCAAATGGAATCAATCGAACGGCCGCTACATGCTCAGACTTGCACCGGGCCACTTAAGTTGGTGACCGCAACCTGAGGCGCTGGTTGCTCGTCGTGGTCGGGGAACAATCTGTTTGTTAGATCTCCACGACGTTTTCTTTTTCCTCATGTCGGCGCCGCCGCTTTGATTCGGCCACGCGCAGGATTGTGGGGATTTCATCAAAAAGACACCGACTCGACGTCTCAAAATGGCCACGGACATAGCTGGGTCTGGCAGATGGCCAAGACCTCGGGGCTGCCTGCCGGCGGGGGAAGCTGCACCCAATTTGTTTCTTTGCTTTTCTCATCCCGACACGTCCAGATGTGCTTACTTTTCGAGTCTCAGTTCTTCGCGAACGAAAAGAACCCCACCCACACATGTCAGTTGTCACTTTTCAATTTAGTGGTTCATCTGAGGTTAGCTGACATTTCGTTTTTCGCTACCAAGAGTTTGCTTCTTCCCATCAGATTCATTGCCCCTCACATCCCAAGCGGGGACGATGTGAAGATGGTGCTGCGAGACGAGCCACTCATGTTGGGCGCAAACCCTCTCATTCATTTTCAGAACTGGAATGCAGCTACGTATCCACCTGCGAATGCCGTTTGCTTGTCATATTCCTGTCAGCGCGGAAATTCCCCCGGTCTCACGCCGTCACAAATGCTTGTTGTGGACCTGCGCATTCCACTCGATTGCCGAGACATCCCTCCCAATATCGGCTTTCCCCATGGATAAATCAAACGCGATCCCGGCCGAGACCTTCAAACCCTCTCCCGAGTGCCCATTCCTACACCTCTCTTTGTTGTTGTGGTTTCCGCGGGCTTGGGTCGTCGCCAACGACGAGCAGATGGCTTCCTCCGACCCCGAGTACATGGCCGATCCGCCAGTAGGTCAAGGTCGATTCGATGCTGGGACCATTACGACCGGCGCGTTGGTCCTGGGCGGCATTCTGACGTCGATCTCCGTCATATTTGTCGGGCTGCGGATATTTACGAGGCTATCTCTGGTTAAGAGGTCGCTCGGCGCCGACGATTGTAAGTTTTGGGGCCGGTGAATGACGTACGTCTTTACTAAGGCCAGTACTTGGCAACCAGACTTTATTGCTGTCTCTCTTTCACTCGCTATCGTATTCTATGGCTTGTCGATTGAATGTGAGTGAACCCACTGCGACTTTGTTGTATCTTGAGACCTAACTTCTTAGTATGCGAACTGGGTGTCGGTGTTCACCTCTGGCAGGTTAAGCGGGCAGATTACTCGCCTTGGTTTCTACTCGTGAGTTGGCGTTACCAGTCAAACTAGGATAGTGGGATTTGTCGACTGACCTGTAGCTATGCAGTACAGCTTGATAGCGATAGCTGTCTACTCGCTCAGTGTCACAACAGCCAAGATGTCGCTTCTCGTTCTGTACCTTCGTCTCTCACCGGACCGTGTATTCAGGATAGTGGTGATCACCTTCATTGGTTTCACCACCGCGTACGCCATATCTTACCTACTTTTGATATTGCTCAGTTGTAGGCCAATCCAGGCATCGTGGGATCTCTCCGCCAGACAGGGTGCGACGTGCATCAGCAAAGACATGTTGTATCTGGTTCTCGCCGCAACCAACATCATCATGGACATTGTCTGCCTCATCCTCCCCCTCAAGATCATCATCCCTCTCCAGATGCCAAAGCGTCAAAAGTGGTCCCTCATCGCGTTGTTCGCAACCGGCGGCTTGTAAGTCATTGCAACCCCCTGGACCGACCGCTCTAACCCGCCCCCAGCGTCTGCCTCTGCGCCATCCGACGTACAATCCTCCTCCCGCCCCTATTCCAAAGCAAGGACTTCACCCGCGACGTCGAGAAGCAGCTCAACTGGGCCTCCGTGGAAGTCAACGCGGGGATAATTTGTGCATCCGTCCCCGCGCTGAAGCCCTTCTTCATGCGGTACCTGCCCATGTTCGTGCAATCGCACATCACGGGCTCGAGCAAGAAGTCGAACGCCAACTACCAGAACTACCAGACGTCGATGCCCTACTCGACGACGGTGGAGAACAACAGGAAGCGGCGGAACGTGCAGTCGGAGGCGTACGAGCTGCACTCGCACGACGACCTGTCGCTGTCGTCGCACGAGATGCCAAAAGCCGGGTCGGATGAGGATGTTACCAAGCTTTGGTCTGGTAGTGCGTTCCGGAATGACCGCACGAGCCAGTTGTTGACTACCATCGAATCCAAGACGATGGATATGGATGCAAATAGCATCGATAGTGCGGGGGAGATCATGCCAGCTGAGGGAAGCAGCACGGGGCAGGGGTCGCAGGGGCCTAGGAGGATGGCGAGCTTTCATGGTATCACGGTCACGACGGAACTTGAAACCAAGGTTGACTATGAGAAGACCTGATCTAATATGGGGGAGTAAGGAAGACGTTTGGATGCGGATTCAGCATTCAGGACATATATCTGCGTTTAGCGTATAGATTTCTCCTTTGTCTATGTCTCTTTTCAACATTATGGAGCGATTCCCTGGTTGTATTGTATAGGTTCCAGCGATACCTAAAGCCACTTGTCATTTGTCCTTTAAGTTTAGGACGTCTCTCAAATCCTTGATTTCTGTGTCTGGTCGCGTCGCAACTGGCTTCGACTTTCTATTTCCGTACTTCCACTCCTTTCTCAAGCCTCTCGCTTTCCCCTCCAACGCGTCGGCAATATAGTCGCCAATGATCGGGAACATCTTGAATGCATGGCCCGAGTCGCCAGTGCCCAGAAGAAGGGAAGGATACTTGGGGTGGTTGTCGATCAGCCAGTGGGCGTCCGGCGAGTCGGTGCACCAGCACACTCTCGCACCGAGAAGCGGTCGCCCCGAGAATTGAGGCATCACCACGTCGATGAAGCGATTGATGGCTTTGGCTGCTTCGTCTGGAATACCGTCTTCGGGATGCGTGCTCGCGTATCGGGGGATGGAATAGTGTTCGACTTTTCCAGACGGATCCGTGTACGTGCCGAGGCGGTACTGGTAACCTGGGTTATTGTCGCAAATCTTCATCCATCCTGTGGCCACGTCAGAGGCTAGTCATTCTCCTCGAGGTGCACGACTCACTAGTCTCGGGATCGGGCTCAAACGTAAAGCCCAACTCAAAGTTGTCAACAACCGGAATGCCCTTCCACTGGGAAACCTCTTCTTCGGTAAGCTCAACGTGGCCCAGAGTCCAACACTTAGTCCACAGCTCCTGCGACAACTCGGGCAGGACTTCCGGAGACGCAGCGCCAGTGCACAAGATGTAACGATCTCCGCGAACGATGTCACCCGACGCAACCTTGATGCCGTCCAGTTTACCAGATCCATCGAGATGAAGCCCAGTCATCGTGCCTTCAGCGCCCGAGATGAACTTAACACCGAGATCCAAGGCTTCTTTTCCCCACTTCTCGAGGGACTTTCTCGAGTGTGCCCATCCTCCCTGGCTGTTCCACAGGCCCTTCCAGTCCTCAATTCCGTGTGCGTTGGCAAGTTGAGGCACAAGCTTAATGATTTGGTCTTTGCTTTCGACAAACTCAAGGCTGCCAGACTGACCAGCTCTTTTTAGATTCTCGTAAGACTCTTTAAGATGCTTTTCAGCTTGGGGGTCTCCTGTAGTTGTGATGAGCCGGCCCTGAGACAACAGTCAGAGAAACGTCATCATGTCTGGCGACAGTTTGAGATGCCCTACAGTCTCGTGGAAAATACCCTCCCACTCCGGTTGTCTCCAAGCATTAAGGGCTTCAAGCGCCAGCTCTGTATAAAGAGGCTCATCGTACTCGGTTCGAATAATTTTATTCAAATCATAGGCTGCCGAGTCCAGACTCGGGACGGGGTGGCGATCGATGCATCTGATGTTGGTGTAGCCGCGCTTTGCGAGATGGTATGCTGTGCTAATACCGAATGTGCCTCTTTATTGCTAGTGTTAGTTCCTCTCACAGCCGAATCATGAAGGCCGCAACTTACGCGCCAATGATGACGATGCTCGAGTCCTTCGTTAGAGGGCTTTCCGCCATGACTTACGAATGATTACGATTACGTTGAGGCAAAGGGAAAAAAAAGAAAGAGATTGTGAAGATGCAATTGCAACAATGTCCAAGTCACACGCACATCGACTTGCGCACCAAGAAAGATGTAGGCCCAGAAATGATACGAAGCTGCATATGGTCCAACGCTGTCAAGGTCAAGTTATGTCGAAAAACGACACTGTGATTGGCTCAATATAATTCCCCCTCACGCACAGTCACCAAAAGCTCACACTACCGAGTGATTGGAGCGTCTAGCGACTGACCACGCGTCTAAACAGCTGATCTTCGGGGGGGCAATGCCGGCTTGGACCTTCCCCTTCGACCCTCTCCTCTCCGCCTTCTCCTCACCGTCACCGGCTTCGGAGATAAACCCCGGGGGACCCTGACCCGCGAACAAGCTTTCCAGGCCCGCATTACTCGCGATTCCCACTGCAATTGGACCCTGAAGACGTGCTGCCCGATCCACTACGGGACGCTGGGCAGATAGCTTGGACCTTCCCCTGGCATCTTCATACGGGTAGTTCCAGTGTGTGTATCATGGAGAAACGAGTTGGGAAAAAAGGTTATCTGGACTGCGGGGTCTACTTTAGGTGGTGTTCGCGCTTAGGGAGCGATGATAAACGGATGATTTTGCAGATCGGCTGTTTCTGGGGAAGGTCGTTCACGAAGGATACCACACTGTTCAGGCGTCTTGTACGAGCACCTCGGCAAATGACCAAATCTACGTGGTAGGGTCTCAACATAAAGCCGCCGTCCTGTCATCTCGACTTCGTCTCAACGGAAGTTACTTATTACGCCCAAATTTCTCGCGTCAGTCACTCTTTGCTCGCCATGTCCGCCGCTACGCCAGACAAGTCCGGCGAGAAGCTGGCCGAGGCGCGCCCGGCGCCCTCGCTCCAGCAGGCGCAAGCACCGCAGGACGTCGACGTCGAGGACCCGGACAAGTCTATGACCTACGCCATCGGCGAGATCGAGGAGCACTTCGACATCGACTCGGACAACTCACCCTTCCCCGAGGTCCGCGCCAACGTGCCCAACACGGACGACGTCGCCATGCCGGTCAACACGCTCCGCATGTGGGTTCTCGGGGTCCTCTTCACCATGGTCGGCTCCGGCATCAACCAGTTCTTCTCCATGCGCTACCCTGGCGTCACCATCTCGTCCCTCGTTGCCCAACTCGTCGCCTATCCCGTCGGCTGCGCCGTCGCCCGAGTCCTGCCGGTGAAGAAGGTCCGCGTCTTTGGGCGGGAGATCGTCATCAACCCGGACCACTACTTCAACATCAAAGAGCATGCGGTCATCACCATCATGTCTAACTTGTCTTTCGGACCGTCGTGGGCTACCGACATCATCCAGGCGCAAAAGGCATCGGCGTTCTATGGGCTAGACACACCGGTTCCGTATCAGTTCCTGCTCGGTCTGTCGATGCAGCTGTTTGGTCTTGGTATGGCCGGACTAGCGTACCGGTTCATCGTGGAGCCGCCTCACATGATCTGGCCCTCAACTCTGGCCAACGCGGCGCTGTTCCAGACTCTTCACGGAAGGGCTAACCCAATAGCCGATGGCTGGAGGATCTCGAGGTATCGCTTCTTCTTGTACATTTTCATTGGCGGGTTCTTCTGGTACTGGCTCCCTGGGTACCTGTTCACCGGCCTAAGCACGTTCGCTTTCATTTGTTGGGCAGCACCAAGTAAGTACCTTCTCATTGAGGAAATGACTTTTGCTAATTCACTTAGACAATGTAGTGGTCAACAATCTATTCGGCATGTCCACAGGTCTGGCCTACCTGCCCACCACATTCGACTGGTCTCAAATCGCCTACAACGGCTCGCCCCTGGTCGTTCCGTTCTGGGCCCAGGCCAACGTTTTCGCCGGCTGGGTGATCCTCTTCGCCCTCGTGACGCCGATCCTCTACTACACCAACACCTGGTACACCGCCTACCTGCCCTTCTCCGGCGCCGACACGTACGACAACACCGGAAAGATCTACAACGCAACCCGCGTCGTCGGCAAAGACGGAAACTTCATCGTCGAGGAATACGAGAAATACAGCCCCCTCTTCATGCCCGTCACCTTCGCCCTCAGCTACGGCATCTCCTTCGCGGTCATGAGCTGCGTCCCGACGTACATCTTCATCAACCACTACAAGGAGATTATCGGCGCCTTCAATCCGGGCAGGAAGAAGGACATCCACGCCCGACTTATTGAGAAGTACCCCGACACGCCGTGGTGGTGGTACGCGATCCTGACCGTCATCGTCTTGGTCCTCTCGATCGTCGTGCAGGTGGTCTACAAGACGCAGATGCCGGTCTGGGGCATCTTCGTTGCCTTCGGCCTTGCCATGGTCTACCTCATCCCGACGGGCAGCGTCTACGCGGTGGCCAACCTCAACAGCAACGTCTTGACTGTTCTAGGGGAAATCATCTCGGGCTACCTCATCCCGGGAAAGCCGATCGTCATGCTCATCTTTAAGTTCTACGCGTACACTGGCCTAAGCCAGGCCATGATCTTCTCCTCGGACATGAAGCTTGGCCTGTACATGAAGATCCCTCGACGAACGCTCTTCATCGCGCAACTGACGGCGTGCGTTGTCGGCTCGCTGACGCAGAACGCGGTTCTTCTCTGGATGCTCAACCACGTCAATGGAATCTGCAAGGAAGACCAACCGAACGGATATACTTGCCCGCAGGGGCGTGTCAATTTCTCGTCGAGCATTGTTTGGGGAGCGATTGGACCGGCTCGCTTGTACAGCGTCGGCAAGATCTACTCTGGTCTCTTGCATCTCTTCTGGATTGGTGCTTTGCTTCCAATCGTCACTTTCTTCCTGAAGAAGAGGTTTCCGAGCAACAAATTCCTCCAGTACCTCCACTGGCCCCTTTTCTTCGCCGGCACTGGAAATGTGCCTCCAGCGACTGGTCTCAACTACACGTCAGCTTTTGCTGTTTCGTTCATCTTCAACAAATGGCTCAAGGGGAAATACCCGCAGTGGTGGGCGAAGGTGAGTCCTTTTACGTACTTCAGAGATTGAGTGTACTTTGACCCGTGCTGACCACAATCCAATAGTATAATTACGTCTTGTCTGCGGCCCTTGACTCCGGCTTGGCCATATCAGCAATTGTCATTTTCTTCGCTCTCGTGTTCCCCGGCATCAACCTCAGCTGGTGGGGGAACAACGTGAACAAAACAACGATTGACGGCCAAGGCATCCCTTTGAAAGCGATTCCCACCAACGGCACTTTCGGGCCAGCCAGTTGGTCATAAGAAACTTTGTTTTTGCTATTCGATACAGCTTATTTTGCTATAATCTCTGGTGCTGAACATAACCAGGCTTTTCCGCAACGCAGATACCCATTTTCCAGCTTCGTACTCTGTTCCTAATATAACGATTCCCACGAATTTCAACGCTTTCATTGACAAAAACAGGCGAAACTGTGTACAATCTTCTGTTATTTTCCACGCAAAGCGCCCCTTTCCAGAATTGAGCCCAAAAATCACATAGAAGAGTCTGAGTTACATGCTCAGGCGAGACTGATGTTATGGCAGTGCGGCGCGACGAAACGAGCCCAATCGTTGAACGCCTTGGGACTGGGCGACAACTGTCTATCTGAAGATAGAAACGACGCAGCCTCTCGCTGTTTCCACACTTTTTCAATGACGAATCTCGTTCTTGTGACGTTTGAGAGGGAATCTGACAGCTTGTCCAGAGCGTACAAGATGAAAGGCCGCGCGTGACGAGGCACCTCCTCGTCGCCAAGATCTTCCGTGGCCCACTCTAGCTCTTCTGTAGGATCCAGCTGACACGCAGTCATGAAAAGAGGCCATGTAAGCCCGGCCTTGACGTCCGCTCTCAGCAGCGTCGCAACGAGCCGCAGGATCTTCTTCACGCTCTGCCTAATAACGGGCGTGGCGGGGTTCGTGTCGTTGAGGGCGGAGTGCAAATACAACTCCACAGTCGACCGCTTCATCTCAACAGATGTGCGAGTAATCTCATCCTCGCTATCAGACTTGAGTTTCGGCTGCTGCAGCATCGCAATCAGCCGCATCCGCTGCCTCTCCAGGTCCTGCCAGCAGTCCTCCGCCGTCGACGCCGACAGCCGGTGGTACTTGAAGCTAAGCTCCGTGATCTCGCCGATGATGCTGACGAGGTGTGGCGAGCAGCCCATCCAGAGGTCCAGCTCGTCCTCCTGCGTCGTCCAGAAGTCGTTGCCAAAGATCGGCTCCTCGCCGCAGGCCGTCCGGCCCATCACGTCGTAGAAGGCGAAGTAGCGCTCCGTGAACTTAATGATCTGCTCCCACGGGCTCTGCTGCCGGGCCGCCACGCGGGCGGCGTCGGAGGACAGGCCTTGGCGCCGGAACCGGATGAGATCGCGCGCGCCGCGTAGGTGGGTGACCCAGCGCTTGTCGCACTCGGCGATGATTTCCAGCTGGCACAGAAGCATCATCAACACGAGGATCTCCGAGTTTGCGGCGATGTCGATTGAAGATTTGCTGTCCAGCGTCAGGCGGAGCGAGCGGATGACTTTGGCGGAGTAGCTGAGGGCCACCGGCTGGAAGCTCGCGTCTGACCTCGCGCGGTGTGATGCTGCGAGGCCGAGGAGGGCGTGCATGAGAGCAGGGGAGGCGGATGAGACGGCAAAGGGGAAAATGAGGGCCGAAAAGGGGGACTCGTTTTTGGCGCACGGGACCGTCATCGGGCAGATGCGATCGAGGTAGTACGATAGTAAATGCGACTCTGCCCTGCTGTCGAGCTGGATGTAAGTCACAGGCCGCGTGAGATGGCTGATATTGCGCCTGAGGGTGAGCGCCGTGTTTTTGCGGTCGTCGTTGGAGCTGTCGTCGCTGGAGGACGACGACGACTCCTCGCCCTCGAAATCGGTGATAAAGGTGTTGAGAAAGCCGAAGGAGTGGACGCGGGTGGGTAGGCTCCAGCATGAAGGGTCCGGCGCGGTCGGCGGCGTTGTTGCGCCGGGTTTCTTCTTGGCAGCGCCGCCGGCGACTCCAGACTTGGACCACACGCCGGCTCGCCCAAAGGCGCGGCCGACGTAGTCCGTCTCCCACTTGAGGATCTGCGCGTACACGCAGTCGGGATAGCCACGGGAGGTACACGGCCCACAGTGAGGTTTTGCCTCGTCGCAGCGGATCTTGTGCAGCCGGCAGCGGTGGCAGCCGCGGTGGCTCCGGCGAGAGACCTGCTTTGTTGGATCTCGCCGGCGCGGCATTGCGGCGGGCGTAGCGGGACACCGGCGGCTTTCGACTTGTGAGCTTGGAGGCCAGTGACAATGATCACGAGAGACCGGCAGAGAGTGTGCGTGAATGGAGTCGAAAGAAAGGCCTGGAACACCCACGCTAACGCCTGGGATTGAATAGTGGACTGGGTGAATGGGGCCACGACATGGACTCAGGAGAGATTTCCGGGGGGACGACCGGGGCAGAGGTGAGGGGGCCGGAATCTGGAGCAACACATTCGGCTGACTAAACTCGACTTGGAGCCCAACTCCAAATCCCACCTGGGCCATCACCATCGCTTGGGGGCTACAGACATTAGAGTTCACCGGGATGTGGCCTTCGCCAGCTGAGAGAGTTTCGGGGAGGGGAAACGCCCGAGGAGCAACTCTGTTTGTATTTAGTAACCGCTTGCTGTCACTAATCGTTTGACCAGTCATCTCAAACAAATCCTATCGTGAATAGAGTTGGCGTGATCCGCCCGCTGGTTCTAGAATTTCCGCCGTTGGTTGGTTCAATGATGACGAAGAGAAGTTGCGAGATTGAAACAGATGTTGCGCTAAGCTCTTGTGTTTAGAGGCGTTTCTGATGTGGAGTTGGTAAGCTTCATCAGCATGGATCCCGGATATCACATCCACAAGACCAGAGTCTCCAAGCCCATGCCCACTGAGATTTAGGAGAAGCCGATAGTCTCTCAAAAACTCTTATTGAGACGATAAAGATGTTGTCTGGTATCATGGAGACTTCCCGAAGAAACGCCATCCCTCATTTCGTCTGATGACGGGAAAATTGTGAAAGGACGATGCCAGCTGAAAGGACAACCGTAATGCAAAGCTTAAAGCGTTCCACTAGGATCGCCAAACACGAGACGAGGCGGAAAAGTCCCAATCTGGACAACGCATTCGTCCGAAGTGTGCGAAGGCTTTAGACTCTGTTAAATAGTCTGTGTTCAAGTGTTTTTTCTGGTTGTAGCCACCTATCAGCATCGTCTCTGCTCCGTTTCTGTTGCGTTCACGACTCGCAACTCCACCGCTGGGTCCATGTGCGGCATTTTCCCGCAGCGGATCAACAATCAGCAGGTCGGTTAGCTCAGTTGGTTAGAGCGTGGTACTAATATGTCATCTGACATGTTCAGTAATGCCAAGGCCGGGAGTTCAAGCCTCCCACTGATCATCCATTTTTGCTCTCCCCTAAAAGGGCTGTAACGGAAAGGTTTTTGCGTTGCAGAAGAGCTGGCTTTTTGGACCTGAGGGTGGCTGGCGGTGGGTGTGCGTGGTGCTGATAAGATAAGATAACTGACCCCCACGTTCACAGAGTAGATGGCAATGTGTATCATCAGCCTGGATATCATACAAGCCACCGGGCTTTTTCAGTTTTTTGCGGATGCCAAATCCTACTCACTTGCAATGATCTTCTTGTCTGTTGATTTGTTATTTTGGCAGGGAGCTTTCATGTTGTCCGCACGGCTAAAATGTGTCCTGCTGCCCATTTCTGGCCTTCAGAGTTGATGTAGCTGTGTAAGTAATATTAGCGCCAGTACGTGCATCCCACCACTGGGTACTAACGTTCAAGTTATTCTCAAAATGCAAAGGAATGCCCGTCGTGAGTCAATTCGAATGATAGTTAATCAATATTTATCAGCATCGTATCAAGCCTCCCCTCAGTTCCCGCTGGCACACTCATCGACTCAACCCCCTTCCCCCTCAATTCCGTCTTCTCCTGGCACAACTTAGCCACCGACAGATAGAACGGCGAATCCGTCAGCTCCGCCCAGCCCTTCTCCCCGGGCGCAACAACCAGATCCTCCGTCACCTTGAACCCCGTCTTCAGGCGCGCGGCGGCAATAGCGTTCTTCGTCTCGTCGTTGTCGATGCGCTCGACCCGCACCGCTGACAGCTGGCTCAGCGGCATCCCCGCGCGCGCCCAGACTAGGGCCATGATCTCGCGCATCTTCAGGCGCGGCTTCGTGTCGAGCTCGTTCCAGGCGTCTTTGATGGTGATTTGTCGCAAAAAGGTGTCGATTGTGAATTTGTCGACGACCATGCCGTTGCGGCGGACTTTCCACTCGGTGCCGGCGTTGTCGACGCCATAGCCCATCTCTTCGAGCGCATCCTCGGGAGGCTCTTCGATCACAACACCGGAGGTGATGGATAAGAAGGCGAGGAAGGCGAGGAAGAGGTGGAGAAGATTCATTTCGAAAGAGTGTATAGGTGAGTGAGAACTAGGTGCCAGAGGGGTTCGACGAGGACTTCAGCGCCCAGTGATCAAGCCCAGATGGGAAATCCAAAGTTGCCTGAGCATTTTTGAGGTGCGTCCAAGGTCCTAATTATTTTTTTTCTCTCTCTTTTTATCTAATTTAGCAACCTATCCTGTCACCAATAGGCGAAGTTTCTCTGCCCGCTGGCATCTTTCTCGAGTTCTCGATGCAGAGTATTCCACAATGAGCGCGGAATTACCGACATGATGCGCAGACCAGTCATCTTTAATTTCAATCAGCCCGATTATTGCGAACCATCGGATCTGTGTCAATGAACGTGATACCGGAGGTGCCTGAGGGTGAGCTAACGTTGGCAGTGCAAACCGTGCGGACTAGTCCTTGGCGCGTCGAACTTGCCAAACTGCTCGTTTTGAGGGAACATTTGCCGCGTGTTTGAGCTGGGGGGGTGGCCTGCAACCCATCTGCATCGATCGGACGACCCAAAGCCCGATGTGTTCATAATTAAGGTTTGGAACTGGTTCTAAATCTAGCCAGATTATTGGGAGGCAGTGATGTTACGTTCATGCAGGGCCCGTATCCCGCTCAGATTCAACGTGCGGCGGTATTCATCTTCTTTATTTCCCACGTTATCAAGTATACAACATGATCCCTGAATGTACGCATGCGTAGCAACCCGGTCCTATTCCATCGGCTGCCACAAGAGGCCAGTGACTCCCGATTCGGAGTAGAACTGATTTACATGAACCAAGCGTTGCCAAAATTTCTTTCTGAGCCATACTGAAGATTTATATACTGAAGATTTAGAGTAGCAGATGGGGTTAGTACACAAGAGAGTATGGAGTTACAATGATGAATCGGAGAAGTCCGCCCTGCTCAATTGCATGGGTTCATTCCCTTTTTGGGCTGAGATGGAAGGCAACAAACTTCCAGGGACTGTACTGATCTGTCTAGCTTCGCCTACCTGGTATGGCTGCCAAAATTGGTTTATTAAGGAGAAAAAGCTCCATCGTGGACCCGTGGTCATATCGAAGCCTACGTGTTCGGTAATACCGCTTTGATAGGATCCTGATCGACAGAAGATGACCGGCCAGATTGTACCATCGAATACCTGCATCCTCATAACTAGCATGTCCTCAAAAGGCCCCCAATGACCACATTCTAGCCAAATTTTCCCATTTCTTGCTCCAGTCTCTCGTTACGTATTTTGCCTTCTCAGTCTTAGTGGTCACTCTTTATGCCATTAGACAACATGCTCTTTTTCAACCTTCCAGTCCTTCTGAGCTACTGCCTCATCTTTTTAAACGGCGCATCATCGCATCTACTACCCCGAGCGGGTGATGACCCTGGGGGGCACCCATGGTTGGACCATGACAAAGTCCCAGCCCTCACCCAGAACGCCTCTCCAGGCCTGGAAGGCCAACTTGAACTTCGATTCAACCCCAGTCTCTACATATCAGGAGGGTGCGACATCTATCCCGCGGTCGACGCCAGTGGAAGTCTCGGGTAAGCACAACCCGCTCATGTATACCACATCACACGCCGGTCACCACCCACTAACACCCCCACCTAGCGCCGGCCTCAAACCAACCGGCGGCGGACGAAGCGGCTGCGACAAAGGCGGCGACGGCCAGGTCTACGCCCGCCGCGGGACCAGCCAGGACCGCACCGGCATCATGTACAGCTACTACGTCCCCAAAGTGCGCTGGGGCAAGGGAAACGACGAGGGCCACCGGCACTACTGGGCCAGCATCGTCGTCTGGATCAACCGCTGGGGCTGCGACGCCGAGGACGTCACGTCCGTGTGGCCCGTCGGGCTCTCCTTCACGGCGGACCACGCGACGTGGCAGACGGCCAGCGCGGGGGTGACGACCTACGCGGCGTCGGGCGTCGGGCTCGACACGCCCACGCGGCCGCGGATGCAGATCCACGATAATGCCATCACCCCGTTCGGCAACGGTGACGCGTCCAAGGCGTTTGGGCGCACACTGGTGGGCTGGGACTCGTTGCCGGCGGCGGCGCAGAAGGCGTTGGGGGATGTGAAGTACGAGCATACGGAGGTGCCGTTTATTGATGCCAACTTTCAGAAGTACATGGACGCGGCGTACCGCGAGAGCTTCTATGGAGGTCTGAAAGAAGACCAGGGCTGCGATGGCGGAGGGAAGACGCCTACGGCGGAGGCGCCGAGCTCGACAACCACCGCACCTGCGATTGACGATCCGCTAAGGTAACGAAGATGGGGCAAGCTGGAGTTGAAAGCACTTGTTGTAAATAATCGGACCGGCGTTGGATGGAACAAGGGGCGCCTGGTTGATTCAATCAATTTATAGAGTTGGGAGAACGATGATCTTGGGCGAGTAGCTATAGAAAATGAACAATTGCAACCTCTCTCTCGATGCCAGCATTCTGAGCTAAGCAAGTCATCAACTGCGTGACTACACGCGACAATCTTCTCCGATCACGAGAAAATAAGATGATCCCCTCCGGGTAGGGTCTTTAGACTGCCCGTGATGTGGGGCCGTATTTTCGGGCTAGTGCACCGGTGTCACTCAAGCATCCACGGAAAGCAGCATTATGCATATTGATCATAAAGATTGAATTACGCTACAATGACATTATGGTTCGCAATGATAATATCCTGTACCTGTCATCACCAGTAATTATATACGTTGAACGTTGCTCTTCTAATCCGACTGCGATACCGTCTCACTGGTTTACCACGAAGAAGGTCCGATGAAGGAGCCATCGTCAGGAAGAATCTTCGTGACGGCAGCGCCGTCGGAATCCAGGTTGTTGAACGGCACAGAGTTACCCCACCAGTCAGGGAACTCGGTGTTTGACAGACCCAGAGCAAGGCCAGAGATGACGATGCAAAGGGCGGTACCAATGTCGAGAGCACCGGAGAGGGCGTAGTTGTAGCGAGCTGAGACAGGTTAGCCAAAGGAACCAGAAAGCGAGAAAAGAATAAGACTTACTCCACCAGCCGAAGAAGCGGCCACGGATCCACCAGTTGAAGATGAGACCGACAATGACCCACTGTCCCAACCACCAGGTGGTAGCGGGAGGGATCATACCGGCGGCACCGAAGATGGCGGGGAAGAAGATGTAGCGCATGATGCTGCGGGGGTAGCGGCGGGCAATGAAGTACTGGACGACGGGGCAGACGAAGCCGATGAGCCAGAACCAGTTGACCCAGGAGTACAGCTGGCCGGCACCGAACATGCGCTTGGGGCCGATGACACCCCAGATAACACTGGCGTTGTAGAAAGTGCGGGCGTTGGGGCAGGTGAGACCCTGGGCCTGGGTGGAGGTGCAGACACCCTCGATGTTGCCACGGAGGAAGTTGTAGGAGGCGATTTGAACGAGAGACAGCCAGACGACAGCGAAGGACTGGGCGGCGAACATGGTGCGGGGGGGAATCTTCATGTAGTGGCCGACCTTCATGTCAGACACGTACTGCAGACCGTTGTAGCACAGCATGTAACCCCAGGACTTGAACAGCATCATGGCGACGGGGCGGCCGGGGGTCATGTAACCGACAATCATCTCGGTGACGACGTTCAGACCGGTCTGCTGGTTGGTGACGGCCTGGATGATGCCGACGGGCAGGATGAAGAAGGCGCCGATGAGGATGCAGATGATGTACGCCCACCAGGTCAGGTGGGTGTTCCAGACCTGGCACGCAATCATACCGAAGGCAAAGCTGACGGCGAACATGGCAATGAACCACCACTCGGGAGCCTCCTTGTACTTGCGCATAAGCTTGAGGTGGACGTCGGCCTCCTCGTTCTTGGCGGAGCGGGTGCGGGCGATGATGTCACCACCGTAGAAGAGGGCGACGTGGGTGAGGGTGGAGATCAGGCCGGCGAAGCCCATGCCGTAGCTGAGGGAGAAGGCAGGGCCGAGAATGAGAGGGGAGTACTCCTTGTAGGCGGTCTCATTGAATGTGAAGTCGGGGGTGAGAATGAGACTGGTGTTGTAGGACTGGGCGAAGTGGTCGAAGTTAGAGTTGGCGCTGATGGGGAGGTAGCGGTAGAACTCAGGACCGCCCCAGGCAAGGCCAATGCAGCCGACCATCATGATGATGATACCGATACCGACATTGGCGATGGCGAAGGCAGGAGTCTGCAGGGGAGACAACAGGAAACCGGAAATGGTGCTCCAGTCGAAGGAGATGGGGATGAGACCGAGACCAGTCTGGCCACCAAAGACCTGGTTGACGACGACGTTGTTGGGGGCGATCCAGCAGACAAAGGTGAAGATCTGGAGGAACTGGGCAAACACCTCGGGAATCCACTCGTAGACGAAAGTACTGGCAGCCACAATGAGGAAGAACTTGTAGCGGCCAATCCTCCAGCCGTTGGTAAGGGCTGGGTCCGAGGACGAGTGGTCGTGGAGGGAGTTCATGACGGTGGTCGTAACGAGCGTCGCGGGCCAGACCATGGCGGCGGGCCAGACGAGGTAACGGCGCAAGATGCCGGCGATACCCAGACCCATGGCCTGGGTCGAGATGATGAGCAGGATCTGGAAGCCCCAGCCGAAGAACTGCTTGTAGAAGATCTCCTGGGCGAGGAGAATGTCGATGGCATAACTGGCAGTGGCACCGGCGGCGGTCATCATGGTGATGACTGTGTGCTCCTTCATGTTGAAGGGACCGGGGTTGAGCTGGAGAGGAACACCGGCAACGTGCCATGTCTTGTCGGGGAAGACCTTGGCCCAGTAGACACCCGCGGGGTAACTGATCAATTGCACAACGGTCTGGGTGATGATGATGGGGGAGCGACGGAGGCCGAGGAGAATGTTGCAGGCGGCGATGATGGTGCACATGATGGCGCCAATCACCCACGCGCGGATCGTGTTGATGGGCAGGTCGGGGTCGTCGAAGGGTTGGACCTGCGCTAGTCAGTCTCGAAGCTTACGATTAGGTTATTCCCAGGGAGATAACGTACCGAAGACCGGACCTCGGGGTAGGGAGAGTCCTCGTGGAGGGCCTCCTCGACGGCCTTCTCCTTCTCGTAGTCGCCGGTCGCCAAAGCCTCTTCAGCGACATCGAGCTTGTCAATGTCCAAAAACGGATCCCACTTGTGGATCTTCTTGAACTTCTTGAGCTCCGCGTCGGGGTTGACCTCGGCGTCGACGCCGGTCGCGACGGCATCGACCACAATGGGCCGCTCCGACACCTTGCCGCGCCACTTGCTGAAACCCATTGTCGTTTCTCTCACTGTTGGGCTTGGTGTTGTGGCGGGTGTTGAGTTACGCCCTGAGTTCTAAGAGACAGAAACTCAAAGGGTGGAGAGAGGGTTGAGGTTGTTGGCCGTGACAACTGGAGAGCCAAGAGCAAGAGACGTCCTTCGACGAGGGCGGCGCGTCGAGTTGTATTTAGATGCGCAGCTCATCTGCGGTTACCTCGCCTCGCCCTTCCCACCACCACCACCACACCCCGTTGTCGACCTCCCATATCGGCGGTCGGTGGGCCGAGATACTGACCTGCCTAATGGAGTCGCACTGCGAAGCGGGCCAACCCCTGGCGGAGCATCGACCGATACGAAATGGCTAGATATTGCGGCCAAATGCGCCCGGAAGCTTGATTCAACTGGGCGCAACGCAGCGCGGGTGTTCGGTTGGGTAACTGGGTTGGCTTGACTACTCTACCTTGACAGGCGCACTGACGTGCCCGATTAACGAAATCGCCCCCAGCTTGTGCCAATCGTTCGTCGCAAAAGGTCCCCTGGCTCGCTATCTCCCACAGATGGACAGATGGACATGCTTCGTTGCCACCGTCTAGAAGGAGGGTGGGCGGTGGGTGGATGGAAAACGGTGACTTTGGACCTTGGGCGTGCCGAAAGAGGAGACAAACATGTCGATTGATAGGATACACCGGCACGAGGAGGCAGCGCACACCACCCACGCTGCAGAGCTAGATGCCTCTAGTCCCGCGTTCGAGACAACCGCGAACGACCGACTTGCTGGAGACAGGCCGCATGGTATGTGGGAGGGTGGTGCTCTGGGGGTGGACTTTTGCTTCCGCGTTTCTCCACCCGCTGATAGGGATGGATCATGGATCATGGGGGGTGCTTGCGCTGACTGGACGATATTATGAGAGGCACGATGTCTGGTGCGACTCGAGCACAGTACCACTAGGTATCCTTCGGCTCTGGAAATGACATGACCAACACCCCGTTTTGATAGGCTATGTCGACTATAGAAGTGGCAGGTATGTGGCGCTCTAAGGGCGGAGCGGTTTGTCGGGAACCGTGAGCGTAAATGATCCATCCCGCTGCCACAACCGCCCGCCGGCGCCCTCCGTTGTCGCTCCTCCAGGAACGGAATTCCCATCGCCATCAGCTCATTCCGGCGGACGTCGGCGGAGGTCAACAGAGGAATATTACGAAATAACTAAGCCGTTGAGCCAACGAGAGCCGCCTGCTAGATCGATCGCCAAGGGGGCTGGGCGCCAAGCTGGAGAGGCAGACAATTCGGAGGACGAACCGGCACGGGATGGCGGCCAAGAAGCACCAAGCAGCAGACCAACACAGTTAAGCAATGCCCAAGACGGGTGGCCAAGAACACCAAGGTCGGGGGATAAACAGCTGGGCAACGCCCGCGATACGGTCAACGGCCGAGGGGGAGGAGGGGAGGAAATCGGGGAATGGCCGTTGGCGCCCCCAATTGGACGGCGAGTCTAGCTGCCGTCGCCACTCCCCGAACAAAAAGTCATGCAAAGGGACGCACGAGTGGATCTGCCGCGTGCAAAGGGACCTTGGGAACTATGGGGAACCAGGGAGCTCCCTGTCTAGTCTGGTTCCCTCCCAGGAGGCCAAGACTTTTTGCAGTTAATCATCCGAACGAGCCCCTGCAAGGGCACGCGAGACGACGGCCACTCAGAGACCGCAAGACAGGGACGTCTGGTCGACCGTTCAGGAAGGAAGTCGGAAGGGACGGCAGAAGAGCCACCCTCGAGAATCCACGGAGGGAGACACACCAATCAGCTCGGTGGAATGTCATCGCGGCTGTCAGGTTAATGACACAAGACCGACCAACCGATTCAAAAAGTTCCTTCGCTTCCTCCGCAAAGAGGATCAGAGACCCAATCTGCGCCCTTTTACCCTCCTGCAGACATGAACAAACGTCCCTCTAAGCTGATAGCCGCGCCCTGCCTGACTGGTTTGACTGGATCATGCCTGCGAGCTGGACCCGAGCTGCTGGAGAGGGATGGTTCGTCCGACGCTTTCGATTGGAACTTCCTGTTGGGTGCATCGGCCTTCCATGCAATCAAAAGGTCCCTGGCGTGATTGTTGGCGATGGCGAAGGCCAAACACACGCAAACATGCCGCTAGTTGTGTTTGCTGGTGAGAATGGAAGATGTAATTCACTTTTGCCTGCCGACGGCCCAGCAAATCATGTTGCCACTGACTCGGGCGTCAACCTCGGCATCTTTCTCGTCGCAGTGAGACCATTGAACGCCTCTGACCGAGGACCTGCTCTTTCGAGCAAACTGTGTCTAATGACAACTGTACGTAAACAGCCTGCATCACCAACAGGCTGGGTATGTTCCCCAGTGTTGAGATTTAAGGTTATCGATGCCATTTCCAAAAAACGGATTCTTGTACGTAAATCTCCTGTCATTTCCCCAGGTCCCCGCTGGACCGGCTGGAACGGCGTCGAGCACGGTGTCGCGCCTGCACACACCGTACGGCGTGCGTGTCCCGAGTAACGGCCCTTGGGTAGTAAATTGGACCAGATGAGCTTGTTCAGGCGACCTGCCGCTATTCCGCGTGGGATAATCCAACTTTCCGCAACTTTGCAAGCGAGTTACATTGCAGAAAGATCACTCATGGGGGCCCCGGGAGCTGGATGGTCGTCTTCTCCAATAATCCTTACAAAAATGGCAGCTGAGATGGAGAACGGCTTTGATGTGGCCCCATCCATGATATCCGGTCTCCGAGGACTTGCTCCCAGCATCACCGATGATCGCGGGGTGGGCGAGCCTGGCGGGATCCAGCCCGGTGCAGCTTCAGCGCTGCGCCTTGGGCCAGAGTGACATCCCTTCCAGCCATGCGGGCTAGCCCTGCCGCGGAACAGCTGCAGACAAGATGGTGCAGAATCATGGATATTTCGGAATCACGACCTGTGTCTATCGATAAAGAACGTCTGCCTAATTGGCCTGCTTAAGTCTGGATGGAGACCGAACGGTCCCAGAGATACGAGCTGTGGCCACCTCGACACCACCTCGATGGTTCCCGGCCCCCCGTCTTGCTTCCGTAATCTTGGGTATCTGGAGTCTCAATGCATGATGCAGGCGGGGACCCTGTCCTCGGTTGGAAGTCGTACCGACGCCAGAACATTTCGGTGACAAACTGCGGGGAGCTGGAAGCTTGTTTTTTTTCTCTTCCCTTTTGGCAGTAAGGTGGCGTTGGTCTCGTGGATTGGGGTTCGGACGAATAGGATTCTCGGTTTTGATAATATTTGGCGTTGATCAGAGACATGTCAAGTTTGTCAGGTTGCCACACGGTTACGGCGGCTGCCCGCCTTGCCTTGTTGGTTCTGTGATCGTTGATGCCTTTTGCGATTGTCCGGCTTACGCCCGGTTACATTCACTTGCCTATTCGGGTCCAACAAGACTGATGAATGAAGGATTTGATGTGTTCCTTCGGCTGAGTTGTCTTGTACCTGGATAAGCGTGGTGTGTTGTAACGTGTCACCGATGATTGTGTACTCTGATCGGGTGTTTTAGGGGACTGTCGTGATTCAGCGGCCACTGCCCTCCCTCGCCTTACCGAGCGTTGATCAGTGGCCACAATTGGCGGCGGCGATTTTGTCATGGCGAACTCAGCAAATTCCCACATGTGCAATGAGAGCGGATCACTGCTGCCTAGTGTAGGAAGTGCTCCTTCCGAAAGGCCGACGTCGAGCCAACTGCTTCATTATGAACACCGTGATGAGACTTTCATCATCAAGGCATACGAACTTCCTAATACATGAGTGAGCTTATTCATGTCTTAGTGCCATGATGACACACATGATGCGGCAAACCTGCGTCAGCTCGCCTCGCGGAAGGCTTCCTTCAAGAACAAAAGACAAACGCGCATTTGAATATCTTGGCAAATGATCTGATCTGATTTCAGTCTTGGAGCTCGCTGACCAACCGGTCGTCCAATGCAGCGGAGTTGGCTGCAAGAATGCATGACGGCAGGATCAGAATGAATGAAGTCCAGCTAAGAATTATGTCTCTAGGAGCGGTCACTGCCATCGTCGTAGAGGAGAGGGTATCGCTAGAACTTTAGGAAATCAGATCTTGAGCCGCGGTAGACGTACGTTGTATTTCGAGGTGGTGATCACTGGTCGCTTCCCGTTGACCGAGTGGACTCAGACTCATCTCACCAATCCGACTCCTAAGCCTTCAGACAGAGTTGGTCGAGTGTTCATCGATCGCAAAGAGCACTACTAATTGGTTGAAGTTACCTTCTTGCGTCAGGCGTCCATCTCTTGCAGTGTGTTCGTATTCTGTGGTGAAAATTGTGCGTTTCCAGGCCGTATATGAGAATCCATGCTCACCCATAATGTTAGACATACGTCAAATCATAACTTCTCGCAGATAGGTAGCATGACCATACACCTGCAGAATGGTGCAGCACGATTCATCCACAGACTTTCACGTAAGACAATGCGAGATCCGATCACCTCGGCCGATTAGCTCGGTGCCTTGCACCGCCGCCGTGGCTGACATGTGCTCTTCCGATCTCCGGGATCCGGCGGGTCACTGCCGAACATCGCCCCACCGCTTGAACTCTCGCATCGCATGCACCAAAACGGAAGTCCCTGCGGAAGTCGCCGTAGCCCGGAACAAGACGGGGGCAGTTGGACCCTGCGATGGTTCCGAAAAGTTCCAGAGCAATTGACGTTTTGCCTTTTGTTTCGCAGGCTAATGCTGGTGAGTAGAATGACTGAGTTGCGCAGAAGAAACTACGTACACAACGAGCCTATTGAAACATCCAGTAGGAATGAGTGACGATGAACAACAGCATCACCAATATGATCGCCATCGACAACAGAACGATTTGTGTGAAGGAATCTCATGGTCTAGCAGAAATAGTCAACTATCTTGAATAAACTGACACCAAGGCGCGGTTGATTTTGCTGGGTAGTTTTCTTTCTCTTATTAATAGTGAGTGGTGCAAAGTTGCTTGCAAGTGCAACATGGGAACCATAATATACTCAAAAGACTCAAGAGACGACTTAGAGAGTTTAGATGAAGGTGTGCTGGTCACTACGTCTTGCGTATCTTAGGGCAAAGTCTCAGTAGTTGAGTCCATGTCGCCCTAACCAGAATGGTGCCCCAGAATTCAACATTTTCATCCATTGAGTTATCAACTAGTTGGTTGTCTAGCTGAGTTGAAATTCATGTGAAGCGATTCTTGCAATGTACACAACGTTGTTGAAAATAATTCTCTATGGCCTATTGACCATCTTGAGCTCCACCAGAACAGTCCAACTGGGCTCGCAAGCTAGAAACATCTTGATCGTTGATGATAACGATCAAACCGTTGTAGTCAACTTCTGCATCTGAAGAATTCTCTTATTATTCACTCTGAGCATAATTATTCTCAACTCTCTAGCTTCCCACTTAGTCTCCAACATGACTTGCGATTATCTTAAGATTCCACAGATCTTCAATACATTCCCTTAATGATCAGAATCTATAGAGACGTAAAGATGAAAGCGACATCCAGCAACTACTTACTTACGGGCCTGAACTTGGTGGCTTTCTATCCAAATTGTTCGTTGTTGATCTCCCAAGTCAAGACAGTCGATTCCGAGCAACAGCGGGGCTGACGGGCAAAGTAGAATTTCCTTTCTGGAAACAGTTCAATTACCGGGCAGATGATGCACGAGTGTGGCAACGGCATAATGCTAAAACTCAAGGATTCCTGTTATACGTGTTGCTGTGTTGTTCAAATCAGAATTTGAATTTCTGTTTAAGAATAGATCAACTCACCGTCGGTAAACATGTGTAAGTGCGAATGCGAATTGTTGAGGCTGCGCGACACCAGCCACGTGAAGCAGCACCGCCAGGCCGAGGCAGTAAAACCGTGGTTACAGAGAAGAAACGTATCCGCCCCGCCCCAGCCAAGCAAACTATCCGAGCAAGAACAGTAGCTCAACAATGCCCGCCAAAACAACAATGCTGGGCGTTTGCCAGGGAAGGAGGGTTTCTTCCCTTTCAGCTTCCCCAGCATTAGCGGGGTAACGCTTTGTATGGGGATCATTTCCAATAACTGTAAACAACTAATGATGCGATCGTGCGCGATGGCACCGATGCATATCGACCGCCGGCCGAGTGGTCGGCGAATCCATGCCCTGCGTCTTCCCTGTCAGAAATGCACATCACAGTTGTTGTGCATGATTATGTTCGGGAAGGTTGTCTCTATTCTCGAAGCTGCTCTGGGTGATCATTGGCACGTAACCTGTTTTTCGGGTCCCATCTCGAATTGGCTTTTCCTTCGGAAACCGAAGGGCTGGTCCCCTTTGAGCACCAGCACCCAGGCAGTGGAGGCTGCTCTGCGGACGATTTGCTGCGGAGGATCGCTGGGCGGCCTCCGCATTGTTTCATGTTTCGTGGCCGGACCCTGGCCTCAGCTCCGCGAAGTGCCGGGCGCCTGAAGCTGCGGCTCTGGGAACACGTCATAGCTCAGGGCTACCCCAGACTTGGATCGTTCATGCTCTAGGGGACAGCTTTGTGTTTGGCGGCCAAGTGGTGTAAGTCATCCGAGGCATCAGACAGCATGTGAATCACGATGTTTTTTTTTCATGAATGATAAAAGGGGCTTCAACACCACGATTAACTAGGACTGCGACTTATCACCATCACGCAATCTACACAATATCATCGAGTCAAACACTGTTAAACCAATATTACACACCAAATATCACACCAACCCATTATAATGTCTTTCGCCGATATCTCCAAGAGCTTGAGCGACATTGAGCGCAAGGTCACGAAGTCCAACAAGATCATCGCCAAGGGCGCCGACTTGAACTACAAGGACGCCATTAAGCTGGGCACCAAGTCCAACTCGATCTGCAACACCATCAAGAAGGGTATCAAGGATTACGGAGTAAGTACCCATTGAACCTTACCCCACTATGTGAGACGCGCTCCTTACATCTGAATAGAGCTTCAACCCTACCGACGATGAGGCCAAGAAGCTCCTCAACCAGATGAGCACCGTTGTGGATCTGACCGAGACCCAACTGAACTCCATGGTTGCCAACCAGGCTCAGTTTGACAAGCTCAAGGTCGGCGGCTTGGTCAAGAAGAACGTCGAGAAGACGGAGGTGGCCAGCAAGGAGCTGTCCCAGGTCATGGTTTCCAAGGCTCCGGCCGACATTAAGGGCGAGGCTGAGGCTCTGGAGAAGAGACGTGCCGCTGCTTTCGGCAAGGCGACGGCGGCTTTCGCTGGTGCCACAGGCGGTGAGGACGAGCAGCTCGGCGACGACTCCGACTAGACGATTAGAAATGGTAGATCGCCTGTATGAGCAGAATAGCGAAATACATATTGTCAAGTCAATTTCGGTTCTGAAAGATGCATGCGAAAATTTGCGAAAATTTGCGAAAATTTGTGTAGTAGGAGGGTTTATACGAAGCTAGTTTTTGCATGGATTGAGGGAGACAGATTTTGACAGGTCAAACGGACGTATACTGGATCAGACGAGGGCTGCAGGATGATAACTTATCTACGAGTGAATGACCAAGCTACTGAAGCCAGATTGATTCAGCTGACTAGAATGATCATGCATGAAGCAAAGATTCGTCCGGGATTTCCACCTGGAAACGGGGTCTGTGGGGGGCGGGCCGAGCCGGCTGAGTGTGGTGGTCCGAAATGACTAGGAATAATGTCCACTGACTCATTTCAAGCCGAGGATAGATAAAGTCTGGAGCTACTTGAAGTCCTAACTCTAAGATCAACAAATACGATTGTGCCGAGGTCACAGTAGTTGAGGTTGTAAGAGAAGCAATTGATGTGGTAAAGACTGACGCTAACTCCATTCTCTAATTCTACTGATAGCTCTCACACATGACCCCGCTCTATGCGCATCACTGCCACCCATCTGATGATAGTACGCATTTTCCTGCAAGGAAGGTTGACAATAACGTGATTTGCCGCTTCTGAATATTTGTTACACGATTGAGGAAATGAAACTCATTACAGCTTCGCCAACTTCGTCCAAGATCTCAGAAGGATCCTGGTCGTGCATACTCTTCAGAGCCTTAGATTCGAGGGCCTCTGCTAGCCTGAGAAGAAGGCTCATGGCGCTTGAATTGTTTGTACCCTGTTGGGTTCTTCCGGACTCCCAATGTGTGTCGAATATTCCAAACTTGTCGCTTGAGGTCTGCCTTGTGTGAGTACATGTGTCATTGGCATCTGGGATGACAACGGAGTCTTACAAGAGAAACGTGCTGGAGGAACCTTGATCTATGATTAAGAAAATTGTTGAGGTGCGAAGTTAAATATGGAAGAAAGGCTGTCGGGCTGCATTTGAGTATCTTGGTGAGTGCAGGCGGAAAAGTTGTCAAAGATCAAAAAGTAAATGGGTTGACTTTGAAACCACACCATAAGGCTTTGAATATAAATTTTAAAGAAAGTCGAGCCATCTTTAGGGTTCAAGGCAACCTCATCGTCGAGTCAGCATGATTGAGCTTTTGTGAGTGATCTGGGCCATCCGGCGAGGCTTTCAGCGACAGTCACAGGGAAAGTCACGGGGGCTTAGCCACCCACTCCATGAAGCAATTTGCCACGGGAAAGGAGACATCATTTGTACATGGCCTTCGAAAATGTGCTTTCTGCTGACAATTTCGAGGGAAAAGACCGTTCTGTGGTCTGATAGAGGTCTTGGCGGTGTGGTGAGCGAATGTTGTGCAACCCCAGCAAGCCTCCCTATGGCGATCCCGATAACTCCGGCTTACCTATTTCTAAAGGCCTAGATACAGATTGTTCGATGGATCCATCATGCCACGTAACTTTTTGGCTCGGCCGCGGTCGTCGCAATACCCTCAGCCGTAATGAAACGCAAGTTCTCGTGGCGTTGACTTGGTCTCGCCAGACGGTCAGTCCGAAGCAGGCAGAGTTCCACTGCATTCACAAAGACTGCCTACGGTGTGCAACCAGAAATGCAATGAGGTGGCGAATCTTCTGGTACAAACAGTCGCAAACATTGCGCAAGACTGAAGAGAGCCTTGCGCTTGGAGTTGTCGCCTGAGACGCGGAGACTTCTGGAAATCAATCATCCTAAACTTGCGATGGCCAGTAGAATTATGGCTGTAATGATCCAGTTGTTTGTATCATATCTGTGATAAGTTAAAAATTTCCAGCAGTTCGGTTAGTATTTCCCCTTAAAGCTACTTATACCTGTGCACTCTTCTCTTACTAGGGAATATCACATCACTGGCCACAATTCCAACCAGCTATGGCAAATCCCTTGGCGAAGCCAGTTGATTCGGTGCTGATCTGGGGATATGTCTCTTATCCTGTCATTGGCTAGGTGCCTACCTACACATAGACAATGCCCCAGCCGAAAGAGTCCGGCAATCTCGTACTAGCAATGCAATGATGACTCTTAAATGCCTGTACAGCTTCAATCTTGTTGAATTTCGGGGGGCCCAAAAAGCCGTCGGGGCTTGTCGAGGGATGTCAACTTGCATTCCACGGCTGCCTCGTCGGCGATTCTTCGGCCATGGAAAGTAACATCGTTGTGGCCCGCCATTAAGAGTTGCAGCCATGTCGAATCGAACCAGCTACTGACCCTTGTTCTTTCATGCGCGCTGGTGGGACACTCCGATCATTTCGTAATATGGTAGGCTGCGATACTCCAATTCAGCCTCACAGGCGCGGATCAGGGCTCTTTTGAATCAATTTCCTTGTCCGATGGAGACCCTAAACTTTTGACGAACTGACCAAGTACCAACAGCATAATTATTAGAGTTTTGCCCGTACTGATGGTTGTCTTCGCAGCATCATCATGGCGCTTAATCCAGCAAGTATCCTCCCACTTGATGCTAGCGCCGGGACGAAGGTTGATGAAGACGTGTCTGCCGTCTCGGTGCAACGCTGGGTACTCACTCTATGGCCCATCGCTTGGGGTAGTCATTTCATTTACGGATCGCAGCTGCCTTCTTCGGAGGGTGCCAGGCATTGCGCAAGCAATAGCGCAATATGAATGCAGTTCCACGGTCAACATGATCAGGATCGTGCTCAAGAATTCAAGAATGCAGTGGTGAGGCCAGATACAGTTGATACCTCTTGTATAGGTAGCCAATGGAGTCATTCTCAATTGCCCAGACTGTCCGTAGGTAGTGCCTACAAGTAACTCAAAGTAGCCTTTGTTATTCGTGGATATTGCCTAGAATCATCATCGTGTACAGCCTTCGTTCATTCTCTCTTGAACTCTTGTAATCACCTTCGGTATCTTACACCGTGGTTCAAATTTATGAGGGAAACATACTTTCCGAGACAGAGACATTCAACAACAGGGTCATGGACACCATGATCCCGATTCCCGACTCCCGACTTTGTGGCCCGTTGGTCGGCTGAGAAAGAATGGCCGTGGCAGGTCGAGCTGCACCTAAATTCCGAAAGCATAGAAAGGGAGGCCCAGATGTGGATGCGGTCCTTCTCCGGAATTCCGGCAACTTCGTCAACAAGATTATCGCCGCCAGCTTCACTGAGATAGTTTGCATCAACTATGCGCACATAGACAGAGCTTCGTGCCTTCTAGCAGCGCAAACGATGCTTCTGTTCTTTGTTATCAATGAGACGACGGACACCAGCGACGGAGCAGAAGTCCGAAGGCAGTGCACGATCGTCAAGGCTGCAATGTCCTTTTCGGATGCTGCCAACGACAAGCCAAAGTCCTCGCTGCATCTGTCATCTATGGAGCTCATGAAGAGAGACGTTGCCAAGAGATACCTCATGATAGGCACCAATAAGTCTTGGTAACTCTTTAGAGACTTGTTCGATGATTACTTGGACGGCGTCGTTGAGGAGGCGGGCCTTCGCCGCAGACTGCTCGCACTACTCAGCCGGAATGAGTACATGACCGTGCGTCAGAAAACGATTGGCATGTATCTGAGCATAGCATCTCTTCTGATCAAGTGCGAGGTGCGCCGCGAGTCTTGGGAGGAGCCTGCGATTCAGTCTCTCATGGACATATGCTTCAGAATTATCATCAACCAGAATGACGTGTACAGCTTCGACAAAGAGCAGGCCAAGTGCGAGGACAGCCATAATGGTGTCAGGATCAGGATGAACGAGTTCAATATTGGAGTACAAGAAGCCATGGATCGACTTGGGACGGAGACCCGGGGGCTTGTCAGCACCTTCATCGACTTGTCTGAGAACATGCCCACTGCAGAAACGATGGAGGACTACGAACACCAGAAACTACTCCTTGAGGGCTGCATCGCATGGATAATCGGCATGAACGTCTGGTCGCTTCATGTCACGACGCGCTACCATGGCCAAGAGGGGTTGAACAAGTACAGAGCCTACAAGCCCAGGCCGAAACGGCTGTAGAATTAGCCAGGGCGTTGATGCTGAGCAGCTGTAGTCACAACCACGCTTCACAGATGAAGAAACCCTTGAAGTCGAGTCCCGTCTTTAAGACGCTCATGCAATCGCATTGCAAATCTGAAAATCTGCCAGCATCGCATGCGCAACTTGATGTCGTGAGATATTTGAGATACCTAGTTCCAAGTGTCGATGCCGAAATACCGGCAGGCGCAGTCGCCGAGTCGAACTCGAATTGTAAGAATTTTCGAGATGTCTTTTGTCACCAGTTTCAGTAATATGGATACCTCATGAGCAGACCAAAGATTTCATCGCCAGATTGAGAACAACTTGGCAACACAGATAAGAATTAGAGATTTTGGGCTCCACGACAGCCAAGCAGAGTGGCTTGGTTGGTTTAGGTTTGTAGGAAGCTTTCCCTGTCGAAGATCATACACGCGATTGGTGTGGCCACCAAAACGCACTAGTTCGTCCGACCATTCGCAAATCATTCCAGATCATTGGGTGGCAGTGCTTCATCCACCGAGAGGATGGTATCTCCTAGGAAATGCGAGCCTCTTCCTCACAGTTCAAAGACTTTGACAAGCAGGGAGATCCGTAGACTTCGTTTCACTTCGTCAATGATTTGTGTTGGGCATCACCTCCTTGAGTGGGTGGTGTTCGAACTCCTGCGTCCGGGAGCCTGAGCTTCCCGCGCCAAGTCAAGCCTCTTGCGCGAGCCCTTCGCACAGAATATGACTCGCGATGGGCGGCGGAGAGCTCCTTCACCACGTCGTAGTTCGTGATAAACTTTCGAAAAGTATGTGTGCAACTGTCTGGGAACAGGTGGGCTCCGTCTCAAGTTGCTGGGCCCTCTGTCCCATCTTCGGCGCCTCTTCCTTGTCAACTCTGCAACAACTGCAACAGCCAACTACCGACAACTGACTCAACCAACACAAACCAGCCAATCGACCCCGCGCTCGCTGCCGTTTCAGTCCATCCCAACCCCATATTTTTAGCTTTACCACACGCTATCTTCGGCGTGGGCGGGCGGCCTGCTCACGTTGCGGTTCTCAGAATGGCTACCACGTTGTCTCTTCAGGAAAACTGTCGCTAGCGCCCGCCAATCTGTCTTCTACCGCCGCGGGGGTTCGTAAGGCGACAGGGCTTAGTGTCTGTTAAGCAGGTCACATTGAGGTGGATATGACATTGTCTTTCTGCTGCCGGGATGGGCACGTCAACCTCGAACCCCAATATCCGGCCAATCGCATTTCCGTCTGCGACGACGGGGCTGTCTGGCCTTGTCTCGAAGGGACGGCCGGCCACTTTACGAGTGAAGGCGATGGTGGTAATATGTGCGATATAAAGTTGTCTTGACAGACGAGGGAGAAATCGTCTCACCTCTCCCGGGACCACGCCATTCATTCTAAACCACAGTTTCCCTGGTATCGGACACTCTTTTGGTTCCTTAACTCCCCGGCATCCCACATCTTTCAGTGTGTACGAAGACTTCTGTTTAAGTCTCCAGCCATTCACTCACCTGCACCAACAACATTCTCTCCCTCAACACCATCACCGCAAACTTGCAGCAACAATGCGATCTTCAATCCTTTGCCTGGCCCTCGCCGGCCTCTCAGGCCTCGCGCAAGCCACGCCCACAACCGACACCACTCACCTCCAATCCGAGCCCCGGGGCCTCATCACCCGCGGCCTCACGCACATGTTCTACCCCCGCCAGGCTTCCACGCCCACGGAGCCGCCCCCGACGCGAAGACAAGCCGCGACGCCGCCCCCGCCGCTGACGAGCGCGCCCCCAGCCGGCGGCGGCCCCGTCAACAACGCCAACCGCACAATCACCCTGACGGTGATCAAGGGCGACACCCTCGGCCAGATCGCGCGCCTCTTCAACTCGGGCATCTGCGACATCGCCAAGCTCAACAACATCCCGAACCCGGACTTCATCGACGTCAACCAGGTCCTGCAGGTGCCCATCAACCTCGCGAACCCGGACAACACCTCGTGCCTCAACCGCGGCGGCGCGATCCCGCCCGCTGCGGCGCCCGCCAACGGCACCGCGACACCGCCGCCGCCGCCCGGCGGCAAGAAGACCAAGAGGAGGAGGAGGAACGCCAGCTTGCCTGCTATCCTGCCCGCCAGCCATGAACAGCCGTCTCACTGAGACTTTAGTGGTTTGGGTGTCTGGGGTGGAAGCGAGGCTTGGCTATGACTCACTGTCTGTATGGAAATGACTGAGATGAACTCATCGGGAGCGATGGCAAGAAACCGTGGCTGGACGACACGAGACTTGGCAGCGGGCCTGGCAGTTTGGGGGCTATGGATTTGCATTGGCATGTGGTTTTGGTTCCGGGGGGCGTTGCTTTGATTTTAGATTTATACCTGGCTGGAACAGTCTGAATTTGATTGTTTTTATTTTCGCAAAGCTCGTCCGTGTTCCTTTGATTGTTACCTGTTTTGTTGAAGACAAACCTCATATGTTGCCAAATGCCACTTGTCGATGGAGTTCATAATCCCCAAACCACGTGTTTCATGTTGGTCCTCATGTTAAGCCACTCACTCGTAGCCATCCATGTTTCAGATGACATCGGGCTTCTGTCCATCTAATAGTGTCTTAACCCCGAGCTGTCAGCATCCATTCAGTAGGATCCCTGGAGGTATGACGTCATGTCATTAACAATTCTAGCGCACCCGCCAAGCCGCTCATCACGGTGAACAACGGCACGCCAAGCAGAACGCGCCAATTTTGCAGCTTCACCTGACTTCTCCCCTGATTCGGACACAGTGCCCTGGGCCGTGTTGCCATCATCGACAGATCAAAAACGACGCCGACCGCCTACGCGCTCAAGTGATACTCATTCATCTCCCTCATCGCAAGTATCTCAACACACACGCGTCGAACGTACGTCGCGTACGTTCAACCCAAATGGCTTACAATGGCAACATCCGCATCCTCACTGGCTTACCATGAGCCCTCCATCACCACCATCATTATCCTCTCCGGCTTCCTGCTGCTGCTCAACATCGTCAACTATGGCCTCGACAAGCTCGTCTACTGCGGCCTCATCGGGCAGGTCTTCCTCGGCATCGCGTGGGGCACGCCTGGCGCGCAGTGGCTGTCCGCGGAGACGGAGAACGCCGTCATGCAGCTGGGATATCTCGGCCTGATCCTCATTGTCTATGAAGGTGAGTCATACAGAAATCTTCAAGTATAGAATACACTGGCTGACTGGATGCCAAACAAAGGCGGCCTCTCCACGTCTTTTAAATCCCTCAAAGCGAACCTCCTCCTCTCAACCGGCGTGGCCATCACGGGCATCGCCGTCCCCATTGGCCTGTCCTTCACCCTCCGCTCCCTTGTCGGCGCCTCGCCGTTGCAGGCCTTCGCAGCCGGTGCCGCGCTCTGTTCGACTAGTCTCGGCACCACGTTTACCGTCCTCGGGACCAGCGGCCTCGCGACCACGCGGCTGGGCGTCGTGCTCACCAGCGCCGCCATGATGGATGACGTTGTCGGCCTCATCATGGTGCAGGTCGTCTCCAACCTCGGCGGGGGAGGCGGCGGGTTCGACGCGGTTACTGTCATTCGGCCGGTGTTCGTCTCGCTGGGCTTCGCGGTGGTCGTCCCGGCTGTATGTAGATTCATTGTGCAGCCTGCTACAATATGGCTGAATGCCATCCGGGAGAAGACTCCTGGGTCAAGTGTCGACCGGCTTTTACGACAGAGGCAAACTGCGTTTGTCATCCACACGCTCTGGTTGTTTGGTCTGGTGATAGGGGGCACCTTTGCTGGGACATCGAGTCTGTTGGCTGCGTATGTTGCCGGAGCTACGGTCAGCTGGTGGGATTCTGAGGTACCGCATGTGAGAGCTCTGCCTGAAAGAGGTGCGGCTGAGCAGGCTGAGGCGAGTGCCAGTCAAGAGGGAGTAAAATCAGATTCTTCGCCTGGCGAGGCGAATGGTGCCGTGCCATCACCAGCGACGGAGAGTGCGCCGGTGGCTGAAAATTCAGGGGCGGAAATCTACGAGCACTACTATCACCAGGCGGTCGAGCGAGTCTTGAAACCATTCTTCTTTGTGAGTCTTCTCATTCACCTGCTTCTCATCTATGCTAACCAACATAGGCGTCCATCGGCTTTTCTGTGCCCATCACGAGAATGTTCTCAAGTCCCATCGTGTGGCGGGGTCTGGTCTACACCATCCTCATGATCATCAGCAAGATGCTCTGCGGGATCTGGTTGCTTTCATTCGCGAGTCCCCTTCAGACGGTGCAACGCCTCATCAAGAAAGTTTCCGGAACTGGCAAGAGACAGTCTAAGAAGCTCGCGCCTGGTGCGCAATGTGCTGGGAGTGCCGCGTCGGGATCACCAAATGGACCGGCGCAACAAGCGCAGACCGGAGAAGGGGTGGCCCAGGCCGAGGACCTCCCCCTCCAGCCCGTGGGTGACCGGCACACTGAGCCGGCCCCGAAGAACGCGTCACCCAAGCCTGAGATGCCGGTTTCCGTGTATCCGGCCTGCATCCTCGCTTTCGCGATGGTCGCCCGCGGGGAGATCGGCTTCCTGATCTCCGCCCTCGCGGAGAGCACAGGCATCTTCAGCGGCAGCTCGGGGAGCCCCGCGGAGCCATCGGAGCTCTTCCTCATCGTGACGTGGGCCATTTCTCTCTGCACCATCATCGGCCCCGTTTGCGTGGGCCTTTTAGTGAACCGAGTCAAGAGGCTGGAGATGCATAGTGGTGGAAACAACTCGCAAGGTAGACGGAATGTTCTCGGCGCGTGGGGGGTTAGCTAGACGTTGACGGATCATCTCCGCGTGGAAAAGCTCTCATGTGTGATAAGTCGTGCGAGGTCGCAACACTACAGCACAGCCTCAGCTGTCAGAAATTCTGTCGGAGTCGCAAGTCCGATCCAACACGGCCTAGCCGTAGTAGTGTCTGAAACCAATACCAAGGCTTTTGACGTTCTTGACGTTGCTGCACCATCCATTCTCTCGAGTCATGTGCCGTCCAAGCCGGCCCCTTGCAACTGCTTTTGCTCCCACCATGCCTTCAGGCCGTCCACGTCGCACCAACCGAATTGTCGAGGCTCCTCGAACCACCACCTGTTGCCGGGCATAGGCCGGTCGCTGACATACTTCTTCAAGCAACCCCCGTCGAACCGGTGGTTCTTAACCCCGACCAGCAACACCACGTTGCCAACCTTGGGACAAAAGTTTTCTGCGTCGAGAAACACCGTCAGGATCACTTGCTTACTAGTGCTCGGGTCGACTAATCGCGCGGTTCGCTGAGTGTGCGGCGGCATGTGTGAAGGTTCGACGTCGGACAGCGAGGCGACCACGGCGAGGACGTTGACAGACCAATTCTGCTTGAAGGGCAGGTTCGGTATGGATTTTAGGTTCGTCAACTTCAATGGAACACTCGGATCGGTCCAGTCGCGCGGAAGGGCAACCGGCCCTCCCATACTTCTTGCTTGAGCTCGGCGTTGTGTTGCCTTCGTCTCTGACACCCGCATAACCTCGAATCCATCTTCAGCGTCGTCGTCGTCCTCGTCGGTTTCGCGAACCATTCTAGGAGCTGGCTTCGGAGTAGGTCGGGGTAGTTGCCTCGGGACTGGAGTATTTGGAGGTTTGTGACCCTTGTTCGGTGTAGTCGGTGGTTCGAAATCGTCAATGTCCAAGTCGCTGTCGGAAATGATGTCTTCCTCCGGCAGTTGCGCCTCAGGCTTCAATGGCTTTGCATCAGGCTCGGTGAGTGCGCGATGCCAGCCAACGGTGACAAGATCTTCCACAATGAGGTAAACCATCTGCCTCGTCTTCCCATTTCCCTCGTCATCGGCAGCGATGTCCTGGAAATGAACCGTCACCTCGCCCAGCCGCACATAGCATCCAACCCTTACAGCTCCCGTATCCAGGAACCGATGCACCTCTCCACGCAGGAGCGCCTGTATGCACAGTTCGCCATCCCCAAGTAATAGTCTCACGGCTCTCCAGCGCGTCGAACGGGGAACAGGAAGCGACTCAATGTGCTCGACGAGGAAGACGGAGCCGGGGATGCAGTAGCGGGTTCGCAGGAGATCGTGGATCAGAGGTTTCGGGGTAAAGGGCTCATCTTCGTCGGCGAAGGCTACGCTGGTCGAGGTCGTCGAAGTGTCGGGCGCGTGAGGGGACATGTGGACGCGTTCATCGTTTCGTGGGACGCGGGGAGACCGCGACCGCGTGAGGTGGGTGTTGGTTGATGATTTTGTCAGATTGGACTTGGACGGTGGCGGACGCAAGGAGTTTGCTGGCGGTCTTGAGTTAGCGTGCATCCCACTAAAGATTCGTCTGCTGCACGTCATTACGTAGCTTTAGGCCCCGCGCTAGGGATCACCCCGGTCGCTGAACCGACCACGCCGACCCTGACAGCTGCACTCCATCTATTCCCTAGGTAGCTATTACATGGGTATTAACATAGGTGAAGAACAGGTTCCATTTGTGCTTTAGGTATGTATTAAGCGACTGTCATGTGTTCACATCAGCCGAGATCTAATGATCTACTTATGACTTGTATCCGTTCGTTGTATAATGATATACTGGTTAACAGAAGTACGTTCAAAAGCGCTTCCGCCTTCATTTCTAAGACTTGATAGCGGAATATCCCTGATATTGACATGGATCTCGAGTTCTGATCGCTCTCCCACAATTAGATTTCAGGCCGAACTATCCAAGCCCAGAATTAGAAATCCCACTTACAGCAGAATGTTAAGGTGTCCCGTTGAACGTCTTCCGCTTGGGAGTTCTTCTTTCCATATGCCCATGATGGATTCTAGACCACCATGGACTCGCAGAAGCCGTAACAAAGAGTGGAACATCCCAGACCGTTAGAACGAGATCGAGGATTTCTGCGTGTAGCG
Organism: Colletotrichum tropicale; assembly: GCA_027406125.1. Taxonomy (NCBI): domain Eukaryota; kingdom Fungi; phylum Ascomycota; class Sordariomycetes; order Glomerellales; family Glomerellaceae; genus Colletotrichum; species Colletotrichum tropicale. Next base: position 1,428,124 of record JANVYH010000002.1, read on the forward strand.
TCATCTTTTAGGCAGCGTTGGCAGTAATGTGGCATTTCCGTTCTCGTCGGGAGCCGCATCCGGCCTGATTTCGGCATTCAACGATCCTGGGTTTCCAACTCCGGTATTGATAACAGGTAGCGCAAA